>CP142451.1:54820000-57220000 GCA_038049695.1 Cinnamomum chago
TCAAGGTCAAAAGCTTCCTGTGCTAAAGAATCAATCACATCAATAGAATAAACAGGATTATCATCACTAGGATATTTCATGGCATCATAAATATTAAATTTAACAATTTCACCATCAACTTCCAGGGTAAGTGTGCCACTATGAACATCTATCCCTGACAAATCCGGGAACAATTGTGCACAAATGGAAGCTTCTATGTTGGCATGCAATGGGGTGTGTGGGGACCCATGTTGGATGTCCAAGGCATGCTTGGACTCTTTTCTTACTTGCTTATTAGACTTTCCTTTGACCTCTCTTCTGAAATTTCTTTATTGTAGGTCCCATGTTGATTTCTCCTACAAGTTGAAAGAAATAAATTTAACATAAATTACGTGTAAGAAAATAAACATGAATCATGCATGGGACCCTACGTGTCTAATGATGCACCCGAATGACAAACTTTTCAAAAATAGCACATGGTGCCAAAAATAGTAGGTATATATTGATGAAGCAAAGAAAACTCTAACTTTGGGGTGATAAATGAGATGAAAAATCTTAATTTCACAAAAGTCATGCAATTCAATGAATTTTGACCTATTTTGACCATGTTTCCAAAAATAACCCCAAATGCATGAAATCATGAAATTGAGTGTAATCTATGCAATTAAACCTAATTAAGTCCACAAATGCTAATGAAATGATGACCTAATGACCTAGTTTTGTGGACTTATCACACCCCCCAACCAGCTTTAATTTTTGCTAGTCCCTTCGCAAAATAAGCAACAAGGAATAAAACACAAAAACTAATCCTAAAGAAAATAAACTAATGCAGAAAACAGAACCATAGGAACTTTTTCAAAAGAAAATTTACAAACACCGGATATTCTCGATTCCTGGAATTTTTCAAAGGCAAATCTTAACTTAGATTCACAAATCTCATCTGTTGTTCAGAAATTCTCGAAATCATGCTAAATTGATTGTGCACGGTGATAAGTGCATATACGAAAAAACAGAGGCACCAAATGATCCACTAAAAATTTCCGTGAAAATGATTTTTTATCCAAAATTCTGGGCAACCTAACCTTAGCAAAGAAAAACAGTCTTCCTCTCAAGGCGACCATGACGGCTTTCGCACTACTATTTTTTCAAAGGCCGCAAAAAAAAAAAAAATTTACACAGCATGTGACTGTGCAATGTCCAGGTCCCTTAAGCTTTTTAATTAACCCATGTAACGAGCATTCGACCAATTACTCCCAAAATAGATGTCTTTAGGGCACTAGGTATGTAAATACCCCTACGGGCTTACTGGCTCGAGTTAAAAAGGCTACGAACCCAAACTAGTCACGCACTTTTTTTTTAAAACACTTTTTTTTCTTTTTCTTTTTTTGACGGTCCCCAACAATAGGCAACCCTTTCCATGTGCCCGAATTAATTCAATGGTTTGTGGCTGATCAGACCACCCATATGAACCAGGAGACTGTGAAACTAAGGGTCGGTTTTCCATCATATTTTCAATCAAATCGTCAAAGAAAACGGAAATCATAGCTTCACATTCAAAACCTTGAATACATATACAGACTGTGTAAAAGTGAGGGATCAAAATTCAACACTTTTCCAAAAACTCTTTCCTTAAACAAAATAGTGAACCATCTGATCTCTTTTGCCCAAAGCATAAAAAATTCCAAAATTCAAGGTATTTTCGTTTTGTAAAAATCCTTTCGAAATTTCCCCCTCTCTCTCTCTCTCTCTCTTTTCAAAACCCTAAAAAAACATTTTTTTTAATAAAAAGTGTAAAACTTTTGTCTAAAGATGGACATGTGTGCTTGTCCCCACCCCCGAACCTTGCATGAACATCGTCCTCGATGTTAAAATAAATGAAATGCATTGAAAACACGAAACATGAGGAACATAAAAGTAACATAGGGTAAAGTGTAGAAAGCACCTGGGATACTGCAGATCTCCCGTGAATCTATCCATAATTAGGCAAAATACACCAAAAAAAAAGCAGCAAGATATATTTACATATGTACACAGAGTTGAACGCTGTCAGATCCAACGCTCATTAATCCTGATAGTCAGGACTAGTCAGAGGTAAAGTAGTGTCCTCTGAATCAAATGCTTCCAAGAATGGTTTTAGACGTTGCCCATTCACTTTGAAAACTAAACCATCCTTGGGATTCTCCAACTCAACTGCCCCGTGCGGAAAAACAAGCTTAACAATAAAGGGGCCACTCCATCGAGATCTCAACTTTCCAGGAAAGAGATGCAAACGAGAATTGTAAAGGAGGACTTTTTGTGAAGGTTGAAAAGAGTTTCTAAAAATGTTTTTATCATGGAAAGCCTTGGTCCTGTCTTTGTAAATACGAGAACTTTGATAAGCCTCGTTGTGAATCTCTTCCAATTCATTCATCTGGAATTTTCTCTTAATTCCAGCTTTCTCCATGTCAAAGTTTAGCTGTTTTAGTGCCCAATATGCTTTATGTTCCAATTCCACTGGAAGGTGGCAAGCTTTCCCATAAATTAGTCGGTATGGAGACATGCCTATTGGAGTTTTGAATGCAGTGCGGTAAGCCCATAACGCGTTGATTAGTCGGAGTGACCAATCCTTCCGAGTAGGGTTTACTATGGTCTCCAATATACGTTTTATTTCCCGATTTGAGACCTCAACTTGCCCACTGGTCTGTGGGTGATAAGGGTAGCCACTTTGTGTGTAATTCTGTATTTTTTCAATAATGCTTCGATTACACGATTACAGAAGTGGGTACCACCATCACTAATGATGGCTCGTGGGGTCCCGAATCTGGAAAATATGTGCCCCTTCAGAAATTTCTTGACAACCTTAGCATCATTTTTCCGACATGGGATAACTTCAATCCACTTGGACACATAATCAATAGCTACTAAAATGTAGAGATAGCCAAAACTTTGGGGAAATAGTCCCATGAAATCTATACCCCATACATCAAACAACTCAATGATCAAAATTGTAGCCAAAACTTTGGGGAAACAGTCCCATGAAATCTATACCCCATACATCAAACAACTCAATGATCAAAATTGGGTTCAGGGGCATCATGTTCTTTCTTGAGATGGAACCCAATTTTTTATAGTTTTCATAAGACTTGCCATATTTATGGGCATCTCTAAAAAGGGTGGGCCAGTAAAAACCACATTGAAGAATCTTAAATGTGGTCTTTTTAGAAGAGAAATGGCCCCATAGGCCTGTGAATGACAAAAAGAGATGACACTATTTTGCTCATCATCTGGCACACACCTCCTAATGATTTGGTCTGGGCAATATTTAAACAAATACGGGTCATCCCAGAAAAAGTTCTGGACCTCAGAAAAGAATTTATCCCTATCTTGCTTTTTCCAATGTTCTGGGACTGTGCCTGCTGCAAGATAGTTGGCAATGTCTGCATACCAGGGTAATTGGGATACTGCGAACAATTGTTCGTCAGGGAAGTTGTCCTGGATAGGTGCGGATTCCGAAGATTCAGAAATGACAAGTCGTGATAGGTGATCTGCAACTACATTTTCTACTCCCTTCTTATCACGGATTTCGATATCAGATTCTTGGAGTAGAAGGATCCAACGAATGAGGCGCGGTTTTGCATCCTTTTTAGAAAGAAGATATTTCAGCGCCGAATGATCGGTGAACACAGTGATCTTGCATCCTAGCAAGTATGAGCGGAATTTGTCAAGCGCAAAGACCACAACCAATAATTCTTTCTCTGTGGTGGAATAATTGATATGTGCGCTATTCAAAGTCCGGCGTGCATAATAAATTACGTAAGGTTTCTTTTCCTTACGTTGCCCCAACATAGCCCCAACCGCATAATCACTTGCATCACACATAAGTTCAAAGGGCAGGCTCCAATCAGGTGGTTGCATAATCGGAGTGGAGGTCAGCATGCCCTTTAGCTTGGTGAAAGCTTCGTGGCATGCCTCAGTCCACTCAAATGGAGTATCTTTTAACAAAAGGTTGCACAGTGGTCTGGAGATAGTGCTGAAATATTTTATAAACCTTTTGTAAAAACCTGCATGCCCTAAGAACGATCTGATATCTCTAACGGTTGTTGGGACGGGCAGATTTGAGATCAGATCTATTTTTGACTTGTCAACTTCCATTCCTTTGGATGAAACAATATGGCCAAGGACTATTCCCTTTTGAACCATGAAGTGACATTTCTCCCAATTTAACACCAGGTTCTTTTCTTCACATCTAACAAGGACCTGTTCCAAATTACTTAAGCAGTCGTTGAAAGAATTACGGAAAACGGAGAAATCATCCATGAAGACCTCAAGAAAATGCTCCACCATATCGCTGAATATGCTTAGCATGCAGCGTTGGAAAGTAGCAAGAGCATTGCATAGTCCAAAGGGCATTCGCCGGTAGGCGAAAGTTCCGAAGGGACATGTGAATGTGGTTTTCTCTTGGTCTTCAGGGGCGATTTCTATCTGGTTATATCCTAAGTAACCATCCAAGAAGCAGTAGTATGGGTGGCCTGCTACCCTTTCCAAAATTTGGTCCAAAAAGGGTAGTAAAAAATGGTCCTTACGTGTGATCGCATTGAGCTTTCTGTAGTCAATACATACCCTCCAACCTGTGGGTATCCGACTAGGTATGAGTTCATCCTTATCATTCTTGACTACAGTGACGCCAGTTTTCTTTGGTACTACTTGGGTAGGGCTGACCCACTGACGATCCGAGATTGGATAGATGATACCCACATCCAAAAGTTTTAAGACCTCAACCCTAACGACCTCCTGCATGGTGGGGTTGAGCCGGCGTTGCATTTGTCTGGATGGTTTTGCATTTTCTTCAAGGTAAATATGGTGGGTACACATGTAAGGGTCAATGCCTTTAATATCAGCCACAGTCCATGCTATTGCACCCTTGTGTTGCTTAAGTATTTCCATTAATTGCACCTCTTGGTCCTTGTCTAGGTGAGCAGAAATTACTACTGGGAAAGTTTCATCATCCCCTAGGTATGCATATTTGAGGTCAATTGGCAGAGGTTTCAACTCAGGTTTGGGTGGCCTCACTTGAGAGGGAAGAGACTTAGACCCAGATGGCACTAGCTCCTCATTTTTCAGGTTCCACACACTACTAGCAATCTAAACAGTATCATCTTTAATGTCAAGAGAATTTGGCAAATCAGATTCAAAGGGGTACAAGGAATTGGGATCGGCGAACTCCGCAAGAGATTCTTGAACAATGGCCTCAAGCATGTCAATCTCTTCAAAATCAGGATCATCATCCCGCATTTGTTTGCACGCATTGAAAACATTGAGCTCAATGGTCATGTTTTCGAAAGAAAGCTTCATTACCCCGTTCCGGTAATTGATTAGTGCATTTGAAGTGGCTAAGAAGGGTCTACCCAATATTACCGGAATTTGAGTCTTAGGGTTTGCCACAAGTTGGGTATCCAAAACGATGAACTCCCCTAGAAAGTAGACTTCTCTATTTGTACTAAGACATCTTCCACCATCCCCCTCGGTTTCTTTATTGATCTGTCAGTGAGCTGAAGAGTGACCTGGGTAGGTTTCAACTCACCTAACCCCAACTGTTGATAAACTGAGTAAGGAAGTAGATTGACACTAGCCCCCAAGTTGAGTAATGCCTGTTCAATCTGGAAATTTCCAATGATGCACGATACTGTGGGGCATCCCAGATCTTTATATTTGGGGGGAGTATCTTGTCTTAGAATTGAGCTTGCTTGCTTGGCCAAGAAAGCTTTCTTAGAAACATGCATCTTACACTTGATTGAGCATAAATCTTTAAGGAACTTAGCGTAAGATGGAATCTGTTTGATGGCATCCAAAAGCGGGATATTAATCATGACTTCTCTGAAGATATCCAGAATCTCTTCATTTGGGACCATTTTCTTTGGCGATCTCAGTCGTTGGGGAAATGGGGCCACAGGCTTGTACTCAGAAATTTCGGGTTCCTTCCTTTTGTCATCAACAACCTTTTTTAAGACCTCTTCAGATTCAGCCTTATTTGAAGAAACTTTTTGATCCGAGGATGCAGGTGATTTTCCTTTTTTCGGATCATCTTTTGAAATTTCTTTACCACTCCGCAAAGTCGCCACAGATTGCACCTGCTCCTTTGAGGTAGAGGGACCTGCATTGGCCACTTCATATTGTCCCTTAGGGTTCAGGTGTGGTTGGGCTGGGAAAGCCCCCTTCTCCCTATTTTGAAGGGCATTGCTGAGTTGGCCAATTGAGGTTCTCACCTCTTTTTGAAAGTCTAGAAAAGTTTGTTGATTGTTTTGAATGATGGAATTCTGAGTTTGAATTAAATTTTTCAGCAGATCCTCCAAAGACCTATTTTGAGACTGAGGAGGGGGTGGTGTGTATTGGGCTCCTTGTGTTGAGGGCCTAAAGTCACCACCTTGATGTGTAGGTCTTTGAGGGACCGACTCTTGATTAGCGGTAGGCCCATTCCTCCAGTTGAAATTTGGATGGTTCCTCCAGGTGGGGTTATACGAGTTACTGAGTTGATTGTTGAACGGCCTCTGATATGCATTAGTAGCATTGACCTGTTCCTATAACACCTCTTTGAAAGCTGGGATTGTTAGGCAATCCTCCGAAGAGTGGGTGTCTGTGAGAACTCAACCCCTAATCTCTTGGATTAGTGTTGTTTTATTTGTGGATTAGTTCTTTTAGTGGGATTAGTATTTGTTGGATTGAGTTTGTGAGCTAGAATGGTTTTCTCTAGTTTTGGGGAATTTTGAAGGCCTTGTGATTTGTGGGACCCTTTGGGGGTTCTTTTAGTGACTTTGCGCGTGATTGGGAGGTTATTCTAAATTCTCGATAATTCTTATTTTAGCCTCATTTGACTTGTTTTGGTAACCTCTACAACTTTCATGTTGATCCCGTATCCATTTGAGAACCCGAAACCCGATTTCTTGGCCTTGAGGGCAAAACAGTCTTTTCACACCAAATCTGTACCCAAAACTCGATATTCTCGAGATCCGTGAAACATACACTTTTTGGAAACTAGATATTTCGACGATCATTTCTTCCTTCTTCGTCGAATCCATCCGAGGTCCCGACTTAGATGATTTCAGCCACCCAAGTTCTTTAAGTTATGGGACCCATTCTCACTTGTTTATAAAAGGAACCCATCTCCTTCATTGCTCATTCTTCACCATTGTTCCAGCTGAACCTAGGGTTTTCCCTTGTGCAACTTCTTCTTCTTCTTGCTTCTCCTCCTCTAATCCACACCAAGATTGGCATCAACCAAGAAATGGAACTCATCATCTTCTTCCTCATCTTGCAAGCTTCCCATTGATACCATTTGTGAAGAGAACCCTCCATCATAAGACTTTCCTTGAGCTTACCTTGTCCATTAGAGGACCTTGCAAGTAAGTGTTCTTCTTCATCTTCTAGATATGTGTTCTTCTAGCCTTAGAGAAGCTCCACCTTGATTATTGAGAAGTTTCCTTGTCATTTCATGGTTTAACCCATTTTAGGGCTTTTTGGGGGTTTTTGTAGAGATTGTGGATCTTGAGCTTGAGAGGTGATTAGGAGCTTGTTTTGCTAGATTGGAACCCAAGGCAAGTGGATGAATGGATGGTTTTAATGTTATCAAAGTTTTATGAGAAAATCCCAAGTTTATTTCTTGTTTTTGATCATTGGATACATGTTGCACATATGCTCCTTGTCACATATATATATGGATTTCGAAATTTGCACATTAATGGTTGTTTCTATCTTGTTAATCTCTTGGAGAGGCATGCATTTCATTTGATCAAGTTTACTCATATGGTTTTATAAAGAATAGGATTGGTTTGGCTAATCATGGTTATGTTTATGAGTTGCATTGATTTGAAATTGATACTCATTTTTAGAGTTTTGCTAAAACATCCTTGGTTATGGAAATGTGATCAATAGACCTTGTTTATCTATAAATGTTGACTCAAATGAACCCTTGTCTATGATGGGAACTCCTCTCCTTGTTTGGGGATTGAATGTGAAGAAAGAGGTTGGATTTAATGATTCATTGAAGTCTTGATGGGAGTTTTATTGTAATTAGAATGTTGTTGAAGTAAGGAAAAACTCATTTGTATAAGTGTTGGAAAGGAAAAAGGAAGAGAAAGAAGGGAACTGAACTGCCAGAATTCAGTTTCTGGACAGTTCGCTCGAGCGACCATGACAGTTCGCTCGAGCGACCTGTCCAGAAAGGGATACGGGTTTTCCAGCAGCTTGGTCGCTCGAACGCATTTAAATAACCGCTCGACCGATGAGTTCGCTCGAGCGAACCCTTCGATTCGAAAGCATTGGAGTTACTCTAGTAACAGTCATTTGTCCCGAAGTGCATTGCATCACATGATATGACAGTGTGCCTTTGAGCACCCCCGTTTTACCCGTTTATTTATTGTACTTGATTTACTTGTTTCCCCGAAAGCATTGAAGTTACACTAGTAACAGTTATTTGTCCCGAATGTATTGCCCGATATGAAGTGACAGTGTGCCCTTGAGCACCCCCGTTTTACCCGTTTACTTACTGTACTTGATTTACTTGCATATGTCTCGATTGGTTTTGACCTATGAGTCGGCATCACTAAGCTTGGATACCTTGTCGGTTTGATCCACCGACTTGGAAATCCCTCTCCCGTCCCGCCAGCTGCAGTTTGGATCCCGATACTCGGTTATTGCCGTGGTCCCGTCCCGATACCCGGTTCGCTACCGTGGTCCCGTTCCCGTTCCCGTATATTTATTATTGTATATATGATTTACGTTGAGTCTCCTCACCTTGTGTGACTGAGACCAACGTCCCGCTCTTGTCACTTCGGTGATAGAGGACTTAGCTTCTTGTGATTGCCATCTTGCCAGTTCCCGATTCCTTGGACACCCGACATGGTTTATATTGCTTACTTGTTTTCAGATAAATGATTCATTGCTTTTATGAAAGTTGTTATTTAGATAAGTGTTAATGCTCTCTATTGTAAATTCAGTCACTGTTATATTGTTTTATATCCTTTGCACACGTACATGTTTTACATGAATGCCGGTTGGGTGAATACCCGTGCTTTCACATATGGTTCTAACGATCGATGGTTTTGCTAGAGTTATATGATTACACATGTTTTAAAATGAATACCCGAGTTATTAAATGTCTATGCTTTGGAACGTGTTTTAAATGACACTCGTTTTGTTAGATCCCGATGTTTATACATGTTTTAAGTGAATACCCGATTTGTTAAATATCCCTATTTTTGAAATATGTTTTAGATGACACTTGTTTTGCCAGATTCCTATGTTTATACCTATTTTTACATGATACCCGATTTGTTTAAATATCCATACTTTGGAATAGGTTTAAATGAACATTAGCCTTGTCAGATTTCCTTGGTTACACCTGTTTTAAATGAACACCCGGTTTGTTAAATATCCGTATTTTTACATATGTTTCAAATGGACTTTGGTTTTGCTAGACTGCTATGAATACTTGATTTGTTGTATACTTGTGTTTTACTTAAGTTTCAAATGAACGTTTGTTTTGTCAAACCACTATGTTTATACATGTTTTAAGTGAATACCCGATTGTCAAATATCTATGTTTATAGATGATGTAAATGAACACGTGTTTTATTAGATATTCATGTTTTACCCGTGCTTGAAATGAATACAGGTTTTTTCCCGAGATTCCCGACTTTGCACCCGTTTAATTATATGTAGCATTTGATCGAATAGCATGATGTATCTTATGTTTTATTCTTCAGTATATTTGTTATCTTTTCATCCACCTGCCAGACCGTCGTGTCTGACCCACTACTTTTGGTACTCAGGTTCAGATTTCTTCGCCCCGAGTTGAGTGTTTTGTTGGCTGTGGAGCCATGCCTTGCAGGTTGTTTTGTCGGCTATGTCATGTAGACATTGAGTCTGACATCGGAGCTACGTCACATTTGGGTAGTAGTTTATAGCTTATTGTTGTATGGCTTTTATTAGCCTTTTTCTTGGGATTCTTAATTAATGTACATTGATAATTGTAACTTGAACATATTTGGGAATGTAATATCCTGTTACTGTCAGCTCTGTAATTTATTGTGATGTTTACTCCAGTCTAAGATGATACTTGATATACTAGCTATGTGCTAAAGGTTGAGTGCGACGCGGAATCCGATGGCCACGGACTTCGGGTCGCAACGCCACAAATGCTTCCGCAAAATATTCAGAATGTGTTGTCTTCACACACGCGGATCCTGGGAGAAGTAAAATACAATTTATGCTTAATCCCATTCCCGCCCCCGAGGTTCTGGTTCGGGGGCGTGACAGTGTCACAGTCACAAATACCGCACACTATGACGGGCTGTTTACTCCTCCCCATTTCCATGGCTTCAATTTTTCTGGTGAGGGAGGCTACTTTTACATTGAGTTCCATTTCATCTTCCTGAAGTCGATATATTCCCCCTCCCTTAGGATTATTCGATTGCCTTGGATTGTCAATTCCATCCGAAGTGTCCCAATTTTGGGCACTTTCTGCCAAAAAATCTAAGTAGTCCCATGCTTCATCTGGGTTTTTGCTAAAAAAACTCACCATTACACATCGTTTCAACGAATTGGCGAGCATTTCAGAAGTTAACCCATCATAAAACATACCAATTACGCGCCATGATTTGAATCCATGATGTGGGCAGGCTTGTAAGAGCTCTTTGTAGCGTTTCCAACACTTGAAGAAAGACCTTTGTCTTTCTGTTTGAAATTCATCATGTGTCTCCTCAAAGTGTTGGTTTTGTGAAGCGGGAAAAACTTTTTCAAGAATTCTCGCACCATAACATTCCAAGTGGTAATCGAATTGGGCCTAAGGGAGTGCAACCATATTTTTGCCTTCTCCTTTAGTGAAAAAGGGAATAATCTGAATTTGACTATGTCTTCCCCAATATAATTGAAGTGTAAAGTGGCACATACTTCTTCAAATTCTCTTAAGTGCGAGTACACACTTTCTGAATCAAGGCCATGGAACTTAGGGAGTAATTGGATCATGCCCGGTTTTATTTCAAAATTTCCCACATTGGGTGGGACGACCATACAAGAAGGTGTGGTTGTCCATATGGGTTGAAGGTAGTCACGTAAACTCCTAGCCCTTTGGTTTACCTCCCCATTATTATCATTGTCATTCTTACCATTCCGGTCATTATTGTTGTTGCCAATACCGGACTCACTCGCCATTGGTGATGGTCTCAAAGGAGAATCAAAGTTTTCAATATTGCTCTTAATCGGAGATTCCTTCCTTCTTAATCTGTGCCCTGAATCTCTTTGCCAAATTGGTGGAGGCCTATCCTTCTTTTTGGGAATCTTAAATTTTTTTTTAAAAAAATGGTGGAAATAAAGAAATTAATTAACCTAGAACATCAACTAAACTCACTAAAGGTTAAAAAGTTCACCTCAGCCCTTAACTCGAACTTATGAAGTTAAGTCGACCAAGTTAGCCCCCAGGTAAGCGGTGAGGTCACAACGGTCCCGCTTAAAAACCACTTGCCACAAATAGCTTGACTATCTCCCTTTTTGGGACAATTGATCTTAACCAAAGAACGCAGTTTTAGGCCTAGTTTCACTTTCCTTCCTTAAGAAGCTAACTACAAAAAATAAATCCTAAAAAATATTGGAAATTTTGGTAACTTTTTGGAATTTTCTAAAATTCAATGATGTGAGTTGCAAACATTCCATGCACTTTCCTAATCCAAATTAGGGCAGTTTCAACATTCCATGCATGCACCCCCTATTTCTAGCAAGATGCCAAAAGTAATGCACAATTTAAATCAGAAAGTCAGAAAGTTACCTTTATTGGTGCTCCCCGGCAACGGTCCCAAAAACTTGATCGAACCCCAAGTGTAGGGTGCAATTATAGTAATAATCTGGTGAGTCCAGGTCGATCCACATGGAGCAATGCCTTTTGAAAGTCTTTCCAACTTTGACCTATCCTAAATAAATACTGAATCTGGCCTAAATGAAAACTAATTAAATTACATCAACTTTCAAAAAAATAACACTAAAAACACTAATTTAAATAAGGAAACCTAATCTAGACAATACTAATTAAACTAAAACCTGCAAAAGAATACACAAATCAAACAATCAATTTAATATAAAATAAATCAAAACAAAATTTCCTAAATTAGATCCTAATTACCAAAATCAGTTTTTAAACAAATATGAATGATCTATAATGCCCTAATGCAATTTTATGCAAGTTTCTAAAAATCTGATGCATGCTGTAAAACATTCTAAGTATGGAAACTCTTGCACAAGCCCAATTTCGTTGGACTGTACGACTAGCCTAAGATGATATAGACCTAAATCTAATGGCTGGAATCAATACTCTGATGATGCATGAACACAACAAAAAAAGAAGAATGGAAAATGGACTTAAAACGAAAAAGATATGATCTTCTAAAGATGCCTACTTGATCCAGTTATGCTGTTGAAATCTGAAGCAGGCTTACCAACTACCCCTGTTTGAGCCTCTGGTTGACACGGTTCCCGAGGTTATTTTTTATTGAAATTATGGGGTTAATTTCAAAGTCCAATTATTATACTTTAAATATGATATTTTTCGGAACAAAACATTTACTTTTACTTGGTTTTTAAATCACGCACTTTTGTAACACAGTTAGATCAATTCTGATGAAACTATGCAGGATTTTTCACTATTCACATACCAGGTCCGAATTTAGTCTTTCTAATCAGTTAATAATCTTATGATTTCAGCAACAAAAACCTGTTCTAATGTAATTTCTAAATATGAAGTATGTACAAAAACACTTTCCAACCATAGATTATGCAAGTAACAAAAAATAGTAAGTTTCTACTAAACGTTGAAAGATGTAACTTGGGTTTCTAAATCAAGATTGTGCAAGTAAAAAATAATAATCAGAATATTAACTAAAAAATAAAAACAAAAGGGTGGAAAAATAAAAAGCGGAAAAGATATACCAGAGATCTAGAAACTAGACGATTATACAAGTATTGACAATGCGATGATGATGTCCTCTCTTCTCAAAGTAGGAAAACTTTATGCAAGTGATTTCTTGCTGTCTCTCGACTTTTTATCATTTTATTTTATTTTCAAATCCCTAGATCTAATCATGTGAAATGTTGTCTCCAATCAAAACATATAAAAAAAACTAGAAATAGAAAATTAAACCACTTACATAAAGATTACGCGGAATCAATCCAAGTAGTGTCTTTATTCTTTGATCTTGAAGTACAAAAAAATTAAGTTTCTTCTCTCTTCATCATTCTCTCAACATGATCTCTCAATCTATGTCTAAAGAATTATAATGGAGAAGAAGAAGAAGGGACTTAGAGAGAAAGGGTGGATGGGAGTGGAGAGGGAGAGAAAACTTCCAAGATTTTTTTAACTACAAGGCATTAGACGTCCAGCCCTTCCCATGACTCCCTTTTATGCTTTTGTCAAATCTTTTTTTAGTAAAGAATCCCTCATCTTTAGGGCTCTTGTTTCCTTTTATGTAGATATTCTTGCTTAGGCTCCAAGCTAGCTTCTTTCTTCGGAAAGACTTTTAAATTTGAGAGATCCCCTTAACTTATTAGGTTTCTTGATGCACATACCTTCCTTGTACAATTCCAAGAATATCTCTAAAAATTACATGATGATGTAGTGAGAAGAAACTTTCCAAATATTGAGATTTCTTGCAATTCCCGCCTAAAACTGTAGCAGACAACTTCCCGAGGTCATATCTCCCTCAATATAGCTTTGATTTATGCAATCTTGGGCTCCACGGATATCTACTTGAAAAGAGCTTTCCAACGGTGGCTAAATTGAGCCAATCCGACACTCGGTTTGAGAATTATGACCATTTTAAGTTGCTGCCCCTGAAAAATCCGGGAACAATTGTGCACAAATGGAAGCTTCTATGTTGGCATGCAATGGGGTGTGTGGGGACCCATGTTGGATGTCCAAGGCATGCTTGGACTCTTTTCTTACTTGCTTATTAGACTTTCCTTTGACCTCTCTTCTCAAATTTCTTTATTGTAGGTCCCATGTTGATTTCTCCTACAAGTTGAAAGAAATAAATTTAACATAAATTACGTGTAAGAAAATAAACATGAATCATGCACGGGACCCTACATGTCTAATGATGCACCCGAATGACAAACTTTTCAAAAATAGCACATGGTGCCAAAAATAGTAGGTATATATTGATGAAGCAAAGAAAACTCTAACTTTGGGGTGATAAATGAGATGAAAAACCTTAATGTCACAAAAGTCATGCAATTCAATGAATTTTGACCTATTTTGACCATGTTTCCAAAAATAACCCCAAATGCATGAAATCATGAAATTGAGTGTAATCTATGCAATTAAACCTAATTAAGTCCTTAAATCCTAATGAAATGCTGACCTAATGACCTAGTTTTGTGAACTTATCACTTTTCCTCCTCCGCCGTACCCCAGCAGCCCCAGGGGCGGAAGGAGAGGATGAAAGGCCATGCCCTCATCACCAGCGAGTCCAAAGGTTCGTACTCGCCCTTGCTGAGTTCAAACGTCTTTAGTCATGACGTTAAAAAAACTCAAAACACAGACGTTCGATAAAAGGCCCCTCTTCCTTAGGACGTACGTTCAAATTTTTCCATAAAACCCTAGTTCATTTATGTATTAGTCAAGTTATAAGATGGAAGGTCACCACTATTGTCATTTTCTTGCTTCACATGAATATATTGACATATGAATCTGAGCAGCGTCCATGAATCTTTCCCATTGTTTAAAGCTCACATTTTAAAATCGAGGCCATCAACTTGCTGGATAACAAATTTGAGACTGAAAACTCGAAAGGACGATAACGATTTCGTTGTTGGAATATTTGCAATTTGGTATTCTTGGTAACCTTTGTGAGTCTTTTTCATTGTTTATGTATCTCAATATATAGTAAGGGCCAATCTCGTTGCTAAAGAGCAAAGAAAGGAAACTCTAAAGGATCATAACGATATCGTTATAAAAAATTTAGAAATCACTAATTTGGGTGAAATTCGTGAGCCTTTTTCATTGTTTATGTATCTCAATATATAGTCAGAGTCAATCTTGTTGAAAACTCTAAAGGATCATAACGATATCGTTTTTTAAAAAAAAATTGAAATCACAAATTTGGGTGAAATTCGTGAGCCTTTTTCATTGTTTATGTATATCAATTTATAGTCAGGGTCAGTCTCGTTGCTGGACAACAAAAATGAAAGAAAAAGCTCTAAGATCGTAATTGTTGTTTGTGTTGGTTGGATGTCATATTGTTGATCTGATTTGGGACCCTTAAACAACACATTGGGGTTTTCAAACCTTCAAGCACCAATCAGAAATGTTAAGGCCTTGAAAGAGAATCTGCTGTAAAGGGAGCTCCTATATATTAAAGCAGAATAACCCATACCATATGCAAAATAAGTTATTCTCTAGTTAATGAGGATATATCCAACATATAAATCAAAATATGTTCTCCCCTGGTAAGTATTTTCAACATTTCAAATCTAAACAACAATGTGGACAAGTTAAAGTTATATCTCATCTAAAAATAGAACCCATTCAGAAAAAAATTAACTTATTGAGCTGATTACAACACCCAGAATGAGAACACAATCAAGAAAAAAATTCCATTGCATCCCCAATTATTGCTAGAAAGCCACACTACTGTTTTAAGCCACAACACAACATGAATTGCTTACAGTTTGTTACACAATTTCCATCCAGTGGTCA
Organism: Cinnamomum chago; assembly: GCA_038049695.1. Taxonomy (NCBI): domain Eukaryota; kingdom Viridiplantae; phylum Streptophyta; class Magnoliopsida; order Laurales; family Lauraceae; genus Cinnamomum; species Cinnamomum chago. The sequence goes on from CP142451.1 coordinate 54,835,695, forward strand.
TAGTTTTACTAGAAAAAGAACTCCAAATCTTAGATATGATTTCCATCGTGGTTGCTCATCTGAGTAGGAAACGGGTGGATAGTAATGCACAAATTCGTGACTCCATATTTTTGCTAGTAAACCTTACTGCACATTGGCTTAACCATATGAATAAGTTGGCAAAAACCTGGAACTGTAATTAGTTGCTTCCATTTACGATAGGCAGGGTCATGACTAATTGCATAGAAACCATCTTGCTTCAATGGTTGATATAATTGTGAATGCTATAGTCATAATCCTCATCCTTTTGATTATTTGGATGGTTGAATTTTTGGGCGCGATACATCTCAGCAACCTGAAAAGGATTTAACTGAACCTTAGAGTTTGTTACTACAGAACAATGATAAAAATTGTGCAGGCTAAATGAATGACCAGCAAATGGCAGATTTTGCTAAACCTGCTCAGATGTTGTGGCTTGATCTAGAGCCTTGTCTTCTCTGACCCGAAGTAGGCGTGGAAATCGGAGAGAAATTCCCTTTTCAAAGATTAGACACAACTACCACATATATGTTTTCTTCATAAATGACAATAACTAGAAAGAACAACTAACAGTAATGCTTTAGCACCACATTGTGATGCTAAATTCTTTACAATAGATATTATAGTGCACATCGATCATGGATTGAAGGGGTCAACAAATGATATCATGCAGACCAGATGATTTTTAATATTGATTGAGCACATTAAATGGACATTAAGACCGAATATAGTCCAACCATCCATTTTGATTATTCTTAATCAATAGTCACAATCTGTATCCTTGCTTTATCAACCAAACGCCTCAATAGTGTGCCTTGCTTCCCACTATAGAGTTTACCTCATAACATGCTGCATAACTTCACATCATAGAAAATGAATGATTGCCTACATCAATAAACATAAGTTATCAAGGGAAACCATGCCACAGTTATGAAATCTGTATAATAGTAGCCTAAGCCCACTAATGATCAATCTGACCCTTGAAAATCACTGCTCATAAGTTGGTACTCACCATAGTTTGACTCTCAACTTAATTTTATTTGTCACTGGATTGATCAAGCAAAACTTCATTTGAGGGCTAATAATTAGTACAACTTTGAGGCTTAATATTATTAAATCACAGGCTAGGCTGATAGGATGGCCAATTAATTTGCACACCCCTGGGACATCTGCAGATCTTTCCACCCTTCTCCACACATGATCAGCATGCATAAGTGGGCCACACAAGCTAGGCCACTACTTGCAGCAACAATAAGTTGGCCGCCTTGAATAAAAACTCCATAATCTAAAGAACAAAATATAAGATAATAAACAAGATCCATTCAACCTTATTTGGATCAACAACAATGCTTGCTGCACGATGAATAGGACTGATACTTAAATCTACTACTTTTACCTCCCAAACTTGACACGGAAAATTCCAAATCAGAAACTGGGTTGGGTCTTTCCCTAAATTTTGCAAAAAATTCCAATTACCAAGCAATCTATAAAATTCAAAATCAGAAATTGGGGTGTTTTAGTTTTGTAATTGCATTAACAACTACTTATTCTTTGGAAAATGGAAGTAGAGCAACTTTACAGAGATTTTTTCATTCTTGATATCTGCTTAAGTAAATCTGAAACTTTCGAATGCAGCAATCAAATTTTCAAACTAGAGTAAGTTTTCACAGATTTAAGAAGGTTTGATGACATAACCTCCCAATTAGACACAAAACAAAGAATCCCCAAAACACAAATGGCCTCTTACAAGCGAAAGGTTTCAAGAGCTAAATAGTTGTACATGTGTAATACAAGATCCCACCATGTTGTTAAACTCAATATCCAACTAGCCTAAGAACAGGAAGCCCAACAGACAAAACTTTCACACCCAAACAGTCTGAATAGTGGGAATAAATGGACTCAAAATTAGCTTAAACAAAGGCTGAAAATGGGTTAAAATATGGCCCAAATGTTGCTGGAATCAGTTTGATTTGTACTAGACAAATGACCATATTGATATGTTGCAAATGGGCTAAGACCCAACCCAGTTTATGTCCCCAGAAAAATAAAGGTCAAAACTCAATTTAGATGATGGCTGTAAACATGCTAAAATCCAGCCCCTATATTTGAATTCCACTTGGTAAGCAGGCTGATTTTCCCCAACCAAACAGTCTAAACCTATCTAACAAACCCTTAAACAGTGCCTTCATAAATTCATCCAACTAAAAGAGTCTGGGATTGTAAGACCCCGACCCGAGTGAACTTGATTAGTGTTAATTAAGTCATGTGTCAGTTCTAAGATTGATTAGTGATTTTGGCTAAGTTGGGTTTGGAATAGCTTTTGAAATAGTTTTGGGGAATTTTGATTGCTTTGTGATAGTGGGGCCCTTTGGGGGTTCCTTTTTATGACCTTGCATGCGCTTGAGGATTTATCGGAGGTTTTTTTGCATTCATCGTTTTAATCCCGTTTTATTTGTATTGTTAACCTCTCTAACTTTCATGTTGATCCCGTCCCTGTTCGAGACCCCGAAACCTGATTTCATAGCCTTGAGGGCAAAACAGTCATTGTACACAAAATATGTACCCAAAACTTGATATTCCCGAAACCCGCGAAACATATACTTTTTGGAAACCAGATATTTCGGCGATCATTTCTTCCTTCTTCGTCGAATTCATCCGAGATCCCAAAAGCCAAGATTTCAGCCCTTGAATATCTTAAGTAGTTGAACCCATTCCCCATTTGCTTATATAAGGAGACCCATCTTCCTCATTTTTCCTTTTTCCAGCACAAAAGAGAGTCTAGGGTTTGTTTGGCAACTTTTCTTCTTCTTCTTGCTCTCTCCATCTCCAATCCACACTAATCTTGCACAACATCATATTGGAGGTCATCATTCTCTTCCTCATCACCAAAGCTCTCTATTGATACCATTTGTGAAGAAAACCCTCCATTCCAAGATCTTCATTGAGCTTACTCTTGCCATTAGAGGACCTTACAAGTAAGTAATACTTCCCTTCTTCTAGATTTGTATTCTTCTAGCCCTAGAGAAGCTTCATCTTCATTATTGTAAGGTTTTCCTTTCTATCTTATTGTTTGACCATTTTAGGGTTTGTTTCTGGGGATTTTGTTCATAGCTTGGATCTTTGGCTTGGAAGAGTATTAGAGCTTGATTTCACTTATTAGAAGACCCAAGGCAAGTGGATGATTTGATTTTTATAAGCTTTCATGATTTTTGGTATTTTCCACTCATGCTTATTTATTGCATTGGTTTGAAATAAATGTTCATGGTAGAGTTTGGTAGTGCATTTATGGCTTATAAGTGTATAGGTGAATGAAATTTATTTTCTTCTTGTTTGTACCAAATGTACTCTATGTGAAATGGTTTCCTTCTTTCTTTCTTTGTATGGGATTTGATGTTGATGGAGGAAGTGATGGAATGAAACCATATTGGAGTTGGGGAGAAGTGTAGATAGTTGCATGGGAGGAGCTTTTAGCTCAGTTTTATTGCAAGGATTAAGTGGAAGTGAGGAGAATGGTTTTGAGGAGGGAAAAAGGGCTCAAATCTGAATACAGTGGGTGTTTCCCACACCTGGCGGTCAGCCAGCGGTCACCTGTCGGCTAGCCGTCTGGTGACTGGCGGCTAACCGCCAGCTAGCCGAACAGTCGCGGTCACTTTTCCAGAGAACAACATTTTCCTCCTGAAAGCACGGTCAGCCTCACGGTTAGCTAGCGGCTAACCGCCGAACCCTCTGCGGCTAATCGCCAGCCAACCGACCCATTTGGTTGCCTTTCCAGAGAGCAACATTTTCTCCTGAAAGCACGGTCAGCCTCACGGTTAGCCAGCGGCTAACCGCCGAACATATAAGCGGCTAACAGTCAGCCAACCGAACCATTTCGGTTACAATTCCAGTAGCCTGTCTTTCTGTTAGGCCAACCGCGGTCAGCCAGCGGCTAACCGCTGAACCCAACGACGGCTAACCGCCATCTGACCGCAAGGTAACCGAAATTACCCAGACCACCATTCCAGAGAGCTCCTCGCTCGAGCGAACTCTCCGGTTCGCTCGAGCGATGAGCTTTTCGGTCAAAGGAGTTGTACTAGGCAATGTATGAGGCCATTTGAGAAAGAAACCATATCACGAAGATGTCATTCGAAGTTTTGAAAATTTAAAGTGTATAAGGAGCCCGAGATGTCCCCAAACTCAAGAGTACCAAATTATTATTATATCGACATACGGGATCCCTATTCACTCCAAATAGATCTTGAACCCGATACTTTACCCGAAATTTCAATTGTTCATTGTACTCTATCGATCCCGAGATTTATACTACATGCCTTGTTTTCCCGAAAGCATTAAAGTACAGTTACAATGGTTACTTGCCTTGAAGTGCATTGCACCACATGAAACGACAGTGTGCCCTTGAGCACCCCGTCCTGCCCGTTCATTTATTTGTACTTGATTTACTTGCACTTGTCTCGATTTGTTACTTAACCTATTAGTCGGCACCACTAAGCTTGGATAACCCTGTTGGTCTGATCCACCGACTTGGAGATCCCCCTCTTGTCCCGCCAGCTGCAGTTTGGATCCCGTTACCCGGTTATTACCGTGGTCTTACCCTGATGTCGCAGATTGCTATTGTGGTCCCCGATCCCGGCTCGCTACCGTAGTCATGTATAGTATATGTATATGTATTTATAAGATCCACTGTTTCTCCTCACCTCGAGTGACTGAGATCAGTGCCTAATTATTGCTCTGTCACTTTAGTGACAGAGGACTTAGCTTCGTGTGGTTGCCATCTTACTTGTTTCCAGTTTCCTTGGTTACCCTGCATGTTTTACAATGTTTACGTGTATTTGGATAAATGTTTTATCTTTTCATAGAAATTGTTATTGAGTCAGGTTTTAAATGCTCTTGAAGGTAAATTCATTTACTATCATATTGTCATTGTATTTCACCCATTTGCCAAACCGTCGTGTTTGATCCACTCTTTGGTACTCAGGTCCCGTTGTTGGTTATCCCGAGGAGGCGGTCGGAGAACCGCAGCAGTTAGTTGAGTGGCGTGCTGATGACGTCATTTAGACGTTTGGTTGCTATGAGAGACTTAATATTTTGGGAAACTTTTAACCATTCTTTTGGGGATTTTTGGGAAATGTAATTAAATGATCTTTGTATAAACTTTAACTTACTTTTGGGTAACATGCCAATGATCATTGCTCATTCTGATACGGTACTATACTTGTATTATCTATCTTTATGATTTGAGATGGATTGAATATTTGATTTGCTACACGCTTCCGCACTTAATAGAAATGTTCGTATATGGTTGTGATATCCTCACCGTGGACACCTGTGGGAAATTAAATAAGTGTGTGCACCCTGTTGACACACTCTACATATTAACCATTCATTCACCACCATTAATGTCCCGATCCCGGATTAGGACCTCGGTAACCCGGTCCGGGGTCACGACAGACTGGTATCAGAGAGAGACGTGTTTCAAGCAATTAAAAGAAACTAGAAATCCTATGGACGTGGCGAGGATCCGTTAGACTCTTCGTTAGCTAGTATCGTGTGAGTAATATGTGACCCTTTATTTGATTATTATGTGCTAACAATTTGTTTTGCAGCATCATGACACCTCGTAAGCGACCGATAAATGGGAACCCTTCTACAAGCAATAGTGATCACACGGGGCCACTTGTAGAGGATATGGTTGATAACAACACGCCAAATCAATTCCAACAAATGATGCAGGTAATGCTTGACCAACAGCGTCAGGCTAATGAGAATCAGGCTAGACTGCAAGAGCAAATGCTTAAGAGAGTGGAAGACCATGCAAGAGAATTGGCAGAGATGCAGAGACAATTGCTAGAAGTATTACAGAGAAGACCTGAACCGGTTCAACCCCAACACGCTATCGTCATCAATCAGAGACAACATGACCCAAATGCATTATTTGAACGGTTTCGGAAGAGGGCTCCGAAAGAGTTTCTTGGAATAGAGGATCCATTAGCTACAGATGATTGGCTAGAGCATACATAGAACATATTCGAGATCTTCCAGTGCACCGGAGGAGAAAGAGTAAAACTAGCATCATCCCTCTTTAGCGGCACAGCAGACAGATGGTGGAAGACGGTTAGGGAGGAATACAGGACCATGGCTGATGCAGAGGTGTGGGCAAACTTCAAGAGGCAATTCCATGATAAGTATGTACCCGCCCATATCAAAAGACAGAAGGCCATAGAATTCCAACAGCTTGTGCAAGGGAGTATGACGGTCCTCGAATACCTCACTAAGTTTGAGAGGTTATCCAGATATGCTCCGGAGTTAGTGGATATAGTTGAGAAGAAGATTGCCAAGTTCTTTGAGGGACTTAACCCTTTCATTAAGAGAGATGCTACCGGAGTAGTGCCACCTGCAACTTTCGATGAAGCGGTCAAGAGGGCATATAAGTTTGAGAACTTTCACAACAAGATCCTTAGAGCTCAAGGCAAGGGACAAGCTCATCAACAGAACTACCAGCACAGGAATCATCAAAACAAGAAGCAGAGGACATAACAGAATGCTCAGGGTCCCTTGGTTTGTACCCACTGTGGGAAGAACCATGAGAGTGCACAGTGTCGTACACTGACAGGAGCATGTTTTAGATGTGGTTCCATGACCCATCAGATGAGAGACTGTCAAAGGCATAATAGAAAGAATCAGCAGCAGCAGCAAGGGGCACAGCGTTCAATAGCACCATAGAATGCAATCATTGTCCAGAATCAGGCAAGGCCACTCCAGCAACAGGCACCACAACAGCAGTAACATAGACCACAGCAGCAACAACAACAGGCTCGTCAGCAGGGACAAAACCAAAATCAGCGTGCACCGTAGCAGCATAGGAATGCACAACAAGGCAGGCCACAACAAGCTCCGAATAGGCCACAACATCGAGGGCAAATCTATGCAGTCAATAGAGCTGATGCAGAGGCAGTGGGAAATGTAGTGGAAGGTACACTTCTTGTTTGTGGGATAAAAACTAGGATTTTATTTGACCCCGGCTCTACACATTCATTCTTATCCCATGAATTTTCTAAGTTGATTGATATGCATGCTAGAGAACTTGAGTTCATTTTGACTGTGGCAACTCCATTAGGCAAACAAGTTATTTGTAGAATGTATTACCCTAGTTGCACAGTTCAGATAGGAGAAGTGGTTTTAACCGCAGATCTCATTCTATTAGAGATGTTTGATTTCGATGTCATCCTAGGGATGGATTGGCTGGCAGGATACCATGCCACAATGGATTGTTTCCATAAGACCCAGACTTTTAAGTTAAATGTGACACCAGCAGGGGTGTTGTTTCAGGGAGAGAGGATGAATCCTCGTGCAGGGTTTGTCTCAGCATTGAAGGCTGATAGACTTTTGAGAAGTGGTTGTGAGGCATATTTGGTGTTTATCACGGAGGATAAACGGTCCCAAGGGGTGGAGGAGATCCCAATTGTTTGGGAATTCCCGAATGTTTTTCCGGAGGAGATTCCAGGTTTACCACCCATCAAAGAGATTGATTTCACTATCGAGTTGTTAGTAGGGACTGCTCCAATATCTATTGCACCATATAGAATGGCTCCGGCAGAATTGAGAGAGTTGAAGACACAATTGCAAGAGTTGTTAGATAAAGGTTTTGTGAGACCGAGTATTTCACCTTGGGGAGCTCCAGTCCTGTTTGTTAAGAAAAAGGATGGTTCGATGAGAATGTGTATAGATTAACGAAGATTGAATCAAGTGACCATCAAGAACAAGTACCCATTACCAAGGATAGATGAATTGTTTGATCAATTGCAAGATGCATCATACTTTTCGAAGATTGATTTGAGATCCAGTTACCATCAGCTGAGAGTCAGAGAATCAGACGTGTTGAAAACAACTTTCCGGACAAGATATGGCCACTATGAGTTCCTAGTGATGCCATTCGGGTTGACTAATGCACCGACAGTGTTTCTGGCGTTGATGAACAAGATATTTGCATAGTATCTGGATCAGTTTGTGGTAGTGTCGCGACCCCGGACCGAGAGATCCGGGATCGGGACTAATATTGATATTAGGATGATCCACAACTGCTTAATAATACCATATGATTTATTTAATTTCCCACAGGTGTCCGCGGTGAGGATATCATAACCATAATTGAATATTTCTGTTAAATGCGGAAGCATGTAGCAAATCAAATAGTCAAACCATCCTTGGTCATAAAAACAATAACACCAGACTAAAATACTGTATCAGAATGAGCAATGATTTATAGCATGTTTCCCAATGGTTGTTAAAGTTAGACAAAATATCATTTAATTACATTCCCAAAAATATAGGCCAACAAAGGCCAATGTACACAAAACAACAACCCGAAAGAATAGTTAAATAGTTCCCCTCAAAATGTTACGCTTCTCAAAGCAATCTGATGTCTACATGACATCGTCAGCACGCCACTCGACTAAAGGTTGCGGCGCGCCTACCGCCTCCTCCGGCTCCTCCTCAAGGAAGCCGACAACGGGACCTGAGTACCAAAGCAAAGGGTCAGACACGACGGTCTGGCAAGAGAAAGCAAGGATACAACAATATCTAATACAAGAAAATCTCTGGCAAAGCGTATAAATCTGAGTTAAGCAAGAACTCTCATAAAATAGATAAATCATTTGCGATGAACAAGTAAACAATATAAAACATATCAGGTATCCAAGGATTCGGGAACTAACAAGGTGGCAATCACATAAAGCTAAGTCCTCTGTCACTAAAGTGACAACAGTATCACGGGACGTTGATCTCTGTCACACAAGGTGAGGAGAAACAACGTATACATATATACAATATAATTATACGGGAACGGGACCACGGTAGCGAACCGGGTATCGGGACGGGACCACGGTATTAGACCGGGTATCGGGATCCAAACTGCAGCTGGCGGGACGGGAGAGGGATTTCCAAGTCAGTGGATCAGACTGACAAGGTATCCAAGCTTAGTGATGCCGACTCATAGGATAAAACCCATCGAGGCATATCAAGTATTCAAGTACAGTAAATAAACGGTAAAACGGGGGTGCTCAAGGGCACACTGTCTTTCCATATCGGGCAATACATTTCGGGGCAATTCACTGTTACTATTGTAGCTCCAAAGCTTTCGAGAAAACAAGTCATGCGATGAAATTCCTGGGGATGAGGTGAAACAATACACTATAATGAAATTCAGGTAAAATATCAATTTAGAAATCCAATTAAGTGAATAGGGGTCCCGTATGTCTATTATAGCCCTTACTTGGTACTCTTTGAGTTTTGAGACATTCCGGGCTCCTTATGCACTCCTACGATTTGTCCAAAATTTCGAATGACATATTTGTGATATGGTTTCTTTCTCGGATGGCATCAAGCAATGCCTAGGGAATCCCCTTCGATTGACAAAACTCAACGCTCGAACGTTCGAGCGGGGAGCTTTTCGAAATTTGGGGAATTTCGGTTACCTGGCGGTCAGCTGGCGGTTAGCCGCCGCTGGGATGGGCGGCTAGCCGCTAGCTGACCGCGGCTGGGCTGCAGAAATGCAGCTTACTGGAAAGCTGATCGCCAAGTGCGGTTAGCCGCCGATGTGTTCGGCGGTTAGCCGCTGGCCAACCGTGGAGCTGATTGAGTTTTGAGGAGAAGAAGTGTGCTCTCTGGAAAAGCCACCGTGACATTTCGGCTAGCTGGCGGTTAGCCGCCAGTCACCAAGCGGCTAACCGCCGGGTGACCGCAGGCTGACCGCCAGTGCGGGAATCACCCACTGTGTTCAGATTTTGAGTCACTTTCCTCCTCAAAACCATCCTCCTCACTTTTACTTAATCCTTGACACAAAACTGAGCTAAAAGCTCCTCCAATGCATCTAATTACACTTCTCCCAAGGCTCCCATAATTGTTCATGCATCACTTCCTTCATCAACATCCCATTCCATACAAAGAAAGAAGGAAACCATTTCACCATAGAGTATTTTGGGTATAAACAAGAGAAGAATTAAATGCCATTCATTACTACACTTATAAGTCATAAATGCAATACCATGAATGCACTACCAAAGCTCCATTATGAACATTTATGTCAAAGCAATGTAATAAATAAACATGAGTGAAAAACACCAAAAAATCATGGAACTTATAAACATCAAAACATCCACTTGCCTCTAGTCCAAGCTAGTTGAAATCAAGCCTTTTATCACCTCTATTGCTCAAAGCCAAGCTACAAATCAAAAATCCCAAAAACAACCCTAAAATGGGTTACACAAGGAATGACAATGAACAAGCCAACAATAATGCAAATGTAGTACCTCATGGCCTAGGAGACAACAAATCTAGAAGATGAGAATGATCACTTACCTTGAAGGTCCTCTAATGGCAATGGTAAGCTCAATGAAGGTCTTGGAATGGAGGGTTCTCCTCACAAATGGTACCAATGGAAAGCTTGAGAGATGAGGGAGTGATTGGTGATCTCCAATGTTTGATTGATGAGCCCTAGGTGTGGCTTGGGGATGAAGAAACAAGAAGAAGAAGAAGAAAAGCACAAGAGCAAACCCTAGGCTCAGTTGTGCTGGAACAAGAATGGAGAGTGAATGAGAAAGAAGTGATGGGTTCTCTTTTGTTAACAAAGGGAGCTTGGGTCCCACAACTTAAGGAACTATATTAGCTGAAGTCATCTACTTTGGGACCTCGGATGGGTTCGACGAAGAAGGAAGAAATGATCGTCGAAATATCTAGTTTCCAAAAAGTACATGTTTCGTGGGTTTTGGGGATATCGAGTTTTGGGTACAGACTTGGTGTGCAATGACTGTTTTGCCCTTTAGGCTATGAAAATCGGGTTTCGGGATCTCGAATGAATACGGGATTAACATGAAAGTTGTTGAGATTACAAGATGCATGCAACGGGCCAAAAACATAATCCACAATAAATCGGGAAATTCCTCGAGAAAATACAAAGCCGAAAAGGGAACCCCCAAAGGGCCCCACAAGCTACCAAAGCAAATCAAGACAATTGAATTAGCCCGAAACCATAATCAAAGCTAATCCAAACCCAACTTAACCAGAAATCACTAATCAAGCTTAGCACTAACACGCAACTTAATTAGCACTAATCGGGTTCACTCGGGTCGGGGTCTTATAGGTAGTGTTCATAGATGACATTTTGGTGTACTCAAAGATCAGAGAAGAGCATGAAGAGCATTTGAGGATAGCACTGCAACTCTTGAGAGAGAACCAGTTGTATGCAAAGCTCAACAAGTGTGAATTTTGGTTGGAACAAGTAGCATTTTTGGGGCACATCATCTCTAAAGAAGGATTATCAGTGGATCCGTCCAAGATTGAAGCAGTTATGAGTTGGGAAAGACCGAAGAATGCAATAGAAATCAGAAGTTTTCTGGGTTTAGCAGGTTATTACAGGAGGTTTGTGCAGGGATTTTCGTCGAATGCGTCACCTTTGACGAAGTTGACAAGGAAGAATGTGCCATTTGTGTGGACAGAGCAGTGTGAAGATAGTTTTCAAGAGCTAAAGAAGAGATTGACTACAGCACCAGTCCTTACCTTACCATCCGGAAGCGGCGGTTTTACCATTTTTACCGATGCTTCGAACGTTGGACTTGGTTGTGTGTTGATGCAAGAAGGAAAAGTGATTGCATATGGATCCCGACTGTTGAAGGACCACGAGAATAACTATGCCACCCATGATCTTGAGTTAGCAGTGGTTGTTTTCGCGTTGAAAATGTGGAGACATTACCTCTATGGAGAGAAGTTCGAAGTCCACTCCGATCACCGCAGCTTACAGTATTTATTTTCTCAGAAGGAATTGAACATGAGGCAGAGAAGATGGATGGAATATATCAAGGATTATGATTTTCCAATCAAGTACCACCTGGGGAAAGCAAATGTAGTTGCCGATGCCGTGAGCAGAAAATCAGTAGGCTTGGCAAATCTAAGTGGCACTTGTATCTTTGAGCAATTTGAAGAATTGAGTATAGACCTACAGCCACTAAAGAAGGGTGTTTTGTTAGCTAACATGACAGTGTCAAAGCCTTCTTTTATTCAGAAGATCAAGGGTAGTCAGTTGCAAGATCCAGAGTTGGCCAAGATTTCAGAGCATATAGCAGAATGTCCTGACTTCCGTTTTGTTGATGGGGTTTTGTACTACCGTGACCGTCTATGCGTGCCAAATATTGAAGATTTGAGGAATGATATTATGACCGAAGCTCACAGTGCGAAGTACTCCATGCATCCAGGCAGCACGAAGATGTATCAGAACTTGAAGGGCATATTTTGGTGGAATAACATGAAGAGAGAGATTGCAGCGTTTGTCTCCCGTTGCATGACTTGTCAGTTAATAAAGGCAGAACATCAGAGGCCTCCGGGATTGTTACAACCGTTAGAGATCCCGGAACGGAAATGGGAGCACATTACTATGGACTTTATTTCGGGACTACCGAGGACTAGTGAGGCAACGATGCGATATGGGTCATTGTGGACCGTCTCACCAAGTCAGCTCATTTCATTCCTATGAGGACAGGGAAGAAGATGCACATGCTACCTTTAGCAGAGTTGTTTGTCAACGAGATCGTCAGTTGACATGGGCAGCCAGTGTCTATCACATCTGACAGGGACATCAGATTCGTCTCAAGGTTTTGGAAGACACTGCATGAGTCTATGGGCACGAAACTACAGTTTAGCACGGCTTATCACCCGCAGACAGATGGTCAATCAGAGAGAACTATTCGGACTCTTGAGGATATGGTCCGTGCTTGTGTGTTAGATTTCTAGACTCAATGGCTGGAGCAAGGTTTTGGAGCTTTTGGAAGCGCGACCATGGGGATTTCATCAGAGATTCTTCGTCAACCTCTTGCCATGCGTAACTAAATCCTTATCTTTGGGTTGCGATTAAGCCCTAATCTCTTATTTATGGTGATGTATAGGTTTAGGGTTTTATTTTAAACGCTTTTGGTTATATGATAAGATGTTAATCCATTGATTGGATCTCATTAATGCAATATCTCTTTCTTTGGTATTTTAATCTTGTAGATTTGAATACTAAGTCATATAATGATGCTTGAATGAATGTGTTAATTTGTTAGATCTAGGATAATCTATGCCATAGAGATAGGTTATGCCCCGATCTACATCCACATCCCTTATTTGTTGACTCTGAAGGTTTGTAACCGGGATGAGTCTCTATAGCGTTGATAGTGAAACCCTAAGCCTATACTTGTCATTGTGCGAGGTTAGAGTGGATTCGTACCCTGAGATCTTCTCTCTGATTGAATCAAAGCTGTCTTTAATTTGTTAATTTAGAAATCTTAACCAAGCAACCCAACACTTTGCTTTCTAATAGGATTAGTTTAATAATCAGAACTTTGTTTTCTAATAAGATTAGTTTAGGAATTTAGGAAACAACACAACTTAGCCTTTTTGTCCCAGTGGATACGATACTCGATTAACATCTTTGCTTTTTCAAGCAGAGGTAATAGCGGAGAATAAATTATATTTGCAACCCTGTTTTAGGATTGGTCAGAAGACAATGGAAAATTAAAACCATGGTCATGCCCAACCAGTTACTGTGTGTTTTTTTGTAGATAAGAGATGTTTCCTTCAACATATACACTAAGGAGAAAAAAAAAAGAGCATAACTTCGCTTCAAAATGGAAATGAGAACGATTCTTCATAGGAATTGGGAAATCACCAAAGGCTGCAAAAGAATCCAAGAAAAATACAAAAATAGACCTTATTTATTGTGTAAAAACATAAACAACGCATCTCATCATCTTCATCATCACCATCCTTCTTATTCGAGCCATAAACTCCTTTATTCTTCTCAAAAGATATCAGATGCCCAAAAAAAATATCTATGAGATAGTAGACAGCTTTCTAGTGCCCCTTGATAAAAATAAAAACTCAAATCATTTGAAAGGATCCTGATATGGGTTACATTTAAATGCACCATTAAAACATGTTATTTTTTGGTAACCAGAAATAAAACCACAACTAGGAAAAGTAGCAATGTAGACTACTTAGAGACTGAATTCAGAAATAAGACCAGAAATAAACTGGTTGCAGGATTGGAGTTGGTGGGTGTGTGGATGAACTTCTTGCAGGGTAGGAGTTGGTGGGTGTGTGAATGAACTGTTTGCACTAAAATTTGCCAAAATAGTTAGCGATGGTATTCACGTGGAAGTGATCATACAATCATGTCGACTAAAAAGGGACATATCATATTTATATTCATGACTTTATGCCATTAACACTCATGGCTTCTAGTTCTTAGTAATTGTGTAAGTGTTTCCTTTCTCCCAACTTTATGCAGCTCATATCTAAATGGACTCTTATATGCACACAATAAAGCACACGAAGTGGTGGTTCCCAAATGGAGGTGTTTAAGTTTACTCAACACCTGCCACCAGAAAATGATAAACCAAACAATTACAAATTAAAAGGCAATGACATCACCTCCAATGCTCCGTAATGTATAAAACCCCAAATGCGACTAGGGTGAAATTGAAAGGATCACCCCGATTTCCACCATCCCCCATCACAAAGTATAAATACTCATCTGAAGGTCCAAATAGAATCTACCCATCATGGTGAATTGTAAATGGAGATCCAAATATTGTAATAGTTGTAGGGAAGGGGGAAAAAGGAAAGGCAGAGAGTGGGGAAGAAGGAAGAAGGGAAAATCAAAGAGTTTGATGGCTCAAAACGAGTGGGGAATAACTTTTTCAAGCATCAGCGAACACGGATTCTCCTCTCCGGCGATAATCATAGTCCAGCTGTCGCGACCCCGGACCAAGTTATAGACCTAATCCGGGATCGAGACGCATTAGTGATGGGATGCCAATACATTAGTGTATAAGTTTATTTGGCTAATACGTACACGGGTCAATGAAGAGCATGATACCACATGTGCACGTGAGTTCCCACAGTGTCCACGGTGAGGATATCACACCAACATAATATTTTCATTCAAGTGCGAAAGCGTGTAGCAAATCAATTCATAATTCGTTTCAAAATCATAAGAATGATAGCACATGTATACAACTTGATGTCAGAGTGAGCAATGATCATTATAGCATTTTCCAAAAGTAAAGTTGAATGTTTATACAAAAGATCTGTTAATTAATCACTCCCCAAAAATAAAGGCCAACAAAGGCCAGTACAACCAATAAAAATCCCAAAAGAATAGGTTAACCACAATCCCAAAATGTGTCGTACCTTAGGGCCCGACTGAATATCTAAATGACATCGTCAGCTTGCCACTCTCCTACACGATGCGGCTCTCCGGCCGCCTCCTCAAGCTCCTCCTCAGGATAACCGGCGTCTGGATCTGAGTACCAAAGAATGGGTCATACACGATGGTTTGGCAGGTGGGTGAAAAGATATAGCAACATAACAATATTTAAATGTGTGAGAACCCGACCCCTAATCTCTTGGATTAGTGTTGTTTTATTTGTGGATTAGTTTCTTTTAGTGGGATTAGTATTTGTTGGGTTGAGTTTGTGAGCTAGAATGATTTTTCTCTAGTTTTGGGGAGTTTTGAGGGCCTTTGTGATTAGTGGGACCCTTTGAGGGTTCTTTTAGTGACTTTGCGCGAGATTGAGAGATTATTTGTAATTCCTGATAATTCTTGTTTTAGCCTCATTTGACTTATTTTGTTAATCTCTACAACTTTCGTGTTCACTCCGTACCCATTCGAAGCTCCAAAAATCAGTTTTTCCAGCCTAGAGGGCAAAATCGGTCTTTTCACATTGAATCTGGACCCAAATTTTGAGATCTCAGAACCATGCCAAAATTATACTTTTTGAAAACTAGATTTTATGAGAAGCATTTTTCTCTTCTTCGTCGATCGCATCCGAGGCCCACAAATAGATGTTTTACCCTTGACAAGTTTTAAGTGTAGTAGGGCCCACACCCACCCATTATAAAAGATGACTCCACCCTCTCTTTCTCCCTCATTTTCCACTCTCCATCGACTGCAACTCCCCAGCTACAGTACCAGCAGCCATTCTTCTTCTTTACTTCCATTTCTCTTGCTCTAATGGAGCCTCCAAGCCACCAATCCGGCGAGGGAACTCCGGCAACTTCTTCTCCTTCATCTCCTCTCTTGTTTGACACCATTTTTGTGGGAACCAAGGTGGGCAGCCCCTATTGCAAGCTTCTTCTTGTTGATTCATGACTCTAGAGGTAAGGACTCTTTCTCATTTTCCTTTGATGTGCAATGGCTTTCCCTTAGGTTCTATTTTCTAGTTGGGTTTGAGCTCATTCCTTGTCTTCCTTTGTTTAACCCATTTTAGGGTTTGTTTTGGGGGTTTTTTGTAGAGATTGTTGATCTTGAGCTTGAGAGGTGATTAGAGGCTTGGTCTAGCTAATTGGAACCCAAGGCAAGTGGATGAATGGATGGTTTGAATGTTATCAAAGTTTTATGAGAAATCCTAAATGTTATTACTTGTTCTTGATAATTTGATATATGTTTTCACATATGTTCTTGCCACATTTCTATTGATCTCGAAAATCCATATTAATGGGTCTTGCTCTCTTGTTAAATCTCTTGGAAATTATGCATTTCATTTGGTCAAAGTTTGCTCATATGGTTTTATAATGAATGGGGTTGGTTTTTCCATTCATATTTATGTTTATTAGCTTGCATTGATTGGAAGTAGATGCTCATTTAAAGAGTTCTGCTAACTCATCTATTGTTATGGAAATGTAACCAATAGTCCTTATTTATCTCTAGATTTTTGGCTAGCTTGGACTTAAGGCAAGTGGATGTTTTGATTTTTATAAGCTTTCAATGATTTTGGTATTTTCCACTCATGCATATTTATTACATTGGTTTGAAATAAATGCCCATGATAGAGCTTTGGTAGTGCATTTATGTCTTATAAGTGTATTGGTGAATGTCATTTAATTTCTTCTTGCTTATATCAAATGTACCCTATTGTGAAATGGTTTCCTTCTTTCTTTAATTGCATTGGATTTGATGTTGATGGATGAGGTGATGGAATGAACCCATATTGGAGTTGTGGAGAAGTGTAGATAGTTGCATTGGAGGAGCTTTTAGCTCAGTTTTGTGGCAAGGATTAAGTGGAAGTAAGAAGAATGGTTTTGAGGAGGAGAAAGGGCTTAAATCTGAACACAGTGGGTGATTCCCGCACCTGGCGGTCAGCCTGCGGTCACCCGGCGACTAGCCGCCTGGTGACTGGCGGCTAACCGCCAGCTAGCCGAAATGTCACGGTTACTTTTCCAGAGAGCACCCTTCTCCACCTGAAAACTCAGTCAGCTCCACGGTTAGCCAGCGGCTAACCGCCGAACCCATCGGCGGCTAACCGCCAGCTAACCGCACCTTGGCGGTTAGTTTTCCAGTAAGCTGCATTTCTCAGCCCAGCCGCGGTCAGCCAGCGGCTAGCCGCCCATCCCAACGGCGGCTAACCGCTAGCTAACCGCCAGGTGACCGAAATTTCCCAGGTTCCGGAGAGCTCCTCGCTCGAGCGAACTCTCCGGTTCGCTCGAGCGCTGAGCTTTGTCGGTCGAAGGAGATTCATTAGGCATTGCATGAGGCCATCCGAGAAAGAAACCATATCACAAGGATGTCATTCGAAGTTTTGAAAATTCAAAGTGTATAAGGAGCCCGGGATGTCCCCAAACTCAAGAGTACCAAATTATTATTAGATCGACATACGGGATCCCTATTCACTTCAAATAAATCTTGAACCCGATATTTTACCCGAAATGTCAATTGTTTATTGTACTTTATCGATCCCGAGATTTATACTACATGACTTGTTTTCCCGAAAGCATTGAAGTTACACTAGTAACAGTTATTTGTCCCGAAACGTATTGCCCGACATGAAACGATAGTGTGCCTTTGAGCACCCCCGTCTTGCTCGTTTATTTATTGTACTTGATTTGCTTGCATATGTCTCGATTTGTTATTTGACCTATGAGTCGGCATCACTAAGCTTGGATAACCTTGTCAGTCTGATCCACTGACTTGGAGATCCCCTCCCATCTCGCCAGCTGCAGTTTGGATCCCGAAATCCGGTTATTACCGTGGTCCCGTCCCGATACCTGGTTCGCTACCGTGGTCCCGTTCTCGTATATTTGTATTGTATATATGATTTGCGTTGAGTCTCCTCACCTTGTGTGACTGAGACCAACGTCCCGTTATACTCTTGTCACTTCGGCGATAGAGGACTTAGCTTCTTGTGATTGTCATCTTGCCAGTTCCCGATTCCTTGGATACCCGACATGTTTTATATTGCTTACTTGTTTTCTGATAAATGATTCGTTTCCTTTATGAAAGTTGTTATTAAAACAAGTGTTCATATTCTCCAATGTAAATTCAGTTATTATTATATTGTTTCTGTTCTTTGTACACGCACATGTTTTAAATGAATGCCTGTCGGGTGAATACCCATGCTTTTACATATGTTTCAAACAATCAATGATTTTGCTAGATTTATATGATTACACATGTTTTAAATGAATACCCGAATTGTTAAATATCCATGCTTTGAAATATGTTTTAAATGACACGCGTTTTGCCAGATTCCTATGTTTATACCTGTTTTTAAATGATACCCAATTTGTTGAATACCCATGCTTTGAAATATGTTTAAATGAACATTAGTTTTGTCAGATTTCTTTGGTTACACATGCTTTAAATGAATACTCGGTTTGTTGTATACTTATGTTTTTACTTAAGTCTCAAATGAACGTTTGTTTTGTCAAACCACTATATTTACACATGTTTTAGACGAACACCCAATTGTCAAATATCTATGCCTTTATGGATGATGTAAATGAACATACATTTTATTAGATCTTCATGTTTTTCCCACGTTTGAAACAAATACATGTTTTGTCCGAGATCCATGATTTTGCACCCGATTAATTATATGTAGCATTGGATCGAATAGCATGATTTATCTTATGTTTTATTTTTCAGTATATTTGTTATCTTTTCATCCACCTGCCAGACCGTCGTGTCTGACCCACATCTTTTGGTACTCAGGTCCAGACTTCTTCGTCCTGAGATGAGTGCTTGGGTTGGTTGTGGAGCCATGTTTTGCAGGTTGTTTTGTCGGCCATGTCATGTAGACATTGAGCTTGACATCGGAGCTACGTCATATTTGGGGTAGTGATTATAGCTTATTGTTGTATGGCTTTTATTAGCCTTTTTCTTGGGATTCTTAATTAATGTACATTGATAATTGTAACTGGAACATATATGGGAATGTAATATCCTGTTACTGTCAGCTCTGTAATTTATTGTGATGGTTTACTCCAGTCTGATATGATTCTTGATATGATAGCTATATGCTAAAGGTTGAGTGCGACGCGGAATCCGATGGCCACGGACTCCAGGTCGCCACGCCACGAAAGCTTCCGCAAAATATCCAGAATGTGTTGTCTTCACACACGCGGATCTTGGGAGAAAAATATATTTATGCTTAATCCCATTCGCGCCCCCGATCTCCCGGATTGGGGGCGTGACAAAATGTACCTTGGAAAACATTGAAACCTATTTGAACGATACTTTCTATGAAATAGAGTGTATCATTTATTAGAAATCACATGAACAATATGAAAACATGTAAAGGTACCAAGAACAAGAAACTAACAAGATGACAACCACACAAAGCTCAATCCTCTATCACCAAAATGATGAGAGTACATCGGGGCATTAATATTTGACACACAAGGTGATGAGATTCAACGAAAAAATATATATACATATAACTATACGGGACGGGACCACAATAGTGAACCGGGTATCAGGACGAGATGGGATCCAGGCTGCAGCTGGCGGGAATACATATAACTATACGGGGGGGGGACCTCCAAGTCAGTGGATCAAGCCGACAAGGTTGTCCAAGCTTAGTGGTGCCGACTCATAGGTCACATGAATGAAATCGGGAAATGTACAAATATACACATGAAGTAAAACACATAAACGGGCGGGACGGGGTGTTCACAGGCACAAATATTTCTTACTATCGGGCAATACACAACGAGGCTAGCAAAATTCTAAAAATACAAATTTTAGTGTTTTCGGGCATGACTATTCATATCGTATGAATTTCGGGAAGTGCGTGTCAAAATTCCGGGAAAAGTATAACACAATGAATTTCCAAAATTCCTGGGCCAGGCATCGGGGTTCAAGATTCATTAAATGTGAATAGGGTCCCGTATGTCGATTTCAACATAAACCTGGTACTCTTTGAGTTTTGGAGACATCCCTGGCTCCCTAAACACATTGGTAAGATCCAAAGCCATTAATAAATCTCAGTGATAGGGTTTCTTTCTCAAACGAGCTCCATACATCGCCCCCTAAATCTCATCATCACAATGGGGCTCCCAACAAACCTCTTCCAAGCATTTAAACATCATACCCAGGTCCCCAACATAGCCCCAGGTCAACAGTGTACATTGCTCGAGCCATGGGCTCTCTGGAAGGGTTCGCTTGAGTGGACTTGGGTTTGCTCGAGTGGACCCTCTCAGATCAGGTTGGGTCGAGCGATCTGTTAAGTTGGCTCGAGCCAATTGTCTTCTGGATGTGACAGTTCACTCGAGCAAACTGTCATAGAAGCTAATTCTGGTATGCAGTTCGGCTCCTTCCTTTCTCCCTTTTGCATACATCTAAGCCTCCTTTTTGTACATAAATGAGGACTTATTGTCTCTTAAAAAACACACTTATTCCTCCATTGAAACACCCATAAAAGTGCACCACATTCATCTCATTCTTCCTCATTCATCAAGAAACCCAATCGCAACTGAAATCCATAATAACCCAAGAGAAAAAGTTCCAACAAAATCAAGTGCATACATTTTCCAAGAAGTTAAATAAGAGGAATGAGGCCTATCCATATACATATTTGAAATAAATGGAAATCATAGAAAAAAGCATATATATTAAATCACTAGAAGCATGAAATGGAAAACCACATTCATCTTAAAACATGAAAACACTAAAACATCCATTCATCCACTTGCCTTGGGTCCAAACTAGCAAATCAAGCTCATAATCACACTCTCTCAAAGCCAACTGACAACAATCTTCAAAAACCCCCAAATACAAACCCTAAATGGTCAAAACCATGAAATAGAAAGAGAGAGAGAGAGAGAGAGAGAGAGAGAGAGCTCCCAATAAAGGAGATGGAGGCTCTCTAGGGCTACAAGAATACAAATCTAGAAGATAGAGATGATTGCTTACTTGGAAGGTCCTCTAATGGCAAGAGCTAGCTCAAAGAAGACCCTAGAGTGGGTGGTTTCCTCTCACAAATGGGGTCCTTGGAGAGCTCTCATGATGAGGAAGAAGATTGTGAGGTCCATTTTTCCTTTAGCAAGAGTTTGGTGGTGGATTGAAGATGAAGGAGCAAGAAAACCAAGAAGAATAACCCTAGGGTTGGAGCTTTTCCTTTCACAATAACATGAGAAAGAAGAAGAAGATGTGCTCACTATATATATATAAAGTGGGGATGGGGTCCCACAACTTACAAAGTTTGTTGAGCTAAGCCATGGGTTTCCGGGCCTCAAATGAATTCGACGAAGAAGGAAGAAATGTTCACCGAAAAAGCTAGTTTCCAAAAAGTATAAATTTCGAGGGTTTTGGGAACATCAAATTTTGTGTCCAGATTTGGTGTGAAAAGACTGTTTTGCCCTCAAGTTGTAAAAGTCGGGTTTTTGGGTCTCGAACAGGAACGAAGTCACCACAGAAGTTGTAGAGGTTAACGAGATAAGTCAAATGGAGCCAAAACATGAATTATCGGAATCTCGAATAATCCCCCAAGCACACACAAAGTCACTAAAAGAACCCCTAAAGGGTCCCACTACATCAAGAAGGCACTCAAAATTCCCCAAAGCTATAAAAGAGTTATTCTAATCCCAACTTAAATCAAAATCCACTAATCTCACTTAGAGCTAAAACACCACTTAATTAGTGCTAATCGAGGTCACTCGAGTCGGGGTTTTACACCAGCAACACACAAAACACTCAGGCAGCAATTAGAAGTCCTGTCTTCCTCCTGTAAGATAGAGAATCCCAGCCCGAGACCCCTCTACAACTCCTATTCTTCTCCGATCGGCAGACCAAAACTAAGAGAAACCTTATTTGAGATGGAAAATCTTGAGGGCAGGATATCATCCACATAGAAGAGGCAAAGGGCGGGAGTTAGGGAATATAATATAATGGTGAAAGTGGGTATAAAAAACGATGTCGTGACGATGTCGTTCGCGTGGATGGAAGGGCATTGTCCAAAAAACTTGTACGAACACCCATATGGATGTTTTAATGTATTTGTAACTGAATCTGTGTAATACAAGTTTAGAAACACTTTTTTGGTAAAATTCCCTAAAAAAAAATTGTTTGCCTTAAAATTTTCCAAATACTCGATATAGCTTGAGCTGATAAGCATTGTAAGCATGTATAAACTAGAGTGTGATGTTTCTTCCCATGGACTTACGAGGGTTGGAATCAACCAAGTAGGTTTCCTAGCACGGCGGCTCATAGGCTCCTATGTCGCTATGTCACATACGGGACTAACTTTCGCACAACAAATGGGATTCTAGGGTATTATCCCATAGCTCGTACGTAGGTCCTTAAAACATGCATGTCCGTAAACACGCGTCGCAGTGTGAAAATGCATTAGCTCCACAAGTGAGCCCATGCTAACATTGTACCGAGTCACTACCGCGCAACAAGATCATCACGAATACAATCACACTTGGTTTTTAAAACAGGTATCAGACTTACTAGGGTGTGATTTGTCCGACGGCTAATACCAAGTCTTATTCAGTCTTGCAATCCACATCATCCCTAATGCACACAAGGCTGAGTCGGCATTCCATACATCTGTAAGCACCAATAAAATCTATGTTGGCCTAATCAACATATTATACAAATGCAAGCACTTCATCCTATTAGTCACTAAGGCCCTGTTTCTTGAGTGGAATTCCTGTCAGGAATTCACCATGTCCAGGAATTCCTGGACATGATGTGACAAGCTGTCCCCTGGAATTTCTGAATTCCATGTTTCTTTAATAACATTTTTGGATTTCAGCCAAATGAAAAGTCTCTTTTGACATTTGAGAATCCAGAAATTCTACTCTCTATGCAATTTGATGGAATTCTTGGATGCTCAAGTCCAAAGGAATATCCAGAAATTTCACTATATCTGAAAATTTAAAAATTCCGCCGACAGAAATTGCTGGAATTCCAGCAAAAGAAAAAGGCCCAAAGACATTGAGAATGGTCTTTATCCATATGAGTGAGTGGATGACCTCACCAGAACTTTTTTTGTTAAAATAAATCCAATAGTTCGTCACCAGTGACCAATTTTTGTACCATTGATGGATACAGAACATGACGTTGGCATTGGATGGCAAACCAAATCACTTCTCGACGAGCCAAAAAGAGAGAAAGAAAAAAAAAAAAATCCCACTTTTTCTTCAAATTCACAGGCATTTTTCCGTCCTCAAGCCTCCAAAATCCGAACCGCCACTAGAGCAGAAAAAAATGGAACCTCTGATTCTAGTAAATCGACGAAATTCCGTACCGAAATTCCTTTACTAACGCAACGTGAATCTGAAGAAAAAAGGGCGGGAATTGGAAGGCGTTTTTAAATTGTCAGATGATAAATCTAGCCTTTATAAATCCGATTCCAATTCATTTTCGAACAATTCCTGAAGAAGAACATCGTATGCCTGGTGAGAATTCGTCGATTTATAGCCGTTCTTTATAAAAAAATACTTAGAAATCTAGGTCTCGGACGCACCATTTGTTTTTAATATCTTGGATCCGTAGCTGCAGATGGAAAAATCATCGTGAAATCCAAACCTTTGATGCTCAACTCAAAAGCGACTATCTTTCCCAACCAACTTCACTTCAGATCTGGATTGTTGTTTTGTATCGTGAAAAGGAAAGCACTTCATCTTTTCCTCTTATTTGCCAGCGGTGTTATCGTTTTAAAGAATATTCTAATATCTCATAGAAAAGGACAAGAGCTTCTTGTAAAGCAAAGAGCAAAAAACGGTAAGAGAGGGAGAGATGGTAAACGGCGATTGGAGTTACCACAATACTTTTTTTAAGTTTTATTTAAGTAGTCGGAAGCTTTTTAAATGTTTTTCTCTGCCTGACTAGTTCAAGAGGCTGTCGTCAACGTTTGGAAATGAAAAAAGACAGGAATCTTTTGGGCTTTTCTCTATCCTTTGTGAGGTTTGGTGGCTAGGGTTGTTGGGAGAGAGGCGTGTCTTTCTTTTTCTTTTTTTTCTTTTTAGGTTGGTTGTGGTTGAAGTGGTTTGTTGCAGAGAGAGAAGGGTACCAAAACCTGCTTTTAGGAGGTGGGTGGGGTGGTCCCTTGTGTGGAAATTGGGTTTTTATCTGCCATTTTTTGCCCTTTTCTATTTGGGTGTGTGCTTTTTATTTAACCTGCAGAGTAGCCTACTTCGATAGAGCTTCTTGTTGCGGGGAAGAAAGTGAGGATGGGGACGTACTTGAAGCTTGCGAGGAGGGCTTTGGAGACAGAAACGCCGGTTATGGTTCAGGTAATTTAGCTTGGAGCATGCTGCAAACATCAGGGTTTTCATTGATCAGGGCCTATCCTAAGTCATGTGAAAAATCCCGCCTGGTTTAGCTGGTGGTCATTGTTTACTTTTTTTTTTCTTTTATAAATATTTTAGACTTGATAATTATACGCAGGTCAGACATGAATGGATTTCATGGAAAATGAATTAATACCATATTTGGGTTTTTGCTACAGATACAAGAACTAATTCGGGAAGCCAAAGATGCGATTTCATTGGCACAGGTGTGATTACGTTGCATTTCTTTGGTCCTGCTTTTAATCAGTTCAGGGTTTTTTGTTGTTGCATTTTTTTGCACAACCTATTCCTTGTCTATTTTTAATGTTCTTTCTAGTCGTCGTTGAATTTGTCAAATTTCAGCTTGAAGATCTCCTTTCATCGCTTGAAGAGCCTTGATATCACCTGTGCAAGTGCTATGTTGTAATCTGATGCTGAAGATGATTGCCAAGGGGATCTTATCTGAATTCTAGATACTATGTAACTCATAAACTCTAGGTTGTGTGTGGGCCTTTCATCTCCATTATTTTCTATTTTCCATGGTCCTGACGTCGAAAACCATCTCTAGTCTACCTAATATGACAAGTAACAACGCAGCCTCTATCTTAGGAATTTATTTACAGATTGGAGACAATTTCACCCTCTCCTCCACTAATTATAGTTTCTCACCCCTTTGTTAAGATGCAAGATTCCTGAGCTTAGATAACTAATAGCTTTAGATGAAGGGTTATCAAACCTGGTAAGGGTCTTGTCCTATAGGGTTGGACCCGCATGTGTGTCTGGCCTGATAAGGGTTTTACACCATCGACGGTCTGGCCTGTTGAGTCCATGAGACATCCCAAATCTGGTTTTATTAGATTTGGGCTTGGGCGGATCTAGCTGGACCCAAGTCCGACCAAAGCCCTACTTGTACTGTGCTTGGCTGAATTTATCCTTTCTATGTTACTGTAATGTAGGGTGTTGTTTATTGGCAACCACCTGAAAGAGCTTTGGAGAAGGTCGAAGAAGCTGTGTGGCAGCCTGCAATCAGTCGTTATGGTGCTGATGAAGGCATCCAAGAGCTTAGGGAGGCATTGATTAAGAAGGTATTCTTATGTAAATATAGAATTTCCTTGGGCCGAATGTTGCAATAAATGTATCAGCTTTCTATAGACGTGTACTGACATGTACAGAAGAAGCTCCTGAACGTGCTGGGACTTGTTAATGAAACTACATAAACTAAAAATCTCATTATTAGACTGCAACAAGTTTGTAATTACTTCCCTGTAATGTATGTGTTACTTATTTTCCTTTTGGTGTTCCTTTGGACTTCCCTTTCAAGATTTCATTGAGGATAGGGTAGAGATGTTAAATATAATATAATGATATTAACCAATAGCCATTGGCATTCAGAATAATGATTACAAAAAAGAAAAAAGAAAAAGTGAGAACTAAAGTGCTCCTGAGCATAAGATACATAAGTAACTCTTTGGAACATTAGAATAAAGATGCATATTTTGCATGGATGATGGATCCATCTTGTAGGAGTTCTTACTCCGAGGTGCTTGAGTCTTACATTTAAGAACTTGGAATGGAATCAGCATTATAATACTCAATTGAAAATCTCTGTTTGTAATTATGAGTCATTAGTCATTTCCCCGTCCTTTTTTTTAAAAATTGGCTGTATGTATGTTGCAGCTACGCTGTGAAAATAATCTGCACAAGTCGTCGGTCATGGTTACTGCCGGTGCAAATCAGGTGAACTTTCCCCCCTTCCAGCGAACTAGATGTACATTTAGACTTGCAGAAATATGACCTTGCCAGGGTCATCGGACTTTCTTGAATTTATTTTTGCGTCTGTCATTAGTTTTGGCAGTAATTGTTTTAAGACAAAAATATTCATATCCCATTTTACTTTAAGATAATATCCTATATAGAATCTGCATCAGGATCTATCATTATAAATCATCTTTTAGGACTTTTTTATAAAACAGAGGTTTCCATAGATATCTGTTTCCATGGGAAGAGGAATCTTGCATTCCTACCCTCCCATAAGAACTTGGTATCCTCTTTATCAAGGAAAATTAGAATATGAACAGTGTGCTGTATCACAACAAAAATGTATCACATTTTTTGCGAGGAAAATGTATCACAGCAAAAGTATGAACAGTGTGCTGCCCAGAAAATTAGAATGATTTTTCTCTCTTTCATGGAATGCTCTCATCACACAAACACACCATTAGTGATCGAGTCAGCAAATCATATTTGGCTGTCAGATGTTGGATGTTAAGGTCAATGTGTGTTGTTTGCATAAAATACATAAGATCCTATCTGTACAGTTGACACCATAATATCAAGTGATGCAATTTCATTTGATCCCATCCATCTAGGATTACTCATTTCCGTGGCACACTGATGATCAGGGTACCAATTTTAGTATCCAACTATTGGATGATTAGATAAAAAAGTACTTGTGTTAATCATCGATGATTTTTTAATTTCAAAACCTTGCACTATGATTGCGTTCATAATGTACTTCCTTTCCGTTGTAAGAAGGCAGTGTCATTCTCACAACCAAGAGGTTGCAAATTTTTTTTTTTTTTTGAATGGACCAAGAGGTTGTGTGTTCGAGTCAAGTTATATATATATATATAAAGAAACGAAAAATTGGAACCAATCTTTATACAACTAGGTTTGAATGGATGGAGAAATTTTGGGTGACCATGAAGCCCCAGTATCAGTGTTGTGCTTCGAAATTGAAACTAGTTCTCTCTCTCATCTTCTCAATTTCTAGTAAGCAAGTTAAAAAATCCTGGAAAATCTCCTAAAACTTAAAAACTCTATAAATGAAGAAGGATTCGTTGCATCTGGTTTTCCTCTTGATAAACAACATCCTCATTGTACTAACCTATCGACATCAGTCATATGCAGCATTGTTCTGAAGACCGAAATTGTATCACGAATCATTCAAGGGGTTTAATTGAATATAATTGCAAATCACAGGATTTTCTTAACAAATTAAAAAGTACTAAAACATTAAAACCAGGAAAAATGGTTGCTATTAATAATAAATTCATTTTGCAATTATAGTAACATCGCTACACTGACAAATAAGACTATTTTCCAATCGTGAGGAATATTGTTGACATATATCAATATATCATAAATGAAATATGTGTAAACAGTGGAATATGCTTAAAATATCAGTGTTGCCTGAAAAATAAACAAGTTGCAGTAAATTTTTTTTTTTTTTAAACCCAAATCATCAACATTCCTGGTTAGGAATTAGGATGTATTGCCTAAAGTTAAAGAAATGATTCATTAAAATATTTAAAGAAACCTGAAAAAGAAGAATACAGGTTGGAACATATACCTTTGCAAAAACTCTAATCGCAGACCTTTTTTATTTTATTTTATTTTAAATCTCCCCACATTCCCACAAATTCTTATCTTAAAGATGTTTTCTTAATCATTGGATAACCTCTTTGAAACTAGAAATATTAATAAATAAAAAGAAAAAGAACGAGTAAAATTAGCCTCTTAATTGTGGACACCTGTTGCCTATGATTAACTATTAAATGAAATTATTATATTGATACAAATACTTTTTACTAAGATCCTTCATGAAACTTGGGACCCGTATCTGGGATTCCTGGATGTTAACAACATTATTGTTGACAACAATCCTGGGTAAGGCCTGTGATAGTATTCCCCTTTCTTTAATGCCAAGTTGTTAGGGTTGACAGGGTGATTAGGGTTTGCCATACGGAAGGAGAAAGTAGGAGTTGGTCTTACAATAACAACAACAACCACCGGTTGACGACCCCTTCTATGTTGCAACAACAACAACGAACAGTTGACCCCTTCTATTCTAAGTATTAGATTACATGATATCACAACACAACAGCAGGTCCCAAAATAACCTTTTGTACTATTTTTTATGCTAACTTAACTATTTTTTATGCTAACTTTTTGACTTGATATCATGATTAAATTTACACAAACATTTTCCTTGGTGAACAAAATGATTGTACCAAACATCGGAATTCATTTTTCTTAACAAAAATGAAATTGATCTCTTGTTTGCCTTTGGAAATTGTTATTTCAAGAAAATTGTGTAAATGAAATGATCGCATCAATTATCAAGATCCTTTCCTTTGAATTTTTTTCCAAGAAGGGGTAATGGGTGAGGAATCCATGAGGAATTCACATATCTGAGTATTTCTTATTGTCCAGGAGCAAGGATTCCTTGCTGAGGATTTCACAACAATATTAGTGCATAATCGTTGCATATAGTTGAGAAAAATTGTTTTCGGTGCACAAATCTGGAAAAGGTGAGGACTGACAAATCTTATGTGGGGAGGCCAGATCTAAAAATCCTAAAAATGATGATTTCTTTTTGTCCAAATTGTTGATTTACAATTGTCAAATATGAGTTTTACAAGACTTTCTAAAAATGGGTAATCTTTTCCCCAAGGATTTGGTTGTCAAACGTGGCCTAAATGTGAATTTGAGCTAGTGTTTTCCTTGGAAATACATTTCAAGGTACTGTGCATGTAAACACCTTCCAAACTTATTTCCTTTGAATGCTTTGCTTCTTCAGATTCGTTGCACTTACTCTGATGATGTTACCTTTAAAATGTCAAATCTAGTACCACTGGTTTATAATGTTGTCATTTCTGTCCATTTCAATTTTATGCAATACTTAAAATCACGAACCAAGTCTACTTATGGTCGGAAGTTCCTATTGGACTTGGTTGTAGATGCTTATCTGATGTTTATCCTTTTGCATTGATGTATAATTAACCTGCAAACTGCCAAGTTTCTGTTACTAAAAGTTTCACTAAATTAAACATTGCTGGAGTTAAAAGAGAATATGATTGACAGGCATTTGTAAATCTCGTGCTGACACTCTGTGATGCTGGGGATTCCGTAGTTATGTTTGCACCATACTACTTCAATTCATACATGTCGTTCCAGATGACGGGTGTCACAGACATACTGGTGGGTCCTGGCAATCCTAAGACGCTTCAGCCAGATGCAGGTGGGAGGTTTGTTAAACCTTTTGTTTGCATAAGGGTTTGAAATGATATGATAACAGATTCTGTCAGATGTAACCAAAACTCTATTATGAAAATGATAGTAAGGCAATCCGTGAACTTGATAAAATTAATAACTAATAATTGAAATTCTTATAGAAGAAATGGCAGTTACGTAATCATCATGATAGTTGTTCTGATTTAGTGTACAAGGACAGGTAATTGGTCAGCAGCTGACTTATATTATTTTTAGTTGCTCAAATATAGCTTCATTCCTCAAGCCCTTATCATTTCCAGGATCAGCAATTTGATATCCTCTTATATCTTGTTCTGCATCATATCCCATCTCTACTCAGTGTACAGGTTAGTGTTGGTATGTATTCTCTGTCATGGGAAAGATGATGTTGGCAGAGACGATGTTGCGGCCGTCTAAATCTAGTTGTAGATTGAGAGAGCATTGAGGGTTTGCTCGGAGCAGTGAGTGGATGACTGAACTGTCTCAAGTGGCTACCTTAATAACTAATGCATCAAGTGGCTACCTTATCATGCAGGATAAACCCATGGTCCCCATGGGTCGACCCGCCTTGGGCCCAGCCCTCCTATCCTTATTTTATTTGGAGTTATTTTTAATGTTTCATGTCTTTTATTTATCTAAGTTTAGATGTTTTAATCTTGGCCGTAGGATTGTTAGATGGTTGAGATTAGCTCTAGGGTTTTAATTTCTCTATTTAACGCATTAGCCTCTTGGCTTCATTAGATTTGATGATTAATGAAAAGGAGATTGAGTGTTTACTCTGTTCTCTCCCCTGGAAAGGGCATGGCGTGAGGCCATCGGGTGTGAGGCCCATCCACTTCAGGCGTGAGGCCTGAATATATCCCTACATCCTCCATCTCTACCTCTTCCCAACCCGTCCACATCACCTTACCAAAAGGTCGGGAGCCACATATTGAAAGAATATTGCTATGAGACAGCAAACAGATACTGGAATGGGTTGGTTGGGATTAGAAGAGAAGGTAGCAAGGTTCAAAAAATAGCAACCAATATGTAGTGTATAGGCCACAATATTGTGCTGCATTGGCAGTGGCTGATATGCTATTTTGCAAATAGCAGCACTTTCATCTGTAGTGGGCTGTAGTTTGATGTATCAACTGATACATATTGGCCAATATGTTGTGACAGATTGACATCTGGTAAAAATTCCTTTAAAAGTCATTTTTAGGGCTTCCTCATCGCTTCTCCACCCTAAACAAGCATTCTCCACCCCTCTTTCACCTTCCAAATATTTAAAGCCTAAAAAAAAAAAAGAAAAAAAAAAGGAAAAATAAGGAAAAAAAAAAAGCACAAGAAATAACTGGATCGAAGCTGATACAATATGCAGCGCTCTTCTCAATGGAGGATGAAAATTTTCTATTTTCATTTTCATCATTTTCTTCTTTTTTCAGTCTCTTATTTTTTTATAAATCATGTTGAAATCATTGTTTTGATAAATATTTTGAAATCATTGTTATGCATCATATGAAAAAGTATTTTCAACTCATAAGCATTATTTCTCCTTTTTTGAATTTGTTTTGTTTATTTCAAAACTGGGTTATTTGTATTTAGAAAAACCCAATTCCTTTTATTATAGCCCAACCAATCACCTAAAATGCCTTATAACTTGTAGATTTATGTTCCCATACATCAATCCCAAATGGTTCTGTTTTTTTCTTTTTTTTCTTTTTTATTTTTTTACTATTTATGTTTGGATTCTTGAGCACTTTTCAAAAAACTTGAAAATTTTTTTTCTCAAAGTCAGCAAACAAAATCACTTGAAAAATGCCTTCTAACTTGCATATATATGTTTCCCATAGATCAATTCTAAATGGCTTGAGTTCTGCCCAGTGATCAATTCCATTCATGAAAGATGTTTTGACATTTGTATTTGAGTATTTTATTTTATTTCGACATTGCTTTATATATCTTTTGCCCTATGGAACTGTACTAAATTGCTTATTTAAATTTAGAACTTACAAATGTAGAGAGAGAGAGAGAGAGAGAGATCTCAAAAGTCAATTCTCATTTACAACATTATGTGCTATTGATTTCTTACTTCATTTATCACATTACATCTACTTTCCCTAAATTTTTTCTAGTGAGATTTTTCAACCTACACATACTTTGTCAGAGGTTTCTTGATTGCCCTCTACAAATCAAAATTGTGTTGAAGAAGTACCCTGCAAATAAGAAAAAGAATAAACCATTTATTTCTGAACTAGATTGATAGTGCTTTAAAATTGCTCTAAATTTTCTGTACTAAAATCTTTTTCCTTAATGCTTAAAGTAGTCATTGCATCCATGCTAAGATGCCATGATGCCTCTCTTTGAATCAATGCTGAGATAAAATTGTTTTTCCTATCTTCTCTTGGTGGTCATGCAACTCCATTATTATTCGAGGCTTTTCGGGCCTGAAGTTTAAAACTATATCAAAATGCTTGGATATGCACATAATCAAATTACATCTGCACAATTTTTTGTTCAAATGTAACATGGACAATCTCGTTATCGATAACTGGAAGTCTTCTTCAATTAAGTAATTTGAGTACTAGCTTTCTGTTCTTACTTCTTTAATGTAACCAATGCATTTAATTAGGTGGAAAAGTTTTTGTTTATTGTTTTTTTTTTTTTAACAAATTGATGATAATGCATACTTTATATTTAAAAGATATGATTGGTTGGGGGCGTGTTTGCCTGTTTTCTTTCTACAATGATCGACATTCTAATTTATTTCTTGGTTATTTTATAGATTGGTTAGAAAAGACTCTGTCTGAACATAAACCTGTGCCAAAGCTTGTTACTGTTGTAAATCCAGGCAACCCATCTGGGACATACATCCCAGAGCCTCTTCTCAAGGTAATCTCTTTCTATAGAAAATCAATTTGCGCTGAAATATGAGAGTAGGACTAACTCATTGTTTCCATTTTTTTTTCTTAGAGAATATCAGATTTGTGCAAAAACTCTGGCTCTTGGCTTGTTGTGGACAATACCTATGAGTAAGTATATACTGGTTGTCCCTGGAATTTCTAGAACTAATCAAATTTACCTGATATGTAGTATTCAGTTCTGCTATTACTCTGTCATTTATGTAAAATGGAAAATGGTTGGTCTAAATGTGGCAGTGCATACAGCTGCTCTTCCTTTTCTGATTATTCTTAGTGCCTTTTCAATTTACCAGCTCACCAAGAGTATGTCACGAAAGCTGCAGAGAAAATAGATTTCTCAATACAAAGTTCTGCCCTGCAATCTTAACATTGTAGCTTCATGAGGAATGTTAACCTAAAGAAGCAAAACACTCATACACAAATGAAAATGATATGAATCAGGCAATATGTATCGTCTGCAGCATATCTGTTAACAGTGTGGATTCAACATGAGGTCATAGAATCTGAAAAATTATCCAAAAAAGAAGAAGAAGAAGAGAATACTGGAAATTATTAGATTTTGATTATTTATTTTCATTAGTAACTAGAATAAATAGGCGCATTGGTCCTTTGTAAGGTCCTGTATTGCTATTTGATTTTAAAATAATAGTACTGATGTATTTGTTTACTTCTATTTATGTTGCTCAATTATGTTAAGTTAAAACCTATTAAATGTTGGATGGTCAATCAGCTGAGTCAAAATTTGAACGTTAATATGTCTGAAAAATAATAATGATTTTCTAAATCCTAACAAGTTATTTACCTCATAGTATACTCAGTCATCAACCATAATTATATAGATCTATGATGAAATAATAGATATGGATGTTAGACTTACAGTTTCTATAAATTAAAGTTTAAACATCAACAGATTGAGTTGAGAATTTTGCATGTCAAGCTATCTATTAATACCGTAGTAGTGTAGATGAGCATATGTGACATCATTGTTGACAACAAATTGATGGTCATGGTGAGGATATTGGAATCCAAAGAAGTCATATTGATATGGTAAGGATATTGATGTCCATATTTTTGCATATCCGCTTCGATCTGTCAATTTAGAGAGGTTTTTAAAATGTTTTTTTGTCCTCTAAAAGGGTCAAGAACTATTCAGAGTGCAAAGAATGGTTTTTGTTCCTCAAAAGCAAATCCTGCATGTCACTTAAGTGGGACAGATGAATAACTGTGCATATCTGCCAATGACTGGATAAATCAATCAATATGGGCTAATATGCATGTCAATGCTTTTTTTAAACTATGGATGTGCGGAGTTATAAGAAATGATAGAATTAAAAACAAGTACATTGTTAGTGGTAGAGCAATATCATTTGAGATGGGTTGGACACATTTGTAGAAGGCTACAAAATGCCCTTGTATGGCAAATACAGGAGATTATAGACAGCTTTAGTATCACCCACATGCCCAGGGATCGATCCCTAGGTCTTCCAGTTGTGAGAGAGAGAGAGAGAGAGTCTCTCTCTCTCTCTACCATAAAGATCATACCTCTTGGCATTCCCTGCGGAGTCCAAAGAGCATCATCTTCCTCAAAGCTTCATATCACTTACAATGAGGAATATATTTTTAATGCCATATGACTAATGCTTCCAATATGAGTCTTTTTTATCTATTTCCAATTTGCATAGCTCCTCCCACTAAATTAACAGTTGTTTCTCATTACTGTGCCTTCCTAAAGCAAACTATTTATTATTTTATTTGGACTATGTACCAACCTTTGACTACCATATATGGAGATATTCAAAATATGCATGTCTGTGCACATAAGAAAGGTGAGTAAAAGAATCCAAGTTTTGGTGAGTAAAAGAATCCAAGTTTTACTCCCATAAGATCTCTGAGCCGAACTGTCGTTGCACAGTTGTTGAGGTACTGCATTTAATGTCCTTAATTGATTGTTTAATAAATTTGAAATTTGTTGATAGAAAGAAATAATTTTGTTTGATTGCACTTCAGGTATTTTATGTATGATGGATTGAAGCATACATGTATAG
Source organism: Cinnamomum chago (assembly GCA_038049695.1). Lineage (NCBI taxonomy): Eukaryota > Viridiplantae > Streptophyta > Magnoliopsida > Laurales > Lauraceae > Cinnamomum > Cinnamomum chago. The sequence continues at coordinate 54,870,280 of CP142451.1, forward strand.
AGGGGGATCATATAGTTAATCTCTTTTCCTTCTCCAAAGCTTATGGCATGATGGGATGGCGAGTTGGATATGTAAGTAGAGCTTCAAAAGTTGACTTATAGCAAAATTTTTTTGTTTTTCATATAAATGTAATGCTTTGTCAATTTGAGTGTGATGCTGATGAATAATGCAAAGCATGCTAATGCTGATTTTAGGATGCCAATGCCATTCAGAGATTAAAACTGGTAGTTCTTATTGAACATATTGTTCCGAGTCTTTCGTCTTTGGACAGGAATACAGGACTTTTTATCATTCCAACAACATTGATAGTCAAAGAAACTATACAAGGGACTAAAGTTTAAAGGAAAACAAAAGGCACACAGGCACACACATCAGAGACTCTGCAAATAAATGTATGATATAAAGTGAAGTAATTTCCTGCCATATACTAAAAAAAAAGTCATCACCCAGTCCTGTCCCGCCGAAGAGGGTCTTGGGAGGGTCCAGACTGGAGACAAACCTAACCTTTGACAATTTTGCACAAAGTGGTTGCTCAGTTCTCAAACCTGCATTATCACGCATGGCACCCAAGACTTTTACCATTGCACCAAAGCAATGACCCTTCCTGCCATATACTCTGTCCTGTAGAAGATAATGGGCTCTGTAAAACAGGGTTTAGGCCCAGTCCATTAAGGCCATATACAGCCTGTATATAGTCCCATACGTGGGATCAAATCTAGCCTTTTGATTATGCTAATTTGTCTCATAATACTTCCTTGTATAGATTAGGATATTTTGATTTATATTGTTAGCATGTAAAGCCCTTGATTTAAGGGTATAATGAGATTATAAAATGACAGACTATCCTCCCATTTGAGGCATTCGTTTCTCTCCAATATTGTCTTCTTCTTCCTCTCATCTCATTATAGATTATAACATGGTATCAGAGCCATAATCTATTGGAGACCTCATCTACATCATCTAAGCAACACAGATCAAGGATCTGTGCTTTTTGGAAGCAAAACGTGAGTGAAAACTCACTGTCTTATCATCGTGATCACCGTGGCCCACCTGTGATCAACACGAAATCCAGAAGTCTCTGTCCAGCCTTGGTCGCCCATCTCTCCTTGTCTTTTTGGAGATTTTTTCAGCATTTTTCAGAGATCAGAGGCAGGCCTTTTGATCCATTGTCATTATCAAACTTTTTAAAATAGTTTTCATCACAGCCGCACAAAATTCTGGATTTTGAATGGATCTGGATGAAACTTGTACTGCCGGAAAGGAAAATTGATACTGCTTCATAGCTGCTCATCTGATCACCAATCAAATCCATCTGTGGGCCCCACGCAGGGTTTCTCCCTTCAGATTTCAGTTCGTTTGGGTTGATTTTTTGCCTAGATTTGCACTTTTGTGTGTTGTTCTCTGTTAGAAGCTTTTGCCACTATTGTTTAAGGTATCTTCTACCTCTGTGGTGGTTTTCTCACCATCTTGTGCTGTTAAGGGCTGTTTTCCACATTGCTGATTATATTGTGCTGCTGTCCTCCTATTACATTATGCAAATAGACAAGTATGATGTTATCCCGATTAAATTTAACGGGCAGAATTATATGTCCTGGCCCTTCCATTTAGAGAACTTTGTTGAAGGACAAGGGCCTTTTGGTTATCTTGATGGATTGATTACTAAGCCATAGACTACAAGTACCACTGACTCCAAAAGCTTAGCCACCTGGTCCAAAGAAAATTTTAAAGTGATCACTTGGATCCTTAACTCCATTGATCCATCTCTTGCTGTGGCTCTTCAAGCCTACACTACCGCAGCTAACATGTGGGCTCATCTGAAGAAAGTCTATTATCAAACCAATAAGGCCCGGAAGTTTCAATTGGATAGTGAAGTTGCCAAATATGTTAAGGTGATAAAACTTTGCAGGAATATTATAATGGTTTCCTCACCTTGTGGACCGAAAGGGATTCCATGCTGATCCAAACGGCCTCTTTTGGATTTCTGTTTGAGGCTCTCCAGTTATAAAAAGAAACTCATATAAAGCCAGTTTCTTATGAATCTACGACTTGAATTTGAATCTGTTCGGTTTGCCCTCATGAATAGGGAGAATACTGCTAATCTTGATACTTGCTTCCAAGAAGTCCTTATTGAAGAACTTCGTCTCACTTCACAACGCACTATTCTGGAAGCACCCAAAGCCTTCCTTGCGCCTCTTCCTAATGACTCGGCTCTTCTGGCAACTCCAAAGCTGACTCAATGTTATGAATGCAAAGGCTTCAGACATATTGCCAAAAATTATCGCAAGAAACTGGTTTGCATATATTGCAAACGGACCGGTCATGTGATTGATGACTGTCGAAGCCTGCAGCGACGGAATGAGACACAGTCTAAGAAGCCTCCCTCCAATATGCCAAGACAGAATGTTCCATCCGCATTTCAGGCTCAAGCCCTGATATCAGATACAAGGAGCACTTCCTCCGGGGCTATATTCATGACTCCTGATCAGATTCAAGAACTGATCCAAATCACAATCACCTCTGCATATGCGTCTATGGGCTTCTCTGGTGGTCGGTATCAACCTCATTCTCATATAGCATCTCCTGCCTTTCATTATTTTGCATCTCTTTCTTCTTCTATCACCTCTTCCACATGGTTTTTAGATTCAGGAGCCTCAAATCACATGACATCTGTAGAACATAGCTTTACAGATTCCCACCATTACCTTAGAAAAGAAAAAATTACCACTGCTAATGGTGATCAACTACTTGTCAAGTGGGTCATAGCCCATGCCAAATAAAGCCCAACTTGTGGGTCAAGACAAGTCTCGTTTGTACATCTTTGTAATTGATTATTTGCCTTATTAGTAGATATGATTAGATGATAATTAGATTAGATTGACTGTAATTTAGTTGATTACGTCAATCATTGTAACACATATAGAAACACTAAATCTATATATTGAAGCATCGTGACCCTCAAAGGGGATCATCGAATTCACCACTCTGTTTGTCTCCTTCCCTTTGTTAGCATTCACATGGTATCAGAGATGTGTTTCTGAGTAAATCCTCTTCATCTTCCAAGCATTGGAAGTTGTCATAGTCTCTGGGAGACTCTCTGAGTATATCTTCTTCATCTTCCAAGCATTGGAAGTCGTCAGATCAAGCTGTGATCAAACGCGGCCCACCACAGATCAACATCATCAAAGCTGGACGTTACAACCACTCTGGTCGCCTGCTCCTTCTGGTATTTGTGGACATTTTTTGAGGATTTTTTGCATCTCAGAGGTAGGATTTCTACCTTTTTTAGTGAAATCTCAGTTTCTGCAGTATATTTTCATCACAGCCGTCCAAATTTTTTGATTTGGCTCCGTTTGGCAAGCAATCTGGTTTATTGAATGCGAATTTTGATTCTTCATCAGTCTATGATGTCTGATTGATTGTTCATCTCAAGATTTTTGTGCTGCACTCCATTCTGACTCAAAAATCTGGGTCGTCTGGGATAGTTTTTTGAAGAAAATTGGGTTTTCTTCCCTGCTTTCCATTCTGATTGATCAGTTGGCACATTTGGACACCCTTTCTGTTAAGAATCCTCTCTGTTAAGCATCATCTCTCAGTTTGTTTTAAATACAGTTGGATTGTATTGCATATTGTGAAAATTTACTAAAATGGAGAAGCATGACATTGCCCTGATAAAATTTAATGGCAAGAACTACACTTCCTGGTCATTTCAACTTCAAGTCTATCTTGAAGGTAAGGAGATGTGGGGACTTGTTTCTGGATGGGATCCACGGCTTAAGGAAGATGAGAAAAAAATCCAATCTTGGAATACAAAAGATGCCAAGATCAAAACCTGGATTCTTGGATCTGTTGAACCACAGTACATTCTGAATCTCAAACCTTACAAAATCTCTAAGGAAATGTGAGAATATCTGAAACAAATTTATCACCAAGGGAACTCTGCCCGACAATACCAGCTTGAACTAGAAATTGCTCAGTATTCTCAGGGAACATTGTCAATTCAGGACTATTATACAGGTTTTCTCAACTTGTGGGCAAAATATGACAAAATTAAATATGTCAGTGTATCTGAGGCAACTCTTTTTGAGATTCAGAAACTACAGGAAACTTCTCACAGAGACCAGTTTCTCATGAAATTGCGATCTGAATATGAGATCGTCCGCTCCAATCTGATGAACAGGGTTCCATCTCCATCCCTGAATGAGTATCTTAATGAACTCTTACGCGAGGAACAGAGCCAACTCACTCAGCATGTTCTGAAACAATAGTCCTCCGGAAGCTCTCATGATGTCGCATATGCGGCCACTGCCAATTACACCCATGGGGTCTCTCAAGGTCAAGGAGGGAATGTTCATCATACCACTTCTACTGCTAAAGGACATCATGCTGCAAGAGATCTTAGCAAAATCCAATGTTTTGGCTGCAAGAGTTATGGACACTATGCCTCACAGTGTAAGACCAAGTTTTATAATTACTGCAAATCAAATGGTCATGTTATTGCCGACTGCAAAAGGCGGCCACAGAATCGCACTTCCCGAGCTTATCATGTCAACACTACAGATGCTACTACTTCTAGCGATAGTCCTTCGACATCGGTCATGACTTCACCACCTCTTGCCTCCAATAATTCTCCTTAGATCACTCCTGAGCTTATTCAACAAATGATCATAAATGCCTTCTCTGCACTTGGCATTTCAGGTAATCACCAATCCTCTTCATCCATATGGTTTGTTGATTCTGGAGCTTCAAATCACATGACCTTTTCCACCACTCATCTCTCTAATCTGCGACCATACAATGGAAACTTGCAAGTCCATACTGCTGATGGTCAAAAGCTTCCTATTACAGCTATTGGTGATATTGGTCATTCTTTACCTCTCCCAAATGTCTTTCTTTCTCCTCATCTAACTACAAATCTTCTGTCTGTCGGACAACTGGTTGATGATAATTGTAATGTTTCTTTTTCTCGGTCTGGTTGTGTTGTGCAGGATCAAGTGTCGGGAACGGTGATCGCGAAGGGGCCTAAGTGTGGACGCCTGTTTCCTCTTGTTATGCCTCTGTCTCAGAATAAACCAATTTCTGCATTTACTTGTTTTTCTTCTCAAGATGTTTGGAGGCTCTGGCATAATAGATTAGGCCATCCTCATTCAAAATTGTTATCTTCAATATTGAACACTAGTAGCATTAATAAAAATAAAAATTCTTTTAGTTACATTTCTGATGAGTGTTCTACTTGCAAAATTGGAAAAAGCAAAGTTCTTCCATTTCCTTCCAAATCTACTATGGCTTCAAATTGCTTTGACATTATTCATAGTGACGTTTGGGGGATTACTCCCGTAATCTCTCATACAAATTTCAAATATTTTGTCACATTTATTGATGATCATAGTCGATTCACATGGGTATATTTCTTGCATTCTAAATCTGAAGTCTTTGATGTTTTTCAAAAGTTTATGGCTTATGTTGAAAATCAGTTTTCTACTCGCATAAAAATTCTCCGCTCCGATTCCGGAGGGGAATATATGTCCCATCAGTTTCAAACTTATTTGCAAAAACACGGAATTTTATCGCAACGATCATGCCCTTATACTCCTCAACAGAATGGAGTTGCTGAACGGAAAAACAGACATCTTCTTGATACTGTTCGTTCTCTTCTCTTAGAATCTTCAGTTCCTGCAAAATTCTGGCCCGAAGCATTAGCCACTGTAGTTCATTTAATCAATCGCTTACCATCCCAAAGTCTCACCAATCAAACACCATACTTTCGTCTCTTTCATACAGATCCTACTTATACCCATCTGCGTATATTTGGATGTGTGTGTTTTGTTCATCTTCCTACTAGTGAACGTACCAAATTAACTGCTCAATCAGCTAAATGTGCGTTCCTTGGCTATGCATCTCACCAAAAAGGGTATATCTGCTATGATCCTGTGCTCAACCGGATTCACATCTCTCGGAATGTCATTTTTTTCGAAAACCAACGTTTTTTTCCTACCCATTCCTCGCCTCTACCTTCTTTTTGTCATCTCCCAGATTTTTCTGACACGATCTCTTCTCCTCTCTTGGTTTATGAAAGACGTCGTCGTAAGGATGTTCCACTCCTGCCTCCCCCTCCGGATCCCTCGCCGACACCTGATCTTGCTGCTACCTCCTCACATGCTGCTTCATCTTCAGTTCAGCTTCGACGTTCTACTCGTCTCTCCAAGCCTCCAGAAAAATATGGGTTCACTCACACATCTTTGCTTGCTACTCTCTCCTCCATTGCCATTCCTACCTCTTATTTACAGGCGGTGAAGCATGACTGTTGGCGAAATGCTATGCAAGAGGAATTAGCTGCACTGCAGGATAATCATACTTGGGATATAGTTCCGTGTCCCTCATCTGCAAAACCAATTGGCTGCAAATGGGTTTTTTCAGTCAAACTGAAGGCGGATGGCTCGTTGGATCGCTATAAAGCACGGTTAGTCGCATTGGGCAACCGACAGGAATATGGTATCGACTATGAAGAAACGTTTGCCCCAGTTGCAAAAATGACTACAATCCGTACTGTTCTTGCCATTGCTGCTGCTCATTCATGGCCTCTTTACCAATTTGATGTCAAGAATGCCTTCCTTCATGGTGATCTCAAGGAAGAAGTCTACATGCGGCTTCCCCAAGGAATTACGGGTGCCTCGGCTGGAGACTGTGCGCACTTATGACGCTCTCTATATGGTTTTAAGCAAGCCCCACGCGCTTGGTTTGAGAAATTTAGGGATGCTCTCCATCTTCATTTTACTCAAAGTGCTTCTGATCCTTCTATGTTTCTTCATTGCTCCTCGAATGGGATTACTGTCCTCTTGGTTTACGTGGATGATATCATCATATCTGGGACAGATTCAGGCATGATCACCCATCTCCAAACAGCCTTACATGAATCTTTTCATATGAAGGATTTAGGGCCTCTCACATACTTCTTAGGCCTTGAGGTTCACCAATCAGAGAAAGGTCTTATCCTCGATCAACACAAATATGCTATGGATCTCATTGAGACAGTCGGTCTTCAAAACTCAACTCCTGTAGATACACCTGTTGAGGCCAATATTCAGCTTGCACATGATACGGGTGATCTTCTTCCTGATGCCACAATGTATCGCCGGTTAGTCGGCAGCTTGATATACTTGACTATCACTAGGCCTGATATCTCCTATGCTGTGAATCTGGTTAGTTAGTTCATGACACAACCACGGCATCTCCACCTAGTTGCTGTTCGGCGCATTCTTTGATATGTTCTTCATACACCATCTCGTGGCCTCTTCTTTCCTGTGGGGAATTCAACGTCTCTCATTGCCTACTCAGATTCTGATTGGGCTGGTTGTCCTGATAGTCGACGATCTACCACAGGATGGTGCATGTTCTTAGGGGACTCCTTGATCTCCTGGAAGTGTAAGAAACAAGATAAAGTCTCCAAATCATCCACAGAAGCAGAATATCGTGCTATGTCTGCCGCCACTTCTGAAATTATCTGGCTTCGGGGTCTCCTTTCTGAGCTTGGATTCACACAATCTGGTCCTACACCTCTCTATGCCGACAATACAAGTGCCATACGGATTACGGAAAATCCTGTCTTCCATGAACGCACAAAGCATATTGAAGTAGCCTGTCATTACATACGTGATGAATTTGTGCGAGAAGCAATCACTCTTCCTCATGTTCCTACCGGACTTCAAATTGCAGATATATTTACCAAGGGACTTCCTCGGCCACGACACCAATTCTTAGTTGGCAAATTGATGCTCGTGGATTCACCTGCATCAATTTGAGGGGGGGGGTGTCAAGTGGGTCATAGCCCATGCCAAATAAAGCCCAACTTGTGGGTCAAGACAAGTCTCGTTTGTACATCTTTGTAATTGATTATTTGCCTTATTAGTAGATATGATTAGATGATAATTAGATTAGATTGACTGTAATTTAGTTGATTACCTCAATCATTGTAACACATATAGAAACACTAAATCTATATATTGAAGCATCGTGACCCTCAAAGGGGATCATCGAATTCACCACTCTCTGTTTGTCTCCTTCCCTTTGTTAGCATTCACACTACTCATTTCTGGAGTTGGTACCATTACTTTATCTAGTATCACTGGCCAGTCCATCACCCTTTCCAATGTCTACTTTGTTCCAAAATTATCAGCCAATTTACTTTCTTAGGACAACTTATTGATGAAGGCTATCTTGTTCACTTTTCTTCTTCTGGTCGTGTCATATAGGGGCGACAAACTGGGAAGGTGATCGCGACGGGGAGTAGACATAGGCGCCTGTTTTTGCTGGACATTGGACGTCATTCCTTCTTTGTTTCTTCTTCTAATAATTTCAAAAACTTGTGGACGGTTTGGGATAAACGTCTTGGTCATGTGAATAATGCCTATTTAATTTCTTTGTTTAAACTTGGTTGTTTGGACTCTACGATTGATAATAAATGATGTCTTCTTTATCTCAATCAAAATGTGAAGCTTGTTGTTTAAGAGTCATATTTTGCCATTTTTTGTTCATAATTCTCGTGCATTAGAATCATTTGACATCATTCACACTGATGTTTGGGGCATTGCTCCTACCTTGAGTAGGACAGGATTCAAGTACTACATGACATTTATTGATGATCATTCCCATTATACTTGGATTTATTTCATGCGTTTAAAATCTGAAGTATTCTCTATTTTTCTAAGCTTCTATAACGTGGTCCACAACCAATTTAAGAAAGATATCAAGATCCTTAAATCCGATTTCGACGGAGAATACATGTCATGAATTCTCTGCTTTCCTTTCGATAAAGGAATTCTTCATAAAAAATCTTGTCCACATACTCCTCAGCAGAATGGAATTGCGGAAAGAAAGAACAGACATATTCTTGAAACTGTTCGCACCCTTTTACTGGCATCCTTAGTTCCTCCAGAATTTTGGTGTGATGCTGCATAGACTGCGGTATATCTGATCAATCATCTTCTTAGTATTGTTCTAGGCAAGACTACTCCTTACGGAGTTCTCTTTGAACATCCTCCTTCATACTCACTTACGTGTGTTTGGTTGTTTGTGTTTTGTTCATCTTCCACCGACTGAACACACTAAGCTACCCCCACAGGCTACCAAATGCATTTTTCTTCGCTACAGTACTGAACACAAAGGGTTCTTGTGTTATGACCGGTTTGAAAAACGCATGCGAATCTCTCGTAATGTGATCTTCCTGGAACAAATTCCCTTCTTTTCATTACGTTTAGATCATCATCCTCTTGCTGTGTCCTATTTGTGAAAGGCAGCAAGGGAAGAAGAGAACAGATCCTTTGTGAATTCGATGATCCCTTTGAGGGTCTCGATCTTTGATTATATAGATTAAAGTTGCTATATGTGTTACAAGAATTAAGGCAATTAGCTAAATTACAGTCATTCTATTCTAATCAGATCTCCTAATAAGGCAGGAAATAATTTACATAGCTGTACAACCGATGCTTGTTTTGACCCACAAGTTGGGCCTTTTCTGCCATGGGTTGTGACCCACTGACCCATTGGACCATGACCCACTGACCCATTTGACACCCCCCCTCAAATTGATGCGGGTGAATCAACGAGCATCAATTTGCCAACCAAGAACTGGTGCCGTGGCCGAGGAAGTCCCTTGGTAAAAATATCGGCAAGTTGAAGACTGGTAGGGACATGAGGAAGAGTGATGGCTTCACGCACAAATGCATCACGTATGTAATGACAAGTTACTTCAATGTGCTTTGTGCGTTCATGGAAGACAGGATTTTCAGTAATCCGTATGGCACTGGTATTGTCAGCATAGAGAGGTGTGGGTCCCGATTGTGGAAAGCCAAGCTTAGAAAGGAGACCCCGAAGCCAGACAATTTCAGAAGTGGCGGCCGACATCGCACGATATTCGGCTTCTGTGGAGGATTTGGAGACTTTATCCTGCTTCTTACACTTCCAGGAGATCAACGAGTCCCCTAAGAACATGCACCAGAATTCCCTTGGTGATACACTTGTTTCAGATATTCCCACATCTCCTTGGATGTCTTGTACGGTTTGAGGTTCAATATATATTGTGGTTCCACAGAACCAAGAATCCATGTTTTTATCTTGGCATCCCTGGTATTCCAAGAAAGAATTTTTTTCTCATCCTCCTTAGGTCGTGGATCCGATCCTGCAACGAGTCCCCACATCTCCTTTCCTTCAAGATATACTTGAATTTGATAGGACCAGGAAGTATAATTTTTCCCATTAAATTTGATCAATGTAATTTCAGATTTATCCATGTCAGTAATCTTATCAGATCCCTTAAGACAGCACACAGCAGCAATATAAGATAGCAGATGCAGTAACAGAGGGTTCCAAGTAGAACCAGAACACAGAGTGCAAAAAGTTGCACTAAAACAGCCCAGGCGACCAAAAAAATTGGACTGATAGCCTTGAGTGGGACCCACAGAAAGATCTGAATGGTGATCAGACCAGTAGCTAGAGACTAGGAGTAAATTTCCTTTCCAGCAGTACAAGTTTTATCCAGATCGGATCTGAATCAAAGATTTTGTACGGTGGTGATGAAAACTATTTAAAGAAAGTGATTAATCACGAGAGGGAGCAAACCGCCTACCTCTGCTCACTGAAAATTGCTGAAAAAATCTCTAAAATAACCAGGAGGGATGGTCGACCAAGGCTGGAGTGAAACTTGTGGACTGTGAGATGATTGTAGGTGGGCCACCAGTTGATCAGATGAAGAAACAGCCACGAGATGCTTCTGCAGAGCACAGATCCTTGATCTGTGTGAAGAAATCCTCAACCAATGTCCTCAATCACCAGAGGAAGCAGACGACCAGATTGGTTGCAATGTTTTGGCTTAATAATGTTGATCTAGGGTGGGCCACTTCTGATCACACCTTGATCTGACGACTTCCAATGCTTGGAAGATGAAGAAAAAAATACCCAGAGAGTCTCTCAGAGACTGACAACTTCCAATACTTGGAAGATGGAGAAGATTCACTCAGACACACATATCTCTGATACCATGTGAAAGGCAGCAAGGGAAGAAGAGAATAGATCCTTTGTGAATTCGATGATCCCTTTGAGGGTCTCGATCTTTGATTATATAGATTAAAGTTGCTATATGTGTTACAAGAATTAAGGCAATTAGCTAAATTACAGTCATTCTATTCTAATCAGATCTCCTAATAAGGCAGGAAATAATTTACATAGCTGTACAACCGATGCTTGTTTTGACCCACAAGTTGGGCCTTTTCTGCCATGGGTTGTGACCCACTGACCCATTGGACCATGACCCACTGACCCATTTGACACTATTTGCCATAATTCCCAGAGTCTGCTTCTCCATCACCTACTCTCAAGGTCTATGTCCGGCGTAACACCGTTCCTCCTATGGTGTCTCCCTCTCCTGATCAACTCCCCAGTGCCGCCTATTGCTCCTATATGTAACAATGCTTCTTCTGATAATATCATCTCTTTGTGACGATCTAATCGTCTTTCCATCGCCCCTAACCGCTATGGATTTTCTGCTCTCTTTTCATCTTTTGATAGTGCTCCTATACCCACCTCTTATTCACAGGCATCGGAGATTGCTTACTGGTAGGATGCTATGAATGAGGAATTGCTCGCTCTCGAAGCTAATCAGACATGGGACTTGGTGCTGGCGCTTGTAGGAGCCTATGTGATTGACAGTAAATGGATTTACTCCATAAAAGTTCACTTCGATGGGAGTCTTGATCGCTACAAAGCTTGATTGGTTGAGTAGGGTTATAAACAGGAGTATGGTATCAACTATGAGGAGACATTTGCACTGGTGGCTAAAATGACCACTGTTCGTACTCTCCTCTGTGTCGCTGCAGCCTGCAACTGGCCTCTTTGGCAAATGGATGTTAAAAATGCATTTCTTCATGGGGATTTGCGAGAGATTGTTTACTTTAAGCCTCCTTCGGGATATGCCTGTCCTCCTAAGCATGTTTGTAAGTTGTGGAAATCTTTGTATGGATTTAAGCAGGCTCCGAGAGCTTGGTTCGATAAATTCCGGGCTGCAATTCAAGATGGATTTTGTCAGAGTCATTCGGATAGCTCACTATTTCTTAGATGAACAACGAAGGGCTACACCTTCCTTTTAGTCTATGTTGATGATATGATTATCAGTGGCAATGATAGTGCCAGCATTACGGATCTCAAACATCATCTCACTCACCACTTCAGAATGAAGGATCTAGGTCCTCTCACCTACTTTCTAGGGCTGGAGTTCTTGCGTAGGAAATTTGGCATTCAGGTTCATCAGCGGAAATATGCTATAGGTTTAATCACTTCGGCAAGACTTGATGATGCTTACACTTTTGATACACCTATGGAGTTGAACAACAAGATCAGTAGGAATGATGGCCCTCCCCTGGATGATCCCTCTATTTTTGGGCGAATAGTTGGTAGTTTGCTCTACTTAACTATGATTCGGCCGGATATTTCTCATGCCGTTCATAAGGTTAGCCAGTTTGTGAGCAATCCTCACAAATCCCACCTTGCTGCTGCCTTGCATATACTCCGCTATGTCAAAGGCACCCTTAATCATGGTCTCTTCTACTCTTCGGGCGCTTCTCTGCACTTATCAGCTTATGCGGATGCTGACTGGGCTGGTTGCCCAAATTCTCGGCGATCTACCAATGGCCGGTGTATATTTCTTGGGAAATCTCTGATTTCATGGAAGTGCAAGAAGCAAACCACCGTTTCAAGATCTTCTGTTGAGGCAGAATATCGGGCATGGTTCAAAATCGTGGTTCGCGTTCATCACGGAGCGAATTTTTATTTGACCCCAAAAAAATCCGAAAAAATATCCAAAAAATCCAGAATATTATAAAATGATAGAAAATAATGTTTTTTTTTTCTTTTTCCATTAGTGCACACTTTAAAGCAAAATAATGGTCCCGATAAGTTATAACATCCGGTATCATTGCTGTATCGATGTATATACTAATATAAGTTGGAATATAATTAATTTGACATAATGCAACCATAATTTTGGGAAAACTAATAGTGTTAAACATTTAAAGTCTACAATCTAGCAATAAATACTAATAGAGTTAGTGCATGTGCAATGCCAGTACTCAAGAGTTAAGACTCAACTCAATAATTTAATCATCAAGGTGTGCTCACCAGCCCCACCTTCAAGTTTCAAATTTAAAGTAACAGTCACCACATCAAAATGAATTAACTTGCTAACTTAAAGTAGTGGAGTTTGGTGTTTGGACAATTGCAACTTACCTTTGCTTGATAGCCTAATGCCAGAACGAGTGGCGTCCTGGCTCGATATCATCATCATCATTATTATTTCTTGAAGGGTAGAAAGGCACCAAATTGTTGTGTTACACAGCCTCCACTCCCATCGTGCCCATAAGGTTGTTGTGCTTGTGGATGTGGTTGAGGAACGAAGATTGCTTCATAAAGTGGGCTGAGTCATTAGTAGACTGAGATGACTGAGAGTAGTCTTGGTGCTGCCGATAAAATTCGTGGGGAAGCTCAAGGTGCTGATGTGGATGTAATACATTGTAGTCACCATACATGACTTGTTGGTGGCCAACATCAACACCACTAGTACCCTCTCCCCCGCCATATCCACTACCACTAGCACTTCCATGTGATGATTCGGTCGGTGGGACAATGCTTTGGTACCCACAAGTCGTGTCTATGTTACTAGAAGAAAGAAAATGTTCTACTGTCTCCATCATATGGGGTGGTACCTCACCACCATCTCCACCAACATAACCACTGTCATCCCCATCAGAATCATGCGGCACATTTGAAGATGAGCTACTACTGCTGAGGCTAGTGTCCTCATCATCGTCAACCTCATCTCGCATCTCCTGAGGGTCGACCCACCCCTTCGTTGTTGGGTAAGATTTATCTCGCGTAGGCACTCGGCAGCTCTCATTGGCTCCGGCCTTTCCCCAGTCAAATCTTGGACTATATCACCAATCTGTTCATCATGATCTAACACTGGCTCTTCTACCTCTTCTATCCATTGTGCCAATACATCATCATTCTCTGAAAAAATATAATTCAGATTGATTGGGCAGAAGTAATCTGTTTGGTCCTCAAACTCTCTCCTTCTTTGTCTGTTGCGGAGCTTAATGTTGTAATGTATATACACCAATTTGTTCAACTTTTGCATCGTCAACCGATTTCTCACTTTAGTGTGAATGAATGAAAAGGTGCTCCAATTCCTCTCATAATTTGATGATGTAGTTGTTTGACTTAGGGCTTTCATTGCTATTTTCCTTAGTATTGGAGCACTTTCTCCGTAGTTTAACCACTACTCAGTTGAAAATAAAATGGAAGTATATTATTAATTAAATCATACATGACTCAACTTTTAAACTGACGTAGAATGAATGAAATTACCATGATCTTTACCTGGAAATGACTTCACGATAGCTCGTCTGGCGGTCGGTGTCCCAAAACTACCAAAGGCTTCATTGTATATATCAATCTGGGATATACCATAAATAAAATAAGGATGAACTAACTCTTTATGCTCTTTCAGAAAACAATAATTAAAGGTACCCATTAGTCCATTACACTTACTTGGTTAATAGCCTCACATGCATCATCCTCATTCGCTACAAGTTTTTCAATAACATTTTTTAGACCTACACGTATCTCATCTGTTAAGCTTCTGTCTTCATTTTCATTGTATCGATACTGTGGGTTGAAGAAATAACCTGCATAGTATACTAATTTAGAGAGATGAAACCACAATTTAACAATACTTAAAAGTTACGATAGTTAGAAATGCAGTTTGTGATTATTTACCTGTAGCGTGCAAGTCATGATGGAGTTGGTTTTCCCAACGTCTGTCGATGATCTTCCAATAAGCCTTGTAGTATTTGCAATTTGCTTGTATGGCGAACTTAGCTCAATCTACGGCCTCATACAAGAAGCCCATTGTAGGCTTGCCATCTCCATTAGCCAACCGAAGGACCTTTATCAAAGGCTCTAAAACCTTTAAGGTCTCACCAACAAATGGCCATTATCTCTTAGATTGTACAATCTTTACAACTTGCTTTGCTTGGGGT
Organism: Cinnamomum chago; assembly: GCA_038049695.1. Lineage (NCBI taxonomy): Eukaryota > Viridiplantae > Streptophyta > Magnoliopsida > Laurales > Lauraceae > Cinnamomum > Cinnamomum chago. The sequence goes on from CP142451.1 coordinate 54,885,360, forward strand.
GTCGGCTTCTTCCCCCACTTTGATTCCAACCATTCTTGTGATGTAAATAGTTGGTGTAGCCCTCCTCTGTATTTATAAAGGCTTTCTAGAGCTATAAAGTGGGTGACAAATCTTGTAATGCCGGGCCGTAGTAGCTCATGGTTGTCCGTATATTTCTTCATCATCGCTATGAGCTTGTTTGACTGATAGATAAAATTAGTGATCTTTTTTGCCTTCAATATCACACCTTTTATCATTTTCCTCTTAGTGATGTCTTCAATCATTAAATCCAAGCAATGTGCAGCACATGGAGACCAAAAAATATTGGGCCTTTGCTGCATGAGTATCATTCTTGCCTTCTTCATGCTTGCATCATTGTCTGTGATGATTTGAACAACACATTCTGCCTCAATATCCTCAATTTCCTCATTGAAAGCTTATTCAAGTACGTCGCATCTTTGACGTACTCGGTTGCGTCAACCGATCTAATAAAAACAATCCTTAAAGATGAATATACTAAAAAATTTAATAGGGACCGTCTAGTGATGGTAGTCCACCCATCACACGAGTGTGCAACCCCTCTCTCCAGATCCTCTTAAAGGTATTCACCCAATCCATCGTCTCTTTATATTCCTCTTCAACACAGTAGTGGCCAATCTCATATGGTGTGGGTGGCTTTATACCCGGACCATGTTCTGCAGTAGCATCCAACATGGTATTCAAATAGGGTGAAGTTGCCTTATTTGGTGCAATGGCTCCATCGAAGAAGAATTTCCCAACTGCCCTAACCAATTTGTTTCTTGCATAACCCATCTTCCCGCTGAAGGCTTTGGCTATAGAAGGTTGCTTTGCAGATGGAGACCTATAAGCACTAGGGTCAATTGGACCCACAACTTCTGGTCTACGAGCTTGTTGTGTGGGAGATTCACCAGACTCCAACCAATCCGGTGGTCGGCGAGTCTATTTTTGACTAAACATCCGACGCAGCATCCCACCACCACCACTAACTGAGCCACCCCCCTCTTCATATTGGTCCCCACTAGAAGCAGACTCACATCATTCTTCTCCTCTCTTCTTTCTCATTATATGATCTCATGCTCTCTCTCCTTGTTCTATCTACATCTGATTCCCCATCATCATCATCTAAGTCAAGCACCTCCCTAGGCCCATACACCTCTTCTCTACATGCTTCATACTCTACCTCCCTCCTTTTCTCAGTCACTACTTTTTTTTGCTTCCCTGGATTTAAGAATGCTTGCATTTCCTTCCTTAACTCTAGGGATACCTTGGTACACTTTGCCACATTTCCCGATTTATGTGCCAAGTAGGGGCTGCACAACTGGAAATCCGGTCCGGTTTTTAGACCGGAATCCCGTCGGACCGGATTTCCGGTTGTACTTAAATGGGAGGACCGGACCGGTCTGGACCACTTAAGTGGTCTGGACCGGTTTCATTTGTTTTTTTTTTTCCTAAGCTTTTATTTTATTTTTTCATTTTCAGCTCACATCTAAATTACACCTAAATATGTCCAGTTTTCTTCGTTAACATTACTTCCAATATGGTTATTGAATTGTAAAGTTAACGTAAATAGGGAGTGATTTGATTGTATATGGGACTTAAGATGACTTGGCTGCGCTGGGGAGTGGGGGGGTTCGGGACTTCATTTCGAAAGGGGAAGGAGGGCGTGATTTCGAAGGGGGAAGGACCGAAGGAGGGTGTCAAAACACACAGTTCTGACTTAGGATTTTTATATTAAGTTTAAAGTTTTGCATTAAAAAAATTAAAAAAAAATATTTATTATTAATCCGGTCCGGTCCGGTCCATACCGGTTCTTAAAAGGTCTGGACCGGACCGGACCGGATGGACCGGATTTGTACTGTTAAGACCACAAATCCGGTCCGGTCCGGTCCGGTTTTGTGGTCCGGTCCGGTCTGCGGTCCGGTTCTATTCAGCCCTAGTGCCAAGTGTTCCTTCAATCTAGTGATTCCCCCAGTTACAACCTTACCACAATAATTGCATTTAATTTTACTCTTTTTTCCATCCACATCAACAACATGTTGCCACGCCGGGTCAACTTCACGTACCATTGTTTTCTACAAAAGAATAACACTAAACACATAATCCATAAAGCAAAGTAGTTTAGAATTTGAAACATAGAAGCTTAAAACAAAATGTTTTATTTCCATTTTTCAAGTACATTTAGCATTAGAAATACACATGAGTTATACATTAAACCTAGAATAATAAAACAACAAAATGTTAGACAAATCATCAAAAAAATATATTTTAATATTGATTTATTATAAAATCCGAAAATAAATATTTAATAAATGTAAGTTTTTGGACATTCATCTAGTGAGTAACATCAAATCTAACTCAATATAAAGCCTTTGGTTCATGTATTGAATATTACACAATCACTTTAAAGAAAAAAAAACTAAAATAATTCGGATTTAAATAATGAAAAAATAAAAAATATTACAAAAAGTGCTGATACTCACACTTTTTTGTTCGAAAAGTGTAGATCTATTTTAAACTAACACATTGTAAATGCATTTGAACACTAATTTGAAAAAATGTAAATGATATCAAGAAAACCCCAAATTTTGAAAATAAAAAAAAATCTAGATCTACACCTTAAAACACTAGATCTAGGGAAAAATTAGTAACATCATATCTAACTCAATATAAAGCCTTTGGTTCATGTATTACACAATATTTTAAAAAATAAAAACGAAAATAATTCGGATTTAAATAATAAAAAAATAAAAAAATATTACAAATTACAAAAAGTGCTAAAACTCACACTTTTTTGTTCCAAAAGTGTAGATCTATTTTAAACTAACACATTATTAATGCATTTGAACACTAATTTGAAAAAATATAAATGATATCAAGAAAAGCCCCAAATTTTTAAAATAAAAAATATCTAGATCTACACCTTAAAACACTAGATCTAGGGAAAAATTAGTGAGTAACATCATATCTAACTCAATATAAAGCCTTTGGTTCATGTACACAATCTTAAAAAAAAAAAAAAACCCTAAAATAATTCGGATTTAAATAATGAAAAAATAAAAAATATTACAAAAAGTGTTAAAACTTGAATTTTTTTTGCTCCAAAAGTATAGATCTAACACATCTCAAATATCTCTAAGTTATTTTGATGTTGAATCTTGAAAAGAACTCCAAAAAACAAGAAAATAAGCTTACCAAAGAGGTCCCTTGAGTTTGATTAGCTTTCCCCACATACAAATCCACCCAAAAGTAGCTTAGATCTAAGCTTTTCCATGCCTTAGAAGTTGTAGTAGGCCTTAAGAAGCCTTAGGAAGCTCTTAGGGAAGAAACATAATGAAAAAGTGAAAGAAGAAGGCAGAAGAGGTGTTTTTAAAAAAAAAAATTCTGTCAGATGATATAACGGCCGTTATGATCCGTTATTTTGCCCATTTTTTGCCCCGTTACACATCGAGGCCGTTATATACATTATAACGTAACAGTACCAGCCGTTCCCGTTAAATAACGACTGCGATTTTGAACCCTGATTTCGGTCCGTGTCATCCGCGAGTGCTGAAATCATTTGGCTACACTGTCTTCTCTATGAATTTGGTATCATTATTGGTAGCTCTACACGTTTTCATGGGGACAATACTAGTGCTACCAGAATTGCCAACAATCCGGTCTTTCATAAAAGAACGAAGCATATTGAGATTGATTGCCACTTCATCCGTCAGCATGTTGTTACCGAGAAGATAACTCTGCCTCATGTCTCTACTCTTAACCAGTTGGCGGATATCTTCACAAAAGCTCTTCCCAAAATGCGTTATCATGATCTCACGACCAAATTGATGTTTTCTGCCTTACCACATCAATTTGAGGGGGAGTGTAGAAGATAATGGGCCCTGTAAAACATGGTTTAGGCCCAGCCCATTAAGGCCATATACAGCCTGTATATAGTCCCATACGTGGGATCAAATCTAGCTTTTTGATTATGTTAATTTGTCTCGATATTTTGATTTATATTGTTAGCATGTAAAGCCCTTGATTTAAGGGTATAATGAGATTATAAAATGACAGACGATCCTCCCATTTGAGGCATTCGTTTCTCTCCAATATTGTCTTCTTCTTCTTCCTCTCATCTCATTATATATTATAACATGTCCATGTTAATCTTTTAGACTAGAGTGCATATCGCCATTTGCTTTGCCGAAATGTCCACCTATCATATCTCAACTGTGAACAATTTAAGAATCAGATTCAGATTAGAATACCAAATTTGTGTGCATTATCCATAAATTGGTGTACTGCTCCTATACCTCTTCCTAATTATAATATATTAAGCTAAGAGGTTTTTGGATTGAATTTTGACCATCAATTACGATTTTGAATCTTTTCAGTTTTCACCACAGTTATCTCATACAAACTACCTTTGAAACCACCACTCTATTCCCACTTTTCCACTTTTGAAACCTCTACATCTCCCTTTCTATCCAAAACTCCATCATTCCCTTGTCCCATCATGGTAATCTTTTATTCATTTATTTTCTTTCTATCATTTATGACTATTTTTTATAATGCATAAATGCTGGTCATACCTGTGCTGAGCACGGGTTATTATGCTAGTTTAACTTAAGAGAAAGGGAATTTAAAATTCATGATAATCTAATTCTGTCTCCCATATGTGCATAGTACCAGTTTCTTAGCAAAAATGTCCATGATCATAGCTCAACTATATCCAATTTAAGAAACAGGCTAAGTAACACAGTTGTGCTGGCATTTATCAGGAATTGAAATGCAGCTGTACTTTTGCATGGTGAACTTACAGAAAGGGAACTGTGAATCAAAAAAATGTCCGAGTTTGATAAATTATGGTCATCCATTGGAGATTAAGGAAAAGGAAGCTCTAGCTGATGTGTAACGTGGTTTTTTTGTTTTCGAAGTAGGGTTGTTAGAGTGTCATTTTGGGTGAGGTGCTTTGCTTTTGTTGGAAGGAAGTTCCTGTCCTTGTATATTTAACTCATTGGTGAAATAAATTTTGTTGTTGCTATCTAAAAACAAACAAAAAACAATGTTAATGTTTGCTCTTTCTTTCTATGGAACATTTTTAGAATTCATATGTAAGGTGAAGATTGAGTATTTGAAGTGTGAATTCATAGGAGTGCATTTGGAAGCAGGGTCTGGTTGAACCTCTTGCTAAAAGGTTTGGGGTACTAACAGAGTAGGCTTTCACCTAATTATTTAGGTCTGCCTAGTGAATTAAGAAGTCGTCTAAAGCGTTGTGGGAACCAATTGTTGAACATTTTGAAAGGGAGTTGATGCAGGACAGACCCATGGTCCGCATGGGTTGCCCGCGAATGGGCCCAACCCATATGTCCTGACCAAGCTTTTAGGCCCAACCCATTCATTTTATGTTAGTTTTATATTGTTTTTTAAATGGTTATTTTTTTATTGTTTAGATCTTTTAATTATGTTTTAAGTTGTTTTAGTAGGATGTTTTAATCCCGACCATCAACGTGTTTGAATTATGGTTCAAAATCACGGTCGCGGTCACCATTGTGGTCATAGTGTCGTGTCACGGTCCGTGGTCACCATCGTGGTCATAGTGTTGTGTCACGGTCCGCGGTCATTGTGTTGCGGTTTGTATTCATCGTAGTCCATCGTGGTGCGATTTTTTATTTTACTCCAAACAATTCTAAAAAAATATCCAAAAAATCCAGAATATTCTAAAATACTAGAAAACAATATTTTTTACATTAGTAAACACTTTAAAGCAAAATAATATCGGTCCCCTTTGAGTCATTACACCCTGTATCGCTTTGTAAAATTTGTTCTGAATTAAATAGGTTTACATGTATATATTAAACTAAGTTCAAATTTCACAAATTTTGCAGTATGCTTTGAACCATAATTTGAACTAATCATTAGTGTTGAACACTGAAGTCAAGAAACTAGTAGTACTAGTATAGACATAGAGCACTCAATTACTCAATCACCAAGTAAATTGAGAATGAATTTCAACTTTCAAGTAACATTTAATTAATTATTTAAAATGGTGGAGTATTAACATGAGGGTATTGTGGTTGAGGAGGGAAGAAACCATCATATGAGAATCCACCAAAATCTTGCAAATCACTTGAGTTTTGGTGAAAAAAGAAACTTAGGAAGCTCTAGCATAGTCTTAAGACGCTCCACAAATGGTTTGGGAAAGAAAGAAATGAAAAAAGAAGAGGAAAGAGTTAAAAAAAGTCATTGTTGACGGATATTTGGACCGTTATTTTCAAAATATCCGCTGTTATGACCGTTATGGATAGTTATTTTCGTTGTTTTTATTTAATACCGTGACCGTTATATTGTGAATAACGTAATGGCATAGGCTGTTACCATTTCATAACGGCCGTTTTTTAAACCATGTTTTTGTCACAGAATGCAAAGATGCAGACAAGTTGAATGGAATGGGATGATCTTCCCAGGATCGATTGATCTCTATATATTATGCTGTACATCCTTGATTTAGGCTACAAATTAGGCATATTATAGTAAGCCTATCGTAAAATAGGATACAAAATTTGTTAGAATTTGACTAAAGGAAATGGGCTTTAGTTTACAAGTGGGCCTTTGGTCCGATGGACCCATAATCTTTAACACCCCCCCTCAAATTGATGCCGGTGAGTCCACAAGCATCAATTTGTTTGTCAAGAATTGATGGTGTGGACATGGAAGAGCTTTGGTAAAAATATCAGCAATTTGGAGATCGGAGGAGATGAATGGAAGAGAGATAACATTACGGAGATATTCATCTCTGATAAAGTGGCAAGCAACCTCTATTTGTTTCGTTCATTCATGGAATACAGGATTTTCAGTGATCCAAATTGCGCTGGTGTTATCCGCATGCAAAGGTGTGGGCGACCTTTGTGTGAAGCCAAGTTCTGTGAGAAGGCCACAAAGCCATAGACTTTCTAAGCATGCTTCGGACATGGCTCTGTATTCTGCCTCAGTTGATGATCTGGACACTTTGTCTTGCTTTTTTACTTTCCAGGAAATAAGAGCGTCCCCTAGATACATGCACCAACCTGTTGTGGAACGATGTGTATCAGGGCAACCTGCCGAATCCGTATCAGATTAGGCAGTCAATGTCATTGGAGAGCCAATAGGAAAGAATAATCCTCTGTGAGGAGTGCCAATAAGATAACAGATGATTCTTCGAACTAATGCTAAGTGGAGATTATGGGGCTTGGTCATATACTGACTCATCAAGCTTACTGCACAACTGATGTCAGGCTTGGTATTAGTCAGGTATATGAGACTACTGACAAGCTGAAGGTAGTATGTAGGATCAGGAAGGGGGTCACCACTTTCACTATGGAGCTTAAGATTTACTTCAAGAGGAGTATCCATAGGTGTGGATTTTGATAGGCCAGCCGATTCAATTAAATCCATATTATATTTATGTGGATGTAGAATCAACCCTTTTTTAGAGTGTTGAACCTCCAATCCCAAAAAATATATTAGAGGCCCCAGCTCCTTCATTTGAAAAGATTGATGAAAAGAAGTCTGGAGATCTTTAATCATGACTGTATTTGTCCCTGTGATTATGATATCATCGACATAAACCAGAAGAATGGTTATTCATGATGATTGTTGATGAAGGAACAAAGATGGATCATACGGACTCTGTTGAAATTTCAGCTTTAGCAATGCATCTTTAAATTTGTCAAACCATGCTTGTGGTGCTTTTTTGAGTCCATAAAGAGAACGTTTTAAACGAGCAACTTGTCCATTTGATGATATTGGAAAATCATGAGGCAGACGCATATAAACTTCTTTCAGATCTCCATGAAGAAATGCGGTTTTGACATCAAACTGGAATAGGGGCCAGGATTGGGATGCAACTATTGCAAGAATGGTACAAACTGAAGTCATCTTGGCTACAGGCGCAAATGTTTCCTCGTAGTCAATTCCATATTCCTGTCTGTTGCTAAGGCCACAAGTCTTGCCTCGTATCTATCCAAAGAACCGTCAGCCTTTAATTTGATAGAGAAGACCCATTTACTTCCTATTGGCTTAACTGAAGCTGGACATGGATCAACATCCCATGTATTGTTCTGCTGTAAGGTATTGAGTTATTCTTCCATAGCCTGTCGCCAGCATTCCCGCTTTGTTGCTTGTGAGTAAGAATTAAGAATTGAAACAGAGGATAAAGTAGTCAAATATGAAGAATGGGAAAAACCATATTTATCTGGAGGTCGAGTGATACGAGAAGATCGACGAAGGATAGAATGAGGTGGATTAGGTGCCGGAGAAGGATCCGGGGCTTGTTCTGACAAAAGAGGCAAATTTGTGGCAATTGTTCCTTGTCAACAAGCATACACCTTGTCTGGATTAAATCTCATGGGTGAAGGAAGACATTCATCATCAAAGGATGGGACTTTAGAAAATGTTATTGCTGAAAGTGATTCAGGAACGGAATGAAAAAAAATACATGTGTTCAAAGAACACGACATTCCTAGAAATCCGAATACGTTTTACTTTGGGATCATAACAAACAAAACCTTTTTGCTGAGAAGCATAACTAAGAAAGACACTTTGCAGATTGTGCAGATAATTATGAACGTTCATGTGTTGAAAGATGAACAAAGCAAATACAGCCAAAAGTATGCAAATGTGTGTATTTTGGTTCATTTTGGAAAAGACGAAATACGAAGATGTGTTTTGTAGTTTTGGAGAAGGAGACGATTGATGATATGAGTTGCAGTGGTTAATGCTTCTGGCCAAAATCTAGGTGGAATTGAGGATTCTAATAGCAAACATCTGACCATATCCAAAAGATGACTATTTTTCCATTCTGCAATTCCATTCTCCTTCTTCCTTTTTTTTTCCTTTTTTTTTTTTTTTTGTTGTGGGGGTGGGGGGGTGGGACATGTCTGTTGGGAGATGATCCCTTTTCCTTGTAATCTCAGACACATATTTCCTTCCTAAGTTTGTACGAAAATCTTAATTCATGTTGAAAATTGATTTTGAACATAATTCAAGAATCTTTTAAAAACATCAAAGACTTCAGATTTTGCATATAGGAAATAAACCCATGTAAAGCGACTATAATCATCAATGAAAGTCACAAAATACTTATACTGTGAATGAGAGATAATTGGTGCAACACCCCAAACATCACTATGTATTAAGTCAAAGCATTTTGTAGCAGAGGAAACATTTAATGGAAACGGCAAGATTTTACTTTTTCCAAGCTTACTAACAGTGCAATCAAGAGAAACATCTGTTGCTAAAAACTTCATTTTATTAATGTGACCAAAATTTAACAAAGACAACAGTACTTTGGAATTGGGATGTCCTAATCTATTATGTCATAATTGCACATTATTCTTAGAGGCAATTGTGGAAGCAAACAAAGACATATCTGGACTCGGTGTTGAAATGTGAAGAGGAAACAATCGCCCACATTTAAGCTCCTTCGCTATCACCTTCCCCGTCTCTTGATCCTGCACCACACAACCAGAAGAAGAAAAAGATACATTGAAGTTACCATTGTAGAAGATAATGTGGCTTAGGCCCTCTAGGCCCAGGCCCAGTTCCACCAGGCCCAGCCCATCAAGGGCTTGTACACAACTATATATAAAATCCCACACGTGGGATCATCTTTTGATATGTTGCTATTTTGTCTCTTATTTACTTGTATAGATTAGGAGATTGATTATTCATTATTCTGATTGTACTAATTAGGATGTTTAGGGCCCTTGATTAAGGGATAATGTAATTATAAATATTCAAACGAACCTCACATTGAGATATCAAGTTCTCTCTAAACTCGTCTCTTTCTTCCTTCTCTCATTTCATATCATTTCATGGTATCAGAGCTTAGGTTATGATCAATCATCTTCTATCATTGATCAATCTTCTTCTCTCAGTGATCCACTGAGTATTCCTGGCGTGGATCTTGTTCCTGGCGTGCAAATCTTCTCTGTTAGTATCACTGATCAATAATGGCCCACCACGGATCATCTTCGGATCTCCAAGAGACCTCCACAGTTGTGATCGACCATCCTTGGGGATATTTTTCAGGATTTTTTTGGAATTCTTTAATCACATTTGAGGTAGTTTTCATCCACTTCTTCATCTGTCAGTTTTAATAAAATAAAATTCTATCAGATAGTTTTCATCAGGACCGTCCATATTTGTGGATCTTTTTCCAAATCTCATCAGGTTTGGACTGAAGGAAGTACTTTTGATCCACTTTATGGAGATCAAACCTGATCTGTGATTAGACCACCCTGTGGTGCCCACGCACAGAACCAGGTCACATTTTCAAGGTCGTCTGGCTCTGTTTAAAGGAAAAATTACACTTAGTGTGCTGTTTTCTTCTTCTCTTGATAATATTGATTGCTGCTGTATGCCATGGAAGCTACTTGTTACACGGATTCAGTCTGATTAATGACTGATCAGTGCTAGTTCTTCACTGTTAGTACACTGTTGGTATTATTACTACAGTATTTTAGCAGATCAGGCCATATTGTGGTTGGTCTATTTTTTTTTCTTTGGCACTTTGGTCAGTCTTATTTTGCTGCTGTTTGCATAGTTGCTTGTTACTGTTGTTGGTTGTTGCTCTTAGTTGCTAATTTTCTACTATGGACAAGTATGATGTTATTCCTGTTAAATTTAATGGGAATAATTATATGGCCTGGTCTTTTCATCTGAAGAATTTTGTAGAAGGCCAGGGACTGTTTGGTTACCTTGATGGCTCGATAACTAAACCTGCTACAAATACTACTGACACAAAAGCATTACCCACCTGGTCTAAAGAAAATGCTAAGGTCATCACTTGGATTCTTAACTCCATTGACCTCCTCTTGCCATTGCTCTTTAAGCATATACTACTGCATCTGATATGTGGGGTCATCTTAAGAATGTTTATCATCAAACAAATAAAGCTCGCAAATTTCAACTAGACAGTGAAATTGCAAAATTCAGTCAAGGCGATAGATCTGTGCAGGAATACTTCAATGGATTTCTCACCTTATGGACTGAGAGGGATGCTATGATTATTCAGACTGTGTCTGTTGGGTTTCTGTCTGAGGCTCTTAAATTACAAGAGGAAACCCACATCAGCCAGTTCCTTATGAATCTCATACCTGAATTCGAATCTGTTCGGTCTGCTCTCATGAATAGAGAAGTCTCTACGAACCTGGATACATGCTTCCAAGAAGTCCTTCGAGAAGAACTTCGCCTAACTCTCAACGTGCCATTCTTGAAGAACCAAAGGCCTTCCTAGCTCCTCTCCCGGCTGATTCTGCTCTCCTGGCAGCCCCCAATCAGAAGCCTACTCAATGCTATGAGTGCAAAGGCTTTGGTCATATGGCCAAGAACTGTCGAAAGAAATTGGTTTGCAGATATTGCAAACGCTCTGGTCATCTTATTGATGACTGTCGTAGCTTGTAGCGAAAGAATGGGCCCTAACAGAAGCAGAATCCTTCCACCGTACCCAGACAAAATGCTCCAGCTGCGTTCCAAGTTCAAGCACCTCTTCTTGATACGGAAGGCACTTCTTCCGGGGTTGTATCCATGACTCCAGCCCAGATTCAAGAACTGATTCAGAACACGGTGACCTCTGCCTATGCTTCTATGGGGTTTAATGGTGGTCGGTATCAAACTCCTTCTCCTTTAGCATTTCCTGCTTTTCATTCTTCAATCTCTCTGTCTTCCTTCATCACTCCATCTACCTGGTTTTTAGATTCAGGAGCTTCAAACCACATGACTTCTGTGGAAAGTAGCTTTACAGCCTCTCACCCTTGGCAAAGACAAAATCATCACTGCTAATGGAGACCAATTAATCATTTTTGGAATTGGTTCCATTACTTTATCTGGTGTCTCTAGCCAGTCCCTCCACCCTTCCAATGTTTACGTTGTTCCCAAATTATCAGCCAATTTAATTTCTGTCGGGCACTTATTGATGATGGGTACCATATTAATTTTTCTTCCACTGGTTGTGTCATACAGGGGCGGCAAACTGGGAAGGTGATCGTGACGGGGAGTAAACACGGTCGACTGTTTCTGTTGGACATTGGACATCATTCCCTATTTTCTTCTTCTCCTCCTAATTTCAATAAAATGTGGACTATGTGGCATAGTCGTCTTGGTCATGTGAACAATGCTTCTTTACATTCTTTGTTTAAAGTTGGTTGTTTAGAACCCACTATTGATAATAAAATGATGTCCTCTTTAGTTAACTCAAAGTGTGAAACGTGTTGTTTGAGTAAGAGTCATATTTTGCCATTTCCTATTCATTGTTCTCGTGCATTATCATATTTTGATATCATTCACACTGATGTTTGAGGAATTGCACCCACATTTAGTAGGATATGGTTTAAGTATTATGTGACCTTTATTGATGATCATATTTGATTCACTTGGATTTATTTCATGCGCTTCAAATCTGAAGTATTTTCCCTTTTCCAAAAGTTTTACAATATGGTTCACACACAATTTAAGACAGATATAAAAATTCTTAAGTCTGACTTTGGTGGAGAATACATGTCCCATGATTTTTCTGCCTTCCTTTCTGACAAAGGAATTCTTCACCAAAAATCCAGCCCACATACTCCACAGCAAAATGGTGTTGCGGAGAGGAAGAACAGGCATATTCTTGAAACTGTTCGTACTCTCCTACTTGCATCCTTAGTTCCTCCAACTTTTTGGTGTGATGCTGCATAGATTGCTGTGTATCTTCTCAATCGTCATCCTAGCTCTGTTCTAGGAAAGACTACTCCATATGAAGCTCTCTTTGGTCATATCCCTTTATATTCTCACTTATGTGTTTTTGGTTGCTTGTGCTTTGTCCATCTTCCACCTACAGATCGCACTAAGTTGTCACCACAGACTGCCAAATGTATCTTCCTAGGTTACAGTGCTGAACACAAAGGATTTCTGTGTTATGACCAATCCGAGAAACGCATGTGAATATCTCGTAATGTGATCTTCTTGGAACACATTCATTTCTTTTCTTTACGTTTGGATTCTCATCCTGTGGCTGTGTCTTATCTGCCACAATTCCCCGCGACTACTTCTCCACCACCTATAACCAATGTCTATGTTTGGCGTAACACGGTTCCTCCTGTGGGGCCTCCTCCTCCTGATCCTATCCCAATGCTGCCTACTGCACCCTCAGGTATGAATACTTCCTCGACTGAAACTGTCATACCCCTGCGATGCTTTGGTCGTCCTTCTGTTGCTCCTGACCGATATGGCTTTCCTGCTCTTTTCACTTCTTTGGATAGTGCTCCTATACCCACCTCTTATTCACATGCTTCGAAGATTCCATGCTGGTAGGATGCTATGACTGAGGAGTTGCTTGCTCTTGAAGCAAACAACACATGGGACTTGGTACTGACTCCTGAACAAGCCTCTGTGATTGACAGTAAATGGATCTACTCTGTCAAAGTTAACTTTGATGGGAGTCTTGATTGCTACAAAGCCAAATTGGTCGCGCAGGGTTACAAGGAGGAGTATGGCATTGACTATGAGGAGACATTTGCTCTAGTGGCTAAAATGACCACCGTTCATACTCTTCGTTGTGTCGTTGCAGCCCGCAACTGGCCTTTATGGCAAATGAATGTCAAAAATGCCTTTCTTCATGGCGATTTGAAAGAGACTGTCTACTTAAAACCTCCTCCAGGATATGCTTGCCCTCCTCAGCATGTTTGCAAGTTGCGAAAATCTCTTTATGGGCTTAAGCAGGCTCCCAGGGCTTGGTTTGATAAATTTCGGGTAGCAATTCTTCAAGCTGGGTTTCATCAAAGTCATTCTGACAGTTCACTATTTCTTAGATGGACATCGAAGGGTTACACATTCCTTTTAGTCTACGTTGATGATATGATTATCAGTGGCAATGATATTTCCGGCATTACGGATCTCAAGCACCATTTCACTCGCTACTTCAGAATGAAGGATCTTGGACCTCTCACCTACTTTCTGGGGCTTGAGTTTTCGCGTACCAAATCAGGCATTCGAGTCCTTCAGTGTAAATATACTGCTGATTTGATCACCTCAGCAAGACTTGATGATTCTCACACTTTTGATACGCCGATGGAATTAAACAGCAAACTCAGTACGGAGGATGGCCCTCCCTTGGATGATCCCTCTATTTTTCGGCGTATAGTTGGTAGGTTGCTCTACTTAACTATGACTCGACCTGATATTTCTCATGCAGTTCATACGGTTAGCCAATTTGTGAGCAATCCTCACAAACCCCATCTTGCTGCTGCTTTGCGCATACTCCGCTATGTTAAAGGCACTCTTACTCATGGTCTCTTCTACCATTCTGATACTTCTCTACGATTATCAGCGTATGCAGATGCCGACTAGGTTGGTTGCCCTGATTCTCGGCGCTCTACCACTGGCTGGTGTATGTTGCTCGGCGGCTCTTTGATTTTGTGAAAGTGTAAGAAGCAAACCACCGTGTCAAAATCTTCTGCTGAGGCCGAATATCGTGCAATGTCGTCCGCCAGTGCTGAAATCATCTGGCTCCGCCGTATTCTCTGTGAATTCGGTGTCCTTGTTGATAGTTCTACACATCTTCATGGGGATAATACCAGTGCTACCAGAATTGCTAATAATCCAGTCTTTTGTGAATGGACGAAGCACATTGAGATAAATTGTCACTTCATCCGTCAGCATGTTGTCACTGAGAAGATAACCTTGCTTCATGTCTCTACTCATGACTAGTTGGCCGATATCTTCACCAAAGCACTTCCCAAACCGCGCCATCATGATCTCACTAGCAAATTGCTGTTTTCTACATTACCACATCAATTTGAGGGGGAGTGTAGAAGATAATGTGGCTTAGGCCCCTCTAGGCCCAGGCCCAGTTCCACTAGGCCTAGCCCATCAAGGGCTTGTACATAGTATATAAAATCCCACGCGTGAGATCATCTTTTGATATGTTGCTATTTTGTCTCTTATTTACTTGTATAGATTAGGAGATTGATTATTCATTATTCTGATTGTACTAATTGGGATGTTTAGGGCCCTTGATTAAGGGATACTGTACTTATAAATATTCAAACGAACCTCACATTGAGGTATTAAGTTCTCTCCAAACTCGTCTCTTTCTTCCTTCTCTCATTTCATATCATTTCACCCATCAACCAATTGGCCTACAGATATCAAATTGATAGAAAGACTTGGTGAAAAGAAAACATCATGTAATGGTAAAGAATGAGAAATATAACCAACAGATGTAATTGGTATTGTTGTACCATTAGTTGCATGAACTTGAATGCTTCCATCATAAGGTTTAAGTTTGGAGAAATTTTTGGATGAAGATGTCATATGATTGGAAGCACCATAATCAAAATACGAATGAGGAGTAGTATTTTTTACAAGATATACCAAGTGTGGAAAATGCTTGGAGGATCATTTGTTGGTTCATTTCAGGGGTGACTGGAGCAGTAGAAGCGATAGTGAGAGAGGATATGGAAGAAGAATCTGTATTGCTAGAGGGGGCAAGGATTGCCTGGTAAACCTTTGGATTTCTGTTATGAGGACGTTTGCAGCATTCATTGATTAGATGTCCCGTTGCTTTGCAGTAATTGTAGATTTTATGCTTGCATTGATTTGCATAATGGTTGAAGTTTTGACACTTGAAGCATTGGACTTTGCTAATATCTCTGATTGGTTGCTTTCCCTTAGTAGCATAAACAACATTCACTGGGGTGTTGATGCTTGTGATTGAGTGGGTATTCCATAAGCAACTTCGATAGCACCAGGATTTGGTTGTTGAAGTATATTAGTTTGAGTCAGTTGCCTTTTTTCTTCTCTCAGTTATTCATTGGGGCATTCATCTAGGGACGGGGAAGGTACCCTACTCATGAGACTAGATCTCAGTGTCTCATACCGAGGCCTTAATTTTATGAGAAATTGATCCCGATGACTAGTCTCCAGTAGTTTTTGTAAGTCAGGAAGTGCTTGTGCAGAGATACTTGCATATTTGATTTCATCTAACTCTGTCCATAAATTTTGGAAACCAGAATAATATTCTTGAATGGATGAAGTGTTTTTTTTTTTAAACATGGGAACCCATCGACCCCCCTTCGGTTGATCATTGGTAAACCCATGGATACATAGAACCACCCACTAGCCCTATGTATCGGGTAAGGCCTTAAGGGATTCGAAGGCAGGACCTCAAGCAGCCAAGATCCGTGATTGAGCAATAGATCATTCTCCCGAAGGATTGATCGAATCCAAAGATGGATTCCAGCCACTAGGGCACAAACAAAATTAGGGAACAACCCATAACTCACGATAACTCAGAGGAAACTCTTTATTAATTGATAATAAGCATGTTTATTTCAATAAAGGGCTTCTCTATTTATAATGTAATAGGGCTACTAAATTAGTAAAGTATGGGAAAATAGAAAACTGCTAATTCTCAATAATAGAAAACTACTAAATAGAAAACTAAGCAATAATTCCTAATCTCAAAAGGCACATGCGGACCCCATCAGCTGGGCCATTCCTTGCATATAATTTGCAATTTCATATTCCAACTAATACTGTCGTGCTGAATTCCCCCGGTGATACACCGTTTTTAGATATTCCCACATATCTTTGGCAGTTTTGTATGGTTTCAAATTCATGAAAAATTGGGGCTCCATGGAACCAAGAATCCAGGTTTTGATCATTGCATCTTTTGTGTCCCAAGACACAATTTTCTTTTCGTCTTCAGTTGGTTTTGGATCAGCACCAGATATATGGCTCCATAATTCTTTAACTTCAAGGTAAAGTTCAAATTGGAAGGCCCAAGATGGATAGTTTTTACCATTAAACCGGATCAAATTGATATTAGACCTTTTCATTTGCATCAATTTATCAAACAATGAGAAAATTTCACTCAGAAATCAGTTAGAATCTAGAGAACAGAACCTCTGATCAAGATCTAAAGGTACTGATAAAGTCAATGGTAGTTCTAGATGAGCAATGTAGAAGATAACAGGCCTTTAAGTTAGGCCTAGGCCCATCCAGGCCCATGTATAATCCCTCATGTGGGATATTGTTTAGATTGTATAGCTGATTTCTTTCCTCTTCTTTCCTTGTATAGATTAGGAGATATTCTTTGATTATTCTAATTTATATACTTAGCATGTTTAGAGCCTTGATTAAGGCACAATCTAATTATAAATACAAACAGTTGATCCTCCATTGAGGTAAGACCTTCTCCCACTGATCTTCTTCTTCTTCCTCTCCCTTCTTCACATATTATTACATGGTATCAGAGCGGGTTTCGATCCCGGTGTTCTATCATCTTCTATCATCAGAGATTAGGTTATGATCAATCATCTTCTATCATTTATCAATCTTCTTTTCTCATTGATCCACTGAGTCTTCCTGGCATGGATCTTCTTCTTGGCGTGCAAATCCTCTCTGTTACTATCATTGATCAACAGTGGCCCACCACAGATCATCTTTGTATCTCCAAGATACCACTACAGTTGTGATCGACTATCCTTGATGATCTTTTAAGGATTTTTCTGGAATTTTTCCATCACCTTTGAGGTAGGGTCCAGCCACTTCTTCCTCTGTTGTTTTTAATCAAGTTTTGTCAGATAGTTTTCATCAAGACCGTCCAGATTTGTGGATCTGTATCCAAATCTCATCATACTTGGACTGAAGGAAGTAACTCTGATCTTCTTTAAGATCTTCAAACCTGATCTGTGCTTTGATCACCCTGTGGGGCCCACGAACAGATCTGGTCCCAAAATCTAGTTCGTCTGGCACTGTCTAGGGGCTCTCTTCTGCTATTTGTTAGTTCTGTTTTGCTATTGTTGATGCTGCTTGTTACTGTTAAGGGTTGATTAATTGGGTACTGCTTAGTGTTATTGCTGCTGTTAGTGCACTGATTGCTGCACTGTTATTTCACTGTTGGGGCTCTTTTACTTCCGTAGTCACCATTCATAGCAGATTTTTGATTTCTGCTTCTCTGTTGTCTCTTCTGATTCTGATCGGATCTGGATGAAACTTGAACTGCTGGAAAGGAAATTGGATACTGGTCTCTAGCTACTGATCTGATCACCAATTAGATCCCTCTGTGGGCCCCACACAAGGACCCCACCTCAATTTTTCAGGTCCTCTGGACTGTTTTAGTGCAATTTTTGCACTCTGTGGCACTCTGTGTGTTCTGTTTCTGCTTGGAAGCCTCTGCTACTTCTCTGATCTTTTCTACTCTTGCTGCTGTATGCTGTTGATGCTGCTTCTGACTGATTAAGGCTGATTAAGTACTGTTCAGTGTTGGTTAGTGCTCTGTTAGTATAAATATTACCGTATTCGCCTTTTTATAATAGATCAGAGCACCTTCTTTTGGTTGGTTTGTGTGCTGCTCTCTTTCTTCTTCAGCTGTTTTGCTCTGTAGTCTCTTATCTACTACATTCTTGCAAATGGACAAGTACGACGTCATCCTTGCATCTATGGGCTTCTCTGGTGGTTGGTATCAACCTCATTCTCATATAGCATCTCCTGCCTTTCATTCTTCTGCATCTCTTTCTCCTTCTATCACCTCTTCTACATGGTTTTTAGATTCAGGAGCCTCAAATCACATGACATCTGTAGAACATAGCTTTACAGATTCCCACCATTACCTTGGAAACGAAAAAATTACCACTGCTAATGGTGATCAACTACTCATTTCTGGAGTTGGTACCATTACTTTATCTAGTGTCACTGGCCAGTTCATCACCCTTTCCAATGTCTACTTTGTTCCAAAATTATCAGCCAATTTACTTTCTATAGGACAACTTATTGATGATGGCTATCTTGTTCATTTTTCTTCCTCTGGTTGTGTCATACATGGGCGACAAACTGGGAAGGTGATCGCGACGGGGAGTAAGCATGGGCGCCTATTTTTGCTGGGCATGGGCAATCATTCCTTCTTTGCTTCTTCTTCTAAACCAAACCAAACCAAACCAAACCAAGCCTTTTCCTACTACGTGGGGTCGGCTATATGGATTTGACAACGCCAATCAAATCTGTTTAGGGCCATGTCCTCCGTTAGATCCATGTAGGCAAGGTCATGTTTAATAGTTTCTTTCCAACTTCTCTTGGGTCTCCCTCTTCCTCTCCTACTCCGGACAATCTCTATGCTTTCACACCTTTTAACAGGTGCCTCCGTTGGGCGCCTTCTAACCTGGCCGAACCATCTCAGTCGATTTTCTCTCATTTTATCTTTAATCGGTGCTATTCCTACTTTGCCCCTAATCTCCTCATTCCTAATCCTATCTCTCCTTGTGATCCCGCGCATCCATCTTAACATTCTCATCTCCGCAACTTCCATCTTCTTAACATGATTATGCTTTATTGCCCAACACTCTGATCCATATAACAACACTGGACGTACCGCCACCTTATAATACTTTCTTTTAACCTTGAGGGGGACTTTCCGATCACACAAGACCCCCGAAGCACTCTTCCATTTGGTCCACCCGGCCTGAATCTTGTGACTTACATCAGTATCAATCTCTCCATCCTGTTGCACCATAGATCCAAGGTACCTAAAGTTTTCTTTCTCTACAATCTTTTGTGTGTCCAAACTTACTTCTAAGTTACCTGGTGTCCTACTTTGACTAAACTTGCATTCCATATATTCCGTCTTGCATCGACTTAGCCTAAACTCTTTTGTCTCCAACGTTTTCCTCCATAATTCTAGCTTAGCATTCACTCCTTCTCTCATCTCATCCACTAAAACAATGTCATCTGCAAATAGCATACACCACGGCACCTCATCCTGAATATGTCTTGTAATCTAATCCATAACTAGGGCAAACAAGTACGGGCTTAACGCTGAGCCTTGGTGTAGACCAATTGTGATAGGTAACTCGTTAGTCTCTCCGCCAGTCGTTCTTATAGATGTCACGACTCTGTTATACATATCCTTTATCGCCTCAATATATGCGACACACACTCTTTTCTTTTTCAGTACTCTCCATAGAATCTCCATAGGGACTCGGTCATAGCCTTCTTTAAGTCAATGAACACCATATGTAAATCTCTCTGACATTCTCTATACTGTTCCATTAACGTTCTCGGGAAAAACATAGCCTCCATGGTTGATCTCCCAGGCATGAAACCAAATTGATTCTCTGAAATGTTTGTTCTTCTTAGTCTTCTCTCAATAACCAGCTCCCATAATTTCATTATATGGCTCATCAATTTAATCCCTCGGTAGTTTGCACAGTTCTGAATATCTCCTTTGTTCTTGTATATGGGTATAAGAATACTTTTCCTCCATGCATCAGACATCTTCTTGCTCTTTAGCACTACATTAAAAAGCTTTGTCAACCAACTTATGCCATCCTCCCCCAAGCACCTCCAAACCTCAATAGGGATACCATCTTGTCCAACCGCTTTCCCATTCTTCATCCTTTTCAATACTTCTTTAACTTCTTCCCTACTGATTCTCCTATAGAACATATGATTCGATTCTTCCCTAGAAATGGTAAGTTGCCCTAATTGTATGTCACTACTACTGCTATCGTTAAATAACTTGTAGAAGTAGCTCTTCCAACGCTCCTTTATCTCCTCATCCTTTACTAATACTTTTTCATCCTCATCCTTAATGCATTTAACTTGGTTTAAGTCCTTGGTCCGCCTATCTCTGACTTTGGCAAGCTTGAATATCTCTCTTTCGCCTTCCTTAGTGTCGAGTCGCCTATATAGCTCCTCAAAAGCCTTTGCCTTTACTTCACTAACTGCCTTTTTGGTTTCTCTTTTTGCTTCTTTATACCTCTCCAAGTTCGCTTCATTTCGATCCTTTTATCAAGTTTTAAAGCACTCTCTTTTAGCTCTTATCTTGTCTTGGACGGCCTCTCTCCACCACCATGCCTCTTTCTGTGCCGGAGCACCCCCTTTGGATTCTCCTAAGACTTCTTTCCCTACCCTCCTAATACACTCTGCTACCTTATCCCACATATTATTTGCACTCTCATTTACCGCCCAAACGTCTTCCTCTAGTACTTTTTCCCTTAATGCTAGTTGCTTATCACCTCTCAAGTTCCACCATTTAGTCCTTGAGCATCTATACTACTTTTTTCTAGTCCACCTTTGTAGATGCACATCTATGATCAACAACATATGTTGGGAAGTCAAGCTCTCCCCCAGTATAACCTTGCAATCTTTACAAGCTAAGCGGTCTCTTTTCCTAGTTAAGAAGAAGTCAATCTGTGTTCTTGAGGAGCCACTCTTATAAGTCACCAAATGTTCCTCTCTCTTCCTAAAAAAGGTGCTAGTTACCATGAGATCATAAGCCACTGAAAACTCCAAAATATCCTTCCCTTCATTTCCATTACCGTATCCATGTCCCCCGTGTACTTCTATATATCCATCTACGTCGCGTCCTACATGACCGTTCAAATCTCCTCCTATGAAGACCATCTCGCATTGGGGTATCTCTAGTAGCACTCTTTCCAAGTCTTCCCAAAACTTCTCCTTATGTCCATCTCCTAAGGCCACCTGGGGGGCATAAGCACTAATTACGTTCACTATCTCTTCTCCTAACACTAACTTAATTGCAATAATCCTATCTCCACATCGCTTTACACTAACTATATCTTCCTTTAAGTCCTTGCTTACCACTATGCCGACCCCATTCCTCGATCTATTAAGTCCCGTATACCATAACTTATACCCAGTCCTCTCAATCTCTTTAGCTTTCTGGCCCACCCACCTTGTCTCTTGCAAGCAAGCAATTGCGATTCGTCTCCTTTCCATTGTATCCACCACTTCCATAAGTTTCCCAGTTAGGCTCCCAATGTTCCAAGTACCTAATCTCAGCCTTCTATTTTGGACTAGCTTCCTTACCCCCCACACTCATCCCAAGTGTGAGGACCCTTGCCTATTTAGCACTGCACCCGGGCGCCGATGCAGCGATCCTTGCTTACTTATCATTGTACTCGGACCATACAACGCGTCGCTAAGTAGGGGACGCCCCACGAAATTTCATTAGGTCTTAAATCCATAAAGAAATCCGACTGAGTATTGTGCTGGCTGTCAGCTACCTAACGCACAACCCCCCTCCTTTGTCCGGGCTTGGGACCGGCTATGTTAAGGATACCCCAACATAGGCGGAGTTTTTGCTTCTTCTTCTAATGTCAATAAATTGTGGACTGTTTGGCATAAACGTCTTGGTCATGTGAACAATGGCCCGTTTACTTTCCTTGTTTAAATTTGGTTATCTAGATTCTACTATGGATAATAAAATGCTGTCTTCTTTATCTCAATCTAAGTGTGAAACTTGTTGCTTAAGTAGAAGTCATATTTTGCCTTTTCCTATTCATAATGCTCTTGCTTTGGCATCATTTGACATTATTCATTCAGATGTTTGGGGAACTGCTCCTACTCTGAGTAGGACATGATTTAAATACTATGTGACATTTATTGATGATCATTCTCGTCATACTTGGATTTACTTTCTGCGCATGAAATCTGAAGTCTTCTCCATTTTTCAAAAAAATTTATAACATGGTCCAAACCCAATTTCAGAAAGCAATCAAAATTCTTAGATCAGATTCCGGTGGAGAATACATGTCTCATGAATTCTCTGCCTTCCTTTCTGATGAAGGAATTTTTCACCAAAAATCTTGTCTGCATACTCCTCAGCAAAATGGGATTGCGGAACGAAAGAACAGACATATTCTTGAAACTGTTCGTACTTTGTTGATTGCATCTTTAGTCCCTCCCAAATTTTGGTGCGATGCTACACAGACTACTGTGTATCTTATCAACCGTCTTCCTAGTACTGTACTAGGCAAGACTACTCCTTACGGAGTTCTCTTTGGTCAAAACCCTTCATACTCTCACTTACGTGTTTTTGGTTGCTTGTGTTTTGTTCATCTACCTCCTACTGAGCGCACAAAGTTATATCCACAGGCTGCTAAATGCGTCTTTTTGGGTTACAGTGATGAACACAAAGGTTTTTTGTGTTATGATCAAATGGAAAAACGCATGTGCATCTCTCGTAATGTTATTTTCTTGGAACATATTCCTTTCTTTTCTTTACATTTGGATAGCCATCCTATTGCTGTATCTTATTTTCCACAATTCTCGGAGTCTGCTTCTCCATCACCTCTTCCCAAGGTCTATGTCCGGCGGAATAAGGTCCCTCCTCTGGCGACTCCCTCTCCTGATCATCTCCCAGCGCCGCCTACTGAATCTTCAGGTAATAATACTTCTTCTGAGAGCACTCTTTCTCTGCGACGCTCTAGTCGTCCTTCTGTTGCCCCTAACCGCTATGGATTTTCTACTATTCTTACTTCTTTGGATAGTACTCCTATACCCCCCTCATATTCCCAGGCTTCCAAGATTGCTTACTGGCAGGATGCTATTACTGAGGAATTGGTTGCTCTTGAAGCAAATCAAACATGGGAATTGGTATCGGCCCTGGATGGAGCCTCTATGATTGGCAGCAAATGGATATACTCTGTCAAAGTACACTCTGATGGGAGTCTTGATCGCTACAAAGCCAGATTGGTTGCATAGGGTTATAAGCATGAATATGGAATTGACCATGATGAAACATTTGCACCGGTGGCAAAAAGACCACCGTTCGTACTCTTCTTTGTGTCGCAGCAGCCCGCAATTGGCCTCTATGGCAAATGGACGTCAAGAGTGCTTTTCTACATGGGGACTTGAGAGAGACTGTTTATTTAAAACCTCCTCTTGGCTATGCTTGTCCTCCAAAGCATGTATGCAAATTGAGGAAAGCTCTTTAGGGACTTAAACAAGCTCCTAGGGCTTGGTTTGATAAATTCCGGGCAGCAATCCTTCAGGCCGGATTTCGTCAAAATCACTCTGATAGTTCCCTCTTTCTGCGATGGACATCGAAGGGCTACACATTCCTTTTAGTATATGTTGATGATATGATTATCAGTGGCAGTATCGGCATTATGGATCTCAAACACCACCTTACTCGCCACTTCAGAATGAAGGATCTTGGTCCTCTCACCTACTTTCTGGGGCTTGAGTTTGTGCGTAACAAATCAGGCATTAGGGTCCTTCAGTGCAAATATGCGACAGATTTGATCACATCGGCCAGGCTTGATGATGCTCACACTTTTGACACGCTTTTGGAATTGAACACCAAACTCAGTTCCGATGATGGCACTCTCCTGGATGATCCATCTGTTTTCCGGCGGATAGTTGGTAGTTTGCTCTACTTTACTATGACTCGGCCGGATATTTCTCATGTAGTTCACACGGTTAGCTAGTTTGTTAGCAATCCCCACAAACCGCACCTTGCTGCTGCGTTACGCATCCTTCACTATGTTAAAGGAACTCTTCATCATGATCTCTTTTTCCCTTCTGATACTTCTCTGCAATTATCAGCTTATGCGGATGTTGACTGGGCTGGCTGTCCGGACTCTCGGAGGTCTACTACTGGCTGATGTATGTTTCTTGGAAAATCTCTAATTTCATGGAAGTGCAAGAAACAAATCACTGTCTCGAAGTCTTCTGCTGAGGCAGAATATCAGGCAATGTCCTCTGCCAGTGTTGAAATTATCTGGCTTCGCCGCCTTCTGTGTGAATTGGGTGTTCTTGTTGGTAGTTCCATACCTCTCCATGGGGACAATACCAATGCTACTAGAATTGCCAACAACCCGGTCTTCCATGAAAGAACAAAGCACATAGAGATTGACTGTCACTTCATCCGTCAACATATTGTTACTGGGAAGATAACTCTGCCTCATGTTTCTTCTTTTAACCAGTTGGCGGATATCTTCACCAAAGCACTTCCCAAAAAGCGTCATCGTGATCTAACTTGCAAATTGATGTTTTACATCTTACCGCATCAATTTGAGGGGGAGTGTAGAAGATAACAGGCCTTTAAGTTAAGCCTAGGCCCATCCAGGCCCATGTATAATCCCTCATGTGGGTTATTGTTTAGATTGTATAGCTGATTTCTTTCCTCTTCTTTCTTTGTATAGATTAGGAGATATTCTTTGATTATTCTAATTTGTATACTTAGCGTGTTTAGAGCCTTGATTAAGGCATAATCTAATTATAAATACAAACAGTCGATCCTCCATTGAGGTAAGACCTTCTCCCACTTATCTTTTTCTTCTTCCTCTCCCTTCACATATTACTACAAGCAAAAGTATGAAGAGAAGAGCTTCAGAAGCAAAGCAGTGCACGTAGTGCAAAACAGAACACAACTGATAAAAAAAATACCCCAGACCCCTAACTTTCCTGACGAGATATGTTTGTGGGCCCCACTGATTGGTTCAATCACAGATCAGATTAATTCATATTGGAGAGGCTCCAAGATACTACCAGCAGTCCAAATTTGAAATAAATCGGATACAGATCCACAAATCTGGACGGTCTTGATGAAAACAATTTGAACAAAAATATCCAGATACGTCAGACAGTAGAGGTATAACCTACATCAAACGACGATAGAAAAATCTCAAAATTTGATCAAAAACTTCTTCAAAGCTTGTCGATGCAAAACTTGGAGTCGCTGGTGGAATCAAGGTTGATCGGCGGTGGGCCACTCTTGATCAGGCACAGATCAGCAGCTGTTCTGATGGATCTGTGATGAAATATTCTTGGCAGGGACTACTTCATGAGAGAAAGATGACTTGGAACTCTTGATATCTTCAACCAGAATATGATTTGCAACAAGGATGTACGTAGCGGCCGATACCGCCACGCCACAAAGAAATTATCTGCCGCTACGGAAAAACGCACCGTAGCGGCCGATATTTTTATGTAGCGGCCGCTATGACCGCCACAAAGCGTAGCGGCCGCTACGTTGCTGGGACTTTATAAAGTCCCACACAGTCGGCCCTAACTCTCCTTTCTTCCATTTTCAAGTGCTTCCTTCCATTTGCAAGTGTTGTGTGTGCCTCCAAACCATCTCATTTTCAAGTTTCAACCACAAGAGCCAAATTCAAAGGAATCAAACACAAACAAGTAAAACAACTTAACAACTACAAGATCCAAGGCCCAAGCTTCCATTCCATTTCCACAAGGTATGTTTTTCTTTTTTATTTTTTTCTAGTCTTTTGACTTTTGAGAATTGAGATCATCTATTCATCTCTTTCTAAGAGTCTAGGGACTATAAAAAGCTTCATTGTCTTGTAATATGATGAGATACATGTTTCCCTTTCATCATGCACACATATTTTTATTTTTATTTTATTTTTCTCTACTTTTTATTTTCGGTTTTATTTATTTTTTTGAAAAAAAATTTGAAAACTCATGGACAAACCATGAAACCACTTGGAAATTGCTTGTAAATGATAGATCTATGTTTCCCTTGGATCAATCCATCACATTTTCATTGTTTGTTGATTTTTCTCTACTTTTTATTTTCGGATTTATTTATTTTTTTGAAAAAAAAGAATTGAATACTCATGGACAACCCATGAAACCACTTGGAAATTGCTTGTAAATGATAGATCTATGTTTCCCATGGATCAATCCATCACATTTTCATTGTTTGTTGATTTTTCTCTATTTTTTTTATTTTCGGATTTTTTTTTTTGAAAAAAAGAATTGAATACTCATGGACAACCCATGAAACCACTTGGAAATTGCTTGTAAATGATAGATCTATGTTTCCCATGGATCAATCCATCACATTTTCAATGTTTGTTGATTTTTCTCTAATTTTTATTTTCGGATTTATTTATTTTTTGAAAAAAAAAAATTGAATACTCATGGACAACCCATGAAACCACTTGGAAATTGCTTGTAAATGATAGATCTATGTTTCCCATGGATCAATCCATCACATTTTCAATGTTTGTTGATTTTTCTCTAATTTTTATTTTCGGATTTATTTGTTTTTTGAAATTTTTTTTTTTTTTAATATTTGAATACCAATCAAATGTCTTGAAAATGGTTCCTAGATTTGTGATATATGTTTCCTCTAACATGTTGCTTTGTTTTTTTAATTTTTAACATACTACTTGTTCATATTTATAGTCAGCTAGGTATTCAGACTATCTGTCTTTGCCAATTGATAAGTTAAAATTCCTCGTGATATTGATCCTGCATGGAGCTTTGGTGAGGCAGTTGATAATAATAGGTTGAAAATCAAATGCAAGTTTTGTGGGAAAGTCACCAATGGAGGCATTACAAGATTCAAGCACCATTTGGGCCACATTTCTAGCAATGTTGCTGGTTGTACCGAAGTACCAAGGGAAATCAGGGAAGAAATGAAAGCTTTGGTTGGCCAAAACAAAGCTAGAAAAATAGAGATAAAAGAAAAGAAGCGGCAAGATGTTGATGCTGCCTGCTATGATGTATTTGGAGATGAATACTTTGATGAGGAGGAAGATAGACAGATGGAGGCTGCACGCCGAGAGTCTTTGATGAGTCAACAAGAAGAACATGAACGTCGTGCATTTGCTGGAAGCAGATATTATGATGCAGGGGGCTCATCTGCTTCTGTGCCAAGCAGGGGTAAGGGCATTGTGGGGTCCATGCGTAGGGCATTTAGCACCCGGGAATGGGATGTTGATGTAGAGTTGATCTCTACGGGAAGAGCAGTTCCTCCCCCTGTTGATCCTCTAGCATATAGAAAAGAGGGAGCTAAACAACCAAAAATATCTAGTGTTGTGAAAGGGGTAATGAAGGCTGCAAGAGATAGATTGGCCGAAGCTATAACAAAATGGCTAATTCACGAGAACATACCACCTACAGCAGTAGATTCCCCATATTTCCAGACTATTCTTGATGTTGCCGCAGAAGCTGGGCGGGGTATACAGGCGCCCTTCGTATATGATGTGGGCACTAAATATCTTGAAGAAGAATATAAAGAAATAAAGGCTTGGGTGGAAAAGTTTAGGCCCATGTGGCAACAGAATGGTGTTACCATCATGTGTGACGGGTGGACCAGCGGCACCCAAACACAATTAATAAATTTTTTGGTGTATTCAGTCGCTCGGACCGTCTTTGTGAAGTTCATTGATGCATCTGAACATAGACGGACAGCCACATATATATACTCTTATGGATAAAGTTATAGAGAGTGTGGGAGAGGAGTATATGGTACAGATTGTTACAGATAATGACGCCAATTTCAAGGCAGCAGGTTTGAAATTAATGGAGAAGAGGACCCATTTATTCTGGACCCCATGTGCAGCACACTGCATAGATCTTATCTTGGAAGAGATTGGAAGGAAGACAAAAGTGGCTTCATTGATCAAGGCATGTAGAGGAATTACAAGATTTATATATGATCATTCATGGGTGTTAAGCTTGATGAAAAGATATACAAATAACCATGCCTTGCTGCGTCCAGGATTAACTAGGTTTGCAACCCATTTTCTGGCTATGGAAAGCCTTGTAAAGTTTAGAACGGAGCTTATTCAGATGTTTGCATCAGAAGAATGACTTCGTTCGAAATGGGGCAATGCAACCAGTGGTCCGGAGTTTGAAGTCCCAAACCTGATGAGGGACAATAAATTTTGGAAGAAAGTGAGGAAGATATTAAAGGTTTTTGAGCCTTTAGTTAAAGTGTTGCGGCTTGTAGATGGTGATGACAAGCCGACAATGGGCTTTATATATGAAGCAATGGATCGGGCAAAGCAATCCATTATGGAAAATGTTAGATATCACGAGAAATATATAAAGATCATTGATGCCCGTTGGAACGATCAGTTGCACCATCCATTGCATGCTGCAGGTAATTAATATATATCTTTGTTTGTTGAAACTTTTTTGTTTTCCTAACTAATGTATTTATTATCTTGTTTGCTCACAGTACATTCTACATATTTATAATGTAGGTTATTTTTTGAATCCCGAATTCTATTACCGCAATGTCGAACTACACACCGAAGCAATAGATACGGACTTGCGGGTAGGATTACGGGAGGTGTTGAAGAAATTGTTAAGTCCAGATGATCAAATTGATGCCATACAAGAGGTGAGTGGGTGGTTACTTAAGAGAATTTAATTATGTTGTAGGGGTTTACTGACTTATATCTAATTTTCACATTGTAGATATCTATATATACACAAAGGAGAGGAACCTTTGCTGACCCCTCTTGTGATACGATCGATTGGAAGGATGCCACCTGGTATGACTATGAACAAAAGACATATCCACATTGTAGATATCTTGTGATACGATCTAATTTTCTTTATTTATTTTTTGCATTTCAGCTGATTGGTGGATGAATTTTGGAGAGAGTGCTCCACATCTAAGGAGTGCGGCTGTTCGCATCCTTAGTCAAACTACAACATCTTCCAACTGTGAAAGAAATTGGAGCACTTTCTCTTTGATCCACACGAAGGTCAGGAATCGGCTTACCATGCAGAAACTCAACAAGCTTGTATATTGTCATTACAATCTGAAGTTGAGAAACAGAATTAGGGAGAGAAGGGTAAGGGATAGTCCTAATTATTGTCCCATTAATTTGGATCACATATTTAGAGAGGACGATCCCTTACTCCCATGGCTAGCCGAGATAGAGGATCCACTGCTAGATTCAGATCCGGGGTTTCAGAAAACGGTTCAAGAGTTGATAGGCGAGGACATGGGTGAGGCACCTGTAGAAGGTCAGCCACCTCAGGGAGAAGGTACCAGTAGTAGGACTAGGAGGAGTGGGAAAGAACCTGCTTCTGAAAAAGCTAGTTCCACCACAGTCTCTTCAAGTAGCCATGGTGGAGGTCCTGGAGGAGATGGAGGAGGAGACAGTGGGACAGGTGGTACTAGTGAATACTATCAACATGATGAAGACGATGTCATTCCTGTAGAGGAAGTACAGGAGTTACCTCCATCTGGAAGATTTGATCCAAGCCGTGGTTATCAACGGCGCCGAAGAGATTCACCACCTGGGGCTGGAGGTAGTACTGAGCAAGGAAATATGGGTGGAGATTTTGGAGGACAACAAGCGGCATCATGGACTGATTCGTGGAACCCTGGTTACAGTGGACAAGGACCCTCACACAGTATTTTGACTTTTTTCCATATGGTCAAGTACAACAAGGAGAAGAACAGTCTTCAACTTCGGGGTCCTACTCATATGGTGACTATGGTGAAACGCAATATGGTATATATCCACCTGGACCACCTCCACCTCCTCCAAGTTCCTATGATGTGGGTGCGGCTGGCTTCTTTGGATTTGTGGATCCCAATACTCATCAATATCAAATTCAATATGGTGCCAATAGAAATGATAACACTGATGGGGATGAGGATAACCATAGCCCCTTGAATCTTGGTAGACATTCCTTTTGGTGGTGATCAAGGTATTCCTAATTTCCTATTTCTTTTACCAACTCTCTACTCTCTTTGTCATTTCTAAATTGGTGTTGAATGTTGATTGTTGATCACTTCATAGTTCATTCACTTGATTGAATTTGAACCTTGAATGTTGAAGTATTGATATTTGATTGTTCAATGTTCACTAATGACCTAACTCTTAAGTCTTCTTAATTCTTATGCCTTTATTTCATGTTCTAATTTTTTTTAATGAGCTTTCCATTACTTTTTAAGTTAACATGACTAAGAAACATGAATACATGTGAAAAAACTAATCATTACTATTATTTTCTATTTATACAACGATACGGGACCTCATATATTGAGGGCACCGCTACGCCCCCTTTTCTTACTTACTTTTGCAAAAGAACCACATATTCTTTCATTTCACAATTTTTTGGATTTTCTGGAATTTTTTCAGATTTTTTTGGCGATTTTTTAAAATCGCACCGCTACGTATCCCCGCTACGCTACGTATCGCCCGCTTCGTAGCGGTTTGGCGGCGAGCCGCTACGCCCGCCGCTACCGCTATTTTCATCCTTGATTTGCAACTTGTGTCTCTTGACTTGGCTTTGATACCATGTCACAGAATGCAAAGATGCAGACAAGTTGAATGGAATGGGATGATCTTCCCAGGATCGATTGATCTCTATATATTATGCTGTACATCCTTGATTTGGGCTACAAATTAGGCATATTACAGTCAGCCCTATCCTAAAATAGCATACAGAATCGGTTAGAATTTGACTAAAGGAAATGGGCTTTAGTTTTCAAGTGGGCGTTTGGCCTGATGGACCCATAATCTTTAACATTTTGAATGGTCTAGATTAGTCCTAGGGTAATTTCTTTTCCTATATAATGATGTAAAGCCTCTTTCGCTAAGGAGTAATGGTTAATGATGAATGAAATGGAGTTTTCTTTGAGTTCTCTTGGTTTGGAGTTTGTGAGAGCCCAAGTTACTAACGCCTCCGGATCGGAGTTTGGTGAGAGCCCAATTTTTTCCTTGTCTCTCCATCCTCTACCTTGATTGAACCGGGATTCGCCGATCGGCTTCATCATTAGGTGTTTTCCCTCAAATCTCGTTCCATCTTTAACCCCGTCATCTTCATCAAATCTGCATCATCCCTGCCAAAACTTAACAGTATAATGCAAAATTCAATCCCCGAGAACCCCACAATTCCCCAAAATCACCCCATTTAACCGAACTGCATCTAAGCCCCATCCCTCACTACCGTGCCTTCTAAAGTCCGAATCTTGAATCCACTGTCGTTGTCCACACCACCCATTGTCTCCAAAACCCATCACCAAACCCCTCCCATGAAAAATCCAAACACTACCGACTGTCGTAACCCTCAAACCTACTAGCCGAGCATCCATAACCCAAAATCCCAGCCCTAAGCGCCACACCAGTCCACGACAACATCCCCATAATTTCCTGAAACCCTATCCTCATTCAAATCTCGAATCGACAGTCCTAAATCGTAAATCGATATCAATTCAAACCATACCAGACTGACTGCTTCCCATACAATCCATCTTCAACCGAAATCCCTAAACCTAAGTACAAACTCCTGACCCAATCAGAATCCAAATAAATTCCAAAATCCAAAAATTGAATACCTAAACCACCCAAACCCCACTTCAAAACCAAATCGACCAAAATCTCAACTATGAGAAGACCTAACCCGATCTTCCCCAACTCCTATCAATCCTCAACAAATCCCCAAGATTGGAAATTTCAGACCCTTAAACTCCAACCATCTGAACCCTACCCATTAGCCCTCGATAGCCTTCCCCTCTACCGACCCTAGCTCCTTCGAACTCCATCAAACTCTCAAACCTAGACTTTAAAAGCCCCAATCCAAAAAATGAAATAAAAACAGAGAGAGAGAGAGAGAGAGAGAGAGAGAGAGAGAGAGCATCGAAAGGAAGACATACCTGGCTTCCGACGTTGCTCCACGAGTGATTTGCTGGCGCCATTGATAATCACCATAATCAGCACCGAGACCACCATCCATCACCTCTCTGCTAGAGTCACTCCTCCACCCTTTGCATCGTCACTGCAGCACTGCACCGAACATCATCTTCTTCATTGGACGCCCAGCGCCACCGGAACCATCCTTTCTCTCCTCTTTGACTAGGGCAAAAGGGTCTCGGTCCCCTTTTTCTTGCTTCTATTGCATAAAGCGGAGAGTCGGAGACAAAAGGGTTTTGGGCTAAAGGTGAGTCAGGTTTGATCCACCAACAAGTGAAAAAAAGGGAAGATGTGCTTTCATGACTTCAGCAACAGGAATTTGAGCCAAAGTTTGGGTCGAGTCCACAACAGGCCAAGCCAACCTGTTAGCAACCGGACTCCAGAACAGGCCCACTTAGTTCAAATCGGACTGTTCAAATTTGATTTGCTAATATTGAAGCCTTTCAGACTCCAATCCTTGATCCGTTTGTAACTGCAAATTCCTAGAAATCAGATCTACACGTCAGGTCAATTTGGAATATTTTGAGCATTAAATTTGAAATCTCCTTCGCATGAAGTCAAAATGAGGTTGCAAAAAAGAGGACTACAATGATCAACTTCAAAGGGTTATGTATAAAAATAAATACAGGTCATGATACTATGAGAATGAAACTTCCTTTGAACAATTTCTTAAATTGAGACAAGGAGGATTGGCAGTTGATGAGTATTTCGAACAATTTTCCTGGTTGCAAAGAGCATGTAGATTAGAGGAGGATAAACAACATTATTTACTTAGATTTCTCAAATTGGAAAGCATGGAAGACTGCAAGACCAAGTATGAAGCACGTAGAGCGTTGCGGTACGACCACTACAATAAATGTGTTTTTATTGGCGTCACAATTGTGGCGGCCGAGTAGCGATTACGTATATGTATCGGCTGCTACAAACAGCTGCACACCAAAAAAAAAAAAAAAACTTTGTTCGTTTGATTGGTGGATGTAGAACACCAATCGAACAAAAAAGAAAAGAAAAGGAGAGGAAGTACAAACAGAAATAAAGATAGAAAAAGAAAAAAAAAAGAAGAAAAGGACATACCTGGAGTAGCTGATCCACCACGGTCATCTAGCAACATCATCATCTGATCCACCATCCACCATCCACCAACAGCAGCAACAGCACGACCACCACCACGACCACCACCACGGATCACAGGAGCAGCACCCCCGTCTGGCAACAACAACCCCACTATTCGGCAGGAACAACCTTCTTCTCTCTTCATTTTCTTTTTTTTCTTCTCCTCCTCTCTCCCCCTCCCTTCCTTTCCCTCTCTCGACCTTTCTCAATGCAGACCCTTGTAGCAAAACGATAAATAGGGTTTCGAAAGCCCTTTTTTTTGTTTTCTTGGTCTTTTATTTGAAAAAAAAAGGGATAAATTTCGGTGTAATAGACTTTCTCGATCCTTCTTCATTCGAGTGGTCTATTACATGCTTCTGCGGGGCCTACTGCTAACGATCACACTCAATATTGACGTGATTAGAAAAATATTATGCATTACTAATCCTATTCATTAATCACTTAAATAAAAAAATCGGTCTTAATTAAATTTCATTCTAATTGAAAATAGGACTGAATTAAATTTCACACTAATGAAAAATAGGCCTTAGTTAAATTTCACTCTAATTACCATTCAAAAGAAAAAATCACTGTAATTGAAAATAGGCCTTAATTAAATTTCACTCTAATTGAAAATGGACTTTAATTAAATTTTTGTCTAATTGAAAATAGACATGGCCAAATTACATTCTAATTGAAAATAGGCATAACCAAATTTAACTCTAATAGATATGGGCCTTGACCAAATCTCACTCTAATAAATATGGGCCTGACCAAATCTTATCTAATAGGAAATAGGGCCCTAGCCTAATTTTACTTTAACAGGAAATGAGCCCTAGCCAATGTTCACTCTAATAGTAAAAATAGCCCTTACCAAATATGTTTTGCAATTTTGCTAAATTTGCTTATTTGTATAGTATTTCACTATAACCATTTTATCAATATGAATATACATTGATAGATACATCAATATTGTCAGCGATATAGGACCTCATACAATGAGGAGACGGCTACCCCTCCTTATATTAGATACTTTTGCAAAAATAAATAAATAAATAAAAAATCAATATTCTGGATTTTCTGGATTTTTTATCCAGAGTTATTCGGTGATTTTTTCAAAACGCACCGCTACGCTTCGTATCATTTTGGTGGCGTGCCACTACGCCAGCCGCTATTGCTATTTGCATCCTTGACTCATGCTTAATGGTCTCATGTGGAAGTGGAAATCTCCAAGCTCTAGAAGGGAAATTTCAGCAATCCACAAAAGCAGTTATTGTGGAGACTGACAAATGAATTCAAGACTGGTGTTGAGAAGCCATTTCAAGATTCCTCCCAATTCAATGCTACCTTAGAACAATTTTCCAAGCAAATGCAAGACGTGATGGCACAAATGATTTCTTTACAGTAGGAAGAAAAGCAAGAAACAAGTGATCACACAATAAATTCAGATGAAGCGACAGATGAGACTCCAACTAAGGATTCTACTTCGGATGAATTGGGCGACAAAGCTGAATTTTCTCCTTTGGACAGTGTTGATCAACAAGTGCAACCAACCCAAGAAGAAGACCAGCACATTGAAGGATTGGAAATAATAAACAATCCAACTGAGCATTTGATAGAACCCATTGTGTGCACACTTCCTGAACAGCCGGTTGAAGCATCAGAAGAACAAGCTATTGGTCAAGAAGTTATAAATGAAAATCAAGTGATTGAAGTTCCCCATATTGATTTCATCTTCGGAGATCGATCATTAATACTTGAAGATTGTGTGCGGACAACTGATATTCACAAATTGAAGGATCTAATGGAAAGATCTCACATCCAAGCAAATTTCAGATTTCAGGAGCATTGGTTTCTCCTTCTACGTGGAAGACAAGATTGAAGTTGAAAATATTGAGTCAAGCCACTGAGTAAGTATTGATGCTTTATCACACTGCCTTTTATGTTTATGATATGATGTGATTGATAGACTATAAATTGGAATCATATATCATGGAAATTCTCGTTCTCCCTTTCTCTCGCCCTTCCATAGTTCCATTTACCCACATCCCTCTATTTTTCTTTCCAACCTATAAATGGATTTTCCTTTATGGAAAAAAATAAAAAAAGATTTCAGTTGCTACAACAATATGATCAATACATCATATGGCGACTGCTTCTTTGGATCTTGATATTACAAAGCAATGAGTTGGTTACTAGTTATAGTTATTAGTTAGGGGCTGGTCTGTTTTTTGAATCCCAACTTTAAATAAAAAACCAACGAGGAAAGAGTATGAAAATCAAGCTGAACGGGAAGCTATACAATTGATTTTCGATCATGGAGGACATCTATAGACGACATCGAGTTCTCTCTAAGAAGGGGGAGAATCTGATGCAGGACATACCCATTGTCCCCATGGGTAGACCTGCCAATGGGGCCAGCCCATCTGTCTTGACCAAGCTTTTAGGCCCAACCTATTCATTTTACGTCATTTTATATTGTTTAGATCTTTTAATTAATTTTTAAGTTGTTTTAGTAGGATGTTTTAATCCTGGCCATCAATGTGTTTGGATGGTCTAGATTAGTCCTAGGGTAATTTCTTTTCCTATATAATGATGTAAAGCCTCTTTGGCTAAGGAGTAATGGTTACTGATGAATGAAATGGAGTTTTCCTTGAGTTCTCCCCAAAATCTCTAATGCTCCTGTTTTGGAGTTTGGAGAGAGCCCAAGTTACTAATGCTTCCGGATCGGATTTTGGTGAGAGCCCAGCTTTTCCCCATCTCTCCATCCTTCACCTTGCCCGCCCCGCATCTTCTCCTCTGTTTCGCATTAGGAGTTATATTGGAAAGCCGATATTTGCCTTTTGAGGTGTATGACTTTGATTAAATCAGTGATGCTAGTCAGTTTTCCCGTATATTTCTTATCCATATTTTGATGCTCAGTAGGTGTGGCAAAGCAAGTAGAGTAGAGTTAGTGCCATTTTTTATAGGATGATTATGAAGATCATCAGCGCTATCATTTAGTAGCATGGGGATTGCCCTGTCACCATATAAAGAAAGGTGGATTGCGTATTCAATCTATTCAAAAGGTTAATTGTGACTATTGAGCAAAGGAGCTTTGGTGGCTTGAAAATGAGCAAGGGGGTCTATGATGTTTTGTTCTTTTATGGAAGTATACTATTCCTAAGGATGGTTGGTTGACACATGAGTCTTCTTATATGGGCATATAGAATTATTTCTGTTTGGTGTGGTGGTGTTTCTTAAAACTATATGCAATGGTATTCAAAAAATTAAAATACAAACCATCCAAAAAAAGAATTTTAAAATTTAAAAGAAATTCTAGGAGTAAGCATGGTAAATTCTTGTCAGGTACAATATTGCATTTTCTGCCAAGAAATAGTAGAATTAGAATTTATGAAGTATTAAAATGTGGATAAGTTTATTCTCTCTCTCTCTCTCTCTTTGTTTTTTTTCCTTCCTTTTCACCTACAAATGGTTAGATATGGGGATGTTGAAAAGATTTGAGTGGACCAAAACTTGAAAGCCTAAGTTCAGATTATCTCTTGGAAGAAAGCTTGTCCTTAAAAAAAGAAAAAAATGCAAAATTTTGATGCGGACGGCAGATTGATGCGGGGTGGGTAGGGGATGAAGATGAGAGATGGGGGATAGGTTTAGACCTCACGCCTGAGTTGAATAGGCCTCGTGCCATACCTTTTGTAGGAAAGGGAAAGAGAGCACAAAACACTCAAAATTTTCTTTCTTCATCAACGTCTGCAGATGAATGAGGCATTACATCACTTATATAGGTAAAAGAAAAACCCCTAAAGACTAATCTCAACCATAGAAACAGTTAATGATCAAGATTAAAACACTTAAATAAAACCTATGGACCCTCACCCTACTTGCAGAAGTCAACAAACTCCAAATAATTAAGTAAATAAAGAAAATTAAATTAATGGGCCTATGGACCAGACTGACTGAACCTGAAGGTCTGGTCGACCCTGACAAAGTTGCTAGCCAGTAATCCCAAAACCAATTGGTTTTAGGAAACTTCACAAACAACTACTTAATACCCCCCCTTGGGCGGGACACTGCCCAGATCTGAAGCACACGCCTGAGCAAGACTATAACACAGCATGGGGCATTTTTGCCCTGTGTGGTTTCAAACCAGAGACCTCTATCTCTGATACCATGACAAAGTTGCTAGCCAGTAATCCCAAAACCAATTGGTTATAGGAAACTTCAGAAACAAACTACTTAACAGACCCATGGGGTCATGGGTCTGTCTTGCATAACTAAGTTTGTTTAGACTTGATCAATGTGCCAAACGGGCCCTTGGAATCAGACTAATTTATTCTCACCTCTGTATGGAGAAGCCAGGAGTTAGGATCCCTTAGCCCACTAGGAGAGAGATTAGCTCTTTGCAGAAATGGTGGTGCTTATAGTTTTTTGATGAAGATGTACCCTTGACCTCTTTGCAGTGCGCTTTTAATCATGCAACCATAGGGATACAGGGAAGATTGCTGGTGCTTCATATTGTTTACTTCTCTGTTGACGTAGTAAGTTTGTTTATTTTGTGATGTGGAATGTCATGATCTTAGGCTTACTACAATTTGGTATTTATGCCATTTTACTGGCTGTGATAAGTTACTGGTTGGAAACAAGATTCCCACTTAGAATGTCTATGATACTAAATGTTTCAAATCCCTAGTCTGCCATATTCACAGGATCCATCATTGTTACTAAATTTGGATATTGCATGGATGCATGTAGAATAAAATTTTAGAGTGTCTTACTGTTCTAAATCCATGTTTTAACTTGTTTTAGTTTCTTAACAACATAAAAATGATAGAATGAAATGTATGTCATAGTTTCTTTATTTTAGAACTGGTCTAAAGATAAGAAGTGCTTGCATGGTGAAAACTTTCCAATTTATTGGATCTCTCCAGAGAGTCCACGTCAGAACTTCATATAATACAAATGTTAATATGGAATTTGAAATTGCCATGTTATGATTGAATTATTATTAATGTATCTGTTCTGTTCCCCAAATATTATGATGTCTTATACTTGCTCTGCATTTGTGTGTTTGTATCTGCATCTTAGGCTTCAGTGTGTGCGTATGTGTCACACGTGGAAACTGTTGTACATCTATTATGTGTAATATATATCTTTGCAGAGCTTTGTACATCTTATGCACAATGGAATGAATTTGGTGCAAGATTTGATGTGCAAAATTGATAGAGTAGTTGTGTTGTGCTTTCTGACATTTCATATGTCCTTATCGAGAAGTTCATAGGCTGTGTTTTCCCCAGAAGCAATGTTCATTACATTTTAGGTAGAACATGAAATGCTTTGAAGCTCAAATGCCCTATCAACTACATTTCAAGTTGCTATCTGTGATAGTTTTGGCATTTGGTAGCAGTGAAAAAGCAAAAAAAACTATCCTCCCTCTTCACTAATCACGTTCTGTTTCCTGTGTCTGAAAATTTTTTGCCTGTTCACAAAATTTTTGAAACAGCTTTCAGAAGTCATCGTAACATTTTGGATTATTCATGCTTTCCCTAGATTCAATAATCATGCCGGAGTACCTAAACAATTACGTATATGCTTTGCAGATAGCATATCCGTCAGATGTGGAGGGTCTTGGAGCTCAGCTTCTCAAGGTCCAAGACAACATACCCATCTGTGCATCCATAATTGGGCAGCGTTTGGCACTCCATTCTCTAGAGGAGGGACTTGAGTGGATCAAAATTCGTGTGAAGGATCTTGTGAAGAATAGAAACCTTCTCCGAGAGGCACTTTTGCCCCTCGGGGAGGATGCTGTTAAAGGTGGTGAGGGTGCAATCTACCTTTGGGCAAAGCTTCCTGATAAGTGCTCTGATGATTTTGAGGTTGTCCGTTGGCTCGTGCGGAGACATGGGGTGGTTGTGATTCCTGGGTGTGCGAGTGGTGGGCCTGGATATATTCGGATTTCATTCGGGGGACTGAAAGAGGTTGATTGTGCGGTTGCTGCAGGGAGACTTAGAAGGGGATTGGAGGAACTTGTGAGAGATGGGATGGTATGATGATATTGCCAACTCAAACAGTCAGCGCATTGAGTAGGGAATTTGATTCTTGTGCTTTTTAAACTTTTTTTTTTTCTCTTAATAAACCTTTTATTTTGAGCATCAAACATGAAGCTTTCTGAAAAAATTTCAAGCCCAAGGAAAAGAAAGATGTCTCCTTTGATTAGAAGTCATATGAAAGCCGTGGACACCATAAGTGTGTGCCATAGATCAAGGATTGAATGGAACTATTGATACTGCCGTCTGCCTTGTATATAGCCTATTGCTTAATGATTATAGCAATTGGATTATCCCAACTTTTTCAATCACCCATGAGG
Source organism: Cinnamomum chago (assembly GCA_038049695.1). Taxonomy (NCBI): domain Eukaryota; kingdom Viridiplantae; phylum Streptophyta; class Magnoliopsida; order Laurales; family Lauraceae; genus Cinnamomum; species Cinnamomum chago. The sequence goes on from CP142451.1 coordinate 54,925,038, forward strand.
GGAAAAAACCAACAGTGGCTCGATTATTTTTGAATTCGACATCACTTTGCATGTTTTGCATCGTATTTCCTTTATTCAAATGACTGCCTTTGTTCACTTGGTAAATTTGGGGGTGGCTATTTTATTATGTAACGGTGGGCATAAAATATTGCAATTGTGCTGGGCTAGTTTCCTCCAACATCCTTTGGGATGCAGTTGGGGCCAGTACTAGGCTTTATAACTAACTGGGTTGGGCTCCTTGACTCTGCCGATGGTCATCCCTATTTCAGTAGTTCATATCCTTCTGATGACACTATATCAGTACTTTTTTTTTCCTTTTAATTAATTAAATTATTTTTTACCCAGCCAAGGGGAGGCTGGACCGATCAGAGACCCACCAACTGCAGGAGTGGACGGACCCGAGAGGACACTGACACTGGGGAGGCCCGCCCCCGGCAACGCGGGTAGTGGGGGTGAGGAGTGGGAAGGCCCAACCAACTTGGCAACCCTCAGTTCTGGTATCAGCCCCCAACAACCCCGGCAACGCTGGTAGTGGGGTGAGGAGTGGGAACGCCCAACCAACTTGGCAACCCTCAGTTCTGATATCAGAATTCACTTATGGCACATGTGTGCAAAACGTAGGTGGATATTTGAACCGGGTCCCACCCCACACCATGGGATCTTGACAGTATCTAAAAAACCACCCTAAGCCTAAAAACAGGACAGAATGGACGAGTCTTATCAATTTTCTGGGAAAAAAGCTACACACCCTGGACGGATCCCAGTCACCCCGGTGTCCGTCCGGGTTCCGGATCCCGGGGTGCATAGCACGCCTCATTTTCTGGTAGTAGTTGTTGTACGTTCTAACATAGAAGTAGGGGGGACTTTTTGTTTCCCTGGTAAAGTATGTCATCTTGGTCGTCTAATTGGCCGAAAAGATCTCAATAACGGAACTCCGGCGCCCACCTTTGGACAAACGCCGGTAAAAATGAGGCGAGACCTGCTAAATGCAAAGCTAGTTTTTGCCCAAAGCAAACTGGTGCTCCCCACCCCACCCCACAATGAGGCCAGAGCTGCTAGACGCAAGCTAGTTTTTGCTCAAAGCAAACTGGTGCTGCCCCCACACCCCACGCACCCACACCCACACTTCATTCTCGACGTAAGGCAGCTAAAAATTTCCGCTCAGCAACCCACCATCGCACTTCCACACCCACCCTCCCTTCATTCTCAACGTAAGGCATCTGAAAATTTCCTCTCAGCAGCCCACCGTCCCTCTTCCAGCAATTTTGCCCACCATCTCTCTCACGCACTCAATCCAAAGAAGAAGAGCACTTGTCCCTCTGTCTTCTCTTCCTCATCTCCTTTCTTCCTCACTCAATCTCATTCTCAAGCCAAAGCTCTTCTAAGGTTAATGACTCCCCATCATTCTCCCTATTTTAATCATCCTAGTTTGTCTGTTAGGCAATGGATGTCTGTTCATTGGTTGTTTGGGGCTTCCCTTTCCCCCAGTTCCTCCTTCCCCCGCTCTTCCTCTTCCATTCGTCCCTTTTTTTCTCTTTTCTCGAGACCATTCGGCCACTCACGGCTGAACGGGTAGCATATGTTCCTACGGTCCTACCTGTTCGGCAGGTTATGTAAATACTAACTTTTTTTTTTTTTTTTTTTTTTTTTCATTTTCAGATATGGACGTTCCTAGTAGAACGTTCTAAAGTGTCGAACAAGAGAAGACCAGTCCGGCAACCCGAGATTGATTCAACGGAGGATCCACAACCTGAGGTTGACGAAGAAGCTAAAGGCTGAACCCGCAGTCGTCGTTGAAGAGATGACCGAACCTTTTCTTGAGGGTCCATCTGACTGGACTTTGATACTATCTTTCCGGACGCACATTGCTGCATCCATATGGCACTGGCAGGTCTCTCTCTTATTTTGATAAACATGACCGAATTGGTTTTTCCTATATTAATACATGTTCAGATGTTCATCGTCCCCACTCAAATGCATAAATCATGCCGTAAAATTTAGCAATGGGCATGGAATATGAAAGGTAAACCTAACGAAAACTTGGAGTTCAAGAATTGGACCCTTTTAGCTGAGTGGTGGTGGAGAGGAGGAGAGGGAAGCTTTGTGGAGAAGGATAATTGTTGCTAAATATGGTGAGGACGAGTGGGGTTGGGAGCCTAGTAGTGTCCATAAGTCTCATGTGTCGGGTGTGTGGGGCAATATTCTAAGGGTTGAGGATTTATATTCTGGTGGGGGGGAAGTGTTTAGGAGGGGGGTGGGTTTCAAAGTGGGGGAAGGAAGGGGGGTCGTTTCTAGGTTGACGATTGGGTGGGGGTGGGTCCCTTGTCCTTGTCCTTTCCTAAGTTGTTTAGGGTTGTGGTCAATAAGTGGGATTTAGTTCAAGACTATTGTGTGGGTAGGGGTGGAGTAGGGTCTTGGAATGTTTCTTTTAGGAGAGCTTGGCGTACTTCTGAGGAGTCTGAGTATGAGTCTTTAGTCAGTCTTCTTTCTAAGGTTTTTCTTTGCAGGGATGTACCAGATTCTCGTATTTGGAAACCTACCACTTTTGGAAAATTCTCCTGTAAGTCCTTTTCAAGGGAGTTGGAAGATTCAACACCTTTGAGTGGTTCTTCTCCTCTAGCTTGGCAAGGTCTAGCTCCACCTAGGGTGGAGGCTTTTGTTTGGGTTGCTATTTTGGGGAAGGTTTCTACAGCGGATAACCTTAGGAGGAAAGGTTTGGCTTCTGAAGCTATTTCAGACTTATGTGTGTTATGTAGGAAGGGTATGGAGACAGTAGACCATTTGTTTATCCATTGCGAGTTTTCTCATACCTTATAGTGTAGGCTCCTCCGGCGGTGCGGTGTCCTTTGGTGTAGCCCAGGGACTTTGGCAGGGATGATTGAAGCTTGGAAGTGCTCTAGTTTTTATGGGTGTGGGTTAGTTTTTTGGAGACTTATACCTTTTGCTATATTGTGGTCTATGTGGAAATAGAGGAATAACAGAGTTTTCAAAAGATCCTTTCGTCAGTGGAAGACTTAACGTCATTGGTGGTGACTCGAATTGCCGAATGGGTCGCCTTCAAGTATGAGTTTGATAGTTTAAGAGTTGATGGTGTGTTGCACAATTGGGAGGCCTCTCTATTTTGTGCGATTAAGAAAACGAGAAAGGTGTTTTCCTGGGCTCCTCCTTCAGAAGGTGTGCTTAAGTTCAATGTGGATGGGGCAGTTAGGGGAAAACCTGGCCCAGCTGGTATTGGTGGGGTGCTTCGCAATAGTGAAGGCATTGTGTTGGCTTTGTTCTCAAAGTATGTGGGTTGCATGGAGTCTAATGAGGCTGAGGTTGTTGCTATTTTATAAGCTATCCGGATTTTCAAATCAACCTCTTTTCGTTCTAGACTTGTGGTTGAAAGTGATTCTCTTAATGCTATATCATGGGTGTCCTCTTCGGCTATGTTTCCTTGGAAATTCCAGTTTTATTTGAATGAGATTAGAGCTCTATTGTCTTCTATTCAAGTGAGCTTTATTCATGTTGGGAGGACAACAAATGGCTTTGCGGACTTTCTAGCTAAGCAATGGGTTGATAGGTCTTCTAACTTTTTAGCTTTCACTATGTAACTTGTTTTGTGGTATAATGCTTTTATACCATAGTGCCCTTTGGTCGAGCCACTTTGTTGTTGGAAGTAGGTGGGCCTCGTGGATATATTTTCAAAACTTTTTGACCCACTTGACTCAGGGATCAACTATCCAGAAGGCTATAACCCAATCTAGGATGCAATCCCTCATTCTCATCAATCATGTACAACAATATAATCTATCTAGAAGATAGCAATCAGCAACTACTTGCAACAAAATAATCTACCACAAGAGGAAAAGCATATTATACCTTTGGAGCCCGGTAGTGCTCTAATCGAGGAGAAGATAATCAACTATAACAAGAACTCTTCTTGAAGCAATTAGAGATCTCCAAGACCTTGTTGTCTTCCACGCTATGACCCTCTATCAGATCTCTTTTCCCAAGAAGATGGGTGAGATCTCCAAGAGAAAACCCTACTAGAAACTCTAAGGAAACTAGGAAAGAACTAGAAGAGAGAGAGAGAAACATGAGAGATGTGCAACTCTTGTACAAGAGATGTTTTGGGCGTGAATACCAAGGATGGACGTCCAAGGGGGATTCTTCCCCTTTATATAGCCTCAAATCTCCTCTTAAGACTCTTACTAATAGCATTAAAAGTCACACTTCCACACAAATTAGTAGCTTACTATTACCACTATTGGAAGTCCCACTTCAAATAGAAATAGTAACTTTATAATTCCTTCCTTTTAGAGTTCAGGTAAGATTAGTAGCTTTCTAATATCTTAGGCTAGCGTGGAGACCACTAGGGATTCCTTAGAAAGCCGATTCCAACTAGGACACGCGACCCCACATCTCATGTGCAATCCGGACTCATAGTTAATTGCAAATAACACAACTATATAAATGCAATTGCACTCCAGTCTTAGGAATAAATTACAATGAAGACCCTAAATTTCCCAATTACCACAAGTAGGCCCCTCTATCAATATCTATGGACCAATTGGAATATATCTGTCTCATCCAATCTTAGATCCACATCTTATTATCCTTGAGCCCCAATTAATCACAGTGATCATCAGTACCATCCAATTAACTCTTAATCGAGATGGGTGCGCACATTGTTAGACCCGACCCAGACCAAGTCGATTAGTGTGCGATTAGCATGCGTTTAGTTCTAAGTGGGTTTAGTTATCGTTGGGATTAGAAGTAACTAGTTTTAGTCTTGGACATAGCTTTGGGAATTTTGAGAACGTTTAGTATTAATTAGACACACTCGGAAAGGTCCGAGTGCGCGTGTAAGTTTGGGAAGATCGTATTGATTTCCGTGTGAGTGTGATTTTGATTTCATTTGAATGATGTTTCGACGTGTTACAACTTTCGTTTTAAGGCCATTCTTGTTTGAAGTCCAAAAACCCATGTTTTGGCCCAAAGAGGGTAAAATTGTCTTTTATGCACAAATCTGGACACAATTTGCGAGATCTCAAAACCACGTCAAAAATATACTTTTTGGAAACTAGATATTTCGGTGATCGTTTTATCCTTCTTCGTCGAAGTCATCCGAGGTCCACAAGATCATGTTCTGGCCATTTCAAAGTTCAACTAGTGGGGACCCATTATCTTCACTTAAGTCTCTTCTCCCTCTCATTCCATTCATTTCCCCCAAACCCCAAATCTCTGCAATCTCTTAAGCTAGGCAAGGAAACCCTCTTTTCTCTTCCTCTTCATTCCTCTTGCATGCTTTGGCTAGAGAGCTCCAATGAGAATTCCAAAGTCATCATCTTCTTCATCTTCTTGCAAGCTTTCCATTGGTACCAATTTCTTGGAACTTCTTGTGAGACAAGCTCTTCATCTTCTTCATCTCTTCTTGTTTGGCCATTGTTAGGTAAGAGCTTCAATCCTTGTTTTTCATGAAGTCTTTTTGATTCTAAAAGATCTTGTTTTTCAAGTATTCAAACCCTTTTTGTTAAAATGGGTCTTTGTTCCATTTTGTTGAGTTTTGTGTGTTTTCTTTGGGTTTTGTAGTTCTTGAATAGCTTGAGTGAAGTGCTTGGAGAAGTATTTTAGCGTTTGGGCAAGGCAAGTGATCTCTATAGGAATGATGCATGTGTATTTGATTTCATTGTTATTTTTAGAAATTGTGCATAAAATTTGTTTACAAGCTTCATGGATATGTTTTATTTGGTTTTGATGCTTGATATTGTGAGAAATGTACCCTTGGTGAGCATGGAGGCTCAAGGGATGATATATGATTGATTGATGAGGAGAAGGAGAGAAATGTAGTGGAAGTTGTGCAAGAGGAAGGAAATTTCCGCACTCAGGGAGCACAATCAGCAGCTTGTTCGCTCGAGCGACCCCTGGGTCCGCTCGAACGACCAAGCCTCTGCTTGGTCCGAGCTCAGACAGAGAGCTGTCCGTTCGAGCGCACCTTATATTCGCTCGAGCTACCGTCTCGCTCGAGCGAAGTGTCAACGCTTTATCAGGTCCGCTCGAGTGAAGTGTCTCGCTCGAGCGAAGTGTCATCACCTTATAAAGTTCGCTCGAGCGAACCCGCCAGATTCAGGGAGAAGAACTATTTTCGTTGTGTATTGCCTTGAGGTTGGAAAACTAGACTATGTTAAGGGTTTTAGCTTGACATTGTGTAAATGGGACTTCGAAATGCAACCCAACTTCGGGGACACCAATTCTTGTATATTCCGACATTTGGAGTCTCAATTACACAAAGGTCAATTAGCAGCCTTAACACATGCTTGTCAGATTTCGTGTTTGAATTCCGTTTTGGTACAATAAGTGCCATCAGGTACTAGTTTTAGACTTGTAAATATAAGCTTGTTTTGAAGTTTTGTTTCAAGGAAAAGGGGACCACTTCTTAAGCGTGTTATGCATAATTATTATGCCTCTTGCTAGTCGTGTTCGTCGTGTTTTGATAAGTGACTTCCCCCTTTTTATCCCGACAAGTTTTGATAATATCTCGCGTGTTTTGTGCATTCATGAATTAAGTAAACACCACTGAGCTTAGACTGCCCTTTCAGTTTGATCCACTGTCTGGGGGTCTTTAAACATGTGGACTGTCTGCAGACTGGTCGTGTATTTATTACACATCGTGCGTGTCCGGTTCCGCGGCCGGAATTCCCTTCTTTGTGGGAAATCGTGTCGTGCTTATATTATGTATATCGTGCTTGTCGTGCGTGCTTGCTCTTTTCATTATATAAATGATAGAGAAATGATGGGCTCTTTGTGGATTGTAACTATTCATGATATATTATGTACTCATGCTAGTTTGTGGGAAAACAAAATCTTCAATAGTAGTAATCAATATCAATTGCGTCGCGGGCCCGGGGATCCGTTCCGGGGTCGCGACACACATACTAATGATAAATCCATTAATTGGCACAAGGGGATAATATAGATAGATTCCATCTTGATCATTGTATGTTCCCACAGTCCTACTACCACGTACCCAAGACACCGAGGTGTTGACCTACAGTTGGCATCACTCATTAGTGATTCAAAGCAAATAAATAGACAGAAACTTGAGTTCATCAATGTCTCAGGATTGAGAGCCTATTGCTAGGGAATTAGAAGAGCAGTCCTTAAATCGAGACAGTATTTCATAAGGTGTTTCTCATGGTCCTTCAATACATCCAATGTACTGTAAGTCCATGGGGATCCGAACCCTAGAGGGGGGGTGAATAGGGTGAGCTTCTTTTATGACCAATTTTAGCAATTTTAACTTCTTTAAAACAAACTAGTCACAAGTGATGATTATCAAACAAAATATGGAAGCTTAAAGAAAACAATCACCACAAAGCAAGCACCATCACACAAGTATTTATAGTGGTTCGGCCTCAATGCCTACATCCACTACCGGCTTGTGATCCAACACCCCACCGGATTTCCACTATTTATGCTTTTCAATAGGCTAAGCAATAACCTTTACAAAATGCTTTCCAAGGCTAAGCAATAACCTTTACAATATGCTTTCCAAGGCTAAGCAATAACCTTTACATTGATGTTTTTCAAGGCTTAACATCAACCTATCCATTATGCTTTTATAGGCTAAGCAATAACCTCTTCAACCACAAGGTTGGTTATCTCACTAAGATAGTGTCTTTAATACACTTGATGGAGATTCAATTATGCTCATTACATTGCCTCTTAAATAGGCGGATATGGAAGTGAAAAATCTAATACACACTCACACTATGAATGCAAAGATGAAAGTATATGAAGTGTGTGTGTGTAGTCCTCAATCATTTTGAAAATGAAAGTTCATAAATGTATGCCTAAGGCTTTTGAAAGTTTTAGCTCATAAAACATTTATGATTGAGGAAGTAATGCAATCACATGTTAAAAGTAACAACTTGTTAATGATATCAAAGTTACACAAGTTGTATGAAATGGATTAGCTCTAAACATGTGATGCATAGGGATGTCAATCAAATCACCAATGAAGCTCAAAACATAAAAATAGATTTGATTGAAAATAGGGGACAAATCATATGTAATTATAAAGACAACTTGAAAATGATTTACCTATCAAAGTAATGCAAGTTGTGAAACTTTTAAAACAATAATACACATATGATTTGTAAACATGTTGAATCCAAAACATAAGATACATTTGAAAGAGATTTTCTTATGATGGAAAAACAACAACCAAAGATTCAACCAAGTATATGAATCATGTTACATATTTCATTAACATGATCTACTTAGATTTACCAAAAATTAAGTACTACTTGTATTGAATCAAATGGTGATGCATCTAAAACAATAGATCTATTCAAAGTATAAAACATGCTAAGGATGCAACACATCATAGGTTATCATGTTACAAGATTTACCAATGATAAAACAAAACATGAAAACATATGATTTGTAAAGAAGTTGAATCCAAAACATAAGTTAATTTTGAAAGAGATGTTCTTATGATGGAAAACAACAACCAAAGATTCAACCAAGTATATGGATCATGTTACATGTGATTTCAAAGATTTTTCCATTAACATGATCTACTTAGATTTACCAAAGTTAAGTACTACTTGGATTGAATCATATGGTGTTGTATCCAAAACAATAAATCAACTCAAAACATAAAATATGTTAAGGACACAACACAAACATAGTTTAACATGCTAGAAATGATTTACCAAAAATAAAACAAAAGCATGAAAACATATGATTAAGGAAGGAAGAGCCTACTTGGTGGTTTAACTTCATTAATCCAAGCTTTAGCTTTCCTAATCATCCCCTTCATCCCTTGGTTCTTTTCCCTTTTGATATGCCTCAAATCCTCTCAAGGAGGGGTTAAAAATTCCCAACTTTTGGCAAGGGAAAGAACTCATATTTATAGCAAAAAGTTGCCAACGGCTAGTCCTCGGTCGACCGGCACACAGGCCTCGGTCGACCGGGAACACACAACGGTCAGATTTCTGACCGTTGGAGCTTCAGGCAAATTTCTGCTGCAGTGTCCTCGGTTGACCGGGACCTCTGCGCCGGTCGACCGGCGACACTGCCGGGCCATTCCCCTTTTTGCAAAAAATCCAACTTTTCACATTTTAAAGGTATTTCTTTGGGGGACCTTTTGGCCACTAAATCAAGCTTGGAAAACATGTTTTAAAGATTCTAATGGTTTTTAAAACATGACATAAAAAGCCTAAAAAGATTCAAAACTTTTAAAACAAAGGCTTGCTTGATTTCTTGAAAACTCTTTTCTAAAACAAATGCATCCAAGATGAAAATACAAATCATGCATAAATCAATACTTTTACAAATCTTAAAAGCAATGCATGAATAAAACAAGATTTCAAGTTTATTTAAAACAATGCAAGTGTGTGAATCAAATGATGCTAGAATGAAATGCATCCATCAAATTGCAATCTATAAAAACCCTAACAATCTCCCCCTTTGCAATTTGATGGCAAACTCACTCACCACTGAGATTACACACTTAGTCTTCAGCTCCCCCTCAGCTGGACAAGGCTTGAAATCTTCTTGGATGCTCCTTCTCTTAGCTTGGGCTCTTGAGCTCTTTTCTTCATTCTTCATGATGCTTGGTGCTTGATCATTCTTCAATCTTTCTTTCTTTAGCCAAGCATCTTCTTTAGCTCCAAGCTGTCTTTCTTCTAGTTGCTCTCCCCCTTTGACCATGCCTCTTTCTCCCTTTGGCAAGATATGTATTCTCTCCCTTTGTAGAAGATCATACAAAACTCTCCCCTTAGGAAGCTTGGACATTCTCTTCACCCTTTTGAGAACTTGCATATTTTCTCCCCCTTTGCCATTAAATTGCAAAGGTACCTACACACATGAAACAAGGAAAATACCATTAGTAGCACCTGTTAACAAATGAAATCGAAAATGAAATCATAACAGGCTATCATGTGAGGTAGTAGTCTCTAAGGGCTCAAAGACAATCCAAGGGTGAATTTGATCAAAACTAATACTTCCTATGAAGGTTTACACTCCCCCTCAATCCATTCTCTTCTTTTGTCAAACTTTTGACAAGATTTAACTATTAGATGCAAGAAGAAGATGGTTTAACCAAAAGAGGGTCAACTTCAAGGAAAGGATTAGATTCATTTAACTATAGAGCACAATATGATCAAATTACCAAAAGAGAGCTAGGTCTAAAGAGAAAAGCAATCATGGATATCAATTTGACAAACAAAGAATACCAATTGAGATTTAGGATATGACTATAAACACAATCACTCTAAAATGGATTTAAGAATATTACTAAAAAAAATCCAAATTAGAGCTATCCATGATGAAATGGGGTTTATTAATCATAGCATCAAATAATTTAACTAAGAAGAACATATGCTATGAAAGTTTTGAAAATCATTTCATTCAATCATTAAATATGACTTATTAAAGTGCAAATTGAGTGAAATGAAAATCAAACATGAAACCAACCTCAACTAATAACCAACCAATATTATGAACACATAAACATGGTGGTCATGAGATATTCCTATATGAGCAAGAGAGGTGGCAACATGAACATTATGATGCTAATGGTGTGTGACATGGAACAATCATATTACTTATCAAGTTGAATCCAATGCACACAAGATTTATCACATTCACAAGAAATCAAATCAATCAAACATTATACCAAATGAATCCAATTGAATTTGATAACATGATAAAGAGCAAGAATGTGACAAAATTCCATCAAGCATCATAAATGCATATTCATCACTTTTAAAGATATGACTATTGAGCATAGTGATGAACAAGAGAAATTGCAATGCAAAAAGATATGACTTGGTAAAGCATGCAATTTCTAAAGTGTCAAAATCATATGAATTCAACATCTAAGATATCCATCAAACATATAGAAATATGAGGAATAGATTTCAAAGAGTTTCATATGATCAAGAACACTACTATGAAGTTGAAACATGTATAAGGGTGACATCACTTAGAGACAATACATGAATCAACATCATAACCATCCAAAAAGAAATGACTAGAAAGCATAGAGGATGGATTTGAGTTCTAGTATGGTTTCAACAAATATAATAAATAACACAACCATACATAGAACAAATTGACATTTGCATAGAGAGGGTTAATCAACACTCAAGATCTAACTCATACCATATCATCAATAAAAATATAACTATGTAAGCACAAGAAGGTATGAAGTTAGAGATGTTAGGTCTTTTGTATTTGCAATTTGATGGATGCATTTGCATATTGGCATCTTTTGAATTCACACACATGCATTGATTTAAAATATCTTGAAATCTAGTTTTACCCATGCATAGCTTTTAAGATTTGGAAAAGCTTTTGTTTTATGCATGTTTTGGTTTTAAACTTGGATGCATTGGTTTTAGAACCCAAAACTCTTTTGAAAACCTATTTCCTTGTGCACTACATTTGGAAAATCATCTTGTGTATTTAGGTTTAAGTCTTGCATACATTCTTCACAAAAAGAATCATTTTGTATGCAATTTCATTTGAAAAGAGTTGTATTCAAATCAAGCTAGCCTTTGGTTTTAATCTTGTGAATCATTTTAGGCTTTGTGTTTCTCATGTTTTTAAACATCTTAGAATACCTTAAAACATGTTATTTAAGCTTGATTTAGTGGCCAAAAGATCCACCAAAGAAAAACTTTGAAAATGGAAAAAGTTGGAATTTTGGCCCAGGGACTCGCCCGACAGTGTCGTCGGTCGACCGAGCCCTGTGTCTCGGTCGACCGAGAACACTGCAGGGCAAATGGACAGTTTTTGAACTGTTTCAGGCCAACGGTCAGAAATATGACCGTTGTGCTTTCTCGGTCGACCGAGACCTGTGTCTAGGTCGACCGAGAACTAGCCGTTGGCAACTTTTTGGCTATAAAGTCCATTCATTTCCAACCTTTTTCAAGGCTTGAACCATGAACCTTTGAGAGCATTTTGGAGCCATTGAAAGGGGATAAAGTTGGAAAGGCTAGAAGGTCATTAGGAGAGCTAAAGCTTGGATCAATGAGTTAAACAACCAAGTAAGCTCTACCTTTTATTAATCATAGTTTTCATGTTTTGCTTAAGCTATTGGTAAATGGTTTTGTACATGATAACTATGATGTGTAGAATCCTTTCTTCTTCTAATCTTTGGTCTAATTAAGATTGGATTCTTCACATTAGGTTTCAATCCAAGTTGTTTTTAAAAACTTACTTAATCATGCTTATCCAAAGTCTTTGATTTCCTTTAATGCATGATTCTTTGTCTTGGTTGAAACTTGCTTGTTGTTTTCATTCATTTAAACATTAGTAAAATCTATTTGTTTTTGAAAACAACATTGCACATGCATCACATGTTCTAAGTTAGTCTTTTTCTTACAACTTGTGATTCTTGATTTTCATATCATAAACAAGTTATTTAACATACATGTGATTTGCATTAGACTTCATTCAAATCTTTTATATGTCTTAAACTTTGAATTGCTTTGAGCATACATATGAATGAGCCTTCATTTTAAACTTGATTGAAGTCATCACACACACACCTCATAAGCATACATCTTTGCATTCATAGAGTGTTTGTGTGAGTTTGTTATTCACTTTCATATCCGCCTATTTAGAGGCAATTTACTTGAGCTTAAATTGTAATCTCTTAGAGTGTTGAGTAAACACTTCCTTAGAGAATTATTGATTTGTAAAGGTTATTGCTTAGCCTAAGAAAAGCATCTTGTAAGGTTATTGCTTAGCCTAAGAAAAGCATTTTGTAAAGGTTATTGCTTAGCCTAGAAAAGCACATTGTAAGGTTGTTGTTGAGCCTAGAAAAACAACATTGTATAGGTTATTGCTTAGCCTTTGAAAAAGCATACTTAGTGGAAATCCGGTGGGGTGATTGGATTCACAAGCCGGTAGTGGATGTAGGCACGTTGGCCGAACCACTATAAACATTGGTGTTGTGGTGCATGCTATGTGGTGATTGTATTTGTATTAGCTTCCGCATTTTGTTTGTTAATCATCACATGTGACTAGTTTATGCTAAGAAGTTAAAATTGGTCATAATTAGTCATAGTTGTAGCTCACCCTATTCACCCCCCCTCTAGGGTTAGGATCCATAGCGGACTTTCAAGAGAGACATCATGGATCACATAAAGATGAAGATGGACCACATAAATGGATATACCTATTAAGAACAATGGTTTAATTCCAATTCATCTAAAATGATTCATTAAGCTATCATGTAACATCTCCACTCTTAGCAAATGCACTAAGCTTACAATGCAATGGAAAAAGATATGAGGTTTATACCAAATGAACTTAGCACATAAAATCACATATGTACTTAAAAAGCTCAAATACAAGATTTTACTATAAAGCACATAAACACTCATTAATTTGCATTAATGAAACTATATACCAAAATAGGCACAAACATGCAAATCAATGAAATCATATCTAACCAAGCAAAGTAAGATAACAAAATCAATTTGCATAAAGAAATATAACTAAATGAGCAAAGATGCAAATTGTTTGTAAAAAATATTTCCTTCCAAATGATATAATCATAATTAGGCACAAGGAAATAAATTCAAGGAAAATGCTTCTAGAAATACAACCAATAAAGCATAGAACATTTTCCAAAGTTTCTCAAATCACTTCAATATATGAAATTCCAATAAAGAATCATTTAGAATTAAGAGCAAGTGAATTTGAAAAACAAGAAGTGTACAATTATAAATTGAACACATATTTTCCATACCAAGAGATATACCTTGAAAATCAATGGAAAACTTAAATAGATACAAATCATTTGATTTACAAAAAAGGATCTAACTATGACAAACATCAAATGATTTTCCAATATCAATTGATCATGAAAAAACTAGCTATGAAAGCATTTGTAATCATAATCAATTGATCATGAATAGATATGCACTACAAGAGATATAACTATAAGAACAAAATGCAAATCCATCATGAAAATATTGCAATCAAAGGATTTTGAAAACCATGAGATATAACTTAGAAGTTCATGAATGCAAAATCAAATGATCACAAAGAAACATTGCATTTTAAAAGATGTGACTATAAAGAAACAAAATGCCAATGTAACATGACCAACAAAAAGATATAACTAAAAAGCATAGGTTGGTCTAGGGGTATCAAGGCCTTAAGGTTACTCAAATAGTCTACCTTTGAAAATTCACCTAAGGTCTTGAAAAGGTTGTCCATGAGAGAACACTTTGAGGACTCACCAACTCTAGAAGATATAACTTGGAAAAGTCTTAGAGTGGTGCAATGAGGCTAGGGAAATTTCAATTTCAATCATAGTGGAAATCTTTAAAAAGATATGTAAAAAATCACAGCACTAGGGTCCAAATCTAGCAAGGATCAACTCCGGGTTGTTAAGCCCTAAAATGGAGTAACCCTCTCTGATACCACTTGTAAGTCCATGGGGATCCGAACCCTAGAGGGGGGGTGAATATGGTTGTAAGTCCATTAGGATCCGAACCCTAGAGGGGGGGTGAATAGGGTGAGCTTCTTTTATGACCAATTTTAACAATTTTAACTACTTTAAAACAAACTAGTCATAAGTGATGATTATCAAACAATATGCGGAAGCTAATAAAAACAATCACCACAAAGCAAGCACCATCACACAAGTATTTATAGTGGTTCGGCCTCAATGCCTACATCCACTACCGGCTTGTGATCCAACACCCCACCGGATTTCCACTATTTATGCTTTTCAATAGGCTAAGCAATAACCTTTACAATATGCTTTCCAAGGCTAAGCAATAACCTTACAATGATGTTTTTCAAGGCTTAACATCAACCTATACATTATGCTTTTATAGGCTAAGCAATAACCTCTTCAACCAAAGGTTGGTTATCTCACTAATTTAGTGTCTAATATACACTTGATGGAGATTCAATTAAGCTCATTACATTGCCTCTTAAATAGGCGGATATGGAAGTGAAAATCTAATACACACTCACACTATGAATGCAAAGATGAAAACAAATGAAGTGTGTGTGTGTGGTCCTCAATCATTTTGAAAATGAAAGTTCATAAATGTATGCCTAAGGCTTTTGAAAGTTTTAGCTCATAAAACATTTATGATTGAGGAAGTAATGCAATCACATGTTAAAAGTAACAACTTGTTAATGATATCAAAGTTACACAAGTTGTATGAAATGGATTAGCTCTAAACATGTGATGCATAGGGATGTCAATCAAATCATCAATGAAGCTCAAAACATAAAAATAGATTTGATTGAAATTAGGGGACAAATCATATGTAATTATAAATACAACTTGAAAATGATTTACCTATCAAAGTGATGCAAGTTGTGAAACTTTAAAACAATAATACACATATGATTTGTAATGATGTTGAATCCAAAACATAAGATACATTTGAGAGAGATTTTCTTATGATGGAAAAACAACACCCAAAGATTCAACAAAGTATATGAATCATGTTACATCTTTCATTAACATGATCTACTTAGATTTACCAATAAAGTACTACTTTGATGAATCAATGGTGATGTATCCAAAACAATAGATCTATTCAAAATATAGAATATGCTAAGGATACAACATATCATATATTAACATGTTACAAAGATTTACCAATGATAAAACAAAACATGAAAACATATGATTTGTAAAGAAGTTGAATCCAAAACATAAGTTAGTTTTGAGAGAGATGTTCTTATGATGGAAAACAACAACCAAAGATTCAACCAAGTATATGGATCATGTTACATATGATTTACCAAAGTTCTTTCATTAACATGATCTACTTTGATTTACCAATTCAAGTACTACTTGGATTGAATCATGTGATGTTATATCCAAAACAATAAATCAACTCAAAACATAAAATATGTTAAGGACACAACACAAACATAGTTTAACATGCTAGAAATGATTTACCAAAAATAAAACAAGAGCATGCAAACATATGATTAAGAAAGGAAGAGCCTACTTGGTAGTTTAACTTCATTAATCCAAGCTTTAGCTTTCCTAATCTTCCCCTTCATCCCTTGGTTCTCTTCCCTTTTGATATGCCTCAAATCCTCTCAAGGAGGGGTTAAAAATTCCCAACTTTTGGCAAGGGAAAGAACTCATATTTATAGGGAAAAGTGGCCAACGGCTAGTTCTCGGTCGACCGAGAAACAGGCCTCGGTCGACCGAGAACACACAACGGTCATATTTCTGACCGTTGGTGCTCCCAGGCAATTTTTGCCTGCAGTTGTCTCGGTCGACCGAGACCTGCCTCTCGGTCGACCGACGACACTGCCGGGACAACCCCCCTTTTGACAAAAAATCCAACTTTTGTCATTTCAAAGTTATTTCTTTGGGGGACCTTTTGGCCACTAAATCAAGCTTGGAAAACATGTTTTAAAGATTTTAAAGGTTTTTAAAACATGACATAAAAAGCCTAAAAAGTTTCAAAACTTTTAAAACAAAGGCTAGCTTGATTTCTTGAAAACTCTTCTCTAAAAACTAATGCATCCAAGTTTTAAAAACAAATCATGCATAAAACAAAACTTTTACAACTCTTAAAAGTAATGCATGAATAAATCAAGATTTCAAGTTTATTTAAAACCAATGCAAGTGTGTAAATCAAATGATGCTTTGAATGATAATGCATCCATCAAATTGCAATCTAGAAAATTCCTAACAATCTCCCCCTTTGCAATTTGATGGCAAACACACTCACCACTGACAATACACACTTAGTCTTCAGCTCCCCCTCAGCTGGACAAGGCTTGAAATCTTCTTGGATGCTTCTTCTCATAGCTTGGGCTCTTGGACTTCAATCTTCATGATGCTTGGAGCTTGATCAACCTTCAAGCTTTCTTTCTTCTTTCTTTCTTTATCCAAGCATCTTCTTTAGCTCCAAGCTTCTTTCTTCTATTAGCTCTCCCCCTTTGACCATGCCTCTTTCTCCCTTTGGCAAGGTATGCATTCTCTCCCTTTGTAGAAGATCATACATAACTCTCCCCTTTGGAAGCTTGGACTTTCTCTTCACCCTTTTGAGAACTTGCATAATTTCTCCCCCTTTGCCATTAAATTGCAAAGGTACCTACACACATGAAACAAAGAAAATACCTTTAGTAGCACCTGTTAACAAATGAAATCGAAAATGAAATACATAACAGGCTATCATGTGTGGTGGTAATCTCTAAGGGCTCAAAGGCAATCCAAGGGTCAATTTGATCAAAACTAATACTTCCTATGAAGGTTTACACTCCCCCTCAATCCATTCTCTCCTTTTGTCAAACTCTTGACAAAGATTTAACTATTTGGTTCAAGAAGAAGATGGTTTAAACAATTGAGGGTCAACTTCAAGGAAAGGATTAGATTCATTTAACTATAAAGCTCAATATGATCAAATTGCCAAAAGAGAGCTAGGTCTATGGGAAAAGCAATCATGGATATCAATTGGAAAAACAAAGAGTACCAATTGAGATTTAAGGATATGACTTATTAAATCAATCACTCTAAAATGGATTTAAAAATATAACTATTAGGAAAAATCCAAATTAGAGCTATCCATGATATGGGGTTTACTCAAACATAGCATCAATCAATATAACTATGGAAAGCATATGCTATGAAAGTTTTGAAATCATTTCATTCAATCAATAAATATGACTTATTAATAGTGCAAGATGAGTGAAATGAAATTCAAACATGAAGCCAACCTCAACTAATAACCAACCAATATTATGAACACATAAACATGGTGGTCATGAGATATACCTATATGAGCAAAGGAGGTGGCAACATGAACATTATGATGCTAATGGTGTGTGACATGGAACATCATATTACTTATCAAGTTCAATCCAATGCACACAAGATTTATCACATTCACAAGAAATCAAATCAATCAAACATTATACCAATAGAATCCAATTGAATTTGATAACATGATAAAGAGCAAGAATGTGACAAAATTCCATCAAGCATCATAAGTGCATATTCATCACTTTTAAAGATATAACTATAGAGCATAGTGATGAACAAGATAAATTGCAATGCTAAAGGATATGACTTTGAAATGCATGCAATTTATAAAGTGACTAAATCATATGAATTCAACATCTAAGATGTCCATCAAACATATAGAAATATGAGGAATGGATTTCAAAGAGTTTCATATGATCAAGATCACTACTATGAAGTTGAAACATGTATAAGAATGAAATCACTTAGAAAATACACATGAATCAACATCATAACCATCCAAAAAGAATATGACTAAAAGGCATAGAGGATGGATTTGAGTTCTAGTATGGTTTCAACAAATATAATGAGTAACACCACCATACATAGAACAATTTGACATTTGCATAGAGAGGATTAATCAACACTCAAGATCTAACTCATACCAATCATTAAAAAGAATATTACTATTTAGGCACAAGAAGGTATGAAGTTAAAAGGATCAATCTATCATGTAACATCTCCACTCTTAGCAAATGTACTAAGCTTACAATGCAATGGAAAAAGATATGAGGTTTCTACCAAATGAACTTAGCACATAAAATCACATATGTACATAAAAAGCTCAAATACAAGATTTTACTATAAAGCACATAACCAATCATCAAAATGCATTAATGAGAATATACCAAGTTAGGCACAAACATGCAAATCAATGAAACATATCCAACCATGCAATGTAAGACAACAAAATCAATTTGCATAAAAGGAATATAACTAAAAGAGCAAAGATGCAAATTGTTTGTAAAAATTATTTCCTTCCAAATGATATAATCATAATTAGGCACAAGGAAATAAATTCAAGGAAAATGCTTCTAGAAATATAACTAATAAAGCTTAGAACATTTTCCAAAGTTTTTCAAATCACTTCAATGTATGAAATTCCAATAAAGAATCATTTATAGAATTAAGAGCAAGTGATTTTGAAAAACAAGAAGTGTACTATTGTAAAGTTTTCAATTTATAAAAACAATAGACACTTACAAATTTTCCATATCAAAAGATATAACTTGTAAATCAATGGAAAACTAAGGTTGCTTCAAATCATTTGATTTCCAAAAAGGATCTAACTATGACAAACATCAAATGATTTTCCAACATCAATTGATCATGAAAAACTAGCTATGAAAGCATTTGTAATCACAATCAATTGATCATGAATAGATATGCACTACAAGAAATATAACTATATGATCAAAATGCAAATCCATCATGAAAAGGTTGCAATCAAAGGATTTTGAAAACCATGATATATAACTTAGAATGGTGCATGAAACCAAAATCAAATGATCATAAAGAAGCAATGCATTTTAAGAAATCTAACTAAAAGAAACAAAATGCAAATGCAATCATGACCAACATAGTGATTTATAAAGAAGTTGAATCCAAAACATAAGTTAGTTTTGAGAGAGATGTTCTTATGATGGAAAACAACAACCAAAGATTCAACCAAGTATATGGATCATGTTACATATGATTTACCAAAGTTCTTTCATTAACATGATCTACTTTGATTTACCAATTCAAGTACTACTTGGATTGAATCATGTGATGTTATATCCAAAACAATAAATCAACTCAAAACATAAAATATGTTAAGGACACAACACAAACATAGTTTAACATGCTAGAAATGATTTACCAAAAATAAAACAAGAGCATGCAAACATATGATTAAGAAAGGAAGAGCCTACTTGGTAGTTTAACTTCATTAATCCAAGCTT
The DNA here is from genome assembly GCA_038049695.1 of Cinnamomum chago. Classification (NCBI taxonomy): domain Eukaryota; kingdom Viridiplantae; phylum Streptophyta; class Magnoliopsida; order Laurales; family Lauraceae; genus Cinnamomum; species Cinnamomum chago. The sequence continues at coordinate 54,944,787 of CP142451.1, forward strand.
TAGCTTTCCTAATCTTCCCCTTCATCCCTTGGTTCTTTTCCCTTTTGATATGCCTCAAATCCTCTCAAGGAGGGGTTAAAAATTCCCAACTTTTGGCAAGGGAAAGAACTCATATTTATAGGGAAAAGTGGCCAACGGCTAGTTCTCGGTCGACCGAGAAACAGGCCTCGGTCGACCGAGAACACACAACGGTCATATTTCTGACCGTTGGTGCTCCCAGGCAATTTTTGCCTGCAGTTGTCTCGGTCGACCGAGACCTGCCTCTCGGTCGACCGACGACACTGCCGGGACAACCCCCCTTTTGACAAAAAATCCAACTTTTGTCATTTCAAAGTTATTTCTTTGGGGGACCTTTTGGCCACTAAATCAAGCTTGGAAAACATGTTTTAAAGATTTTAAAGGTTTTTAAAACATGACATAAAAAGCCTAAAAAGTTTCAAAACTTTTAAAACAAAGGCTAGCTTGATTTCTTGAAAACTCTTCTCTAAAAACTAATGCATCCAAGTTTTAAAAACAAATCATGCATAAAACAAAACTTTTACAACTCTTAAAAGTAATGCATGAATAAATCAAGATTTCAAGTTTATTTAAAACCAATGCAAGTGTGTAAATCAAATGATGCTTTGAATGATAATGCATCCATCAAATTGCAATCTAGAAAATTCCTAACAATGGTGAGCTTCTTTTATGACCAATTTTAGCAATTTTAACTTCTTTAAAACAAACTAGTCACAAGTGATGATTATCAAACAAAATGTGGAAGCTTAAAGAAAACAATCACCACAAAGCAAGCACCATCACACAAGTATTTATAGTGGTTCGGCCTCAATGCCTACATCCACTACCGGCTTGTGATCCAACACCCCACCGGATTTCCACTATTTATGCTTTTCAATAGGCTAAGCAATAACCTTTACAAAATGCTTTCCAAGGCTAAGCAAGAACCTTTACAATATGCTTTCCAAGGCTAAGCAATAACCTTTACATTGATGTTTTTCAAGGCTTAACATCAACCTATCCATTATGCTTTTATAGGCTAAGCAATAACCTCTTCAACCACAAGGTTGGTTATCTCACTAAGATAGTGTCTTTAATACACTTGATGGAGATTCAATTATGCTCATTACATTGCCTCTTAAATAGGCGGATATGGAAGTGAAAAATCTAATACACACTCACACTATGAATGCAAAGATGAAAGTATATGAAGTGTGTGTGTGTAGTCCTCAATCATTTTGAAAATGAAAGTTCATAAATGTATGCCTAAGGCTTTTGAAAGTTTTAGCTCATAAAACATTTATGATTGAGGAAGTAATGCAATCACATGTTAAAAGTAACAACTTGTTAATGATATCAAAGTTACACAAGTTGTATGAAATGGATTAGCTCTAAACATGTGATGCATAGGGATGTCAATCAAATCACCAATGAAGCTCAAAACATAAAAATAGATTTGATTGAAAATAGGGGACAAATCATATGTAATTATAAAGACAACTTGAAAATGATTTACCTATCAAAGTAATGCAAGTTGTGAAACTTTTAAAACAATAATACACATATGATTTGTAAACATGTTGAATCCAAAACATAAGATACATTTGAAAGAGATTTTCTTATGATGGAAAAACAACAACCAAAGATTCAACCAAGTATATGAATCATGTTACATATTTCATTAACATGATCTACTTAGATTTACCAAAAATTAAGTACTACTTGTATTGAATCAAATGGTGATGCATCTAAAACAATAGATCTATTCAAAGTATAAAACATGCTAAGGATGCAACACATCATAGGTTATCATGTTACAAGATTTACCAATGATAAAACAAAACATGAAAACATATGATTTGTAAAGAAGTTGAATCCAAAACATAAGTTAATTTTGAAAGAGATGTTCTTATGATGGAAAACAACAACCAAAGATTCAACCAAGTATATGGATCATGTTACATGTGATTTCAAAGATTTTTCCATTAACATGATCTACTTAGATTTACCAAAGTTAAGTACTACTTGGATTGAATCATATGGTGTTGTATCCAAAACAATAAATCAACTCAAAACATAAAATATGTTAAGGACACAACACAAACATAGTTTAACATGCTAGAAATGATTTACCAAAAATAAAACAAAAGCATGAAAACATATGATTAAGGAAGGAAGAGCCTACTTGGTGGTTTAACTTCATTAATCCAAGCTTTAGCTTTCCTAATCATCCCCTTCATCCCTTGGTTCTTTTCCCTTTTGATATGCCTCAAATCCTCTCAAGGAGGGGTTAAAAATTCCCAACTTTTGGCAAGGGAAAGAACTCATATTTATAGCAAAAAGTTGCCAACGGCTAGTCCTCGGTCGACCGGCACACAGGCCTCGGTCGACCGGGAACACACAACGGTCAGATTTCTGACCGTTGGAGCTTCAGGCAAATTTCTGCTGCAGTGTCCTCGGTCGACCGGGACCTCTGCGCCGGTCGACCGGCGACACTGCCGGGCCATTCCCCTTTTTGCAAAAAATCCAACTTTTCACATTTTAAAGGTATTTCTTTGGGGGACCTTTTGGCCACTAAATCAAGCTTGGAAAACATGTTTTAAAGATTCTAATGGTTTTTAAAACATGACATAAAAAGCCTAAAAAGATTCAAAACTTTTAAAACAAAGGCTTGCTTGATTTCTTGAAAACTCTTTTCTAAAACAAATGCATCCAAGATGAAAATACAAATCATGCATAAATCAATACTTTTACAAATCTTAAAAGCAATGCATGAATAAAACAAGATTTCAAGTTTATTTAAAACAATGCAAGTGTGTGAATCAAATGATGCTAGAATGAAATGCATCCATCAAATTGCAATCTATAAAAACCTTGCCAATCTAGGAAAGTGGCTAGAGAAGGGACCAAAAGACATATTTGCCCTTGGCTCCCAAAATGACCAAAATGTCCATGCTAACCCCATAGCAACACTAGGATCATTTTAACCTTAACTCATTCCACTAAAGAGTTATGGTTGCACTCCAGGGACAAATATTAAATTGCAATTAAAGCTCATCATAGACTGACGATTGTCTTTGACCTACCAAGTACAATGACCATAATGCCCCTCTATGTAACATCCATAATCAAGTAGGTTAACCGATGTACTATCTACCTTCTTGATTACATCTAAACCTTAGAACTTCATACCCTTGACTTAATCATCATCCGGATATCATTCTCTTGATCCAGGGAGCGACCCACAAGTTCAATATCCATATGGAACATCCATATACTAAGATCTTAGATTCTGATGATTAATCGGATAATTCTAAGGGGACGATCATTCCATCATGTGATGGCATAGATTCCATATTGCATTTGCACGTCCCAACTAATCAAGCCCAAGCACCCAAAACACAGAGCTGTTGACCCATGAACAGGATCTCACCCATAGTGAATTAAAGCACAAGAACTTGACTTCGTCAGTTCATCCACAAATGCTCAAGATTAAGAGCACTGGTCACTCAGTAGCAAGAGGTGATTTGATCTCTCTCTGTGATAGTACTATTTTAGAGATCACACCTACAAGTGGTCCTGTTCAATGCATGACACATGCACTAATGAGATAAATCCGGAAAGACCTCCTTGACTAAGGTAAGTCACCCTGAACACAGGAGAGTATCTCATTATAACTTATACCAAGATGAAGTGCCCAACTCCATCTCTCAGTTATGAACAAGTTTATTGTTTCAAGTGTCCATGACTCAGACCTAACTGTGTGTAGCCACTACACACCTAAGTCATTACTAGAAAACAATGGGCCTTACACAACCATACATATACACAAGTATAAAGAGAAAGAAGTCATTCCATTAAATAACCAATAAATATCCAGTTACAAAGATGAGAGTGCAGTCAGTGGGCTTTAGGGCATACACCAATCCCAACAATCTCCCACTTGCACTAAAGATCACTACGACCTAACCTAACTCCCATAGACTCAACATGTGAAGTAAAGACTTTCTCAGTAAGAGTCTTAGTAAATGGGTCAGCTAAGTTATTTGCTGAGGCAATCTGCTCTACCACTATTTCTCCATCCTGAACGAATTCCCGGATTAAGTGGTACTTTCTCTGAATGTGCTTGCCTTTCTTGTGATTCCTGGGCTCTTTGCAGTTAGCTACTGCACCAGTATTGTCGCAGTACATGACAATCGGTTTTTGCACAGCAGGAACTACTCCCAATTCCAAAAGGAATTTTCTGAGCAATACTGCTTCCTTTGCAGCTTCCGATGCCGCCACATACTCTGCTTCCATGGTAGAATCAGCAGTACAATCTTGCTTGACACTTCTCCATGATATAGCCCCTCCTGATAGAGTAAACACGTATCCCGAGGTAGACTTTCTGCCATCTACATCCGACTGGAAATCAGAATCTGTATACGCCAGTGGCGTTAGATCATCTGCTCGGTAGGTTAGCATATAATCTTTCGTTCTCCGAAGATACTTGAATATATGCTTAACAGCTGTCCAGTGCATAGGTCCAGGGTTTGATTGATATCTACTAACCATGCCAACGGCAAAGCAGATATCTGGTCTAGTACACAACATTGCATACATGAGGCTTCCAACAGCTGATGCATATGGTACTCTCCTCATGCTCTCTATCTCCTCTGGTGTCTTCGGACATTGATCCCGAGATAGTGGTACTCCATGTCTAGAAGGTAGCAAGCCCTTCTTGGAGTCATGCATGTTATACTTGACCAATATCTTCTCAATATACGAAGATTGGGATAAGGCTAACATCTTGTTCTTGCGATCTCGCATAAGCTTGATCCCTAAGACATAGCTTGCCTCACCCAAATCCTTCACTTGAAATTGAGATGATAACCAAACCTTTGTAGACGACATCATGCCAACATCATTTCCAATGAGTAATATGTCATCCACATACAGGACTAAAAATGCAACTGCGTTTCCACTCCCCTTCTTATACACACATGGTTCATCAATGTTTTGATCAAAGCCAAAGGATTTGACTGCCTGATTAAACTTGATGTTCCATGCCCTAGATGCTTGCTTAAGTCCATAAATGGACTTCTTAAGCTTACAGACCATGTTCTCTTGGCCTCCAGCAATGAATCCCTCTGGTTGCATCATATAGATGCATTCGTCAAGACTTCCATTAAGAAAAGCTGTCTTGACATCCATCTGCCATATCTCGTAGTCATAATGACATGCGATGGCTAAGAGAATCCTAATGGATTTAAGCATAGCCACTGGTGAAAAGGTTTCCTCATACTCGATACCCTCTTTCTGAGTATATCCTTTCGCCACCAGTCTTGCTTTGAAGGTTTCAACCTTCCCATCCACTCCTCTCTTTCTCTTGTAGATCCACTTGCACCCTATGGGTTTGATCCCTTCAGGTGCATCCACAAGTTCCCAGACTTGATTGGAATACAGAGAATCCAATTCAGATTTCATCGCTTGCTGCCACATGTCAGCATCTATGTCCGTTACTGCTTCTTCGTAACTAGTAGGATCCTCAACCAAATCCTCGGAGTCTGTCATAAAAGACACTCGTAGGTATCTATCTGGCGGTCTAGAAATTCTCCCACTATGACGAGGCTCCGGAGTGTTAAAAGGAATGTCTTGATTTTCTACTGTCTCAGGTTCTGGCACAGATGTTGCAGGAGTTTCTGAAAGAATCTCCTCAATGGTTTCCTTACAACCAAGCTCTTGGCGCATCATGCAATCATCCTCCAAGTACCTAGCATGAGTGCTGATAAGCACCTTTTGCTCCTTTGGATGATAAAAGATGCCTCCTCTCGTTCCCTTAGGATACCCAATGAAGTAGCACATTTCCGATCTGGGTTCTAGCTTGGCAGCTTTATCATTCAGTACATAGGCTGGACAACCCCAAATGTGAATATGTCTTAAACTGGGTTTTCGACCTGTCCACATTTCTTGAGGTGTCCTAGGTACTGATTTAGAAGGTACCAGATTCAAAATGTATGCTGCTGCTTCTAGGGCATATCCCCAAAATGATATGGGTAGGGTTGCATGACTCATCATGGACCTTACCATATCTAGAAGGGTACGGTTTCTTCTCTCTGCTACACCATTTTGCTGGGGTGTACCCGGTGCAGACAACTGAGACACAATCCCATGTTGTGTGAGGTACTCCTTGAACTCACCTAGGAGGTACTCGCCACCTCGATCAGATCGAAGAGCTTTGATATGTTTCCCTAGTTGTAGCTCCGCCTCAGCCTTGAATTGTTTGAACTTATCAAACGCTTCAGACTTGCGTCGCATTAGGTACACATATCCATACCTAGAGTAATCATCGGTGAAGGTGATGAAATACTCATAACCTCCTCTAGCTAGTTTGTTCATAGGACCACACACATCAGTGTGAACCAATTCTAACAACTCCTTTGACCTTAGTCCCTTTCCAGAGAATGACCTTTTGGTCATCTTTCCTATGAGACAAGATTCACACTGAGGTAAAGGTTCGAGATCTAATGAGCTCAAAGGCCCATCCTCTACCAACCTCTGAATCCGTTTTAGGTTAATGTGACCCAAACGTAAGTGCCAAAGATAAGTGTCATTGGTCGAAGATACCTTCCTCTTAAGGGAAGCTGAGCTTTCTAGTTGTACATTGTGCAGTGAGGGAGCAATAGGATATATATAAAATAAGTTATCATGCATTCTACCGGAACATATAATATTTCCATCTCTACCGATATCAACACCAGAATGGAAAGAAACTGAATAATTAAATTCAATGAGTCTGGAAACTGAAATTAAATTCTTCCTTATGTCCGGAACATAGATAACATTGTTTAAAACTAATATCCTATCATGCGGAAAATGTAAGGTAACAGCTCCCACTGCAACAGCCCATATCTTTGCTCCATTTCCGACTCTAAGGTCAAATTCTCCTTTCTCAAGCCTTTTCATTATCTGAAACCCCTGCAATGAATTGCATATGTGATTAGTGGCTCCAGAGTCTACTATCCATGAATCAGTAGAATCAACCACATGACAGGTTTCAATGTAATAGGAAAGAGATATACCTTTCTTATCTGAGCCTAGGAGCTTGGGACAATCTTTCTTCCAGTGACCTTTGAGGCCGCACTTGAAGCATTTCCCTTTGGGCTTATCACCTGTACCTCTGTCCTTCTTACCAGCATTGCCCTTTTTCTGCCCTTTTCCCTTACCCTGCTTCTTCTTGAACTTTTTCCCTTTCGGGTTCAGTTTAGAGGAAGACTGGGAAAAATGAGCTTGGCCTTTAGGCTTCACGATGGCCTCTGCCGCCTGGAGTTCTTTCATTAACTCAGAGAGAGTCATGTCCAATTTACTCATGTTGAAGTTGAGCTTGAACTGGTTGAAAGACTCCGGTAGAGTTTCGAGAATCATATCAGTTTGACTCCCTGCATCAATCTCAGCCCCTAGGATCTCAGCTTCATTGAAACAATCCATCATCTTGAGCATGTGCTCTCTGACAGGTGTTCCCTCAGCCATCCTGGTATTCATGATTGTCCTTAAAGCAGCTTGCCTAGCTGGCCTGCTTTTGTCTGCGAACATCTCAGACAAGGACAACATGATGTCTGCAGCTGTGTCCATTTGCTCATGCTGCGTTTGCAACACGTTGGACATGGAAGCAAGCATGTAGCATTTGGCCATGCTATTTGCCTTTTTCCATTTCTTTTCAGCCTCTAGCTGGTCATCTGTAGAATAATCATCAACGGTAGGACAGGGTTCCGACAGAACATACTTGTACTCCTCAGCGGTGAGTACTATGTTCAGGTTTCTTTTCCAGTCTACGTAATTAGGGCCAGTCAATTTGTTCTCACGCAGAATACTCATCAATGGGCTAAAAGAGTCCTTCCCCATCTCTCTGGATATATAACAGGTTATAATTAGACAGGCAGTATATATGTAATATGTATATGGTGCTTGTAGTAAAAGGAAAAACATGCACAAGACTTTTTACATTATATAACCCTAATAATGTATCAGTGTCTCAACCTCCTCATAGACCCTCCACCGAAGGGATGGCCGAGCCTACAGTCACGTTGAGTTAAGCCTAGCTTATTTGGATCATCACTGTCTGGATACGCATACCCAGTGATAACCCAATCACTGATTGGTTTGGCCTCATATGACAAATAACACTAACTCCTAGGGAGAGGTTATTACCGTCTTATGTCAAGTGTATTACCATCTCTTATGAACGTTCCCAGAATGTCTATGACTTAAGTCCTTCGAAGGGAAGAGACTTTAATCCAATCTAGAAGTGATCTTTAGTAAAGAGCTCCACCGAAGGGATGGCCGCTCCCATCAACGCTTCATTGACATTCTATAGAAGTGATCTTTAGTAAAGAACTCCACCGAAGGGATGGCCGCTCCCACTAACACCTCATTACGAATATTCACATTAGTTCACCTACTAATTCATCAAAGTGATCTTTAGTAAAGAACTCCACCGAAGGGATGGCCGCTCCCACTAACACTCCAATGAGTTAGCATGAACCGAAATTGGAAGGCCGTGGGATTTTTCCAAATCCCTCTCCCACTTGATTATTTAACACTAGGGTTATGGGCCCACTTTGGTATCAACATATTAGATTTTAGTTTGGCCTCTTTTGGAAACTAAGGGTACCAAGGTAAACTAAACCCTATCCAATTTTAAACCTTAGACAAATAGAAGGTGCTGGTCTAAGATCCGTTTAAAAACAATTTGCCAAACAAAAACAATCCAATATAGAAAGATGCCAATTTTAAGAACCTAGTGGTGGCCATGTTTCTAGGTGATAAACATAGCAATTATATAAAGCATTCAACCATGCATTCCATATATAAAAGCAAATTTAAAGAATGCAATCCTTGATGGCTCCCTGCTCTTCGGACTTCAAATCCTTTTCCAATTAGGAAACTTGGTAAAGAGTCCTTCTTGCGCTAGGAAACCTCCGTTGCCTTCGTCACCATGGGACCCGTTTTGTTGCAACCTTCCTCGCTTGAAACTTTCCTTTTCTTGCTTGTTACAATAAATCAAAATTTATACAAGCAGCCCAATGAAAAACAAAAACCCAAAATTACATTGGAGATTCCTATGCTTTTCAAGAAAGCTTACATCAAGACTAGTTGAAATAAAAGTAAGGAAATAATTACAACTTCCTATGATTGCTAACCGCGCAATCGTACATATTTCAACTAATAAAAACCATCCAAATCCACACACATACATGCGAACCATCAAGGATGCAATATATGGCTGCAAACAAAGAGGTTAGTGCATGCAATATTGCTATGAACAGCACTATTCATCAACCTGAAATTATTCCAGCAATCTGGAAAAATTTTTCTGCACACTACAACTGCAGTAAACTGAGTTTTGAAAAATTCCAGCACCCTGGAACAATTTCTGCACACTATATAGGCAGCATACAACAATCTGAAATTGTTCCAGCAGCCTAAAAAAAATAATTCTGCACTCCTATCCTGCAGTAAACTATGATCTGTGCAAATTCCAGCAGCTTTGAAATAATTTCTGCACTCCTAATAGGCAGCCACCATGCCCTTAATTAATCTAGGAATGTAAGAAACACAACATGGGATCATGATATCACATGGAGAGGCTCTGATACCAATGAAAGAATATGCATATCAGATCTTAAAAGAGACTAACATGGCTGCTTTGAGGTTGTTCAAGTTTTAAAAAACTAGAAAAACAGATCTGATTCCAGCCATGAATACATGCATATAAATCCATGAAACCATGATCAACATGTGTTTAAATCATATAAGAAACATAGAAGAACTTATACCTGATGTTTTGAAGACTTAAAACCTCTGAGAAGGATGCTGCAAAGGTCTGATATCAGCCAGCAGAAGACAGTGCTGGTTGCAGGAATTTTCTGCAACAATGCTCCTTCTAGTCTTCTCCTCTATTCCCCTTTCTACAATCTGATTGGCTATTGCTGGTGGGAACAAACTAGGCTTCCTCCTAACTGTTTTTCCCTTGATTTTATGTGAGAAAACCAGACCTGATATGGTCTTTCTCCAGGAGCAAAAACGTGCACCAGCAAGAAGACTTTTTATGTGCAATGGACGTCCAACCAGGAAAGGTGTAGCTGGTCTCCTCTCTCTAAAAGATCTCCCACGCCCCAAGAGGGTTTTCTCTCCTCTCTTTCTTAATGTTAATCCACGCCCAAAGAGGGAACCAGCAATATATAATGCTGAATGTCTTGGAGAGAAAGTATCTTGAAAGAACTAGGAAACCAAGGAGAGAAAATAGGAACTTTCCAAAATTGAAACCACACTCCTTCATGGACGTCCAGCCCTCTTTCCTTTTTCCATTTAGTTTCTAAATTGAATTAGAAAGCTACTAAACTTTAGGAAAGCTTGCACAAAGAGAACTCCTTCCAATTAATGGGACCTACACAAACTTGGGACCCACATACTAGGGACCACATTGGTTAGCCCACATATACTATGGCCCATGCACTAAATAATTTATCTAGAGTTATAATTCATGTATGCCATCATGGGCCTATTTGAATTTACACTCAAAATTATTTCTCCACACATTTAAACAATTTAGGAAACCTTGCCAATCTAGGAAAGTGGCTAGAGAAGGGACCAAAAGACATATTTGCCCTTGGCTCCCAAAATGACCAAAATGTCCATGCTAACCCCATAGCAACACTAGGATCATTTTAACCTTAACTCATTCCACTAAAGAGTTATGGTTGCACTCCAGGGACAAATATTAAATTGCAATTAAAGCTCATCATAGACTGACGATTGTCTTTGACCTACCAAGTACAATGACCATAATGCCCCTCTATGTAACATCCATAATCAAGTAGGTTAACCGATGTACTATCTACCTTCTTGATTACATCTAAACCTTAGAACTTCATACCCTTGACTTAATCATCATCCGGATATCATTCTCTTGATCCAGGGAGCGACCCACAAGTTCAATATCCATATGGAACATCCATATACTAAGATCTTAGATTCTGATGATTAATCGGATAATTCTAAGGGGACGATCATTCCATCATGTGATGGCATAGATTCCATATTGCATTTGCACGTCCCAACTAATCAAGCCCAAGCACCCAAAACACAGAGCTGTTGACCCATGAACAGGATCTCACCCATAGTGAATTAAAGCACAAGAACTTGACTTCGTCAGTTCATCCACAAATGCTCAAGATTAAGAGCACTGGTCACTCAGTAGCAAGAGGTGATTTGATCTCTCTCTGTGATAGTACTATTTTAGAGATCACACCTACAAGTGGTCCTGTTCAATGCATGACACATGCACTAATGAGATAAATCCGGAAAGACCTCCTTGACTAAGGTAAGTCACCCTGAACACAGGAGAGTATCTCATTATAACTTATACCAAGATGAAGTGCCCAACTCCATCTCTCAGTTATGAACAAGTTTATTGTTTCAAGTGTCCATGACTCAGACCTAACTGTGTGTAGCCACTACACACCTAAGTCATTACTAGAAAACAATGGGCCTTACACAACCATACATATACACAAGTATAAAGAGAAAGAAGTCATTCCATTAAATAACCAATAAATATCCAGTTACAAAGATGAGAGTGCAGTCAGTGGGCTTTAGGGCATACACCAATCCCAACAATCTCCCACTTGCACTAAAGATCACTACGACCTAACCTAACTCCCATAGACTCAACATGTGAAGTAAAGACTTTCTCAGTAAGAGTCTTAGTAAATGGGTCAGCTAAGTTATTTGCTGAGGCAATCTGCTCTACCACTATTTCTCCATCCTGAACGAATTCCCGGATTAAGTGGTACTTTCTCTGAATGTGCTTGCCTTTCTTGTGATTCCTGGGCTCTTTGCAGTTAGCTACTGCACCAGTATTGTCGCAGTACATGACAATCGGTTTTTGCACAGCAGGAACTACTCCCAATTCCAAAAGGAATTTTCTGAGCAATACTGCTTCCTTTGCAGCTTCCGATGCCGCCACATACTCTGCTTCCATGGTAGAATCAGCAGTACAATCTTGCTTGACACTTCTCCATGATATAGCCCCTCCTGATAGAGTAAACACGTATCCCGAGGTAGACTTTCTGCCATCTACATCCGACTGGAAATCAGAATCTGTATACGCCAGTGGCGTTAGATCATCTGCTCGGTAGGTTAGCATATAATCTTTTGTTCTCCGAAGATACTTGAATATATGCTTAACAGCTGTCCAGTGCATAGGTCCAGGGTTTGATTGATATCTACTAACCATGCCAACGGCAAAGCAGATATCTGGTCTAGTACACAACATTGCATACATGAGGCTTCCAACAGCTGATGCATATGGTACTCTCCTCATGCTCTCTATCTCCTCTGGTGTCTTCGGACATTGATCCCGAGATAGTGGTACTCCATGTCTAGAAGGTAGCAAGCCCTTCTTGGAGTCATGCATGTTATACTTGACCAATATCTTCTCAATATACGAAGATTGGGATAAGGCTAACATCTTGTTCTTGCGATCTCGCATAAGCTTGATCCCTAAGACATAGCTTGCCTCACCCAAATCCTTCACTTGAAATTGAGATGATAACCAAACCTTTGTAGACGACATCATGCCAACATCATTTCCAATGAGTAATATGTCATCCACATACAGGACTAAAAATGCAACTGCGTTTCCACTCCCCTTCTTATACACACATGGTTCATCAATGTTTTGATCAAAGCCAAAGGATTTGACTGCCTGATTAAACTTGATGTTCCATGCCCTAGATGCTTGCTTAAGTCCATAAATGGACTTCTTAAGCTTACAGACCATGTTCTCTTGGCCTCCAGCAATGAATCCCTCTGGTTGCATCATATAGATGCATTCGTCAAGACTTCCATTAAGAAAAGCTGTCTTGACATCCATCTGCCATATCTCGTAGTCATAATGACATGCGATGGCTAAGAGAATCCTAATGGATTTAAGCATAGCCACTGGTGAAAAGGTTTCCTCATACTCGATACCCTCTTTCTGAGTATATCCTTTCGCCACCAGTCTTGCTTTGAAGGTTTCAACCTTCCCATCCACTCCTCTCTTTCTCTTGTAGATCCACTTGCACCCTATGGGTTTGATCCCTTCAGGTGCATCCACAAGTTCCCAGACTTGATTGGAATACAGAGAATCCAATTCAGATTTCATCGCTTGCTGCCACATGTCAGCATCTATGTCCGTTACTGCTTCTTCGTAACTAGTAGGATCCTCAACCAAATCCTCGGAGTCTGTCATAAAAGACACTCGTAGGTATCTATCTGGCGGTCTAGAAATTCTCCCACTATGACGAGGCTCCGGAGTGTTAAAAGGAATGTCTTGATTTTCTACTGTCTCAGGTTCTGGCACAGATGTTGCAGGAGTTTCTGAAAGAATCTCCTCAATGGTTTCCTTACAACCAAGCTCTTGGCGCATCATGCAATCATCCTCCAAGTACCTAGCATGAGTGCTGATAAGCACCTTTTGCTCCTTTGGATGATAAAAGATGCCTCCTCTCGTTCCCTTAGGATACCCAATGAAGTAGCACATTTCCGATCTGGGTTCTAGCTTGGCAGCTTTATCATTCAGTACATAGGCTGGACAACCCCAAATGTGAATATGTCTTAAACTGGGTTTTCGACCTGTCCACATTTCTTGAGGTGTCCTAGGTACTGATTTAGAAGGTACCAGATTCAAAATGTATGCTGCTGCTTCTAGGGCATATCCCCAAAATGATATGGGTAGGGTTGCATGACTCATCATGGACCTTACCATATCTAGAAGGGTACGGTTTCTTCTCTCTGCTACACCATTTTGCTGGGGTGTACCCGGTGCAGACAACTGAGACACAATCCCATGTTGTGTGAGGTACTCCTTGAACTCACCTAGGAGGTACTCGCCACCTCGATCAGATCGAAGAGCTTTGATATGTTTCCCTAGTTGTAGCTCCGCCTCAGCCTTGAATTGTTTGAACTTATCAAACGCTTCAGACTTGCGTCGCATTAGGTACACATATCCATACCTAGAGTAATCATCGGTGAAGGTGATGAAATACTCATAACCTCCTCTAGCTAGTTTGTTCATAGGACCACACACATCAGTGTGAACCAATTCTAACAACTCCTTTGACCTTAGTCCCTTTCCAGAGAATGACCTTTTGGTCATCTTTCCTATGAGACAAGATTCACACTGAGGTAAAGGTTCGAGATCTAATGAGCTCAAAGGCCCATCCTCTACCAACCTCTGAATCCGTTTTAGGTTAATGTGACCCAAACGTAAGTGCCAAAGATAAGTGTCATTGGTCGAAGATACCTTCCTCTTAAGGGAAGCTGAGCTTTCTAGTTGTACATTGTGCAGTGAGGGAGCAATAGGATATATATAAAATAAGTTATCATGCATTCTACCGGAACATATAATATTTCCATCTCTACCGATATCAACACCAGAATGGAAAGAAACTGAATAATTAAATTCAATGAGTCTGGAAACTGAAATTAAATTCTTCCTTATGTCCGGAACATAGATAACATTGTTTAAAACTAATATCCTATCATGCGGAAAATGTAAGGTAACAGCTCCCACTGCAACAGCCCATATCTTTGCTCCATTTCCGACTCTAAGGTCAAATTCTCCTTTCTCAAGCCTTTTCATTATCTGAAACCCCTGCAATGAATTGCATATGTGATTAGTGGCTCCAGAGTCTACTATCCATGAATCAGTAGAATCAACCACATGACAGGTTTCAATGTAATAGGAAAGAGATATACCTTTCTTATCTGAGCCTAGGAGCTTGGGACAATCTTTCTTCCAGTGACCTTTGAGGCCGCACTTGAAGCATTTCCCTTTGGGCTTATCACCTGTACCTCTGTCCTTCTTACCAGCATTGCCCTTTTTCTGCCCTTTTCCCTTACCCTGCTTCTTCTTGAACTTTTTCCCTTTCGGGTTCAGTTTAGAGGAAGACTGGGAAAAATGAGCTTGGCCTTTAGGCTTCACGATGGCCTCTGCCGCCTGGAGTTCTTTCATTAACTCAGAGAGAGTCATGTCCAATTTACTCATGTTGAAGTTGAGCTTGAACTGGTTGAAAGACTCCGGTAGAGTTTCGAGAATCATATCAGTTTGACTCCCTGCATCAATCTCAGCCCCTAGGATCTCAGCTTCATTGAAACAATCCATCATCTTGAGCATGTGCTCTCTGACAGGTGTTCCCTCAGCCATCCTGGTATTCATGATTGTCCTTAAAGCAGCTTGCCTAGCTGGCCTGCTTTTGTCTGCGAACATCTCAGACAAGGACAACATGATGTCTGCAGCTGTGTCCATTTGCTCATGCTGCGTTTGCAACACGTTGGACATGGAAGCAAGCATGTAGCATTTGGCCATGCTATTTGCCTTTTTCCATTTCTTTTCAGCCTCTAGCTGGTCATCTGTAGAATAATCATCAACGGTAGGACAGGGTTCCGACAGAACATACTTGTACTCCTCAGCGGTGAGTACTATGTTCAGGTTTCTTTTCCAGTCTACGTAATTAGGGCCAGTCAATTTGTTCTCACGCAGAATACTCATCAATGGGCTAAAAGAGTCCTTCCCCATCTCTCTGGATATATAACAGGTTATAATTAGACAGGCAGTATATATGTAATATGTATATGGTGCTTGTAGTAAAAGGAAAAACATGCACAAGACTTTTTACATTATATAACCCTAATAATGTATCAGTGTCTCAACCTCCTCATAGACCCTCCACCGAAGGGATGGCCGAGCCTACAGTCACGTTGAGTTAAGCCTAGCTTATTTGGATCATCACTGTCTGGATACGCATACCCAGTGATAACCCAATCACTGATTGGTTTGGCCTCATATGACAAATAACACTAACTCCTAGGGAGAGGTTATTACCGTCTTATGTCAAGTGTATTACCATCTCTTATGAACGTTCCCAGAATGTCTATGACTTAAGTCCTTCGAAGGGAAGAGACTTTAATCCAATCTAGAAGTGATCTTTAGTAAAGAGCTCCACCGAAGGGATGGCCGCTCCCATCAACGCTTCATTGACATTCTATAGAAGTGATCTTTAGTAAAGAACTCCACCGAAGGGATGGCCGCTCCCACTAACACCTCATTACGAATATTCACATTAGTTCACCTACTAATTCATCAAAGTGATCTTTAGTAAAGAACTCCACCGAAGGGATGGCCGCTCCCACTAACACTCCAATGAGTTAGCATGAACCGAAATTGGAAGGCCGTGGGATTTTTCCAAATCCCTCTCCCACTTGATTATTTAACACTAGGGTTATGGGCCCACTTTGGTATCAACATATTAGATTTTAGTTTGGCCTCTTTTGGAAACTAAGGGTACCAAGGTAAACTAAACCCTATCCAATTTTAAACCTTAGACAAATAGAAGGTGCTGGTCTAAGATCCGTTTAAAAACAATTTGCCAAACAAAAACAATCCAATATAGAAAGATGCCAATTTTAAGAACCTAGTGGTGGCCATGTTTCTAGGTGATAAACATAGCAATTATATAAAGCATTCAACCATGCATTCCATATATAAAAGCAAATTTAAAGAATGCAATCCTTGATGGCTCCCTGCTCTTCGGACTTCAAATCCTTTTCCAATTAGGAAACTTGGTAAAGAGTCCTTCTTGCGCTAGGAAACCTCCGTTGCCTTCGTCACCATGGGACCCGTTTTGTTGCAACCTTCCTCGCTTGAAACTTTCCTTTTCTTGCTTGTTACAATAAATCAAAATTTATACAAGCAGCCCAATGAAAAACAAAAACCCAAAATTACATTGGAGATTCCTATGCTTTTCAAGAAAGCTTACATCAAGACTAGTTGAAATAAAAGTAAGGAAATAATTACAACTTCCTATGATTGCTAACCGCGCAATCGTACATATTTCAACTAATAAAAACCATCCAAATCCACACACATACATGCGAACCATCAAGGATGCAATATATGGCTGCAAACAAAGAGGTTAGTGCATGCAATATTGCTATGAACAGCACTATTCATCAACCTGAAATTATTCCAGCAATCTGGAAAAATTTTTCTGCACACTACAACTGCAGTAAACTGAGTTTTGAAAAATTCCAGCACCCTGGAACAATTTCTGCACACTATATAGGCAGCATACAACAATCTGAAATTGTTCCAGCAGCCTAAAAAAAATAATTCTGCACTCCTATCCTGCAGTAAACTATGATCTGTGCAAATTCCAGCAGCTTTGAAATAATTTCTGCACTCCTAATAGGCAGCCACCATGCCCTTAATTAATCTAGGAATGTAAGAAACACAACATGGGATCATGATATCACATGGAGAGGCTCTGATACCAATGAAAGAATATGCATATCAGATCTTAAAAGAGACTAACATGGCTGCTTTGAGGTTGTTCAAGTTTTAAAAAACTAGAAAAACAGATCTGATTCCAGCCATGAATACATGCATATAAATCCATGAAACCATGATCAACATGTGTTTAAATCATATAAGAAACATAGAAGAACTTATACCTGATGTTTTGAAGACTTAAAACCTCTGAGAAGGATGCTGCAAAGGTCTGATATCAGCCAGCAGAAGACAGTGCTGGTTGCAGGAATTTTCTGCAACAATGCTCCTTCTAGTCTTCTCCTCTATTCCCCTTTCTACAATCTGATTGGCTATTGCTGGTGGGAACAAACTAGGCTTCCTCCTAACTGTTTTTCCCTTGATTTTATGTGAGAAAACCAGACCTGATATGGTCTTTCTCCAGGAGCAAAAACGTGCACCAGCAAGAAGACTTTTTATGTGCAATGGACGTCCAACCAGGAAAGGTGTAGCTGGTCTCCTCTCTCTAAAAGATCTCCCACGCCCCAAGAGGGTTTTCTCTCCTCTCTTTCTTAATGTTAATCCACGCCCAAAGAGGGAACCAGCAATATATAATGCTGAATGTCTTGGAGAGAAAGTATCTTGAAAGAACTAGGAAACCAAGGAGAGAAAATAGGAACTTTCCAAAATTGAAACCACACTCCTTCATGGACGTCCAGCCCTCTTTCCTTTTTCCATTTAGTTTCTAAATTGAATTAGAAAGCTACTAAACTTTAGGAAAGCTTGCACAAAGAGAACTCCTTCCAATTAATGGGACCTACACAAACTTGGGACCCACATACTAGGGACCACATTGGTTAGCCCACATATACTATGGCCCATGCACTAAATAATTTATCTAGAGTTATAATTCATGTATGCCATCATGGGCCTATTTGAATTTACACTCAAAATTATTTCTCCACACATTTAAACAATTTAGGAAACCTTGCCAATCTAGGAAAGTGGCTAGAGAAGGGACCAAAAGACATATTTGCCCTTGGCTCCCAAAATGACCAAAATGTCCATGCTAACCCCATAGCAACACTAGGATCATTTTAACCTTAACTCATTCCACTAAAGAGTTATGGTTGCACTCCAGGGACAAATATTAAATTGCAATTAAAGCTCATCATAGACTGACGATTGTCTTTGACCTACCAAGTACAATGACCATAATGCCCCTCTATGTAACATCCATAATCAAGTAGGTTAACCGATGTACTATCTACCTTCTTGATTACATCTAAACCTTAGAACTTCATACCCTTGACTTAATCATCATCCGGATATCATTCTCTTGATCCAGGGAGCGACCCACAAGTT
Organism: Cinnamomum chago; assembly: GCA_038049695.1. Lineage (NCBI taxonomy): Eukaryota > Viridiplantae > Streptophyta > Magnoliopsida > Laurales > Lauraceae > Cinnamomum > Cinnamomum chago. The sequence continues at coordinate 54,963,481 of CP142451.1, forward strand.
CAATATCCATATGGAACATCCATATACTAAGATCTTAGATTCTGATGATTAATCGGATAATTCTAAGGGGACGATCATTCCATCATGTGATGGCATAGATTCCATATTGCATTTGCACGTCCCAACTAATCAAGCCCAAGCACCCAAAACACAGAGCTGTTGACCCATGAACAGGATCTCACCCATAGTGAATTAAAGCACAAGAACTTGACTTCGTCAGTTCATCCACAAATGCTCAAGATTAAGAGCACTGGTCACTCAGTAGCAAGAGGTGATTTGATCTCTCTCTGTGATAGTACTATTTTAGAGATCACACCTACAAGTGGTCCTGTTCAATGCATGACACATGCACTAATGAGATAAATCCGGAAAGACCTCCTTGACTAAGGTAAGTCACCCTGAACACAGGAGAGTATCTCATTATAACTTATACCAAGATGAAGTGCCCAACTCCATCTCTCAGTTATGAACAAGTTTATTGTTTCAAGTGTCCATGACTCAGACCTAACTGTGTGTAGCCACTACACACCTAAGTCATTACTAGAAAACAATGGGCCTTACACAACCATACATATACACAAGTATAAAGAGAAAGAAGTCATTCCATTAAATAACCAATAAATATCCAGTTACAAAGATGAGAGTGCAGTCAGTGGGCTTTAGGGCATACACCAATCCCAACAATCTCCCACTTGCACTAAAGATCACTACGACCTAACCTAACTCCCATAGACTCAACATGTGAAGTAAAGACTTTCTCAGTAAGAGTCTTAGTAAATGGGTCAGCTAAGTTATTTGCTGAGGCAATCTGCTCTACCACTATTTCTCCATCCTGAACGAATTCCCGGATTAAGTGGTACTTTCTCTGAATGTGCTTGCCTTTCTTGTGATTCCTGGGCTCTTTGCAGTTAGCTACTGCACCAGTATTGTCGCAGTACATGACAATCGGTTTTTGCACAGCAGGAACTACTCCCAATTCCAAAAGGAATTTTCTGAGCAATACTGCTTCCTTTGCAGCTTCCGATGCCGCCACATACTCTGCTTCCATGGTAGAATCAGCAGTACAATCTTGCTTGACACTTCTCCATGATATAGCCCCTCCTGATAGAGTAAACACGTATCCCGAGGTAGACTTTCTGCCATCTACATCCGACTGGAAATCAGAATCTGTATACGCCAGTGGCGTTAGATCATCTGCTCGGTAGGTTAGCATATAATCTTTTGTTCTCCGAAGATACTTGAATATATGCTTAACAGCTGTCCAGTGCATAGGTCCAGGGTTTGATTGATATCTACTAACCATGCCAACGGCAAAGCAGATATCTGGTCTAGTACACAACATTGCATACATGAGGCTTCCAACAGCTGATGCATATGGTACTCTCCTCATGCTCTCTATCTCCTCTGGTGTCTTCGGACATTGATCCCGAGATAGTGGTACTCCATGTCTAGAAGGTAGCAAGCCCTTCTTGGAGTCATGCATGTTATACTTGACCAATATCTTCTCAATATACGAAGATTGGGATAAGGCTAACATCTTGTTCTTGCGATCTCGCATAAGCTTGATCCCTAAGACATAGCTTGCCTCACCCAAATCCTTCACTTGAAATTGAGATGATAACCAAACCTTTGTAGACGACATCATGCCAACATCATTTCCAATGAGTAATATGTCATCCACATACAGGACTAAAAATGCAACTGCGTTTCCACTCCCCTTCTTATACACACATGGTTCATCAATGTTTTGATCAAAGCCAAAGGATTTGACTGCCTGATTAAACTTGATGTTCCATGCCCTAGATGCTTGCTTAAGTCCATAAATGGACTTCTTAAGCTTACAGACCATGTTCTCTTGGCCTCCAGCAATGAATCCCTCTGGTTGCATCATATAGATGCATTCGTCAAGACTTCCATTAAGAAAAGCTGTCTTGACATCCATCTGCCATATCTCGTAGTCATAATGACATGCGATGGCTAAGAGAATCCTAATGGATTTAAGCATAGCCACTGGTGAAAAGGTTTCCTCATACTCGATACCCTCTTTCTGAGTATATCCTTTCGCCACCAGTCTTGCTTTGAAGGTTTCAACCTTCCCATCCACTCCTCTCTTTCTCTTGTAGATCCACTTGCACCCTATGGGTTTGATCCCTTCAGGTGCATCCACAAGTTCCCAGACTTGATTGGAATACAGAGAATCCAATTCAGATTTCATCGCTTGCTGCCACATGTCAGCATCTATGTCCGTTACTGCTTCTTCGTAACTAGTAGGATCCTCAACCAAATCCTCGGAGTCTGTCATAAAAGACACTCGTAGGTATCTATCTGGCGGTCTAGAAATTCTCCCACTATGACGAGGCTCCGGAGTGTTAAAAGGAATGTCTTGATTTTCTACTGTCTCAGGTTCTGGCACAGATGTTGCAGGAGTTTCTGAAAGAATCTCCTCAATGGTTTCCTTACAACCAAGCTCTTGGCGCATCATGCAATCATCCTCCAAGTACCTAGCATGAGTGCTGATAAGCACCTTTTGCTCCTTTTGATGATAAAAGATGCCTCCTCTCGTTCCCTTAGGATACCCAATGAAGTAGCACATTTCCGATCTGGGTTCTAGCTTGGCAGCTTTATCATTCAGTACATAGGCTGGACAACCCCAAATGTGAATATGTCTTAAACTGGGTTTTCGACCTGTCCACATTTCTTGAGGTGTCCTAGGTACTGATTTAGAAGGTACCAGATTCAAAATGTATGCTGCTGCTTCTAGGGCATATCCCCAAAATGATATGGGTAGGGTTGCATGACTCATCATGGACCTTACCATATCTAGAAGGGTACGGTTTCTTCTCTCTGCTACACCATTTTGCTGGGGTGTACCCGGTGCAGACAACTGAGACACAATCCCATGTTGTGTGAGGTACTCCTTGAACTCACCTAGGAGGTACTCGCCACCTCGATCAGATCGAAGAGCTTTGATATGTTTCCCTAGTTGTAGCTCCGCCTCAGCCTTGAATTGTTTGAACTTATCAAACGCTTCAGACTTGCGTCGCATTAGGTACACATATCCATACCTAGAGTAATCATCGGTGAAGGTGATGAAATACTCATAACCTCCTCTAGCTAGTTTGTTCATAGGACCACACACATCAGTGTGAACCAATTCTAACAACTCCTTTGACCTTAGTCCCTTTCCAGAGAATGACCTTTTGGTCATCTTTCCTATGAGACAAGATTCACACTGAGGTAAAGGTTCGAGATCTAATGAGCTCAAAGGCCCATCCTCTACCAACCTCTGAATCCGTTTTAGGTTAATGTGACCCAAACGTAAGTGCCAAAGATAAGTGTCATTGGTCGAAGATACCTTCCTCTTAAGGGAAGCTGAGCTTTCTAGTTGTACATTGTGCAGTGAGGGAGCAATAGGATATATATAAAATAAGTTATCATGCATTCTACCGGAACATATAATATTTCCATCTCTACCGATATCAACACCAGAATGGAAAGAAACTGAATAATTAAATTCAATGAGTCTGGAAACTGAAATTAAATTCTTCCTTATGTCCGGAACATAGATAACATTGTTTAAAACTAATATCCTATCATGCGGAAAATGTAAGGTAACAGCTCCCACTGCAACAGCCCATATCTTTGCTCCATTTCCGACTCTAAGGTCAAATTCTCCTTTCTCAAGCCTTTTCATTATCTGAAACCCCTGCAATGAATTGCATATGTGATTAGTGGCTCCAGAGTCTACTATCCATGAATCAGTAGAATCAACCACATGACAGGTTTCAATGTAATAGGAAAGAGATATACCTTTCTTATCTGAGCCTAGGAGCTTGGGACAATCTTTCTTCCAGTGACCTTTGAGGCCGCACTTGAAGCATTTCCCTTTGGGCTTATCACCTGTACCTCTGTCCTTCTTACCAGCATTGCCCTTTTTCTGCCCTTTTCCCTTACCCTGCTTCTTCTTGAACTTTTTCCCTTTCGGGTTCAGTTTAGAGGAAGACTGGGAAAAATGAGCTTGGCCTTTAGGCTTCACGATGGCCTCTGCCGCCTGGAGTTCTTTCATTAACTCAGAGAGAGTCATGTCCAATTTACTCATGTTGAAGTTGAGCTTGAACTGGTTGAAAGACTCCGGTAGAGTTTCGAGAATCATATCAGTTTGACTCCCTGCATCAATCTCAGCCCCTAGGATCTCAGCTTCATTGAAACAATCCATCATCTTGAGCATGTGCTCTCTGACAGGTGTTCCCTCAGCCATCCTGGTATTCATGATTGTCCTTAAAGCAGCTTGCCTAGCTGGCCTGCTTTTGTCTGCGAACATCTCAGACAAGGACAACATGATGTCTGCAGCTGTGTCCATTTGCTCATGCTGCGTTTGCAACACGTTGGACATGGAAGCAAGCATGTAGCATTTGGCCATGCTATTTGCCTTTTTCCATTTCTTTTCAGCCTCTAGCTGGTCATCTGTAGAATAATCATCAACGGTAGGACAGGGTTCCGACAGAACATACTTGTACTCCTCAGCGGTGAGTACTATGTTCAGGTTTCTTTTCCAGTCTACGTAATTAGGGCCAGTCAATTTGTTCTCACGCAGAATACTCATCAATGGGCTAAAAGAGTCCTTCCCCATCTCTCTGGATATATAACAGGTTATAATTAGACAGGCAGTATATATGTAATATGTATATGGTGCTTGTAGTAAAAGGAAAAACATGCACAAGACTTTTTACATTATATAACCCTAATAATGTATCAGTGTCTCAACCTCCTCATAGACCCTCCACCGAAGGGATGGCCGAGCCTACAGTCACGTTGAGTTAAGCCTAGCTTATTTGGATCATCACTGTCTGGATACGCATACCCAGTGATAACCCAATCACTGATTGGTTTGGCCTCATATGACAAATAACACTAACTCCTAGGGAGAGGTTATTACCGTCTTATGTCAAGTGTATTACCATCTCTTATGAACGTTCCCAGAATGTCTATGACTTAAGTCCTTCGAAGGGAAGAGACTTTAATCCAATCTAGAAGTGATCTTTAGTAAAGAGCTCCACCGAAGGGATGGCCGCTCCCATCAACGCTTCATTGACATTCTATAGAAGTGATCTTTAGTAAAGAACTCCACCGAAGGGATGGCCGCTCCCACTAACACCTCATTACGAATATTCACATTAGTTCACCTACTAATTCATCAAAGTGATCTTTAGTAAAGAACTCCACCGAAGGGATGGCCGCTCCCACTAACACTCCAATGAGTTAGCATGAACCGAAATTGGAAGGCCGTGGGATTTTTCCAAATCCCTCTCCCACTTGATTATTTAACACTAGGGTTATGGGCCCACTTTGGTATCAACATATTAGATTTTAGTTTGGCCTCTTTTGGAAACTAAGGGTACCAAGGTAAACTAAACCCTATCCAATTTTAAACCTTAGACAAATAGAAGGTGCTGGTCTAAGATCCGTTTAAAAACAATTTGCCAAACAAAAACAATCCAATATAGAAAGATGCCAATTTTAAGAACCTAGTGGTGGCCATGTTTCTAGGTGATAAACATAGCAATTATATAAAGCATTCAACCATGCATTCCATATATAAAAGCAAATTTAAAGAATGCAATCCTTGATGGCTCCCTGCTCTTCGGACTTCAAATCCTTTTCCAATTAGGAAACTTGGTAAAGAGTCCTTCTTGCGCTAGGAAACCTCCGTTGCCTTCGTCACCATGGGACCCGTTTTGTTGCAACCTTCCTCGCTTGAAACTTTCCTTTTCTTGCTTGTTACAATAAATCAAAATTTATACAAGCAGCCCAATGAAAAACAAAAACCCAAAATTACATTGGAGATTCCTATGCTTTTCAAGAAAGCTTACATCAAGACTAGTTGAAATAAAAGTAAGGAAATAATTACAACTTCCTATGATTGCTAACCGCGCAATCGTACATATTTCAACTAATAAAAACCATCCAAATCCACACACATACATGCGAACCATCAAGGATGCAATATATGGCTGCAAACAAAGAGGTTAGTGCATGCAATATTGCTATGAACAGCACTATTCATCAACCTGAAATTATTCCAGCAATCTGGAAAAATTTTTCTGCACACTACAACTGCAGTAAACTGAGTTTTGAAAAATTCCAGCACCCTGGAACAATTTCTGCACACTATATAGGCAGCATACAACAATCTGAAATTGTTCCAGCAGCCTAAAAAAAATAATTCTGCACTCCTATCCTGCAGTAAACTATGATCTGTGCAAATTCCAGCAGCTTTGAAATAATTTCTGCACTCCTAATAGGCAGCCACCATGCCCTTAATTAATCTAGGAATGTAAGAAACACAACATGGGATCATGATATCACATGGAGAGGCTCTGATACCAATGAAAGAATATGCATATCAGATCTTAAAAGAGACTAACATGGCTGCTTTGAGGTTGTTCAAGTTTTAAAAAACTAGAAAAACAGATCTGATTCCAGCCATGAATACATGCATATAAATCCATGAAACCATGATCAACATGTGTTTAAATCATATAAGAAACATAGAAGAACTTATACCTGATGTTTTGAAGACTTAAAACCTCTGAGAAGGATGCTGCAAAGGTCTGATATCAGCCAGCAGAAGACAGTGCTGGTTGCAGGAATTTTCTGCAACAATGCTCCTTCTAGTCTTCTCCTCTATTCCCCTTTCTACAATCTGATTGGCTATTGCTGGTGGGAACAAACTAGGCTTCCTCCTAACTGTTTTTCCCTTGATTTTATGTGAGAAAACCAGACCTGATATGGTCTTTCTCCAGGAGCAAAAACGTGCACCAGCAAGAAGACTTTTTATGTGCAATGGACGTCCAACCAGGAAAGGTGTAGCTGGTCTCCTCTCTCTAAAAGATCTCCCACGCCCCAAGAGGGTTTTCTCTCCTCTCTTTCTTAATGTTAATCCACGCCCAAAGAGGGAACCAGCAATATATAATGCTGAATGTCTTGGAGAGAAAGTATCTTGAAAGAACTAGGAAACCAAGGAGAGAAAATAGGAACTTTCCAAAATTGAAACCACACTCCTTCATGGACGTCCAGCCCTCTTTCCTTTTTCCATTAAGTTTCTAAATTGAATTAGAAAGCTACTAAACTTTAGGAAAGCTTGCACAAAGAGAACTCCTTCCAATTAATGGGACCTACACAAACTTGGGACCCACATACTAGGGACCACATTGGTTAGCCCACATATACTATGGCCCATGCACTAAATAATTTATCTAGAGTTATAATTCATGTATGCCATCATGGGCCTATTTGAATTTACACTCAAAATTATTTCTCCACACATTTAAACAATTTAGGAAACCTTGCCAATCTAGGAAAGTGGCTAGAGAAGGGACCAAAAGACATATTTGCCCTTGGCTCCCAAAATGACCAAAATGTCCATGCTAACCCCATAGCAACACTAGGATCATTTTAACCTTAACTCATTCCACTAAAGAGTTATGGTTGCACTCCAGGGACAAATATTAAATTGCAATTAAAGCTCATCATAGACTGACGATTGTCTTTGACCTACCAAGTACAATGACCATAATGCCCCTCTATGTAACATCCATAATCAAGTAGGTTAACCGATGTACTATCTACCTTCTTGATTACATCTAAACCTTAGAACTTCATACCCTTGACTTAATCATCATCCGGATATCATTCTCTTGATCCAGGGAGCGACCCACAAGTTCAATATCCATATGGAACATCCATATACTAAGATCTTAGATTCTGATGATTAATCGGATAATTCTAAGGGGACGATCATTCCATCATGTGATGGCATAGATTCCATATTGCATTTGCACGTCCCAACTAATCAAGCCCAAGCACCCAAAACACAGAGCTGTTGACCCATGAACAGGATCTCACCCATAGTGAATTAAAGCACAAGAACTTGACTTCGTCAGTTCATCCACAAATGCTCAAGATTAAGAGCACTGGTCACTCAGTAGCAAGAGGTGATTTGATCTCTCTCTGTGATAGTACTATTTTAGAGATCACACCTACAAGTGGTCCTGTTCAATGCATGACACATGCACTAATGAGATAAATCCGGAAAGACCTCCTTGACTAAGGTAAGTCACCCTAAACACAGGAGAGTATCTCATTATAACTTATACCAAGATGAAGTGCCCAACTCCATCTCTCAGTTATGAACAAGTTTATTGTTTCAAGTGTCCATGACTCAGACCTAACTGTGTGTAGCCACTACACACCTAAGTCATTACTAGAAAACAATGGGCCTTACACAACCATACATATACACAAGTATAAAGAGAAAGAAGTCATTCCATTAAATAACCAATAAATATCCAGTTACAAAGATGAGAGTGCAGTCAGTGGGCTTTAGGGCATACACCAATCCCAACAATCTCCCACTTGCACTAAAGATCACTACGACCTAACCTAACTCCCATAGACTCAACATGTGAAGTAAAGACTTTCTCAGTAAGAGTCTTAGTAAATGGGTCAGCTAAGTTATTTGCTGAGGCAATCTGCTCTACCACTATTTCTCCATCCTGAACGAATTCCCGGATTAAGTGGTACTTTCTCTGAATGTGCTTGCCTTTCTTGTGATTCCTGGGCTCTTTGCAGTTAGCTACTGCACCAGTATTGTCGCAGTACATGACAATCGGTTTTTGCACAGCAGGAACTACTCCCAATTCCAAAAGGAATTTTCTGAGCAATACTGCTTCCTTTGCAGCTTCCGATGCCGCCACATACTCTGCTTCCATGGTAGAATCAGCAGTACAATCTTGCTTGACACTTCTCCATGATATAGCCCCTCCTGATAGAGTAAACACGTATCCCGAGGTAGACTTTCTGCCATCTACATCCGACTGGAAATCAGAATCTGTATACGCCAGTGGCGTTAGATCATCTGCTCGGTAGGTTAGCATATAATCTTTCGTTCTCCGAAGATACTTGAATATATGCTTAACAGCTGTCCAGTGCATAGGTCCAGGGTTTGATTGATATCTACTAACCATGCCAACGGCAAAGCAGATATCTGGTCTAGTACACAACATTGCATACATGAGGCTTCCAACAGCTGATGCATATGGTACTCTCCTCATGCTCTCTATCTCCTCTGGTGTCTTCGGACATTGATCCCGAGATAGTGGTACTCCATGTCTAGAAGGTAGCAAGCCCTTCTTGGAGTCATGCATGTTATACTTGACCAATATCTTCTCAATATACGAAGATTGGGATAAGGCTAACATCTTGTTCTTGCGATCTCGCATAAGCTTGATCCCTAAGACATAGCTTGCCTCACCCAAATCCTTCACTTGAAATTGAGATGATAACCAAACCTTTGTAGACGACATCATGCCAACATCATTTCCAATGAGTAATATGTCATCCACATACAGGACTAAAAATGCAACTGCGTTTCCACTCCCCTTCTTATACACACATGGTTCATCAATGTTTTGATCAAAGCCAAAGGATTTGACTGCCTGATTAAACTTGATGTTCCATGCCCTAGATGCTTGCTTAAGTCCATAAATGGACTTCTTAAGCTTACAGACCATGTTCTCTTGGCCTCCAGCAATGAATCCCTCTGGTTGCATCATATAGATGCATTCGTCAAGACTTCCATTAAGAAAAGCTGTCTTGACATCCATCTGCCATATCTCGTAGTCATAATGACATGCGATGGCTAAGAGAATCCTAATGGATTTAAGCATAGCCACTGGTGAAAAGGTTTCCTCATACTCGATACCCTCTTTCTGAGTATATCCTTTCGCCACCAGTCTTGCTTTGAAGGTTTCAACCTTCCCATCCACTCCTCTCTTTCTCTTGTAGATCCACTTGCACCCTATGGGTTTGATCCCTTCAGGTGCATCCACAAGTTCCCAGACTTGATTGGAATACAGAGAATCCAATTCAGATTTCATCGCTTGCTGCCACATGTCAGCATCTATGTCCGTTACTGCTTCTTCGTAACTAGTAGGATCCTCAACCAAATCCTCGGAGTCTGTCATAAAAGACACTCGTAGGTATCTATCTGGCGGTCTAGAAATTCTCCCACTATGACGAGGCTCCGGAGTGTTAAAAGGAATGTCTTGATTTTCTACTGTCTCAGGTTCTGGCACAGATGTTGCAGGAGTTTCTGAAAGAATCTCCTCAATGGTTTCCTTACAACCAAGCTCTTGGCGCATCATGCAATCATCCTCCAAGTACCTAGCATGAGTGCTGATAAGCACCTTTTGCTCCTTTTGATGATAAAAGATGCCTCCTCTCGTTCCCTTAGGATACCCAATGAAGTAGCACATTTCCGATCTGGGTTCTAGCTTGGCAGCTTTATCATTCAGTACATAGGCTGGACAACCCCAAATGTGAATATGTCTTAAACTGGGTTTTCGACCTGTCCACATTTCTTGAGGTGTCCTAGGTACTGATTTAGAAGGTACCAGATTCAAAATGTATGCTGCTGCTTCTAGGGCATATCCCCAAAATGATATGGGTAGGGTTGCATGACTCATCATGGACCTTACCATATCTAGAAGGGTACGGTTTCTTCTCTCTGCTACACCATTTTGCTGGGGTGTACCCGGTGCAGACAACTGAGACACAATCCCATGTTGTGTGAGGTACTCCTTGAACTCACCTAGGAGGTACTCGCCACCTCGATCAGATCGAAGAGCTTTGATATGTTTCCCTAGTTGTAGCTCCGCCTCAGCCTTGAATTGTTTGAACTTATCAAACGCTTCAGACTTGCGTCGCATTAGGTACACATATCCATACCTAGAGTAATCATCGGTGAAGGTGATGAAATACTCATAACCTCCTCTAGCTAGTTTGTTCATAGGACCACACACATCAGTGTGAACCAATTCTAACAACTCCTTTGACCTTAGTCCCTTTCCAGAGAATGACCTTTTGGTCATCTTTCCTATGAGACAAGATTCACACTGAGGTAAAGGTTCGAGATCTAATGAGCTCAAAGGCCCATCCTCTACCAACCTCTGAATCCGTTTTAGGTTAATGTGACCCAAACGTAAGTGCCAAAGATAAGTGTCATTGGTCGAAGATACCTTCCTCTTAAGGGAAGCTGAGCTTTCTAGTTGTACATTGTGCAGTGAGGGAGCAATAGGATATATATAAAATAAGTTATCATGCATTCTACCGGAACATATAATATTTCCATCTCTACCGATATCAACACCAGAATGGAAAGAAACTGAATAATTAAATTCAATGAGTCTGGAAACTGAAATTAAATTCTTCCTTATGTCCGGAACATAGATAACATTGTTTAAAACTAATATCCTATCATGCGGAAAATGTAAGGTAACAGCTCCCACTGCAACAGCCCATATCTTTGCTCCATTTCCGACTCTAAGGTCAAATTCTCCTTTCTCAAGCCTTTTCATTATCTGAAACCCCTGCAATGAATTGCATATGTGATTAGTGGCTCCAGAGTCTACTATCCATGAATCAGTAGAATCAACCACATGACAGGTTTCAATGTAATAGGAAAGAGATATACCTTTCTTATCTGAGCCTAGGAGCTTGGGACAATCTTTCTTCCAGTGACCTTTGAGGCCGCACTTGAAGCATTTCCCTTTGGGCTTATCACCTGTACCTCTGTCCTTCTTACCAGCATTGCCCTTTTTCTGCCCTTTTCCCTTACCCTGCTTCTTCTTGAACTTTTTCCCTTTCGGGTTCAGTTTAGAGGAAGACTGGGAAAAATGAGCTTGGCCTTTAGGCTTCACGATGGCCTCTGCCGCCTGGAGTTCTTTCATTAACTCAGAGAGAGTCATGTCCAATTTACTCATGTTGAAGTTGAGCTTGAACTGGTTGAAAGACTCCGGTAGAGTTTCGAGAATCATATCAGTTTGACTCCCTGCATCAATCTCAGCCCCTAGGATCTCAGCTTCATTGAAACAATCCATCATCTTGAGCATGTGCTCTCTGACAGGTGTTCCCTCAGCCATCCTGGTATTCATGATTGTCCTTAAAGCAGCTTGCCTAGCTGGCCTGCTTTTGTCTGCGAACATCTCAGACAAGGACAACATGATGTCTGCAGCTGTGTCCATTTGCTCATGCTGCGTTTGCAACACGTTGGACATGGAAGCAAGCATGTAGCATTTGGCCATGCTATTTGCCTTTTTCCATTTCTTTTCAGCCTCTAGCTGGTCATCTGTAGAATAATCATCAACGGTAGGACAGGGTTCCGACAGAACATACTTGTACTCCTCAGCGGTGAGTACTATGTTCAGGTTTCTTTTCCAGTCTACGTAATTAGGGCCAGTCAATTTGTTCTCACGCAGAATACTCATCAATGGGCTAAAAGAGTCCTTCCCCATCTCTCTGGATATATAACAGGTTATAATTAGACAGGCAGTATATATGTAATATGTATATGGTGCTTGTAGTAAAAGGAAAAACATGCACAAGACTTTTTACATTATATAACCCTAATAATGTATCAGTGTCTCAACCTCCTCATAGACCCTCCACCGAAGGGATGGCCGAGCCTACAGTCACGTTGAGTTAAGCCTAGCTTATTTGGATCATCACTGTCTGGATACGCATACCCAGTGATAACCCAATCACTGATTGGTTTGGCCTCATATGACAAATAACACTAACTCCTAGGGAGAGGTTATTACCGTCTTATGTCAAGTGTATTACCATCTCTTATGAACGTTCCCAGAATGTCTATGACTTAAGTCCTTCGAAGGGAAGAGACTTTAATCCAATCTAGAAGTGATCTTTAGTAAAGAGCTCCACCGAAGGGATGGCCGCTCCCATCAACGCTTCATTGACATTCTATAGAAGTGATCTTTAGTAAAGAACTCCACCGAAGGGATGGCCGCTCCCACTAACACCTCATTACGAATATTCACATTAGTTCACCTACTAATTCATCAAAGTGATCTTTAGTAAAGAACTCCACTGAAGGGATGGCCGCTCCCACTAACACTCCAATGAGTTAGCATGAACCGAAATTGGAAGGCCGTGGGATTTTTCCAAATCCCTCTCCCACTTGATTATTTAACACTAGGGTTATGGGCCCACTTTGGTATCAACATATTAGATTTTAGTTTGGCCTCTTTTGGAAACTAAGGGTACCAAGGTAAACTAAACCCTATCCAATTTTAAACCTTAGACAAATAGAAGGTGCTGGTCTAAGATCCGTTTAAAAACAATTTGCCAAACAAAAACAATCCAATATAGAAAGATGCCAATTTTAAGAACCTAGTGGTGGCCATGTTTCTAGGTGATAAACATAGCAATTATATAAAGCATTCAACCATGCATTCCATATATAAAAGCAAATTTAAAGAATGCAATCCTTGATGGCTCCCTGCTCTTCGGACTTCAAATCCTTTTCCAATTAGGAAACTTGGTAAAGAGTCCTTCTTGCGCTAGGAAACCTCCGTTGCCTTCGTCACCATGGGACCCGTTTTGTTGCAACCTTCCTCGCTTGAAACTTTCCTTTTCTTGCTTGTTACAATAAATCAAAATTTATACAAGCAGCCCAATGAAAAACAAAAACCCAAAATTACATTGGAGATTCCTATGCTTTTCAAGAAAGCTTACATCAAGACTAGTTGAAATAAAAGTAAGGAAATAATTACAACTTCCTATGATTGCTAACCGCGCAATCGTACATATTTCAACTAATAAAAACCATCCAAATCCACACACATACATGCGAACCATCAAGGATGCAATATATGGCTGCAAACAAAGAGGTTAGTGCATGCAATATTGCTATGAACAGCACTATTCATCAACCTGAAATTATTCCAGCAATCTGGAAAAATTTTTCTGCACACTACAACTGCAGTAAACTGAGTTTTGAAAAATTCCAGCACCCTGGAACAATTTCTGCACACTATATAGGCAGCATACAACAATCTGAAATTGTTCCAGCAGCCTAAAAAAAATAATTCTGCACTCCTATCCTGCAGTAAACTATGATCTGTGCAAATTCCAGCAGCTTTGAAATAATTTCTGCACTCCTAATAGGCAGCCACCATGCCCTTAATTAATCTAGGAATGTAAGAAACACAACATGGGATCATGATATCACATGGAGAGGCTCTGATACCAATGAAAGAATATGCATATCAGATCTTAAAAGAGACTAACATGGCTGCTTTGAGGTTGTTCAAGTTTTAAAAAACTAGAAAAACAGATCTGATTCCAGCCATGAATACATGCATATAAATCCATGAAACCATGATCAACATGTGTTTAAATCATATAAGAAACATAGAAGAACTTATACCTGATGTTTTGAAGACTTAAAACCTCTGAGAAGGATGCTGCAAAGGTCTGATATCAGCCAGCAGAAGACAGTGCTGGTTGCAGGAATTTTCTGCAACAATGCTCCTTCTAGTCTTCTCCTCTATTCCCCTTTCTACAATCTGATTGGCTATTGCTGGTGGGAACAAACTAGGCTTCCTCCTAACTGTTTTTCCCTTGATTTTATGTGAGAAAACCAGACCTGATATGGTCTTTCTCCAGGAGCAAAAACGTGCACCAGCAAGAAGACTTTTTATGTGCAATGGACGTCCAACCAGGAAAGGTGTAGCTGGTCTCCTCTCTCTAAAAGATCTCCCACGCCCCAAGAGGGTTTTCTCTCCTCTCTTTCTTAATGTTAATCCACGCCCAAAGAGGGAACCAGCAATATATAATGCTGAATGTCTTGGAGAGAAAGTATCTTGAAAGAACTAGGAAACCAAGGAGAGAAAATAGGAACTTTCCAAAATTGAAACCACACTCCTTCATGGACGTCCAGCCCTCTTTCCTTTTTCCATTTAGTTTCTAAATTGAATTAGAAAGCTACTAAACTTTAGGAAAGCTTGCACAAAGAGAACTCCTTCCAATTAATGGGACCTACACAAACTTGGGACCCACATACTAGGGACCACATTGGTTAGCCCACATATACTATGGCCCATGCACTAAATAATTTATCTAGAGTTATAATTCATGTATGCCATCATGGGCCTATTTGAATTTACACTCAAAATTATTTCTCCACACATTTAAACAATTTAGGAAACCTTGCCAATCTAGGAAAGTGGCTAGAGAAGGGACCAAAAGACATATTTGCCCTTGGCTCCCAAAATGACCAAAATGTCCATGCTAACCCCATAGCAACACTAGGATCATTTTAACCTTAACTCATTCCACTAAAGAGTTATGGTTGCACTCCAGGGACAAATATTAAATTACAATTAAAGCTCATCATAGACTGACGATTGTCTTTGACCTACCAAGTACAATGACCATAATGCCCCTCTATGTAACATCCATAATCAAGTAGGTTAACCGATGTACTATCTACCTTCTTGATTACATCTAAACCTTAGAACTTCATACCCTTGACTTAATCATCATCCGGATATCATTCTCTTGATCCAGGGAGCGACCCACAAGTTCAATATCCATATGGAACATCCATATACTAAGATCTTAGATTCTGATGATTAATCGGATAATTCTAAGGGGACGATCATTCCATCATGTGATGGCATAGATTCCATATTGCATTTGCACGTCCCAACTAATCAAGCCCAAGCACCCAAAACACAGAGCTGTTGACCCATGAACAGGATCTCACCCATAGTGAATTAAAGCACAAGAACTTGACTTCGTCAGTTCATCCACAAATGCTCAAGATTAAGAGCACTGGTCACTCAGTAGCAAGAGGTGATTTGATCTCTCTCTGTGATAGTACTATTTTAGAGATCACACCTACAAGTGGTCCTGTTCAATGCATGACACATGCACTAATGAGATAAATCCGGAAAGACCTCCTTGACTAAGGTAAGTCACCCTGAACACAGGAGAGTATCTCATTATAACTTATACCAAGATGAAGTGCCCAACTCCATCTCTCAGTTATGAACAAGTTTATTGTTTCAAGTGTCCATGACTCAGACCTAACTGTGTGTAGCCACTACACACCTAAGTCATTACTAGAAAACAATGGGCCTTACACAACCATACATATACACAAGTATAAAGAGAAAGAAGTCATTCCATTAAATAACCAATAAATATCCAGTTACAAAGATGAGAGTGCAGTCAGTGGGCTTTAGGGCATACACCAATCCCAACAATCTCCCACTTGCACTAAAGATCACTACGACCTAACCTAACTCCCATAGACTCAACATGTGAAGTAAAGACTTTCTCAGTAAGAGTCTTAGTAAATGGGTCAGCTAAGTTATTTGCTGAGGCAATCTGCTCTACCACTATTTCTCCATCCTGAACGAATTCCCGGATTAAGTGGTACTTTCTCTGAATGTGCTTGCCTTTCTTGTGATTCCTGGGCTCTTTGCAGTTAGCTACTGCACCAGTATTGTCGCAGTACATGACAATCGGTTTTTGCACAGCAGGAACTACTCCCAATTCCAAAAGGAATTTTCTGAGCAATACTGCTTCCTTTGCAGCTTCCGATGCCGCCACATACTCTGCTTCCATGGTAGAATCAGCAGTACAATCTTGCTTGACACTTCTCCATGATATAGCCCCTCCTGATAGAGTAAACACGTATCCCGAGGTAGACTTTCTGCCATCTACATCCGACTGGAAATCAGAATCTGTATACGCCAGTGGCGTTAGATCATCTGCTCGGTAGGTTAGCATATAATCTTTCGTTCTCCGAAGATACTTGAATATATGCTTAACAGCTGTCCAGTGCATAGGTCCAGGGTTTGATTGATATCTACTAACCATGCCAACGGCAAAGCAGATATCTGGTCTAGTACACAACATTGCATACATGAGGCTTCCAACAGCTGATGCATATGGTACTCTCCTCATGCTCTCTATCTCCTCTGGTGTCTTCGGACATTGATCCCGAGATAGTGGTACTCCATGTCTAGAAGGTAGCAAGCCCTTCTTGGAGTCATGCATGTTATACTTGACCAATATCTTCTCAATATACGAAGATTGGGATAAGGCTAACATCTTGTTCTTGCGATCTCGCATAAGCTTGATCCCTAAGACATAGCTTGCCTCACCCAAATCCTTCACTTGAAATTGAGATGATAACCAAACCTTTGTAGACGACATCATGCCAACATCATTTCCAATGAGTAATATGTCATCCACATACAGGACTAAAAATGCAACTGCGTTTCCACTCCCCTTCTTATACACACATGGTTCATCAATGTTTTGATCAAAGCCAAAGGATTTGACTGCCTGATTAAACTTGATGTTCCATGCCCTAGATGCTTGCTTAAGTCCATAAATGGACTTCTTAAGCTTACAGACCATGTTCTCTTGGCCTCCAGCAATGAATCCCTCTGGTTGCATCATATAGATGCATTCGTCAAGACTTCCATTAAGAAAAGCTGTCTTGACATCCATCTGCCATATCTCGTAGTCATAATGACATGCGATGGCTAAGAGAATCCTAATGGATTTAAGCATAGCCACTGGTGAAAAGGTTTCCTCATACTCGATACCCTCTTTCTGAGTATATCCTTTCGCCACCAGTCTTGCTTTGAAGGTTTCAACCTTCCCATCCACTCCTCTCTTTCTCTTGTAGATCCACTTGCACCCTATGGGTTTGATCCCTTCAGGTGCATCCACAAGTTCCCAGACTTGATTGGAATACAGAGAATCCAATTCAGATTTCATCGCTTGCTGCCACATGTCAGCATCTATGTCCGTTACTGCTTCTTCGTAACTAGTAGGATCCTCAACCAAATCCTCGGAGTCTGTCATAAAAGACACTCGTAGGTATCTATCTGGCGGTCTAGAAATTCTCCCACTATGACGAGGCTCCGGAGTGTTAAAAGGAATGTCTTGATTTTCTACTGTCTCAGGTTCTGGCACAGATGTTGCAGGAGTTTCTGAAAGAATCTCCTCAATGGTTTCCTTACAACCAAGCTCTTGGCGCATCATGCAATCATCCTCCAAGTACCTAGCATGAGTGCTGATAAGCACCTTTTGCTCCTTTGGATGATAAAAGATGCCTCCTCTCGTTCCCTTAGGATACCCAATGAAGTAGCACATTTCCGATCTGGGTTCTAGCTTGGCAGCTTTATCATTCAGTACATAGGCTGGACAACCCCAAATGTGAATATGTCTTAAACTGGGTTTTCGACCTGTCCACATTTCTTGAGGTGTCCTAGGTACTGATTTAGAAGGTACCAGATTCAAAATGTATGCTGCTGCTTCTAGGGCATATCCCCAAAATGATATGGGTAGGGTTGCATGACTCATCATGGACCTTACCATATCTAGAAGGGTACGGTTTCTTCTCTCTGCTACACCATTTTGCTGGGGTGTACCCGGTGCAGACAACTGAGACACAATCCCATGTTGTGTGAGGTACTCCTTGAACTCACCTAGGAGGTACTCGCCACCTCGATCAGATCGAAGAGCTTTGATATGTTTCCCTAGTTGTAGCTCCGCCTCAGCCTTGAATTGTTTGAACTTATCAAACGCTTCAGACTTGCGTCGCATTAGGTACACATATCCATACCTAGAGTAATCATCGGTGAAGGTGATGAAATACTCATAACCTCCTCTAGCTAGTTTGTTCATAGGACCACACACATCAGTGTGAACCAATTCTAACAACTCCTTTGACCTTAGTCCCTTTCCAGAGAATGACCTTTTGGTCATCTTTCCTATGAGACAAGATTCACACTGAGGTAAAGGTTCGAGATCTAATGAGCTCAAAGGCCCATCCTCTACCAACCTCTGAATCCGTTTTAGGTTAATGTGACCCAAACGTAAGTGCCAAAGATAAGTGTCATTGGTCGAAGATACCTTCCTCTTAAGGGAAGCTGAGCTTTCTAGTTGTACATTGTGCAGTGAGGGAGCAATAGGATATATATAAAATAAGTTATCATGCATTCTACCGGAACATATAATATTTCCATCTCTACCGATATCAACACCAGAATGGAAAGAAACTGAATAATTAAATTCAATGAGTCTGGAAACTGAAATTAAATTCTTCCTTATGTCCGGAACATAGATAACATTGTTTAAAACTAATATCCTATCATGCGGAAAATGTAAGGTAACAGCTCCCACTGCAACAGCCCATATCTTTGCTCCATTTCCGACTCTAAGGTCAAATTCTCCTTTCTCAAGCCTTTTCATTATCTGAAACCCCTGCAATGAATTGCATATGTGATTAGTGGCTCCAGAGTCTACTATCCATGAATCAGTAGAATCAACCACATGACAGGTTTCAATGTAATAGGAAAGAGATATACCTTTCTTATCTGAGCCTAGGAGCTTGGGACAATCTTTCTTCCAGTGACCTTTGAGGCCGCACTTGAAGCATTTCCCTTTGGGCTTATCACCTGTACCTCTGTCCTTCTTACCAGCATTGCCCTTTTTCTGCCCTTTTCCCTTACCCTGCTTCTTCTTGAACTTTTTCCCTTTCGGGTTCAGTTTAGAGGAAGACTGGGAAAAATGAGCTTGGCCTTTAGGCTTCACGATGGCCTCTGCCGCCTGGAGTTCTTTCATTAACTCAGAGAGAGTCATGTCCAATTTACTCATGTTGAAGTTGAGCTTGAACTGGTTGAAAGACTCCGGTAGAGTTTCGAGAATCATATCAGTTTGACTCCCTGCATCAATCTCAGCCCCTAGGATCTCAGCTTCATTGAAACAATCCATCATCTTGAGCATGTGCTCTCTGACAGGTGTTCCCTCAGCCATCCTGGTATTCATGATTGTCCTTAAAGCAGCTTGCCTAGCTGGCCTGCTTTTGTCTGCGAACATCTCAGACAAGGACAACATGATGTCTGCAGCTGTGTCCATTTGCTCATGCTGCGTTTGCAACACGTTGGACATGGAAGCAAGCATGTAGCATTTGGCCATGCTATTTGCCTTTTTCCATTTCTTTTCAGCCTCTAGCTGGTCATCTGTAGAATAATCATCAACGGTAGGACAGGGTTCCGACAGAACATACTTGTACTCCTCAGCGGTGAGTACTATGTTCAGGTTTCTTTTCCAGTCTACGTAATTAGGGCCAGTCAATTTGTTCTCACGCAGAATACTCATCAATGGGCTAAAAGAGTCCTTCCCCATCTCTCTGGATATATAACAGGTTATAATTAGACAGGCAGTATATATGTAATATGTATATGGTGCTTGTAGTAAAAGGAAAAACATGCACAAGACTTTTTACATTATATAACCCTAATAATGTATCAGTGTCTCAACCTCCTCATAGACCCTCCACCGAAGGGATGGCCGAGCCTACAGTCACGTTGAGTTAAGCCTAGCTTATTTGGATCATCACTGTCTGGATACGCATACCCAGTGATAACCCAATCACTGATTGGTTTGGCCTCATATGACAAATAACACTAACTCCTAGGGAGAGGTTATTACCGTCTTATGTCAAGTGTATTACCATCTCTTATGAACGTTCCCAGAATGTCTATGACTTAAGTCCTTCGAAGGGAAGAGACTTTAATCCAATCTAGAAGTGATCTTTAGTAAAGAGCTCCACCAAAGGGATGGCCGCTCCCATCAACGCTTCATTGACATTCTATAGAAGTGATCTTTAGTAAAGAACTCCACCGAAGGGATGGCCGCTCCCACTAACACCTCATTACGAATATTCACATTAGTTCACCTACTAATTCATCAAAGTGATCTTTAGTAAAGAACTCCACCGAAGGGATGGCCGCTCCCACTAACACTCCAATGAGTTAGCATGAACCGAAATTGGAAGGCCGTGGGATTTTTCCAAATCCCTCTCCCACTTGATTATTTAACACTAGGGTTATGGGCCCACTTTGGTATCAACATATTAGATTTTAGTTTGGCCTCTTTTGGAAACTAAGGGTACCAAGGTAAACTAAACCCTATCCAATTTTAAACCTTAGACAAATAGAAGGTGCTGGTCTAAGATCCGTTTAAAAACAATTTGCCAAACAAAAACAATCCAATATAGAAAGATGCCAATTTTAAGAACCTAGTGGTGGCCATGTTTCTAGGTGATAAACATAGCAATTATATAAAGCATTCAACCATGCATTCCATATATAAAAGCAAATTTAAAGAATGCAATCCTTGATGGCTCCCTGCTCTTCGGACTTCAAATCCTTTTCCAATTAGGAAACTTGGTAAAGAGTCCTTCTTGCGCTAGGAAACCTCCGTTGCCTTCGTCACCATGGGACCCGTTTTGTTGCAACCTTCCTCGCTTGAAACTTTCCTTTTCTTGCTTGTTACAATAAATCAAAATTTATACAAGCAGCCCAATGAAAAACAAAAACCCAAAATTACATTGGAGATTCCTATGCTTTTCAAGAAAGCTTACATCAAGACTAGTTGAAATAAAAGTAAGGAAATAATTACAACTTCCTATGATTGCTAACCGCGCAATCGTACATATTTCAACTAATAAAAACCATCCAAATCCACACACATACATGCGAACCATCAAGGATGCAATATATGGCTGCAAACAAAGAGGTTAGTGCATGCAATATTGCTATGAACAGCACTATTCATCAACCTGAAATTATTCCAGCAATCTGGAAAAATTTTTCTGCACACTACAACTGCAGTAAACTGAGTTTTGAAAAATTCCAGCACCCTGGAACAATTTCTGCACACTATATAGGCAGCATACAACAATCTGAAATTGTTCCAGCAGCCTAAAAAAAATAATTCTGCACTCCTATCCTGCAGTAAACTATGATCTGTGCAAATTCCAGCAGCTTTGAAATAATTTCTGCACTCCTAATAGGCAGCCACCATGCCCTTAATTAATCTAGGAATGTAAGAAACACAACATGGGATCATGATATCACATGGAGAGGCTCTGATACCAATGAAAGAATATGCATATCAGATCTTAAAAGAGACTAACATGGCTGCTTTGAGGTTGTTCAAGTTTTAAAAAACTAGAAAAACAGATCTGATTCCAGCCATGAATACATGCATATAAATCCATGAAACCATGATCAACATGTGTTTAAATCATATAAGAAACATAGAAGAACTTATACCTGATGTTTTGAAGACTTAAAACCTCTGAGAAGGATGCTGCAAAGGTCTGATATCAGCCAGCAGAAGACAGTGCTGGTTGCAGGAATTTTCTGCAACAATGCTCCTTCTAGTCTTCTCCTCTATTCCCCTTTCTACAATCTGATTGGCTATTGCTGGTGGGAACAAACTAGGCTTCCTCCTAACTGTTTTTCCCTTGATTTTATGTGAGAAAACCAGACCTGATATGGTCTTTCTCCAGGAGCAAAAACGTGCACCAGCAAGAAGACTTTTTATGTGCAATGGACGTCCAACCAGGAAAGGTGTAGCTGGTCTCCTCTCTCTAAAAGATCTCCCACGCCCCAAGAGGGTTTTCTCTCCTCTCTTTCTTAATGTTAATCCACGCCCAAAGAGGGAACCAGCAATATATAATGCTGAATGTCTTGGAGAGAAAGTATCTTGAAAGAACTAGGAAACCAAGGAGAGAAAATAGGAACTTTCCAAAATTGAAACCACACTCCTTCATGGACGTCCAGCCCTCTTTCCTTTTTCCATTTAGTTTCTAAATTGAATTAGAAAGCTACTAAACTTTAGGAAAGCTTGCACAAAGAGAACTCCTTCCAATTAATGGGACCTACACAAACTTGGGACCCACATACTAGGGACTACATTGGTTAGCCCACATATACTATGGCCCATGCACTAAATAATTTATCTAGAGTTATAATTCATGTATGCCATCATGGGCCTATTTGAATTTACACTCAAAATTATTTCTCCACACATTTAAACAATTTAGGAAACCTTGCCAATCTAGGAAAGTGGCTAGAGAAGGGACCAAAAGACATATTTGCCCTTGGCTCCCAAAATGACCAAAATGTCCATGCTAACCCCATAGCAACACTAGGATCATTTTAACCTTAACTCATTCCACTAAAGAGTTATGGTTGCACTCCAGGGACAAATATTAAATTGCAATTAAAGCTCATCATAGACTGACGATTGTCTTTGACCTACCAAGTACAATGACCATAATGCCCCTCTATGTAACATCCATAATCAAGTAGGTTAACCGATGTACTATCTACCTTCTTGATTACATCTAAACCTTAGAACTTCATACCCTTGACTTAATCATCATCCGGATATCATTCTCTTGATCCAGGGAGCGACCCACAAGTTCAATATCCATATGGAACATCCATATACTAAGATCTTAGATTCTGATGATTAATCGGATAATTCTAAGGGGACGATCATTCCATCATGTGATGGCATAGATTCCATATTGCATTTGCACGTCCCAACTAATCAAGCCCAAGCACCCAAAACACAGAGCTGTTGACCCATGAACAGGATCTCACCCATAGTGAATTAAAGCACAAGAACTTGACTTCGTCAGTTCATCCACAAATGCTCAAGATTAAGAGCACTGGTCACTCAGTAGCAAGAGGTGATTTGATCTCTCTCTGTGATAGTACTATTTTAGAGATCACACCTACAAGTGGTCCTGTTCAATGCATGACACATGCACTAATGAGATAAATCCGGAAAGACCTCCTTGACTAAGGTAAGTCACCCTGAACACAGGAGAGTATCTCATTATAACTTATACCAAGATGAAGTGCCCAACTCCATCTCTCAGTTATGAACAAGTTTATTGTTTCAAGTGTCCATGACTCAGACCTAACTGTGTGTAGCCACTACACACCTAAGTCATTACTAGAAAACAATGGGCCTTACACAACCATACATATACACAAGTATAAAGAGAAAGAAGTCATTCCATTAAATAACCAATAAATATCCAGTTACAAAGATGAGAGTGCAGTCAGTGGGCTTTAGGGCATACACCAATCCCAACAATCTCCCACTTGCACTAAAGATCACTACGACCTAACCTAACTCCCATAGACTCAACATGTGAAGTAAAGACTTTCTCAGTAAGAGTCTTAGTAAATGGGTCAGCTAAGTTATTTGCTGAGGCAATCTGCTCTACCACTATTTCTCCATCCTGAACGAATTCCCGGATTAAGTGGTACTTTCTCTGAATGTGCTTGCCTTTCTTGTGATTCCTGGGCTCTTTGCAGTTAGCTACTGCACCAGTATTGTCGCAGTACATGACAATCGGTTTTTGCACAGCAGGAACTACTCCCAATTCCAAAAGGAATTTTCTGAGCAATACTGCTTCCTTTGCAGCTTCCGATGCCGCCACATACTCTGCTTCCATGGTAGAATCAGCAGTACAATCTTGCTTGACACTTCTCCATGATATAGCCCCTCCTGATAGAGTAAACACGTATCCCGAGGTAGACTTTCTGCCATCTACATCCGACTGGAAATCAGAATCTGTATACGCCAGTGGCGTTAGATCATCTGCTCGGTAGGTTAGCATATAATCTTTCGTTCTCCGAAGATACTTGAATATATGCTTAACAGCTGTCCAGTGCATAGGTCCAGGGTTTGATTGATATCTACTAACCATGCCAACGGCAAAGCAGATATCTGGTCTAGTACACAACATTGCATACATGAGGCTTCCAACAGCTGATGCATATGGTACTCTCCTCATGCTCTCTATCTCCTCTGGTGTCTTCGGACATTGATCCCGAGATAGTGGTACTCCATGTCTAGAAGGTAGCAAGCCCTTCTTGGAGTCATGCATGTTATACTTGACCAATATCTTCTCAATATACGAAGATTGGGATAAGGCTAACATCTTGTTCTTGCGATCTCGCATAAGCTTGATCCCTAAGACATAGCTTGCCTCACCCAAATCCTTCACTTGAAATTGAGATGATAACCAAACCTTTGTAGACGACATCATGCCAACATCATTTCCAATGAGTAATATGTCATCCACATACAGGACTAAAAATGCAACTGCGTTTCCACTCCCCTTCTTATACACACATGGTTCATCAATGTTTTGATCAAAGCCAAAGGATTTGACTGCCTGATTAAACTTGATGTTCCATGCCCTAGATGCTTGCTTAAGTCCATAAATGGACTTCTTAAGCTTACACACCATGTTCTCTTGGCCTCCAGCAATGAATCCCTCTGGTTGCATCATATAGATGCATTCGTCAAGACTTCCATTAAGAAAAGCTGTCTTGACATCCATCTGCCATATCTCGTAGTCATAATGACATGCGATGGCTAAGAGAATCCTAATGGATTTAAGCATAGCCACTGGTGAAAAGGTTTCCTCATACTCGATACCCTCTTTCTGAGTATATCCTTTCGCCACCAGTCTTGCTTTGAAGGTTTCAACCTTCCCATCCACTCCTCTCTTTCTCTTGTAGATCCACTTGCACCCTATGGGTTTGATCCCTTCAGGTGCATCCACAAGTTCCCAGACTTGATTGGAATACAGAGAATCCAATTCAGATTTCATCGCTTGCTGCCACATGTCAGCATCTATGTCCGTTACTGCTTCTTCGTAACTAGTAGGATCCTCAACCAAATCCTCGGAGTCTGTCATAAAAGACACTCGTAGGTATCTATCTGGCGGTCTAGAAATTCTCCCACTATGACGAGGCTCCGGAGTGTTAAAAGGAATGTCTTGATTTTCTACTGTCTCAGGTTCTGGCACAGATGTTGCAGGAGTTTCTGAAAGAATCTCCTCAATGGTTTCCTTACAACCAAGCTCTTGGCGCATCATGCAATCATCCTCCAAGTACCTAGCATGAGTGCTGATAAGCACCTTTTGCTCCTTTGGATGATAAAAGATGCCTCCTCTCGTTCCCTTAGGATACCCAATGAAGTAGCACATTTCCGATCTGGGTTCTAGCTTGGCAGCTTTATCATTCAGTACATAGGCTGGACAACCCCAAATGTGAATATGTCTTAAACTGGGTTTTCGACCTGTCCACATTTCTTGAGGTGTCCTAGGTACTGATTTAGAAGGTACCAGATTCAAAATGTATGCTGCTGCTTCTAGGGCATATCCCCAAAATGATATGGGTAGGGTTGCATGACTCATCATGGACCTTACCATATCTAGAAGGGTACGGTTTCTTCTCTCTGCTACACCATTTTGCTGGGGTGTACCCGGTGCAGACAACTGAGACACAATCCCATGTTGTGTGAGGTACTCCTTGAACTCACCTAGGAGGTACTCGCCACCTCGATCAGATCGAAGAGCTTTGATATGTTTCCCTAGTTGTAGCTCCGCCTCAGCCTTGAATTGTTTGAACTTATCAAACGCTTCAGACTTGCGTCGCATTAGGTACACATATCCATACCTAGAGTAATCATCGGTGAAGGTGATGAAATACTCATAACCTCCTCTAGCTAGTTTGTTCATAGGACCACACACATCAGTGTGAACCAATTCTAACAACTCCTTTGACCTTAGTCCCTTTCCAGAGAATGACCTTTTGGTCATCTTTCCTATGAGACAAGATTCACACTGAGGTAAAGGTTCGAGATCTAATGAGCTCAAAGGCCCATCCTCTACCAACCTCTGAATCCGTTTTAGGTTAATGTGACCCAAACGTAAGTGCCAAAGATAAGTGTCATTGGTCGAAGATACCTTCCTCTTAAGGGAAGCTGAGCTTTCTAGTTGTACATTGTGCAGTGAGGGAGCAATAGGATATATATAAAATAAGTTATCATGCATTCTACCGGAACATATAATATTTCCATCTCTACCGATATCAACACCAGAATGGAAAGAAACTGAATAATTAAATTCAATGAGTCTGGAAACTGAAATTAAATTCTTCCTTATGTCCGGAACATAGATAACATTGTTTAAAACTAATATCCTATCATGCGGAAAATGTAAGGTAACAGCTCCCACTGCAACAGCCCATATCTTTGCTCCATTTCCGACTCTAAGGTCAAATTCTCCTTTCTCAAGCCTTTTCATTATCTGAAACCCCTGCAATGAATTGCATATGTGATTAGTGGCTCCAGAGTCTACTATCCATGAATCAGTAGAATCAACCACATGACAGGTTTCAATGTAATAGGAAAGAGATATACCTTTCTTATCTGAGCCTAGGAGCTTGGGACAATCTTTCTTCCAGTGACCTTTGAGGCCGCACTTGAAGCATTTCCCTTTGGGCTTATCACCTGTACCTCTGTCCTTCTTACCAGCATTGCCCTTTTTCTGCCCTTTTCCCTTACCCTGCTTCTTCTTGAACTTTTTCCCTTTCGGGTTCAGTTTAGAGGAAGACTGGGAAAAATGAGCTTGGCCTTTAGGCTTCACGATGGCCTCTGCCGCCTGGAGTTCTTTCATTAACTCAGAGAGAGTCATGTCCAATTTACTCATGTTGAAGTTGAGCTTGAACTGGTTGAAAGACTCCGGTAGAGTTTCGAGAATCATATCAGTTTGACTCCCTGCATCAATCTCAGCCCCTAGGATCTCAGCTTCATTGAAACAATCCATCATCTTGAGCATGTGCTCTCTGACAGGTGTTCCCTCAGCCATCCTGGTATTCATGATTGTCCTTAAAGCAGCTTGCCTAGCTGGCCTGCTTTTGTCTGCGAACATCTCAGACAAGGACAACATGATGTCTGCAGCTGTGTCCATTTGCTCATGCTGCGTTTGCAACACGTTGGACATGGAAGCAAGCATGTAGCATTTGGCCATGCTATTTGCCTTTTTCCATTTCTTTTCAGCCTCTAGCTGGTCATCTGTAGAATAATCATCAACGGTAGGACAGGGTTCCGACAGAACATACTTGTACTCCTCAGCGGTGAGTACTATGTTCAGGTTTCTTTTCCAGTCTACGTAATTAGGGCCAGTCAATTTGTTCTCACGCAGAATACTCATCAATGGGCTAAAAGAGTCCTTCCCCATCTCTCTGGATATATAACAGGTTATAATTAGACAGGCAGTATATATGTAATATGTATATGGTGCTTGTAGTAAAAGGAAAAACATGCACAAGACTTTTTACATTATATAACCCTAATAATGTATCAGTGTCTCAACCTCCTCATAGACCCTCCACCGAAGGGATGGCCGAGCCTACAGTCACGTTGAGTTAAGCCTAGCTTATTTGGATCATCACTGTCTGGATACGCATACCCAGTGATAACCCAATCACTGATTGGTTTGGCCTCATATGACAAATAACACTAACTCCTAGGGAGAGGTTATTACCGTCTTATGTCAAGTGTATTACCATCTCTTATGAACGTTCCCAGAATGTCTATGACTTAAGTCCTTCGAAGGGAAGAGACTTTAATCCAATCTAGAAGTGATCTTTAGTAAAGAGCTCCACCGAAGGGATGGCCGCTCCCATCAACGCTTCATTGACATTCTATAGAAGTGATCTTTAGTAAAGAACTCCACCGAAGGGATGGCCGCTCCCACTAACACCTCATTACGAATATTCACATTAGTTCACCTACTAATTCATCAAAGTGATCTTTAGTAAAGAACTCCACCGAAGGGATGGCCGCTCCCACTAACACTCCAATGAGTTAGCATGAACCGAAATTGGAAGGCCGTGGGATTTTTCCAAATCCCTCTCCCACTTGATTATTTAACACTAGGGTTATGGGCCCACTTTGGTATCAACATATTAGATTTTAGTTTGGCCTCTTTTGGAAACTAAGGGTACCAAGGTAAACTAAACCCTATCCAATTTTAAACCTTAGACAAATAGAAGGTGCTGGTCTAAGATCCGTTTAAAAACAATTTGCCAAACAAAAACAATCCAATATAGAAAGATGCCAATTTTAAGAACCTAGTGGTGGCCATGTTTCTAGGTGATAAACATAGCAATTATATAAAGCATTCAACCATGCATTCCATATATAAAAGCAAATTTAAAGAATGCAATCCTTGATGGCTCCCTGCTCTTCGGACTTCAAATCCTTTTCCAATTAGGAAACTTGGTAAAGAGTCCTTCTTGCGCTAGGAAACCTCCGTTGCCTTCGTCACCATGGGACCCGTTTTGTTGCAACCTTCCTCGCTTGAAACTTTCCTTTTCTTGCTTGTTACAATAAATCAAAATTTATACAAGCAGCCCAATGAAAAACAAAAACCCAAAATTACATTGGAGATTCCTATGCTTTTCAAGAAAGCTTACATCAAGACTAGTTGAAATAAAAGTAAGGAAATAATTACAACTTCCTATGATTGCTAACCGCGCAATCGTACATATTTCAACTAATAAAAACCATCCAAATCCACACACATACATGCGAACCATCAAGGATGCAATATATGGCTGCAAACAAAGAGGTTAGTGCATGCAATATTGCTATGAACAGCACTATTCATCAACCTGAAATTATTCCAGCAATCTGGAAAAATTTTTCTGCACACTACAACTGCAGTAAACTGAGTTTTGAAAAATTCCAGCACCCTGGAACAATTTCTGCACACTATATAGGCAGCATACAACAATCTGAAATTGTTCCAGCAGCCTAAAAAAAATAATTCTGCACTCCTATCCTGCAGTAAACTATGATCTGTGCAAATTCCAGCAGCTTTGAAATAATTTCTGCACTCCTAATAGGCAGCCACCATGCCCTTAATTAATCTAGGAATGTAAGAAACACAACATGGGATCATGATATCACATGGAGAGGCTCTGATACCAATGAAAGAATATGCATATCAGATCTTAAAAGAGACTAACATGGCTGCTTTGAGGTTGTTCAAGTTTTAAAAAACTAGAAAAACAGATCTGATTCCAGCCATGAATACATGCATATAAATCCATGAAACCATGATCAACATGTGTTTAAATCATATAAGAAACATAGAAGAACTTATACCTGATGTTTTGAAGACTTAAAACCTCTGAGAAGGATGCTGCAAAGGTCTGATATCAGCCAGCAGAAGACAGTGCTGGTTGCAGGAATTTTCTGCAACAATGCTCCTTCTAGTCTTCTCCTCTATTCCCCTTTCTACAATCTGATTGGCTATTGCTGGTGGGAACAAACTAGGCTTCCTCCTAACTGTTTTTCCCTTGATTTTATGTGAGAAAACCAGACCTGATATGGTCTTTCTCCAGGAGCAAAAACGTGCACCAGCAAGAAGACTTTTTATGTGCAATGGACGTCCAACCAGGAAAGGTGTAGCTGGTCTCCTCTCTCTAAAAGATCTCCCACGCCCCAAGAGGGTTTTCTCTCCTCTCTTTCTTAATGTTAATCCACGCCCAAAGAGGGAACCAGCAATATATAATGCTGAATGTCTTGGAGAGAAAGTATCTTGAAAGAACTAGGAAACCAAGGAGAGAAAATAGGAACTTTCCAAAATTGAAACCACACTCCTTCATGGACGTCCAGCCCTCTTTCCTTTTTCCATTTAGTTTCTAAATTGAATTAGAAAGCTACTAAACTTTAGGAAAGCT
Organism: Cinnamomum chago; assembly: GCA_038049695.1. Lineage (NCBI taxonomy): Eukaryota > Viridiplantae > Streptophyta > Magnoliopsida > Laurales > Lauraceae > Cinnamomum > Cinnamomum chago. The sequence goes on from CP142451.1 coordinate 54,993,792, forward strand.
TGCACAAAGAGAACTCCTTCCAATTAATGGGACCTACACAAACTTGGGACCCACATACTAGGGACCACATTGGTTAGCCCACATATACTATGGCCCATGCACTAAATAATTTATCTAGAGTTATAATTCATGTATGCCATCATGGGCCTATTTGAATTTACACTCAAAATTATTTCTCCACACATTTAAACAATTTAGGAAACCTTGCCAATCTAGGAAAGTGGCTAGAGAAGGGACCAAAAGACATATTTGCCCTTGGCTCCCAAAATGACCAAAATGTCCATGCTAACCCCATAGCAACACTAGGATCATTTTAACCTTAACTCATTCCACTAAAGAGTTATGGTTGCACTCCAGGGACAAATATTAAATTGCAATTAAAGCTCATCATAGACTGACGATTGTCTTTGACCTACCAAGTACAATGACCATAATGCCCCTCTATGTAACATCCATAATCAAGTAGGTTAACCGATGTACTATCTACCTTCTTGATTACATCTAAACCTTAGAACTTCATACCCTTGACTTAATCATCATCCGGATATCATTCTCTTGATCCAGGGAGCGACCCACAAGTTCAATATCCATATGGAACATCCATATACTAAGATCTTAGATTCTGATGATTAATCGGATAATTCTAAGGGGACGATCATTCCATCATGTGATGGCATAGATTCCATATTGCATTTGCACGTCCCAACTAATCAAGCCCAAGCACCCAAAACACAGAGCTGTTGACCCATGAACAGGATCTCACCCATAGTGAATTAAAGCACAAGAACTTGACTTCGTCAGTTCATCCACAAATGCTCAAGATTAAGAGCACTGGTCACTCAGTAGCAAGAGGTGATTTGATCTCTCTCTGTGATAGTACTATTTTAGAGATCACACCTACAAGTGGTCCTGTTCAATGCATGACACATGCACTAATGAGATAAATCCGGAAAGACCTCCTTGACTAAGGTAAGTCACCCTGAACACAGGAGAGTATCTCATTATAACTTATACCAAGATGAAGTGCCCAACTCCATCTCTCAGTTATGAACAAGTTTATTGTTTCAAGTGTCCATGACTCAGACCTAACTGTGTGTAGCCACTACACACCTAAGTCATTACTAGAAAACAATGGGCCTTACACAACCATACATATACACAAGTATAAAGAGAAAGAAGTCATTCCATTAAATAACCAATAAATATCCAGTTACAAAGATGAGAGTGCAGTCAGTGGGCTTTAGGGCATACACCAATCCCAACAGTTCCACCAAAATCTATTCTTCAAATTGTGGTTCATCTTCGTGCTACCCGGATGCATAGAATATCTCGTGTTGTGAGCTTCATTCATTATTTCACTCTTCAAGTCATCCACATTTGGCACACACAACCGGTCACGAAAATACAATATTCCATTCATCATCTTGAAATCTGGGCGTTCTGTAATATGTTCTACTATCTTTGCCAAGTCTAGGTCTTGCAACTGATTTTCCTTGATCTTCTGGATGAAGGTAGGTTCTGATACTGTCATATTTGCTAATATCATACCCAATTTCAGGGTTTGCACTTCTGTGAAAGTCCTTGGGATCCTAACCCTAGAGGGAGGGGGGGGGGGGGTGAATAGGGTGTGCTACAAATATGACCAATTTTAAACAAATTTAATTTCTTAACATAAACTAGTCACAAGTGATGATTAATCAAACAATATGCGGAAGCTAAAATAAACAACCACCACAAAAGCAAGCACCACAACACCAAGGTTTATAGTGGTTCGGCCTCAATGCCTACGTCCACTACCGGCTTGTGATCCAATCACCCCACCGGATTTCCACTATTTATGCTTTTTACTAGGCTAAGCAATAACCCTTACAAAGTTGTTTTTCTAGGCTAAACAACAACCCCTCAATGTGCTTTTCTAGGCTAAGCAATAACCTTTACAAAATGCTTTTCTTAGGCTAAGCAATAACATTTACACAATGCTTTTCTTAGGCTAAGCAATAACCTTTACAAAAGAAGATTTCTCTAAGAAAGTGTCTTCACAAAAGATCACTCTAAGAGATACAATTTTAAGCTCAATGAAATTGCCTCTTAAATAGGCTAATATGAAAGTTTAATTCAAATTACAAACATACACTAAAACAAGCTAAAGTGTGTGCACAAGTGTATGAATGCTTTACTTCAATCAATGTCTACAATGAAGCTCCTAAATGAATGCTTGATGCATTTTAGAATCAAAGCTTAGAAAATGATGATTGAAGATTAAAACTAATCACATAAAAGATTCAAACAACTTTGAAGAAATGAAACAAACAAGTTGTATGAATGTTAAAGTCTAAGAACACATGTGATTAGGATAAGAGAGTTTGCAAACCAAACTAATTTACCAAAGATGATATTGAGTTTGCAAAACAACTCTTTAAAAACTAGAAATCATGCATAAAAGAAAATACAAAGATTTAACCATGCATTGATTCTAATTTTAATGGAAATCAAAATGATAAGTAAGATGTACCTTTTTAAAACTCAAGTATTTGATTTCCAAATAGCCCTCTAGCCTTTCCAACTTTTCCCCCTTTCTTTGGCTCCAAAATGGTCTCAAAAGTTCATGGTTCAAGCCTTGAAAAAGGTTGGAAATGAATGGACTTTATACAAGAAAACAGTCCAACGGCTAGTCCTCGGTCGACCTGCAAATAGGTCTCGGTCGACCGGGATCACACAACGGTCAGAAAAATGACCGTTGGGGCTCCAGGGGCCTTTTCTGCCTGCAGTGTTCCCGGTCGACCGGGACCTCTAGGCCGGTCGACCGGCCACACTGGCAGCAGACCCCCTGGACCAAAAATCCCAAAAATGCAACTTTTCAAAGTATTTCTTGAGGGAACTTTTGGCCACTAAATCAAGCTTGAATAACATGTTTTAAATCAAACGAAGATGTTTAAAAACATGAAACACAAAAAGCCTAAAATAATTTGAAACTTTAAAACCAAAGGCTAGCTTGATTTGATAAAACTCTTTTCTCATAAAAATGCAAACAAAAATGATTCTGAAAGTGATGAAAGTATGCAAGGCACAAACCTAAATTCTCAATATGATTTCTCAAAAGTAATGCACAAAGAATTAGGTTTTCAAAAGAGTTTGGATTCTAAAACCAATGCATCCAAGTATAAAAACAAAACATGCATAAAACAATACTTTTACAAATCTTAAAAGCAATGCATGTATAAAACCAGATTTCAAGGTTTTCTAAAACAATGCAAGTGTGAAAATTCAAATGATGCTAAAGTGAAAAGGCATCCATCAAATTGCAAATACAAAATCCCTAACATTCTACACTCAACTCTTCAAACTACTGTAAGACACCAATTCCTCTCAAACTGGCCATGGCCACTGATTTCCTGCTCAATGCATCAGCTACAACATTCACTTTGCCTGGATGATATTTGATTGGAAAGTCATAATCCTTGATATACTCCATCCACCGTCTCTGTCTCATATTTAAATCCTTCTGCGAAAACAAATATTGTAAACTTCGGTGATCTGAATGGACTTCAAACTTCTCCCCGTAGAGGTAGTGTCTCCACATCTTCAAAGCAAAAACAACTGCTGCCAATTCCAAGTCATGAGTTGCATAGTTCTTCTCATGGTCCTTCAACTGTCTCGAGCCATAAGCAATCACCTTGCCATCTTGCATCAATACACAACCTAGTCCCACATTCGAAGCATCTGTATAAACAATAAATCCGCCGTTGCTCGAGGGTAACGTAAGGATTGGGGCTGTGGTTAACCTTCCTTTCAACTCTTGAAAACTCGTTTCACACTGTTCGGTCCATACAAACGGACATTCTTCCTGGTCAATTTTGTCAATGGTGCTGCAATGGACGAAAAACCTTGGACAAATCTTCTGTAATAGCCTGCTAACTGTGAGACCTCGACCCGAGTGGACCCGATTAGTGTTAATTGGGTCTTGTGTTAGACTTAAGCTTGATTAGTAGTTCTTGACTAAGTTGGGTTTGGAATAGCTTTTGACATAGTTTTGGGGAATTTTGATTGCTTTGTGATAGTGGGGCCCTTTAGGGGTTCCTTTTCATGACTTTGCATGTGCTTGAGGATTTATCGGAGATTCTTGCATTCATTGTTTTTATCCCGGTTCATCTGTCTCGTTAATCCCGACAACTTTCATGTTGTTCCCGTTTTCATTCGAGGCCCCGAAACCCGATTTACTAGCCTTGAGGGGCAAAACAGTCATTTTACACTAAATCTGTACCCAAAACTTGATATCCCCGAAACCCGTGAAACATATACTTTTTGGAAACTAGATATTTCGGCGATCATTTCTTCCTTCTTCATCGAATTCATCCGAGATCCCGAAAACCATGATTTCAGCCCAAAGAGATTTTCTAGTGGTGGGACCCATTCTCACTTGCTTATAAGAGGAACCCATCTCCCTTCTTTTCCATCTCCATTTTCCAGCACAAAAGGCAGCCTAGGGTTTTTTCTTGCAACTCCTCCTCTTCTTCTTCTTGTTCTCTCCATCTCCAATCCATACCAAACCCGCATCAATCAAGAAATGGAGATCACCATCCTCTTCCTCACCTTGCAAGCTTCCTTTTGATACCATTTGTGGAGAAATCTTCCAACCTTGAGATCTTCTTTGAGCTAGTTCTTGCCATTTGAAGGACATCCAAGTGAGTAATCCTTCCCATCTTCTAGATTAGTATTCTTCTAGCCTTGGGGAAGCTTCATTTTCATTATTGAAAGTTCTTTCTTCTTCATTCATGGTTTGACCCATTTTAGGGTTTGTTTTGGGGGTTTTTGCTTGTAGCTTGGATTTTGAGCTTGAGAGGTGATTAGAGACTTGGATTTGCTTGATTAGAGACAAAGGCAAGTGGATGAATGGATAAGTTTTTGAACATTTACATGTTTCATGGAAATCTCTTGTTTTACACTATTGGTTCTTAATGATTTTTACATGTGTTTTCATAGTTTTCCTTGCCTTGATTTCTATTACTTTTGAAATGCATATTGATGAGTTGATATCTCTATTATACATCTTGATAAATGTATCCATTATGTTGTTAAAGTGTAGATGAATCTTATGGATAGTGGTTTTCTTTTTTTTTGATGTTTGAATGCGAAGAAGGTGTTTGGATTTAATGTTCATTGAAGTTTGATGGGAGTTTTTATTTTAGTTTGGATGTTTGTTGAAGCAAGGAAAAGCTCAGTTGTATAAGAGTGCAAGTGGAAGAGAAAGGAGGGAAAGGATATAAAAAAACAACAAAATTTCGGATGCCTGGGAGGTTTTTGCCTCCTGGCGTCCAGACGCTAGGAGACAGAGACCTGGGGGCCCTTTTCTGCTTCCGGGCGTCCGGACGCCGGGAACCTGCAGGAAAAAAAAGGGGCCACTTTGAAACGCCTATAACTTTTGATTCCCATATCGGATTTGGAAGTTCTATATACCGTTGGAAAGCTCTTGAAGCAAGGAATCCAATGGTATACTTATCTTAGTGATCAAAGATTGAAAAATGAAGTGGATATTTGAACAAATGAAAACCAGTATGTGATTAAGAGTTTTTAGCTTGATATTGTGCATTTGAAAATCGTAAAGTGTATAAGGAGCCCGGAATGTCTTCAAATTCAAGGAGTACCAAGTTATCATTACAATCGACATACAGGACCCCTATTCACCTTAAACAAATCTTGAAATCATTATTTTTCCCGGAATTGTATTAGTTCATTGTATTTCCTCATTTCCAAATTTACATTACATGACTTGTTTTCCCGAAAGCATTGAAGTTACATTAGTAACAGTTACTTGTCCCGAAATGCACTACATCCCATGAAATGGAAATTAGTCCTTGAACATACTTGCCCCGCATGTTTATTTCACTTGCATTTGATTTACTCGTTCATGTCTTGATTTGTTATTTGACCTATGTGTCGGCATCACTAAGCTTGGATAACCTTGTCGGTTTGATCCACCGACTTGGGGATCCCTCTCCCGTCCCGCCAGCTTCAGTTTGGATCCCGATGCCCTGTTTATTATCGTGGTCCCATCCCGATACCCGGTTCGCTACCGTGGTCCCGTCCCGTATATTTATATTGTATATGCTTTTCGTTGAATCTCCTCACCTTGTGTGACTGAGACCAATGTCCCGTTATACTTTTGTCACTTTGGTGATAGAGGACTTAGCTTTATGTGATTGCCACTTTGTTAGTTCCCGATTTCCTTGGATACCAGTACATGTTTTATACGGCATTATGTTTTCAGTAAATGATTCGTTTCTTTTATGAAAGTTATTGATTGAACAAATTAAATGCTTTTATAGACGTTTTACATGAATAGATGATTTGTCAAATATCCATGTTTTACAGACGTTTTACATGAATATATGATTTGTCAGATATCCATGTTTTACAAACGTTTTACATGAATATATGATTTGTCAGATATCCATGCTTTACACCCGTTTTACATGAATACATGATTTGTCAGATATACATGATCTTTCCACCCGTCTTATTTATATGCCACATTTGATCAAATAGCATGATTTATCACATGTTTTATTCTTCAGTATATTTATTATCTTTTCACCCACCTGCCAGACCGTCGTGTCTGACCCACTATTTTGGTACTCAGGTCCAGATTTCTTTGTCCCGAGCTGAGTGTTTTTGTTGGCTGTGGAGCCATGAGTTGCAGGTTGTTTTGTTGGCTATGTCATGTAGACATTGGGCTTGACATCGGAGCTACGTCATATATGGGGTAGTGGTTAATAGCTTATTGTTGTATGGCTTCTATTAGCCTTTTCTTGGGATTCTTAATTAATGTACATTGATAATTGTAACTTGAACATATATGGGAATGTAATATCATGTTACTGTCAGCTTTGTATTTTGTTGTGATGGTTTACTCCAGTCTGATATGGTTCTTGATATAATAGCTATATGTTAGGAGTTGAGTGCGTCGCGAAATCCGATGACTACGGACTTCGGGTCGCAACGCCATGAAAGCTTCCACAAAAATATTCAGAATGTGTTGGAATGTGTTGTCTTCACACACGCGGATCTTGGGAGAAAAATATATTTATGCTTAATCCCATTCGCGCCCCCAAGGTTCCGGTTTGGGGCCGTGACACTAACCCCAAAAAGCTTCTGACTTCTGTCACACTGCTTGGCCTCACCCAATTAACAACTGCCTCTATCTTGGCTGGATCAACTGCTAAACCTTCCCTGGAGATGATGTGGCCTAGAAAAGCAACTCGCTCTAACCAGAATTCGTACTTACTGAGTTTTGCATAAAGCTGATTGTCCTTCAAAAGCTGCAACGCTGTCCTCAAATGTTCTTCATGCTCCTTCTTACTCTTGGAATACACAAGGACATCATCAATGAATACTACCGTAGAGTGATCCAAATAGGGTGCAAAGACTTTGTTCACAAGAGCCATAAAGACTGCGGGTGCATTCGTCAAACTAAAGGGCATCACTAAGAACTCGTAGTGCCCATATCTTGTTCTAAAAGCCATTCTCTGAACATCTGAGTCTCTAACTCTCAACTGATGGTACCCTGACCTCAAGTCTATCTTGGAAAAATAGGCCGCTCCTTGCAATTGATCAAATAATTCGTCTATCCTTGGCAATGGATACTTGTTCTTCACGGTCACATGGTTCAACTTCCTGTAGTCAATGCACATTCTCAAACTTCCATCCTTCTTTTCACAAACAACACCGGTGCTCCCCAAGGTGAAACACTTGGCCTAATAAAACCTTTGCTCAACAAATCCTGCAACTGGAGTTTTAGTTCACCCATTTTTGCTGGAGCCATTCTGTATGGTGCAATCGAGATCGGAGCCATCCCTGGTAGGAGCTCAATTGTGAACTCAACTTCTCTGATTGGTGGTTAACCCGGGATTTCTTCTGGAAAAACATCCGGAAATTCACACACAATGGGGATATCCTCCACCCCTCGGGACTGTTTATCCTCCGTGATAAATGCAATAAATGCCTGACATCCACTCTGCACTAATCTACTTGCCTTCAAAACTGAAATAAACCCTGCCTGAGTTTTTCTTCTGTTCCCCTGAAATATCAATTCTGCCTGTGGTCCTTGGAATCTGAATGTTATGTTTTACTAAAATAATCCATGGTGGCATGATATGCTTCTAACCAATCCATGCCTAAAATGACATCAAAATCATGCATGTCCAAAACTATTAGGTTGGCCGGTAAATTCACATCTCCTAAAAAACTGTATAGCTAGGGTAATAGGTTCTACACACAACTTGTTTCCCTACTGTAGTGGTTACTACTAGAATGTAATCTAATTCACTACATGGTGCATCAATCATTTTAGCAAAACTTGGGGATGAAAAGGAGTGCGTGGATCCAGGGTCAAATAAAATCTGGGCTTCTACCCCACAAACAAGAAGTTTACATTCTACCACGTCTTCTGCAGCTTCAGCATCTGCACGGTTGAGATAATATAAACGTCCATGCATTTGTAGTCTATTCGGTGCTTGATTCTGCCTTCCTTGGCCATGTCTGTTCTGTTGTGGAGGACGAGCATTCTGGTTCTATGCCGGTGGCCTAGCCTCCTGCTGCTGCTGAGGTGGTCTAATCTGATTCTGAACTGGTGCTTGATTCTGAGGAGCTGCTTGTCTCTGCTGTTGGTTTCTGTTCCCCTGATTATGAAGTAATGGACAATCCTTGATTGCATGATTCATAGCCCCACATTTGAAACAGGCACCTATGGCCTTACGACATTCATGAGTTTCGTGATTCTTGCCACAATGTCCACACCCCTGTCTCACTTGACCTTGTTCTTTTCTTGGTTTCTTGTTATGCTGCTGCTTCTGATTCTGCTGGTGGTAGTATTGCTTCCTGTCCTGAACGGTCATGTTGTTAATATCTTTAAAAGTATATGCCCGCTTGACTGCCTCATCATATGTAGCTGGTGGAACTACTCATATAACATCTCTCATGATGATCGGATTCAACCCTTCCAAAAACTTCGTTATCTTTTTCCGTTCTGTGTCAATCAACTCTGTAGCATATCTAGCCAATCTCTCAAACTTGGTAACATAGTCTAGTACCGTCATGCTGCCTTGCTTGAGCTGCTAAAATTCAATAGCTTTCTGCCTCTTGACATGAGAGGGAATGTATTTATCTTGAAATTGTGTCTTGAAGGCTGCCCACGCCTCTTCGTCAGCCATTACCGCGTATGGATCCTTAACTGTTTGCCACCACCTATCTGCAAGCCCATAGAATAGTGAAGCTGTGAGGTTGACCTTCTGTATCCCCGTGCACGTAAAGACATCGAAGATTTTCTCGGTATTAATTAGCCAGTCATCTGCCACTAACGGGTCCTCATTGCCCGAAAATTCCTTTGGTGCTCTCTTCCTAAACTTCTCAAATAGTGCATTAGGGTTAGGATCCCTATTTTGGATAACAATCTGCGGACCCAAGGGTGGTGGAGCTACATTCCTGTTCTGAAGTACTTCCAAGAGTTGCCTCTGGACTTGAGCCATTTCGTCATCTTTCTTTGCTAACTGTTCTTGAAATCTCGCTTGGTTTTCATTAGCCTGCCTTTGTTGCGCTATCATAGCTTGCATTTGTTCTTGAAACTGTGTAGCTGTTGGTGTATTAGATGTGTCTGACTCATTCTGATTACTGCCCGAACATGATGGTTTGGAGCTTTCCTGGGAGGCATGGTGTTGTAAAACAAGGAGTTAGTACACAATAAACATGGTACAAGAGTTTCTAAGGTCCTATACCAACGGATCTATCGAACTCACGAATCCTCGCCACGTTCCTAAGACCTTTCTAGTTTCTTTTAAGTGCCTGAAACATGTCCCACTTTGATACCAGTCCTGTTGCGACCCCGGAATGGATCTCGGGCCTGCAACGGTGTTGTTACATTGATTGTTTTCCCACAGGTTCCCGCGGTGAGGATTCCCGAAGCACGCGGAATCTGATTCACACGATCAAGTTTGCGGAAGCGTGTAGCAAAATCACATCACGATGAGCACCAATAAATCCTTAAGTGCTATGATAAATAATAACAAGACATAGTATCAAAAGAAAGGAGTTAACACGGCATTCCCATCAGAATGCAAGTTACGAGACTACACAAGGTAAGTTAAGTTTAGTTACATCCCATAAGAGGCCAACAAAGGCCAATACAATTCTCAAAACAATAAAGGAACCCCATGAAAAAAATTGGCGAAACTCAAGAACCCGCCCGACGTCTAGTTGACATCGTCGGGTTGCCACTCTCTAACTGGGGTTGGCTCAAAAGCCTCCTCCTGACACTCCTCCTCAAAGGCAACGTCACCGGTACTTGGTCACCAACAAACAAGGATCAAACACAACGGTTTGGTAGGTAATCAATTTAGGCATGAGCATGAAAGTAGTAACGTTTAAAGAAACATATAAAGACTAAGGTACGTTTCAAAATACAAGCGAAACTAACATGCATACTTATATATCATGAATAGTTACAATCCACAAAGAGCCCATCATTTCTCTATCATTTATAATGAAAAGAGCAAGCAGCACGACACGCACGATATACATAATATAGTCACGACACGATTCCCACATATACGGGGATTCCGGCCGCGGAACCGGACACGCACGATGTGTAATAAATACACGACCAGTCTGCAGATAGTCCACATGTTTAAGGACCCCCAGACAGTGGATCAAACTGAAAGGGCAGTCCAAGCTCAGTGGTGTTCACTTAGATTCATGAATGCACAAAACACGCGAACATGGTCTAGACATGTCGAGATAAAAAGGGGGAAAAATCACTTATCAAAACACAGCAACACGACTAGCAAAAGGCATAATTAATATGCATAACATGCTTAGAGCATTCCCACGTGGCTAGCCTAGCTTTAGTTAAATTTAAGCTAACTAAAGTCACTTTTGTTATTTCATCTATCCTACTATTCACATGCACCTACATCAGCCTCTTTACTTTATCTTTATTTCATTTAAATATTATTTCTTCATTATTTCTTTATTATTTTTTGTAACGGTCCTTGAGAAGAGAGAGACTCTGTTTTGGTATTTCCTTGAGTAGACATGCAGACAAAGGAAGAGAGAGAAAGCAGGAAATGGTTTTTTAATGAATCCCGAGCTACAGTACCAAGTTAAGTGTAAAGAGCCACTGTTCATGAATGCGGTTTTAACAGGAGGAAAAAGAGCCTGATGTGCACGGATTTCATGCTGCTTTAGCTACTTTGTAGCTAAACATTGCATTTACATAGCCACATGCGAATGCTCTTAGGAAGTGATCCCCTTTTTCTTGAAATAATTCTTCAAAACGAGCTTGTACTTATACTTTCAAAACGAGTACACAATGATATTCATCGTGTCAAAAACCAAAGCACGAACACAAGGCCTATCAAGCACATGTAAGGACCCTTGGTTGATCCTTGTGTAACTGAAGCCCAAATGTTGGAATTAAAAATAGAATTGGTGCCCCGGAAGTTCAAAGACATCTCAGGTTCGAGTGCACAATATCAGGCTAAAGGCCACTTAACATGTTCTAGTTTTCATTCTTGCAAAACTTCTTCAAAACAAGCATATTGTCAATTTCGGTTAGCTTGCGGTCAGCTGGCGGCTAGCCGAAATGGAACCTGGCGGCTAGCCGTAAGATGACCGTAGGGTTGACCGCTGAAAACCCAGGTCTGATGCAGCTCTCTGGAAAAGGAACCGTAGTGATTTCGGTTGGCTTACGGTTAGCCGAAATGGAAACTGGTGGCTAGCCGTAAGCTGACTGTAGGGCTGACCGCTGAACCCTGATGCAGAAGCCAGCTACTGGAAAAGGAACCGCCGAACTCGATCAGCTCGCGGTTAGCCGAAATGGGAATTTCGGCTAGCCGCCAACTGACCCGCAGTTGGCCGAAACTGCACAAGCAGTGCAGTTCAGTTCAGATTTTTTACATTTTCTTCTTCCCTTCTTCTGGTTTCTCATTCAACCTGCACTACCCTGAGCCTACATGCTCTCCAAGGGATAAAACATACATTTTTCACAATTTCAAACATTTAATCCAAGGAAGACATGATCATGAAGCTTATAAACATGTTCATATGCAAAATTTCTAGGATAACAATGAAACCTAAAATACACATGCAACAATGACCCTATAGAGATTACTTGCTTTGCCCAAAAGCTAAACAATCCTCTTCAAGCACTTCACTCAAGCCATTCCAACACTACAAGAATCCCAAGGGAAAATCCACTCAAACTCAACAAAAATGAAAATAAAGAACCCACTTTTACAAAAGGGGTTTGTAAACATGAAGAACAAGATTTTTAAGGAACTTAAAGACTTCATTAAGAAGATGGGTTGGAGATCTTACCTTGAAAAGGTCAAACAAAGAGGAATGAAGACAATGGAGAGCTTGTTCACTTCTAACTTTCAAGAGAAGGACATCAATAGAGAGCTTGAGATGAGAGGAAGGAGATGATGGCCTTTGAATTCCATTTGTAGACTTCTAGCTTGATTATGCAAGGTGAGGAAGATGGGAGAAAAAGGGTTTCCTCTCCTTTGGCTGCTCTAGGGTTTGGCTTTAGAATGAAAAGAGTAAAGGAGGAAGAGGGTTGACTTAAAACCCTAGCAAATGAGGCCCAATGAACTTGAACCTTGTATTGACAAAAACATGATCTTGCGGGTCTCGGATTACTTCGACGAAGAAAGATAAAACGATCCTCGAAATATCTAGTTTCCAAAAAGTATATTTTTGACATGGTTTTGAGATCTCGAAATTTGTGTCCAGATTTGTGTATAAAAGACAACTTTACCCTTTTTGGGACATAACTTGGGTTTTTGGGCTTCAAACATGAATGGGCTGAAAACGAAAGTTGTAACACATAGTAAAATCATTCAAATGAAATCAAAATCACAATTACACGGAAACCGACACAATCCTCTCAAGCTTACACGCGCACTCAGGCCTTCCTGAGTGTGTCTGACTAAACTATCTCAAAATTCCCAGAGCTATGTCCAAGACTAAACTAATTATTCTAACCCAGCGACAACTAAACCCACTTAGGACTAAACACACACTAATCGCACACTAATAGAAATAGTCTGGGTCGGGGTCTAACATGTCCAGACTTGATTGGAGTACATGACTCCATCTTAGCTTTCATAGCATCTTCCTAACGCCCCGATTCTATGTCATTAATTGCTTCATCATAGTTACAGGGCTCTTAGTCCGGTTCTTCCGGGACTACCTCGTAAGACTCTCCCAAGAACGAGAACTTGTCAGGGGGTCTGACAATCCTCCCACTACGACAAGGCACTGGTGTAACTACTGGGTCTTGTAAGGGCGCTTCTTCCCCAGGTTCGGTCATACTTGGATTTGGAATTGTTTGCTCTTGAATTTCTTCCAAGATCACCTTTTCTAAAGATTTCCGGTCTATCATATAATCTTCCTCCAGAAAAACCGCATTAGTGCTCACCAGCACTTTCTGCTCTCTGGGATTATAGAATAACTAACCTTTAGTTCCTTTAGGATATCCTACAAACGTGCATACTCTCGACTTCGCTTCCAACTTATTCGTCTTAACCTTTAGCACATGTGTCAGACAACCCCAAATGTGTAAATGTTGTACACTAGGCTTTCGCCCATACCACAACTCCCGGGGAGTTTTAGGTACAGACTTAGATGATACGAGGTTTAGTATGTACATTGCAGTATCCAAGGCGTATCCCCAAAAGGATATAGGTAATCCTGAGAAACTCAGTATAGACCTAATCATATCTAAAAGAGTCTGGTTCCTTCTTTCCGCTACTCCATTCTGTTGAGGCATACCATTTTCTGATAAGTATCCCATAAATTCAGCAGAGTGATATTCCCCTCCTCGATCTATTGAAGAGTCTTGATACTCTTACCGAATTGCTTTTCCGCTTCCGCTCGAAACTCTTTGAACTTTTCAAAAGCCTAGGACTTGCGGTGCATAAGGTATATGTATCCATATCTTGAGTAATCATTTGTGAAAGTGATGAATTACTCATATCCTCCTCTGGCCCTGACATTTATGGGTCCACATACATCAGTATGCACTAATTCCAATAAATCTTTGGCCCTATTGCCCTTAGATAAAAATGGTCTTTTGGTCATTTTGCCTTCCAAACAGGATTCGCAGACAGACATTGGTTCTACCACCAATGAATGCAAGATACCATCTTTCATTAGCCTGTCAATCCTGTTTAGGTTTATATAACCTAGCCTCAAGTGCCAAAGTTTTGTTGGATTAGATGAAGGTGACTTCCTCTTTAATGATGGTCTATTAATTGTTTCAGTATCATGTATCTCATACATTGTAGGAGTTAACAAATAAAGCCCATTGGTTACCTTGCCAGAACATATAAAAGTACCATTCCTCTTTATGACAACTTCAGTACCAAAAGTAATGGAATAACTTTTATTCACCAAATTAGAAACTGAAATTAAATTCCGCTGTAAAGACGGTACATATAACGTGTCTGACAAAACCAACTTATTATTTGAAAAATATAAAGTAATAACTCCCACTGAAAATGCCTCTGCCTGAGCATCAGATCATAGGTTAACAATGATTTCTCCGTCACTGAGCCTCCTGGTTTCCCTGAACCCCTACAACGAATTACATATGTGATAAGTTGCCCCGGAGTCCACACACCAAGATTCTGAAGTACCAGTTGCAAAACTAACTTAAAAAATAAGTGACTCAATCATACCTGAGGTCTTCTTCTTAGACAGATACTCTGGACAATTCCTTTTCCAATGTCCTGTCTTACCACAACGGAAACATTTTCCTTTTGACCCTGAACCCTTAGCCTTGGCCACACCACCATTAGGACCTTTCAGAACTGATTTCTTTTTGCCTTTCCGCCCTTTACCTTTCGGCTTGGACTTGGCATCTGACCTTTCTGTCACTTGGGCAGTTGGCTTCTTCTTCATAATCCCTTCAGTCACCACCAACTGGCTTGACAGCTCAGCCAGAGTCAAATTCATCTTATTCATATTATAATTAACCTTGAAATTGTTGAATGACTCTAGTAGTGACTCCCGTATATTATATGTATATGTATATATATTTCGTTGTTTCTCCTCACCTCGAGTGACTGAGATCAACGCCTTGTTATTGCTCTGTCACTTCGGTGATAGAGGACTTAGCTTCGTGTGGTTGCCATATTGCTTGTTTCTCGTTTCCTTGGTTACCTTTACATGTTTTACAACGCATACTTGTATTTGAATAAATGATTTATCTCTTTTTTGGAAATTGTTATTTAAACAGGTTTTAAATGCTTTTGAAGGTAAATTCATTTATTATTATATTGTTATGTCTCCTCACCCATTTGCCAGACCGTCGTTTTTGACCCACTCTTTGGTACTCAGGTCCGGACATTGTCTACCCCGAGGCGGAGCTTGATGACGAAGTCGGTGAACCGCAACATCTAGTTGAGTGGCATGTTGATGATGTCGTTTAGACATTTGAATGCTTAGAGAGACGTAACATTTTGGGAACGTTTAACCATTTTTTTGGGGATTGATATTTTGTTTATATAGGCCTTTGTTGGCCTCTATTTTTGGGAATGTAACTAAATGATCTTTTGTATAAACTTTAACTTTTTTTTTGGGAAAGCACTAATGATCATTGTTCATTCTGATACTTGGTTTATATATATGATTTTATCTTGTGACCAGAATTGAAATTATCAATTTGATTTGCTACACGCTTTCGCACTTAACAAAAGTGTACTATGTGGTTGTGATATTCTCACCGCGGACACCTGTGGGAAATTAAATAAACGTTCACACACATTATGAGTCTCGATCTCGGATTACGACCTCAGTAACCCGGTCCGGGGTCGCGACAGTTAGAAATCCTGAAATGAAAATGGGAGCACATCACTATGGATTTTATTTTGGGACTATTGAGGACCAGCAGGGGTAACGATGCGATATCGGTCATTGTGGGCCGACTCACCAAATCAGCTCATTTCATTCCTATGAGGATAGGAAAGAAGATGCACATGCTACCTTTGACAGAGTTGTTTGTCAACGAGATTGTCAGTCGACATGGATAGCCAGCTTCTATTACATCTGACAGAGACATCAGATTCGTCTTGAGATTCTGGAAGACATTGCATGAATCCATGGGTACGAAACTACAGTTCAGCACAACTTATCACCCGCAGACAGATGGCTAGTCAGAGAGGACCATTCAGACTCTTGAGGATACGCTCTGTGCTTGTGTGTTAGACTTCAGGACTCAATGGAATGAGACATTACCGTTGTGTGAGTTTGCTTACAACAACAGCTACCATTCGAGCATTGGAATTGCATCTTTTGAGGCTTTGTATGGCAGAAGGTGTAGAACACCTGTATATTGGGAAGAAGTTGTCATTCGCAGTTTCCATGGATCAACCATAGTGAGTGAGACCAGTGGCAAAGTCAAGTTAATCCAAGAACGTCTAAAGGTAGCCCGGAGTAGACAAAAAAGTTATGCAGACTCTCATCGAAGGGATTTATAGTTAAAAGAAGGAGACAATGTTTTCTTGAAAGTGTCACCTACAAGGGAAACATTGAAATTTGGGCAGAAAGGCAAGCTATCACGGAGATACATTGGACCGTACGACATTGTGAGTAAGATTGGTGACGTGGCTTATAGATTAGCCTTACCACCCGAGCTTTTCGGCATACACAACGTCTTCCATGTATCAATGTTAAAGAAGTACGTCCGCGATCCATCAATGTACTTCGACATGAACCTTTGGAAATCCGAGAAGATGCTACATATGAAGAGAAGCCTATTCAAATCATTGATACAAAGGACAAGAGTTGAGGACACGGACTATTCATTGGGGAAAAGTTCTTTGGGAAAATCATGGACTGGAAGAAGAAACGTGGGAACTATGAGATCAAGTATAGAAGAAGTATCCACATCTACTACCAGTGGTGAGTTGTGTATTTCATTTGGTGGACCAATTGTCCCAAGGGGTGGAGGATGTAAGACCCCGACCCGAGTGACCTCGATTAGTATTGATTAAGTCATGTTTTAGTTTTGAGCGTGTTTAGTGAATGTTGGTTAAGCTGGGATTAGAATAACTCTTTTATAGCTTTGGGGAATTTTGAGTGCTTTTATACTTAGTGGGACCCTTTAGGGGTTTCTTTTGTGATTTTGCGTTTACTTGGGGGATTTTCTGAGATTCTTGTGTTTTGTTTTTTAACCCCATTTTACTCATCTCGTTAATCTCTACAACTTTTATGTTGATCCCATTTCCGCCCGGAACCCTGAAACCCGACTTTTCTAGCATTGAGGGCAAAACAGTCATTTTACACTAAATATGTACCCAAAATTTGATATTCTCGAAACCCTTGAAATATATACTTTTTGGAAACTAGACATTCTGATGATCGTTTTTCCTTTCTTCGTTGAACGCATCTGAGGTCCCAAAAACCATGATTTTAGCCCAACAAGAATTTTAGTGGTGGAGCCCATCTCATTTGCTATAAAAGGAGACTCTTCTTCTCTTTTCCTCTTCTCCCTTTTCCAGCTCAAAAGCCACCCAAGCTAGGGTTTTCTCTCTTCCTTTTCTCCCTCTTGCCTATCCATCACCAAATCACCACCAACCTTGCACAAATTGAGAAATGGAGGTCATCATCTCCTTCCTCACCACTAGAGCTCTCCATTGATACTATTCTTGGAGGAAACCTTCCATCCCAAGACCTTCCTTGAGTTAATCTTATGTCTTTGAAGAACTCTCATGTAAGTAATCATTTCCATCTTTTGATATTGTGTTTTCCTAGCCTATAGGAGTCCCCATTTTCATTATTGAACGCTTTCTTTTCCTTATCCCTTCTTTTGACCCTTTTAGGGTTTGTTTTTGGGGGTTTTTGTTTGTAGCTTGGATTCTTGGCTTGGAGGAGTGATTAGGGCTTGATTTGCTTGTTAGAGACCAAAAGCAAGTGGATGAATTGATACTATTAGTATTAAATGACTTTTATAAGAAATGTATATCATTTCATTGTTTATTCTTAACTTGCATTGATTTTGAAATAAATGCTCATGTACCTTGTTAGCTTGTTTAATTCTTGAAAATGTTGACATTTATGGCTTTTCATTTATTGCTTGTTTATGGCTCAAATGAATGTTTGTGATTGGTGGATTTATCTCCTCTATTGTGGTTGAATGTGATTGAGAAGAGGGTGGTTGATTTGATGTTGAAATGGATGTTGTCGAAGATTTGATGATGGTTTGGAAAAGGTTTTGAGCTCCTTATTTGGTGTATAAATGGGGCTCAAAGGGGGTTGTTAAAGGATGAGAAAGAGAGGAACAAAACTATCCCGGAACCAGTTTCTGGATAGTTCGCTGGAGCGAACTGTGTAGAAAAGGGTTTCGAACCATTCCAGTGGACAGTTCGCTCGAGCGAACCCTCCCAGAACCCATTCCAGAGAATGGTTGGCTCGTGCGAAGTGAAATTTTGCTCGAGCCAACCTGAACTGGATGAGTCCGCTCGAGCGATGGGTACTGTTCACATGGGGCCATCTTGGGAGCAAAAATGAAATGTCTAGATGGTTGGGAGAGGTCTGTTGAGAGCCCTAATGAAATGGTGGTATGAAGAAACGATGCATGAAGCCCGTTTGAGAAAGAAACCACTTCACAAAGATCCATTATAGTTCTGAAAATCCCCGAGGAGTATAAGGAGCCTGGAATGTCTCTAAACCTCAAGGAGTACCAAGTCTTTATTGATATTAACATACGGGATCCTTATTCATCTTGAACTAGTCTCGAACCTCGATACTTGTCATGAGATTTCGAAAGTTCTATAGTATTTCATTGTTCCAGAATTTTTATATGCACTCCCAAAAATATTGTAATTGCAATTGTAACATTTTTGCTAGCCCCATGTGCATTCTCGAAATGTGATGACATTGTTCTTTTAGCACCCCCATCCAGCCCGTTTATATATACTTGCACTTGATAGATTTTATACATGTCCCGATTTCTATTACTTGACCTATGAGTCGGCACCACTAAGCTTGGATAACCTTGTCGGTTTGATCCACCTACTTGGAGATCCCCCTCTTGTCCCGCCAGCTGCAGTTTGGATCCTGTTACCCGGTTTATTACCATGGTCTTGTCCCGATACTACGGCATGCTACCATGGTTCCCGATGCCCTGCTCGCTACCGTGGTCATGTCCCATATTATTATATGTATTTGTATATGTATATTTTATTGAATCTCCTCACCTCGTGTGATTGAGATCAACGCCCTGATATGCTCTTGTCACTTAGGTGATAGAGGACTTGGCTCTGTGTGGCTGCCTTCTTGCTTGTTTCCTAATTCCTTGGTTACCTTCTCATGGTTTTATATTGCATACATGTTTTGAATAAATGTTTATTCCTTTCATAGAAATTATTGTTCAAACAAGTTTAAATATTTTCCAAGGTAAATCTTATTATGTTATATTGTTTATCCTTTCACCCACCTGCTAGACCGTCGTGTTTGATCCATTTGTTTGGTACTCAGGTCCAGACATTGTCTATCCCTAGACGGAGTTTGAGGAGGCAGTCGGTGAACCGCAATGTTTAGTCGAGTGGCATGCCGATGATGTCGTCTAGACATTCGGTTGCTTGAGTTACGTCACATTTTGGGGATCTCGATTAACCATTCTTTTGGGTTATTGTTTTGAGGTGTATTGGCCTTTGTTGGCCTTTATTCTTTTGGGGAGTGAAAAACTAATCGATCTTTTGTATAAACTTTAATATTACTTTCGGGGCAAACACTAATGATCATTGCTCACTCTGATATTCTGTTATATAAATGTGTTGTCAGTATTGTTATTTTGGATACGAATGTGTGAATTAGATTTCCTACACGCTTCTGCACTTAACCAAAAATATTTCATGTTGATACATCCTCACTGCGGACACTTGTGGAAAATTAAATAAATGTGTGCATCTTATTACCACACTTCAACACATTACAGTCCCGATCCCGGATTTGGTCCGCGGGCCCGGTCCGGGGTTGCGACAGAGAGAATCACATGCTATGACAAGGTGGTGTCCCTCCTTGGGCGTGTACTCAGGTTCACTCCTAAGGAAGGTGTGGTACCTGCTCAATTGCTTTTCAATGCGGTTGCCATTTCTTGATTGCTCCTATAAATTGAAAGAGGCAATTTTAACATTAATAATTATGAACCATGTATGGGACCCTACATGCCTAGTGATGCACCAAAATGACCAACTTTCCAAAAATATCACATGGTGTTAAAACTTTGCAAGATATGCATTGATGAAACCAAAAGCCTAATTTTGGGGTGATAAATGAGATGAGAAAAACTTAATTTCACAAAAGTCATGCAATTCAATGAATTTTGACCAATTTTGACCGTGTTTCAAAAAATAACCCCAAATACATGTAATCATGAAATTAAGTGCAATTTTATGCAATTAAACCTAATTAGGTCCACAAATGCTAATGAAATGATGACCTGATGACCTAGTTTTGTGGACTTATCCCATACTGGATGTAAATGCCTTGAAAATCAGATCATTGATAGGCACTCTGAAAGGAACTGCTTTTGATTGGTACAAATAATTACCCGAGAATTCCCTCACATCATGGGCTGTTCTTGAGGAAAAGTTCTTACTGCATTTCTAAGAAGAAGACCATCCAGTCAGCCTAAACTCACCCACTCAATCCAAATAAGGAGCGAATGAGTTTGTTTAGGGCTTCATAAATAGGTGGAGAGCACTGGCTTATAGATGCAAGGAGCCCATCTCACAGAAGTCAGTGGTAGATAAATGCAAGGCCAATCTCAAGCCCAAGATTAAGCAAATCGTAATCAGTGTTAAGACTAAATCCATGTCAAAACTACTGGAATCAGCCATCGATGCAGAAGACTATTGTAAGGAACTTGATTAGAAGCACAAGTCCGAAAGAGTTCAAACTTCCGTGCCTTCTACACCCAAGGGAAAGAAGAAGGAAGAAGTCTTTAACATCCAAACTTTGAAAGCTCTTAGAAAGGCGCAAGATCCTAAGGACGAAGCTGCTAGGAAGGAGGACTACGAAAGGAGGAAAAATGCTAAATACCCCTTCGATGAAAATATTGAAGATATTTTGAAAACTCTGCTGGAGAATGGGAAGTTAGAACTCCCTTCTTCCAAAAGACCTAGTCAGGAAGGAAGAACGAATGATTCAAACTACTGCCCCTATCACCGAATGATTTCTCATCCTTTGAAAGAATGTTTCATCTTGAAGGAGAAAATACAAGATATGTTGGCTAAAGGAGTTATACAGCTCGATCAGGAATGTGATACTGTGTCAGTCAACATGGTAGCATTCAGATAATTTGAACCTACCAACATTGGGCCTATCATATAAAAAACGATGGAGTTTCGACTAATTAATAAAGTCGAATATAGTGATGAACTTGTCTCGGTCAGCACAACATCTGGAGGAGTGAAACGGGTGCATCCTGATCTTATGAGTAGTGACGGCTGAAAAACAATGGAGTCAAGGTCTACTTCCCAAAAGAGAAAGAAAATGAAAAGATCACTTCACAACTCCGATTTTACAGTCAAGGCACAGCGTATAAAAGAGTCAAAGAGTAAACTAAACCTGCATCAAGGAAAAGGGCACCAGCAGAATCTTCTGAGCTACTGATGAGACCCATTGCTTTGGTAGATTTCCTTCCCCCCCCTCAATGAAGAAGAAGATGAGTTGCAGGTTTCAAATTGCAACTGAATCTCCAAATTGAAGCGCTCTTCACTTTCACATTCGGAAGACTCAGATGGCGAATGGGTCCCCCCCCCCCCCGCCACATAATGTTGCCACTCATGGATGATGACCACTAGGACAGTGATCCAGAGTCTGATCCTAATGAAGAAGATTACCTTTCATTACTGATCCCTTCTTCTATCAAGAGAACATCCTAGAAATAGAAGTTCAAATCTACAATCCAAGATGCCCTAAACCTAGTGATTGGCGGGTGGACCCTCCTTCATTCACGGTACCATCGGAAATCCATCCAGATCCTCTACCGATTGTAGATAATGATGAATCTCGATGTCAAGCACCTGTAAATTCACCTACAGAGGATATGCCAGCTATCGTGATCAGCAAGCGTCTTCAGGATCTGATGGAGACCATCGTGTAGAGTTTGAAGAAACTCCTGACACTGTACTAATCGGTTCATCAGATTTATTCATCACAAGAACACACAAGATTATTACCTTGGGTAATATATCGATAAGCTCTGAGAATGAGTGCGAGGTGACATCTTGCCATGTGGCCACTGGTATGGAAGAAGAAACCACTACATCCTTTGCATCCATTGATGTGGAAGACATAGTTGAAGGAATGACAAATCTCTTCTCCCAGCAAGATGAAGTTCTGGCCATCCAGAGAAGCACTGGGAACGGCCTCAGATCCGGAAGGAATTATAGAGTCAACTAGGATAAACATCTCGCACCTGTTGGAAGTAGGTGGGCCTCGTGGACAGATTTCAAAACTTTTTGACCCACTTGGCTCAAGGATCAAGTACCCATAAGGCCATAAACCATATCCAGGATGCAATCCCTCATTCTCATTAATAATGTAAAGCAATATAACCTATCTAGAAGATAGAAATCAACAACTACTTGCAACAAAATAATCTACAACAAGTAGAGAAGTAGATTATACCTTTGGAGCCCGGTAATGCTCTAATGGAGGAGAAGACAATTAACTTGATCAAGAACTCTTCTTGAAACAATTAGAGATCTCTAAGGCCTGGTTGTCTTCCACGCTATGACCTTCTATCAGATCTCTTTTCTCAGGAAGATGGGTGAGAACTCCAAGAGAAAAACCCCACTAGAAACTCCAAGGAATTAGAAGAGAACTAGAAGAGAGAGAAGGGAAGGAGATTTGTGCAACTCTTGCATAAAAGAACCTTGGGCATGTAACAATATTATTGGACGTCCAAGAGGGGTGTTAGTCCTCTATTTAAAGTCCTCAAGTATCCTCTTGTTCCTCTCATACTAATTGTATTAGAAGTCTCACTTCCACACTAATTAGCAACATACTATTACCACTATTAGAAGTCCCACTTCAAATAGAAATACTAACTTTCTAATTCTTTTCTTTTGGAGTTCAAGTAGAATTAGTATCTTTCTAATATCTTGGGCTAGCGTGGGGACCATTAGGAATTCCTTAGAAAGCTGACTCAAACTGGGACACCGCGACCCCACATCTCATGTGCAATCCGGGCCCACAGTTAATTGCAAATAACACCACTATATAAATGCAATTGCACTCCAGTCTTAGGAATAAATTACAATGAAGACCCTAAACTTCCATATTGCCACAAGTAGGCCCCTCCATCATTATCCATGGAGCAACTGGAATAAATCTGTCCCATCCAATCTTAGATCCACATCTTATTATCCTTGAGCCCCAATTAATCACAATGATCATCAGTACCATCCAATTAACTCTTAATCGAGATGGGTGAGCACATACTAATGATAAATCCATTAATTGGCACAAGGGGATAATATAGATAGATTCCATCTTGACCATTGTATGTTCCCACGGTCCTACTACCATGTACCCAATACACCGAGGTGTTGACCTACAGTTGGCCTCACTCATTGGTGACTCAAAGCAGATGAATAGACAGAAACTTGAGTTCATCAATGTCTCAGGATTGAGAGCCTATTGCTAGGGAATTATGAGAGCAAACCTTAAAATAGAGACAGTATTCATAAGGTGCTTCTCATGGTCCTTCAATACATCCAATGTTCTTCAATACATCCAATATACCAGCACCGTGATCCAGAATCTTCCATTCTAATGATCGAGACAAATCACACTATCTCATAGTGATCAAAATGCTGCAACCTTATCAGATGAGATGCCCAGTCTCATCACTGGTTGTGAAGATATTTTTAAGTATAAGATTTGTGACACATGTCTCCCATATGTGGATCTCATATATATACATATATCACATCTAATATACTAATTGGACCTGGTTCATCTCATGAACCATTATGTCATATGTATTGGTCATGTGCATTAAGTAATAAAACACCATTCATCTCATGACATGAAAGCATGATTTTATTGATAAAAAAGAAATTAATCAATTTATTACATTAATTGATGGATTGAGACCATACAATCTAATAGCACCAACTCCTTCTACTCTTCCTCCTGCCTCTCCTTCACTTGTAGTCTCCATAGGGTAAAATGTAAATGTTGAGAATGTAAATGTTAATGTTATTGAAAGGCCGATAGAGCCATTTAAGTATGACATTGTTGAACATCTGAGGCACATACCTGCACGATTACACATTTTCGATCTATTGCAGATGTCAAAAGAAACTGGAGACGGTTTCATCAAAAAATTGCAAGCACTAGATCCTAATAATCAAGTACATGTGGCCCAAGTACATCAAATAGAGAAGAAGCATCAAGTAGCTAAATCCAAAAGGCCCAGAAGCAATGTGAAGAGTGTTACTCCATCCAGAACGCTTCTAAAGCTATTATCTCGTTCTCTAAAGAAGATTTGTTGCCGGGGAATGCCAATCATACAAGGCCTTTATATTTCACAGCTTACATCAAAGAAGTACCGGTTCCATGGTACAAGTGGATCTAGGGTCAACTCTTAATCTTATTACTGTTACAACGTTGCAAGAATTAAGAGTTCCCCCAAACAAGCTCACTAGCACCAATACTGCGATTCAAGGATATGATGGCAAAACTCAAAATCCCATTGGGAATATTCAAATCAAATTCCAGCTTGGGAGTTTGGCTTCTAAAGCTACCTTGTACGTCGTCAAAACCCAAGCTTGCTATAACATCTTGCTCGGAAAGAGATGGTTGCACGACTACTCCATTGTATCATCTACCCTTCACCAGTGTTTCAAATACATTGATGATGGTGGAAAGGTACATCGTGTGTTCACTGATGAGAAGCCTTTCAAAGGAAAAGAGATTTGCTTCACTGATGCGGCCATGTATGAAGAAAGAGAGCCCAATATAAAGAAGCCTGTGGTGGGAACTGTTAGACCCCGACCCAGATTAGCTAGATTAGTGTATTCTTAGTGTGTGTTTAGTCTTAAGTGGGGTTAATGACCGTTGGGTTAGAATATAATTGGTTTTAGTTTTGGAAATAGCTTTGGGGATTTTAAAAGCGTTTAGTGTTTGTCAAACACGCTCGAGGAGACCGTGAGTGTATGTGCAAGCATGGGAGGATGATTATGGTTTCCGGTTTAGTTGTAATTTTGACTTCTTTTGAAGGATTTTGTGATTATGTACAAGTTTTGTATTCAACCTGTCCATGTTTGAAGCCTAGAAACCCAAGTTTTGACTAAAAAAGGGTAAATTGACTTTTCACACTCAAATCTGGACACGAATTTCGAAATCTCAAAACCATGCCAAATTTATACGTTTTGGAAACTAGATTTTTCTAGGATCATTTTATCCTTCTTCGTCAATTTCATCCGGGGTTCGCAAGATCGTGTTTTAGTCAGCGCAAGATTTAGACATGTTGGGCCCCACTTTTAAGTCACTTAAGTCGTTCTTCTCCTTCTCTTTCTCATTCATTTCTCATTTCTGTAACTTTGTTCAAAACTCGGAGCTGTAGGAAGAGAACTATTCACTCCAATCTTCCTTCCCTTACATGCCCTAGCTAGAAGGTTTCAAATGAAGATCTGATCACACCATTGCATTCCTCTTCCTTCAAGCTTTAGATGGACATCTTTGTGCAGAAATCCTACAGCTTTTCTTCTTCCTCCCAGCTATTTCTTCTTTGTTTGGACATCTCTAGGTAATAGCTCCAGCCCCTCTTCTCAATAGGGTCTCTTGAACTCATAAAGAGCTTGTCTTTCATACATGCAAGCCCATTTTCGAAATGGGGGTTTTTGTTGTTAAAAATGTTGGTTTTGAGTGTTTTTCTTGGGGCTTTTTGTAGAGTTTGGCTCAGCTCTTGGGTATGATTTCTTGAGGAGGATTTGTGTTTCACTTTGGACTAAGGCAAGTAACCAATCTAGGAATGTTGTTTGCATGTTTGATTTGAATTGCATTCCTACCTTTAAAATGCATTATGATTGGTTTCAAGTGCCAATCTATGTCACTCTTAGACTCTTCTCACTTGTTTTCATTTCTTTATTTCATTAATGTTGATTTCATTCCAATCTTGTGAAATTCTGGTTTGAATTTGAAACCTATACTTTATTTAGATTGTTGGGATTGGTTTTGTTGATGAATTGGATGGCTTAGATTGTGTTGTGAATGGTTTAGAATTGTTTGGATTGAACCCTTGGAGAGGATGGAGGCTCAGGGATGTGCAGGTTGGTTCAAAAAATGTGAAGAAGGGAAGAAAAGTTTCAGAAAAATGACACAAGGGAGTGCATTTCTGCACTCAGTGGACACATGCAGAAGCTTGTCGGCACGAGCAACCATGGGGTCCGTTTGAGCTAACAGGTCACTGACTGAAGTTTGACAGGCCAGAGACCTGTCCGCTCGAGCAACCCTTGTGGTCCACTCGAGCGGAGATGCCTCTGTGTCAGGTCTGCTTGAGTGGACGGGTGACCATTCGAGTGAACTTGGACAAAATTTCAGGACTGAGTTTTTGGTTTCATTTGTGGATTTTTGGGGATTGAAAAACTAGACTATGCTGAGGGTTTTGAGTTGACATTGTGCAATTGGAAATCCAAAATGTATTCTAACTTCGAGGACACAAATTCATTTTTATTTTCTGACATTTGGGTTTCAATTACACAAAGGTTAATGAATGGCCTTAGTGTAAACTTGATGAACTTCGTGTTTGAGCTTCAGTTTTGATACAATAACTATTATCGTGCATTCGTTTTGAAATTCAAGCAGAAGCTCGTTTGAAGATTGGTTTTCAAGAATCTAAGGGGGGTCGCTTTCTAAGCTTGTTATGCATATAAATTATGCCTTTTCGCTAGCCGTGTCTTGTCTCATTTTAACTAGTGATTTTCCCCATAATTTCGATCTGTTTAGAACGTGTATCGCATGTTTTGTGCATTCATGAATCCAAGTGAACACCACTGAGCTTGGACTTCCCCTTCAGTCTGATCCATTGTCCGGGCGTCCTTTTAAATATGTGGACTATCTGCAAATTGGTTGTGTATTCTATTACACATCGTGCGTATTCCAATTCTGCGGCCAGCCTCCCTGTGAGAACCCGACCCCTAATCTCTTGGATTAGTGTTGTTTTATTTGTGGATTAGTTCCTTTAGTGGGATTAGTAGTTGTTGGGTTGAGTTTGTGAGCTACAATGGTTTTTCTTCTAGTTTTGGGCTTTTGAGTGCTTTGGTAACTTGTGGGGCCCTTTGGGGGTTCCCTTTTCGGCTTGGCTTTTACTTGTGAGATTTTCCCGATTTGTTTCGTATTGTGTTTTTGGCCCGTTGCATTCATCTTGAGGAATCCTACAACTTTCATGTTGATCCCATATCCATTTGAGAACCCGAAACCCGATTTCTTGGCCTTGAGGGCAAAACAGTCTTTTCACACCAAATCTGTCCATTAATTTCGAAAATTTCAGAATTTGGCAAAATTAGACTTTTTGGAAAGTAGATTTTTCGCTGATGAATTTTGTCTTCTTCGTCGTTTTCATCCGGGGCCCAGAAACTTGTGTTTTTCCCTTGAGAAGTTTAAGTGAGGTGGGGCCCACACCCACCCCTTTATAAAATGGGTTCCTTCTCCTTCCTCTTCATCCATTTCCCTGCAACGGTTCCAGCAAGAGCTGGAACCACTCCTCTCTCAGCCACTCTCTCTCTCCACTCTCCCTTGGCTTCTCTTGATTGTAAATGGAGATTTGATCTCCTCATCATCTTCCATACCTTCCAAGCTTTCCAAAGATGTTATTTTCATGGATTTTGAGCAAAGGCAACTTCTCTTTTCAAGCTCTTCTTCTTGGTTCAAGGCTTTAAAGGTTAGCATTTGGTTTCTTTCTTTTAATCTTTGTTTTCCCAAACCATTTGGAGTATTTTTATCTTCCATTCATGGATTTTCATTGAGGTTTGCAATGGATTGGATTTTCTAGGGTTTTCATGGGAAAATTTGGGGGTTTTGGTGGGTTTGGAGCTAGAGACTTCTTTGAGGCTTTTGTGGAGTGATTTGTGCATCTTCTTAACCCAAGGCAAGTGGATGAATGGATTGTTTTGATTATTAACATGTTTTGTGAGAAAATCTTGATTCATTAATGGTTTTGGTGATTTTAATAGTTGTCTTTAATATGATTAATATTGATTTCAAGATGTGCTTATTGATGAGTTATTTCTCCCTTGTTAATCTCTTGGAAATGTATGTATCATAGTGTCAAGATTTCAAATGATTTTACATGAATGAGTTTTCTCCACCTTGTGATTAATTGTGAATGGAAAGAATGGAAAGAGAGGAAATTGAAATGAGGAGCTCTTTAGCTCATGATATTGTCTTGGAAACATGTATTTAAACCATCTTGTTTATGGTTCTTTGTGATTGATTATATGTTGGAAGGAAAGGAAACAAAGAGGAAGAAAAATCAGCTTTCCCGGACCTGCTGTACCCAGGTCCGATCGATCGGACCTACAGGCCGATCGATCGGACTGTCAGTAACTGTAAGCCTTTTTGGGCCGATCGATCGGCCGATCGATCGGACCCTGTACATTCTGGTACAGAAATTTCGACCGATCGATCGGCCCTTCGGCCGATCGATCGGAGGACTCAGTTTGAGTCCAGTGAAATTTGATATTGTGTTTTTTTGGAAACCTTTGGGCCTTCTATGAGTCCTAGAGGTATATACCTTAGTGTTAAGACCAATTGTACCCTAATCTAAGGTCTTTAAGACTAGGGAACAAAAAGAAAAGAATGGTGATGATCTAGACACTAATCCTTGGTTTTAGGTGGGACCCTTACCCTTTTTGGACTGTTTGGCCTATGAGTGAGGATGTCTTGAGCCGACACTCCTCCCGGTGGGTTTGGTGACATCGAAGTTAATCCATTTCAATCTTGAACGGGATGGAATGACGCGATATCTTCTTTATATCTAAACACAAGTCTATTTCCTTGTTATCGCTAATTCTATTCCTTTCGATGACTGAATCGGTCGCTCGATGTTTCCGGATTAATGTCATGCCTAGGATGGACCGTTTATAATCTTGATCCTTGCTATTGTAACATCTAGTATTACCCATAAGCTCATTTTAAGTTGTGAAAGTAGTAAAAGTGCATAAGGAGCCCGGAATGTCTTCTAACTCAAGGAGTACCAAGTAATTGTCATAATCGACATACGGGACCCCTATTCACTTAAATAGATCTTGAAACCGATATGTTTACCCGAAATTATTATAGTTCATTGTTTCACCTCTTTTTCCAAGATTTGCATCACATGACTTGTTTTCCCAAAAGCACTGGAGTTACTCTAGTAACAGTCATTTGTCCCGAAGTGCATTGCATCACATGATACGACAGTGTGCCCTTGAGCACCCCGTTTTACCCGTTTATTTATTGTACTTGATTGACTTGTTTCCCGAAAGCATTGAAGTTACTTTAGTAACAGTTATTTGTCCCGAGATGTATTCCCGATATGAAGTGACAGTGTGCCCTTGAGCACCCCCGGTTTACCCGTTTATTTACTGTACTTGATTTACTTGCATATGTCTCGATTGGTTTTGACCTATGAGTCGGCATCACTAAGCTTGGATACCTTGTCGGTTTGATCCACCGACTTGGAAATCCCTCTCCCGTCCCACCAGCTGCAGTTTGGATCCCGATACCCGGTTATTGCCGTGGTCCCGTCCCGATACCCGGTTCGCTACCGTGGTCCCGTTCCCGTATATTTATTATTGTATATGATTTACGTTGAGTCTCCTCACCTTGTGTGACTGAGACCAACGTCCCGCTCTTGTCACTTCGGTGATAGAGGACTTAGCTTCTCGTGATTGCCATCTTGCCAGTTCCCGATTCCTTGGACACCCGACATGGTTTATATTGCTTACTTGTTTTCAGTTAAATGATTCATTGCTTTTATGAAAGTTGTTATTTAGATAAGTGTTAATGCTCTCTATTGTAAATTCAGTCACTATTATATTGTTTTATGTCCTTTGCACACGTACATGTTTTACAGGAATGCCGGTTGGGCGAATAACCGTGCTTTTACATATGTTTCAAACGATAAATGATTTTGCTAGATTTATATGATTTCACATGTTTTAAAGGAATACCCGAATTGTTAAATATCCGTGCCTTGTTTTAAATGACATTTGACTTGTGAGATTCCCATGTTTATACATGTTTTAAATGATTACCCGATTTCTAAATATCCATGCTTTGAAATATGTTTCAGATGACATTTGTTTGCAAGATCCCTACGTTTATACCTGTTTTAAACGATATCCGGTTTGTTAAATATCCGTATTTCTACATAGGTTTCAAATGGACATTGGTTTTGCTAGACTGTTATGGATACCTGATTTGTTGTATACTTGTGTTTTACTTAAGTTTCAAATGAACGTTTGTTTTGTCAAACCACTATATTTATACATGTTTTAGACGAATACCCGATTGTCAAATATCCATGATTATAGATGATGTAAATGAATACATGTTTTATTAGATGTTCATGTTTTACCCGTGCTTGAAATGAATACAAGTTTTCCCCGAGATTCCCGACTTTGCACCCGTTTAATTATATGCAGTACTTAATCGATTAGCATGATTTATTATATGTTTTATTCTTTAGTATAATTGTGATCTTTTCATCCACCTGCCAGACCGTCGTGTCTGACCCACTACTTTTGGTACTCAGGTTCAGATTTCTTCGCCCCGAGTTGAGTGTTTTTGTTGGCTGTGGAGCCATGCCTTGCAGGTTGTTTTGTCGGCTATGTCATGTCGACATTGAGCTTGACATCGGAGCTACGTCACATTTGGGTAGTGGTTTATAGCTTCTTGTTGTATGGCTTTTGTTAGCCTTTTTCTTGGGATTCTTAATTAATGTACATTGATAATTGTAACTTGAACATATTTGGGAATGTAATATCCTGTTACTGTCAGCTCTGTAATTTATTGTGATGGTTACTCCAGTCTGATATGATTCTTGATATAATAGCTATGGGCTAGAGGTTGAGTGCGACGCGGAATCCGATGGCCACGGACTTCGGGTCGCAACGCCACAAATGCTTCCGCAAAATATTCAGAATGTGTTGTCTTCACACACGCGGATCTTGGGAGAAGTAAAATATAATTATACCTTAATCCCATCTCCCGCCCCCGAGGTTTCTGGTTCGGGGGCGTGACACTCCCCGTCTACCTTGTGTGGCGTGGGAATCGTGTTTTTGCATGTCGTGCTTACTCTTGTCATCATGTATGATAGAGAAAGGATGGGCTCAATGTGGATAAGCTATTCATGATATTATATGTATTCATGCTAGCTTTATTTTGTATCTTCAAAATGTATCTCTGTCATGTATTTGTTTTAAATTCAGTAAATTGTTTTAGTTTGGTTTCTTCAAACATCTACTGTTCCATTCTCATGCCTAAATTGATTACCTGCCAAACCGTCGTGTTTGATGCTTGTTTATTTTGGTACCTAGGTGCAGCCGACATTGCCTTTGAGGTGGAGCGTCAGGAGGAGGCTGTCGAGCCACCCTTAGCTAGAGAGTGGCAGCCCGACGACGTCAACTAGACGTCGGGCGGGATCATGAGATTCTTTTCATTTTGTCTTCGGTGTTATTTTGGAATGTATTGGCCTTTGTTGGCCTCTTATTTGGATTGTAAACTTAACTTAACATACTTTTGGTTAACCTTGAAACTTTAACTATCTGGGTAATGCTATGTTATATTTCCTCCTTCTGATATTATGTCTTGATGTTTTATTCATGTATCTTGAAAAATTAATCATGCTTTGTCTTGATGTGATTTGCTACATGCTTCCGCAAACTTGTTCGTGTGAGTTAGTCCCCCGTGTCTTGGGATCCTCATAGCGGGAACCTGTGGGAAATCAATCATATGTACGTCGCATGCCAAGGCCTCTGTACCGGGTCGCGACAGGAACAAGTACAACTGAGTTAGCCAAGGCCTCGTTTTAGCAACAAAAGAAGAAGCTGGAGGTATGATTTGCGGATACACCCGAACCTTTCACAATCAAGGTGAAACCTGACGTAAAGAAGGGTAAATCCATAGTCATTGCCGGTAAATCTTCTAAATTAGTCAATGTAGCTTCTTTAGTTAACCAGTCAAATTAAGAAATCTGCTGGTCTGACCTGTTATGGGCCCTCAATGTAAATAGCCAATCGCCCCAAGACCGCAGTGCAGCTGGACATTATGAAACTCCAATGTATAGTTCGGCATCTCAAAGGATGTTTAAATTCATGATAAATCAGACAGGAAGTTGTCATCAAATTATTGTGCTTTAATGTCCTCATCTCACAATCGGGGAAGTTGGAAAGAGACAGAATCTAGGAGGCTAGGAACCGAAACTCGCAACTCAGCCTGACGGGACGTTCTAAGACGTTCATTGGATCTGATACGCATATTGGAGGCATGCCAATGAAGGGAAACAAAAACAGTCTCCTTATAGCGTTTAGTTCTCATGCGTCAAGGGCCAGGTGAGTCTGTTATCAATTATATAGATCAATGGCTAGAATTGGCTTACAGGTGTGAGGAATCTCCTCCTCGACACGTGTGGATCTCATTATGCCGACATAGCCTACATCATGATTTTCGAATACTGTCCATAGGGAAATATTTCAGAAATTTTGAGGAATTCGCTAGTTTCATGGGAACTGTTGAAGATCATGTTCTCTCCCCTTTGAGAAACATGAGAAGAAGATCGCACTCTACAAATGTAGTATCTCTGGTACAAGATTCTGATTCTGAATCAGACTCAGAAGAAAACAGTGGCATATTCATAGATCCACCGCCAAAGGCTGGGTATGAGCCTTTTCTCCATCCATATACAGGCCTGTATCAAATATTCGAACTTAAGGGGTCAACCATTCTGGTACCCACCAACAAACCTTGGGATGACGGCATGATATTCCATCGGGCAGAAGATGCCTTCACTTCATCTCCACTCGGGGATTTTGTCAGTGAAGGAAAGCCAGACTTCAAACCCTACAGTCATCAATCCCATAATATGATAAGAAATATGGGCTATAATCTCAAGAAGCCTACTGGATTAGGGATGACTGAAGGGATACCGATACCTTACATCGGTATGAGAAAGAAGCAAAAAGAACAGTTCGAATGGAATCACCAGATAGAAGAATTTCGGTCAGGTATTGGGTACACTCCTTACCAGAACATACCTAGAGTCACAAAAAGCTTCAGGGCAAAAACAGTGGCATTCACCAAGGAATACGATTTTGATGATTCTTTGGAGACATATTTACAAGATCCGGATGATTGGAACATCTTCCAGCATCAAGAAGAGGCCATTGATGATAATGATACAACATCCCAGGCCACTGATCATTGGTAGCCAGAGTTTAATGAAAGTCAGAATCCTTGCAAAATTGGCCCTTGGGATCATTTGATTCTGAATGTACAAACCACTGAGCCTTCAAAACCAAACCCTTGGGAGGGGACCGGGTGTCGCGACCCCGGAACGGATCCCCGGGCCCGCGACGCGATTTGGTAATGATTACTATTGAAGATTTTGTTTTCCCACAGGTTCCCGCGGTGAGGATTCTCAAAGACACGCGGAATCTGACTCACACGTACACGATTGCGGAAGTGTGTAGCAAAACACATCACGATAAGCACAATCAAATCTTTAAGTGCTATAACATTTAATAACAAGACATAGCATCAAAGAGAAGAGTTATCATGGCATTCCCAAATATAGTTCAAGTTATAAGTTTAACACGAAAGTAAGTTAAGTTTAGTACAACCCATAAGAGACCAATAAAGGTCAATACAATCTCAAAATAACCAAGAGAAACCCCAAGACTAAAGGTGACGAAACTCGAGAACCAGACCGACGTCTAAATGACATCGTCGGGCTGCCACTCTCTCATGGGAGTTGGCTCACAAGCCTCCTCCTGACGCTCCTCCTCAAAGGCAACGTCTCCTTCACCTGGGCACCAATAAACAAGGGTCAAACACGACGGTTTGGCAGGTAATCAATGTAGGCATGAACATGAACAATAACATTTAGAGAAAACATGTAAGCAAATCTTTGGTATGAAATACCATCAAAGCTGAGATACCAAAACAAACTAGCATGAGTACATAATATATCATGAATAGTTACAATCCACAAGGAGCCCATCCTTTCTCTATCATTTATATAATGAAAAGAGCAAGCACGCACGACAAGCACGATATACATAATATAAGCACGACACGATTTCCCACAAAGACGGGAATTCCGGCCGCGGAACCGGACACGCACGATGTGTAATAAATACACGACCAGTCTGCAGACAGTCCACATGTTTAAAGACCCCCAGACAGTGGATCAAACCGAAAGGGCAGTCTAAGCTCAGTGGTGTTTACTTAATTCATGAATGCACAAAACACGTGAAACACGATCAAAGCATGTCGAGATAAAAAGGGGGAAATCACTTATCAAAACACGACGAACACGACTAGCAAGAGGCATAATAATTATGCATAACACGCTTAGGAAGTGATCCCCTTTTTCTTGAAACAAAACTTCAAAACAAGCTTATACTTGAAACTCAAAACAAGTGCACGTTTATACTCATCGTACCAAGACGGAAGTTCAAATACAAAATCTGACAAGCATGTGCTAAGGCTACTAATTGACCTTTGTGTAATTGAAACCCCAAACGTCAGAAAATACAAGAATTGGTGTCCCCGAAGTTGGGTTTCATTTCAAGGTTCCATTTACACAATGTCAAGTTAAGACCCTTAACATAGTCTAGTTTTCAACCCTCAAGAAAACACACAAAATGGAAAAACTCATCTTCCTGAATCTGGCAGGTTCGCTCGAGCGGACCTGCCACATTGATGACACTTCGCTCGAGCGAGACAGTTCGCTCGAGCGGACATTACAAGGCGTAGACAGTTCGCTCGAGCGGATAATAAAATGCGTTCGAACGAACGACTCTCTGCCTCGTTCCATAGTAGACAGTGGCTTGTTCGCTCGAGCGGACCCAGGGGTCGCTCAAGCAAACAGGCTGCTGCCTGAGCTCGCTGAGTGCAGAAATCTCCTTTCCTTTGCACATCTTTCACTACATTCTTCTCTTTCTTCTCATCCATCAACCACAAATCATCCCTTGAGCCTTCATGCTCACCAAGGGTTCATTTATCACCATTTCACATCCAAATCAAAAGAAAACATAAACATGAAGCTTATAAACAAGATAAATGCACAATTTCTAAAATACAATGAAATCCAAATACACATGCATCATTCCTATATAGATCACTTGCCTTGACCAAAGCTAACAATACTCTTCTTCAAGCACTTCCTCAAGCTAATCCCACACTATAAGAAAAACCAAGAAAACACACAAAACTCACTCAAGCTTGAAAACAAGAAACCCATTTTACAAATAGGGTTTGTAAACAAGAAAACACAATCTTAAGGAGCTAAAAAGACTTTATGGAAAACATGGCTTGAAGCTCTTACCTAGAGAAAGTCAAACAAGAGAGATGGAAGAGAATGGAGAGCTTTCCCAACTTGAAACCTTAAGAAAATTGTATCAATGGAGAGCTTGCAAGGAGATGAAGAAAAGGGTAGTCTTAGAATCTTCTTTGGAGCTCTCTAGCTAGATCAAACAAGATGGGGAAGATGGAGAGAAAAAGAAACTCTTCCTTGCCCTAGGTCAAGAAGTTGCAGGATTTTGGTAAAGTGAGTGGAAGAAGAGGGAAAGGGGGATTAAGTGATGACTCATGGCCCATGGGCCCCATTGGGCTTGAACTTGAAATGGCTAAAACACGATCTTGTGGGCCTCGGATGACTTCGACGAAGAAGGATAAAACGATCGTCGAAATATCTACTTTCCAAAAAGTATATTTTTGACATGGTTTTGAGATCTCGAAAATTGTGTCCAGATTTGTGCAAGAAAGACAATTTTACCCTCTTTGGGCCAAAACATGGGTTTGCTTAAAACGAAAGTTGCAACATGTCGAAACATCATTCAAATGAAATCAAAATCACACTCACACGGAAATCGATGCGATCTTCCCAAGCTTACACGTGCACTCAGGCCTTCCTGAGTGTGTCTAATTAATACTAAACGTTCTCAAAATTCCCAGAGCTATGTCCAAGACTAAACTAATCATTTCTAACCCAACAACCACTAAACTCACTTAGGACTAAACACACACTAATCGCACACTAATCGACTTGGTCTGGGTTGGGGTCTAACATCCTCCACCCCTTAGGATATTTGGTCCACCAAATAAATCAAACAATTACCTCGGGTAAAAGCTGTGGATACTTCCTCTGCACTTGCTCTCTCAATTTCCAGGTGGCTTCCTCTGGCTCGTGATTTTCCCAAAGTACCTTGACCCAATGAATAGTCCGATTTCTCAATTCTTGCTCTTTGGTGTCAATGATCTTGATCGGTCTTTCCACATACGAGGCATCTTCCCGAATCTCTAAAGGCTCATGTTGTAGAATGTGTGCTGGACTAGAGACATACTTCTTGAGCATAGAAACATGAAAAACATTGTGTACCCCGGAGAATTCCGGCGGTAACGCTAGTCTATAAGCAACATCTCCAATCTTGCTCAAAATCTCATACGGACCAATAAATCTCCTGGACAACTTGCCCTTCTGTCCAAATCTCAAAGTTCCCCTAGTTGGTGAGACTTTCAAAAACACCGTGTCACCCACCTGAAACTGCAATTCTCTTCGGCGAGTATCTGCATAACTCTTCTGCCTACTTCGGGCGATCTTCAACCTTTCCTGAATCAACTTGACTTTGTCACTTGTCTCTCCAACTATCGTCGGTCCATGGAAACTACGTTCACCGACTTCTTCCCAGCAAACCGGAGTTCTGCATCTTCTACCATAGAGTGCCTCGAAAGGTGCCATACCTATGCTCGAGTGGTAACTATTGTTATAAGCAAATTCACAAAGAGGTAGGCATTCATCCCACTGAATCTTGAAATCCAATACACAAGCACGCAACATGTCTTCGAGAGTCTGTATCGTCCTTTCTGACTGACCATCGGTCTGAGGATGATAAGCTGTGCTGAACTGAAGTTTGGTACCCATCGACTCATGAAGAGTCTTCCAAAACTTTGAAACAAACCTACTGTCTCTATCTGAAGTAATGGAGACGGGTTGACCATGCTTACTAACAATCTCATCAACAAATAACTTCGCAAGTGGTGCCATATGCATCATATTCCCTGTCTTCATCGGAATGAAGTGAGCCGACTTTGTCAGACAATCTACAATGATCCAAATTGCATTATTTCCCTTCTTAGTATTAGGCAAACCGGAGACGAAATCCATGGTAATGTGCTCCCATTTCCACTCCGGAATTTCCAAAGGCTGTAACAAACCTGGAGGCTTCTGATGCTCTGCCTTGATCAACTGACAAGTTAGACAACGAGACACAAAAGCTGCTATCTCTCTTTTCATGTTGTTCCACCAAAATCTATTCTTCAAGTTGTGGTACATCTTCGTGCTACCCGGATGCATAGAATATCTCGTGTTGTGAGCTTCGTTCATTATCTCATTCTTCAAATTATCCACATTCGGCACACACAACCGGTCACGGAAATACAATATCCCATTCACCATCTTGAAATCGGGGCGTTCTGCAATAACATCTACTGTCTTGGCCAAGTCTGGGTCTTGTAACTGATTTTCCTTAATCTTCTGGATGAAGGTAGGTTCTGAAACTGTCATGTTCGCTAACATCGCACCCAATCTAAGGGTTTGCACTTCTACACCCAACTCTTCAAACTGCTGTAAGACACCCATTCCTCTCAAATTGGCCATAGCCACTGATTTCCTACTCAAAGCATCAGCTACCACATTCACTTTGCCTGGATGATACTTGATTGGGAAGTCATAATCTTTGATATATTCCATCCACCTCCTCTGCCTCATGTTCAAATCTTTCTGAGAGAACAAATATTGCAAACTTCTGTGATCTGAATGGACCTCAAACTTCTCTCCGTAGAGGTAGTGTCTCCACATCTTCAATGCGAAAACAACTGCTGCCAACTCCAAGTCGTGAGTCGCATAATTCTTCTCATGGTCCTTCAGCTGTCTCGAGCCATAAGCAATCACCTTGCCATCTTGCATCAATACACAACCTAGTCCCACATTCGAAGCATCTGTATAAACAATAAATCCGCTGTTGCTCGAGGGTAATGTAAGGATTGGGGCTGTAGTTAACCTTCCTTTCAACTCCTGAAAACTGGTTTCACACTGATCAGTCCACACAAATGGAACATTCTTCCTAGTCAATTTTGTCAAAGGGGCTGCAATGGACGAAAAACCTTGGACAAATCTTCTGTAGTAGCCTGCTAACCCCAAGAAGCTTCTAATTTCTGTCACACTGCTTGGCCTTGCCCAACTAACAACTGCTTCTATCTTCGCTGGATCAACTGCTAAACCTTCTCTGGAGATGATGTGGCCTAGAAAAGCAACTTGCTCTAACCAGAATTCGCACTTACTGAGTTTCGCATATAACTGATTGTCCCTCAAGAGCTGCAACGTTGTCCTCAAATGTTCTTCATGCTCCTTCTTACTCTTGGAATATACCAGGACATCATCAATAAACACTACTGTAGAGTGATCCAAATATGGTGCAAAGACCTTGTTCATCAAAGCCATAAAGACTGCTGGTGCATTCGTCAAACCAAAGGGCATCACTAAGAACTCATAGTGCCCATATCTTGTTCTAAAGGCTGTCCTCTGAACATCTGAGTCTCTAACTCTCAACTGATGGTACCCTGACCTCAAGTCTATCTTGGAAAAATAGGCTGCTCCTTGCAATTGATCAAACAATTCATCTATCATTGGCAAAGGATACTTGTTCTTCACGGTCACATGGTTCAACTTCCGGTAGTCTATGCACATTCTCAAGCTTCCATCCTTCTTCTTCACAAATAACACCGGTGCTCCCCACGGTGAAACACTTGGCCTAATAAAACCTTTGCTCAACAAATCCTGCAATTGGAGCTTTAGCTCACCCATTTCTGCTGGAGCCATCCTGTATGGTGCAATCGAGATCGGAGCTGTCCCTGGAAGGAGTTCAATTGTAAACTCAACTTCTCTAATTGGTGGTAAACCCGGGATTTCTTCTGGAAAAACATCCAGAAATTCACACACAATGGGGATATCCTCCACCCCTTGGGACTGTTTATCCTCCGTGATAAACGCAATAAATGCCTGACACCCACTCTGCACTAATCTGCTTGCCTTCAACACTGAAATAAACCCTGCCTGAGATTTCCTCCTGTTCCCCTGAAATATCAACTCTGCCTGTGGTCCTTGGAATCTGAATGTGATGGTCTTACTAAAACAATCCATGGTGGCATGATATGCTTCTAACCAATCCATGCCTAAAATGACATCAAAATCATGCATGTCCAAAACTATGAGGTTGGCCGGTAGATTAACATCTCCTAATAAAACTGTACAACTAGGGTAATGGTTTCTACACACAACTTGTTTCCCTACTGGAGTGGTCACTACCAAAATGTAATCCAATTCACTACATGGTGCATCAATCAACTTAGCAAAACTAGGAGATGTAAAGGAATGTGTGGATCCAGGATCAAACAAAATCTGGGCTTCTACCCCACAAACAAGAAGTTTACCTTCTACCACGTCTCCTGCAGCTTCAGCGTCTGCACGGTTGAGATAGTACAAACGTCCATGCATCTGTAGTCTGTTCGGTACTTGGTTCTGCCTTCCTTGGCCTTGTC
Source organism: Cinnamomum chago (assembly GCA_038049695.1). Classification (NCBI taxonomy): domain Eukaryota; kingdom Viridiplantae; phylum Streptophyta; class Magnoliopsida; order Laurales; family Lauraceae; genus Cinnamomum; species Cinnamomum chago. The sequence goes on from CP142451.1 coordinate 55,033,668, forward strand.
TATTCTGCTGTGGAGGACGAGCATTCTGATTCTGGACTGGTGGCCTAGCCTGCTGCTGCTGCTGAGGTGGTCTAATCTGATTCTGAACTGGTGCTTGATTCTGAAGAGCTACTTGTCTCTGCTGCTGGTTTCTGTTCCCTTGAATCTGAAGTAGTGGGCAATCCTTGATTGAATGGTTCATGGCCCCACACTTGAAACAGGCACCCATGGCCTTACGGCATTCGTGTGTCTCATGATTCTTGCCACAATGTCCACAACCCTGCCTCACATGGCCTTGCTCTTGCCTTGGCTTCTTGCCCTGTTGTTGCCTCTGATTTTGCTGCTGATACTGCTGCTTCCTGTCCTGAACAATCATATTATTAATATCCTCAAAAGTATATGCCCGCTTGACTGCCTCATCATAGGTAGCTGGTGGAACTACTCCTATGACATCTCGCATGATGATCGGATTCAGCCCTTCCAAAAACTTAGTGATCTTCTTCCGTTCTGTATCAATCAACTCGGTAGCATATCTAGCTAGTCTCTCAAACTTGGTGACATAGTCCAAAACCGTCATGCTACCCTGCTTGAGTTGCTGAAACTCAATAGCCTTCTGCCTCTTGACATGAGAGGGAATGTACTTGTCTTGAAACTGTATCTTGAATGCTGCCCATGCCTCATCATCTGCCATCACTGCATACGGATCCTTGACTGTTTGCCACCACCTATCTGCGAGCCCATAAAATAATGAAGCTGTGAGGTTGACCTTCTGTATACCCGTGCACATGAAGACATCAAAGATCTTCTCCGTATTGACTAGCCAGTCATCTGCCACTAGCGGGTCCTCATTGGCCGAAAATTCTTTAGGTGCTCTCTTCCTAAACTTCTCAAATAGAGCATTAGGGTCAGGATCCCTATTCTGTATCACAATCTGTGGACCTGCAGGTGGTGCTACATTCCTGTTCTGGAGGACTTCCAACAACTGTCTCTGAACTTGTGCCATTTCATCATCCTTCTTAGCTAACTGCTCTTGAAATCTGGCTTGGTTCTCATTAGCCTGCCTTTGCTGTGCTATCATGGCTTGCATAAGTTCCTGAAACTGTGTGGCTGTAGGTGTCTCAGATGCATCTGACTCATTCTGGTTACTGCCTGAAGCATGATGATTTGGAGCTTTTCTTAGAGGCATATTGCTGTAAAACAAAGAGTTAGAACACAATAATCATGGTACAAGGGTTTCTAAGATCCTATACGAACGAATCTATCGACTCACGAATCCTCGCCACGTTCCTAAGACCTTTCTAGTTTCTTTTAAGTGCCTGAAACATGTCTCGCTCTGATACCAGTCTTGTCGCGACCCCGGAACGGATCCCCGGTCCCGCGACGCGATTTGGTAATGATTACTATTGAAGATTTTGTTTTCCCACAGGTTCCCGCGGTGAGGATTCTCAAAGACAGGCGGAATCTGACTCACACGTACACGATTGCGGAAGCGTGTAGCAAAACACATCACGATAAGCACAATCAAATCTTTAAGTGCTATAACATTTAATAACAAGACATAGCATCAAAGAAAAGAGTTATCATGGCATTCCCAAATATAGTTCAAGTTATAAGTTTAACACGAAAGTAAGTTAAGTTTAGTACAACCCATAAGAGACCAATAAAGGTCAATACAATCTCAAAATAACCAAGAGAAACCCCAAGACTAAAGGTGAAATACTATCAAAGCTGAGATACCAAAACAAACTAGCATGAGTACATAATATATCATGAATAGTTACAATCCACAAGGAGCCCATCCTTTCTCTATCATTTATATAATGAAAAGAGCAAGCACGCACGACAAGCACGATATACATAATATAAGCACGACACGATTTCCCACAAAGACGGGAATTCCGGCCGCGGAACCGGACACGCACGATGTGTAATAAATACACGACCAGTCTGCAGACAGTCCACATGTTTAAAGACCCCCAGACAGTGGATCAAACCGAAAGGGCAGTCTAAGCTCAGTGGTGTTTACTTAATTCATGAATGCACAAAACACGTGAAACACGATCAAAGCATGTCGAGATAAAAAGGGGGAAATCACTTATCAAAACACGACGAACACGACTAGCAAGAGGCATAATAATTATGCATAACACGCTTAGGAAGTGATCCCCTTTTTCTTGAAACAAAACTTCAAAACAAGCTTATACTTGAAACTCAAAACAAGTGCACGTTTATACTCATCGTACCAAGACGGAAGTTCAAATACAAAATCTGACAAGCATGTGCTAAGGCTACTAATTGACCTTTGTGTAATTGAAACCCCAAACGTCAGAAAATACAAGAATTGGTGTCCCCGAAGTTGGGTTTCATTTCAAGGTTCCATTTACACAATGTCAAGTTAAGACCCTTAACATAGTCTAGTTTTCAACCCTCAAGAAAACACACAAAATGGAAAAACTCATCTTCCTGAATCTGGCAGGTTCGCTCGAGCGGACCTGCCACATTGATGACACTTCGCTCGAGCGAGACAGTTCGCTCGAGCGGACATTACAAGGCGTAGACAGTTCGCTCGAGCGAATGTTGGCTCGAGCGGATAATAAAATGCGTTCGAACGAACGACTCTCTGCCTCGTTCCATAGCAGACAGTGGCTTGTTCGCTCGAGCGGACCCAGGGGTCGCTCGAGCGAACAGGCTGCTGCCTGAGCTCGCTGAGTGCAGAAATCTCCTTTCCTTTGCACATCTTTCACTACATTCTTCTCCTTCTTCTCATCCATCAACCACAAATCATCCCTTGAGCCTTCATGCTCACCAAGGGTTCATTTATCACCATTTCACATCCAAATCAAAAGAAAACATAAACATGAAGCTTATAAACAAGATAAATGCACAATTTCTAAAATACAATGAAATCCAAATACACATGCATCATTCCTATATAGATCACTTGCCTTGACCAAAGCTAACAATACTCTTCTTCAAGCACTTCCTCAAGCTAATCCCACACTATAAGAAAAACCAAGAAAACACACAAAACTCACTCAAGCTTGAAAACAAGAAACCCATTTTACAAATAGGGTTTGTAAACAAGAAAACACAATCTTAAGGAGCTAAAAAGACTTTATGGAAAACATGGCTTGAAGCTCTTACCTAGAGAAAGTCAAACAAGAGAGATGGAAGAGAATGGAGAGCTTTCCCAACTTGAAACCTTAAGAAAATTGTATCAATGGAGAGCTTGCAAGGAGATGAAGAAAAGGGTAGTCTTAGAATCTTCTTTGGAGCTCTCTAGCTAGATCAAACAAGATGGGGAAGATGGAGAGAAAAAGAAACTCTTCCTTGCCCTAGGTCAAGAAGTTGCAGGATTTTGGTAAAGTGAGTGGAAGAAGAGGGAAAGGGGGATTAAGTGATGACTCATGGCCCATGGGCCCCATTGGGCTTGAACTTGAAATGGCTAAAACACGATCTTGTGGGCCTCGGATGACTTCGACGAAGAAGGATAAAACGATCGTCGAAATATCTACTTTCCAAAAAGTATATTTTTGACATGGTTTTGAGATCTCGAAAATTGTGTCCAGATTTGTGCAAGAAAGACAATTTTACCCTCTTTGGGCCAAAACATGGGGTTGCTTAAAACGAAAGTTGCAACATGTCGAAACATCATTCAAATGAAATCAAAATCACACTCACACGGAAATCGATGCGATCTTCCCAAGCTTACACGTGCACTCAGGCCTTCCTGAGTGTGTCTAATTAATACTAAACGTTCTCAAAATTCCCAGAGCTATGTCCAAGACTAAACTAATCATTTCTAACCCAACAACCACTAAACTCACTTAGGACTAAACACACACTAATCACACACTAATCGACTTGGTCTGGGTTGGGGTCTAACACCGGGCCTCGGTTTAAATCTCCAAATGATACCCCGGAGGGATTTGTAGAGTTGGAAACTTCCGAAAATAATATGGAAGAGCCTCCTCCCAACCCTCCAACTGAAGATCAAGTGCAAGAAGTAAATGTGGGAACCCTAAACAAACCTCGTCCTACCTTTGTAAATGCTCATATTAAAGGAAAGGAACTAGAGGATTTCGTGTATTTCTTGGGTGAATTTATGGATTGCTTTGCATGGACTTATGTAGAAATGCCCAGATTGGATCCAGAAATTGCTGTGCACAAATTGAATATCTCAAAAGATATTAAACCAATAAAGCAAGATCAACGGCGCACCAAACCAAAGATCATGAAAAAGATTGAAAAGGAAGTACAAAAGCTTTGTGATGTTCAATTTATCTGGGAAGAATAACTTCCTGACTGACTGGCCAATATTGGCCCCAGTTACAAAGAAGACTGGGCAAATTAGGATATGTATCGATTTCCAAATCTAAATAAAGCATGTCCGAAAGATGATTTCCTGCTACCTATCCCCGAAATCATGATTGACAATACGTTTGGTATGAGAGAATGTTATTCATGGATGGGTTCTCGGGATACAACCATATCAAGATGTCCTCAGAAGATGAGAAGCGCACCTCATTCCGGACACCATTCGGGGTAAACTATTATAATGTCATGCCTTTCGGCCTCAGGAATACAGGACCCACATATCAAAGAGCCATGATGAAAATCTTCCAAGATATCTAACATAAGACGGTCGAATGTGATGTAGATGATCTCGTCATTAAAAGCAAGAAGGACACTCACCTTAATGATCTACGCAAAGTCTTTGAGCGATTGGGGAAGTTCAAATTGCATATGAATCCTCTCAAATGTGTCACGCCCCCGAACCAGAACCTCGGGGGCGGGAATGGGATTAGCATAAATATATTTTTCTCCCAAGATCCGCATGTGTGAAGACAACACATACCAACACATTCTAAATATTTTGCGGAAACTTTCGTGGCGTTGCGACCCGGAGTCCGTGGCCATTGGATTCCGCGTCGCACTCAACCTTTAGCATATAGCTATCATATCAAGAACCATATCAGACTGGAGTAAACCATCACAATAAATTACAGAGCTGACAGTAACAGGATATTACATTCCCAAATATGTTCAGGTTACAATTATCAATGTACATTAATTAAGAATCCCAAGAAAAAGGCTAATAAAATCCATACAACAATAAGCTATAAACTACTACCCAAATGTGACGTAGCTCCGATGTCAAGCTCAATGTCTACATGACATAGCCGACAAACCAACCTGCAAGGCATGGCTCCACAGCCAACAAAAACACTCAACTCGGGGCGAAGAAATCTGAACCTGAGTACCAACAGTAATGGGTCAGACACGACAGTCTGGCAGGTGGATGAAAAGATAACAAATATACTGAAGAATAAAACATAAGATAAATCATGCTATTCGATCAAATGCTGCATATAATTAAACGGGTACAAAATCGTGGATTCGGGCAAAACATGTATTCGTTTCAAGCATGGGTAAAACATGAATATCTACTAAAATGTCTGTTCATTTACATCATCCATAAGGGCATAGATATTTGACAATCGGGTGTTCGTCTAAAACATGTGTAAATATAGTGGTTTGACAAAACAAGCGTTCATTTGAGACTTAAGTAAAAACATAAGTATACAACAAACCAGGTATTCATAGCAGTCTGGCAAAACAAATGTCCATTTGAAACATAAGTGAAAATACAGATATTTAACAAACCTGGTGTTCATTTAAACAGGTGTAACCAAAGAAATCTGACAAAACTAGTGTTCATTTAAACATATTTCAACGCATGGATATTTAACAAACCGGGTATCGTTTAAAACAGGTATAAACGTAGGGATCTGGCAAACAAGTGTCATTTGAAACATATTTCAAAGCATGGATATTTAACAATCGGGTAATCATTTAAAACAGGTATAAACATAGGAATCTCACAAGACAAATGTCATTTAAAACAAAGCACGGATATTTAACAATTCGGGTATTCATTTAAAACATGTGTAATCACATAAATCTAGTAAAACAATCGATCGTTTGAAACATATGTAAAAGCATGGGTATTCGCCCAACCGGCATTCATTTAAAACATGTGCGGGTACAAGGAACAGAAGACAATATAATAATAACTGAATTTACATTGGAGAATATTAATACTTGTTTAAATAACAACTTTCATAAAGGAAACGAATCATTTATCGGAAAGCAAGTAAGCAATATAAAACATGTCGGGTATCCAGGGAATCGGGAACTGGCAAGATGGCAATCACAAGAAGCTAAGTCCTCTATCACCGAAGTGACAAGAGTATAACGGGACGTTGGTCTCAGTCACACAAGGTGAGGAGACTCAACGCAAATCATATATACAATATAAATATACGGGAACGGGACCACGGTAGCGAACCGGGTATCGGGACGGGACCACGGCAATAACCGGGTATCAAGATCCAAACTGCAGCTGGCGGGACGGGAGGGGGATCTCCAAGTCAGTGGATCAGACTGACAAGGTTATCCAAGCTTAGTGATGCCGACTCATAGGTCAAATACCAAATTGGGACATATGCAAGTAAATCAAGTACAATAAATAAATGGGTAAAACGGGGGTGCTCAAGGGCACACTGTCACTTCATATCGGGCAATACATTTCGGGACAAATAACTGTTACTAGTGTAACTTTAATGTTTTCGGGAGAACAAGTCATGTGATGCAAATCTCGGGAAATGAGGTGAAACAATGAACTATAACAATTTCGGGTAAAAATATCGGTTTCAAGATTTATTTAAGTGAATAGGGGTCCCGTATGTCGATTATAATAATTACTTGGTACTCCTTGAGTTTGAAGACATTCTGGGCTCCTTATGCACTTTTACTATTTTTCAAAACTTAAAATGAGCTTATGGATAGTACTAGATGTTACAATAGCAAAAATCAAGATTATAAACGGTCCATCCTAGGCATGACATTAGTCCGGAAACATCGAGCAACCTACTCAGTCATCGAAAGGAATAGAATTAGCGATAACCAAGGAAATAGACTTGTGTTTAGATATAAAGAAGATATTGCGTCGTTCCATCCCGTTCAAGATTGAAGTGGATTAACTTCGATGTCACCGAACCCACCGTGAGGAGTGTCGGCTCAAGACATCCTCACACATAGGCCAAACAGTCCAAAAAGGGTAGCCAAGGAACCACCTAAAACCAAGAATTAGTGTCTAGATCAACACCATTCTTTTCTTTTAGTCCCCTAGTCTTAAAGACCTTAGATTAGGGTATAATTGGTCTTAGCACTAAGGTATATACCCCTAGGACTCATAGAAAGCCCAAAGGTTTCCAAAAAAAAAAAAACAATATCAAATTTCACTGGACTCAAACTGAGTCCTCCGATCGATCGGCCTGAAAAGCCTTACAGTTACTGACAGTCCGATCGATTGGACCTGGGCGTGCAGGTCCTGGAAACACTTGATTTTTCCTTCCTTTTTCCTTTCCTTTCCAACACTTATACAAATTGAGTTTTTCCTTGCTTCAACAACATCTTAACTACAATAGAACTCCCATCAAAACTTCAATGAATCATTAAATCCAAACACCTCTTTCTTCTGATTTCACATTAAACAAAGGGAAGAATCCCCAATATACACAAGGGTCCATTTGAGTCAAAAATCTAGAGATAAATCAAGACTATTGATCCACATTTCCTTAACAAAAGATGATTTAGCAAAACTCTTAAAATGAGCATCAATTTCACATCAATGCAAGCTAGTAAACATAAACATGAATGGGAAACCAACCCCATTCATTTTAAAATCATATGAGCAAACCTTGACCAAATGAAAGCACATTTTTCCAAGAGATTAACAAGAGAGAAACCACCATTAATATGCAATTTCGAAATCAATAGAAATATGACAAGAAGCATGTGTAGAAACATATATCACATTATCAAGAACAAGTAATAAAACTTAGGATTTTCTCATAAAACTTTGATAACATTAAAACCATCCATTCATCCACTTGCCTTTGACTCTAATCAAGCAAATCAAGCTCCTAATCACCTCTCAAGCTCAAGATCCACAATCTCTACAAAAACCCCCAAAACAAACCCTAAAATGGGTTAAACAAAGGAAGACAAGGAATGGGCTTAAACCCAACTAGAAAATAGAACCTAAGGGAAAGCCATAGCACATACAAGGAAAATGGGAAGGATTCCTTACCTCTAGGGCCATGAATGAACAAGAAGAAGCTTGCAATAGGGGCTGCCCACCTTGGTTTTGCACAAGAATCACATCCATGGGAAGCTAAAGAGATGGGGAAGAAGATGGCATAGTTAGGTTTCCAAATGGCAAGAGTTTCTTTCAAGAATGAGAGGGGAAAGCAAGAAGAAATGGAAGAAAATGAAGAAGAGGGGCTGCTGGCACTGTAGCTGGGAGTTGCAGCCGGTGGGGAGTGGAAAATGAGGGAGAAAGAGTGAGTGGAGTCATTTTATAATGGGTGGGTATGGGCCCCACCACACTTAAAACTTGCCAAGGGTAAAACATCTATTTGTGGGCCTCGGATGCGATCGACGAAGAAGAGAAAAATGTTTCTCATAAAATCTAGTTTTCAAAAAGTATAACTTTGGCATGGTTCTGGGATCTCGAAATTTGGGTCCAGATTTGGTGTGAAAAGACTGTTTTGCCCTCCGGGCTGGAAAAACTGATTTTCGGAGCTTCGAATGGGTATGGAGTGAACACGAAAGTTGTAGAGAATAAGAAAATAAGTCAAATGAGGCTAAAACAAGAATTATCATGAATTTTGAATAACCTCCCAATCACGCGCAAGGTCACTAAAAGAACCCCCAAAGGGTCCCACTAATCACAAAGGCCCTCAAAATTCCCCAAAACTAGAGAAAAGCCATTCTATCTCACAAACTCAACCCAACAAATACTAATATCACTAAAAGAAACTAATTCACAAATAAAATAACACTAATCCAAGAGATTAGGGGTCGGGTTCTCACAAAATGTTTCTACGGAGTACCTTCAAGAAAGTTCCTCGGATTTGTAGTGCGCAAAGGAGGTATCAAGCTTGATCCAATCAAAGTGAAAGCAATACTAGAGATGTCTCCACCAAAAACTCTTAAAGAGCTCAAAGGTATACAGTCCTGATTGGCATACATCATAAGAGTCATTTCTAACTTATCCGGGAAGTGCAGACCTTTTTCTTGTCTGATGAAGAAAGGGGTTGATTTTGTCTGGGACAAGGAATGCAATGAAGCCTTTAAAGAAATCAAAAGGTATTAGACCAATCCACCTGTATTGGCAGCTCCAAGGTCAAATAAACCATTTATCCTATACACAAGGGCCTTAGATCATTCTTTGGGCGCTATGCTAGCTCAAAACAGTGATGATGGCAAAGAAATGGCTCTCTACTACCTGTCTCGAAAGTTAGTAGGGCAGAGCACAAATACAAACCTGTTGAAAAGGAATGCTTGGCTCTTATGTTCACGGTACAAAAGCTCCGACACTACCTATTGTCAAATACATTATATCTACTGTTCCGATTCAATCCACTGAAGGTATTGATGACAAAAGCTGGTTCTTTGAATGATCGACTAGCCAAATGGTCTATATTATTGACATGTTATGATATAAGATACACACCAGCAAAAGCAATCAAAGGGCAAGCCTTGGTAGATTTCCTGGCTGAACATCCTTTATCAGAAGACTCCAAATTCAAAGAAGACTTTCTGGATGAACCGGTATTCTTCGCCGAAAAGATCATTAAACATACTGTTGATCCCGATCTTCCATGGATCATGCACTTTGACGGAGCTACGCGAACCAATGAGTTTGGTTAAATGGTGTTAGGAGCGGGAATTATCTTCTACAGTGCAGAAAGAATATACATCCCTCACTCCTTCTCATTGATGGAGCCTTGCTCTAATAATACGGCTGAATATATGGCTCTAATAATGGGGTTGGAGTTAGTGTTGGAATCTGGCAACGACATACTGGTTGTATATGGAGTTTCTCAGCTGATCATAAAGAAAAGGACTCTCGAATATGAGGTAAGAAAACCAAACTTGCTCCTTTACTTCAACAAAGGCCAAAAGATCAAAGACTAGTTCACGTTGATAGAATTCCATCATATAGCAAGACGTGAAAATGTCAGGCAGATGCTCTAGCAGGACTAGCTGATTCAATGGCCTTACCGGAGAATGGTATGGTGGGAATTACCGTTACTGAACGGAAGTTATTGCCACCCCTTAATAATCACCAGGCTATAGCAAATTGCTTTCAAGTCTCGAGAAATAGAGCTCTTTCATATGAAAATTCATTTAAAGACTAGAAAGAATTCTTCATCGACTACATCCTACATGCCATCCTACCTGACAATATCAAAGATCGAACTAGTATCCAAAGGCGTGCACCCAAATATTATTATGATCTTCCATCGAAAACTCTATATCGAATGTCGCAACCCCGGACCGGGTTACCGAGGTCCTAATCCGGGATCGGGACTTATAATGGTGTGTAAACATTTATTTAATTTCCCACAGGTGTCCGCGGTGAGGATTTCACAACAACATAGTACATTTCTGTTAAGTGCGGAAGCGTGTAGCAAATCAAATTGGTAATTTCAATTCTAGTCACAAGATAAAAACACATGTATAAACCAAGTATCAGAATGAGCAATGATCATAAGTACTTTCCCAAAAGAAAAGTTAAAGTTTATATAAAAGATCATTTAGTTACATTCCCGAAAATAGAGGCCAACAAAGGCCAATAAAAACAAACTACCAATCCCCAAAAGAATGGTTAAAAGTTTTCCCAAAATGTTATATCTCTCTAGTAATCAAATGTCAAATGACATCATCAGCATGCCACTCAACTAGGCGTTGCAGTTCACTGACCGCTTCCTCAAGCTCCGCCTCGAGATAGGCAATATCCGGACCTGAGTACCAAAGAGTGGGTCAAACACGACGGTTTGGCAAATGGGTGAAGAGACATAACAATATAATAATAAATGAATTTACCTTCAAAAGCATTTAAAACCTATTTAAATAACAATTTCTATAAAAGAGATAAATCATTTATTCAATTACAAGTATGCGTTGTAAAACATGTAAAGGTAACCAAGGAAACGAGAAACAAGCAAGATGGCAACCACACGAAGCTAAGTCCTCTATCACCGAAGTGACAGAGCAATAACAAGGCGTTGATCTCAATCACACGAGGTGAGGAGAAACAACGAAATATATACATATACATATAATATACGGGACATGACCACGGTAGCGAGCTAGGCATCGGGAACCATGGTAGCAATTCGGGGTATCGGGACAAGACCACGGTAATAGCTGGGTACTGGGATCCAAACTGCAGCTGGCGGGACAAGAGGGGGATCTCCAAGTCGGTGGATTATACCAACAGGGTTATCCAAGCTTAGTGGTGACGACTCATCGGTCAAATGACAAGATCAAAACATGTATGAAATACATCAAGTGCAAGTACATAAATAAACGGGACGGGGGTGCTCAAAGGCACAACTGTCATATCAATCCGGGCAATGCATTTCTAGACTAATAACTATATCAAATACAATTTCAATGCTTTCGGGAATGACAAGTCATGTAGTATAAATCTCTGGAATAGTGAAGTACAATAAACCATTGAAGTTTCAGGTTCAAGATTTGTTTGAAGTGAATAGGGATCCCGTATGTCTAAATCGGTAAAGACTTCGTACTCGTTGAGTTTGGGGACATTCCGGTGTCCTTATACACTTTGAATTTTCAAAACTTCAAATGAAATCTTTGTGATGTGGTTTCTTTCTCAAATGGCCTCATATATTGCCTAGTAAATCTCCCTGACATAGAGGGGTTCTCAATGAGTAGTCCCAAAACAATTAAACAACTCATCACTGTCCCAAATATAGCCTTTGATCGATAGAGCACATTGATTGAGCAAACCGGAGAGTTCGCTCGAGCGAGGTGATCTTTGGAATGGTCTACTGGGAGGGTTCGCTTGAGCGATCTAGTCCAGTTTGGGTTGGCTCGAGCGAAAGTTCAGTTCGCTCGAACTAACCACTTTCTGGAATGAGTTCTGGGAGGGTTCGCTCGAGCGACAAAGGGGTTCGCTCGAGCGAACTGTCCACTGGAATGGCATGAACCCTTTTTGGACACTTCGCTCGAGCGACCTGTCAAGTTCGCTTGAGCGAACTGTCCAGAAACTGATTTCGAGACAGCTCTTCTCCTCTCTTTCTCTTCCTTCTACAACCTCCTTTAAACACCAAATGATGAGTTCCAAAACTCCATCCAAATCAACATCAAATCTCCTACAACATCCATTCCATCTTCCTCCAACAATATCACATCCAAATATAAGGAAAGAAGGGAATAAAACCACTACACACAAGAGCACATTTGAGATAAAAGAAGAGAAAATTGAATGCCATGAATCAATACATTTCTATGACAATAAATGCACTATCAAGGCTCTTTATGAGCATTCATTTCAAGTCAAAGCAATAAATAAGCATGTATGGGAAAACAATAAAATCAACCGCATTTCTTATAAAACCATTGAAAACTCATAAAAATCAAATCATCCACTTTCCTTGTGTCCAAGCTAATCAATAACAAGCTCTAACACTCCTCCAAGCCAAGAATCCAAGCTATGAACCAAAATCCCCAAAAACAAACCCTAAATCGGTCAAAACAAGACATAGAAAGGGAAACCTTACAATAATGAAAAAGGAATCTCTTCCACGCCAAAGGAACACAAATCCAAGAGATGGGGAGGATTGCTTACTTGTAGGTTCTCCAAATGGACAAGGAGAGCTCAAAGAGTATCTTGAAATCGAGGGTCTTCTCTAAAAATGGTATCAATAGAAAGCCATGGTGGTGAGGAAGAAGATGATGGTCTCAACCTCTCAATTTGTGCAAGATTGGTGGTGGATTTGGTGGGGTAAGATCAAGAGAAGAAGGAAAAGGGAAAGGGAAAACCCTAGTTAATGGTTTGAGCTAGAAAAGGGAAAGGGAGAAGAGAGTTCTCTCTTTATAGAAAAGTGGAGTTGGGTCCCACCACGAGAATCCTTGATGGGCTAAAATCATGTTTATCAGTGCTTCGAACGAATTCGACGAAGAAGAGAAAAGTGATCATCGAAATATCTAGTTTCCAAAAAGTATATGTTTCGCGGGTTTCGGGATATCAAATTTTGGGTACAGATTTAGTGCACAATGACTGTTTTGCCCTCAATGCTAGGAAGTTGGGTTTCGGGGTCTCGAATGGGTACGGGATCAACATAAAAGTTGTAGGGATCAATGAGATAAATAAAACATGATTAAATTAATAAACACAAGAATCTCAGATAAATCCCCAAATACATGCAAAGTCATAAAAGGAACCTCCAAAGGGGCCCCACTAGTCACAAAGGCACTTAAAATTCCCCAAAACTATATAAAAAATCTATTATATTCCCTACTTAACCAAAATCCACTAAACACTCTTAGAACTAAAACACAACTTAATTAACACTAATCGAGGTCATTCGAGACGGGGTCCTACATCGAAGGTCATTCGATGGAGTTTTGAACGATGCCTATCCTTAAAGGAAGCTGAAGGGGTATTAAAAAGAGTCCATGCAGGGCTATGTGGTGTTCATCAGGCTGACCCGAAATTACATGACCGGATGCGAAGGTTAGGGTATTACCGGCCTGCAATGATTATAGACTCCATACAGTTTGCCAAAAAATGCAGGGAATGCCAAGTTCATGGTGATTATATATATCAACCGCCAATTTATCTGCATCCCACAACTTGGGGCATGGACATCATCGGAAAAATTTATCCCCCATCGGACAAGGGCCACCATTTCATCCTGGTGGCCACGGATTATTTCTCTAAATGGTCTGAGGCAGTTCCATTGGTGGAGATGAAAGCTGACACTGTAATCAGTTTCATCAAAAACTACTTTATCTATTGTTTTTGTGTGCCTAAACGCTTATGTCACGACAATGGGCCCCAGTTCAGTAACGACAAATTCTACATATTTTGCGACAGGTATGGTATTCACTGCTGCCCTTCCACCGCATATAATCCTACAACAAATGGGTTGGCAGAAGCTTTCAACAAAACCATCTGCAAAATCTGAAGAAAATGGCTTCCAGTAACAAGAAGTCACGAGGACCAAAACTCCATGAAGCTCTTTGGGCTTATTGGACCACAGTCAGAGGTTCGACAAATCTACTCCATTTTCTTTTGTTTATGGGTGCGAAGCAGTCGTACCCCTGGAGACTCAATTGCCCTCACTCAGGGTGGTGATTGCGGAAAAGATCACATATGATCAAAATACCAAACTAAGACTTCGAGAGTTGGAAAGTCTTGTAGCTAGACAATGCATTGAAATCTACCAAGCTCGTATGGCAGGATCTTTCGACAAGAAAGTACGTGAACGAGTCTTCAAGAAAGAAGAACTGGTCCTTGCAATTAGAAGACCTATGATCTTCACCCACAAATCCAAAGGAAAATTCAAACCTAAGTGGGAAGGACCTTATGTCATCGACAAAGTCTACTCAAATGGTGCATATGTTGTTCTCACTGTTGAAGGCGAAAGGTGTATGATGTCTATTAATGGAAAGTTTCTTAAACGTTACTATTCCTAAGCATTTCCAGATTCATTTTCTTAGTTTATGGATGGTACCTCAAACCTCCTTAACTAAACCTACATTCTTCATTTGGCCTTTACAAATACAAACCCCATTTGACCTTCAAAAACCTCCTTTATTTGATTCCGAAGAATCAAGGCCGAATCTCGGCTAATGCCCCTACAACGCCCTGGCTAATGTTCATTTTACTTGACTAACTTCAGAATCAGATTTATCAAACCCAAACCCCAGCTAATGTACCTACAAGACCTCGACTGATGTCTATTTCCCATCCCACTTCATTATGATTTACTATTCTTCTTTTTTTAAGAATGGCGAGTCACTTGAATCTGAAAATCAAAATCATACATTCTTTCCATTTCAGAAAGCCATGAAGACAGATATGCAAAAGTATCGCTTTCATTGATAGTATGTTCAGAAGAAAAAAAAAGAAGAAGATTTGTACATGAACACATCAGTGGGTCAAAAGAAAAAAGTGGGAAAAGAAGGGAGATAGTCTAGCTCTCATAAAAGGGTTGACACTTGGTGTCAAAGTCCTCCACATGCCTCTTCAACATCTCCTTTTTAGCTACCATATATCTGTGCACTTGGAGTCCCTTCTCCTGTTGCTGCCAGTCCGTCCCTAGATACTCGCCCAGCTTCGTTTGAAAGTCTTTCAGCTCACCTTCAGTAGTTGTGAGGTTATGCTGACAAGCCTGCGCCCTTGAAGATTGCTTCTTGAACTCCTGCTTCTGGAACCTGTATTGCCGCTTTCGATCCAGAAATGACAGAGCTTTAAGAATTTCACCCTGAGTGGTCATAGGGACATCTAATTCCTGATGTCCAACCTCCACTTGTGCACGGAGGTCAGCTAGTCTCTACTCCACCTCCAACTCAAATAAAGCAACAAGATTCAAGCCATGGAGATCTGCCAAACTCTCTAGATAAGCAAAGAGCTCATCAAAAATGGCGCTCAGAGGCGTTGTGTCCAGGGGTGCCCAGTTCATGCTGAAGACATTGTTCACGGCACACCGACAGTTAGGTAACTACACCAAATCAGCGTTGGTAAGGGTGTAGGTTATCCCCAGCAATGTCATCCTGATACAGTCTCTTTGTTCCTTGGGCGAAATCGTCGATGGAGCAAGACTAAAGGACGCATCACCTGGTACCCGAAGGACAACAGAAGAATCGATATTGTGGGTGCTTCCCTCCACTGTCGTGAGAGCTGTAGAAGAAGTCCCTTCAAATAAAAAACAACAAGAAGAAGAAAAGAAAAGAAAATGTTGTATTACATAATTTTTGTAAACTTTTGGTAGCACCTCCCCTCACTTTGAAGGAGGGTAGAAAACCCAGAGGAAAGAGATGTGCTTGGTTCCCAGCCGAGCAGTCAATCACCAGACTTCTACAGGGAAAAACCTGACGACCGCTATCTCACTGCTTTGAAGCCTAGCAGCTAACCAAAACCTCCCTCAAGCTATTGCCGTTCATCTCCAATATCTAGCGGCTAAAGCTCACTCATCAGCGGTCGGTATTAGCCTAAAGACCCTAGGCGGCCAAAAGCCCCAAATTACAAAGGCTCAGCAGCCAACTATTCTACAGCCAAGTCACAAAATATCCAACAGTCACCCACGAAATTGGTCGGCCACTTATCTCCCCTTGCGACGATCGTCATTCAAGTTCAGGCCATCGCTCGAAAACCACACTGACAGGGTTTGTGTTTCGAAAAATAAAGAACTCTTCTTCTTCTGCCCAAAGAAAGAAAAACAAAAGAGAGAGAAGAATTTCCCACAAGCGACAAAAAACAGGTTACTGGCCCGAAATCATCGACCTTGGACTGACGCCTCATTGCCAGGCTGCTGCGACACAAGATTCAACCCTAAAAGTGGGTTTCGTTGTAAAAAAAAGCAAAGATAGGATGAGAATGCATGGAGCAAACCAAAAAAAGAAAAAAGAAAAGAAGAGAAGAAAACCAAATTTTTAGCCAAAATAAAGAACCCCCTTCGAGTAATCTATGGCCGAAACCGAAGTCATCCCGACCAAAATTGAGCAAGAGAAGGCAAACAAAACAGAAAAAGAAGAGAAAAATAAGCTATAGTTCTGAAAGAAGGCTTTCCAGCCATTTTCTCCGTAGCGAAGGAGAAGAAATCCGAGCAAAAGCTTGAGGAAGAAAAAGAAAGGAGACCGGGAGAAGGCTTTGAAGCATGAAAGCTCTGAGAAATCTGAGAATCTTGGAAGTCTGAAACGGCAAAGTGAAAAAAGAGGCGAAGATCCCTCCTTTATAATATCTGACACCTCGATTTTCGCAAAAGGCGCCAGCTACTGAGTTAAGAGCCCAGCAGCTACTTCGGAAACAGAACAATGTCGAGCGGCTACTTTGGAAATGAAATGACACCACCAACGGCCATCCCGAAATCACTTCAGCGGCCAGGGTCTAAAAGCAAGTAGAAACAAAAAATCGGCTGTCAACGTGAGGTTCGATGAGACGACATTTGAATTTCCAACTGTTTTTGAGATTCGCGAAGCCGTCAAAATTCAAAAGTGACATCATCATAATGGTCCATTCGAAAATACCTTTGAATAGACTGATCATACGCTCAATTTGGAGTTAATTTCCTACGTAACCACCCAAATCCCTTTAAAATGCAATCAATGCCACAAATCCTAAGCTTTTCATTCGTTCCTGACAAATTCAACTTACTTTTAATCTCCAAAAGAGAGAATCCTTCAAAAAAGTTGTTTTACACCTCTTGGGATCCTTCCTTGGGCTTTTCCACTATAATCCCCGCAAAGATGCAAATAAATGATCGATATCTGCGAAAAAGTAGGGCATGAGCAGCTTTTAAAACAAATTCCTTACACCTAGTACATATTTGTGAAATTCTCGAGGCACAATGATTACCATAATACACTTTAATCATTGTACCTTGAGGGGGGCACTTGTTGACATACAAAAAAAAAATCCATCTACCCATACGTAACCCACCAAAGGCAAATTAGTCATTTCTCCATAAAAAAATGATGACATTAAAGTCCGGCTGGCCCTAGCAAGAGAATTCTTCAGCGGCTACTGACTACAAGGCCCTTTGAACACACTGGCCGCTCAAAGCAATGAAGCAGCCACTGGTCTCCAGTCATACACACTAGCCGCTGGTCTCAAAGCAATGAAGTGACCGCTGGGCGTCATAAACATTGGCTGCTCAAAGCAGTGAAGTAGCCGTTGGACGTCATGTGCACTAGCCATTGCTCTTCTTTTCTCCTGGCTACTAGATGCCCAGATCTCCCACGAACTGGCCAGTTCCTTCTTTTCATGGCCGCTGAACCTGCAACGTCTCCCACTGAAGATGGTTTTGAAACCACCTCCACTCCTCCATGATCTCCAGCAGTTATGGCTCTTCCAAAAGATATAAAAGGAAGACTTAGGAGAGTATGAACACCCCCCAGATTCAAGCGCAAAAAAGCCCAGATACTCTGCCATTTTCAAGACTCTCTCATCCTTCATAAAAAAGGTGAGAATCAGACAATAGTGGAGGCTTCTCTTTGGACCTGGGTGATGGCTTCCGAAAAGGAATCTTTGCTCCTCCCACCATGGAGGAAGGACGGAGGTTGTCTATGTTGTTTTAAAGTAGACTTCTCTTATTAATCCTTCTTCCTTAATAATGGTGGTGAACTATAAAGACTACCCGAAGAAGCCAAATTGCAAACTTCTCCAATTTCGTCTCCAACGAACTCTTGAAAACAACAGATTCTCTCTCTCTTCCTTCAATGTATATTCTCCTTTGTTTTGATCTCCTATGCCTGATGAGGGGCTTGTATGAAAAATTGTAAACAACCTTCACTCAAAAGGTGAAGCAATGAAGAAACCATGTAAATAAAAGTGGGGATGACTCCTCTTGCTCGAGCAAACATTCGTGAGAGTCGTCTTCACATCTTTCTGTAACGTTCAAATAATGGAATAAAAGAAGTTTCAACACCAGAGCCTTCGTTTCAAATTTCCATTCCTTTCCCCTCTTTTGGGCGAAACAGACCCGTGCTTAGTGTAGTGTTCAAGATAAAGAAATAAAATAAAATCAATTCAAACTACAGTTTCTTCGTTTACAAATCAAGCCAAGATAGAGTTTTATTTTGGGAAGACCTTCAAGCCAAAAGAAGGAGGAGAATCTATAAATAGACCCCTTGATAGTCACCTTGGGGGGACGTCCATGGCATGCTCCCTTAGCCTAGAACATCCAACCCCCACCCCCTCCCTCTTCTAGTTTAGTCTTCTAGTTCTAGTTCTCCGCTTTTACAAAAAATTTAAGCTAGCTTCGGGCCTTGTCCAAGAAAAACTTAGGTTTAGGAGCTGAAGCTGTACTTAAGAATGTTTTTAATGAAGATCGTCATTTCCTGTGAAGAAAGAATAAACAATCAAGACAGGATTGTATGCTTAAAAAAAAAAGAAAATGGAAGGATCATACCATCATTCGTGGTTTCTTCTTCTCAGTTTTTCTTCTCTGGAGGCTCACGTGTTGGAAGTAGGTGGGCCTCGTGGAAAGATTTTCAAAACTTTTAACCCACTTGACTCAGGGATCAAGTGCCCATAAGGCCATAAATCATATCCAGGATGCTATCCTTCCATCTCATCAATCAAGTACAACAATACAACCTATATAAAAGATAGAAATCAGAAGCACCATGCAACCAAAATAATCCATAATAAAAGGAAAATCAGATTATACCTTTGGAGCCCGGTAGTGCTCTAATGGAGAAGAAGACAATTAGATTGTATCAAGAACTCTTCTTAAACCAATTAAGATCTCCAAGACCTTGTTGTTTTCCACACTATGACCCACTGTCAGATCTCTTTTCTCAAGAAGATTGGTGGAAACTTCAAGACAAAATCCTACTAGAAACTCCAAGGAACTAGGAGAGAAAAAGAGAAGAAAGAGGAGTGCAACAATTGCACAAAATAGGGGCTGGGGTTTTTCTCCAATGGTGGACGTCCAAGAGGGGTTGGATCCCCTTATATAGCCTCCCAAAACTCCTCTTTTCTTATTTGAAATAGAAGTCCAACTCCCATTACAAATTAGTAACTTTCTCCCTTTCTAATTACTATAGAAGTCTCACTTCCACAACAATTAGTACGTTAACTATTACCACTATTAGAAGTCATACTTCAAATAGAAATAGTAACTTTCTAATTCCTTCCTTTAGAGTTCAAGTAGGATTAGTATCTTTCTAATAACTTGGGCTTGCGTGGAGACCACTAGGGATTCCATAGAAAGCTGGCTCCAATTGGGACACTGCGACCCCACATCTCATGTACAATCCGGGCCCGCAGTTAATTGCAAATAACACCACTATATAAATGCAATTGCACTCCAGTCTTAGGAATAAGTTACAAAGAAGACCATAAACTTTCTGATTACCACTGGTAGGCTCCTCTACCAATATCCATGGATCAATTGGAATAAATCTGTCTCTTCCAATCTTAGATCCACATCTTATTATCCTTGAACCCCAATTAATCACAATGATCATCAGTACCATCCAATTAACTCGTAATCGAGATGGGTACGCACTTACTAATGACAAATCCATTAATTGGTACAAGGGGATAATGTAGATAGATTTCATCTTAACCATTAGATGTTCCCACAGTCCTACTACTGTAAGACCCCGACCCGAGTGAACCCGATTAGTGCTAATTAAGTTGCGTGTTAGTGCTAAGCTTGATTAGTGTTTTTGGCTAAGTTGGGTTTGGAATAGCTTTTGATATAGTTTTGGGGATTTTGATTTGCTTTGTGTTAGTAGGGCCCTTTGGGGGTTCCCTTTCATGACATTGCATATGTTTGAGGATTTATCGGAGGTTTTTACATTCATGATTTTAGTCCCGTTTTACTCGTTTTGATGATCCCTACAACTTTCATGTTGATCCCGTCCCCGTTTGAGATCCCGAAACCTGATTTCTTAGTCTTGAGGGTAAAACAGTCATTTCACACCAAATCTGTACCCAAAACTTGATATTCCCGAAACCCGCGAAACATATACTTTTTGAAAACTAGATATTTCGACGAACATTTCTTCCTTCTTCGTCGAATTCATCCGAGGACCCGAGAGAGATGATTTCAGCCAAATTAGTTCCTTAAGTTGTGGGACCCAACCTCTCAATTGTTAACAAAGGAGACCCTTCCCTTCCTTCTCCATTTTCATTTTCCAGCACAAGAAAGAGACCTAGGGTTTTCTAGCAACTTTCCTTTCTTCTTCTTGCTTCTCCTTCTCCAATCCTCACCAATCTTTCACCAAACTCGAAATGAAGATCATCAACCTCTTCCTTGTCTAGCAAGCTTCACTTTGATACCTTTGTAGAAGAATCCATCAACTTTGAGACTCCCTTTGAGATAGCTCTCTTCATTTGAAGGTCATCCAAGTAAGTGTTCTTCTTCATCTTATAGATTTGTGTTCCTATAGCCTTAGAGAAGCTCCACCTTTATTATTGAAAGGTTTCCTTGTCATTTCATTGTTTGACCCATTTTAGGGTTTGTTTTGGGGGTTTTTGATTGTAGCTTGGCTTTGAGCTATAGAAGTGAATAGAGGCTTGGTTTCAGCTAGCTTGGACTTGAGGCAAGTGAATGATGAAGTGTTTTTAAGTTTCAAATGGTTTGGTGAAGCATTTATGGATTTTCATGTTTTCATTGATTCCTTTTATGGTTGAAATAAATGATCTTTATGCATCTTGATAGCCTCATTTAATGTCTTGGAAACATGTGTTTAAGTCATCTTGTTTATAGTTATTTGTGGTTGTTAATGTGTTGGAAGGAAAGGAAAAAGGGAAGAAAAATCAAGTGTCCCGGACCTGCTACACGCCCAGGTTCGATCGATCGGACTGTCTTTAACTGTAAGGCCTTTTGAGCCGATCGATCGGACCTGTCCGTATCTGAGACAGAAATTCGGACCTGTCAGTTTGAGTCCAGTGGGTTTTGATATATTTTTTTTTTGTGGACCTTGGCTACCCTCCTTGGACTCATTTGACCATATGTGAGGACGTCTTGAGCCGATGCTCTTCACGGTTGGTTCGGAGGCATCGAAGTTCAATCTATTTCAATCTTGAACGGGATGGAACGACACGATATCTTCTTCATACCTAAATGCAAAGTCTATTTCCTTGGGTATCGCGAATTCTATTCCTTTCGGTGACTGAGTAGGTTGCTCGATGGTTCCGGGTTGACATCATACTT
The DNA here is from genome assembly GCA_038049695.1 of Cinnamomum chago. Lineage (NCBI taxonomy): Eukaryota > Viridiplantae > Streptophyta > Magnoliopsida > Laurales > Lauraceae > Cinnamomum > Cinnamomum chago. Next base: position 55,055,432 of record CP142451.1, read on the forward strand.
AGGATGGACCGTTTATAGTCTTGATTTTTCTATCATAACATCTAGTTATAACCATAAGCTCAATTTAAGTTTTGAGAATCGTAAAAGTGCATAAGGAGCCCGGAATGTCTTCAAACTCAAGGAGTACCAAGTAATGACTATGATTGACATACGGGACCCCTATTCACTTAAATAGATCTTGAAATTAATATTTTCCCCCGAATTAGTATAGTTTATTATATTCTTCATTTCTAAGATTTACATTACATGAATTGTCTTCCCCGATAGCATTGTTGTACACTTGAAACGGTTAATTGTCCCGAAGTGCATTGCACCACATGTTATGTCGGTGTGCTCTTGAGCACCCCCGTCTTGCCCGTTTGATTATGTACTTGTACTTGATTTACTTGCATTGTCTCGATTGTATTTGACCTATGAGTCGGCACCACTAAGCTTGGATAACCTCGTTGGTTTGATCCACCGACTTGGAGATCCCCCCTCTTGTCCCGCCAGCTGCAGTTTGGATCCCGCTACCCGGTCATTACCGTGGTCTTGTCCCGATGCCGCAGATTGCTACTGTGGTCCCCAATGCCCGACTCGCTACCGTGGTCATGTATAGTATATGTATATGTATTTATATGAGATCCCCTGTTTCTCCTCACCTCGAGTGACTGAGATCAGGGCCTAGTTATTGCTCTATCACCTTGGTGATAGAGGAGTTAGCTTCGTGTGGTCGCCATCTTGCTTGTTCCTGATTCCTTGGATACCCTATGAGTTTTATCTTGTTTACATGTTTTCTAATAAATGATTTATCTATTTTGTGAGAGTTCTTGCTTGAACAGATTTCCTTGCTTTTCGAGATATTTCATCTATTATATGTCGTTGTATCTTTTCACTCTCTTGCCAGACCGTCGTGTCTGACCCATTTGCTTTGGTACTCAGGTCCCGTTGCCGGTTTCCTTGAGGAGGAGCCAGAGGAGGCGGTAGGTGAGCCGCAACCTCTAGTTGAGTGGCGTGCTGACGATGTCATGTAGACATCGGGTTGCTACAAGAGGCATAACATTTTGGGGAGAACTTATTAACCATTCTTTTGGGTTATTATTTTGTCATTTTGGCCTTTGTTGGCCTCTAATTTTGGGAATGTAACTAAATGATATTTTGTCTAACTTTAACAACTTATGGGAAACATGCTTTAGATCATTGCTCATTCTGATACAGTTTTGATATTTGATGTTAATGCTTGCATGATTAGAGATAGTCTACTATTTGATTTGCTACACACTTCCGCACTCAAAAGAAATATTCATGCAAGGTTGTGATATCCTCACCGCGGACACCTGTGGGAAATTAAATAAGTTGTATATTGTTGATGTAGATAATCCTCATTAATCATTATTCACTAATGTCCCGATCCCGGATTCCCGGTCCGGGGTCGCGACAGACTACCACGTACCCAAGACACCGAGGTGTTAACCTACAGTTGGTCTCACTCGTTGGTGACTCAAAGCAAATGAATAGATAGAAACTTGAGTTCATCATTGTCTCAGGATTGAGAGCCTGTTGCTAGGGAATTATCAGAGTAAATCTTAAAATCGAGACAGTATTCCATAAGGTGCTTCTCATGGTCCTTCAATACATCCAATGTACCAGCACCATGTTCCAGAATCTTACATTCTGATGATCGAGACAAATCACACTATGTCATAGTGATCAAAGTGCTGCAACCTTATCAGATGAGATGCCCAGTCTCATCACTAGTTATGAAAATATTTAAGTATAAGATTTGTGACACATGTCTCCTGTGTGTGGATCTCATCCATACACATATATCACATCTATTATACTAATGGGACTTGGTTCAACTCATGAACCATCACGTCATATGTATTGGTCATGTGCATAAAATAATAAAAACACCATTCACCTCATGAAAGGAAAGTATGATTTTATTGATAAATAAAGAAATTAATCAATTTATTACATCAACTGATGAATTGAGTCCATACAATATAACAACCTCCCACTTGGGCTCAATGCCAGTCAGGGTTGCATCTCATGCCCATCCCGTCTACATGTTGCTCAAAGACTTTGGCAGTCAATGGCTTAGTAAAGGGATCTGTTAGATCGTCCGCAGAGGCTATCTTGGTAATAGCAATATCATCTCTCTGCACAATTTCTCTGACTAAGTGATACTTCCTCTGTAGATGCTTTTGGCTTTTATGGCATATGGGCTCTTTGGACCGAGCGATTGCCCCGCTTCTGTCATAATAAACTGTGAGCGGCTGTCGTGCCAAAGGTACCACCCCAAGTTCCATAAGGAATCTTTTGAGCCATATTGCTTCCTTAGCTGCTTCACAAGCCGCTACATATTCAGCCTCCGAGGTGGAATCAACGGTACATTCCTGTTTTATACTCCTCCAGCTGATAGCTCCGCCACCAAGCATAAACATATAACTAGAGGTGGATTTCCTGGAATTCTTATCTGATATAAAGTCAGAATCTATGTATCTGACTGGAATTAGCTCATCACTGCTATAAATCAACATGTAATCTCTAGTCCTTCTCAAGTATTTGATAATACAATTTACAATAGTCCAATGTTTAGGTCCTGGATTAGACTGATATTTGCTGACTAGGCCTACTTCATGATAGATATCCGATCTAGTACTTAGCATAGCATACATGAGGCTACCAATAGCTGAAGTGTATGGTATCGACCTCATCTGCTCCTTTTCCTCAGGTGTCTTAGGACACTGATCTTTGAAAAGGTGCACTACATGCCTGAAAGGTGTAATACCCTTATTGGAGTCTTGTATAGCAACCTGTACCAGTACCTTATCTATGTATGCAGTTTGAGATAAGTCAATCATCCTATTTTTCCGATCTCTACGGATTTTGATCCCTAGGATGTAGGTAGCTTCTCCCAAGTCTTTCATATCAAAAGTCTTAGCCAACCAAACTTTCACTGTTGACAACATTCTTATGTCTTTCCCGAGGAGAAGGATGTCATCGACCTATAAAACCAGAAAAACTACCCTATCACCCTTACTTTTCATAAACACACATGACTCATCCGGATTTTGACAAAAACCAAATGACTCGATTGCCTGGTCAAAACGGATGTTCCAGCTTCGGGATGCCTACTTCAATCAATAAATGGACTTCTGCAGCTTACAAACCTTTTGCTCTTGGTTTATAGCTACAAAACCGTTTGGTTGCACCATATAGATGTCTTCCTGAAGGTGGCTGTTAAGAAACGCCGTCTTGACATCCATTTGTCAAATCTCGTAATCGAGATGAGCCGCAATGGATAAGAGTATCCAGATGGACTTGAGCATGGCTACCGGCGAAAAGGTTTCCTCATAATCGATACTCTCTTTCTGAGTATACCCTTTCACAACAAGCCTGGCCTTAAAGGTCTCCACTCTACCATCTGGTCATCTTTTTCTATGGTAGACCCACTTACACCCAATAGGTTTAATATTGGTAGGCAAGTCCATAAGTGTCCAGACCTGATTAAAGTACATAGACTCCATCTCAGCTTTCATAGCATCTGGCCAATGTCCCGAATCTATGTCATTAATTGCTTCATCATAGTTATAAGGATCTTGTTCTGCTTCTTCTGGGATTGGCTAGTAAGACTCTCCCAAGAACGAGAACCTGTCAGGGGGTCTGACAATCCTCCCACTACAAAGAGGCACTGGTGTAACTACTGGGTTGAGTAAGGATGGTTCTTCCCCAAGTTCGGTCACTCTTGGATTTTGAATTGATTGTTCTTGAATCTCTTCCAAGATCACCTTATCTAAAGATTTCCGGTCCTTCATATAATCTTCCTCCAGAAAAACCGCATTAGTGCTTACCAGCACTTTCTGCTCTTTGTGATTATCGAATAACCAACCTTTAGTTCCTTTAGGATATCCTACAAATGTGCATACTTCCGACTTCGTTTCCAACTTATCCGTATTAACCTTTAGCACGTGTGCAGGACAACCCTATATGTGTAAATGTTGCAGACTAGCTTTTGCCCAGACCACAACTCCCAGGGAGTCTTAGGTACAGACTTAGATGGTACGAGGTTTGGTATGCACATTGTAGTATCTAAAGCGTATCCCCAAATGGATATTGATAATCCTAAGAAACTCAGCATAGACCTGATCATATCTAAAAAAGTTTAGTTCCTTCTTTCCGCTACTCCATTTTGTTGAGGCATATCAGAAGCAGACAGCTAGGATATAATCCCATTCTCTAATAGGTATCCTGTCGCGACCCCGGACCGGGAATCCGGGATCGGGACATTAGTGGATAATGATTAAAGGATCTACATCCACTTGATACAATTTATTTTGTTTCCCACAGGTGTCCGCGGTGAGGATATCAAAACCTTGCATGGATATTTCTTTTTAATGCGGAAGCGTGTAGCAAATCAAATAGTTAGACTATCTCTAGTCATGCAAGCATTTACATCAATATCAAACTGTATCAGAAAGAGCAATGATCTATAGCATGTTTCCCAAAGGTTGTTTAAGTTAGACAAAATATCATTTAGTTACATTCCCCAAAATTAGAGGCCAACAAAGGCCAATATTACAAAATAATAACCCAAAGAATACTTAACAAGTCCTTCCCAAAATGTTACGCTTCTCAAAGCAATCTGATGTCTACATGACATCGTCAGCACGCCACTCAACTAGAGGTTGCGGTTCACCTACCGCCTCCTCTGGCTCCTCCTCAAGGAAGCCGGCAACGGGACCTGAGTACCAAAGCAAAGGATCAGACACGACGGTCTGGCAAGAGAAAGCAAGGATACAACAATATATAATGTAAGAAATCTCTTGGAAAGCGTGTAAATCTGATTAAGCAATAACTCTCATAAAACAGGTAAATCATTTGCTATAAAACAAGTAAACAAGATAAAACATATGAGGTAACCAAGGGATCGGGAACAAGCAAGATGGCGACCACACGAAGCTAAGTCCTCTATCACTAAGGCGATAGAGCAATAACTAGGCCCTGATCTCAGTCACTCAAGGTGAGGAGAAACAGGGGATCTCATATAAATACATATACTATACATGACCACGGTAGCGAGCCGGGCATCGGGGACCACAGTAGCAATCTGCGGTATCGGGACAAGACCACGGTAATGACCGGGTATCGGGATCCAAACTGCAGTTGGCGGGACAAGAGGGGGATCTCCAAGTCGGTGGATCAAACCAACGAGGTTATCCAAGCTTAGTGGTGCCGACTCATGGGTCAAATACAATCGAGACAATGCAAGTAAATCAAGTACCAATATATATAATCAAGCGGGCAAGACGGGGGTGCTCAAGGGCACACGGACATATCACGTGGTGCAATGCACTTCGGGTCAAGTAACCATTTGAAGTGTACACTATGCTTTCGGGGGAAGACAAGTCATGTGGTGCAAATCTCGGGAAGTGAGGTGAAACAGTGGACTATAACAATTTCGGGAAAAATATTGATTTCAAGATCTATCTAAGTGAATAGGGGTCCCGTATGTCGATTATTGAAATGACTTGGTACTCCTTGAGTTTGAAGACATTCCGGGCTCCTTATGCACTTTTACACTTTTCAAAACTTCGAATGACATCCTTGTGATATGGTTTCTTTCTCAAATGGCCTCATACAATGCCTAGTGAATCTCCTTTGATCGATAAAGCTCAACGCTCGAACGAACCGGAGAGTTCGTTCGAGCGGGGAGCTTTTCGAAATCTGGAGAATTTCGGTTACCTTGCGGTCAGCTGGCGGTTAGCCGCCGATGCATTCGGCGGTTAGCCGCTGGGTAACCGTGGAGCTGACCGGATTTCAAGGGGAATTCTGATGCTCTCGGGAAAAGGAACCGTGAATGGCGGTTGGCTAGCGGTTAGCCGCCGACGGGTTCGGCGGTTAGCCGCTGGCTAACCGTGAGGCTGACCGCGTTTTCAGGTGGAAAATGATGCTCTCTGGAAAAGTCACCGCGGTGCGCGGTTAGCTGGCGGTTAGCCGCCGATGCATTCGGCGGTTAGCCGCTGGCTAACCGTGAGCTGACCGCCGGTTACGAAAATGCTCACTGAGTTCAGTTTTGAGTCATTTTCCTCCTCAAAACCATCTTCCTCACATCCACAAAGTCCTTACAATAACATTGAGCTAATAGCTCCTCCAATGCATCTCTTTATACTTCTCCAAATCCTCATTAAGAGTTCTCTCCATCACTTCTTCCATGTCAAGTCCAATGCAAATAAAAGAGAAGTAAACCATTTCACAAGCATTCATCTAAGCTATCACAAGAACAATAATGCTCTACCAACATGTTTATAAAACATTGAATGAAACTATCAATATACATTATGAGCATTTATTTCAAACAAACCTCATTAAATGAAAGTATGGAAATTCCATAAAGACTACACCAAATCATTTCAAAATTTAAAACATCCAACATTCACTTGCCTCTATTCCAAGCTAGTTGAAAACAAGCCTTTTATCACCTCTATTGCTCAAAGCCAAGCTACACATCAAAAATCCCAAAACAACCCTAAAAATGGGTTACACAAGGAATGACAATGAACAAACCAACAATAATGCAAATGTAGCTTCTCAAAGGCTAGAGGAACACTAATCTAGGAGATGGGAATGATCACCTACCTTGAAGGTCCTCTAATGGCAATAGCAAACTCAATGAAGGTCTTGAGATTGAGGTCTCTCTTCACAAATGGTATCAATGGCAAGCTTGTGAGATGAGGAAGAAGATGGTGAGTTCCATTTCGAGTTTGGTGCAAGATTGGTGAAGATTTGAGATGGAGAAGCAAGAAGAAGAAGAGGAGAAAGCAAGAACCCTAGACTCAAAAGGTTTGTGCTGGAACAATGAAAATGGAATGACTTAGAAAGGGGAAATGGCTTCTCTTGATAGCTAATGACTTGGGTTGGGGTTGGGTCCCACAACTTAAGAAGCTAAAGGGGCTGAAATCATCTCTCTCGGGTCCTCGGATGAATTCGACGAAGAAGGAAGAAATGTTCGTCGAAATATCTACTTTCCAAAAAGTGTATGTTTCGCGGGTTTCGGGGATATCGAGTTTTGGGTGCAGATTTGGTGTGCAATGACTGTTTTGCCCTTTAGGCTATGAAAATCGGGTTTCGGGGTCTCAAACGAAAACGGGATCAACATAAAAGTTGTTGGGATTAACAATACCAATAAAACGAGATTAAAACCATGAATGTAAAAATCTCCGATAAATCCTCAAACATATGCAATGTCAAGAAAGGGAACTCCCAAAGGGCCCTACTGACACAAAGCCAATCAAAATCCCCAAACTATAACAGAAGCTATTCCAAACCCAACTTAGCCAAAAACACTAATCAAGCTTAGCACTAACACGCAACTTAATTAGCACTAATCGGGTTCACTCGGGTCGGGGTCTTACATATCCCATAAAATCAGCTGAGAAATATTCCCCCTTCTCGATCTGATTAAAGAGTCTTGATACTTTTACCTAATTGCTTTTCCGTTTCCGCTCGAAACTCTTTGAACTTTTCAAAAGCCTCGGACTTACGGTGCGTAGGGTACATGTTTCCATATCTTGAGTAATCATCTGTGAAAGTGATGACGTACTCATATTCTCCTCTGGCCCTGACATTAATGGGTCCACACACATCAGTATGCACTAATTCTAATAAATCTTTGGCCCTATTGCCCTTTAGATAAAAAGCATTTTTTGGTCATTTTGCCTTTAAGACAGGATTCGCAGACAGGCATTGGTTCTACCACTAATGAAGGCAAGATACCATATTTCACCAGCCTGCCAATCCTATTCAGGTTTATATGACCTAGACTCAAGTGCCAAAGTTTTGTTGGATTAGATAAAGGTAACTTCCTCTTTAATGATGGTCTATTAATTGTTTCAGTATCGTGTATCTCATTCATCGTGAGAGTTAACAAATAAAGCTCATTGGTTACCTTGCTAGAACATATAAAAGTACCATTCTTCTTTTTGACAACTTCAGTACCAAAAGTAATAGAATAACTTTTATTCTCCAAACTAGAAACTGTAATTAAATTCCGCCATAAAGACGATACATATAATGTGTCTGACAAAACCAATTTATTATTTGAGAAACATAAAGTAATAACTCCCACTAAAACAACCTTTGCCTTAGCATCAGATCCTAGGTTGACAATGATTTCTCCGTCACTGAGCTTTCGGGTTTCTCTAAATCCCTGCAACGAATTACATATGTGATTAGTTGCCCCGGAGTCCACACACCAGGATTCTGAAGTACCAGTTGCAAAAATAATTTCAGAAATAAGTGACTCAATCATACCCGACGTCTTCTTCCTAGACAGATATTCTGGACAATTCCTTTTCCAGTATTCTGTCTTACTACAATGGAAACATTTTTCTTTTGTCCTTCAACCCTTAGCCTTGGCCACACCACCCTTACGACCATTCTCTACCTTAGGACCCTTCAGAACTGATTTCTTTTTGCCTTTCCGCCCTTTGCCTTTCGGCTTGGGCTTGGCATCTGACTTTTCTGTCACTAGGCCAGTTGGCTTTTTCTTCATAATCCCTTCAGTCACTACTATCTGACTAGACAGCTCAGGCAGAGTCAGATTCATCTTATTCATATTATAATTGACCTTGAAATTTTTGAATGACTCTGGCAGTGACTCAAGGATTATGTCGATGTGCGACTTTGCATCAATCGGAACCCCTAATACATCTTGTTGGAAGTAGGTGGGCCTCATGGATAGATTTTCAAAACTTTTGACCCACTTGACTCAGGGATCAAGTATCCAGAAGGCCATAAACCACATCCAGGATGCAATCCCTCTTTCTCATCAATAATGTACAGCAATATAACCTATCTAGAAGATAGAAATCAATAAGTACATGCAACAAAATAATCTACAATAAGTAAAGAAGCAGATTATACCTTTGGAGCCTGGTAGTGCTCTAATCGAGGAGAAGACAACCAACAAGAACAAGAACTCTTCTTGAAGCAATTAGAGATCTCCAAGACCTTGTTCTCTTCCACGCTATGACCCTTTATTAGATCTCTTTTCTCAAGAAGATGTGTGGGATCTCCAAGAGAAAACCCCACTTGAAACTCTAAGGAACTAGAAGGCAACGAGGAGAGAGAAGAGGAGAAGAAGAGTTGTGCAACACTTGCACTAGATGCTCTTGGGCGTGGATATTATGTCATGGACGTCCAAGGGGTGTATTCCCCTTTAAATAGCCCTCAAGTCTCCTCTCTTATCTCTCTTACTAATTTGTATTAGAAGTCACACTTCCACACAAATTAGTAGCTTACTATTACCACTATTAGAATTCCCACTTCAAATAGAAATAGTAACTTTCTAATTCCTTCCTTTTAGAGTTTAAGTAAGAATAGAATCTTTCTACTACTTGGGCTAGTGTGGGGATGTCACGCCCCCGAACCAGGACCTCGGGTGCGGGAATGGGATTAAGGATAAATATATTTTTCTCCCAAGATCTACGTGTGTGAAGACAACACATTCCAACACATTCTGAATATTTTGTGGAAGCTTTCGTGGCGTTGCGTCCCGGAGTCCGTAGTCATCGGATCCCGCGACGCACTCAACCTCTAGCATATAACTATTATATCAAGAACCATATCAGACTGGAGTAAACTATTACAACCAAGTACAGAGCTGACAGTAACAGGATATTACATTCCCAAATATGTTTAAGTTACAATTATCAATGTACATTAATTAAGAATCCCAAGAAAAAGCCAATAAAAGCCATATAACAATAAGCTAATAATCACTACCCCAATTATGACGTAGCTCCGATGTCAAGCTCAATGTCTACATGACATAGCCGACAAAACAACCTGCAAAACATGGCTCGCAAGCCAACAAAAGCACTCATCTCGTGATGAAGAAATCTGGACCTGAGTACCAAAAGTAGTGGGTCAGACATGACGGTCTGGCAGGTGGATGAAAAGATAATAAACATACTGAAGAACAAAACATATGATAAATCATGTTATTTGACCAAATGCTGCATATAATTAAACGGGTGAAAAATCGTGGATCTCTGACAAAACATGTATTTGTTTCAAGCATGGGTAAAACATGAAGGTCTAACAAAGCATATGTTCATTTACATCATCTATAAAAGCATAGATATTTGACATTCGGTTGTTCGTTGAAAACATGTGTAACTATAGCGACCCTGGCAAAACCAATGTCCATTTGAAACATATGTGAAAGTACGGATAATTAACAAATCGGGCATTCATTTAAAACATGTGTAAACTTAGGGATCTGACAAAACAAGTATCATTTAAAACATATTTAAAAGCACGGATATCTAACAATTCGGGTATTCATTTAAAACATGTGTAATCATAGAAATCTAGCAAAACCATTGTTCGTTTGAAACATATGTAAAAACATGGGTATTCAGCCAACCGGCATTCATTTAAAACATGTGCATGTACAAAGAACGAGAAACAATATAATAATAACTGAATTTACCTTGGAGGATATTAACACTTGTTTAAATAATAACTTTCATAAAGGAAATGAATCATTTATCGGAAAACAAATAAGCGATATAAAACATGTCGGGTATCCAAGGAATCGAGAACTGGCAAGATGACAATCACAAAAAGCTAAGTCCTCTATCACCGAAGTGACAAAAGTATAACGGGACGTTGGTCTCAGTCACACAAGGTGAGGAGACTCAACGCAAATCATATATACAATATAAATATACGGGACAGGACCACGGTAATAAACCGGGTATCGGGATCGAAACTGCAGCTGGCGGGACGGGAGGGGGATCTCCAAGTCGGTGGATCAAACCGACAAGGTTATCCAAGCTTAGTGATGCCGACTCATAGGTCAAATAACAAATCGATACATATACAAGTAAATCAAGTACAATAAATAAACGAGCAAGACGGGGGCGCTCAAGGGCACACTGTAGTTTCATGTTGGGCAATACATTTCGGGACAAATAACTGTTACTAGTGTAACTTCAATGCTTTCGGGAAAACAAGTCATGTAGTGCAAATCTTGGAAATGAGGTGAAACAATGAACTATTACTATTTCGGGTAAAAATATCGGTTTCAAGAATTATTTAAGTGAATAGGGGTCCCGTATGTCGATTATAATAACAACTTGGTACTCCTTGAGTTTGAAGACATTCCAGGCTCCTTATGCGCTTTACGATTTTCAAAACTTTAAATGAGCTTCTGGATAATACTAGATGCTATGATAGAAAAATCCAACTATAAACAATCCGTCCTAAGTAGGATGTTAGTCCTGAAGCATCGTACAATCTACTCAGTCACCGAAAGGGATAGGATTCGCGATAACCAAGGAAATAAACCTCGCGTATAGATATAAGAAGGATATCGCGTTGTCCCATACCGTTCAAGATTGAAATGGATTGGACTCCGATGCAACCGAACCAACCGTGAGGAGTGTCGGCTCAAGATATCCTCACGTATAGTCCAATGAGTCGAAATAGGGTAGCCAAAGTCTCACCTAAACCCATCCTAAAACAGGGTGAAAGGTCCTTCCAGCAGGGGTTTCCTAGTTGTCCAGGTTGACCTGGTCACTGTGTGCCCGGTCGACCGGCCATGGGCCAGGTCGACCGGGAGTTGTAATTTAATTGGTCCCAGAATTTTTCGTTAGTGTGTCCCAGGTCGACCTGGCCCCCGCCAGGTCGACCGGGCACACTGCGGAACAGAACCCAGGTTCTGTTCTGCAGTGGCCTTGGTCCTCCTCTTTTTCCCTCCTTCCAACACATATACAACCACACAAATTTCTTCAACAATCACTTAAAACCCTCATCAGAACTCCAATGAACATTACATCTAAACACCTCCTTCTTCACATTTAACACCAAACAAGAGAAGAATCTCCAACTTATTCAAAGGTCCATTTGAGCAAAAAATCTAGAGATAAATAAAGAGTATTGATCACATTTCCATAACAATAGATGATTTAGCAAAACTCTTTAAATGAGCATCTATTGCAAATCAATGCAACTAATAAACATAAACATGAATGGCCAAACCAACCCCATTCCTTATAAAACCATATGAACAAACTTTGACCAAATGAAATGCATACATTTCCAAGAGATTTAACAAAAGAGAAAAGCCCATTAATATGCATTTCGAAATCACTAGAAATGTGGCAAGAAACATATGTGAAAACATGTATCAAATTACCAAGAACAAGTAATAAACATTTAGGATTTTCTCATAAAACTTGATAACATTCAAACCATCCATTCATCCACTTGCCTTGGGTTCCAAGCTAGAAAACCAAGCTTCTAATCACACTCTCAAGCTCAAGATCAACAATCTCTACAAAACCCCCAAAACAAACCCCAAAATGGGTTAAACAATGGAAGACAAGGAATGAGCTCAAACCAAACTAGGAAATAGAACCTAAGGGAAAGCCATTGAACATCAAAGGAAAATGGGAAGGAGTCTTTACCTCTAGAGTCATCAATCAACAAGAAGAAGCTTGAAATAGGGGCTGCCCACCTTGGTTTTGCACAAAAATAGCATCCATGGAAAGCTAGAGAGATGGGGAAGAAGATGGCATGGTGGGGTTTCCAAATGGCAAGGTTTCCTCCTTTAATGGGGAGGAGAAAACAAGAAGAAAAGGGAGGGGAAGCTCAGTTGCAGAGCCCCCCTCTTTGGCTGCAACGAATGAGTGAGGGGAGAGGGAAGAGTCAACTATTAAAACGGGTGGGGGTGGGCCCCACAACACTCAAAACTTGCCAAGGGTAAAACATCTATTTGTGGGCCTCGGATGCAATCGACGAAGAAGATAAAAATGCTTCTCATAAAATCTAGTTTTCAAAAAGTTTAATTTTGGCATGGTTATGAGATATCGAAATTTGGGTCCAGATTCAATGTGAAAAGACCGATTTTGCCCTCAGGGCTGGAAAAACTGATTTTCGGAACTTCGAATGGGGTACGGAGTGAACACGAAAGTTGTAGAGGTTAACAAAATAAGTCAAACGAGGCTAAAACAAGAATTCTCAGGAATTTCGAATAATCTCCCAATATCGCACAAAGTCACTAAAAGAACCCCCAAAGGGTCCCACTAATCACAAAGGCACTCAAAATTCCCCAAAACTAGAGAAAAACCATTCTAGCTCACAAACTCAACCCAACAAATACTAATCCCACTAAAAGAAACTAATCCATAATAAAACAACACTAATCCAGGAAATTAAGGGTCGGGTTATCACAGGGGACCATTAGGGATTCCTTAGAAAGCTGGCTCCAACTGGGATATGCGACCCCACATCTCATGTGTAATCCGGGCTCACAGTTAATTGCAAATAACACCACTATATAAATGTAATTGCACTCCAGCCTTAGGAATAAATTACAATGAAGACCCTAAACTTCCCAATTACCACAAGTAGACCCCTCTATCATTATCCATGGATCAATTGGAATAAATTTGTCCCGTCCAATCTTAGATCGACATCTTATTATCCTTGAGCCCCAATTAATTACAGTGATCATCAGTACCATCAAATTAACTCTTAACTGAGATGGGTGCGCACTTACTAATGATAAATTCATTAATTGGCACAGGGGGATAATGTAGATAGATTCCATATTGACCATTGGATGTTTCCACAGTCCCACTACCACGTACCTAAGAGACCGAGGTGTTGACCTACAGTTGGCCTCACTCATTGGTGACTCAAAGCAAATGAATAGACAGAAACTTGAGTTCATCAATGTCTCAGGATTGAGAGCCTATTGCTAGGGAATTATGAGAGCAATCCTTAAATCGAGACAGTATTTCATAAGGTGCTTCTCATGGTCCTTCAATACATCCAATGTACCAGCACTATGATCCCGAATCTTACATTCTGATGATCGAGACAAATCACACTATCTCATATTGATCAAAGTGCTGCAACCTTATCAGATGAGATGCCCAGTCTCATCACTGGTTGTGAAGTTATTTTAAGTATAAGATTTGTGACACATGTCTCCCGTATGTGGATCTCATATATATACATATATCACATCTAATATACTAATGGGACCCGGTTCATCTCATGAACCATTATGTCATATGTAATGGTCATGTGCATTAAGTAATAAACACCATTCATCTCATGAAAGGAAAGCATGATTTTATTGATAAATAAAGAAATTAATCAATTTATTACATGAACTGATAGATTGAGACCACACAATCTAACAATCTCCCACTTGGGCTCAATTCCAGTCAGGGTTGCATCTCATGCACATCCCATCTACATGTTGCTCAAAGACTTTTGTAGTCAAAGGCTTAGTAAAGGGATCTGCTAGATTGTTCGCAGAGGCTATCTTGGTAATAACAATATCACCTTTCTGCACAATCTCTCTAACTAATTGATATTTCCTTTGTACATGCTTTTGGCTTTTATGGCTTCTGGGCTACTTAGACTGAGCGATTGCCCCGCTGCTGTCACAGTAAACTGTGAGCGGCTGTCGTGCCAAAGGTACCACCCCAAGTTCCATAAGGAATCTCTTGAGCCATACTGCGTCCTTAGCTGCTTCACAAGCCGCTACATATTCAGCTTCCGAGGTGGAATCAATGGTACATTCCTGTTTTATACTCCTCCAGCTGATAGCTCCGCAACCAAGCTTAAATACATAACCAGAGGTGGATTTTCTGGAATCCTTATCTGACATGAAGTCAGAATCTGTGTATCCAATTGGAATCAGCTCATCACTTCCATAAATCAACATGTAATCTCTAGTCCTTCTCAAGTATTTGAGAATACACTTTACAGCAGTCCAATGTTCAGGTCCTGGGTTAGACTGATATCTACTGACTAGGCCCACTGCATGACGGATATCCGGTCTAATACATAGCATAGCATACATGAGGCTACCAACAGCCGAAGCGTATGGTATCGACCTCATCTGTTCCTTTTCCTCAGGTGTCTTAGGACACTGATCCTTGGAAAGGTGTACTCTATGCCTGAAAGGTGTAATACCCTTCTTAGAGTCTTGCATAGCAAACCATACTAGTACCTTATCTATGTTTGCAGCTTGGGATAAGCCAATCATCCTATTTTTTCGGTCTTGATGGAGTTTGATCCCTAGGATGTAGCTAGCTTCTCCCAAGTCCTTCATATCAAAAGTCTTAGCCTACCAAACTTTCACCGTTGATAACATTCCCACGTCTTTCCCAAGGAGTAGGATGTCATCGACATATAAAATCAGAAAGACTACCCTATCACCTTCACTTTTCGTGTACACACATTACTCATTCGGATTTTGACAAAAGCCAACTGACTTGATTGCCTGGTCAAAACGGATGTTCCAGCTTCGGGATGCCTGCTTTAGTCCATAAATAGACTTCTATAGCTTACAAACTTTTTGCTCTTGGTTTTTAGCTACAAAACCATTTGGCTGCACCATATAGAAGTCTTCCTCAAGATGGCTGTTGAGAAACGCCATCTTGACATCCATTTTTCAAATCTCGTAATCGAGATGAGCCGCAATGGATAAGAGTATCCTGATGGACTTGAGCATGGCTACTGGCAAGAAGGTTTCCTCATAATCGATACACTCTTTCTGAGTATAACCTTTCACAACAAGCCTGGCCTTAAAGGTCTCCACTCCACCATATAGTCCACTCTTTCTCTTGTAGACCCACTTGCACCCAATAGGTTTAATATTGGCAGGCAAGTCCACAAGTGTCCAGACCTGATTGGAATACATAGACTCCATCTCAGCTTTCATAGCATCTTCCCAACGCCCCAAATCTATGTCATTAATTGCTTCATCATAGTTACAGGGATCTTGTTCCGGTTCTTCCGGGATTGCCTCGTAAGACTCTCCTAAGAACGAGAATCTATCAGGGGGTCTGACAATCCTCCCACTATGACGAGGCACTGGTGTAACTACTGGGTCTAGTAAGGGCGGTTCTTCCTCAAGTTCGGTCATACTTGGATTTGGAATTTTTTGTTCTTGAATTTCTTCCAACATCACCTTTTTAAAAGATTTCCGATCCATCATATAATCTTCCTCCAGAAAAACTGCATTAGTGCTCACCAACACTTTCTGCTCTTTGGGATTATAGAATAACCAACCTTTAGTTCCTTTAGGATATCCTACAAACGTGCACACTTCCGACTTCGTTTCCAACTTATCCGTCTTAACCTTTAGCATGTGTTCCGGACAACCCCAAATGTTTAAATGTTGTAGACTAGGCTTTTGCCCGGACCACAACTCCTGGGGAGTCTTAGGTACAGACTTAGATGGTACGAGGTTTAGTATGTACATTGCAGTATCCAAGGCGTATCCCCAAAAGGATATAGGTAATCCGGAGAAACTCAACATAGACCTAATCATATCTAAAAGAGTCCGGTTCATTCTTTCCGCTACTCAATTCTGTTGAGGCATACCAGGAGCAGACAACTGGGATAGAATCCCATTTTCTGATAAGTATCCCATAAAATCAGCAGAGAGATATTCCCCTCCTCGATCTGATCGAAGAGTCTTGATACTCTTACGTAATTGCTTTTCCACTTCCGCTCGAAACTCTTTGAACTTTTCAAAAGCCTCGGACTTGCGGTGCATAAGGTATATGTATCCATATCTTGAGTAATCATCTGAGAAAGTGATGAAATACTCATATCCTCCTCTGGCCCTGACAGTAATGGGTCCACACACATCAGTATGCATTAATTCCAATAAACCTTTGGCACTATTGCCCTTAGATGAAAATGGTCTTTTGGTCATTTTGCCTTCCAGACAGAACTCGCAGACAGGCATTGGTTCTACCACCAATGAAGGCAAGATACCATCTTTCACTAGCCTGTCAATCTTGTTTAGGTTTATATGACCTAGCCTCAAGTGCCAAAGTTTTGTTGGATTAGATGAAGGTGACTTCCTCTTTAATGATGGTCTATTAATTGTTTCAGTATCATGCATCTCATACATTGTAGGAGTTAACAAATAAAGCCCATTGGTTACCTTCCTAGAACATATAAAAGTACCATTCCTCTTTTTGACAACTTCAGTACCAAAAGTAATGGAATAACTTTTATTGACAAAACTAGAAACTGAAATTAAATTCCGCCGTAAAGACGGTACACATAATGTATCTGACAAAACCAATTTATTGTTTGAAAAACATAAAGTAATAACTCTCACTGAAACAACCTCTGCCTTAGCGTCAGATCCTAGGTTGACAATGATTTCTCCGTCACTAAGCCTCCTGGTTTCCTTGAACCCCTGCAACGAATTACATATGTGATTAGTTGCCCAGAAGTCCACACACCAAGATTCTGAAGTACCAGTTGCAAAACTAACTTCAGAAATAAGTGACTCAATCATACCTGAGGTCTTCTTCTTAGACAGATACTCTGGACAATTCCTTTTCCAATATTCTGTCTTACCACATTGGAAACACTTTCCTTTTGACTCTGAACCCTTAGCCTTGGCCATGCCACCATTAGGACCATTCTCCACCTTAGGACCTTTCGGAACTGATTTCTTTTTGCCTTTCTACCCTTTGCCTTTCGGCTTGGACTTGGCATTTGACTTTTCTGTCACTAGGGCAGTTGGTTTCTTCTGCATAATCCCTTCAATCACCACCAGCTGGCTTGAGAGCTCAGCCAGAGTCAGATTCATCTTATTCATATTGTAATTAACCTTGAAATTGTTGAATGACTCTGGTAGTGACTCAAGGATTATGTCGATCTGCGATTCTGCATCAATCGCAGCTCCCAGTACATCTAACTCATTTAAGGAGTCCATCATTTTCAACAGGTGTTCCTGTACTGATGTACCTTCAACCATCTTGGTGCTGATGAGCACCCTCATTGCTGCCTGCCTGCCCTGTTCCGTAAACATCTCCTTTAAGTTCGATATAATAGCATGTGCAGTCTTATGGGATTGATGTTGGTGTTGCAAAACACTAGACATGGATGCCAGAATGTAGCATCTGACCATCTCATCGTCTTTGGCCCATTTGGTGTAAAGTTCCTTTTTTTCTTCCGGTGCATCCGGGCCAGGCTCATCAAGGGGGGTTTTGGTAAGGACATATTTATAACCTGAGGCAGTCAAGACAATATTTAGGTTCCGTTTCCAGTCTACATAGTTGGAGCCAACCAACTTATTCTGGTTGAGGATGGTCGCAAGTGGATTGAAAGTATTTGAATTCATGGTTGAAAACTGTAGCACAAAACCATACATTCAATTAATGAATATAAATGACATTAGGATTTAGTATTCTACCAAATTTATGTGGGAATCCTTATAACCACTAAATTTAAAATACATCGGAATCCCAATCCCCGGGGTATGCCTCCTTGGGGAGTGCGAATACCACCTAGATTGGTGTAGATCAAAGTTGGTCAAAATTAGAATTAAGACTAACTATCCATGATCCCCTTCATTCATTATTATCTAGGTATCTCATACCAAATAATGAATGACTCCCGATTAGCTTTGGTTTCTAAAATACATGAGGCAAATCCTTGGGGATACTACATCATTATTTTAGTTAAGTGTGACCCACCAACTAGCATTGCATGACAACCGTTGCGAGTAGCTCCTCCTTGGGGAGTGGGCCCCTCCCCCATTTCACCAACACTATCCATAGGAGATCCATATCTAGTAACCAGACAAGTAAAAGCCCTCCGTGGGGAACGACCATTCTCAAGATGGCGCGAGGCTAATACTTTCCTTACAATGGACCTATGGTGGAAAACCATGGGGATTTCTAAATATAAATGCCCCACTCCCACTTAATATTTTAGAATTGAGGATTTCCCTTAAGGTACATGGGCCCACATATAGACACATCAAATCATCTCATGATATGACCAATGATTGGTTCCAGGTCAAGTTATTTTAAGGAAAGTCTAGTTTCTAAATTAGTGCTACCAATGGATCCATCTCATGGGCCCATCAACTCTAATTAGAACTCTTTCTAAAAATTAATTTGATTTGACCAATTTTGGTAACTTGCTATGTTTGGATCAGATTTGAAAACATTATAAATTAAGCATTCATCCATAAATAGAAAAAGCTAAAATTAGAAACTAGTCCTCTCCTCCACATGGTCCAAGCGGAATAGACTTCTTGGACTTCTAGACTTTCCAAAACTTTGGGATTCCTCAAACTCTTTGGACATCTCCGAAAGGCTTTTGGTAATCTTCAAACTCTTTTATTAGGAGTCCAACTTTACTTTCCTTCTTCGTCTCGGACATCGCCAGGATTTACAAATTTAGAAAAATTACATAAATTCCTATGCCTCAATTATGAAATTTACATGGTAATCTAAACATGGAAATAACAGGGCTATGGGGAAATTCACCATGCCTTGCCCTTTCACAGGAAACCAAGGAAACCATGATGCCCTTTACACTTAGCCTCAAATAAACCAATAACCATAAAAAGAAAGCAAAAGACTTGTGGGCCATTTGGAGAGGACATTATCACCTGCAAGTTAGTATCTCATACAACAAAGCATCTCACAAAACCAGGTTACCAAACCACAATGGAAAAATAAGATGTCAAAAGTAGCCACCCTTTTTAATACATGCACTTCGTAGAGGGGGTCCGGGGGTGTCCCCCGGCGGGGGCTCGGGGGCATCGCCCCCGGACCAAAAAATTCAGATCAAAGAATAAAGTGATCCTGTGTTCTCAGTCGACCGCCAAGAGGGCTCGGTTGACCCGCCTGACGAAGGCATAAAATTGGGCCCTTTTTTTAATTCGAGTCCAAACACCTCCAAAACACTTTTGAAGGCTCTCAATGGCATCCTACCATCCTTCCATCATAATTAAACCCTTTTGTGATTATCCAAACATGGATTTACTACATAAAGTAAACAAACCCAATCATAACATAGCCCTAGGTCTATCCTCTTCGAATCTCAAGCAAAGATTAGATCTAGATCGCCGATCTAACACGATTAGAGATGAGGTATGTCTCTGATACCAATTGTTGGAAGTAGGTGGGCCTCGTGGATAGATTTTCAAAACTTTTGACCCACTTGACTCAGGGATCAAGTATCCAGAAGGCCATAAACCACATCCAGGATGCAATCCCTCTTTCTCATCAATTATGTACAACAATATAACCTATCTAGAAGATAGAAATCGGCAACTACATGCAACAAAATAATCTACGACAAGTAAAGAAACAGATTATACCTTTGGAGCCCGGTAGTGCTCTAATCGAGGAGAAGACAACCAACAAGAACAAGAACTCTTCTTGAAGCAATTAGAGATCTCCAAGACCTTGTTCTCTTCCACGCTATGACCCTTTATTAGATCTCTTTTCTCAAGAAGATGTGTGGGATCTCCAAGAGAAAACCCCACTTGAAACTCTAAGGAACTAGAAGGCAACTAGAAGAGAGAAGAGGAGAAGAAGAGTTGTGCAACACTTGCACTAGATGCTCTTGGGCGTGGATATTATGTCATGGACGTCCAAGGGGTGTATTCCCCTTTAAATAGCCCTCAAGTCTCCTCTCTTATCTCTCTTACTAATTTGTATTAGAAGTCATACTTCCACACAAATTAGTAGCTTACTATTACCACTATTAGAATTCCCACTTCAAATAGAAATAGTAACTTTCTAATTCCTTCCTTTTAGAGTTTAAGTAAGAATAGAATCTTTCTAATACTTGGGCTAGTGTGGGGACCACTAGGGATTCCTTAGAAAGCTGGCTCCAACTGGGACACGCGACCCCACATCTCATGTGTAATCGGGCCCACAGTTAATTGCAAATAACATCACTGTATAAATGCAATTGCACTCCAGTCTTAGGAATAAATTACAGTGAAGACCCTAAACTTCCCAATTACCACAAGTAGGCCCCTCTATCATTATCCATGGATCAATTGGAATAAATTTGTCCCATCCAATCTTAGATCCACATCTTATTATCCTTGAGCCCCAATTAATTACAATGATCATCAGTACCATCCAATTAACTCTTAATCGAGATCGGTGCGCACTTACTAATGATAAATCCATTAATTGGCACAAGGGGATAATGTAGATAGATTCCATATTGACCATTGGATGTTCCCACAGTCCCACTACCACGTACCCAAGAGACCGAGGTGTTGACCTACAGTTGGCCTAACTCATTGGTGACTCAAAGCAAATGAATAGACAGAAACTTGAGTTCATCAATGTCTCAGGATTGAGAGCCTATTGCTAGGGAATTATGAGAGCAATCCTTAAATCAAGACAGTATTTCATAAGGTGCTTCTCATGGTCCTTCAATACATCCAATGTACCAGCACTATGATCCAGAATCTTACATTCTGATGATAGAGACAAATCACACTATCTCATAGTGATCAAAGTGCTGCAACCTTGTCAGATGAGATGCCCAGTCTAATCACTGGTTGTGAAGATATTTTAAGTATACGATTTGTGACAGATGTCTCCCATATGTGGATCTCATCTATATACATATATCACATCTATTTTACTAATAGGACCCGGTTCATCTCATGAACCATTATGTCATATGTAATAGTCATGTGCATTCAGTAATAAACACCATTCATCTCATGAAAGGAAAGCATGATTTTATTGATAAATAAAGAAATTAATCAATTTATTACATCAACTGATGGATTGAGACCACACAATCTAACACATCTAACTCATTCAATGAGTCCATCATTTTCGGCATATGTTCCTATATTGATGTACCTTCAGCCATCTTGGTGCCAATGAGCACCCTCATAGCTGCCTGCCTAGCAGGCCTGCCCTGTTCCGCAAACATCTCCTTTAAGTTCAATATAATATCGTATGCAGTCTTATATGATTGATATTAGTGTTGCAAAACACTAGACATGGATGCCTGAATGTAACATCTGGTCATCTCGTCGTCTTTGGCCCATTTGGTGTAAAGTTCCTTTTCTTTTTTCGATGCATCCGGGCCAGGCTTAACAAGGGGGGGGGGGGGTTTGGTAAGGACATATTTATATCTTGAAGTAGTCAGGACAATATCCAGGTTCCGTTTCCAGTCTACATAGTTGGATCCACCAACTTATTCTGGTTGAGGATGGTCGCAAGTGGATTGAAAGTATTTGCATTCATTCTTGAAATACTGTAGCACATAACCATACATTCAATTAATGAAATTAAATGACATTAGGGTTTAGAATTCTACCAAATTTATGTGGGAATCCTCATAACCACTAAATTCAAAATACATCGGAATCCCAATCCCCGGGGTATGCCTCCTTGGGGAGTGAAAATACCACATAGATTGGTGCATATCAAAGTTGGTCAAAATTAGGATTAAGACTAACTATCCATGATCCCCATCATTCATTATTATTTAGGTATCTTATACCAAATAATGTATGACTCCCGATTAGCTTCGGTTTCTAAAATACATGAGGTAAATCCTTGGAGATACTACATCATTATTTTAGTTAAGTGTGACCCACCAACTAGCATTGCATGACAACCGTTGCGAGCAGCTCTTCCTTGGGGAGTGGGCCCCCGCCCCGTCTCATCAACACTATCAATAGGAGATCCATATCTAGTAACCAGACAAATACAAGCCCTCTGTGGGCCGGAGAATGACTATTCTCAAGATGGCGCGAGGCTAATACTTTCCTTACAATGGACCTATGGTGGAAAACCATGGGGATTTCTAAATATGTATGCCCCGCTCCCACTTAATATTTTAGAATTAAGGATTTTCTTATAGGTATATGGGCCCACAAATATAGACATCAAATCATCTTATGATATGACCAATGATTGGTTCCAAGTCAAGTTTTTTTTTAAGGAAATAGCAGTTTCTTAAATTGGTGTTACCAATAGATCCATCTTATGGGTCCACCAACTCTAATTAGAACTCTTTCCAAAAATAAATTTGATTTGACCAATTTTGGAAATTGTTATGTTTGGATCAGATTTGGAAACATTCTATAAAAGCAACCATCCACAAATAGAAAGTGCAAAAATAGAAACTAGTCCTCTCTTCCACATGGCCCAAGCGGAATAGACTTCTTGGACTTCTAGACTTTCCAAAAACTTTGGGATTCCTCAAACTCTTTAGGCATCTCCAAAATGCCTTTTGGTAATCTTCAAACTCTTTGATTTGGAGTCCAACTTCACTTTCCTTCTTCATCTCGGACATCACCAGGATTTACAAATTTTAAAAATTGCATAAATTCCTATGTCTCTACGATGAGACTTACATGGTAATCTAAACATGGAAATAAAAGGCTATAGGGAAACTCATCATGCCTTGCCCTTTCATGGGAAACCAAGGAAACCATGATGCCCTTTACACTTAGCCTCAAATAAACCAATAACCATTAAAAGAAAGTAAAAGTCTTGTGGGCCATATGGAGATGACATGAGCCTGCAAAAAAAGAGTATCACATGCACAATAGGGACTAGGGTTAGGAAGACACCATTCATCATCTCATGATGAACAAACCCGGTTAGCCACACCAAAAAACTGCCTATAGCGGGGGCCGAGGGCCGCCGGTAAAGGTTGTGGCCGTCGGTAAAAGTGTATTCTGGCCTTCAGTAAAAGTCGGCCACTTAACTCGGGGTTTTTGCAAAAAATAGCGATTTTGCTCGAACTTGTCCCTTCTTGTGCATTTAGAAAACATAATAAAAGCAGAAAAACACCAGAACTTATCCTTACATAGCCCTAGGTCTATCCTCTTCGCATCTCATGCAAATATTAGATCTAGATCTTTGATCTAACATGATTAGAGATGAGGTATGGCTCTTATACCCAATTGTTGGAAGTAGGTGAGCCTCGTGGACAAGTTTTCAAAAATTTTAACCCACTTGACTCAGGGATCAGGTGCCCATAAGGCCATAAATCATATCCAGGATGCTAACCCTCCATCTCATCAATCAAGTACAACAATAAAACCTATCTAAAAGATAGAAATCAGCAGCACCATGCAACCAAAATAATCCACAATAAAAGAAAAAGCAGATTATACCTTTGGAGCACGGTAGTGCTCTAATGGAGAAGAAGACAATTAGCTTGTATCAAGAACTCTTCTTGAACCAATTAGGATCTCCAAGACCTTATTGTCTTCCACGCTATGACCCGCTATCAGATCTCTTTTTTCAAGAAGATTGGTGGAAACTTTAAGAGAAAACCTTACTAGAAACTCCAAGGAACTAGAAGAGAAATAGAGAAGAGAGAGGAGTCTAACAATTGCACAAAATAGGGGCTGGGGTTTTCCTCCAATGGTGGCCGTCCAAGAGGGGTTGGATCCTCTTATATAGCCTCTCAAAACTCCTCTTTTCTTATTTGAAAGAGAAGTCCAACTCCCATTACGGATTAGTAACCTTCTCCCTTTCTAATTACTATAGAAGTCTCACTTCCACAACAATTAGTAAGTTAACTATTACCACTATTAGAAGTCCTACTTCAAATAGAAATAGTAACTTTCTAATTCCTTCCTTTTAGAGTTCAAGTAGGATTAGTATATTTCTAATAACTTGGGCTAGCGTAGGGACCACTAGGGATTCCATAGAAAGTTGTCTCCCTGGGACACCACGACCCCACATCTCATGTGCAATCTAGGCCCACAGTTAATTGCAAATAACATAACTATATAAATGCAATTGCACTCTAGTCTTAGGAATAAATTACAAAGAAGACCCTTAACTTCCCGATTACCACAAGTAGGCCCCTCTATCAATATCCATGGATCAATTGGAATAACTCTATCTCTTCCAATCTTAGATCCACATCTTATTATCCTTGAGCCCCAATTAATCACAGTGATCATTAGTACCATCCAATTAACTCTTAATCGAGATGGGTGCGCACTTACTAATGACAAATCCATTAATTGGTACAAGGGTATAATGTAGATAGATTCCATCTTGACCATTGGATGTTCCCACAGTCCTACTACTGTTAGTTTTATGGTCTCAATACCAGTATTTGATGAATAAATTGATTAATTTCTTTATTTATCAATATATATTATTGCTTTCCTTTCATGAGATGAATGGTGTTTTATTACTTGTTTGCACATAACCAATACGAATGACAAAATGGTTCATGAGATGAACCGGAGTCCACAAGTATACTAGATGTAATATATGTGTGTGGATGAGATCCACATACAGGAGACATGTATTTCAAATCTTATACTTAAATATCTTCACAACCAGTGATGAGATTGGACATCTTATCTTACAAGGTTGCAGCACTTTGATCACTATGAGATAGTGTGATTTATCTTGATCATCAAAATATAAGATTCTGGATCATGGTGCTGGTACATTGGATGTATTGAAGGACTATGAGAAGCACCTTATATACACTGTCTTTATTTTAAGGTCTGTTCTCATAATTCCCTAGCAATAGGCTCACAATCTTGAGACATTAATGAACTCAAGTTTCTATCTATTCATTTGCTTTAAGTCACCAATGAGTGAGGCCAATTGTAGGTCAACACCTCGGTGATTTGGGTACGTGGTAGTAGAGCTGTGGGAACATTCAATGGTCAAGATGGAATCTATCTTTCAAATCCCTTTGTGCCAATCAATGGATTTATCAATGGTAAGTGTGCATCCATTCCAATTAAGAGTTAATTGGATCGGTACCAAATGATCATTATAATTGATTGGGGCTCAAGGATAATGAGATATGGATCTATTTTGGTAGCCAGATCCAATTGATCCATGGATATAGATGGAGGGGCCTACTTATGGTAAAGAGGAAGTTTAGGGTCTTCATTGAAATATATTCCTTAGACTGGAGTGCAATTGCATTTATATAGTGGAGTTATTTGTGTTGGAAGTAGGTAGGCCTTCCAGACAGGTTTCACAAACTTTTGACCCACTTGATGCAGGGATCAATTGTCTAGAAAGGCAACAAACCCAATCCAGGATGCATTCCCTCATACTCATAAATCATGTACAACAACATATACTATCTAGAAAATAGAAAACAACACCTAAACATGCAACCACGAAATCTACAGCATACAAGGATGTAGATATACCTTGGGAGCTTTGTAGTGCTCTAATGGAGAATTTGAGTTCTTTCTTTGATGATGAACACCTTCACTAACCAAATCAAGATCTCCAACACCTTTTGATCTTCCACGCTATGACCCGTATCAGATTCTCTTTTCTCAAGAAGATGGTGGAACCTCCAAGAGAATAACCCTAAAGGAAACTAGAAGAGAAACTAGAAGAGGGAGAGGAAAAGAGGTGTTCAACTCTTCCACTAGGGATCTTGGGCGTGAATTCCAAGATGGGATTATTCATTAGGGACGTCCAAGGGCTCTCCTCTCCTCCTTTTATAGCATTCAAGCCACCTCCTCTTACTAATTGAAATAGAAGTCTTACTTCCACTACAATTAGTTGCTTACTAAATCACAATTAGAAGTCTTACTTCAAATATGATTAGTAACTTCCTCTTTTACTAATTAAAATAGAAGTCATACTTCCATTAATAATTAGTAACTTACTATTGCCACTATTAGAAGTCTCACTTCAAATAGAAATAGTAACTTTCTATTTCCTTTTAGAGTTCTACTATAATTAGTATATTTCTAATATCTTGGGCTAGCGTGGGGACCACTAGGGATTCCTTAGAAAGCTGGCTCCAATTGGGACACGCGACCCCACATCTCATGTGCAATCCGGGCCCACAGTTAATTGCAAATAACTCCACTATATAAATGCAACTGAACTCCAGTCTTAGGAATATATTACAATGAAGACCCTAAACTTCCTCAGTACCATAAGTAGGCCCCTCTATCAATATCCATGGATCAATTGGACCTGTCCACCAAATTAGATCCATATCTTATTATCCTTGAGCCCCAATTAATTATAATGATCATTTGGTACCGATCCAATTAACTCTTAATTGGAATGGGTGCGTACTTACCAATGATAAATCCATTAATTGGCACAAGGGGATATTAAAGAAAGATTCCATCTTGACCATTGAATGTTCCCACAGCTCTATTAACACGTACCCAAATCACCGAGGTATTGACCTACAATTGGCCTCACTCATTGGTGACTCATAGCAAATGAATAGATAAAAACTTGAGTTCATTAATGTCTCAGGATTATGAGCCTATTGCTAGGGAATTATGAGAGCAAACCTTAAAGTAAAGACAATGTATATAAGGTGCTTCTCATGGTCATTCAATACATCCAATGTACCAGTACCATGATCCAGAATCTTACATTCTGATGATCAAGACAAATCACACTATCTCATAGTGATCAAAGTGTTGCAACCTTGTCAGATGAGATGCACAATCTCGTCACTGGTTGTGAAGATATTTAAGTATAAGATTTGCAATACGTGTCTCCTGTATGTGGATCTCATCCACACACATATTTTACATCTAGTATACTTTTGGACTCCGATTCATCTCATGAATCATTATGTCATTTTTATTGGTTATGTGCAAACAAGTAATAAAACACCATTCATCTCATGAAAGGAAAGCAATAATATATATTGATAAATAAAAAAATTAATCGATTTATTCTTCATATACTGGTATTGAGACCATAAAACTAACAATCTCCCACTTGGGCTCAATGCCAGTCAGGGTTGCATCTCATGCAGATCCTATCTACTTACTGCCCAAAGACTTTGGTACTCAAAGGCATAGTAAAGGGATCTCCCAGATTGTCTGCCGAGTCTATCTAGGTGATAGCAGTATCACCTCTCTAACCATTTGTTATTAACTCTGTACATGCTTTTGGCTCCTGGGTTCCTTGGACTTATCGACTGCCCTGCTGTTATCACAGTAAACTGTGAGCGGCTGTCCTGCCAAAAGCACCACTCCAAGTTCCATAAGGAATCTTTTGAGCCAATCTGCTTCTTTAGCTGCTTCTCAAGCAGCTACAGCATATACACATACCCAGAAGTTGATTTCTTGGAATCCTTATTTGACTGGAAGTCAGTATCTATGTAATCGACTCATTACTGTCGTAAATCAACATGTGATATTTAGTCATTTTCAAGGATTTGAGAACATATCTTATAGCAGTCCAATGGTTAGGACCTAGGTTAGACTGATATCTGTTGACTAAGCCCAATGCATGACAGATATCCGGTCAAGTATATAGCACAGCATACATGAGGCTACCAACACCCGAAGCGTATGGTATCAACCTCATTTGCTCCTTTTCCTCAGGTGTCTTGGGACACTGATCCTTGGAAAGGTGCACTCTATGCTTGAAAGGTGCAATACCCTTCTTGGAGTCTTGCATAGCAAACCATACCAGTACCTTATCTATGTATGCATATTGGGATAAGCCTATCATCCTATTTATCCGGTCTCAATGGAGTTTGATCCCTAGGATGCGACTGGCTTTTCCCAAGTCCTTCATATCAAAAGTCTTAGCCAACTAAACCTTTTACTGTTGACAACATCCATATACCACTCTCTAGGAGAAGGATGTCATCGACTAGAAAAATTACCTTGCCTCCTTTACTTTTAATGTACACTCATGACTCATCCGGATTTTGACAAAAATCAACTGAATTGATTCCTTAGTAAAAAAAAATGCTCTAGCTTCGAGATGCCTGCTTCAGTCCATAAATGGACTTCCGTAGCTTGCAAACTCTTTGCTTTTGGTTACTCGCTATAAAATCGTCTAGCTACATCATATAGATGTCTTCCTCAAGATGGTCGTTCAGAAACGCCGTCTTGACATCCATTTGCCAAATCTCGTAATCGAGATGAGCCGCTATGGATAAGAGTATCCGGATGGGCTTGAGCATGGCTACCGACGAGAAGGTTTCCTCATAATCGATATCTTCTTTTTGAGTATATCCTTTCGCAACAAGCCGGACCTTTAAAGGTCTCAACTCTTCCATCTGGTCCTCTGTTTCTCTTGTAGACTCACTTGCACCCAATAAGTTTGATATTGGCAGGCAAGTCCACAAGTGTCCAGACCTGATTAGAGTACATAGACTCCATCTCAGCTTTCATAGCATCTTGCCAACGTCCCGAATCTATGTCATTAATTGCTTCATCATAGTTACAGGGATCTTGTTCTGGTTCTTCCGGGACTGCCTCATAAGACTCTCCCAAGAACGAGAACCTGTCAGGGGGTCTGACAATCCTCCCACTACGACGAGGCACTGGCGTAACTACTGGGTCCGGTAAGGGCGCTTCTTCCTCAGGTTCAGTCATACTAGGATTTGGAATTGTTTGCTCTTGAATTTCTTCCAAGATCACCCTTTTCTAAAGGTTTCTGGTCTATCATATAATCTTCCTCCAGAAAAACCGCATTAGTGTTCACCATCACTTTCTGCTTTCTGGGATTATAAAATAACCAACCTTTAGTTCATTTAGGATATCCTACAAACGTGCATACTTCCGACTTCACTTCCAACTGATCCGTCTCAACCTTTAGCACATGTGTTGGACAACCCCAAATGTGTAAATGTTGTAGACTAGGCTTTTGCCCGGACCACAACTTCCAGGGAGTCTTAGGTATAGACTTAGATGGTACGAGGTTTAGTATGTACATCGCAGTATCCAAGGCGTATCCCTAAAAGGATATAGGTAATCCTGAGAAACTCAGTATAGACTTGATCATATCTAAAAGAGTCTGGTTCCTTCTTTCTGCTACTCCATTCTGTTGAGGCATACTAGGAGCAGACAATTGGGATAAAATCCCATTTTCTGATAAGTATCCCATAAAATCAGCGAAGAGATATCCTCCTCTGGCCCTGACATTAATAGGTCCACACATATCAGTATACACTAATTCCAACAAATCTTTGGCCCTATTGCCCTTTGATGAAAAGGGTCCTTTGGTCATTTTGCCTTGCAGACAGGACTCGCAGGCAGGCATTGGTTCTACCACCAATGAAGGCAAGATACCATCTTTCACTAGCCTGTCAATCATATTTAGGTTTATATGACTTAGCCTCAAGTGCCAAAGTTTTGTTGGATTAGATGAAGGTGACTTCCTCTTTAATGATGGTCTATTAATCGTTTCAGTATCATGTATCTCATACATTGTTGGAGTTAACAAATAAAGCTCATTGGTTACCTTGACAGAACATAGAAAAGTACCATTCCTCTTTATGACAACTTCAGTACCAAAAGTAATGGAATAACTTTTATTCACCAAACTAGAAACTGAAATTAAATTCCGCCGTAAAGACGGTACATATAACGTGTCTGACAAAACCAATTTATTATTTGAAAAACATAATGTAATAACTCCCACTGAAACAGCCTCTGCCTTAGCATCAGATCCTAGGTTGACAATGATTTCTCCGTCACTGAACCTCCTGGTTTTCCTGAACCCCTGCAACGAATTACATATGTGATAAGTTGCCCTGGAGTCCATACACCAAGATTCTGATGTACCAGTTGCAAAACTAACTTCAGAAAATAAGTGACTCAATCATACCTGAGGTCTTCTTCTTGGACAGGTATTTTGGACAATTCCTTTTCCAATGTCCTGTCTTACCTCAATGGAAACACTTTCCTTTTACTCCCGCACCCTTAGCCTTGGCCATACTACAAGTAGAACCATTCTCCACCTTAGGACCCTTGATGACTGATTTCTTCTTGCTATCTCGGTCTTTGCCTTTCGGCTTGGTCCTAGCAAATGACTTTTCTGTTATGAGGGAATTTTGCTCTTTCTTCATGATTTCCTCCGTCAGTACCAGCTGGCGAGACAGCTCAGCTATGGTCATTTCCAATTTATTATAATTGATCTCGAAATGATTGAAAGAATCCGGTAATGACTGAAGGATCATGTCGATCTGCGATTCTTTATCAATCGTAACACCCAGTACATCTAACTCATTTAGTGCGAGACTCATCTTCAACAAATGTTTTTGTACTGGAGTTCCCTCAACCATCTTAGTGTTTATCAACACCTTCATAGCAGCTTGCCTAGCAGGTCTAACCTGGTCCGCAAACATCTCCTTTAAGTTCGATATAATATCGTATGCTGACTTGTAGGATTGATGTTGGTGTTGTAAAACACTAGACATGGATGCATGTATAAAACATCTAGCTACCTCATTGTCTTTTGTCCATTTGGTGTAAAGGTCCTTTTCATACTGAGGTGCATGAAGCTCAGGCTCAGGAAGGGAGGGTATGGTAAGGACATATTTGCATCCTGAAGCTGTCAGGATAATATCCTGGGTCCTTTGGTCAGTCTATAAAGTTGGATTCCATCAACTTATTCTGGTTGCGGATGATCGCAAGTGGATTGAAAGTATTTGAATTCATGCTTAAAATACTGTAGCACATAACCATACATTCAATTAATGAATTTAAATGACATTAGGGTTTAGTATTCTACCAAATTTATATGGAATCCTCATAACCACTAAATTCAGAATACATCGGAATCCCAATCCCCGGGGTATACCTCCTTGGGGAGTGCGAATACCACCTAGATTGGTGCGGATCAAAGTTGGTCAGAATTAGGATTAAGACTAACTATCCATGATCCCCTTCAATCATTATTATCTAGGTATCTCATACCAAATAATGAATGACTCCCGATTAGCTTCGGTTTCTAAAATAAATGAGGCAAATCCTTGGGGATACTACATCATTATTTTAGTTAAGTGTGACCCACCAACTAGCATTGCATGACAACCGTTGCGAGCAGCTCCTCCTTGGGGAGTGGGCCCCCGCCCCGTCTCACCTACACTATCCATAGGAGATCCATATCTAGTAACCAGACAAGTAAAAGCTCTCCGTGGGGAACGACCATTCTGAAGATGGCGTGAGGCTAATACTTTCCTTACAATGGACCTATGGTGGAAAACCATGGGGATTTCTAAATATAAATGCCCCGCTCCCACTTAATATTTTAGAATTGAGGATTTCCTTGTAAGGTATTAGGGCCCACATATATATATATATATGAGCATCAAATCATCTCATGATATGATCAAAGATTGGTTCCAAGTCAAGTTATTTTTAGGAAAGACCAGTTTCTTAAATTAGTGTTACCAATGTGTCCATCTCATGGGTCATCAACACTAATTAGAACTCTGTTAAAAAATTAATTTGATTTGACCAATTTTAGTAACTTGCTATGTTTGGATCAGATTTGGAAATATTCTAAATTAAGCATGCATCCATAAATAAAAAGTGCTAAAATTAGAAACTAGTCCTCTCCTCCACATGGCCCTAGCAGAATAGATTTCTTGGACTTCTAAACTTTCTAAAACTTTGGAATTCCCCAACTCTTTTGGAAACTCCAAAACTCTTTTGGTAATCTTCAAGCTCTTTGATTAGGAGTCCAGCATCGCTTTCCTTTTTCGTCTCGGACATCGCCAGAATTTACAAATTTAGAAAAATTACATAAATTCCTATGCCTCGATTATGAGACTTACATGGTGATTTAAACATGGAAATAAAAGGGCTATAGGGAAATTCATCACGCCTTGCCCTTTCACGGGAAACCATGACGCCCTTTACATTTAGCCTTAAATAAACCAACAACCATTAATAGAAAGCAAAAGACTTGTGGGCCATATGGAGAGGACATGATCATTTGCAAGTTAGTATCTCATACAACAAAGTATCTCACAAAACCAGGTTACAAAACCACAATGGAAAAGCAAGATGCCAAAAGCAACCACCCTTTTAATACATGCACTTCGCGATGGTCGAGCTGACTGGTCAGCTCATGGGGGCCCAGGGGGCTTGACCCCCGGCGGGGGTTCGGGGGCAGCGCCCCCGAACCAAAAAATCCGGATCAAATAATGAAGTGATCCTTAGGTCCCGGTCGACCTGGCCTTGTGCTCGGTCGACCGACCCTACAGGCACCCGGTCGACCGAGCACGAGGCCAGGTCGACCCACTTGACGAAGGCAGAAAATTGGGGGTTTTTTTTTAATTCGAGTCCAAACACCTCCAAAACACTTTTGAGGCTCTCAATGGCATCCTACTATCCTTCCATCATAATTAAACCCTTTTGTGACTATCCAAACATGGATTTACTACATAAAGTAAACCAACCCAATCATAACAGATCCTTACATAGCCCTAGGTCTATCCTCTTCACATCTCATGCAAAGATTAGATCTAGATTGCTGATCTAACATGATTAGAGATGAGGTATGACTCTGATACCAATTGTTGGAAGTAGGTGGGCCTTCCAGACAGGTTTCACAAACTTTTGACCCACTTGATGCAGGGATCAATTGTCTAGAAAGGCAACAAACCCAATCCAGGATGCATTCCCTCATACTCATAAATCATGTACACCAACATATACTATCTAGAAAATAGAAAACAACACCTAAACATGCAACCACGAAATCTACAGCATACAAGGATGTAGATATACCTTGGGAGCTTTGTAGTGCTCTAATGGAGAATTTGAGTTCTTTCTTTGATGATGAACACCTTCACTAACCAAATCAAGATCTCCAACACCTTTTGATCTTCCACGCTATGACCCGTATCAGATTCTCTTTTCTCAAGAAGATGGTGGAACCTCCAAGAGAATAACCCTAAAGGAAACTAGAAGAGAAACTAGAAGAGGGAGAGGAAAAGAGGTGTGCAACTCTTCCACTAGGGATCTTGGGCGTGAATTCCAAGATGGGATTATTCATTAGGGACGTCCAAGGGCTCTCCTCTCCTCCTTTTATAGCATTCAAGCCACCTCCTCTTACTAATTGAAATAGAAGTCTTACTTCCACTACAATTAGTTGCTTACTAAATCACAATTAGAAGTCTTACTTCAAATATGATTAGTAACTTTCTCTTTTACTAATTAAAATAGAAGTCATACTTCCATTAATAATTAGTAACTTACTATTGCCACTATTAGAAGTCTCACTTCAAATAGAAATAGTAACTTTCTATTTCCTTTTAGAGTTCTACTATAATTAGTATATTTCTAATATCTTGGGCTAGCGTGGGGACCACTAGGGATTCCTTAGAAAGCTGGCTCCAATTGGGACACGCGACCCCACATCTCATGTGCAATCCGGGCCCACAGTTAATTGCAAATAACTCCACTATATAAATGCAACTGAACTCCAGTCTTAGGAATATATTACAATGAAGACCCTAAACTTCCTCAGTACCACAAGTAGGCCCCTCTATCAATATCCATGGATCAATTGGACCTGTCCACCAAATTAGATCCATATCTTATTATCCTTGAGCCCCAATTAATTATAATGATCATTTGGTACCGATCCAATTAACTCTTAATTGGAATGGGTGCGTACTTACCAATGATAAATCCATTAATTGGCACAAGGGGATATTAAAGATAGATTCCATCTTGACCATTGAATGTTCCCACAGCTCTATTAACACGTACCCAAATCACCGAGGGTTTGACCTACAATTGTCCTCACTCATTGGTGACTCATAGCAAATGAATAGATAGAAACTTGAGTTCATTAATGTCTCAGGATTATGAGCCTATTGCTAGGGAATTATGAGAGCAGACCTTAAAATAAAGACAGTGTATATAAGGTGCTTCTCATGGTGCTTCAATACATCCAATGTACCAGCACTATGATCCAGAATCTTACATTCTGATGATCGAGACAAATCACACTATCTCATAGTGATCAAAGTACTGCAACCTTGTCAGATGAGATGCCCAATCTCATCACTGGTTGTGAAGATATTTAAGTATAAGATTTGCAATACATGTCTCCTGTATGTGGATCTCATCCACACACATATATTACATCTAGTATACTTGTGGATTCCGATTCATCTCATGAATCATTATGTCATTCGTATTGGTTATGTGCAAACAAGTAATAAAACACCATTCATCTAATGAATGGAAAGCAATAATATATATTGATAAATAAAGAAATTAATCAATTTATTCATCATATACTGGTATTGAGACCATAAAACTAACAATTTGCAATTAACTGTGAGCCCGGATTGCACATGAGATGTGGGGTCGCGTGTCCCAGTTGGAGCCAGCTTTCTAAGGAATCCCTAGTTGTCCCCACGCTAGCCCAAATTATTAGAAAGATACTAATTCTACTTGAACTCTAATAGGAAGGTTACTATTTCTATTTGAAGTGAGACTTCTAATAGTGGTAATAGTAAGTTACTAATTATTAGTGGAAGTGAGACTTCTATTTTAATTAGTAAAAGAGGAAGTTACTAATCATATTTGAAGTAAGAAATCTAATTGTGATTTAGTAAGTTACTAATTATTAATGGAAGTAAGACTTCTATTTTAATTAGAAAGGAGAAAGCTACTAATTGTTGTGGAAGTAAGACTTCTATGGCAACTAGCAAGGGAGAAGGTTACTATTTTGTAATGGGAGTTTATCTTCTATTTCAAATAGGAAAAGAGGTGGAATGGAGGGCTATATATAGGGGGAATAAACCCCTCTTGGACGTCCATAATAAAGGGAGGACACCCAGCCCCTTTGTGCAAGTGTTGCACAACTTCTTTTCCTCTCTAAGTTCTCTTCTCTCCTTCCTCTAGTTCCTTGGAGTTACTAGTTGGGTTTTCTCTTGAAGATTCCACCATCTTCTTGAGAAAAGAGATCTAATACGGGACATAGCGTGGAAGATCAAAAGGTGTTGGAGATCTTGATTTGGTTAGTGAAGGTGTTCATCATCAAAGAAAGAACTCAAATTCTCCAATAGAGCACTACAAAGCTCCAAAGGTATATCTACATCCTTGTATGCTGTAGATTTCGTGGTTGCATGTTTAGGTGTTGTTTTCTATCTTCTAGATAGTATATGTTGCTGTACATGATTTATGAGTTTGAGGGAATGCATCCTGGATTGGGTTTGTTGCCTTTCTAGACAATTGATCCCTGCATCAAGTGGGTCAAAAGTTTTTGAAACCTGTCTGAAGGCCCACCTACTTCCAACAACTACCATGTACCCAAGATACCAAGGTGTTGACCTACAGTTGGCCTCACTCATTGGTGACTCAAAGCAAATGAATAGATAGAAACTTGAGTTCATCACTGTCTCAGGATGGAGAGCCTATTGCTAGGGAATTATGAGAGTAAACCTTAAAATCGAGACAATATTCGATAAGGTGCTTCTCATGGTCATTCAATACATCCAATGTACCGGCACCATGATCCAGAATCTTACATTCTGATGATTGAGACAAATCACAGTATCTCATAGTGATCAAAGTGCTGCAACCTTATCAGATGAGACGCCCAGTCTCAGCACTGGTTGTAAAAATATTTAAGTATAAGATTTGTGGCACATGTCTCCTGTGTGTGGATCTCATCCATACACATATATCACATCTAATATACTAATGGGACCCGGTTCAACTCATGAACCATCCTGTCATATATATTGGTCATGTGCATAAAGTAATAAAAACACCATTCATCTCATGAAAGGAAAGCATGATCTTATTGATAAATAAATTAATTAATCAATTTATTACATCAACTGATGGATTGAGTCCATACAATCTAACATCACCGGCACTATCCAAGGCCTCCTCAGCAATCGTAAAAGGAACTTCTAGGTTAGGAGAATCTTCTTGTCATAATTTACTACGGCCCTGCCCCCTCTTCCTTTTGCTCCTGTGGGATGGTTTGCTAGAAATACCTCGCCCATTGCCAAAATTGGGTCTCTCAATCTATCCCTCATTGGATGGTCTACTCCGACCTATAGACACCATAGAAGCCCGTTTCTACTTTGCTTGCAACCAGGAGTCGATCTCGGCTTCCTCCTACTCCAATTGTTCCAAAACCTCACTAGGAACTTCTCAGACAACCTCGGATTTGATGATGTTCTGTCCATTGAGAAAGTCTATCTTATGTTCTTCTCCGGAAAGGAAGGCTAGAATCTCCTCTCGCCGAATACCATCTGACCTCCCAGGGCCCTTCCCTGAAGATTGCTTAATATTAAGCTTCTTCTTGGAAAGCCCCCGGTACTCCAAAAATCTCTCCACAAACCACTTTGTGAAGCCGACGGTCCAAAAAATGGGCAACTTAGGATAAGAAATCATGGCATCGGTGTCCTTAAGAAAAGCCCAACTGCAATGTAAAACAAGAATGGACATATGGCTGTATGTCAATAAAAAAATTGTCTCTGGTACACCATCATGCCAACCCGTATGTTGAAAAGCCACTTTTGTCTACATTGGTTAAGAGGTAATGTCTTCCCGATCCTACTGTAGTGGAACCACGGGAGATGCCAAAATCAAAGGCTTTCCTCCTCAAATTCGGAGAAAGCTTCATAGAAGATTGCCCCATCTTGATGTCTTCAAATCTTTGGATTCTCAAATGGGCAGATAAAAGAGATTCGAAAATGGTTGCCCCTCTAACCAATCGAGTCATAAAAGGATCTTCATCTTAGGCAGTACCCATCTTGTGAAAGCCAAGACAGTGTTGTACATACCAAGGATAGAAGATATGGGCTGAAAATACCCTATTCATAGGGAGCCCAAGTCGAGCCAAAAGTGTAGTGGCCTGCAACTCAGTACACAAATAAGAGTAAAGGGTCGGAACCAAAGTAAGATGCTCACCAAATGCCATTTGATAGACCAGATAAATGGAATGTGGCCTACTATGCGTACCATCTCAGCCAGCAAAAACATCCTCACTTAGCCAATAGTTGAGGTAAATGGCGAGCTCTCTACGCACCTTGATGTCGGGAAAAAATGGCACTTGTATCTGCAAATAAATCCTTCAAACCAACATCCTGGTACAAAGTCTTCTTTGAAACTGAATCCTTGGTCCTATCCTCACAAACTATGTCATCAAGGGTATCTTTGCTGATAAAGAAATTAGGGGACGATGAATTGAATCTCCTCCAGTTGCTGGACCTGACCATTGATCCTTCCTTCTTCTTCAAAATGTCATAAAAGGCCACCAATTGAAATTACAAAAGCCGAAATGCTTCAGATTGTTCTTCAAGAACTTTGTTTGCAGGCATAAATTCTTCATAGAGTCTGCCAAGGATGGGGCAATCCAGTGATGGCGCTGAACTCCTTCAAAGTGAAACCAATCTCACCATTCGCGACAGCATAGGTATTGGTCTGTGGAAGTAATTGTTGGAATAGGTGGGCCATTCAGATAGGTTTCAAAAACTTTTGACCCACTTGATGCAGGGATCAACTATCTAGAAGGCAATAAACCTAATCCAGGATCCAAGTCCTCAAACTCAATAACCATGAACAGTAATAAACTCTATCTAGAAGATAGAAACAACACCTAACAAACAACCACGAAATCTACAACATACAAGGGAGTAGATTATACCTTTGGAGCTTAGTAGTGCTCTAATGGAGAAGTTGATCTCTTTCTTTGATGATGAACACTTTCACTGATCAGATTAGAATCTCCAA
This sequence comes from Cinnamomum chago, assembly GCA_038049695.1. Lineage (NCBI taxonomy): Eukaryota > Viridiplantae > Streptophyta > Magnoliopsida > Laurales > Lauraceae > Cinnamomum > Cinnamomum chago. Next base: position 55,093,722 of record CP142451.1, read on the forward strand.
GACCTTATGATCTTCCACGCTATGACCCGCATCGGATTCTCTTTTCTCAAGAAGATGGGTGGGATCTCCAAGAGAAAGCAACTAGAAACTCTAGGGCAAACCAGAAAAGAAACTAGAAGAGGGAGAGGGAGAGTGGTGTGCAACTCTTGCACAAATTGAATGCGCTGGGCGTGAATCCTTATTATGGAATTAGTGTTGGACATCCAAGCCTCCTCTCTCTCTCCTTTTATAGATTCAAGTAACCTCCTCTTTTACTAATTGAAATAGAAGTCTTACTTCCACAATAATTAGTAACTCTCTTCCTTCTAATTAAAATAGAAGTCCTACTTCCATTAATAATTAGTAACTTACTATTACCACTATTAGAAGTCTCACTTCAAATAGAAATAGTAACCTTCCAATTCCTTCCAATTAGAGATCAAATAGAATTAGTATCTTTCTAATATCTTGGGCTAGCGTGGGGACCACTAAGGATTCCATTGAAAGCTGGCTCCAACTGGGACACGCGACCCCACATCTCATGTGCAATCCGGGCCCACAGTTAATTGCAAATAACTCCACAATATAAATGCAGTTGCACTCCAGTCTTGGGAATATATTACAATGAAGACCCTAAACTTCCTAACTACCACAAGTAGGCCCCTCCATCTATATCCATGGATCAATTGGACCTGTCCACCAAATTAGATCCATATCTTATTATCCTTGAGCCCCAATTAATTATAGCGATCATTTGGTACCGATCCAATTAACTCTTAATTGGAATGGGTGCGCACTTACCAATGATAAATCCATTAATTGGCACAAGGGGATATTAAAGATAGATTCCATCTTGACCATTGAATGTTCCCACAACTCTATTAACACGTACCCAAATCACCGAGGTGTTGACCTACAATTGGCCTCACTCATTGGTGACTCAAAGCAAATGAATAGATAGAAACTTCAGTTCATTAATGTCTCAGGATTATGAGCCTATTGTTAGGGAATTATGAGAGCATACCTTAAAGTAAAGACAGTGTATATAAGGTGCTTCTCATGGTCCTTCAATATATCAGTACCAAGATCCAAAATCTTACATTTGATGATCGAGACAAATCACACTATCTCATAGTGATCAAAGTGTTGCAACCTTGTCAGATGAGATGCCCAATCTCATCATTAGCCGTGAAGATATTTAAGTATATGATTTGCAATACATATCTCCTATATGTGGATCTCATCCATGCACATGTATTATATCTAGTATACTTGTGGACTCCGGTTCATCTCATGAACCATTATGTCATTCGTATTGGTTATGTGCAAGTATATAATTAAACACCATTCATCTCATGAAAGGAAATCATGATTGTATTGATATTTAAAGAAATTAATAAATTGATTACATCATATACTTGGTATTGAGACCATAAAACTAACAATCTCCCACTTGGGCTCAATGCCAGTTAGGATTGCATCTCATGCCCATCCCGTCTACATGTTGCTCAAAGACTTTGGTGGTCAAAGGCTTAGTAAAATGATCTGCTAGATTGTCCGCAGATGCTGTCTTGGTGATTGCAATATCACCTCTCTGCACAATCCCTCTAACCAAGTGATACTTCCTCTGTACGTGCTTTTGGCATTTCTGGCTCCTGGGTTCTTTGGACTGAGCGACTGCCACGCTGCTGTCATAGTAAACTGTGAGCGGCTGTCGCGCCAAAGGTACCACTCCAAGTTCCAAAAGGAATCTTTTGAGCCATATTGCTTCCTTACCTGCTTCACAATCCACTACATATTCAGCCTCAAAAGTGGAATCAGCGGTACATTCTTGTTTAATACTCCTCCAGCTGATGGCTCCTCCACCAAGCATAACCACATAACCAGAGGTGGATTTCCTGGAATCCTTGTCTGACATGAAGTCAGAATCTGTGTATCCGACTGGAGTAAGCTCATCACTGCCGTAAATCAACATGTAATCTCTAGTCCTTCTCAAGTACTTGAGGATACATTTTACAGCAGTCCAATGGTCAGGACCTGGGTTAGAATCATATCTGCTGACTAAGCCCACTGCATGACGGATATCCAGTCTAGTACAGAGCATAGCATACATGAGGCTACCAACAGCCGAAGCGTATGGAATTACTCTCATCTGCTCCTTTTCCTCTAGGGTCTTGGGACCCTAATCCTTGGAAAGGTACACTCCATGCCTAAAAGGTGTGATACCATTCTTGAAGTCCTGCATAGCAAACCGTACCAGTACCTTATCTATGTAAGCAGCTTGAGATAAGACAATCATCCTGTTTTTCTTGTCTCGATGGATTTTGATCCCTAGGATGTAATTAGCTTCTCCCAAGTCCTTCATATCAAAAGTCTTTGCTAACCAAACTTTTACTATCGACAACATTCCTATATCTTTCCCAAGGAGAAGGATGTCGTTGACATATAAAACCAGAAAAACTACCCTGTCACCTTCATTTTTCATGTACACACATGACTCATCCGGATTTTGACTAAAACCAAATGATTTGATTGCCCGGTCAAAACGGATGTTCCAGCTTCGGGATGCCTGCTTCAATCCATAAATACACTTCTGCAGCTTGCAAACTCCTTGCTTTTTGTTACTAGCTATAAAACCGTCTGGCTGCATCATATAGATGTCTTCCTCATGATGGCCGTTGAGAAACGCCGTCTTGACATCCATTTGCCAAATCTCGTAATCGAGATGAGCTGCTATGGATAAGAGTATCCGGATGGACTTGAGCATGGCTACTGGCGAGAAGGTTTCCTCATAATCGATACCCTCATCTGAGTATACCTTTTCGCAACAAGCCTGGCATTAAAGGTCTCAACTCTACCATCTGGTCCTCTCTTTCTCTTATAGACCCACTTGCACCCAATAGGTTTGTTATTGGCAGGCAAGTCCACAAGTGTCCAGACCTGATTAGAGTACATAGACTCCATCTCAGCTTTCATAGCATCTTGCCAATGTCCCGAATCTTTGTCATTAATTGCTTCATCATAGTTACAGGGATCATGTTCCAGTTCTTCCGGGATTGCCTCGTAAGACTCTCACAAGAACGAGAACCTGTCAGGGGGCCTGACTATCCTCCCACTACGACGATGCACTGGTGTATCTACTGGGTCTAGTAAGGGCGGTTCTTCCTCAAGTTCGGTCATACTTGGATTTGGAATTGATTGCTCTTGAATCTCTTCCAAGATCACCTTTATAAAGATTTTTGGTCCATCATATAATCTTCCTCCAGAAAAATCGCATTGGTGCTCACCACCACTTTCTGCTCTCTGGGATTATAGAATAACCAACCTTTAGTTCCTTTAGGATATCCTACAAACGTGCATACTTCCAACTTCGTTTCCAACTTATCTATCTTAACCTTTAGCACGTGTGCCAGAGAACCCCAAATGTGTAAATGTTTAGACTAGGCTTTCGCCCAGACCATAACTCCCGGGGAGTCTTAGGTACAGACTTAGATGGTACAAGGTTTAGTATGTACATCGCAGTATCCAAGGTGTATCCCCAAAAGAATATAGGTAATCCTGAGAAATTCAACATAGACCTAATCATATCTAAAAGAGTCATGTTCCTTCTTTCCACTACTCCATTCTATTGAGGCATACCAGGAGCAGACAATTGGGATAAAATCCCATTTTCTGATAAGTGTCCCTTAAAATCACTAGAGAGATATTCCCCTCCTCGATCTGATCGAAGAGTCTTGATACTTTTACTAATTGTTTTTCCGCTTCCGCTCGAAAGTCTTTGAACTTTTCAAAAGCCTCGGACTTGCGGTGCATAAGGTATATGTATCCATATCTTGAATAATCATCTGTGAAAGTGATGAAGTACTCATATCCTCCTCTGGCCCTGACATTAATGGGTCCACACACATCAGTATGCACTAATTCCAATAAATCTTTGGCCCTATTGCCCTTTGATGAAAAGGGCCTTTTGGTCATTTTACCTTCCAGACAGGACTCGCAGACAAGCATTGGTTCTACCACTAATGAAGGCAAGAAACCATCTTTCACTAGCCTGTCAATCCTATTTAGGTTTATATGACCTAGCCTCAAGTGCCAAAGTCATGTTGGATTAGATGAAGGTGATTTCCTCTTTAATGATGGTCTATTAATTGTTTCAGTATCATGTATCTCATACATTGTGGGAGTTAACAAATAAAGCTCATTGGTTGCCTTGCCAGAACATACAAAAGTACTATTCCTCTTTATGACAACTTCAGTACCAAAAGTAACGGAATAACTTTTATTCACCAAACTACAAACTGAAGTTAAATTCCGTCGTAAAGACGGTACATATAATGTGTTTGACAAAACCAATTTATTATTTGTGAAACATAAAGTAATGACTCCCACTGAAATAGCCTCCGCCTTAGCATCGGATCCTAGGTTGACAATGATTTCGCCGTCACTAAGCCTCCTGGTTTCCCTGAACCCCTGCAACGAATTACATATGTGATTAGTTGCACCGGAGTCAACACACCGGGATTCTGAAGTACCAGTTGCAAAACTAACTTCAAAAACAAGTGACTCAATCATACCTGAGGTCTTCTTCTTAGACAGAAAATCTGGGCAATTCCTTTTCCAATGTCCTGTCATACCACAATGGAAACACTTTCCTTTTGTCCCCGACCCCTTTAGCCTTGCCAACACCACCATTAGGACCATTCTCCACCTTAGGACCCTTCGGAACTGATTTTTTCTTGCCTTTCCACCCTTTGCCTTTCGGTTTGGACTTGGCAAATGACTTTTCCGTCATCAGGGCAATTGGCTTCTTCTTCATAATCCCTTCAGTCACCACCAGTCGGCTAGAAAGCTCAGCTAGAGTCAAATTCATCTTCTTCATATTATAATTGACCTTGAAATTGTTAAATGACTCTGGTAGTGACTCAAGCATTATGTCAATCTGCGATTCTGCATCATCGCAGCCCCCAGTACATCTAACTCATTCAATGAGTCCATCATTTTCAATATGTGGTCCTGTATGAAAGACCAAGATCGAATCCTAGAGGGGGGGGGGTGAATAGGATGAGCTCTAACAACCTAGACCAATTTTAATTCTTTCAATTTTTAAGTCAATTAAGATGTGATGAAGATTAATTATCTTGTGATAGATAAGGATTTCTAATATATGCATACACAAGCAATCACCAACAACAATCTCCATACAACCAAAAGAGAATCATTCATGAAAAAGAGAGCAAGAGAGCAATCACCATGACAAGCACATTTATAGTGGTTCGGCCAAATTGCCTACATCCACTCCCGATACACTTATCGGTATTCACTTATCGGTATTCACTAACTTCAATTAAGGTTTAGGATCACCTCAAACCTTACAATCAACACTATGCTTTTCAAGGCTAAGCATAAACCTTTACACCATATGCTTTTCAAGGCTAAGCATAAATCTTTACAACATACAATTTATCTCTTAAGAAATATGCCTAAGAATGCATGGATTAAGAGAGCAATGGAGTGCCTCTAAATAGGCTAATTAGAAAGTGAAAACTCAACTCCTAGAAATATGCATAACAATGACCAAGTCTATGAATGATGCATTTTCTAGAAATAACTCTTTCTCTTTGAAAAGATAAAACCTTGAAAGATGCAAAGATGTTAATCAAATATTTGAGAAAGAGTTGTATGTCTAACACATGCACTACAACAAATCGGATTTTCAGCGACGAAAATATTTGTGACGTAACCCAAAGCGTCGCAAAAAATAATTTTTTTGCAACATAAAATTAGACTCGTCGCAACAAGTTAAGTATTTGCGACACACGACTCCATGCGTCGCAAATAGATACTTTCAGCAATGAATATAATGCGTTGCAAAAAAATGCGTCACAAAATCATTGGCGCCAAATGGCGGTAAAATTATTCGCGACGCTAGATACACATTTGCGACACAATCATCTGTCGTAAATAAGTGTCTCTATTAGCGACGCAATCCCCGCGTCGCAAATAACTTTTAGTTTGAGCTATGTCGTAAAAAGTTAAGGGTTTTTGCAACAGTTTCTTTTTTGCGTCGCACATAATATCTTATTCGCGACACTGATGTTTTTTTGTCGCAAATAATTATTATTAGCGACCTCCATCATATGGTGTCACAAAAAATTTAAACTAAGAAAAAGAACTAATTTCTTCCCTCAGCTATCATTATGGAAAAAAAATTATACATTTATTTGGGACGCAATTTTGACGTCGCAAATAATAATTTTTTGCCACGGTATATCTACTGTGTCGCAGATAATAAGTTTTTTTGCGACATGTGTTTAAATGCGTAGAAGAAAATGTTTTTACGAGGGACATTATATATATTTATGAGAGACATTCAATTACAATTACCAATTAGTTCCGTCCCGCGCGTTTTTTTCTTCTTTTTTTTTTCAGTCGATCCCCGCCTTCTCTTTAACAGTGTTTTATAAACGCTTCTTTCTATTCTTCCCTCCATCTCTGCGTTTCTATTCTTCCCTCCATCTCTGCGCTTCACTCTCTATCTCTCTGCCCTAAATCCAAATCTCCATCTCTCTGCCCTAAATCCAAACAGCCCCGATTCGGTCGACGATCCTCTACAAGACGATAGAGAAATCCGTCCCAATCTCATTTCTTTTTGCCTCCCTCTCTACGCTTCAATCTCTGCCTATCTCTCTGCCATAAATCCAAACCAAAGCCAAGATCCCGTCGACGATCCTCTACAAGACAACAGAGAAATCTGTCCCAATCTGGAGGTATATATATATACATTCATTCTAAATCTCTATGTTTTTTTTATCTCCCATACATCCAAACGTGTCATACCGTTCGATTTCATTGTTCTATGTGCGCCTTTCTTCTTCAGGTCTTCTTTACATTCGTTTCTGGTTTTGGTACCAGCGGCTGCTACTTGTGGAGGAGTCTTCATTCGATTTCTTCTTCAAAGCAGCGGTGACTGAAGAGGTTCGATCTCTTCCTCTTCTTTTTTTTTAATCTGTTGAGATTTCTTTCCATGTTTGTAATTTGAATTTTCTTTATTCTGAATTTGAACAATGGAGATCTTGATTTGAATTTTTTTTTTTACCTTTTGAACTTTGGATTGTTTACTCTAAACTTGGGCAATGGAGATCTTGATTTGTTTGTTTTTGCAGGGTTTAAGTGGGGTTTATGAATAGATCTGGATCAGATGTGGTGGGTCTTTTTTTATTTATTTAATGATTTTTGGTTTTTTGTTGGGTATTAGGATTTTAGTTTTTTTTTTTTTGGCATTTTTCAGTATGAGTGTTTGGCTATTTGGAGACTGCTTAGTATTATTTTGTGCTTCATAGATATGTTGATTTTGATAGGATTGATAGTTATTGTGGGTTTAGGGGGGGAGTTTGTATACCGTTCTAGGAGTTATTGGATTGGGATTTAATATTTCTTCTCTTTATTGCTTGTAAGTGTTGGAAATATGGTTGTCATGATGGGTTTTTATTTTATATTATTATTAAGGATTTCAATTGGAGTTGGGTTTTGGTTGTGTGTGTGTGGGTGTTTTCTCCCCCCTTTTCTATTAGTTGGATGTATGGAGATTTGGTTGGAGTGATGGTATCAGAGAGAGAGAGAGAGAGAGAGAGAGAGAGAGAGAGAGAGAGTTTTGTGGTGATCTGTGTCTGGTTTTACAAAGGATGCTGGTTCTTTATCTGTTTTTACGAAGTGAGGTTTATTTATAGTTGTTTTCTTTTCTATTGAATGATTGCAACTGTTTACTCTTGTGTTCTTATTTTGCTTTTACCAAGCATTGATTCTTTGTTTTTCTTTCAAAAGGTCAAAAAAAAAATTTGATATTTTTTTTCAGTAGGATTATTATTAGTCAGATGTTTGGGATGAGATGGATTTCACATTTTGTTTTTGCCTCTAATTTAGGGGAGATAAAATATACGTTATGATGTCCTCACATGAATTTGTTCCTGAAATTCATTCCTTTGGGACGGTGGTTCTACTTCATGATAACATGGTTTCATGTTGATTCAATCAGTGGAATTGGTTTCATATTGATTCAAGTAAAAACAATGAGTTTTTATATAAGGAACTTAAATGTCTATCGAAACCTTTACAAATTGTTGGATTGAGTCAACAAAATCTGTTTTTAATAGATTATTAAACTTTTAAGATGTTAAATCAAGGGCTAGGATCATTGATTTAGCTGATTTTTGTATGACTCTTATTCGTAAAGAGATAACTCCGGCAATCCTTCTCTACTGATATAAGTACATCTGCTCATAGGCTAGGATCATTGATGAAGCTGATTGTTTGGACTTTTTTCTAGTCCTTTTTTTATCGGTTGGTTAGACTTCTTAAATTGGGGGCTCATGCAGGTGAAAGCTCTGCCACCACAAAAATGGCTTAATTTATATAGAAAAGGTTATAAAGGTTTGGAAAAAAGTTGAGACATCTATTAGTGTGGGTTACAAATGAATGGAAAATGTTAGGTTTGCCTTCTTAGCTTGATATTAGTTCCATTGTGTATACCCAATGTAAGATATTCTTGCCTTTGAAGCTTTCACTTAGTTTTCAAGATTGTTTCAAGTTCCAGAACATCTGAAAATGTTAGTGTAGATATCAATACTAATTTTTGTTTTTAATCCATTTGTGTTCTGCATTATAAGGCTAAGTTCGATTGAGTTTGATTGCTTTAGATTCAAGATTGATACGCTCATATTTATCATCTTTGTCATAGTTGATGCTGTTGATTTCATGCTTCGATTGACCTGTTCATCACAAATTTTCAAATGATTCCTCTTTTTTTAAATCACACCATGTATTTTGGTATGTTCTTCATTCCACATATGTAGCCTCATGTGTTTTTTGTAGTTGCTGTGCGGATTGCAACTGTAGTTTATTTGTCAATTTTCATGTATGGCTCAAAATGGGTTTGATTTCATGAATTTGATGGGTCATAATTGAATTTGATAAGAATGTTAAGGTATTGAATCTGAGCTTATTTACTGAAGTTAGGATACAAAACCAAATCTAATTATTTTATGAGTTCACATCTGTATTTCAAATGGATTTAGTTCTTTTTTAAATTAGCCTGATTTAGAGCTTACAAGTATTCATAAGAACATCACGTAATCAGTACATGGTTAGATATATGCAAGCTAATTGATTATTTGAAAGAATAAGAGAAAAAATAGCATACATTTACTTATAAATATGGATAAGTACTCATATTTGTTCTTCTTGTGGTAGGGAGTTAAATATGGATAAAAGTTGGATGCAGCTTCCGGGTAGACATTTACCTACTTACATGAAAGGAATTAAAGACTTTATTGAGTATGCGCGTGATTATGCAGATAAAGCCAATAGGATAAAATGTCCATGTAACAAGTGCAACAATAGATATTTCAAACCCATTAATATGGTTAAATCACATTTGGAGGTAAATGGAATAGATAAGACTTATACCCGGTGGGTATTTCATGGTGAAGATTTTGAGGAGATGAGTGAGGATGAAGACGATGATGGTGATGGTGATGGTGGTGTAGAGCAACGTTGTGATGGGTTGCAGGAAATGTTAGCAGACGTATGTGAGGGAAGGTATGAGATGAATATTAATGTGGAAAATATACCACAAGGGGAAGCATCTAGTAGTCATGGTCCTAGTGCAGCATATGAGGATCCACAACCGTCTGATGCGATCTCAAATGACTTAGTTCCACAACCATTTGATACGATGTTAAATGATTTGCACCTTCCACTATATCCAGGGTGTGAGAAGTTTTCAAAATTGGAATTCCTTGTGAAGTTGATGCATGTAAAAATAATCAACCATTGGAGTAACAAATCATTTGATATGAATCTTCAATTGATTAAAGCGGCATTGCCTACTGGTGAGACGCTTCCCAAGTCATATTATGAGGCTAAGAAGTATATGCGGGACTTGGGTCTTGGCTATGTTCCTATACATGCATGCAAATATGATTGTGCACTTTTTTGGAAGGAGCACGAACATAAAACTAATTGTCCAGAATGTGGTGAGCCGAGGTATAAACTTAATGAAGGTAAGGGTAAGAAGATTCCTCAAAAAGTTTTACGGTATTTTCCATTGAAGCCTAGATTGCAGAGGTTGTTTATATCAAGAAAGACAGCTGAAGATATGAGGTGGCACAAGGAAAAGCGAGTTGGGGAGGATAATGTATATAGGCATCCAGCAGATAGTCAAGTTTGGGAGGAATTTGACAAGGTTTATCCGTGGTTTGCGAAAGATCCTCGTAATGTCCGTCTTGGCCTCGCGAGCGACGGGTTCAATCCCTTTGGGGACATGAGCACTTCCTATAGCATGTGGCCTGTCATGCTTATCCCATATAATTTGCCACCTTGGAAATGTATGAAAGAACCCTTCCTTTTCATGTCATTACTTATTCCTGGGCCAAAAGCACCCGGAAATGACATCGATGTGTACCTGGTACCATTGATAGATGAATTGAAGGAACTATGGGAAAATGGTGTAGAGACTTTTGATATAGTGACAAGAAAGAAATTCAATTTGCATGCAACACTTTTATGGACTATTAATGATTTTCCTGCATATGGAAACTTGTCTGGTTGGAGTACGAAGGGGTACATGGCATGTCCAATTTGCAACAAGGATGCATGTTCAATGTATTTGAAGCATGGACGAAAGCTATGTTTCATGTGCCACCGTCGTTTCTTACCGCCCAGGCATGCTTGGCGAAGCCGTTTTAAGGATCACTTTGATGGTAATATTGAGCGCCGGTCAAAACCTAAGAAGTTATCTGGGGATGAAGTTTCTGCACAATTAGAACATGTCCAACCTAACAAATTTGGCAAGGCACCAAACAATAAGAAGAGGAAACGAACTGAGATGGAGTTGAATTGGACAAAAAAGAGCATATTTTTTGAACTATCGTATTGGCAAGCACTAAAGCTTCGACATAATCTGGATGTGATGCACATAGAAAAGAACATTTGTGATAATGTGTTAGGAACATTGTTGAATCTAGATGGAAAAACAAAAGACACTGTGAAAGCTCGCATGGATTTAGAGGCAATGGGTATACGAAAGGAATTACACTTAATCCCGAACGGTAATAAAGTAATGGTGCCACCTGCATGCTATACACTTTCTGGAGCAGAGAAAAAGAGCTTTTGTGAATGGTTTAAATCGGTTAAGTTCCCAGACGGATATGCATCTAATATATCTCGATGTGTGAACATTACAGATGGTAAAATATCAGGATTGAAAAGTCATGATTGTCACGTCCTTTTACAACGGCTTCTACCGGTTGTAATACGTGGATATTTGAATGATGATGTTTGTATCCCATTGATTGAATTGGGTATTTTCTTTAACGAGTTGTGCAGCAAGACATTAAAGTTGCAGGTGTTAGAGAAGATGGAAAAGGACATTGCCATTATACTTTGTAAGCTAGAACGAATATTTCCACCAGCATTCTTTGATGTCATGGTTCACTTAGCAGTTCATTTGCCATATGAGGCGAAAATCGGTGGACCTGTGCAATACCGATGGATGTATCCTATTGAAAGGTGATTTGTATAAGTTATTAATTTTTATATGATGTCTTTATGAATGTAATTTATTACTTTTTTATTTAGTAACTATAAAATTATAAACAGATTCTTGCACACTCTAAAGCAATATGTGCGCAACAAAGCACATCCAGAAGGCTCAATTGCAGAATCATATATTGACGGTGAATGCCTCTCATTTTGTTCTATGTATTTTGAAGGCATAGAAACAAAATTCAACCGTGAAGAACGGAATTATGATGGAGGTCAGGGGCAATCAGATGAAGGGCTTCATGTTTTTGGACAAATTGTCCGACCATTAGGGTCTCGATCATATGAGATATTGGATATAGTGGAGTATAACAAAATTCGATATTACGTGTTAAATAATTCCGAGGAAATTGCATCATATCATGAGTAAGTGATCTATGTACCTATAATATAATTGCATATGAGGTATTTGTATATTAAATTTTGCATTCGTATTATATTGGTATTTACTTCTTATATAGGGAGCACAAGTCAGAGCTTCAAAGGGAAAGCGTACACAATGTCGAACAGAGACATCAAACCCAATTTGCTAAATGGTTTCAAAAACGTGTAAGTGTTCATACATGTAAGGTGCTAAAATTATATGTAATTCAAAATATTTACTAACTTTTAGTATTCTGTATACTTTTTATCAATAGATTCAACTCTTGCGCCAACAAAAATCACTCGAAGCTACTGATGATTTATATTCATTGGCATGTGGTCCTGATAATCGAGTGACACAATATACTGGCTGCATCGTTAATGGGATTAGGTTTCACTCAAAGGAACGTGAAAAGTATCGTCGAACTCAAAATAGTGGTGTTGCTGTGAAAGGGTATGAAGGTGATAAGGAGATCCAATATTATGGTGTATTAACAAACATTATTGAATTGGATTTTTTCTTTAAAAAACGAGTTATATTGTTCAAGTGTGATTGGTGGGATGTTGGTAATAAAAAGATAGGAATTCATACGGACGCATACTTCACTAGCGTTAATGTATCTCGAACGTGCTATAAAAATGACCCTTATGTACTAGCGTCTCAAGCCATACAAGTCTTTTATCTCAAGGATGCCAAACTTGGAGGTGATTGGCAAGTTGTCCAACTGATAAAGCAGAGAAATGTATATGATGTTTTAGAGGTTGAGGAGGAAGAGACAAATTTGATTGGGGGTGATGCATTCCAACAAGAGGAGCAATTAGAAGTTGATGGGATTGTTCGACATCATCAAACTCCTGAATTAATGGATAATGAAGAAAATGATGAGGTTGAACCATTGTCTCTAAATAGGATGGACGTTGATGCATATGAAGTTGATGCTAATGTTGTGGTCATCAACGTGGAGTCGGAACAGACAGATGCCGGTTTCATTAATGATGATGAAAGTGCTGCAGAAGATGATACTTTGATGGACTATTGCACTGATGAAGAAGAACAAATGCCGACTGACGATGATACTGATATAGATTCTTAATTTTTATTTCATTTTATTTTCTACAGTTAATATAGCATTATTTTCCAACAATTGCATGGTATAAAGTGTCACGAAAAGTCTGTGAGTATATTAACAAGTATAGTTGATGCCTTACTGTGTTGGGCATTTTGATATATGGCTTGAAGATATATTATGTTGTGTGGATGCTTTTGTGGTTGTTTGATTTATCATTAATATGAGAATTTCTATTCCTGTAGTAGAAATGTCAAGTCCTAAACAGTGTTTATTAGGGTTCTTTGTAGTCATATGACCTTTTGGTGGATCGGATGGTAGGGAAGAGAGAGAAGATGAAATTGGATTGACCTCCTCCCTCCTCCATACAGGTAAAGAAGAAGAATGTACAATGAGCATCAGAATTCAGGTTTGTCAGACTTTTTTCTGTTTTCTGATCCTTTATTGGAGATTCACTAGCTAATAAAATAACACCGTAGATTTCTCATAAGTTTGAAGATGTTTGTGACCTCATTCCTTCAGTTTTTGAATAAATGAATGCTTAAACTTGACCCATGGAGTCATCTAACTTCTCTTAAGGGAAAAGTTGAATAGCTCATCCAATTTACATCTATCTCAGTTCTCAGTGATTCAACCGGTTTTTTCGTCCAATCAAATGTCCCTACAAAAGGTGGGAAAACAGAGACAGCCTCCCCACATAGGGATTTTGTTTGCGTTGATTTGGATTGAATTTTGGTTTTGAATGGCAATTTGGGAGTACACTTTATTGAATTTCTTTGGATGAGCAACCATATCTGTTGTCTTCTCAAGGATACACGGCAGACACACAGACTTGAATATAAAGTTTAGTTCTCAAGTAAGTCAATATTATGGAATGACTAAGCTTAGATTACATGAAACAGTAAAAGAACAGGACATGAAGCATAGCTCCAAGATTCCAACATTGCTGTCACATTACAATTGCATGTTATCTGTTGTCTACTTGCTTACTCCAGAAATTGATAGGAACTCCAAGCAATTCACAGAGCTAGTCATTTAACATCCTCTCTGCATCATCATGGGTATGCAACTGCAAGAAGTTGATAAATGGAAGTGTTGCCAGACACACACTCAGTTCTTTCTGCAGCAGTTAGCTGCATGATGTGCTGCACAAATTAACAGGAAAATGTCATGGTGAAAATTGCAGCGTAAACCACAATAGCTAGAAACTGTCATTTGTTGGACCATAAGGAGACTTACCATCTGTCAGTTGGAGAGAGCATTAAGCTCAGTAAGGTAATCCAGTCTGTCTGGAAGATGAAATTCAACAATCAATCACTTGCATATTTTTCTAATGTTAAAAAGAGAGACTACCAAAGTATAAATATATATATATATATGAGAAAAGATTTGGCCCTAATAATGATTATATCATCATGATATAATTATAAACAGACAGATCCTGATAAGAGAAGATAACTCAGGCAGCAGAATTATACTCAGAAGTAGCATGCATGGTCACAACTCAATCTTCCCAACAGAGCCTGTCCTGTTTGGACTTTAATTGGTGGACGACCTCTGAAAATAAGATGTGAAGACAATACCAGGTGAAGGTAGGTGAATGTTGCATATAGGCATCTACCAAACATGCACGAAGCCTGTTTTCTCCTACCAAAAACCAAATATCAATCAATATTTCTGATGCCATTAACTCAAAGAAGTTGTTCTCAGAGAAAAGAAAGTCCTCCATTGTTGCACACTTAGCATCTTATGAATGAACAATAAAATGCTAAGAATTAAGGGACCCCTGGTACAAAATGAAAATGACAGATATTGCATTGCCCACTATTAATCTACACTTCCAATTAGTTATGTTGTTATTGCATTACAATTAGACACTAAATTCCAAATGTGCATGCACATAGTTTTTATATTTAAATGTCTAATAATAAATGGAATTCATGTAAACATGCCCGAATATGGTGACTGAGCCTGTACTTTTGGTTGGTCATATATGCTATATGGATGAAACAGCTTTCATGATAGAATGGATGAAAGCATATGTAGACCTTACTCTTAAATACAATTTGTTGGAAAAAGAGTATTTTAATACTGATAAGTACTCAGTTACTGATTTGCAGATTTTCTTTTTAAACTGCAACTATTAAATAAAATCCTTCTGGGGTTTTACCATTACTAATTGATACAGATTGTTAATGAATTATTATATAATGAAACCAACCATCGTAGACCATTCATTTGATACCTAAAGATCAAAGCAAAAATAAGATATATTTCTTCAAAATATACCCTGTCTAACTGTTATTTTTATTTGATGCTCATTCTTGCATATTCACCTTTGTTCTTCATTTTTAACTACTTATGACAAAGATCTAATGGGGATGAATAATATATATGCATTTTTACATATTTAAGTGTTTTTTCCTTCTTGTTGCTTTTCCTTTAGTTTTATATAAGGGTGGGTGTGTTTGGTTGTTCTGAAAGTAATCATCTAGGACAGATGCCTGTCTTCTGTAGCTTAGCAATTGTTGCTTGTGGATTTGTGACATTACGGCTTGTATTTTTTCGAAGATAGAAGACCTGTCTACCACTTAGTACTTATCTGAAAAATCTATGCTGTCACAATTGGCAAGCAAAATAAGTAGGCATCCATAGTGTCTGTTGTCTCTGTGACCACAGCTTTGGAATACTTACAAAATTCTGTTTGCAATTGAATAATAAATTCTGAAAAAATACAAAACACTTGGACATACTATGTTATTTCTACCGTTACACTTGATATAGGGATGGCTTTGGTCCTTTTGTGGGCAAATATTAGGGCATATCTGGGGCTCTGTTTTGGCTAGGCTTTGCTCTTGTATGGACTGGTCCATAATATAATGATGGATTTTATCAGACTTTGATGTTGGTTTGAGGCAGAAATCAGGGACAATTACACAGGTAGAATGAAATGTTTGTTTTCGTGCAGTTTGGATGGACTGGTTATTTACTATCTTATTGAGGGGATTTTTGTGGAAGAAACTATCTTTGTGTGTTCTTTTTTGTTTGGGCTCACTTCTTTGGGTGTTTTCCTATTAAATCAGATAGAAATTATCATATAAGAAAGAAAATAGCACACTTAGTTAGATCGATCTCTTCTTTGGGAATTTGGTTATGGCTAAAGCCTTAGTGGAGCTGAAAACTTTCATTTAGGCTTCTTTAGTTAGAGTTTATAATTGCTGTTTTGACAGATTAATCAGTGCAGCTATGGATTTTGTTTTAAGGTCAACGAGCCTTTCATAATTTATTTTGTACATGGGTCTAATAAACCTTTGATGATTTCTTATCCTGTTTACTTGGATCTTGAGAAGTTGAGCTGGTACTATGCAGAGAAGTGCACAAATAAGTGAGACCACACTCTAAAAGAAGAGAAAAGAAAGTACTGCAGAAGGTCCAAGAAGTTTTGTGTAGGTAGACATGTTTGTTTTTCTATCACTAGAGTCTTTCAGCAAAGATTTTATTATAACATATTTGGTTGGTCACAAGAAGTTTGAAAGTAAAGTTCCAGTCAACAAAAAAATTATACTGTTACTTTACCAGCCCCCCAAAGGACTTTATATCATAAGACACAAATGATTACTTTACCGCTTATCGACTTCTCATCTGACCGTTGATTACTTTGCTCCATGAATACACATGCACTTTTGTTTTATTAGAAACTATACTTCACATTTCCCTAACCATTACCCTTCCCATTTTACTGTAAAAAAAGATAATGTCTTCCACTTATTTGATATTTATTTTACCTTACATTACTAGTAAATGAACACACGCCCTAACAACTATGTCCATAGTCTAAGAGGAAGATGAAATATATCTTAAAGATACAATAGATACACAAAAGACAAGCATGTAAGCACTAAAGAATCTCTGAAATAGAAGTCTCTTGCACCAAATAAGGAGACGCACACACAGAATCTTAGGCATGGCATTGGCCGGTACAGTTAGATACGAATACAAGTATACACTTGACTATTAAATAGCAGTAGTGTGCTAGGCTTGTTAAGATTTTTTCACTTTTTATTACTGTAGTGGTTTTAAATCCTTAAACATTCCCTTGTGTACTATGTTCTTTGGCCCTTGAATTTTATAATTGGATGAGGCACCATTTTCTATCTAGAATTACTAGCAAAGTGCTTTAAAAGATGTTTGAAAATATCCTTCAGAACCTCTACAAGATTTGCACTTTATTGATGAATAAAAGTGGTAATGCTGTAGTTAGGACTTACAGCAGTTTCTGACATGATAAACAGGACAGTTTAGATGCCCCGAAATGATTATTATTCTATTTCCACAGAGACCTGAAGTGTGAAGTAGATTAAGCAGAAAAATATAAATTAACTTGATGAGATTCCTGCTTCTCTCTCTCTCTCTCTCCATTCAAAAAATAATGGGTGATGGATATGAATCCATTTCACCTTGAATTGGCAAATCCCTCAATTCTGAATGTATATACACAACATACTCTTTAATGGTTGGATCGATCCATTTTCAATCATAATCTTTGATGAAGCTGCATTGTGTCTGCTCTTGCTGCTGTCTAATAAGATTGTAACAAGCTAGTGGCTGCACTCAGGGTGTCAAGCAAATGGCATCTGCCAATGACTTAGGCTGAAGTATATTCTCTTGATTCATTTGTCAGAACTGATTTTCTTATCAGCTCAACCCAAGCTGTTGCTAACTAACCCTTAAGCTATTACATTTACTTTTCTGGAGCACTTGCTAATACCTCTCTGCATTCACCATGCTCGTAGACATAATTTTTTTTATTAGATCATAAACCCTATTGTCTTCTAAGCCAGTAAACCCAGCCAAACAATGTCTCTGTCTTTTTCTTGGGTTCTCACTTCTTCACTTCCGAGTTCCAAGTAGAGAAAGGAATTGTAGAAAGTTGTCATGCACTTTTTCTGCCTTTTCATACATGGAGATTTTATGACTTGACTGTCATGTGGCATCCCTTTCTTTTTCAATTTGGGCCATCTACATTGATCGCATCATCCACAGCTAACAAGTTAATGGATGATGTTAAATACATGTATGTGGGGGACCCCACTTGAAACGGTCTGGAAGTTTTGTTGAAGACCAATAGGTTGTTTGCTGCAGGGGTCTATGTTTGACTGACCACATCCACATGGCTTTTCATTTTTTATATGCATAAATACCAACAATCATAACCGTGACTACCTAAAGGGCCCATTGCCCCCATCAGATGAAAAGGCTCAAACTAAAATATCTAATTAAAACGAGTTAACCTGTCTGATAATCTTTGAATCATTTTGTCCAGTTAACCTGTTACTATTGATGCACTGATTCTGTCTTTGCTTTGAATGAGCAGTAGGACTTGGAGCTTTATCAGCAACGTGTGCGATTTTTTAGGGCCTGGTGTCAGTAAGTACTCTTTCAATCCTAAATTCCAGTCAGACATAAAACTTGTTGTGTCAAATGTTTATCTTTTTCTTCTTGTTTTATCAAATGGCACAAACCTGCATTCAGATTTCAGATTTATCAACGAGTTTTAATGACTGTGACTTATTATGTTTATCTTTTTCCTGGGTTCTATAAAAACACAGTTACTTCCAATGATTTGAAACTACAATTATATTGTTAAATAAGGAGGCAATGAGCTTCTTCTTCTCCTCTTGCTGCTGCTCTCTTCTCTCTTTTGCTCTGTTTTTTACTTACTTTTCCTGTTTTTGCAAAAGAGAAAAACCATTCATATTCATGTGCTTATCTCTGAGAAAGTGGTGATTTGGTTGTATTTCTATGATTGCAAGTAGAAGAGAAATGTTCTTATGATGCCTGAAAGATACAGTAGCCTAATCCAAGATGATTCCTGTGTAGAATCCCCTTGTGCTTATTACTTTATAATGACTCAGGCTATACTGTACAAGATGTACTCAGGAATCCCCTTGTGCTTTCTTGTTTATCAAATTTTCATCAGATCAATTTTATCCAAATTTCTCCAACCTGCAGCCAAACAATGGATATATATATATATCTTCCACCTCAACGAAAAAAAAAATTATGAAGCAGAGAAACTGACTTCGTTGATAGGTATCATAAAGAACACTCTGAAACACTACCAATGAAATCAGAGCCTCCATTTCCCCCAAGAAGTTACAAGCCTTCACCCGAGATATGCCTGGTCCTACAGCAGGACTTGAGTTAAGACCTGCTCTCAGACCAATGAGTCTTCCATTATTACCCTTTTTATACACAGGTACACCCATACCTCGTGCACAACGAGGAAATAAAGGTTGCATCTGATGTTACCTGATGGGGAAAAATCAATATGAGTATGAGTCGGGGTAAAGAAAAGATAAATGATCTCTCTCTTCATTTTTTTGGTACTCTTCTTCTATTCATAGGAGGTATGTAGATGTGAAATTTTATGACAACCAACAAAATTTATAGAAGGAATGTGGAAAATTTTCTCAATGATATCACATCACTTTGTGGGAGATCTTTATATAGTTCATGAGTCTATTTGGAGCCCTGCCACTATCAATGGCTTCTCTAGCTCTGTCAAGTGCTGAAAGTACATCCTCTGCACCGGCACATCCTAGTAAATGGTCTATCATTCCTGCATTCAATACAATCCGATCATATGCTGGTCCTTTCTCACCACGGAGTGCAGCTAGACCCAACTCAATGTTCCTCCAAACCTAATTTAGAATTTAAAAAATGTTAGCTAATGAAGGCAATACAAATCTTCAAAATTATAATTTTCAGCCAACTAGCAGTAGTAATCCGAACCCAAAAGGGTTTACCGCGTGACTTTTGAGAGGAAGGAGGGTGGAAGGGAATCAATGGATGGTCAAATACTATAAACTTTAAAGAATACCTTCTCCTGTAATAATAACATAGGCCCATTCTGTTTCTTGGTATGCATTGGTTTCTGTTCACCGCGTGACTTGTCCCACTGCTCCTGCAGTTAAAACCAAAAGGGTTTATAAATCCATATATAAATTTTCATGTGCTCTTTTAGTGGCCATTGTTGAGCACCTCTGCGACTTATTTTTTTTAGGTAGCTTCTGACCATCTGAGTACTAAATGCCGAAGTAGGCATGACTGTAACTGGATTGGGGTTCACCAGTCAGGGACTTTAGGATATGATCAGTGCCAAGTTTTAGAGACCAACCCCAACAGGGTCAAGCTCCTGCATCTGCAATTAATAATAAGATAAACTTGGCCCAGCCAATGAACATCTGATCTAGAAAGAGATTTAAGACAGCACCTAGTCTTTGAGGGCACAGATCAAGCACAGGGTACGCCCATGTGAGGATCAATGGCCATCGTTTTTGTAGAGCACAGCACAAGTAGTTAGGTATATCATTTGGAATGACTAACCAAAGTTCCAAACCCCTATTTGGATATTGTACAGTTGAAGGTGCATATTGTTGCACTCACAAAGTCTAGATTAGTATTATAGAACAGAAAATCCTAGGTTAGGGGGAAAAAAGGGTGGGATGAAGTCAAATATCAAGTATGGACTACATCGAAACCTGGCTTGTTTATTAATCAGGTTGGAAATGTCATCCTAATCCCTGAATTGAGCTATCAATTTGTATTCAGTAGTCCAGGCCCAACCTTTTATATACTTCGTAAGTAGGAAGTATACAGTAACAATGTATTACATAACGTGACTTCAAATACTATAACATCTACCCAATGTTACAGTAGGAATGGGCCTAAGTTAGAAATGGTTAAATGAATACCAAGAAACAGAATATAATCATTTTGTGACCTTTGGATAGTTGATGCATGAACATTGTCATTGTTTTTGGATTAGTGCAGGAATTTAATTAGGACGGACTTGGACAAGCTTTGGCCTACTGCCTCATGCAAAAAAAGGTCTATATAGAACTTTGGAGCCAAATAGAAAATAGGCACTGAACAAGTGGTGATCATGAGTAAGAAAAAAGATGATTTACTCTACCATCCAAAAAAGAAAAAGAAAACAAAAACAAAACAGATAATATACTCAAGTTGACATGTGATAGTACTCTATTCAAGGTTGTACTTTCTTTGAGATTTTCAGTGCTCTGAATTATTTGTTTCATTCATTGTAAAGATTTCAGCACTGTCTAGTTTATAGGATTTTCTTCATCGCATGTCAATATTGTTCATGTTTGTCATGTTAAATTATAAAAGAAAGAAACTCATAATCTTTCAAAAGTTGGGGCTGTTGCTATTTTTATTGGAAATATTTCTATATACTTTTGTTTCTAGTTATGAGAACAAGAAGGATGCAAACGAGTGCACAAGAACGGGATGCTTCAATATTTGATTCGACGATTGAGCCAGAGGCAAATAGCGTTGGTAAGATCAATACTATTAGTTATATATTTTAAAAAATTATTAAATTTCATGTATTTTTTTATTAATTATTTTCTTTTTCCTTTTAGCTTCGACCTACCATGTCACCTCCACTAGAAGAGGACGTGGTAGGTCAAAAAATATCTCCCTTACCAGGCTTATTAAGGATACGGGTCAAAAGCTAAAGATTGAAATCCCTGAAGGGCTGTCTAGACCAGTTGGCAAGTATGCAAAACAATTTAAGACTGAAGTTGGGATAATTTGTCGAACGTATGCTCCTCTTGCATGTTCCACTTGGCCAACGGTTAAACAAGAACATAGGCAAATATTTTATGATCGCATTTTGGTAATTCAGTCCTCAAAATTTTATTTTTTGCCTTTATTTTGCATACTATGTTATTTGAAAGTTGGATACAAAATTAAGTAATCTCTTTCCTGCAAAATATATCTAACAAACTTATTATGAATGCATCTTATTTGTAGGACAAATTTGATATAGATCTTCATGATCCACGTTTGAAAAAAGCTATTAACAGTTATTTGGCATCAACATTCAAAAACTATAGGAACAGATTGCACTCCCATTATAAGAGGGCTGGCAATCACGAGGTGGCATGCCAGAAACCTTATGAGGGTGTGTCACAAGAAGATTGGGAGCTGTGCTGCAATAGATTTTGTTCAGAAGAGTTTCAGGTGAAATTTATTTTTAAATGTATTACCTACATAGAAATGATTTTTTTTAGAAAATCTTGACGGCATTTCTAATCATTAACTTGAATGCAGAAAGTTAGTAAAAAGAATTCTGAAAACCGACAGCTGCTTAAAGTGAACCATTGTGCGGGTTCAAAATCATTTGTCGAATATCTTCATGAGACGGTATTAGTAATTCTAATATTCTAATAAGTATTGATTTATTAGCTTTTTTTTTTAAATTTAATATTGTGTTCAAATTATACAGCATGATGCTCCAATTGGTAGGATAGAATTGTGGCACAAGACACATTATAGTCAAGAGAAGGGTTGGTCTACTCCCGAGTGTCAACTGCTCTATGTAAGGACACTTTTTTTAAAGTTTCATCTAATTAATTATTTCTTTTGTTCTTCAGTTTTTCTATACATTTCTAAATATTTATGTGCATTTGTTTTATATTTTAGGATAAAATGATTACTGTCGCGACCCCGGAACGGATCCCAGGCCCCGCGACGTCAGTTTGGTGATGATTACTACTATTGAAGATTTTGTTTTCCCACAGGTTCCCGCGGTGAGGATTCCTAAAGACACGCGGAATCTGACTCACACGTACACGTTGCGGAAGCGTGTAGCAAAACACATCACGATAAGCACAATCAAATATTTAAGTGCTATCCCAATAATAAACAAGACATAGCATCAAAAAAAAGAGTTAACATGGCATTCCCAAACATGGTTCAAGTTATAAGTTTAACACAAAAGTAAGTTAAGTTTAGTACAACCCATAAGAGACCAATAAAGGTCAATACAATATCAAAATAGCTAAAAGAAACCCCAAGACTAAAGGTGACGAAACTCGAGAACCAGACCGACATCTAAATGACATCGTCGGGCTGCCACTCTCTCACGGGAGTTGGCTCACAAGCCTCCTCCTGACGCTCCTCCTCAAAGGCAACGTCTCCTGCACCTGGGCACCAATAAACAAGGGTCAAACACGACGGTTTGGCAGGAAATCAATGTAGGCACGAACATGAACAATAGCACTTAGAGAAAACATGTAAGCAAATCTTTGGTATGAAGTACTATCAAAGCTGAGATACATTTTTAAGAATACGATCAAAGCTGAGATACAAAACAAACTAGCATGAGTACATAATATATCATGAATAGTTACAATCCACAAAGAGCCCATCCTTTCTCTATCATTTATATAATGAAAAGAGCAAGCACGCACGACAAGCACGATATACATAATATAAGCACGACACGATTTCCCACAAAGACGGGAATTCCGGCCGCGGAACCGGACACGCACGATGTGTAATAAATACACGACCAGTCTGCAGACAGTCCACATGTTTAAAGACCCCCAGACAGTGGATCAAACCGAAAGGGCAGTCTAAGCTCAGTGGTGTTTACTTAATTCATGAATGCACAAAACACGCGAAACACGTTCTAAACACGTCGAGATAAGAAAACGGGGGAAATCACTTATCGAAACACGATGAACACGACTAGCACGGGCATAATTAATATGCATAACACGCTTAAGAAGTGATCCCCTTCTTCTTGGAACACATTTTCAAAACTAGCTTGTACTAAACTTCAAAACGAGTACACGATGATATTCATTATATCAAACTAAGGTACGAACACAAAGCCTATCAAGCACATGTGAGGACCCTTGATTGATCTTTGTGTATTCGAAGCCCACATGTTGGAATTTGGAATAGAGTTGGTGTCCCGGAAGTTCAAGACATCTCGAGTTTCGAGTACACAATATCAAGCTAAAGGTCACTTAACATGTTCTAGTTTTCACTCTTGCAAAACTTCTTCAAAACTAGGAATTGGTCAATTTCGGTCAGCTTGCGGTCAGCTGGCGGCTAGCCGAAATAGAACTGGCGGCTAGCCGTAAGCTGACCGTAGGGCTGACCGCTGAAAACCCAGGTCTGATGTTGCTTTCTGGAAAAGGAACCGTAATAATTTCGGTTGGCTTACGGTTAGCCGCAAGGGAACTGGCGGCTAGCCGTGAGCTAACCGCAGGGCTGACCGCAGGACCCTGAAGCAAAAATCAGCTACTGGAAAAGGAACCACTGATTTCGGTTGGCTCGCGGTTAGCCGAAATGGGAATTACAGCTAGCTGCCAGCTGACCGAAACTGCACGGGAAGTACAGTTCAGTGCAGATTTTCCATATTTCCTTCTCCTCTTCTTCTTGTTTTTCATTCCACCTGCACTCCCTGAGCCTCCATGCTCTCCAAGGGATAAAATACACATTTCTCACAATCCCAAACATCCAATCCAAGGAAAACATGATCATGAAGCTTATAAACATTTTCATATGCAAAATTTCCAAAAACAACAATGTAGCTTAAAATACACATGCACGATGGTCCTATAGAGATTACTTGCCTTGACCAAAGCTAACAATACTCTTCTTCAAGCACTTCCTCAAGCTAATCCCACACTATAAGAAAAACCAAGAAAACACACAAAACTCACTCAAAATGGAAACAAGGAACCCATTTTCCAAATAGGGTTTGAAAACATGAAAAACATACTCTCAAGGAACCAAAATGACTCAATGGAGAGTAGGAGTGGAAACCCTTACCTAGAAATGGCCAAGCAAGAGGGAGGGAAAGAAATGGAGCTCTTGACCAACTTGAAAACTCAAGAAACTTGTATCAATAGGAAGCTTGCAAGGAGATGAAGAAAATGGTAGTCTTAGAATCTTCTTTGGAGCTCTCTAGCTAGATCAAACAAGATGGGGAAGATGGAGAGAAAAGAAGTTTTCTCTCTTGCCCTAGACTCAAAAGTTGCAGAGATTGGGAAATGAATGAAAAGGGAGGGGAAAGGGGATTCAGTGATGACTCATGGGCCCCATTTGGCTTGAACTTGAAGTGACTAAAACATGGTCTTGTGGGCCTCGGATGATTTCGACGAAGAAGGATAAAATGATCGTCGAAATATCTAGTTTCCAAAAAGTATATTTTTGACATGGTTTTGAGATCTCGAAAATTGTGTCCAGATTTGTGCAAGAAAGACAATTTTACCCTCCTTGGGCCAAAACATGGGTTTTTGGGCTTCAAACATGAATGGTCTTAAAACGAAAGTTGTAACACATAAAAAGATCATTCAAATGAAATCAAAACCACACTCCCCAAGCTTACACGTGCACTCAAGCCTTCTTGAGTGTGTCTAACCAATACTAAACGTTCTCAAAATTCCCAAAGCTATGTCCAGGACTAAAGCTAATCACTTCTAACCCAACCACAACTAAACCCACTTAGAACTAAACACACACTAATCGCACACTAATCGACTTGGTCTGGGTCGGGGTCTAACAATTACACTCCAGTCGCAGCCCACAGAAGAGGATTCTCCCCCATTGACAGATGATGAGATATGCAAACAAGTGTTGGGTACAAGGCCTGGATATGTCCGAGGTCTTGGGCATGGTGTCGTGGCCCCTCCATCATCTTCAACGGGCCTTCAAAATAATCAGCGGGTGGAAGAGCTTACTAAGAAGGCCGCGACAGCTGAAAGACAAGCTCAAGAGTTGGCTGAGCAGTTACAGCGGATGGAAGCTCAGATGGAGGCTCAAAGGCAACAAATGGAGGCTCAGATGGAGGTTCAGATGGCGGGTCAAAAACAACAGATGGAGGCTCAGATGGAGGTTCAGATGGAGGGTCAAAAACAACAGATGGAGGCTCAGATAAATGAAATGAGGTCCTGGCAAAAGAATATGGAGGTTATGATGCAATCTATAATGGCGCAAAAGATGGGCACTCCTCCATGGTAAAATATTTATTCTTTGCTTTTATACATCTTCAGGTGCATGTTCAGTTCAAATAGAAGGAAAATAAAAATGGATAAAATTTCATCTTAAATTATTAGATATCAGGTGCTTCATTTTCTTAGTTGCAGTTTCCATGTTGAATCTCTTCACAAATGTCACATACCCAAAAGGCATATATAGTGAAGAAATGTTTAAAATGAGAAATAAGTAGCCGTATCATCAAGTCAATTTGATTTCTTCCATGCCCCCATATACATCAAGGGCCATGATTTGAATGATATGGATTGATGTACATGTGGTGACTTTGTGTATAGGCTACAATCAACATGAATAGATAAGATTTCAACTTGATATCTCAAATTTTAGTTTTAACATCTATCTTGTTTTATAGATTTCAACATCTATCTTATTTTATTTATTACAGATCGAAATGGGAGATGAAGAGAAAATTAGAACAAGCAACATTTTTTGGACCCGTTTGGATGGCGCAGATCAATTTGAGGATGCTATATTTTATCATGGAAATTGTTCGTTGTCTCCGTGTGATACATGTCGAAGATTGCTTTTCACTTATTGTTTCTATGTTTTTTTGAGACTAGCTATTATATAGATTTATGTTTAACAGAATTTTATCAATTTCTTCAGCAATAATTTGTGATAAGGACAACTGTTTCATTGCATTCAAATTCAATGAATTAATTTAGTTTATGTTTTTACATCGGTGGAGTGTTATTTTCATACCTGAATTGCAACTTAGAGATATATGATTGTGAAGACCTAAGGATGACTTTGCATTAAAGATTTGTGAATGGATGATGAGATGATATTTGATTGGGAATAAAATCAGGAAAAATATATCTATTTTAAAAATATTAAAAAATATTTTTTTGAGAAATTATTATTTGCGGCGCTTTTATTGCGTTGCAAATAATTAAATGTAACAAGATAAATATTATTTACCACACCAAATAAGCGTCGCAAAAAAAAATATTTGCAACTTTATATGAGCGTTGCCTTTAATAATTTATTAATGACCTTTTAGAATCGTCGCAAATATAAATTATTGGTGACGCAATTTTACCGTTGCAAATAAATT
This sequence comes from Cinnamomum chago, assembly GCA_038049695.1. Lineage (NCBI taxonomy): Eukaryota > Viridiplantae > Streptophyta > Magnoliopsida > Laurales > Lauraceae > Cinnamomum > Cinnamomum chago. The sequence goes on from CP142451.1 coordinate 55,120,671, forward strand.
ATTATTTGCGACGTTTATAATACGTCGCAAATATAAATTAATTAGTGACGCAATTTTACCGTTGCAAATAAATCATTATTTGCGACGTTTATAATACGTCGCAATTGATACGTAATTAGCAACGCTTTGAAACCGTTGCAAATACTCTCTTATTGCCACGCTGCAGTCTTTAGCGTAGCTAATCTTTTTGTGACCCCATTATTTGCGACCCCTCTGCGACGCTTAGTTTTTTGCGTCGCAATTAACTTATTGCGACGCTTTTTATATTATTTGCGACGCTTTTTTAGCATCGCAAAAAAGCAAAATTGTTGTAGTGATGTAATTAACAATGAAAAATAACTTGTTTTAAAAAAAAAGGATGTTCTAAAGTCTAACAAGTTGATTTTGAAAACAAGAACACAAAATCATGTGTAACATAGACAATATGTTGTATTCATAGCATATGAGATTACTAAAGTATTAAGCATGTTATGAAGGACAACACTTTAATAGGAAAGCATCTTGTTAATCATGTATTGAAAGAGATCAAAGATTTGAAACAAAACATGATTTTAAAAAGACAAGGATTAAAGAAAGCACACCCATTTGAAGATCAAAGGTTGACTTAGTGGAATGGCTTCATAATCCCTTTGAAAATGCTCTTGAGAAGATGCTAAACCTTGGCCTCAAAAGTCCCTCCAATGTCAGCGACTTTCTTCAACCAAAAAGCCACTTTTTATAAAGAAAAAGTTGCCAACGGCTAGTCACCGGTCGACTGGGAAAGTACAACGGTCATATTTCTGACCGTTGGAAGGCTACTGCTCAAAACTGCATTTTAGAGCTGCAGTGTTCCCGGTAGACCGGCTACCCAGGCCCGGTCGACCGGCGACACTGGCAGAACAACCCAGAAATCTGAAAATTTTGAGAAATGCAGCTATGAAGGGCACCTCTCCAGGGGACTTTGAGGAACATATCCAAGCAAGAATTCATGACTGAAAGAAGATGAAAACTGAATATTTAAAGCCATGAAAACTCCAAAACAAAATAATGATTTTAAAGATGGAAACTTTGGAAAGCTTGGATGATTTTTGAAACCAAAAACTCCATGATCTTAAGAGATAAACCTGAATTGAAAATCATGCATATCATGATAAAAAAAAAAGATTAAGAAGGCTAAATATGCATGAAGATCCTAAGACAAAGACCATGAATGAATGAGAGGACAAGCTTATGAAGGTGAATGCATCCTATCAAATTGCAACAAAACAAAAACTCTAACACTGTACTGGTGTGCCTTTAGCCATCTCGGTGCTTATAAGCACCCTCATAGCAGCCTGTCTAACAGGCCTGCCCTGTTCCGCAAACATCTCCTTTAAGTTTCATATAATATCATATGCAGTCTTATAGGATTGATGTTGGTGTTACAAAACACTAGACATGGATGCCTGTATATAACATCTGGCCATCTCAGCGTCTTTGGCCCATTGGTGTACAGTTCTTTTGCTTCCTATGATGCTTCTGGCACAGGTTCATCAGGGGGGGGGGGTGGTAAGGACATATTTGTATCCTGAAGCTGTCAGGACTATATCTAGGTTTCGTTTCCAGTCTACATAGCTGGATCCCACCAACTTATTCTGGTTGAGGATGGTCGCAAGTGGATTGAAAGTATTTGAATTCATGCTTGAAATATTGTAGCACAAAACCATACATTCAATTAATGAATTTAAAAGACATTAGGGTTTAGTATTCTACCAAATTTATATGGAATCCTCATAACCACTAATTTCAGAATACATCGGAATCCCAATCCCCGGGGTATGCCTCCTTGGGGAGTGCGAATACCACCTAGATTGGTGCGGATCAAAGTTGGTCAAAATTAGGATTAAGACTAACTTTCCATGATCCCCTTCATTCATTATTATCTAGGTATCTCATACCAAATAATGAATGACTCCCGATTAGCTTCGGTTTCTAAAATAAATGAGGCAAATCATTGGGGATACTACATCATTATTTTAGTTAAGTGTGACCCACCAACTAGCATTGCATGACAACCGTTGCGAGTAGCTCCTCCTTGGGGAGTGGGCCCCCGCCCCGTCTCACCAACACTATTCATAGGAGATCCATATCTAGTAACCAGACAAGTAAAAGCCCTCCGTGGGGAACGACCATTCTCAAGATGGCGCGAGGCTAATACTTTCCTTACAATGGACCCATGGTGGATTTCTAAATATAAATGCCCCGCTCCCACTTAATATTTTAGAATTGAGGATTTCCTTGTATGGTATTAGGTCCCACATATATATATATATGAACATCAAATCATCTCATGATATGATCAAAGATTGGTTCCATGTCAAGTTATTTTAAGGAAAGTCCAGTTTCTTAAACTAGTGTTACCATTGTGTCCATCTCATGGGTCATCAACACTAATTAGAACTTTTTTCAAAAATTAATTTGATTTGACCAATTTTAGTAACTTGCTATGTTTGGATCAAATTTGGAAACATTCTAAATTAAGCAGACATCCATAAATAGAAAGTGCTAAAATTAGAAACTAGTCCTCTCCTCCACATGGCCCTAGCGGAATAGACTTCTTGGACTTCTAGACTTTCCAAAACTTTGGAATTCCTCAAACTCTTTGGGCAACTCCAAAACACTTTTGGTAATCTTCAAGTTTTTTGATTGGGAGTCCAACATCGCTTTCCTTTTTCGTCTCGGACATCGTAAGAATTTACAATTTTAGAAAAATTACATAAATTCCTATGCCTCGATTATGAGACTTACATGGTAATCTAAACATGGAAATAAAAGGGCTATAAGGAAATTCATCATGCCTTGCCCTTTCATGGAAACCAAGGAAACCATGATGCCCTTTACACTTAGCCTTAAATAAACCAATAACCATAAATAGAAAGCAAAGGACTTGTGGGCCATATGGAGAGGACAAGATCATCTACAAGTTAATATCTCATACAACCATACAAATCACAAAAATTGGCTGCCAAATAATGCTGGAAAAATAGGAAGTAAAAGAAGACCCGAAAAAAATCCAGTTTCTGCAACATGTTGTGCAGTGTGCTCGGTCGACCGACCTGTAAGTCACCCGGTCGACCGAGCATGGGGCCAGGTCGATCGGACTGACGAAAACCTGTAACTTGGGTTTTCTATTTCGTGTCCATTCTTCACCAAATCACTTCCAAAGTATTCCAATGGCTTCTTAACATCCTTCCATCATTATTAAACCCTTTTGTGACTATCCAAACATGAATCTACTATCAAACCAAGTAAATTCATCAAAACTAATCGTTACATAGCCCTTGCTCTATCCTCTTCGCATCTCATGCAAAGATTAGAACAAGCTTACCAATCTAACATGATTAGAGATGAGGAATGTCTCTGATACCAATTGTTGGAAATAGGAGGGCCATTCAGATAGATTTCAAAAACTTTTGACCCACTTGATGCAGGGATCAACTATCTAGAAGGCAACAAACCCAATCTAGGATCCAAGTCCTCAAACTCAATAACCATGAACAGGAATAAACTCTATCTAGAAGATAGAAACAACACCTAACAAACAACCACGAAATCTACAACATACAAGGGAGTGGATTATACCTTTGGAGCTTAGTAGTGCTCTAACAGAGAAGTTGATCTCTTTCTTTGATGATGAACACTTTCATTGATCAAATCAGAATCTCTAAAACCTTATCATCTTCCACGCTATGCCCCGTATCAGATTCTCTTTTCTCAAGAAGATGGGTGGGATCTCCAAGAGAAAGCAACTAGAAACTCTAGGGCAAACCAGAAGAGAAACTAGAAGAGAACTAGAAGGGAGAGAGAGAGATTGGTGTGCAACTCTTGCACAAATTGAATGGGCTGGGCATGAATCCCTATTAAGGAATTAGTGTTGGACGTCCAAGCCTCCTCTCTCTCTCCTTTTATAGATTCAAGTAACCTCCTCTTTTACTAATTGAAATAGAAGTCTTACTTCCACAATAATTAGTAACTCTCTTCTTTCTAATTAAAATAGAAGACCTACTTCCATAAATAATTAGTAACTTACTATTGAAAGTCCTGGAGGATCCTAACCCTAGAGGGGGGGGGGGGTGAATAGGGTGAGCTACAATTGTGACCAATTTAAATCAATTTTAACTTCTTAACAAAAACTAGTCACATGAGATGATTAATCAAACAAAATGCGGAAGCTAATATGAACAATCACCACAAAAGCAAGCACTACAACACCAAGGTTTATAGTGGTTCGGCCTCAATGCCTACGTCCACTACCGGCTTGTGATCTAATCACCCCACCGGATTTCCACTATTTATGCTTTTTACTAGGCTAAGCAATAACCCTTACAATGTTGTTTTTCTAGGCTAAACAACAACCTCTCAATGTGCTTTTCTAGGCTAAGCAATAACCTTTACAAAATGCTTTTCTTAGGCTAAGCAATAACCTTTACACAATGCTTTTCTTAGGCTAAGCAATAACCTTTACACAATGCTTTTCTTAGGCTAAGCAATAACCTTTCTAAATAAAGATTTCTCTAAGAAAGTGTCTTCACAAAAGATCACTCTAAGAGATACAAATTAAGCACAATGTATTTACCTCTAAAATAGGCGGATATGAAAGTGAATAACAAACTCACACAAACACTAAATGAATGCAAATGTGAATGCTCATGATGTGTGTGTGTGATAACTTCAATCAAGTTTTAAAAAAAAACTTAATCAAATATATGCTTAAAGCATTTCAAAGTTTAAAGCTCATGAAAGATTTGATTGAAGGCTAATGCAAATCACATGTATGAAAATCAACTTGTTAATGACATGAAAATCAAAGACTCACAAGTTGTATGAAAATGACTAACTTAGAACATGTGATGCATGTGCAATGTTGTTTTCAAAACCAAAATAATTTTACTAAAGTTTAAATGAATGAAAACAACAAGTAATGTTTCAACCAAGAAAATGAATCATGCTATATAAAGGAAATCAAAGATTTAGGCTAAGTATGATTAAGGAAGATTTAAAAACAACTTGGATGAAAACAAAGTGAAGAATCCAATCTTAATTAGATCAAAGATTAAGAGAAGAATGGATTCATCACATCATAGTTATCATGCTCAAAATCATTTACTAATAACTTAAGCAAAGCATGTAAACTATGATTAAGAGAGGTAGAGCTTACTTAGAGATTTAACTTCATTAATCCAAGCTTTAGCTCTCCAAATGACTCTTTGGTCTCTCTTAGTTCATCCCCTTTGCCTTGTCTCCAAACTCCTCTAAGAAGGCTTAAAATTCTCCAACCTTTGGCAAAGGAAAGAACTCATTTTATACTCAAAAAGTGCCCAACGGCTAGTCCTCGGTCGACCTGCAAACAGGTCTCGGTCGACCGGGATCACACAACGGTCATAATTCTGACCGTTGGTGCATCAGGCCAAGTTTCTGCCTGCAGTGTTCCCGGTCGACCGGGACCTCTGGGCCGGTCGACCAGCGACACTGCCGGGATCACCAAAAATTCCAACTTTTGCAATTTTCAAAGATTTTCTTGGTGGAACTTTGGGCCATTCAATCAAGCTTTAAAACATGTTTTAAATCAAATGAAGATGTTTAAAAACATGAAACACACAAAGCCTAAAATGATTCAAAACTTTTAAAACCAAAGGCTAGCTTGATTTCTAAAAACTCTTGTCATATGAAAATGCATACAAAGATGATTATGAAAGTGATGAATGCATGCAAGGCACAAACCTAAATTCTCAATATGATTTCACAAAAGTAATGCACAAAGAATTAGGTTTTCAAAAGAGTTTGGATTCTAAAATCAATGCATCCAAGTTTAGAAACAAAACATGCATAAAACAATACTTTTACAAATCTTTAAAAGCAATGCATGTATAAAACCAGATTTCAAGGTTTTCTAAAACAATGCAAGTGTGTGTAAATCAAATGATGCTAAAGTGAAAATGCATCCATCAAATTGTAAATACAAAATACCTAACAACTATTACCACTATTAGAAGTCTCACTTCAAATAGAAATAGTAATCTTCCAATTCCTTTCTATTAGAGTTCAAGTAGAATTAGTATCTTTTTAATATCTTGGGCTAGCATGGGGACCACTAGGGATTCCATAGAAAGCTGGCTCCCACAGGGACACGCGACCCCACATCTCATGTGCAATCCGGGGCCACAGTTAATTGCAAATAACTCCACTATATAAATGCAATTGCACTCCAGTCTTAGGAATATATTACAATGAAGACCCTAAACTTTCCAATTACCACAAGTAGACCCCTCCATCTATATCCATGGATCAATTGGACATGTCCACCAAATTAGATTCATATTTTATTATCCTTGAGCCCCAATTAATCATAGCGATCATTTGATATTGATCCAATTAACTCTTAATTGGAATGGGTGCGCACTTACCAATGATAAATCCGTTAATTGGCACAAGGGGATATTAAAGATAGATTCCATCTTGACCATTGAATGTTCCCACAACTCTACTACCACGTACCCAAATTACCGAGGTGTTGACCTACAACTGGCCTCACTCATTGGTGACTCAAAGCAAATGAATAGATAGAAACTTCAGTTCATTAATGTCTCAAGATTATGAGCCTATTGCTAGGAATTATGAGAGCATACCTTAAAGTAAAGACAATGTATATAAGGTGCTTCTCATGGTCATTCAATACATCCAATGTATTAGCACCATGATTCAGAATCTTACATTCTGATGATCAAGACAAATCACACTATCTCATAGTGATCAAAGTGTTGTAACCTTGTCAGATGAGATGCCCAATCTCATCACTGGTCGTGAAGATATTTAAGTATATAATTTGCAATACATATCTCCTGTATGTGGATCTCATCCATGCACATGTATTACATCTAGTATACTTGTGGACTCCGGTTCATCTCATGAACCATTATGTTATTCGTATTGGTTATGTGCAAGTATATAATTAAACACCATTCATCTCATGAAAGAAAAACATGATTGTATTGATAAATAAAGAAATTAATCAATTTATTACATCATATACTTGTTATTGAGACCATAAAACTAACAGTAATGACTCTACCATGGCCATGAAGGCCTCATCAGAAAAAGTCACGATCTCTCTTAAAGTATGGACCACATAAAAATTTTAAGCTTTCTTCAGGTTGGCACCGCCAGTCTGTAGGATGCGATTACTCCATGACTTCCAATCGGAGTCAACATTGAAATGGCCGCGAAGCGGAAACGGCTTGATCCAATTCTGTTGTCACCTTTGAAAATGCCAAGTCCCACCGGTCTTAAATCAACCTAATTAGAACCCCGGTAGCTACCAGCCGGCATCAGCACATCCACACGAGCCGCGATTTCTCTTCATATCCGAGAGGACCGCCAACAAAAATCCCGGTCATGGTCACGTTCGTCCTCTTCACCCAGCTAGGAGGATCTTCTCTCTTAAGACATGTGGGAGACAAACTCGTGATTGAGATAGTGGGATCAAAAGTCGACCGGGTAGTGGCAGTCTTTTCCTCACCATTTACTGAGTAAGAGAACCAAAAACATCTCCTTTGGTATGTTTAGGTCGTTTGAGAGCGCATCACCGAAGAAATAGCTAGGCTTCTGTAAGACACTCTGATCGTCCATGACCCAAGGACGACTGCTTACCACAATCTTGTTAAATCTCTCACCTTTGAAGACAGTCAAGCGCAGCCTCATCTCATCTTTGTTGAGGGAGGCTCATTCCTCCAAATTCTTCTCCATGTACTAGACCTTCTCCAAGGCCTGTTGTACGGCCGCATTGGAAGATTGAGTCAGTTGACGAGTTGTATTGGTAACAGGCCCCTTACACTTGCTTGTTCTGGAAGAACCACCTACAAAGGTTGAAAAAGCAAAGACATCATCAGAAAATGACAAAATCTCGGCATGGTTTCGGGACAATTTCAAAAAAAAAAAAAAAAAAAAATACCCCGAAAAGATGCAAAACTTGAAGATGAACTCAACATCATTGCAAGCTCATGATCAATGAAAGATTCTCAGGGAAACTTAGACTCAAACATTGCTGCGATATCAAGCACTCTTTTCAAAACTCCGCAAAATTGGAGGGGAACTCAACATTGCTGTGAGCTCCGAAATCTAAAATCTACAAAACTCTCCAGGTATGCATCATCATGCCATCCTATACGATTCGATTCACAAATTCATGCATTGCAAGAAAAAGTTATCATGCATTAGATGCTAGGAAACCCTTGATCCAAGTTTGACTAATTCCAACCCACCTTGGTCAAAACCAATCAAATCTTGGTCAAGTCAAAAAATTTATGTTGGGTTGACCTAGTAACCCAAGCCCTTTTATTTGATGCATTAAAAAAACAAGAGAAAAAAGTTCATGAGCATATTGATTTTTGCATAGCCCCATTATCATGGTGAGCCAAAGAGAAAGAAAAGAAATTTCTTCAAAAAAAAGGGAAAAAAGGGGGGGGGGGATCTTAAAAAAAAGAAAGAATAAAAAAGAAATAAAAGAAAAATGGGTGGCCACTGGGTTATGTGGTCGTAGGGACATGGCCGTACGATCACGACCAAAAGAGAAAAACAAAAAAACAAGAAAAAGAAGAGAAAAAAAAAACATGAAAGAAAGAAAAAAGAAGAGAGAGAAAATGAAAAGAGAAAAGGAAAGAAAGAAAAGAGAAAAGAGGAGAAGAGAAAGAAAGTTCTTTTGATCCCTACATCTACATGGAGTTTTCTTGAAGAGAAAGACTTACTTAAAGCCATTGATGGAGAAGAAGATGAACTTTAAGATCTTTGGAGAAAAGAAGCTTTTTACCTTGAAGCACTCTTAGGATCTTTGCAAAAGAAAGAAATAAGAGCAAGAGAGCCAATCTCTCTTCGCTTTTATAGAAAATATCAAACCAAAGAAGGAAATAAGGAGAAAAGCAAGGAGGTAAGTGCTAAAATTAGCAACCTTCCTAGAAGAAAAGAATTTTGAGAGATTCTCTCCCAAGAAAAGATATTTTGAATCCTCTACTCAAAGGAGATATTTTGAGATATTCTCTACAAAAGTGACCCCACATGAGATCTAAGCCATCATTAAAGGTTTAAGGTCCCATGGGTTAGCCCACATGAGTTAGGGTTGACCACCTAGGTACTAAAAGGGGCTTTCTACCAATTGAACCCCACTCAAGATTTTGGAAATAATTTTCCAAATGAAAAAACCTCTTACTAAGAGCATACAAAATGGTCTCATGCCTCTTTTAAGTCGATTGGACCATTGAAAAAGCCAAAATGTAAGCCCCATGAGCTTTCAAAACTCAAACCATCCCACCTCATGCATCAAATTGAGTCAACATCTTGAAATTGACATTCCACAAAAATCCAAACTACTCCAATAGACCCAATATAGTTCCAAAGAGTAACCAAAACCCAAATCCTGACACCGTAGCTTGCCACATACAGCTTGTTAGGCCACAAGGTCAAAAATAAAAATCATTTCTCCAGACCCGGTAGATGGTCTTAAAATACTTCCACGAGGCTCTATGTCAAATTTCAGCTTAGTCTGACATCGTTTGACATAACATCAACCTTCAAATAGCAAAATCAAGTCTCCCACGATAGAGACCGCTGAAATCATCACTCTTCAGACAAAGCATATGGGATGGTCTCAAAATACTTCCAAGGGCCTACATATCAAGTTTAAGGTCATTTCGACATCATTTGACCCAACTTTGGCCTTGGTAACCAAACCAGGTCTCCTAGCGACGGAGCCCTTCTAGACCATGATTTGAAAATCAGAGCCGAGGGATCATCTTAAAATGGTCCCATATGGCTGTCTGTCAAATCTTAGATCAATCAAACATCGTTTGCTCATATGTGTACTGGAGACAGGACCTCTAACTGATTCAATATTTTTTTTTAAAAAAGTCCTATCGTTGGTTTTATTTCTTGACCATGAAGCTTCACCTCAAACTTCAAGTCATTCCGACATCGTTTGACCCGGTTTTGGCTTCTAGCGGCAAATCGGCATCCCTGTACGACAAAGTCTTCATCTTTCCCGAAAAAATCAGAAACTATGCCCCTCATTTTGCGCAACTTCTCATCAAGTTTTCTATAGGGAATTCATGCCAAAGATTGTACAAAAATACCCAAAAAAATATGCCAAAAAGAAAAATTAAAAAAAGGCCAAAAAAGCGACCAAACGGGTGAAAAGCCCCCATGACCGGCAACCCTGGAATTCCAAGGTCGCCGGATTTTTGCGGAAACCCATTTTTTGGGTCGTTTCGCGTTTCTGATCCATTTGGCTTTTGTGATTTTCTAAAAGTATGATTTTCGGGGCACGAAATTCGTCGATCGTTGACAACATCATGGATTCGCCATCGAAATCTTGGGTTCATCACTGAACACCTCGAAATCATCATTCGGCCAACTAAGAAAGCATACTTTGTACCTGACTGATCGAGAAATCGATAGGATAGATGATATTGGCCCATTAGCAACAATCAATGTCTGAAATTGTATGATCATCCGACATTAATTGATTTGAAAAAATTAGTCGGCGATCAAGGCTTCCAACATCGCGGGTAGAATACCAGAAGTTGCAACATGGCCCGAGACTTTTCAAATGCTTTGGCGGCCACTTAACATAGTTAATTGCCCATTATTATGGACGGCCCAATTAGAACCCAAGAAATCGGAGTTACAAATCAATTCAATTATGGTATTAAACCACGTACCTCCTCCCATCATGAAGATTAAATGCGAATAATGTCCCATTATTCTCCAATGGCCAATCAAAATTCAAGAAAAAGGAGTTACAAGGCCATGATAATAAAATGCGTAACTCTTTCCATCATGGAGCAGTAATGCATTCCAAGCCCATAAGCATAATTAAGATCTTCTTTTCTTTATTTTATTGTATTTGTATTGTAAAAGAGACACAGAATCACAAGTCTTGTCTTTTTCGATAAGAGTTGTAAAATCCCCTTTCACGACATAAAAATTTGTTTCTCACGGCAAATACAAAATCGCCTTTTTAGGCAAACAAATGTGATGGGCCCGTTTCTTCATTTTCACCTCTCCTCCGTCCCCGGGGCTACCGAAAGACCAGTGGAGGGAAAAGAGAAAGGCGAGCATTAACATTTTTGTACGAGTATGCCAGATTTTCTATTTTACTTGGAATTTGAAGTGGTGATCCGGAGATTCACCTTCACAAGTAGAAAGGAAATCGATTCTTCTTTAAAACTTTCCATTGCACAAATATTTTAAGAAAGAGACATAATTTTTTTTAAATGCCGTGAGAGGCGATTTCATTTTGTTTGCCGTGAAAGGCGGTTTTGTGCCGTGAAAGGCGATTTTACCGTAGAAGGCGATTTACAAATCTCATCAATAATGAAAGACAAGAAATGTGATTTTTTGACTCTTTACAATGAATACAAAATACAATAGAAAAGTGAGAAAAGGAATCTGACTTCTCAGGAGATTGCGGGGACTCGTTCAGATCGACGGTTGCAAGTCATGTATGGACTTTCCCATCATCCTTCAGATGAGAACGCTTGATGCTTTGATTCTTTGGCTTGGCTTAGACCTCAGTTTTTAAGAGAATAAAGACCAAGGGGAGGTCCTATATCCAATAAAAAACCGAGTAAACAGGCTAAAGAGCCGCGTTTAGGCCATGTTGGATAGAAGGAGAGAGGACCTTGGGGGGATGGCCCCCCAAGGGACTTCGATCACCTTGTGGTGTTTCTTGCAGCAGAGTTTTTTAGAAGAAGGAGAGCTTGTTTGTGCAGAGATTTCTTCGAGAATTCTTCAAGATTTTTCTTGGATTTTTTTGGACCTTTTTCTTCTTGGAATGACCCCCTTTTATAGGCTCTTGGTAGCCATGGGGTGATTTATGGGATTAATGACCCATGATGAGAGAATTGATGGCGTTGATGCTCCATGATGGGAGGAGTTACAAGTTTTAATTCTTTGATTTTGTAACTTGTTTTTCCTTGAACATGATTGGCCGATGGAGAATGATGGCATTTAATCGCCCTTAATCTCCATGAAGAGGGGAGTTTCATGAATCATGATTATTTGGATTTGTAACTCCCATTTGCTTGATTTTGATTGGGCCGTCCAAAATAATGGGTTAATGACCGCATTAAGTTTTCATAAAACGGGCCAATTAACTGCATTAAGTGGTCGCCAGGGCATTTGAAAAGTGGCAGGCCATGCCGCGTCTTTTGGGATTCTTCTTGTGATGATCGCCGATGGATCCACATGTTGTTTGATGTCGGATGGCGGTAACTTCAAACATTGGTTGATCTCAGTGGGCCAGTGACATCTGTCTTGTCGATTTCTCGATGGGTCAGACAGAAAGTGTACTTCTTTGGTCAGCCGGTTGGCAATCTTGGAGCAATCAATGATGACTTCATTCTCTTGACGACGGATCCGAAATGTTGATGAAGATTAGTTGATTTCAAGCATAAAAAATCAGATTTTTGAAAAACCAGAGTGGCTGGAATTCCCGAAACGCAAAAAGGGTTGGAAAACGGGCCATCCGGAGGAAAATCCAGTAACCCGGACTTCCAAGGTCGCCGCCAGTGACCATGGGATTTTTCCCCCTTGCGGTCGCCATTTCTCGGCCATTTTTTGATCTTTTTGATTCTTTCTTTCTCCTGTATTTTTCTTGACATTTCTCCTCTTTTATTGGCTTGATTCTTCTGAAGCAAACCTGACGAGAAGCTGTGCAAACCGAAGCACAAAGTTTTCTATTTTTTGGAAGAGCTGAAGACTTTGTAGCCGATTTTCTGTCAAGAGTCAAAACTAGGTCAAACGATGTCGGAATGACCCGAAATTTGAGGTGAAGCCTCCTGAGTAGTAGATAGGACCAACCATGGGCTTTTCTTTGAGTTTTGAAGTCCTATGGGGTCCCATCGCCAGTAGGCTTGATTTTGTTGCGGGAAAGATGTCGTGCTTTGATGTATGTTCAACCGATGTCCGATCGACTTGAATTTTGACAAGGAGCCTATTGGAGTCATTTTGAGACAATCCATTAGCTCTGATTTGGATGTCATGGTCCTGGGGTGCTCCGCCGACGGTAGCCTTGATTTTGTTTCTAAGCGTCAAAGTCGGGTCAAACGTTGTCGGAATGACCTGAAATTTGACGTGTAGTCCTTTAGAAGCATGTTGAAGCCACCCATGTGCTCTGTTTGATGAGTGATGGCCTCGGTGATTCTCGCCGCCGAGAGGCTTGATTTTATTGCTCGAGGGTTGATGGGGTCAAACGTTGTTGAAAGTCCAAGATCGAATCCTAGAGGGGGGGGGGGGGAATCGGGTGAGCTCAAATAACTAGACCAATTTTAATTTTCTTTGCTTTTAAGTCTCTTATGCTTTGAGGAAGAATAGTAGAATCAAACAAGAGAGCAACATCCATGAAAAGTAAGCAAAAAGACAACTACCATAACACAAGCATTTATAGTGGTTCGGCCAACATGCCTACACCCACTCCCCGTGTCCCTACCGAATTTTCACTTACTCAAAATAAGGTTTAGGTTCACCTTCAACCTTACAAATACATGACTATTCTTTTCAAAGGCTAAGCATAAACCTTTACAACACTATGCATGCTTTTCAAGGCTAAGCACCAACCTTTACAATCAAGAAGATTTTCTCTTAAGAAAAATGCCTATGAATGCATGGATTAAGAGAACAATGTAAGTGCAAATGAGTGCCTCTAAATAGGCTAAATAGAAAATGAAATCTCAACTTCTAGAAGCATGCATATGAATGACAAAGTCTATGAATAATGCATATACTAGAAATCACTCTATCTCTTTTTAGAAAGATGAAACTTTAAATTGATGCAATGATGATAATCATATGTATGAGAAAGAGTTTTTTGACAAACACATGAAAATTGTAAAGTGAACTAACTTGTTTTTAAAGAAGATAAACTTAAGTCTAACAAGTTAGTTTTGAAACAAGAAAACAATTTCATGTGAAAAAAAAACTATATGTTGGATTCATAAAGCTAAGATATTTCAAAGTTCAAAGCATGTTATGAAACACTACACTTCAAAAGGTAAGCATCTATTTAATCATGCATTGAAGAAAAACAAAGATAAAGAGACATAGCATGATTTTAAAAGACTTAGGATAAAGGAAGCACACCCATTAGAAGATCAAAGGTTGAATCAATGGAATGGCATCATAATCCCTTCAATAATGCTCTAGAAAAGTTGTAAGTCCTTGGCCTCAAAAGTCCTTGAAAGTTCAGCAACATTTTCCAAACAAAAAACCACTTTTTATAAAGAAAAAGTTCCCAACGGCTAGTCCCCGGTTGACCTGGTACAGGGCCGGGTCAACCGGGTGCACACAATTGCTATAAAAATGCCCGTTGGTGAAGCTAACAACTCAAAATCCCTTCCGACCCGCAGTATGCCCGGTCGGGCCCGGTCGATCAGCCACATAGGCAGGTCGACCTGAAGACTGCCCAGAAATTCTGAATTTTTTGAAACTTGCAACTTAGTGGGCATCTTTCTAGGGGACTTTGAGGCACATCAACCAAGCTTGAATCATGATTTAAAAAATGATGATAAAGTGAATTTTAGAAGAATGAAACATTCAAACCAAAGAAAATGATTTGAAAGACAAAGCATTTGGAAAGCTTGATTAGATTTGAACTTAAGGACTAAACACTTTGATGCTTGAAAATTTGAACTCGGACCTTCATGAACTAAAGTGACAAAACTGATTTGAAAACCATGCATAACATATGATAAAAACAAAGATTATGAATGAGAAATATACATGAAGATCCTAAGAATAAGAACATGAAAGAATGAGAGGTCAAGCTATGAAAATGAATGCATCCTATCAAATTGCAGCAAAACAAGAACTCTAACAATCTCCCTCTTTTGCAATTTGATGGCAACTCTAGAAGCTTGAAATCTCACTCAATTTTCTTTGAATCTTGAACACCAACATCTTTGGATATTTAAAGAGCTTTGGATATTCGGGAGCATTGGGATATTTTAGAGCTTTGGATTTTCCTTGCGAGAGCGACGACCTTAGACGACAAACCTAGAAGCTACACAAATAACACACTAGGCAAAGCTACTCCCCCTCAACATTAGCAACCCTTGAATCTTCTCCCCCTCAATTGGTGAACACCTTGTGGAACACTTGATATTTCTCTCCCCCTTTGACATCTAATTGCAAAGGAGCCTGCCCATCAATGAGAAAACATGCAGCCTTGTTAGTAGCACCTGTTTATAAGAGATATGATAAAAATAAAATGTGGTAACAGGTGATTAGCCAACAAAAATTTAGAATTCAAGGCAAGGGCCAATGCCCAATTGATGTCTCAATTTTATGAAGTGATCATTTCCAAGGGGTTTAGTAAATAAGTCAGCCAATTGGGTATCTGTAGGAACAAAAATTAACTCAATAGTGCCTTAGTCGGCATGATCATGCAAGAAATGATAGCGAATGTCAATGTGCTTAGTGCGAGAGTGCTGAATAGGATTTTTAGAAATACTAATGGCACTAGAGTTGTCACACATGATAGGCATGCATTGTTGTGGAACATTATAATCTAACAAAGTTTGTTTCATCCACAACAGTTGAGCACAATAGCTACCTGCAGCAATATATTCAGCTTTTGCAGTAGACAAGGATACAAAATTTTGTTTGTTGCTATGCCAAGCTACTAAGCAATTTCCTATGAAATAACAGCATCCACTGGTGCTTTTCCTATCGTCTATTGATCCTACCCAATCTGCATCACTATATCCAATTAATTGCAGAGTTGAGTCATGAGGATACTAGATACCATAATGAGAAGTCCCATTAATATATTTTATGATACGTTTAACAGCTTTAATGTGAGACTTCGGGGATCAGATTGATACCTAGCACATATTCCAACACTAAAAGAGATTAGGTTGGCTAGTAGTGAGATAGAGTAGGCTTCCTATCATGCTCCTATAAAGTTTCTGGTCAGCTTTCTTACCCTGAAGATCACTAGAGATTTTAGTTGTAGAGCCCATGGGATTGCAGCTAGTCTTAGATTCTCTTAAGACAAACTTTTTCACTATTTCTAGAGCAAACTTGGATTGACTAAGAAAGATACCATGATCAGTCTGACTAACTTGTATCCTAGAAAGAATTGTAGGGGTCCTACCAGACTCATTTCAAAAGTAGAGCTCATCAATTTAGAAAATCCTTGAGCAAGTTGATTAGATGTGGATCCAAAAACAATGTCGTCAACATATATCTGAGCAATGAGAATATCTTTATCAACCTTTTTAATGAGGAGAGTCTTGTCCACATTTCCACACTCAAATTCATTTTCAAGTAAGTGACTTGTAAGCTTTTCATACCAGGCTCTTGGGGCTTGTTTCAATCCATAGAGAGCCTTCTTCAACTTAAAAACATATTTCGGGTGATGAGGATCCTCGAAGCCTTGAGGTTGAGTAACATACACATCTTCCTCAATTTCACCATTTAAAAAGGCACTATTCACATCCATTTGAAACAGTTTAATCTTCATGCTACTGGCAAAAGCCAATAAAATTCGAATAGACTCCAAACGAGCTACAGGAGCAAAGGTTTCCTCAAAATCAATTCCTTCAACTTGAGCATACCCTTTGGCTACAAGTCTAGCTTTGTTCCTTATCACATTTCCTGATTCATCTAGCTTGTTCTTGAAAATCCATTTGGTGCCAATTTGACTTTTGCCTTCAGGAAGAGGTACAAGATCCCACACATCATTCTTTTTAAACTGATTTAATTCTTCTTGCATGGCATCAATCCATTCAGACTTGGTTTCTGCTTCAGAGAAGTTCTTGGGCTCAATTTGTGAAACAAAAGAATAGTGAGCACACAGATTATGAATGTCTTCTTGTCATGACTCCTTTTGTGATGTCTCCAATGACTTTATCCAAGTTGTGATCTCTTAATTACTTTGTGGGCATAGTAGGGACTGAGGGGATTTCTTCTTCAATTTCAGATGGAATAGGCTGCTCAACTAAGGTCTCTTCTTCATCATGAAGAGCTTTCTTAATTTGATTAGTCTCGTCAATGACAACATGAGCTGATTCCATAAAGCCATCGACCTGAGGTTAAACACTCTATTTGCCTTGCTTTTATCAGAATACCCTATGAAGATCCTTTCATCAGATTTGGAATCGAACTTTTCAAGCTGCTCTCTATCTCTTAAAATATAGCACTTACTACCAAACACTTTTAGTTATCCCAGATTTGGTTTTCTTCCAAAATACATCTCATAAGGGGTTTTGTTAGTGTTCTTTGTCAAATAAACATGGTTAATAAGATAACAAGCAGTATTTATAGCTTCAGCCCATAAGTTGCGAGGGAGATTTTTCTCATTAAGTAGGGTTCTAGCCATTTCTTGAATAACTCTATTTCTTCTTTTAGCTACTCCATTTTGTTGGGGAGTTTTTGGAGCAGAAAATTGATGACTGATCCCATGGCTTTCACAGAAGTCTGCGAATCTTTCATTTTCAAATTCGCCTCCATGATCACTTCTTATCTTCTTAATTTTGCAGTCCTTCTCAACTTGAATTTTCTTGCAAATCCTTATAATATTATCTACTTGAAAGTCCTGGGATCCTAACCCTAGAGGGGGGGGGGGGGGGTGAATAGGGTTTCCTACAAATATGACCAATTAAAAACCAAATTTAATTCTTTAAGGTAAACTAGTCACATAAGATGATTTACCAGACAAGATGCGGAAGCTAAGAAGACAAACACCACAAGTACACACCACTACACAAGGATTTATAGTGGTTCGGCCTCAATGCCTACGTCCATTACTGGCTTGTGATCCAATCACCCCACCGGATTTCCATTAATTATGCTTTTTACTAGTCTAAGCAATAACCTTTACAATGTTGTTTTTCTTAGGCTCAACAACAACCTTTACAATGTTGTTTTTCTTAGGCTCAACAACAACCTTTACAAGATGCTTTTCAAGGCTAAGCAATAACCTTTACAAAGTGAAGATTTTTCTCTAAGAAGGTGTCTCTTCAAGAACACTCTAAGAGATACATTTTAAGCACAAATAAAATGCCTCTAAATAGGCTGAATATGAAAGTGTAATTCAAATTACAAACATACACTCAATTAAGCCAAAGTGTGTGCACAAGTGTATGAATGTTTTACTTCAATCAATTTCAACAATGAAGCTCTTAAATGAATGCTTTATGCATTTTAAAATCAAAGCTTAGAAAAAGATGACTGAAGATAAATGCTAATCACATGAAGGATTCAATAACTTTGAAGAAATGAATTAAACAAGTTGTATGAATAATAAAGACTAAGAATGCATGTGATTTAGACAAGAAAGTTTGCAAATCATTCTAATGTTCCAAAGATGATAATGAGTTTGCTAAACATTTCTTTAAAAGCTAGAAATCATGCATAAAAGAAAATACAAAGATTTAAGCATGCATAGATTCTAATTTGAATGGAAATCAAAATGACAAGTATGATATACCTATTTAAAAACTCAACATTTGATTTCCAATGGTCTTCTAGCCTTCTTGGCTTTTTCCACTTCCTTTGGCTTCAATGGAGTCTCAAAGATTCAAGAATCAAGCCCTTAGAAAGGTTGGAATAGAATAGACTTTAAAGTGAAAAACAGTCCAACGGCTAGTTTGCCAGGTCGACCTGGGCCTGGTTCGGTCGACCTGGCCCAACGGTCAAAAAACCCCAACAGCTATATTTCCGGTCGACCTAGCCCTTGCCCGGTCGACCTGGCACAGAGGTCGGTCGACCGGCCACACAGGCCTGAGATGAGTTCCTTCATGTTTTTCAAAATTCCAAAGGTGCAACTTGGAACTCAAGGCCAATGTAGCTTATGCATACTAAAAAGATTCTAAAAATTATGAATGCATGCAAGGCACAAACCTAAATTCTCAATTTGATTTTTCAAAAATAATGCATAAAGAATTAGGTTTTCAAAAGTGTTTGGATTCTAAACCATGCATGAATCAAATTCATTTAAAAAACATTTGCAAATGCAAGTAGAATCCAAGATTCCAAAGTAAAAAACTAAGAGCTCATGTGTGTGATCATTTGATAGTGAATGTGAATGTGCATCCATCCAAATTGCAACAAACAAGGACCTAACACTACCGCATCAGATTTTGCATGAAGAAAGGGTACCCATCCAAATCTAGAATAATCATCAACCATAACTAGGATATACTTTCTCCCACCAATACTCTGTACAGGTGCAGGTCCAATGAGGTCCATATGAATGAGTTCAAGAGGACGAGAAGAGGATATATCTTTTATACCTTTAAAACTTTTCTTGATTTGTTTACCCATTTGACAAGCTTTGCACAATTCAGATTTGTAATCATCTAATTTCGGTATTCCTCTAACAATCTCTTTCTTGGATAAGATCTTCATCAGTTTGTAATTTATTTGACCCATTCTTTGTTGCCACAACTAATTTTCTTGGACTTTTGTCATTAAACACATGGATTCATTTTCACAACATTCTTCTATGGTGTAGATGTTATCTTTAGTATGTAATCCAGTGAGTAGAACTTTGTGGGATTTCTCATCCAGAACTTTGCAAGATTTGTTATCAAAAACAAATTTGTTTCCTTTATCACATAACTGACTTGTACTCAAGAGATTATGCTTTAAGCCATCCACAAGGAAAACATCTTTTAAAGTAGGCATTTGATCTCCTCCAACACAGCCTTTTCCTATAATCTGAGCTTTCCGATTATCTCCAAATGACCCATTTCCTTCATCATAGTTCTCAAGTGTGATAAATCTAGAACGGTCTCCAGTCATATGCTTGGAGCAACCACTATCCAAAAACCATCTAGAGTTTTCTTTAACTTTAAGAGCGGTTTGAACTAGCAAGTTCTTGACACTTTTCTCTTTTTCAATCCAAGTAGCCTTAATGAAGGTAAAGGTAGAGGTCTTGGGAACAAACTTAAAAGGAGCTCTAGAAAGATGATTTTGAGACATCCTAAACTTAAAGGGACAATTTGGAACTAGATGACCTATTTGATTGCAAAAGTGACAAGTCCATCTAAAAGAAAAGAAGATTTTATCTATAGGTTTCAGATGAGTCCTAGAAATATGTTGAAAGTTATTCTTCTTGCTACTAGAGGAGCATTCAAAACCTATACCATTCTTGTTACCAAAAATTTTGTTCATACCTAACATTTGATAGAATTTGTCATTTCCCAAGGTAAGTTTATCAACAACGTGTTTTCCCTTTTTAAGTTTCATTTGTAGAGATTCTGATTCTTGTTGACTAGATTCTAGCAGACATTGTAATTTATAATTTTGTTTTTCAGCTTTAGCTAGATTGTCATTAGCGGTAGTCAACTTAGATTGAACATTTCTTATCTCATTGTCTTTCAAGATTAATTGATCTTTTAAAACATTTAGATCATTCACAAGCCTTTTAGATTCAATTTTTAAACTTTTATTCTTCTTGGTTATGACTTCACATAGTTCATATAGTTCCTCATAGGCTTGATGAATATCATTTTCACTATTCTCATCATTTACTTCTTCTATTAAAACATTATGATCATTGTTTTCTTCAATGGGAGTAAATAGAAGCCAAGAAGTGGAGTTATCATTATCTTCATCATTTTGAAGTTCATTATTGTCACTACTTTCATCTTCATCATCATCCCAAGTTATGTTCAAAACTTTCTTTCCTTTCTTATCTTTCTTTTCGGATTCTTTAGGGGAGGGACAACTTAGAGCGATGTGACCAAATCCTTTATAGTTGTAACATTGCACATCCTTCTTGGTAAAAGATCCCCTTGAGTTCCTTTGAAAATTTTCATTTCTAGAATCCTCAGAATTTTTATAGTTCTTTTTGTTTTTAAGGAAATTCTTAAACTTCTTAGCAAGCAAGATTGTGTTTTCATCATCACTCTCACTCTCATTATCATTTTCTTTATGTTGGGAGCTAAGAGCTACACCTTTCTTCTTGCTAGGGACTTCAAAATCTAATTCATAAGTGAGAAGATTTCCTCTAAGTTCTTCAATTTTGATCTTGTCAACATCTTTACTCTCAGTTATAGCTTCAATCTTGGGTTTGAACCTTTTGGAGAGAGATCTTAAGATTTTTCTAACAGCTTTCGATTCATCCATCTTTTCTCCTAGACCTATGAGGGAATTAACAATTTCCATGAATTTTGTATAGAACTCGTCAAAGGTTTCTTCCTCTTGCATTTTGTGTTCTTCATACTTTGTTGTCAACATTTAGAATTTAGCTACCTTGACTTGATTAGTCCCTTCATCAGTGGTCTCTAAGGTATCCCAAACTTCCTTAGCCGTATTACAATTAACTACAATGTTGAACTCTTCTTGAGACAAGGCACAATACAAGGCATTTTTAGCTTTAGCATTTAGATTTGTCCTATCTTTCTCTCCTTGAGTCCAGTCTTTCTTAGGCTTAGGCTTGATAGATATAACATGTCCTTCTGAATCTTGTTCAGTGATAGTGGGTTCATGATACCCTTCTTCAATGATATTCCAAAACATCTAGACTTTGAGACTCTAGAAAGACTTGCATCCTAATCTTCCAATACCGGTAATGAGAACCATTAAACAAGGGTGGTCTATTAGTGGCATGACCTTCTCCTAATTGGGCTTGCATTGTGACCACAAAAGCAAAAACTCACTCTAAGGATTCTAACTCTAGGTTGTTAGAACTAAACAAGAGCACCTAGGCTCTGATACCAATTGAAAGTCCAAGATCGAATCCTAGAGGGGTGGGTGAATAGGGTGAGCTCAAATAACTAGACCAATTTTAATTTTCTTTGCTTTTAAGTCTCTTATGCTTTGAGGAAGAATAGTAGAATCAAACAAGAGAGCAACATCTATGAAAAGTAAGCAAAAAGACAATTACCATAACACAAGCATTTATAGTGGTTCGGCCAACATGCATACACCCACTCCCCGTGTCCCTACCGAATTTTCACTAACTCAAAATAAGGTTTAGGTTCACCTTCAACCTTACAAATACATCACTATTCTTTTCAAAGGCTAAGCATAAACCTTTACAACACTATGCATGCTTTTCAAGGCTAAGCACCAACCTTTAGAATCAAGAAGATTTTCTCTTAAGAAAAATGCCTATGAATGCATGGATTAAGAGAACAATGTAAGTGCAAATGAGTGCCTCTAAATAGGCTAAATAGAAAATGAAATCTCAACTTCTAGAAGCATGCATATGAATGACAAAGTCTATGAATAATGCATATACTAGAAATCACTCTATCTCTTTTTAGAAAGATGAAACTTTAAATTGATGCAAAGATGATAATCATATGTATGAAAAGTGTTGTTTGACAAGCACATGAAAATTTTAAAGTGAACTAACTTGTTTTTAAAGAAGATAAACTTAAGTCTAATAAGTTAGTTTTGAAACAAGAAAACAATTTCATGTGAAACAAAAACTATATGTTGGATTCATAAAGCTAAGATATTTCAAAGTTCAAAGCATGTTATGAAACACAACACTTCAAAAGGTAAGCATCTATTTAATCATGCATTGAAGAAAAATAAAGATAAAGAGACAAAGCATGATTTTAAAAGACTTAGGATAAAGGAAGCACACCCATTAGAAGATCAATGGTTGAATCAATGGAATGGCTTCATAATCCCTTCAATAATACTCTAGAAAAGTTGTAAGTCCTTGGCCTCAAAAGTCCTTGAAAGTTCAGCAACATTTTCCAAACAAAAAGCCACTTTTTATAAAGAAAAAGTTCCCAACGGCTAGTGCCCGGTCGACCTGGTACAGGGCTGGGTCGACCAGGTACACACAACGGCTATAAAAATGCCCGTTGGTGAAGCTAACAGCTCAAAATCTCTGTCGACCGGCCACACAGGCAGGTCGACCTGAAGACTGCCCAGAAATTCTGAATTTTTTGAAACTTGCAACTTAGTGGGCATCTTTCCAGGGGACTTTGAGGCACATCAACCA
Source organism: Cinnamomum chago (assembly GCA_038049695.1). NCBI lineage: Eukaryota > Viridiplantae > Streptophyta > Magnoliopsida > Laurales > Lauraceae > Cinnamomum > Cinnamomum chago. The sequence continues at coordinate 55,143,649 of CP142451.1, forward strand.
AGCTTGAATCATGATTTAAAAAATGATGATAAAGTGAATTTTAAAAGAATGAAACATTCAAACCAAAGAAAAGGATTTGAAAGAGAAAGCATTTGGAAAACTTGATTAAATTTGAACTTAAGGACTAAACACTTGGATGCTTGAAAATCTGAACTCAGACCTTCATGCACTAAAGTGACAAAACTGATTTGAAAACCATGCATAACATATGATAAAAACAAAGATTATGAATGAGAAATATGCATGAAGATCCTAAGAGTAAGAACATGAAAGAATGAGAGGTCAAGCTATGAAAATGAATGCATCCTATCAAATTGCAACAAAACAAAAACTCTAACAGTTGTCGGTTTCACTTGAAGGATCTTGCAGTTTTTGTTTGATTCTGACAAGATTTGATGCTTAAAGTATCATTGCCTGCTTGTAGTAGGATGCAGCTTCATGTGGCATCTTGATGTTGAGAAGGCAAGGTGACTTTTTTGGTGTCAACAAATGCCCCCTCGAGGTACAGCGACGAGTAGCTTTTGGAGTCGATGTGCCTCGAAGAGAAACTTGAAGGAGAGCTTTTGACTTGACCAAGAGTCTTTGAGCATTTCTTCTCTTTTTTTTAGTAGCCTTTTGAGTTCCCAAGGGGATTTTATGGTAGTGAGAGGGATCACGTACCATCTAAAGGCAAAGTTTTGAAAATGACATGAGGGTTTTGGGTTTTCCTTTTTGACCTTGTGAACCTAAGGGCTTTATGTGGCACATTAGGAGGTCAAGTGGATTTTTTGGTTTTTGACCTTGTGACCTAACAAGCTGTATGTGGCGGGTTAGGGGGCCAGGGTTTGATTTTTTATTTTGACCTTGTGACCCAACAAGCTATATGTGGCAAATTGGGGGGTCAGATTTGGTTTTGACCTTGTGACCTAAAAAGCTGTATGTGGCGAGCTAGGGGGTTAGGATTTGTTTTTTGGTTTTGGCCTTGTGACCTAACAAGCTGTATTTGGCAAATTAGGGGACCAGAGTTTTGTTTTGTTGCTTTTTTTTTTTTTTTGGAATGTCAATTTCAAGATTTTGGCTTAATTTGGTTCATGAGGTTGGGTGGTTCGAATTTTTGGAAACTCATGAGGCCTTTTTTTTTTTGAATGGTTCAATCAACTCAAGAGAGGCATGGAACCATTTTGTATGCTCTTGGTAAGAGGGATTTTTCTTTGACTAAAAGCCTCTTGTAGTGCCTAGGTGGTCAAACCTGGTTCATGTGGGCTAACCCATGGGATCGTAAGCTTTAGAGATGGCTTAGATCTCATATGGTGTCATTTTGTAAAAAAATATCTAAAAGTATCTCTTGTGGGTAGAGAATATCTAAAAATATCCTTACTTGGAAATAATCTCTCATGTTTCCTTGATTTTGGGAGAGATTTTCTCAAAGTATCTTTCTTTAGGAGAGAATATTTCTCATTCCCTTTCTTTTTAGAGAGAATTTCTCAAAGAATCTTCTCTTTAAGAGAGAATATCTGAAATCCCTTTTCTTTTGGGAAAGTTGCTAGTTCTTAGCATTTACCTCCTTGATTTCCTCCTTGTTTCTTCTTTTGGTTTGCTCTCCTCTATAAAGGCAAAGGAGGTTGGATCTCTTGCCCTTATTACTTTCTTTTTGCAAAAGTCTTCAAGAGTGCTCCAAGATCAAGAACTTCTCTTCTTCTTCAAGAATCTTCAAGTTCTCTTTCTTCTTCTCCATCCATGGCTTCAAGTAAGTTTTCTTCCTTCACAAGAAACTCCATGTAGAAGTAGAAATTTCTTTCTTTTATTTTTTCCTTTCTTTTTATTTTTCTTTCTTTTTTTTCTCCTCTTCTTTTTTTGCACGTGTTTTTCTTCTCCTTTTTTTTTACACATGCTCGTTCTTTTTTTTATTCACGGTTTTTTTTTCATCTTTCTTTTTTCTTTTTTTTTTGAACTTTTTTTTTTTGGCTTTACGGATAGGTCCGTACTACCACGTGGTAGTGGGCCAGCTTGGAATTTTCTTTTGAAGAGATTTCTCTCTTTTCTCTCTTCTTCCCCCTTTTTTTTTTTCCTTTCCCTCTTTTGCTTAGCATGATAATGAGGTTTATGTAAGGCAAGATGTTCATACATTTTTTTTATGCATCAAGATAGAAGGCTAGAATCTCTAGGTCAAGTCAACATGAATTTTGACTTGGACAAAATTTGATTGGTTTTAACCAAATTGGGTTGGAATTGGTCAAACTTTCATTAAAGTTTTCCTAGCATCTAATGCATGATGATTTTCTTTGATGCATGATTTTTAGTAAATTGGCTTGGGAAGCATGATGATGCATACCTGGAAATCTTTTGTAAGTATTGGGATTTAACGCTTGCAGCAATGTTGAGCCCTTTCTTAATCTTGCGGGATTTTGGGGAGCTTTGCAAGTTTTAGAGTTTTAGAGCACGCAACAATGTTGAGCCCTTTTTCAAGCTTGTGGAGAAGACTGCTTGATCTCGCAGCAATGTTTGAGTTCAAACCATCTTTGAGAATCTTCCATTAACTATGAGCTTGTAGTGGTGTTGAGTTCATCTTCAAGCTTCCTATCTTCTTTGGGGTGTTTCCCTTTTCTTCCGAATCGCCCCGAAACCATGCCAAAATTTCGCTAGAAATTTTTTTTTTATAGCAAAATTCTATCATTTTGGTGATGATTGATCCCTTTTTTATCCTTTGCAGGTAGTTCTTCCAGAACGAACAAGGGCAAAGAGCTTGTTACTGATGCACTTCGCCGGTCTACCAGGTCTCCTAATGTGATAGTACAACAGGCCTCAGAGAAGGTTGTTAGGGATTTTGTGTTTTGCAATTATCATATTAGCACCATTTGAATTTTCACACATGCATTGATTTAGAAAAACGTGAAATCTTGATTTACACATGCATTGTTTTTAAGACTTGTAGAAATATTAATTTATGCATCTTTTGATTTTAAACTTGGATGCTATTAGTTTTCGAAAGAAGATTTTCGAATCAAGCTTGCCTATGTTTTTAAAAGTTTCAAATCATCTTAGGCATTTTAGGTTTCATGTTTTTAAAAGTCTTAGAATGATTTAAAACATGTTTCCAGACTTGATTCTATGGCCTAGACCTCCAAGACCAAGTTTCCCTTTCAAAAATCATTTTTATGAATCTTTATAATCAAGGAAAGTTTGGTCAACCGAACTTTTGTCGGTCAGCTGTCGGTTCCTATTCCAGAATATGAAATTTATGTTTTCTGGGAACTTCGGTCAGCTATCGGTCAAGTGTCGGTCACCTGTCGGTCGACCGAACTTCTGTTCGGTTAACCGACAAGTGTATTTCGGTCAGCAAATTTTCGAAATATATGACCGTTGAGTTCGGTCGACCGAACTCCAAATGTCGGTCGACCAACAAGCTAGCCATTAGACAACTTCTTCTATAAATTGAAGTTCATTCCTTAGCCAAATTTGAGGATCCAAGGGATACTCCTTGAGGTGTTTTGAGGCCAAACAAAGGGGAATGAGCTAAGGGAGGCTAGTTGGTCAAGAAAAAGGGAAGCTAAAGCTTGGAATCATAAGTAAATCATCTATGTAAGCTTAGTTTTCCTTATCATATGTTTTCATGCTTTGTTTAAATATTTAAAAAATGAATTTTAGCATTATAACTATGATGTGTTGAATTCATTACTTACATTTAATCTTTGATCTAAGTTGTATTGGATTATTCATCTTGATTCAAACCAAGTTTGTTTTAAACTTCATAAATCCTGCTTTGTCAAAACCTTTGGTTACTTTTATAGCATGATTCATTTACTTGGTTGAATCCTTATTGTTTTCAATCACATTAGAACCATAGTTTAGCTACTTCGTTTTTGAAAACAAATTGCACATGCATCACATGTTTAGTCTTAAATAGTTTCGTACAACTTGTGAGCCTTTAATATTCATATCATCAACAAGTTAGTGTTCATACATGTGATTTGCATTTCACTTCAATCAAATTAATTTTTGTGTTTTACACTTTCAAAGGCTTTAAGCTTACATTCATTGAGCTATCATTTTTAACTTGATTGAAGTTTTCACACACACACCATGAGCATTCATCTTTGCATTACATAGAGTGTTGTGTGAGTTTGTTTTTCAATTTCATATCCGCCTATTTTAGAGGCATTATAATTTAGCTTAAATTGTATCTCTTTTAGTTTTTGTGTAGACACTACTTTGAGAGAAATAATTCTTCTTGTAAAGGTTATTGCTTAGCCTAAGAAAAGCATAGTGTATAGGTTATTGCTTAGCCTAGAAAAGCATAGTGTATAGGTTGATGTTAAGCCTTGAAAAACATCAGTGTTATAGGTTATTGTTTAGCCTTGGAAAGCATAATGTAAAGGTTATTGCTTAGCCTATTGAAAAGCATAGATAGTGGAAATCCGGTGGGGTGTTGGATCACAAGCCGGTAGTGGATGTAGGCAATGAGGCCGAACCACTATAAATCATTGTGTGATGGTGCATGATTTGTGGTGATTGTTTTTGTTAGTTTCCACATTTAGTTTAATAATCATCACTAGTGGCTAATTTAATTTAAAGAAGTTAAAATTGTTCATAATTGGTCACTAATTTGAAGCTCACCCTATTCACCCCCCCTCTAGGGTTCGGATCCCGGACTTTCAATTGCTATCAGAGCGAGGTTACTCCATTATAGGGCTTAACAACCCGGAGTTGATCCTTATTAACTAAAGTCTAGATTAGAACCTTAGTGTTGTGTTTTATTGCATATCATTAAAATGATTTCCACTATAGTCAAATATGAAATTATCCTCCCTAGATCTCTATTTCCCCAAAGAATCATTTCACCACTCTAAGACTTTTTCGAGTTAAATCTCCAAGAGTTGGTGGGACTCAAAAGTGAACCCTCAAGGACAACCTTATCAATACCTTAGGTGAATTTTCAAAGGTTATCAATTAATCAAACCTTAAGGCCTTGAACCTCATTGGACCACCCTATTCTTTATTTTCTCATCATATTGTTGGTCATGTTACATTTGCATTTTGTTTCTATATAGTCACATCTCTTCAAATGCAATGTTTCTTTGTGATCATTTGATTTTGTCTTCATGAACTTTTAGTTATATCTCATGGTTTTCAAAATCCTTTGATTGCAATATTACCATGATAGATTTGCATTTTGTTCATTTAGTTATATCTCTTGTAGTAAATTTCTATTAATGATCAATTGATTGTGATTACAAATGCTTTCATAGCTAGATTTTTCATGATCAATTGATGTTGGAAAATCATTTCAAAAATGTCATATTAGATCTTTTTGGTAAATCAAATGATTTGAAGCAACTTAAGATTTTCATTGATTTTTTAAGTTATACTTTCAAATGGAAAATTATTGTTTTGAAAAATCAACTTGTATGTGTTTTAAATAAGTTATATATTTTAAAATGCAAAGTTGAAAATTGAGAATGTGTTATCTTCAAAATCATTCTTTTTATACTCATTGTTGGATTTTGTTTATAGAAATGATTTGAAGATTGTATGAATGGAAATGCTCTAAAACTTCATTAGTTATAATCATCAAAGCATGTTCCATGTTCTCATTTCCTTATGCATTTGGTTATATCATCTTAGAAATGGAAATGAATGTTGTTATAAGCTATTTGAATCTTTGCTCATTTGGTTACACTCTTTTTATATGCAAATGTCAATTGGTTCCATGTATGGTTGTGATCTTAGTTGTATTTGTAGAAACCATACTAGAACTCAAATCCATCATTTATACTTTCTAGTCATTTTTTTAAATGGATGGTTATGATGTTGATTCATGTATATTCTCTAAGTGTTGTCATCCTTATACATGTTTCAACTTCATAGTAGTGATCTTGATCATATGAACATCTTTAATATCCTTTCTTTGTATTTCATATGATTTTGATACTTTGAAAATTGCATGCATCACTTCCACAAACCAACACCTTCATTGTCACGAATGGTGAGATTGGTTTTACTTTGAAGGAATTGAGCGCCATCACCAGGCTGCCTGTCCTCGGCAAACTCTGTAAGACCCCGACCCGAGTGACCTCGATTAGTGTTAATTAAGTTGTGGGTTAGTTCTAAGCTTGATTAGTGATTTTGGCTAAGTTGGGTTTGGAACATCTTTTGAAATAGTTTTGGGGAATTTTGAGTGCCTTAGTGACTAGTGGGGCCCTTTCGGGGTTCCTTATATGACCTTACGTTTACTTGGGGGATTATCTGAGATTCCTATGATTTGTATTTTTATCTCGTTAATCCCGACAACTTTCATGTTGATCCCATTCCCGTTCAAGACCCTGAAACCCGATTTCTTAGCCTTGAGGGCAAAACAATCATTGTACACCAAATATGTACCCAAAACTTAATATCCCCGAAATCCGTGAAACATATACTTTTTGAAAACTAGATATTTCAGCGATCATTTCTTCCTTCTTCGTCGAATTCATTCGAAGTCCCGCGAAAGCCACGATTTCAGCCCAACAAGTTTCTTAAGTGGTGGGACCCAACCCCATTTGCTATAAAGAGGGAAACCCATTTTTTCTTTCCTCCCTTCACCATTTCCAGCACAAGAAGCTTAGCCTAGGGTTTTCTTGCTTCCCTCTTCTTCTTCTTGTTCTCTTCATCCCAATCTCCCACCAAACTTGCACCAACATCAAAATGGACTTCATCATTCTCTTCCTCACCTTGAAGGCTACCTCTTGATACCATTTGTGAAGAAAACCTCTCATTCCAAGATCTTCATTGACCTAACTCTTGCCATTAGTGGACCTTACAAGTAAGTTCCCTCCCCAATCTTCTACATATGTATTGTTGTGACCCTAGAGAAGCTTCATCTCCATTATTGAAAGTTCTCTCCTTCTATTTCATTGTTTGACCGATTTTAGGGTTTGTTTTTGGCGATTTTGTTTGTGGTTGTAGGATTCTTGAGAGAGCTTGGTTAGTAGCCTGATTTCTTGATTAGAAGACCCAAGGCTGAAAGTTCATGCTATAGAGATCTGAACTTGGACGTCCATGGCTGATATGGTTTTTCTTGTTTTAAAACAAAACCAAATCTGATTATTCAGCCATGAAACATGCATAAAAACTCCATGAAATCATGATCAACATGTGTATAAAGCAAGGAGATGATAGAGGACTAATACCTTGATGATATGAATGCCTCAAATCTCTGAAAAGAAAGCTACAAAGGTCTGATCTCAGCCTGCAATCAGCAATGTAAGTTGCAGGAATTTCTGCAGCAGATTTTTCCTTTGATCTTCTCTTCTATTCCACAACCCAATCTGATTGGCTCTGATTTTGGGATCAAAATATGGATTCCAAGAAGGGTTTTCTGAACTACACTTTGTGGAAAAAGTCCAGGACCTGACCAGGACTTGATCTCCTCTCTCCAATGAAGAAGAAGAGAGCAATGGGCTGGGCTTGAGTTTTTCTTCTTGACTTGGGCGGCCAATGGAGCTCCTATTAATCCACGCCTAGGGTTAATTCCTCTCTCCTTTTTTCATGTGCTGCACGCCCAGGGTAGTGTCTCATATATTTATAAAGTTCACATTCCTTTATGAGTCCTCTCTCTAATAGGAATAACAATCCCATAAAATAAGCAACCAGCCACCTTAGTTGTGCAACACTTTCTAATTAAAGATACTAAAAATTAGTAAACTTCAATTATAGGAATTCTTACCCAAAGAGGAGTTCTTTCTTCCAAGTAAAGATACCTAGTTAAACTTGGAAACCTCACACAAGGGGCTCTCCTTATGGCTGGCCCACAAGATAGATAAACACACCATCGCCCACAAGTTAATAATTTAGCTAGAGTTAAATTCATGTATGCCATCAAAAGCCTATTTGAATTTAAACTAAAAATTATTCTTCCACAAAATTAATTCAACCACATATCATTTAATTAAATTAGGAAACCATGCCAATATAGGAAGATGGCTAGAAGAGGGACCAAAAGACATATTTTCCCTTGGCTCCCAAAATGACCAAAATGTCCATGCTAACCCCATAGCAACATTAAGATCATTTTAACCCTAACTCATTCCACTAAAGAGTTATGGTTGCACTCCAGAGACAAATATTAAATTGCAAATTAAGCTCATCATAAACTGACGATTGTCTTTGACCTACCAAGTACAATGACCACAATGCCCCTCTATGTAACATCCATAATCAAGTAGGTTAACCGATGTACTATCTACCTTCTTGATTACATCTCATCCTTAGAACTTCATACCCTTGACTTAATCATCATCCGGATATCATTCTCTTGATCCAGGGAGCGACCCACAAGTTCAATATCCATATGGAACATCCATATACTAAGATCTTAGATTCTGATGATTAATCGGATAATTCTAAGGGGACGATCATTCCATCACACGATGGCATAGATTCCATATTGCATTTGCACATCCCAACTAATCAAGCCCGAGTACCCAAAACACAGAGCTGTTGACCCATGAACAGGATCCCACCCATAGTGAATTAAAGTACAAGAACTCGACTTCGTCAGCTCATCCACAAATGCTCAAGATTAAGAGCACTGGTCACTCAGTAACAAGAGGTGACTTGATCTCTCTCTGTGATAGTACTATTTTAGAGATCACACCTTTAATGGTCCTGTTCAATGCATGACACATGCACTAGTGAGATATATCCGGGAAAGACCTCCCGTGACTAAGGTAAGTCACCCTGAACACAGGAGAGTTTCTCACTATAACTTATACCAAGATGAAGTGCCCAACTCCATCTCTCAGTTATGAACAAGTTTATTGTTTCAAGTGTCCATGACTTAGACCTTTCTGTGTGTAGCCACTACACACCCAAGTCATTTACTAGAAAACAATGGGCCTTACACAACCATACACATACACAAGTAATAAGAGAAAAATGTCGTTCTATTAAATAACCAATAAATATCCAGTAACAGAGATGTGAGTGCAGTCAGTGGGCTTTAGGGCATACACCAATCCCGACAATCTCCCACTTGCACTAAAGATCACTACGACCTAACCTAACTCCCATAGACTCAACATGTGAAGTAAACACTTTCTCAGTGAGAGTCTTAGTAAATGGGTCAGCTAAGTTATTTGCTGAGGCAATCTGCTCTACCACTATTTCTCCATCCTGGATGAATTCCCGGATCAAGTGGTACTTTCTCTGAATATGCTTGCCTTTTTTGTGATTCCTGGGCTCTTTGGAGTTATCTACTGCACCAGTATTGTCGCAGTACATGACAATCGGTTTTTGCACTGCAGGAACTACTCCCAATTCCAATAGGAATTTTCTGAGCCATACTGCTTCCTTCACAGCTTCCGATGCAGCCACATACTCTGCTTCCATGGTAGAATCAGCGGTACAATCTTGCTTGACACTTCTCCATGATATAGCCCCTCCTGATAGAGTAAAGACGTATCCCGAGGTAGACTTTCTGCCATCTACATCCGACTGGAAATCAGAGTCTGTATACGCCAGTGGCGTTAGATCATCTGCTCGGTAGGTTAGCATATAATCTTTCGTTCTTCGAAGATACTTGAATATATGCTTAACAGCTGTCCAGTGCATAGGTCCAGGGTTTGATTGATATCTACTAACCATGCCAACGGCAAAGCAGATATCTGGTCTAGTACACAACATTGCATACATGAGGCTTCCAACAGCTGATGCATATGGTACTCTCCTCATGCTGTCTATCTCCTCAGGTGTTTTCGGACATTGATTCCGAGATAGTGGTACTCCATGTCTAGAAGGTAGCAAGCCCTTCTTGGAGTCATGCATGTTATACTTGACCAATATCTTCTCAATATACGAAGATTAGGATAAGGCTAACATCTTGTTCTTGCGATCTCGCAAAAGCTTGATCCGTAAGACATAGCTCGCCTCACCCAAATCATTCATCTGAAATTGAGATGATAACCAAACCTTAGCAGACGACAACATGCCAACATCATTTCCAATGAGTAATATGTCATCCACATATAGGACTAAAAATGCAACTGTGTTTCCACTCCCTTTCTTATACACACATGGTTCATCAATGTTTTGATCAAAGCCAAAGGATTTGACTGCCTGACTAAACTTGATGTTCCATGCCCTAGATGCTTGCTTAAGTCCATAAATGTACTTTTTAAGTTTACAGACCATGTTCTCTTGGCCACCAGCAATGAATCCCTCTGGTTGCATCATATAGATGCATTCGTCAAGACTTCCATTTAGAAAAGCTGTCTTGACATCCATCTGCCATATCTCGTAGTCATAATGACATGCGATGGCTAAGAGAATTCTAATGGATTTAAGCATAGCCACTGGTGAAAAGGTTTCCTCATAATCGATACCCTCTTTCTGAGTATATCCTTTCGCCACCAGTCTTGCTTTGAAGGTTTCAACCTTCCCATCCACTCCTCTCTTTCTCTTGTAGGTCCATTTGCACCCTATGGGTTTGATCCCTTCAGGTGCATCCACAAGTTCCCAGACTTGATTGGAATACAGAGAATCCAATTCAGATTTCATCGCTTGCTGCCACATGTCAGGATCTATATCCGTTACTGCTTCATCGTAACTAGTAGGATCCTCAACCAGATCCTCGGAGTCTGTCATAAAGGACACTCCTAGATATCTATCTGGTGGTCTAGAAATTCTCCCACTACGACGAGGCTCCGGAGTGTTAAAAGGAATGTTTTGATTATCTACAGTCTCAGGATCTGGCACAGATGTTGCAGGAGTTTCTAAAAGAATCTCCTCAAGTGTTTCTTTACAACCAAGCTCTTGGTGCATCATGCAATCATCCTCCAAGTATCTAGCATGAGTGCTGATAAGCACCTTTTGCTCCTTTGGATGATAAAAGATGCCTCCTCTCGTTCCCTTAGGATACCCAATGAAGTAGCACATTTCCGATCTGGGTTCTAGCTTGGTAGCTTTATCATTCAGTACATAGGCTGGACAACCCCAAATGTGGATATGTCTTAAACTGGGTTTTCGACCTGTCCACATTTCTCGAGGTGTCCTAGGTACTGATTTAGAAGGTACCAGATTCAAAATGTATGCTGCTGCTTCTAGGGCATATCCCCAAAAAGATATGGGTAGGGTTGCATGACTCATCATGGACCTTACCATATCAAGAAGGGTACGATTTCTTCTCTCTGCTACACCATTTTGCTGGGGTGTACCCGGTGCAGACAACTGAGACACAATCCCATGTTGTGTGAGGTACTCCTTGAACTCACCCAGGAGGTACTCGCCACCTCGATCAGATCGAAGAGCTTTGATATGTTTCCCTAGTCGTAACTCTGCCTCAGCCTGGAATTGTTTGAACTTATCAAACGCTTCAGACTTGCGTCGCATTAGGTACACATATCCATACCTAGAGTAATCATCAGTGAAGGTGATGAAATACTCATAACCTCCTCGAGCTAATTTGTTCATAGGACCACACACATCAGTGTGAACCAATTCTAACAACTCCTTGACCTCAGTCCCTTTCCAGAGAATGACCTTTTGGTCATCTTTCCCATGAGACAAGATTCACACTGAGGTAAAGGTTCAAGATCTAATGAGCTCAAAAGCCCATCCTCTACCAACCTTTGAATCCGTTTTAGGTTAATATGACCCAAACGTAAGTGCCAAAGATAAGTGTCATTGGTCGAAGATACCTTCCTCTTAAGGGAAGATGAGCTTTCTAGTTGTACATTATGCAGTGTGGGAGCAATAGAATACATTATTTTCGTCGCTGAAAATCCCATTTGTTGTTGCATGCATTCTACCAGAACATATAATATTTCCATTTCTACTGATTTCAACACCAGAATGGAAATAAACTGAATAATGAAATTCAATAAGTCTGGAAACTGAAATTAAATTCTTCCTTATGTCCAGAACATAGATAACATTATTTAAAACTAATATCCTATCATGCGGAAAATGTAAAGTAACAGCTCCCACTGCAACAGCCCAAATCTTTGCTCCATTTCCAACTCTAAGGTCAAACTCCCTTTTTCAAGCTTTTTCATTCTTGAGAGAGCTTGGTTAGTAGCCTGATTTCTTGATTAGAAGACCCAAGGCAAGTGGATGAATTGATGTTTTGAGTTTTGAATGGTTTTCATGAGAAGTATCAATGATTTCATTATTTCTTTCATGCTTTCACTGAGTCGATTGATTTGAAATAAATGTTCATAACGAATCTTGTTAGCTTGTTTAATCCTTACAAATGTTAGCATTTATGGCCTATCATTTAATGCTTTCAAGTGACTTAGATGAATGCTTGTGATTTGGTGGATTTTCTCCTCTTTTGTGATTGATTGAGAATGGAAGGAAAGTGAAGGGAGAAATGTAAGATGAAAGAGTGGAAGTGTTGAATGATGAATTGGAGGAGTCTTGGACTCATTTAATTGGAGGAATGTAGGGGGGATGATGTGAGGATGGTTTAAGGGAAAAAAAGGGGCTCAAATCTAAACATAGTGGGGAGTTTCCCGCACTTGGCGGTATGCTAGTGGTCACATGTCTGCTAGCCGCCAGTCACCGCCAGATAACCGAACTGTCGGGTTACATTTCTAGAGAGCACCATTTTCTCTTGAACCCAGCGGTCAGCCTCACGGTTATCCAGCGGCGGCTAACCACCAGCTAACCGCACCATTTCGGTTCCATTTCCAGTAGCTGCATTCTGTCAGACCAACCACGGTCAACCGCGCGGTCATCCAGTGGCTAACCGCTGAGCGTATCAGCAGCTAACCGCCATCTAACCACTAGGTGACCGAAATTACCCAGGAATTTTTAAATGAAGAGAAATTTAGAGGGTTTCTATCCCAGTCATTTGTGAACCGTTTTTGAGAATGATGGGGACTGTTCACCTGGAAATATGTATAAGGCCCATTTGAGAAAGAAATCACATCACGAAGATTCATCAAATATTTTGAAATTATTGAGGTGTATAAGGAGCCCGGAATGTCTCCCAACTCAAGAGTACCAAGATGTTATTAAATTGACATATGGGACCCCTATTCACCTTAGACAAATCTTGAACCCGATATTTTGCCCGAAACTTCAATATTTCATTTGTATTCCCTTGCTCCCGAGATTTATGCTATCTGATTTGTTATTCCCGAAATGCATTGCCCGACATGAGATGACAGTTGTTCCTTGAGCACCCTGTCCCGCTTGTTTACATAGTTGCACTTAGTGTATTTTATACATGTTCTGATTTCTTACATATGACCTATGAGTCGGCATCACTAAGCTTGGATAACCTTGTCGGTTTCGTCCACCGATTTGGAGATCCCCCTCCCGTCCCGCCAGCTGCAGTTTGGATCCCGATGTCCGGTTTATTGTAGTGGCCCCGTCCCGATACCCGGTTCACTATTGTGGTCCCATCTCGTATATTTATATTGTATATGTATGATTCGTTGAATCTCTTCACCTCGTGTGACTGAGACCAACGCCATACTCTTGTCACTTTGGTGATAAAGGATTTAGCTTCGTGTGATTTGTTAGTTTATGGTCTCAATACCAAGGGTATATGATGTAATAAATTGATTAATTTCTTTATTTATCAATACAATTCATGTTTTTCCTTTCATGAGATGAATGGTGTTTTATATACTTGCACATAACCAATACGAAAGACATAATGGCTCATGAGATGAGCCGGAGTCCACGAGTATACCAGATGTAATACATGTGTATTGATGAGATCCACATACAGGAGACATGTATTGCAAATCTTATACTTAAATAACTTCACAACCAGCGATGAGATTGGACATCTCATCTGACAAGGTTGCAGCGCCTTGATCACTATGAGATAGTGTGATTTGTCTCGATCATCAGAATGTAAGATTCTGGATCATGGTGCTGGTACATTAGATGTATTGAAGGACCATGAGAAGCACCTTATATACACTGTCTTTATTTTAAGGCCTGCTCTCATAATTCCCTAGCAATAGACTCATAATCCTGAGACATTAATGAACTCAAGTTTCTATCTATTCATTTGCTTTGAATCACCAATGAGTGAGGCCAATTGTAGGTCAACAGCTCGGTGATTTGGGTACGTGGTAGTAGAGCTGTGGGAACATTCAATGGTCAAGATGGAATCTTTCTTTAATATCCCCTTGTGCCAATTAATGGATTTATCATTGGTAAGTGCACACCCATTCCAATTAAGACTTAACTGGATCGGTACCAAATGATCACTATAATTAAATGGGGCTCAAGGATAAAAAGATATGGATCTAATTTGGTGGACGGGTCCAATTGATCCATGAATATTGATAGAGGGGCCTACTTGTGGTACTGAGGAAGTTTAGGGTCTTCATTGTAATTTATTCCTAAGACTGGAGTGCAATTGCATTTATATAGTAGAGTTATTTACAATTAACTGTGGGCCCGGATTTCACATGAGATGTGGGGTCGCATGTCCCAGTTGGAGCCAGCTTTCTAAGGAATCCCTAGTGGTCCCCACGCTAGCCCAAACTATTAGAAAGATACTAATTCTACTTGAACTCTAATAGGAAGGTTACTATTTCTATTTGAAGTGAGACTTCTAATAGTGGTAATAGTAAGCTAGTAATTATTAATGAAAGTAGGACTTCTATTTTAATTAGAAAGGAGAAAGCTACTACTAGTTGTGGAAGTGAGACTTCTATGGCAACTAGCAAGGGAGAAGTTTACTATTTTGTAATGGGAGTTAAACTTCTATTTCAAATAGGAAAAGAGATGGATTGGAGGGCTATATATAGAGGAATAAACCCCTCTTGGTCGTGCATCATAGTGTGAGCAACTTCAGCCCCTTTGTGCAAGTGTTGCACAAGTTCTCTTCCTCTCTAAGTTCTCATCTCTTTCACCTTTAGTTCCTTAGAGTTACTAGTTAGGTTTTCTCTTGGAGATTCCACCATCTTCTTGAGAAAAGAGATCTAATATGGGTATTAGCGTGGAAGATCAAAAGGTGTTAGAGATTCTGAATTGGATAGTGAAGGTGTTCATCATCAAAGGAAAGAACTCAACTTCTCCATTAGAGCACTACAAGGCTTCAAAGGTATATCTACATCCTTGTATGCTGTAGATTTTGTGGTTGCATGTTCAAGTGTTGTTTTCTATCTTCTAGATAGGATAGATTGTTGTTCATGGTTTTATGAGTTTGAGGAATTGCATCCTGGAATGGGTTTGTTGCCTTCTTGATAATTGATCCCTGCATCAAGTGGGTCAAAAGTTTTTGAAACCTGTCTGGAAGGCCCACCTAGTTTCCAACAATTGGTATTAGAGCCATACCTCATCTCTAATCATGTTAGATCAGCAAGCTTGCTCTAATCTTTGCATGAGATGCGAAGAAGATGAAGCAAGGGCTATGTAAGGATCAGTTTTGATGAATTTACTTGGTTTGATCGTAGATTCATGTTTGGATAGTCACAAAAGGGTTTAATAATGATGGAAGGATGGTAGGAAGCCACTGGAACACTTTGAAAGTGATTTGGTGAAGAATGGACACGTAACAGAAAACCCAACTTGCAGGTTTTCGTCAGTCCGGTCGACCTGGCCCGTGCTCAGTCGACCGGCTGACCTGCAGGTCGGTCAACCGAGCCCCCTGGCCGGTTGACCAAGCCTTCTATACAGTTTGCTGCAGAAACTGGTTTTTCCAGTTTCGGGTCTTCTTTTACTTCCTATTTTTCTAGCATTATTTGGCAGCCTATTTTTGTGATTTGTATGGTTGTATGAGATACTAACTTGCAGATGATCATGTCCTCTCTATATGGCCCACAAGTCTTTTGCTTTCTATTTATGGTTATTGGTTTATTCAAGGCTAAATGTAAAGGGCGTCATGGTTTCCTTGGTTTCCCGTGAAAGGGCAAGGCATGATGAATTTCCCTATAGCCCTTTTATTTCCATCTTTAGATTACCATGTAAGTCTCATAATCAGGCATAGGAATTTATGTAATTTTTCTAAATTTGTAAATTCTGGCGATGTCCGAGACGAAGAAGGAAAGCGATGTTGGACTCCTAATCAAAGAGTTTGAAGATTACAAAAAGAGTTTTGGAGTTGCCCAAAGAGTTTGAGGAATTCCAAAGTTTTGGAAAGTCTAGAAGTCCAAGAAGTCTATTCCGCTAGGGCCATGTGGAGGAGAGGACTAGTTTCTAATTTTAGCACTTTCTATTTATGGATGCATGCTTAATTTAGAATATTTCCAAATCTGATCCAAACATAGCAAGTTACTAAAATTGGTCAAATCAAATTAATTTTTGGAAAGAGTTCTAATTAGTGTTGATGACCCATGAGATGGACACATTGGTAACACTAATTTAGAAACTGGACTTTCCTTAAAATAACTTGACTTGGAACCAATCTTTGATCATATCATTGTTAGGGATTTTGTATTTGCAATTTGATGGATGCATTTTCACTTTAGCATCATTTGATTTACACACACTTGCATTGATTTAAAATATCTTGAAATCTTGATTTTTACATGCATTGGTTTTAGACTTGAAGAAATCTTGTTTTATGCATGTTTTTCTTTTAAATCTTGGATGCATTTGTTTTTTAAAAGAGTTTTTAGAAATCAAGCTAGCCTTTGTTTTTAAAAGTTTCGAATCATTTTTGGCTTTGTGTGTTTCATGTTTTTAAAACTCTTAGAATGTTTTAAAACATGTTTTTCAAGCTTGATTTAGTGGCCAAAAGTTTCCCTAAGAAAAAACTTTGAAATATGATTTTTTGGAAATTTTGCCCCCAGGGGGTCGGCCAGCAGTGTCGCCGGTCTACCGGCGACATTGCTGGCTGACTGGGTCCCTGGAGCTCCAACGGTCACTTTTTTGACCGTTGTGATCCCGGTCGACCGAGACCTCTTTGCAGGTCGACCGAGGACTAGCCGTTGGGCACTTTTTGGCTATAAAGTCCATTCATTTCCAACCTTTTTCAAGGCTTGATACATGAACTTTTGAGACCATATTGGAGCCAAAGAAAGGGGAAGAAGTTGGAAAGGCTAGAGGGCAATTTGGAAATCAAATACTTGAGTTTTAAAAAGGTACACTTTACTTGTATTTTGATTTCCATTAAAATTAGAATCTATGCATGTTTAAATCTTTGTATTTTCTTTTATGCATGATTTCTAGTTTGTAAAGAGATGTTTAGCAAACTCAAATCATCTTTGGTAAATTAGTTTGGTTTGCAAACTCTCTTATCCTAATCACATGTGTTCTTAGACTTTAACATTCATACAACTTGTTTATTTCATTTCTTCAAAGTTGTTTGAATCTTTTATGTGATTAGTTTTCTCTTCAATCATCATTTTATAAGCCTTGATTTTAAAATGCATCATGCATTCATTTAAGAGCTTCATTGTTGAATTTGATTGAAGAAAAGCATTCATACACTTGTGCACACACTTTAACTTGTTTTAGTGTATGATTGTAATTGGAATTTCACTTTCACATTAGCCTATTTAAGAGGCAATTCCATTGTGCTTAAATTGTATCTCTTGGAGTGTTCTTTTGTGAAGACACCATCTTAGAGAAATATTCATTTGTAAAGGTTATTGCTTAGCCTAAGAAAAGCATCTTGTAAGGTTATTGCTTAGCCTAAGAAAAGCATCTTGTAAGGTTATTGCTTAGCCTAAGAAAAGCATTTTGTAAAGGTTATTGCTTAGCCTAGAAAAGCACATTGAGAGGTTGTTGTTTAGCCTAGAAAAACAACATTGTAAGGGTTATTGCTTAGCCTAGTAAAAAGCATAAATAGTGGAAATCCGGTGGGGTGATTAGATCACAAGCCGGTAGTGGATGTAGGCATTGAGGCCGAACCACTATAAACCTTGGTGTTGTGGTGCTTGCTTTGTGATGATTCTTTTGTTAGCTTCCGCATCTTGTATGATAAATCATCACATGTGACTAGTTTGTTTTAAAGAAGTTAAAATTGATTAAAATTGGTCATAATTGGAGCTCACCCTATTCACCCCCCCTCTAGGGTTCGGATCCCATGGACTTACAAGTGGTATCAGAGCCAAGTGCTCTATCTTTTAGGATCAAGTGTTTGGAACTCTTGATTAGGTGTAAAAACCTAGAGTAAAAAACCCTAGAGTTGTCCTTATATGAAAATCATTAGAATGGACTCCACTATGCTAGATCTTGTAGATTCTTCTAGACCCCTCATTCTTCCTTCTATTGGAGATTCAAACTCTCAAACTAATGAATCTCAATGTGACATAAAAGGGGAAGAAAATGATTACAATCAAGAAGATCTTCAACAAGCCTTTGAGGAATTATATGAATTATCCTTAAAGACTGAAAAGAGAAACAAAAAGTTAAGAGAAGAATCTAAAAGACTAAACAAAGAATTAGTCTCTTCAAAAGATGAGCTTAGAGAGAAAGAAGAAGTAATACAATGTCTAGACTCTAAGTTCATGATCTCTTTAAATAATCTATCTAACATTCAAGATGAACTAAAAGAATTAAAGATGGATTATGATAATGTCAATAAGGAAAATTTAAATCTAAGAGATCAAATAAAAAGGCAAAATGAAGACATTGACAATTTAGAATCCAAATTGATTAAAAGTAAGTTTAAAACTCAAGAACTTGGATCTAATGTCATCAATGAACTTAAACTTGAATTAAAACTTGCCAATGAAGAGCTAAGCAAATATAAGGAAATTGAAAATGAACTTTCAAAAGTCAAAAATGAAAATTCAATCCTTATAACCAAAGTCACTCAACTTGAAAGCTATAAACAAAAGTATGAGTGCAAATTCACCCAAGGAGAAGATAAATTTGAAAAATTATTTAGATTGGGTAAATCTAAAGGAGATAGGACGGGTCTTGGATTTAATAGGAATATTTCATATGACCCTAAATTCACCAACACTTTTGTGAAAGGTGAGTCCTCTTTCTCTAGCACTCTTTCTCCTTTGCCCAAAACCAAATGTAATTATTGTGGCATTGAAGGGCATTTTTCGTTTGAGTGCAAACTAAGAAAAAGAAGCCATGTGTCTAAACCCATCTTTGAACTCAAAAATGTAAAACCTAAATCTATGAAGGGTAAGACACTAAAAATCAAAGAAGACTCCAAAAAGACTAAACAAGGTAAATCATTTAAAATGGAGTCTCCTAAGATAGATTCTAAAAAGTTTAAACAAGTTAAACCAAGCTTAAAAGAATCTATGAACAAAAAGCTTCTCAACCTATCTCCCTTATATAAACCCATGAAAGAACTTTTGAATAAAGTAAAAAAGTTAAATTTAAAATTCAAAAGTCAAGTAAAGGGAGAATATAAGAAGAAGAGAAAAATGAACAAATCCCCTAAGAATCAAACTCACCAACATCAAAAGACTAATCACCAATCTAAGCTAAATTTAGTGAAATCTAAATATCATGGTGATAAGTTCAAATTGAAAATTTATCAAGTTAAATCTCCTTTAGTTGGTGAGAAGTCCAAACTAGACCTCAAAGTTCAACCCTCTCAAGACCTTAGGTGGATTCCAAAACTTATTTACTTAGACAAACCTTAAGGCCTTGAACCTACTTGACCAACCTATTCTTTAATAGTTAAATCTCTTTGTTGGCCATGTTGCTTTGCATTTTGTTTCTATATAGTTACATCTATTTAAATGCATTGTTTCTTTATGATCAATTGATTTTGTTTTCATGCACCATTCTAAGTTACATATCATGGTTTTCAAAATCATTTGATTATAATTTCATCATGTTTGATTTGCTTTTTGCATACATATGTCTTGCATTGCATTTCTTTACATGATTAATTGATTGTGTTTTTAAAAGCTTTCATAGCTAATTTATTCATGATCAATTGTTGTTGAATCATTTGTGTAGATGTCATAGTTAGATTATTTGAACAAATGATTTGAATCAATTCAAGTTTTTCCATGGATTTCTAAGTTATACTTTTATATGGAAAATCATTGTTTTGTAAAATCAACTTGTATGTGTTTCTTTTAAGTTATATCTCTTAAAATACAATGTTGAAAATTGATCTTCAAAATCATTCTTTTTATGCTCATTGTTGGATTTTGTTTCTCAAAATGATTTGAAGATTGTTTGAATGGAAATGCTCTATAACATCATTAGTTATATTCATCTAAGCATGTTCCATGTTCTCATTTCCTTTTCTTTTGGTTTCATTGTCTTAGAAATGGAAATGTTTGTTGTTTGCATTCTTGCTTATTTGTTTTCATTCTTTTTATATGCAAATGACTATTGGTTCCATGTATGGTTGTGATCTTAGTAATATTTGTAGAAACCATACTAGAACTAAAATCCATCCTCTATGCCTTCTAGTCATTTCTTTTTGGATGGTTATGATGTTGATTCATGTAGATTCTCTTGGTGTCATCTTTATACATGTTTCAACTTCATAAGTAGTGTTCTTGATCATATGAAACTCTTTGAAATCTATTCCTCATATTTCTATATGTTTGATGGATATCTTAGATGTTGAATTCATATGATTTTGACACTTTGAAAATTGCATGCATTACAAAGTTATATCCTTTTGCATTGCAATTTATCTTGTTCATCACTATGCTCATTAGTCATATCTTTAAAAGTGATGAATATGCATTTATGATGCTTGTTGGGATTTTGGGTTTGTCACATCCTTGCTATTAATCATGTTGTCAAATTCAATTGATTTTAATTGGTATAATTCTCTATTGGTTTGATTTCTTGTGTATGTGATAGACCTTGTGTACATTGGATTGATCTTGATAGTTATATGTTTACATTCCATGTCACATTCCATTAGCATCATAATGTTCATGATTACCACCTCTTTTGCTCATATAGGTATATCTCATGACCACCATGTTTATGTGTTCATAATATTGGTTGGTTATTAGTTGAGGTTGGCTTCATGATTGAATTTCATTTCACTCATTCTTGCACATTAATAGTCATATTTATTGTTTGAATGAAATGATTTCAAAACTTACATAGCATATGATTTTCATAGTTATATTGATTGATGCTATGTTTAGTAAACCCCATATCATGGATAGCTCTAATTTGGATTTTTCCTAATAGTTATACTTTTAAATCCATTTTAGAGTGATTATGTTTAATGGATTTATCCTTAAATCTCAATTGGTATTCTTTGTTTTTCCAATTGATATCCATGATTGCTTTTCCTATTGACCTTGCTTTCTTTTGGCAATTTGATCATATTGAGCTTTATAGTTAAATGAATCTAATCCTTTCCTTGAAGTTGACCCTCATTTGGTTGAACCATCTACTTCTTGAACCAAATAGTTATATCTTGTCAAAAGTTTGACAAAAGAAGAGAATGGATTGAGGGGGAGTGTAAACCTTCATAGGAAGAATTAGTTTTGATCAAATTGACCCTTGGATTGCCTTTGAGCCCTTAGAAATAACTTCCATACATGATAGCCTGTTATGATTATCATTTTCGATTTCTTTTGTTAACAGGTGCTACTAAAGGTATTTTCCTTATTTTATGTGTGTAGGTACCTTTGCAATTTAATGTCAAAGGGGGAGAGAGAGTTCAAATACTCAAAGATCTCCTACTCTTCAAAGGGGGAGAGAGCATTCAAGTTCTCAAGAAGGGAAGAGAATGTCCAAGCTTCCTAAGGGGAGTGTTGTGTATGATCTTCTACAAGGGGAGAGAATGCATACCTTGCCAAAGGGAGAGAGAGGCATGGTCAAAGGGGGAGAGCAAATAGAAGAAAGAAAGCTTGGAGCTAAAGAAGATGCTTGGCCATAGAGAGGAAAGAAGAAGAGAAAGCTTGAAGAATGATCAAGCTCCAAGCATCAAGAAGATTGAAGAAAAGAGCCCAAGAGCCCAAGCTAAGAGGAGGAGCATCCAAGAAGATTTCAAGACTTGTCCAGCTTAGGGGGAGGTGAAGACTGAGTGTGTAATTTCAATGATGAGTAAGTTGCCATCAAATTGCAAAGGGGGAGATTGTTAGGGATTTTGTATTTGCAATTTGATGGATGCATTTTCACTTTAGCATCATTTGATTTACACACACTTGCATTGATTTAAAATATCTTGAAATCTTGATTTTTACATGCATTGGTTTTAGACTTGAAGAAATCTTGTTTTATGCATGTTTTTCTTTTAAATCTTGGATGCATTTGTTTTTTAAAAGAGTTTTTAGAAATCAAGCTAGCCTTTGTTTTTAAAAGTTTCGAATCATTTTTGGCTTTGTGTGTTTCATGTTTTTAAAACTCTTAGAATGTTTTAAAACATGTTTTTCAAGCTTGATTTAGTGGCCAAAAGTTTCCCTAAGAAAAAACTTTGAAATATGATTTTTTGGAAATTTTGCCCCCAGGGGGTCGGCCAGCAGTGTCGCCGGTCGACCGGCCCCTGGGCCGGTCGACCGGCGACACTGCTGGCTGACTGGGTCCCTGGAGCTCCAACGGTCGCTTTTTTTACCGTTGTGATCCCGGTCGACCGAGACCTCTTTGCAGGTCGACCGAGGACTAGCCGTTGGGCACTTTTTGGCTATAAAGTCCATTCATTTCCAACCTTTTTCAAGGCTTGATACATGAACTTTTGAGACCATATTGGAGCCAAAGAAAGGGGAAGAAGTTGGAAAGGCTAGAGGGCAATTTGGAAATCAAATACTTGAGTTTTAAAAAGGTACACTTTACTTGTATTTTGATTTCTATTAAAATTAGAATCTATGCATGTTTAAATCTTTGTATTTTCTTTTATGCATGATTTCTAGTTTGTAAAGAGATGTTTAGCAAACTCAAATCATCTTTGGTAAATTAGTTTGGTTTGCAAACTCTCTTATCCTAATCACATGTGTTCTTAGACTTTAACATTCATACAACTTGTTTATTTCATTTCTTCAAAGTTGTTTGAATCTTTTATGTGATTAGTTTTCTCTTCAATCATCATTTTATAAGCCTTGATTTTAAAATGCATCATGCATTCATTTAAGAGCTTCATTGTTGAATTTGATTGAAGAAAAGCATTCATACACTTGTGCACACACTTTAACTTGTTTTAGTGTATGATTGTAATTGGAATTTCACTTTCACATTAGCCTATTTCAGAGGCAATTCCATTGTGCTTAAATTGTATCTCTTGGAGTGTTCTTTTGTGAAGACACCATCTTAGAGAAATATTCATTTGTAAAGGTTATTGCTTAGCCTAAGAAAAGCATCTTGTAAGGTTATTGCTTAGCCTAAGAAAAGCATCTTGTAAGGTTATTGCTTAGCCTAAGAAAAGCATTTTGTAAAGGTTATTGCTTAGCCTAGAAAAGCACATTGAGAGGTTGTTGTTTAGCCTAGAAAAACAACATTGTAAGGGTTATTGCTTAGCCTAGTAAAAAGCATAAATAGTGGAAATCCGGTGGGGTGATTAGATCACAAGCCGGTAGTGGATGTAGGCATTGAGGCCGAACCACTATAAACCTTGGTGTTGTGGTGCTTCCTTTGTGATGATTCTTTTGTTAGCTTCCGCATCTTGTATGATAAATCATCACATGTGACTAGTTTGTTTTAAAGAAGTTAAAATTGATTAAAATTGGTCATAATTGGAGCTCACCCTATTCACCCCCCCTCTAGGGTTCGGATCCCATGGACTTACAATCATGAGATGATTTGATATTCATATGTACACATGTGGGTCCTAATACCTTACAAAGAAATCCTCAATTCTAAAATATTAAGTGGGAGCGGGGCATTTATATTTAGAAATCCCCATGGTTTTCCACCATAGGTCCATTGTAAGGAAAGTATTAGCATCGCGCCATCTTCAGAATGACCGTTCCCCACGGAGGGCTTTTACTTGTCTGGTTACTAGATATGGATCTCCTATTGTAAGACCCCGACCCGAGTGAACCCGTTTAGTGCTAATTAAGTTGCGTGTTAGTGCTAAGCTTGATTAGTGTTTTTGGTCTAGTTGAGTTTGGAATAGCCTTGATTCTAGTTTTGGGCCTTTTGGGAGTGATTGATAGCTTGTGGGGCCCTTTGGGGGTTCCCTTTTTCGGCTTTGCATTTTCTTGTGAAATTTTCCCGACGTGTTTTAAATTGTGTTTTTGGCCCGTTGCATTCATCTTGTGGATTCTTACAACTTTCATGTTGATCCCGTGTCCATTCGAGGCCCCGAAACCCGATTTCATAGCCTTGAGGGTAAAACAGTCATTTCACACCAAATCTGTACCCAAAACTTAATATTCTCGAAACTCGCGAAACATACAGTTTTTGGAAACTAGATATTTCGACGAACATTTCTTCCTTCTTCGTCGAATTCATCCGAGGATCCGAGAGAGATGATTTCAGCCAACGTAGTCCATTAGGTTGTGGGACCCAAACTCCTTTGTTAACAAAGAGGAACCCAACCCTCCATTGCATTCCATTCTCTTGTTCCAGCACACATATGAACCTAGGGTTTTCTAGCAAGTTTTCTCTTCTTCTTCTTGCTTCTCCATCTCCAAGCCTCACCAAGAGTTCATCAATCAAGAAATGGAGATTGCCAATCTCTTCCTCAACTCTCAAGCTTCCTCTTGATACTATTTTTAGAAGAATCCATCAACTTTGAGACTTCCCTTGAGCTTACCTTGTCCATTAGGGGACCTTGCAAGTAAGTGATCTTATTCATCTCCTAGATTAGTGATCTTCTAGCCTTAGGGAAGCTACATTTGCATTATTGGAAGTTATTTCATTTTCATTCCTTGTGTAACCCATTTTAGGGTTGTTTTTGGGTTTTTTTTTATTGTAGCTTGGCTTTGAGCTATTGAAGTGATTTGAGGCTTGTTTTGGCTAGCTTGGACTTGAGGCAAGTGAATGTTTGGATGTTTTTAAGTTTGAAATGGTTTGGTGATGTATTTATGGTTTTCATGCTTTCATTGATTTTTCCATGGTTGAAATAAATGATCTTTACACATCTTGATAGCCTCATCTAATGTCTTGGAATCATGTGTTTAAGTCACCTTGTTCATAGTTATTTGTGGTTGTTGAGGTGTTGGAAGGAAAGGAAACAAGAAGGAGAAAAATCAAGTTCCCGGGCATGCTTCACGCCCAGTGCCGATCGATCGGACCTACAGGCCGATCGATCGGTCTGACTTTTAACTGTAAGGCTTTTTGGACCGATCGATCGGACCTTGCGTATTTCTGGTACAGAAATTTCGACCGATCGATCGGACCGAGTGGGTTTTGAAATTTATTTTTTTTGTGGACCTTGGCTACCCTCCTTGGACTCATTTGACCATATGTGAGAGTGTCTTGAGCCGATGCTCTTCACGGTTGGTTCGGAGGCATCGAAGTTCAACCTATTTCAATCTTGAACGGGATGGAACAACACGATACCTTCTTCATACCTAAATGCAAAGTTATTTCCTTGGGTATCGCGAATTCTATTCCTTTCGGTGACTGAGTAGATTGCTCGATGGTTCCGGGTTGACATCCCACTTAGGGTGGACCGTTTATAGTCTTGTCTTCCTATCATAATATCTACTTATAACCATAAGCTCAATTTAAGTTTTAAAAGTCGTAAAAGTGCATAAGGAGCCCGGAATGTCTTCAAACTCAAGGAGTACCAAGTAATGGCTATAATTGACATACGGGACCCCTATTCACTTAAATAGATCTTGAAATCAATATTTCCCGGAATTGTAATAGTTCATTTTATTTCTTCATTTCCAAGATTTCTTTACATGGCTTGTCTTTCTCGAAAGCATTGTTGTACACTTGAAATGGTTACTTGACCCGAAGTGCATTGCACCACATGATATGGCAGTGTGCCCTTGAGCACCCCCGTCTTGCCCGTTTGATTATATATATTTGTACTTGATCTACTTGCATTGTCTCGATTGTATTTGACCTATGAGTCGGCACCACTAAGCTTGGATAACCTCGTTGGTTTGATCCACCGACTTAGAGATCCCCCTCTTGTCCCGCCAGCTGCAGTTTGGATCCCGATACCCGGTCATTACCGTGGTCTTGTCCCAATACCGCAGATTGCTACTGTGGTCCCCGATGCCCGGCTCGCTACCGTGGTCATGTATAGTATATGTATTTATATGAGATCCCCTGTTTCTCCTCACCTTGAGTGACTGAGATCAGGGCCTAGTTATTGCTCTATCACCTTAGTGATAGAGGACTTAGCTTCGTGTGGTTGCCACCTTGTTATTCCCGATTCCTTGGTTACCTTGTATGTCTTATCTTATTTACATGTTTTCTAGCAAATGATTTATCTATTTTATGAGACTTCTTGCTTAATCAGATTTCTATGCGTTTCAAGATATTTCCTCTATATTATATTGTTGTATCTTTTCATTCTCTTGCTAGACCGTCGTGTCTGATCCTTTGCTTTGGTACTCAGGTCCCGTTGCCGGTTTCCTTAAGGAGGAGCCGGAGGAGGCGGTAGGTGAGCTGCAGCCTCTAGTTGAGTGGCGTGCTGACGATGTCATGTAGACATCGGGTTGCTACAAGAGGCGAAACATTTTGGGAAGAACTTATTAACCATTCTTTTGGGGTTATTATTTTGTAATATTGGCCTTTGTTGGCCTCTAGTTTTGGGGAATGTAACTAAATGATATTTGTCTAACTTTAACAACCTTTGGGAAACATGCTATAGATCATTGCTCTCTCTGATACAGTTTTGACATTTGATATTAATGCTTGCATGACTAGAGATAGTCTAACTATTTGATTTGCTACACGCTTCCGCATTAAAAAGAAACATTCATGCAAGGTTGTGATATCCTCACCGCGGACACCTGTGGGAAATTAAGTAGGTTGTATTTTGAGGATGTAGATAATCCTCTTGAATAATCATCACACACTAATGTCCCGATCCCGGATTGGGATTCCCGGTCCGGGGTCGCGACACCTATGGATAGTGTTGGTGAGACGGGGCGGGGGCCCACTCCCCAAGGAGGAGCTGCTCGCAACGGTTGTCATGCAATGCTAGTTGGTGGGTCACACTTAACTAAAATAATGTTGTAGTATCCCCAAGGATTTGCCTCATTTAGTTTAGAAACTGAAGATAATCAGGAGTCATTTATTATTTGGTATGAGATACCTAGATAATAATGAATGAAGGGGATCATAGAAAGTTAGTCTTAATCCTAATTTTGACCAACTTTGATCCGCACCAATATAGGTGGTATTCGCACTCCCCAAGGAGGCATACCCAGGGGATTGGGATTCCGATGTATTCTGAATTTAGTGGTTATGAGGATTCCATATAAATTTCGTAGAATACTAAACCCTAATGTCATTTAAATTCATTAATTGAATGTATGGTTATGTGCTACAGTATTTCAAGCATGAATTCAAATACTTTCAATCCACTTGCGACCATCCTCAACCAGAATAAATTAGTGGGATCCAACTATGTAGACTGGAAACGGAACCTGGATATCGTCCTGCCAGCTTCAGGATATAAATATGTCCTTACCAAACCCCCCCCCCCTTGATGAGCCATTGTCGGAAGCATCACAGGAAGAAAAGGAACTTTACACCAAGTGGGCCAAAGACGATGAGATAGCCAGATGTTACATACAAGCATCCATGTCTAGTGTTTTGCAACACCAACATCAATCATTTAAGACTGCATATGATATTATATCAAACTTAAAGGAGATGTTTGCGGAACAGGGCAGGCCTACTAGACAAGCTGCTATGAGGGTGCTTATAAGCACCAAGATGGCTGAAGGTACACCAGTACAGGACCACATGTTGAAAATGATGGACTCATTGAATGAGTTAGATGTACTAGGGGCTGCGATTGATGCAGAATTGCAGATAGACATAATCCTTGAATCACTACTAGAGTCATTCAACAATTTCAACGTCAACTATAATATGAATAAGATGAATCTGACTCTGGCTGAGCTGTCTAGCCAGCTGGTGGTGACTGAAGGGATTATGAAGAAAAAGCTAACTGCCCTGATGACAGAAAAGTCATTTACCAAGTCCAAACCAAAAGGCAAAGGGCGGAAAGGAAAGAAGAAATCAGTTCCGAAGGGTCCTAAGGTGGAGAATGGTCCTAATGGTGGTGTTGGCAAGGCTAAAGGGTCGGGGACAAAAGGAAAGTGTTTCCATTGTGGTATGACAGGACATTGGAAAAGGAATTGTCCAGATTATCTGTCTAAGAAGAAGACCTCAGGTATGATTGAGTCACTTGTTTCTGAAGTTAGTTTTGCAACTGGTACTTCAGAATATTGGTGTGTGGACTCCGGAGCAACTAATCACATATGTAATTCGTTGCAGGGGTTCAGGGAAACTAGGAGACTCATTGACGGCAAAATCATTGTCAACCTAGGATCTGATGCTAAGGCGGATGCGGTCTCAGTAGGAGTTATTACTTTATGTTTTCAAGATAATAAGTTGGTTTTGTCAAACACTCTATATGTACCGTCTTTAAGACGGAATTTAATTTCAGTCTCTAGTTTGGTGAATAAAAGTTATTCTATTACTTTTGGTACTGAAGTTTTCATAAAGAGGAACGGTATTTTTATATGTTCTGGCAAGGTAACCAATGGGCTTTATCTGTTAACTCCCACAATGTATGTGATACATGATACCGAAATAATTAATAGACCATCATTAAAGAGAAGGTCACCTTCATCTAATCCAACAAAACTTTGGCACTTGAGGCTAGGTCATATAAACCTAAATAGGATTGACAGGCTAGTGAAAGATGGTATCTTGCCTTCATTGGTTGTAGAACTAATGCTTGTCTGTGAGTCTGTCAGGAAGGCAAAATGACCAAAATACCCTTTTCATCCAAGGGCAAAAGGGCCAAAGATTTATTGGAATTAGTGCATACTGATGTGTGTGGACCCATTAATGTCAGGGCCAGAGGAGGATATGAGTACTTCATCACTTTCACAGATGACTACTCAAAATATGGATACATATACCTTATGCACCGCAAGTCCGAGGCTTTTGAAAAGTTCAAAGAGTTTCGAGAGGAAGTGGAAAAGCAATTAGGTAAAAGTATCAAGACTCTTCGATCAGATCGAGGAGGGGAATATCTGTCTGGAGATTTTATGGCACACTTATCAGAAAATGGGATTCTATCCCAGTTGTCTGCTCCTGGTATGCCTCTACAGAATGGAGTAGCAGAAAGAAGGAACCGAACTCTTTTAGATATGATTAGGTCTATGTTGAGTTTCTCAGGACTACCTAATCCTTTTGGGGACATGCCTTGGATACTGCGATGTACATACTAAACCTCGTACCAACTAAGTATGTACCTAAGACTCCCCGGGAGTTATGGTCTGGCTGAAAGCCTAGTCTACAACATTTACACATTTGGGGTTGTCCAGCACATGTGCTGAAGGTAAAGACGGATAGTTGGAAACGAAGTCAGAAGTATGCACGTTTGTAGGATATCCTAAAGGAATTAAAGGTTGGTTATTCTATAATCCCAGAGAGCAGAAAGTGCTGGTAAGCACCAATGCGGTTTTTCTGGAGGAAGATTATATGATGGACCGAAAATCTTTAGAAAAGGTGATCTTGGAAGAGATTTAAGAACAATCAATTTCAAATCCAAGTATGACCGAACTTGAGGAAGAACCGTCCCAACTAGACCCAGTAGTTACACCAGTGCCTCGTCGTAGTGGGAGAATAACCAGGCCTCCTGATAGGTTCTCGTTCTTGGGAGAGTCTTACGAGGCAATCCCGGAAGAACTGGAACAGGATCCCTGTAACTATGATGAAGCAATTAATGACATAGATTCGGGACATTGGCAAGATGCTATGAAAGCTGAGATGGAGTCTATGTACTCTAATAAGGTCTGGACACTTGTGGACTTGCCTGCCAATATCAAACCTATTGGGTGCAAGTGGGTCTACAAGAGAAAAAAAGGACCAGATGGAAGAGTTGAGACCTTTAAGGCCAGGCTTGTTGCGAAAGGGTATACTCAGAAAGAGGGTATCGATTATGAGGAAACCTTCTAGCCGGTAGCCATGCTCAAGTCCATCCGGATACTCTTATCCATTACGGCTCATCTCGATTACAAGATTTGGCAAATGGATGTCAAGACGGCGTTTCTCAACAGCCATCTTGAGGAAGACATCTATATGATGCAGCCAGACGGTTTTATAGCAAGTAACCAAAAGCAAAGAGTTTGCAAGCTGCAGAAGTCCATTTATGGACTAAAGCAGGCATCCCGAAGCTGGAACATCCGTTTTGACCGGGCAATCAAATCATTTGGTTTTAGTCAAAATCCGGATGAGTCATGTGTGTACATGAAAAATGAAGGTGACAGGGTAGTTTTTCTGATTTTATATGTCGACGACATCCTTCTCCTTGGGAAAGATATAGGAATGTTGTCAACAGTAAAAGTTTGGTTAGCAAAGACTTTTGATATGAAGGACTTGGGAGAAGCCAGTTACATCCTAGGAATCAAACTCCATCGAGACAGAAAAAATAGGATGATTGGCTTATCTCAAACTGCTTACATAGATAAGGTACTGGTACGGTTTGCTATGCAGGACTTCAAGAAGGGCATCACACCTTTTAGGCATGGAGTGCACCTTTCTAAGGATCAGGGTCCCAAAACCCCGGAGGAAAAGGAGCAGATGAGAGCAATTCCATACGCTTCGACTGTTGGTAGCCTCATGTATGCTATGCTATGTACTAGACTGGATATCTGTCATGCAGTGGGCTTAGTCAGCAGATATCAGTCTAACCCAGGTCCTGACCATTGGACTGCTGTCAAATGTATCCTCAAGTACTTGAGAAGAACTAGAGATTACATGTTGATTTACGGCAGTGATGAGCTGATTCCAGTCGGATACACAGATTTTGACTTCATGTCAGATAAAGATTCCAGGAAATCCACCTCTGGTTCTGCGTTTATGCTTGGCGGAGGAGCTATCAGCTGGAGGAGTATTAAACAAGAATGTACTGCTGATTCCACTTCTGAAGCTGAATATGTAGCGGCCTGTGAAGCAGCTAAGGAAGCAGTATGGCTCAAAAGATTCCTTTCGGAACTTGGAGTGGTACCTTTGGCGCGACAACAGCTCACAATTTACTGTGACAACAGTGGGGCAGTCGCTCAGTCCAAAACCCAGGAGCCATAAAAGCCAAAAGCACGTACAGAGGAAGTATCACTTGGTCAGAGAGATTGTGCAGAGAGGTGATATTGCAATCACCAAGATAGCCTCTGCGGACAATCTGGCAGAGCCATTTACTAGGCCTTTGACCACCAAGGTTTTTGAGCAGCATGTAGACAGGATGGGCATTAGATGCAATCCTGATTGGCATTGAGCCCAAGTGGGAGATTGTTAGTTTATGGTCTTAATACCAAAGGTATATGATGTAATAAATTGCTTAATTTCTTTATTTATCAATACAATTCAAGCTTTTCCTTTCATGGGATGAATGGTATTTTATATACTTGCACATAACCAATACGAAAGACATAATGGCTCATGAGGTGAACCGGAGTCCACGAGTATACTAGATGTAATACATGTGTATTGATGAGATCCACATACAGGAGACATGTATTGCAAATCTTATACTTAAATAACTTCACAACCAGCGATGAGATTGGACATCTCATCTGACAAGGTTGCAGCGCCTTGATCACTATGAGATAGTGTGATTTGTCTCGATCATCAGAATGTAAGATTCTGGATCATGGTGCTGGTACATTGGATGTATTGAAGGACCATGAGAAGCACCTTATATACACTGTCTTTATTTTAAGGGCTGCTCTCATAATTCCCTAGCAATAGGCTCATAATCCTGAGACATTAATGAACTCAAGTTTCTATCTATTCATTTGCTTTGAATCACCAATGAGTGAGGCCAATTGTAGGTCAACAGCTAGGTGATTTGGGTACGTGGTAGTAGAGCTGTGGGAACATTCAATGCTCAAGATGGAATCTTTCTTTAATATCCTCTTGTGCCAATTAATGGATTTATCATTGGTAAGTGCGCACCCATTCCAATTAATACTTAATTGGATCGGTACCAAATGATCACTATAATTAAATGGGGCTCAAGGATAAAAAGATAAGGATCTAATTTGGTGGACGGGTCCAATTGATCCATGAATATTGATAGAGGGGCCTACTTGTGGTACTGAAGATGTTTAGGGTCTTCATTGTAATTTATTCCTAAGACTGGAGTGCAATTGCATTTATATAGTAGAGTTATTTACAATTAACTGTGGGCCCGGATTGCACATGAGATGTGGGGTCGCGTGTCCCAGTTGGAGCCAGCTTTCTAAGGAATCCCTAGTGGTCCCCACGCTAGCCCAAATGATTAGAAAGATACTAATTCTACTTGAACTCTAATAGGAAGGTTACTATTTCTATTTGAAGTGAGACTTCTAATAGTGGTAATAGTAAGCTACTAATTATTAATGGAAGTAGGACTTCTATTTTAATTAGAAAGGAGAAAGCTACTACTAGTTGTGGAAGTGAGACTTCTATGGAAACTAACAAGGGAGAAGTTTACTATTTTGTAATGGGAGTTAAACTTCTATTTCAAATAGTAAAAGAGATGGATTGGAGGGCTATATAGAGAGGAATAAACCCCTCTTGGTCGTGCATCATAGTGTGAGCAACTTCAGCCCCTTTGTACAAGTGTTGCACAAGTTCTCTTCCTCTCTAAGTTCTCCTCTCTTTCACCTTTAGTTCCTTAGAGTTACTAGTTAGGTTTTCTCTTGGAGATTCCACCATCTTCTTAAGAAAATAGATCTAATACTGGTAATAGCGTGGGAGATCAAAAGGTGTTGGAGATTCTGAATTGGATAGTGAAGGTGTTCATCATCAAAGGAAAGAACTCAACTTCTCCATTAGAGCACTACAAGGCTTCAAAGGTATATCTACATCCTTGTATGCTGTAGATTTCGTGGTTGCATGTTCAAGTGTTGGTTTCTATCTTCTAGATAGGATAGATTGTTGTTCATGGTTTTATGAGTTTGAGGAATTGCATCCTGGATTGGGTTTGTTGCCTTCTTGATAATTGATCCCTGCATCAAGTGGGTCAAAAGTTTTTGAAACCTGTCTGGAAGGCCCACCTAGTTTCCAACATGTGATTGCCATCTTGTTAGTTCCCAATTCCTTGGATACATTACATGTCTTATATTACTTATTTGTTCTCCAGTAAATGATCAATTTCTTTTATGAAAGTTATTGTGTAAACATGTGTAAAATGTTTTCCAAGGTATTTCATTTATTATATATTGTTATATCTTTTCACCCGCCTGCCAGACCGTCGTGTCTGATCGTTTCTCTTTGGTCCTCATGTCCATACGTTATTTATCCTGAGGCGGAGCTTGAGGAGGCGGTCGGCGAACCACAACATTTAGTTGAGTGGCATGCCGATGATGTCGTTTAGACATTTGGTTGCCACTAGAGACGTATCATTTTGGGAATTGTCTAACTCATTCTTTGAGGGATTATTTTGGATTGTACTGGCCTTTGTTGGCCTTTATTTTTAGGATGTTAATTAAATGATCTTTTGTTTTAACTTTAACAATTACTTTTGGGAAACGCTAATGATCATTGCTCACTCTGACATCAAGTTATTTGCATATGTTATCAGTCTTGAAATTTTGAAATGGTTTACCAATTTGATTTGCTACACGCTTTCACACTTAAACAGATGTTACATTGATGTGATATCCTCATCGCGGACACCTGTGAAAAATTAAGTAAATGTGTGCATCTTATCACCGCACTTTGACATTACATCACATCATTCACTTAGTCCTGATCCCAGATTAGGACCTCGGTATCCCGGTCCGGGGTCGCGACAGATTGGTATCAAGCAATTAAAAGAAACAAGAAATCCTAAGGACGTGGCGAGGATTCGTTAGATCTTTCATTAGCTAGTATCGTGTGAGCAATGTGTGACCCTTTATTTGATTATTATGTGCTAACAACTTGTTTTGCAGTATCATGCCACCTCATAAGAGACCCGTAAACGACAATCCCACCTCATGCAATAATGATTACTTGGGCCAATTGAAGAAGATATCCCTAATAACACTATGCAGAATCAGTTTCAACAGATGATGCAGGCAATGATTGATCAGCAACGTCAAGCTAATGAGAATCAAACTAGGTTACAAGAGCAGATGCTTAAGAAAGATGAAGATCATGCCAGGGAGTTAGCAGAGATGCAGAGGCAATTGCTAGAGGTGTTACAGAGGAGACTTGAACCAGTCCAAGCTCAACCTGCATAGTCATCAATCAGAGGCAACATGATCGAATGCCTTGTTTGAGCGGTTCCGGAAGAGAGCTCCGAAGGACTTTCTAGGGATAGAAGATCCATTAGCGACAGATGATTGGTTAGAGCATACCGAGAACATCTTTGAGATTTCCCAAAGCACCGGAAGAGATAGAGTGAGACTTACATCATCTCTCTTTATCGGTGCAACAGACATTTGGTGGAAAATAGTTAAAGATGAATACAGAACCATGGCAGATGCAGTGGCTTGGATTAGCTTCAAGAGGCAGTTCCATGACAAATATGTGCCTACACACATCAAGAGACAGAAGGCAAAAGAGTTCCAACAACTTGTCCAAGGCAACATGACAGTCATCGAATACCTCACTAAATCCGAGAGATTGTCTAGATATGCTCCAGAGTTAGTGGACACGGTAGAGAAAAGGATTGCAAAGTTTCTCAAATGACCGAATCCCATCATTGAGAGAGATGCTACCGGAGTTGTACCACCTGCAACCTTCAACGAGGCTGTCAAAAGGGCATACAAATTTGAGAACTTCCATAACAAAATCCTCAGAGTTCAGGGAAAGAGTCCAACTTACCAACAGAACCACCAGCACCAGAGAAATCAGCAAAACAAGAAGCAGAGGCCAGAGCAAAATGTTCAGAATCCAGTGGTTTGCATCCACTGTAGGAAGAATCATGTGAGTGCTGAATGTTGTACCATTACGGGAGCATGTTTCAAGTGTGGTTCAATGAACCACCAAATGAGGGACTATCTAAGATCGAATAGGCAGAATCAGCAACAGCAGGCAGCACAGCGTCCAGCACCACCACAGAATGCAATGGTTGTCCAGAATCAAGCAAGGCCACTTCAGCAACAAGCACCACAGCAACAGTATAGACCACAACAGTAGCAACAGCCCCGTCAATAGGGACAGAATCAGAATCAGCATCCCCAACAACTAAATAGGAATGCACAACAAGGCAAGCCACAGTAAGCTCAGAATAGGCCACAACATCGAGGGCAAACCTATGCGATCAATAGGGCTGATGTAGAGGCAGCAGGCAACGTGGTGGAAGGTACACTCCTCGTTTGTGGGATTAAAGCTAGGATCTTAATTGACCCCGGCCCTACACATTCATTTCTATCCCATAAATTTTCTGAGTTTATTGATATGCATGCTAGAGAACTTGAGTTCATTTTGACTGTGTCAACCCCAGTAGGTAAACAAGTTATATGTAGAACCTTTTATCCTAGTTGCACAGTCCAGATAGGAGAAGTGGTTTTAACCGCAGATCTCATTTTATTGGAGATGTATGATTTTGATGTCATCCTAGGGATGGATTGGTTGGCAGGATACCATGCCACAATGGATTGTTTCCGTAAGACCCCCACCTTCAGATTAGATGAGACACCAGCAGGAGTGTTGTTTCAGGGAGAGAGGAGGAATCCTCATGCAGGGTTTGTCTCAGCATTGAAGGCTGATAGACTATTGAAAAGTGGATGTGAACCATATTTGGCGTTTATCACGGAGGATAAACGATCCCAAGGGATGGAGGAGATCCCAATTGTTTGGGAATTCCCGGATGTTTTTCCGGAGGAGATTCCAGGTTTGCCACCCATTAGAGAAATTGACTTCACCATTGAGTTGTTACTAGGGACAGCTCCAATTTCGATTGCACCATATAGAATGGCTTCGGCAGAATTGGGAGAATTGAAGATATAATTGCAAGAGTTGTTAGACAAAGGATTTGTGAGACCGAGCATTTCACCATGGGGAGCTCCAGTTTTGTTTGTAAAAAAGAAAGATGGTTCGATGAGGATGTGCATTGATTACAGGAGATTGAATCAAGTGACCATCAAGAACAAATACCCATTGCCAAGGATAGATGAATTGTTTGATCAATTACAAGGTGCTTCTTACTTTTCGAAGATTGACATGAGATCCAGTTACCATCAGCTGCGAGTCAGAGAGTCAGATGTGCTGAAGACAGCTTTTTGGACGAGATATGGCCACTATGAGTTCCTAGTGATGCCATTTGGGTTGACTAATGCACCACCAGTGTTCATGGAATTGATGAATAAGATATTTGCACGGTATTTGGATCAGTTTGTAGTAGTGTTCATTGATGATATTTTGGTGTACTCCAAGACCAAAGAAGAGCATGAAGAGCACTTGAGGATAGCACTGCAACTTCTAAGAGACAACCAGCTATATGCGAAGCTTAGTAAGTGTGAATTTTGGCTTGAACAAGTCGCATTTTTGGGGCACATCATCTCCAAAGAAAGGTTATCAGTGGATCCATCCAAGATTGAAGCAGTTCTGAATTGGGAAAGACCGAGAAATGCGTCAGAAATCAACTGGGATTGGCATGTTATTACCGGAGGTTTGTGCAAGGATTTTCGTCGATTGCGTCACCATTAACGAAGTTGACAAGGAAGAATGTACCATATGTGTGGACAAATCAGTGTGAAGTTAGCTTCCAAGAGTTGAAAAAGAAATTGACTACAGCACCAGTCCTTACTTTGCCATCCGGAAGCGGCGGTTTTACCATTTTTACCGATGCTTTGAATGTTGGACTTGGTTGTGTGTTGATGCAAGACGGGAAAGTGATTGCTTATGGATCCCGGCAGTTGAAACACCACGAAAAGAACTATTCCACCCATGATCTTGAGTTAGCAGCGGTCGTCTTTGCATTGAAAATGTGGAGACATTACCTCTATGGAGAGAAGTTTGAAGTCCACTCTGATCACCGCAGCTTACAGTACTTGTTTTCGTAGAAGGAATTGAACATGAGGCAAAGAAGATGGATGGAATATATCTAGGACTATGATTTTCCAATCAAGTATCACCCGGGGAAAGCTAATGTAGTTGTCGATGCCTTGAGCAGGAAATCAATAGGCTTGACAAATCTAAGTGGCACTTGTATCTTTGAGCAATTTGAAGAGTTGAGTATAGACCTACAGTTGTTAGAGTTTTTGTTTTGTTGCAATTTGAAAGGATGCATTCACTTTCATAAAGCTTGTCCTCTCATTCATTCATGGTTTTATTCATAAGATCATCATGCATATTTCTCCTTCTTAATCTTTGTTTTTATCATATGATATGCATGGTTTTCAAATTCAGTTTGCCTCCTAAGATCATGAAGTTTTTGTTTCTAAAATCCATTCAAGTTTTCCAAAGTTTTTATCTTTAAAATCATTATTTTGATTTGGAGTTTTCATGACTTTAGAAATTTAGTTTTCATCTTCTTTCAGTCATGGATTCAAGCTTGGATATGGTCCTCAAAGTCCCCTGGAAAGTGCCCTTCAAATATTGCAAGTTTCTAAGATTTTCAGAATTCTGGGCACTTTTCATGTCAACCTGCCTGTGTGGCGGGTCGACCCGGCCAGGGACCTGGGTCGACCCGGCTCACTGCAGGTCGACTGGTCCTGAAGCTCCAATGGTCATTTTTCTGACCGTTGTGTGTAGCAGGTCGACCCGGCCCTGTTTCCAGGTCGACCCGGGACTAGCCGTTGGCAACTTTTTCTTTATAAAAAGTGGCTTTTTGGTTGAAGAAAGTTGCTGACATTGGAGAGACTTTTGAGGCCAAGCATTAGCAACTTCTCAAGAGCATCTTTGAAGGGATTATGAAGCCATTCCATTGATTCAACCTTTGATCTACTAATGGGTGTGCTTTCTTTAATCCTAAGCTCTTTAAAATCATGCATGTTTCTTTGTTATTGATTTTATTCAATGCATGATTAGAATAGATGTCTTTCTATTGAAATGTTGTTCTTCATAACATGCTTAGAACTTTAAACATATCATAGCATTATGAAATCAACATATGATCTTTATTTCACATGATTTTCCTTTCTTGTTTTATTAACCAACTTGTTAACCTTTAGTTCATCTTCTTTGAAAACAAGTGTGTTCACTTTGCTAAATCCATGTGTTAGGCAAACAACTCTTTCTCTATCTTAAGTTTATCATCTTTGCATCAATCAAAGTTTCATCTTTTCAAAGAGAAAGAGTTATTTCTAGAAAATGCATCATTCATAGACTTTGTCATTATTATGCATGTTTCTAGGAGTTGAGTTTTCACTTTCTAATTAGCCTATTTAGAGGCACTCCATTGCACTTCATTGCTCTCTTAATCCATGCATCCTTAGGCATATTTCTTAAGAGAAAAATTCTAAGTTGTAAAGGTTTATGCTTAGCCTTGAAAAGCATATG
The DNA here is from genome assembly GCA_038049695.1 of Cinnamomum chago. Classification (NCBI taxonomy): domain Eukaryota; kingdom Viridiplantae; phylum Streptophyta; class Magnoliopsida; order Laurales; family Lauraceae; genus Cinnamomum; species Cinnamomum chago. Next base: position 55,181,983 of record CP142451.1, read on the forward strand.
TTGTAAAGGTTTATGCTAAGCCTTGAAAAGCATAGTGTTGATTGTATGGTTTGAGGTGATCCTAAACCTTAATTGGAAGTAGTGAATACCGGTAAGTGTACCGGGAGTGGATGTAGGCAATTTGGCCGAACCACTATAAATGTGCTTGTCATGGTGATTGATCTATTGCTCTCTTTACATGGATGATTTTCTCTTGGGTGTATGAAGATTGTAGTTGGTGATTCCTTGTGTATGCTTATTTTAGAAATTTCATTCTATCACAAGATAATTAATCTCCATCAAATCTTAATTGACTTAAAAGTTATAATTGGCCTAAGTTTTTAGAGCTCATCCTATTCACCCCCCCCCCCCTCTAGGATTCGGTCTTGGTCTTTCAATTGGTATCAGAGCCAAGTTGCTCTTGTTTTGGTTTAACCACCTAGAGTTAGAATCCTAGTGAGGGTTTTTCTTTTGTTGCTACCATGCAATCTCAATTGGGTGAAGGTAATGCCACCAATAGACCTCCTCTGTTTAATGGAACACACTATCGCTATTGGAAAATTAGAATGCAAGTGTTCTTAGAATCTCAAAACTTAGATGTGTGGAACATCATTGAAGATGGCTATAATCCTCCCACTACCATAGTAAAAGACTCTGAGGGGAATGTTATATCCATAAAAATCAAACCCAAAAATGCTTGGACCCCAGGAGAAAAAGATAGAGCAAATTTAAATGCTAAGGCAAAAAATTCTCTATATTGTGCTCTATCTCAAGAAGAATTTAATAGAGTAGTTAATTGCAACACTGCTAAGGAAATTTGGGATACCCTAGAGACCACCCATGAAGGCACAAATCAAGTCAAGATAGCCAAAATTCAAATGTTGACCTCTAAATTAGAAGACATTAAGATGCTTGAAGACGAAACATTTGATGAATTCTATTCTAAGTTCATGGAAATTATCAATTCTCTTATAGGTCTAGGAGAAAAGATGGATGAATCTAAAGCTGTTAGAAAAATTTTAAGATCTCTCCCAAAAAGATTCAAACCTAAAATTGTTGCCATAACAGAAAGCAAGGATGTTGATAAAATCAAAATTGAAGAACTAAGAGGAAATCTCCTTACATATGAATTGGACTTTGAAGTTCAAGATAAAAAGAAAGGAGTAGCTTTTTCCTCTCATTCTAAAGAAAATGAAAGTGATGTTGATAGTGATGAGGACAATGCTTTATTTGTTAAGAAATTTAAAAAGTTCTTTAGTAACAACAAGAACATTAGAAATTTTAATGAAAGCAAAAGTCCTAGATTCCAAAGAAATCCCAAAGGATCTCTAATTAAAAAAGATGTGCAATGTTACAATTGCAAGGGGTTTGGACACATTGCTCAAAATTGCTCCACCCCTAAAGAATTTGAAAAAGGAGATAAGAAAGGAAAAAGGGCTTTAAACATAACTTGGGATGAGGAAGATGAAGAGTGTGACAAAAATGAATCCTCTAATGATGAAGATGAAAATTAACCTAATTGGCTTCTACTTTCTTCTATTGAAGATCCAAATGAGCATAATACATTAATAGATGACACATTAGGGCAAGAAGAAACTAATGAAGAAGATGAGGATAATGGAATCCAACAAGCTTATAATGAACTATATGAAAATTGGGAAATCTTACTTAAGAAAAATAAAATTTTAAAAGAAGATTCCAAAAAGCTTGTAAATGAAGTAAGTATCATAAAAGATGAATTGAAATTAACAATCAATGAGAAAAACAACTTGGAACATCAAGTCACCACTCTTAATGAAGATTTAACTCATGCTCAAAAACAAATTCATAATTTACAATCCAAGCTTGAATCTAGTCAACTTGAAACAAACTCTCTCCAAATAAAACTTAATAAAGGAAAATTCATTGTTGACAAATTCACCTTGGGAAATGACAAATTTTATCAAATGTTGGGCATGCATAAAATTTATGGTGACAAGAGTGGAATAGGTTTTGAAGGTTCCCCTAGTAACTTGAAGAATAGTTCTCAAACCTCTACTAAGAGTCCCCACAAACCTATAGTTGAGAGAAACTATACACCTAGATGGACTTGTCACTTTTGCAATCGTAGTGGACATTTGGTCCCTAATTGCCCATACAAAATTAGGTTGTCTCTCAAAAATCCTTCTAGAATACCTTTCAAATTTGTCCCCAAGAACATTCCCTATAAATCCCCTTTATCCACTTGGATGGTAAAAGGAACAAACTTTGAGAGTCTCCGAGTCCAAATTGCTTTAAAAGCAAAGGAAAACTCTACTTGGTTCTTAGATAGTGGTTGTTCTAAACACATGACGGGAGACCGATCTAGATTCAGCTCTATAGTGGAATATGATGGAGGAAATGTTTCGTTTGGAGACAATAGTAAAGCTCAAATCATTGGCAAAGGAAGTGTGAAAGGAGATCAAATACCAACTTTAAATGATGTTTTCCTTGTGGAAGGATTGAAACATAATCTTCTTAGCATTAGCCAATTATGTGACAAAGGAAACAAGGTAGTTTTTGACAGTCAATCTTGTAAAGTGGTAAATGATAAAACCCATCAAGTTATTCTTACTGGATCAAGAACTAAAGGAAACATTTACAATATTATAGAAGAATGTGATGAGAATGAATCTAGGTGCTTGATAACTAAAGATCAAGAGAATTACTTATGGCACCAAAGGATGGGTCACATAAATTTCAAATTGATGAAAACCTTGTCAAAGAATGAAATTGTGAAAGGGATTCTCAAGTTAAGTGATGAAAAATCTGAACTCTGTAATGCTTGTCAACTGGGAAAACAAATCAAGAAGAGCTTTAAAGGTTTGAAGGATATATTGTTTACTCGTCCTCTTGAATTAATCCATATGGACTTAATTGGACCTGCACCAGTGCAAAGTATTGGAGGAAAGAAATTTATCTTGGTTATGGTAGACGATTATTCTCGTTTTGGATGGGTTGCCTTTCTTCATGCTAAATCAGATGCTGTGGACAATATCATAAGAATTTGCAACAAGATTCAAGTTGAAAGGGACAGTAAAATTCAGAAGATTAGAAGTGATCGTGGGGGAGAATTTGAAAATGAAAAATTTGCTAAATTTTGTGAGAGCCATGGAATTAATCATCAATATTCTGCTCATAAAACTCCTCAATAAAATGGAGTTGCTGAAAGGAGAAATAGAGTTATTCAAGAAATGGCTAGGACCTTGCTTAATGAAAAGAATCTCTCTCGTAACCTATGGGCTGAAGCTGTGAATACTGCTTGTTATCTCATCAACAGAGTCTATCTCACTAAGAATACCAACAAAACCCCTTACGAACTTTATTTTGAAAGAAAACCAAATTTGGGGTATTTGAAAGTGTTTGGAAGCAAATGTTACATTCTAAGAGATAGGGAGCAGTTAGAAAAATTTGAGCCTAAATCTGATGAAGGAATTTTCCTAGGCTATTCTGAAAGGAGCAAAGCATACATAGTTTTTAATCATAGAACCATGACTATAATGGAGTCAGCTCATGTTGTCATTGATGACGCGAATCAAGTTGGAAGAATCCTTCAAGATGATGATGAAATTGAAATGGATATTGACCAATCTAATCCAAAAGATAGTGATGTGAGCATTCCTTCCAAAGCCATTGTCCCAACAAAATTAATGAAAAATCACACTTTGGATAATGTTATTGGAAATATCAGCAGTGGGGTTATGACCCGGAGACAAGTTCAAAATCTATGTGCTCATTACTCCTTTGTCTCTCAAATCGAGCCTAAGAACTTTTCTGAAGCTGAATCAAAATCTGAATGGATGGAAGCTATGCAGGAAGAATTGAATCAATTTAAGAAAAATGAAGTTTGGGATCTTGTCCCATTGCCTACAGAGAAAAATCCCATAGGCACTAAATGGATTTTCAAGAACAAGTCAGATGAATCTGGAAATGTTGTGAGAAACAAAGCTAGACTTGTAGCAAAAGGATATGCTCAAATAGAAGGAATTGATTTTGAAGAAACTTTTGCTCCTGTAGCCCGTTTGGAGTCCATAAGAATTCTATTGAGTTATGCTAGTAGCATGAGGATCAAACTATTTCAGATGGATGTCAAAAGTGCCTTCTTGAATGGAGAAATTGAAGAAGATGTTTATGTTACTCAACCTGAAGGCTTTGAAGACCCTCATCATCCTGAGTATGTTTATAAGCTCAAGAAAGCTCTCTATGGATTAAAACAAGCACCTCGGGCATGGTATGAAAAGCTTACGAATCATCTGATTGAAAATTATTTTGAATGTGGGAAAGTTGATAAGACTCTGTTTATCAAGAAGATTGATCAAAACATTCTTGTAGCTCAAATCTATGTTGATGATATCGTATTTGGATCTACTTCAGAGAAGTTAGCACAAGGATTTTCAGAATTAATGAGCTCCACTTTTGAGATGAGTCTGGTCGGTCCCCTACAATTCTTTCTAGGATTACAAGTTAGTCAGACTGATCATGGTATCGTCCTTAGTCAATCCAAGTTTGCTCTAGAAATAGTGAAAAAGTTTGGCTTAGGAGAATCTAAGACTAGTTGCAATCCCATGGGCTCCACTACTAAAATATCTAGTGACCTTAAGGGTAAGAAAGCTGACAAAAAACTTTATAGTAGCATGATAGGAAGCCTTCTCTACCTCACTGCTAGCCGCCATGATATCTCTTTTAGTGTTGGAATATGTGCTAGGTATCAATCTGACCCCCGAGAGTCTCACATTAAAGCTATTAAACGTATCATAAAAATATATTAATAGGACTCCTCATTATGGTATCTGGTATCCTCATGACTCAACTCTGCAATTAATTGGATATAGTGATGCAGATTGGGCAGGATCTATAGATGATAGGAAGAGCACTAGTGGCTGCTGCTATTTCTTAGGAAACTGCTTAGTAGCCTGGCATAGCAAAAAGCAAAATTTTGTATCCTTGTCTACTGCAGAAGCTGAATATATTGTTGCAGGTAGTTGTTGTGCTCAACTGTTGTGGATGAAACAAACTTTATTAGATTATAATGTTTCACAACAATGCATGCCTATCATGTGTGACAACTCTAGTGCCATCAGTATCTCAAAAAATCCTGTTCAGCACTCTCGCACTAAACACATTGACATTCGCTATCATTTCTTGCGTGATCATGCTGACCAAGGCACAATTGAGTTAATGTTTGTCCATACAGATATCCAATTGGCTGACTTATTCACTAAACCCCTTGGAAATGATCGTTTCATAAAATTGAACATCAATTGGGCATTGGCCCTTGCCCGGAATTCTAACTTCTTGTTGGCTTCTCACCTGTTCCTAATTTTACTTTTATATCTCTTATAAATAGGTGCTACTAACAAGGTTGTGTGTTTTATCTTCGGTGGGCAGGCTCCTTTGCAATTAGATGTCAAAGGGGGAGAGAGTTATCAGGTGTTCACCAATTCAGGGGGAGAAGATTCAAGGGTTGCTTATGTTGATGGGGAGTAGCTTTGCCTAGAGTGTTATTTGGTATAGCTTTTAGGATGGTCGTCTTTTGTCGTCGCTCCCGCAACGAAAATCCAAAGCTCCAAAATATCCAAATGCTCCCGAATATCCAAAGCTCCTTAAATATCCAAAGTTGTTGCTGTTCAAGATTTAAAGGAGATTGAGAGAGAGTTCAAGCTTCAAGAGTTGCCATCAAATTGCAAAGGGGGAGATTGTTAGAGTTTTTGTTTTGTTGCAATTTGAAATGATGCATTCACTTTCATAAAGCTTGTCCTCTCATTCATTCATGGTTTTATTCATAAGATCATCATGCATATTTCTCCTTCTTAATCTTTGTTTTAATCATATGATATGCATGGTTTTCAAATTCAGTTTGCCTCCTAAGATCATGAAGTTTTTGTTTCTAAAATCCATTCAAGTTTTCCAAAGTTTCTATCTTTAAAATCATTATTTTGATTTGGAGTTTTCATGACTTTAGAAATTTAGTTTTCATCTTCTTTCAGTCATGGATTCAAGCTTGGATATGGTCCTCAAAGTCCCCTGGAAAGTGCCCTTCAAATATTGCAAGTTTCTAAGATTTTCAGAATTCTGGGCACTTTTCATGTCAACCTGCCTGTGTGGCGGGTCGACCCGGCCAGGGACCTGGGTCGACCCGGCTCACTGCAGGTCGACTGGTCCTGAAGTTCCAATGGTCATTTTTCTGACCGTTGTGTGTAGCAGGTCGACCCGGCCCTGTTTCCAGGTCGACCCGGGACTAGCCGTTGGCAACTTTTTCTTTATAAAAAGTGGCTTTTTGGTTGAAAAAAGTTGCTGACATTGGAGAGACTTTTGAGGCCAAGCATTAGCAACTTCTCAAGAGCATCTTTGAAGGGATTATGAAGCCATTCCATTGATTCAACCTTTGATCTACTAATGGGTGTGCTTTCTTTAATCCTAAGCTCTTTAAAATCATGCATGTTTCTTTGTTATTGATTTTATTCAATGCATGATTAGAATAGATGTCTTTCTATTGAAATCTTGTTCTTCATAACATGCTTAGAACTTTAAACATATCATAGCATTATGAAATCAACATATGATCTTTATTTCACATGATTTTGCTTTCTTGTTTTAAAAACCAACTTGTTAACCTTTAGTTCATCTTCTTTGAAAACAAGTTTGTTCACTTTGTTAAATCTATGTGTTAGGCAAACAACTCTTTCTCTATCTTAAGTTTATCATCTTTGCATCAATCAAAGTTTCATCTTTTCAAAGAGAAAGAGTTATTTCTAGAAAATGCATCATTCATAGACTTTGTCATTATTATGCATGTTTCTAGGAGTTGAGTTTTCACTTTCTAATTAGCCTATTTAGAGGCACTCCATTGCACTTCATTGCTCTCTTAATCCATGCATCCTTAGGCATATTTCTTAAGAGAAAAATTCTAAGTTGTAAAGGTTTATGCTTAGCCTTGAAAAGCATATGTTGTAAAGGTTTATGCTAAGCCTTGAAAAGCATAGTGTTGATTGTATGGTTTGAGGTGATCCTAAACCTTAATTGGAAGTAGTGAGTACCGGTAGGTGTACCGGGAGTGGATGTAGGCAATTTGGCCGAACCACTATAAATGTGCTTGTCATGGTGATTGATCTATTGCTCTCTTTACATGGATGATTTTCTCTTGGGTGTATGAAGATTGTAGTTGGTGATTCCTTGTGTATGCTTATTTTAGAAATTTCATTCTATCACAAGATAATTAATCTCCATCAAATCTTAATTGACTTAAAAGTTATAATTGGCCTAAGTTTTTAGAGCTCATCCTATTCACCCCCCCCCCCTCTAGGATTCGGTCTTGGTCTTTCAACAGCCACTAAGGAAGGGTGTACTGTTAGCTAACATATCAGTGTCAGGGCCTTCTTTCATTCAGAAGATCAAGGATAGTCAATTGCAAGATCCAGAGTTGACAAAGATTTCAGAGCACGTAGCAGAACGTCCTGACTTTCATTTTGTGGATGGAGTTTTGTATTACAGTGACTGTCTATGTGTGCCTAACATTGAAGATTTGAGAAATGATATCATGACCGAGGCTTACAGTACGAAGTATTCCTTGCATCCGGGCAGCACCAAGATGTATCAGAACTTGAAGGGCAGATTTTGGTGGAACAACACGAAGAAAGAGATTGTAGCATTTGTCTCCCGTTGTATGACTTGTCAGTTGATTAATGTCGCGACCCCGGGCCGGGCCCGCAGGACTGATCCGGGATCGGGACTAATTAGAAGTGGATGATGATTGGTGAGGATTATCTACATCCACCATATTTAATTTATTCAATTTCCCACAGGTGTCCGCGGTGAGGATATCACAACCTTGCATGAACATTTCTTTTTAGTGCGGAAGCGTGTAGCAAATCAAATAGTTGGACTATCTCTAGTCATGCAAGCATTACATCAATATCAAAACTGTATCAGTAAGAGCAATGATCAATAGCATGTTTCCCAAAAGTTGTTAAAGTTAGACAAAATATCATTTAGTTACATTCCCCAAAATTAGAGGCCAACAAAGGCCAATACTACAAAAGAATAACCCAAAGGAATGGTTAACAAGTTCTCCCCAAAATGTTACGCCTCTTGGCAACCCGATGTCTACATGACATCGCCAGCGCGCCACTCAACTAGAGGTTGCAGCTCACCTACCGCCTCCTCCGGCTCCTCCTCGAGGAAACCGGCAACGGGACCTGAGTACCAAAGCAAATGGGTCAGACACGACGGTCTGGCAAGAGAATGAAAGGATGCAACAATATATAATAGATGAAATCTCTTGAAAAGCATAGAAATCTGTTTAAACAAGAACTCTCATAAAACAGGTAAATCATTTGCTATAAAACATGTAACAAGGTAAAACTCATGGGGTATCCAAGGAATCAGGGACAAGCAAGATGGCGACCACACGAAGCTAAGTCCTCTATCACTAAGGTGATAGAGCAATAACTAGGCCCTGATCTCAGTCACTCAAGGTGAGGAGAAACAGGGGATCTCATATAAATACATATACTATACATGACCACGGTAGCGAGCCGGGCATCGGGGACCACAGTAGCAATCTGCGGTATCGGGACAACACCACGGTAATGACCGGGTAGCGGGATCCAAACTGCAGCTGGCGGGACAAGAGGGGGATCTCCAAGTCGGTGGATCAAACCAACGAGGTTATCCAAGCTTAGTGGTGCCGACTCATAGGTCAAATACAATCGAGACAATGCACGTAAATCAAGTACAAGTATATAATCAAACGGGCAAGACGGGGGTGCTCAAGGGCACACTGACATATCAAGTGGTGCAATGCACTTCGGGTCAAGTAACCATTTCAAGTGTACACAATGCATTCGGGGAAAACAAGTCATGTAATGTAAGTCTTGGAAATGAAGAATAAAATTAACTATTACAATTCCGGGAACAATATTGATTTCAAGATCTAATTAAGTGAATAGGGGTCCCGTATGTCGATTATTGAAATGATTTGGTACTCTTTGCGTTTGAAGACATTCTGGGCTCCTTATGCACTTTTACTATTTTTAAAACCTTAAATGAGCTTATAGATAGTGCTAGATGCTATGATGGAAAAATCAAGACTATAAACGGTCCATCCTAAGTATGATGTCAACCCGGAACCATCGAGCAACCTACTCAGTCACCGAAAGGAATAGAATTCACGATACCCAAGGAAATAGACTTTGCATTTAGATATGAAGGAGATATCGTGTTGTTCCATCCTGTTCAAGATTGAAATAGATTGAACTTCGATGCATCCGAACCAACCGTGAAGAGCATCGGCTCAAGACGCTTTCACATATGGTCAAGTGAGTCCAAAGAGGGTAGCCAAGGTCCACAAGAAACATAAATCTCAAAACCCACGGGACTCAAACTGAGTCCTCCGGTCGATCGGACCGAAGGGCCGATCGATTGGTCGAAATTTATGTACTAGTGCATTAAAACAGTTCAGGCAGGCCGCATCGCTCGAGCGAACCCATCGGTCGAGCGGTTATTAAAATGCGTTCGAGCGACCAAGCTACTGGAATTCCCGAATCCTTTTCTGGACAGGTCGCTCGAGCGAACTGTGATGGTCGCTCGAGCGAACTGTCCAGAAATGAGTTCCGGACCAGTTCAGCTGTCCTCCTTCTCTTCCTTTTTTTACAACCTTCCTCCAGCCCTTCATATGCATCATAAGAGGGGTCTATTTCTCCCTTCAAACTACAACAGATCCTCCATCAAATCAACCATATTCTCCTTCACCAACCATACATTCAACACAAGGAGAAAGGAGAAGGGAACCATTTCACAATCTATATAAACCTTTGCAACAAAACAAGAAGACATTCCATGCCATAAACCACTACTTCTCCAAGATTATAAATGTGTCATTAATACTTATCATGAGCATTCATTTCAAATTAAAGCAATAAATGCACATTAATGGAAAATGTCCAAAAATTAATAAAAGCTTAGGAAAATCATTTATTCACTTGCCTTAGGTCTTCTAACAAAGAAATCAAGCTCTATCAAGTCCTCCAAGACAATGATCCAACTACAAGGCAAAAACCCCAAATACAACAAACCCTAAAAGAGTCAAAACAATGAAATAGCAAGGAAATCTCCCAAGGATGATAGGGAAGCTTCTCAAGAGCTAGGAGATAACACATCTAGAAGATGAAGGGAAATACTTACTTGAAAGGTTCTCTAATGGCAATGACAAGCTCTAAGGAAATCTTGTAAGGGTTGGTGTGTTCCACAAAAGCTATGTAAAGGAAGCTCTCAAGGAGATGAAGAAGATGGTGGCCTCCAATCTCCTCTTGGTGCAAGCTTGGAAGTGGATTGAGTGATGGAAACAAGAAGAAGAAGAAGTTGCTCAACAAGCCCTAGTTCTCTCTCTTTTGCTGGAAAATGAAAATGGAAGGGAAGGGTCTCCTATTGTAGCAAGTGAGGAGTGGGCTCCACTACTAACAATCTACTTAGGCTGAAATCATCTCTCTCGAGACCTCGGATGAATTCGACGAAGAAGGAAGAAATGATCGTCGAAATATCTAGTTTCCAAAAAGTATATGTTTCGCGGGTTTCGGGAATATCAAGTTTTGGGTACAGATTTGGTGTGCAATGACTGTTTTGCCCTCAAGGCCAAGAATTCGGGTTTCGGGATCTCAAACGAAAACGGGATCAACATAAAAGTTGAATGAAATAACAATACTAATAAAACGGGATTAAATCATGAATGTAAAAACCTCCGATAAATCCTCAAACATATGCAATGTCAAGAAAGGGAACCCCCAAAGGGCCCTAATAGCACAAAGCAAATCAAAACGTTCAAATTAGCCCAAAACTATAAACAAAGCTAATTCAAACTCCACTTAGTCAAAATCACTAATCGAGCTTAGTACTAACACGCAACTAAATTCGCACTAATCGGGTTCACTCGGGTCGGGGTCTTACAATTAAGGCAGAGCATCAGAAGCCTCAAGGATTGTTACAGCCACTAGACATCCCGGAATGGAAATGGGAGCACATTACCATAGATTTTATTTCGGGATTACTGAGGACCAGCAGAGGCAACAATGCGATATGGGTCATTGTAGACAGACTCACCAAATAAGCTCATTTCATTCCTATGTGGATAGGGAAGAAGATGCACATGTTACCTTAGGCAGAGTTGTTCGTCAACGAGATTGTCAGCCGGCAAGGACAGCCAGTTTCTATCACGTCTGACAGAGACAGCATATTCGTCTTGAGGTTCTGGAAGACACTACATGAGTCTATAGGTATGAGATTACTGTTCAGCATGGCTTATCACCCTCAGACAGATGGTCAGTAAGAGAGAATAATTCAGACCCTAGAGGATATGCTCCGTGCTTGTGTGTTAGATTTCAAGACTCAATGAGATGAAGCTTTACCGTTGTACGAATCTGCTTATAACAACAATTACCATTCATTCGAGCATTAGAATTTTCGAAGCTTTGTATGGCAGAAGGTGTAGAACACATGTTTGGTGGGAAGAAGTAGGCATTCACAGTTTCCATGGACCAGCCATAGTGAGTGAAACCAACGACAAATTCAAGTTGATCCAAGAACGTCTGGAAGTAGCCCGGAGTAGACAGAAAAGCTATGCAGACTCTCACGGAAGGGACTTACAGTTCAAAGAAGGAGATAAGGTTTTCTTGAAGGTGTCACCTACTAAGGGAACTTTGAGATTTGGGCAGAAGGGCAAGCTATAGAGGAGATACATTGGACCATACGACATTGTGAACAAGATTGGTGAAGTGGCTTATCGATTAGCCTTACCACCTGAACTCTTCGGCGTACACAACGTTTTCCATGTATCTATGCTGAAGAAGTATGTCCCTGATCCTTTACATGTACTCTGACATGAACCCTTGGAAATCCGAGAAGATGCTACATATGTAGAAAAGCCTATTCAGATCGTCGATACAAAGGAACAAGAGTTGAGGACACGGTCTATTTAGTGGGTAAAAGTACTATGTGAGAATCATGGACCGGAAGAGGCCACATGGGAATTACGAGATCAAGTGCAGAAGAAGTATCCACATCTACTACCTGAGGTGAGTTTTATGTTTCATTTGGAGGACCAAATGCCCTAAGGGGTGGAGGATGTAAGACCTCGACCCGAGTGACCTCGACCAGTGTTAATTAAGTCGTGGGTTAGTTCTAAGATTGATTAGTGATTTTGGCTAAGTTGGGTTTGGAACAGCTTTTGAAATAGTTTTGGGGAATTTTGAGTGCCTTAGTGACTAGTGGGGCCCTTTGGGGGTTCCTTATATGACCTTACATTTACTTGGGGGATTATCTGAAATTCCTATGATTTGTGTTTTGATCCCGTTTCACTTATCTCGTTAACCCAGACAACTTTCATGTTGATCCCGTTCCCGTTTGAGATCCCAAAATACCAAAACGTATACTTTTTGAAAACTAGATATTTCGGTGATCATTTCTTCCTTCTTCGTCGAATTCATTCGAAGTCCCGAAAGCCACGATTTCAGTCCAACAAGTTTATTAAGTGGTGGGACCCAACCCCATTTGCTATAAAGAGGGAAACCCATTCTTTCTTTCCTCCCTTCTCCATTTCCAGCACGAGAAGCTTAGCCTAGGGTTTTCTTGCTTCCCTCTTTTTCTTGTTTTCTTCATCCCAATCTCCCACCAAACTTGTACCAACATCAAAATGGACTTCATCATTCTCTTCCTCACCTTGAAGGCTACCTCTTGATACCAATTGTGAAGAAAACCTCTCATTCCAAGATCTTCATTGACCTAACTCTTGCCATTAGAGGACCTTACAAGTAAGTTCCCTCCCCAATCTTCTACATATGTATTCTTGTGACCCTAGAGAAGCTCCATATCCATTATTGAAAGTTTTCTCCTTCTATTTCATTGTTTGACCCATTTTAGGGTTTATTTTTTGGGATTTTTTTTGTGGTTGTAGGATTCTTGAGAGAGCTTGGTTAGTAGCTTGATTTCTTGATTAGAAGACCCAAGGCAAGTGGATGAATTGATGTTTTGAGTTTTGAATGGTTTTCATGAGAAGTATCAATGATTTCATTATTTCTTTCATGCTTTTGATTGAGTCGATTGATTTGAAATAAATGTTCATAATGAATCTTGTTAGCTTGTTTAATCCTTACAAATGTTAGCATTTATGGCCTATCATTTAATGCTTTCAAGTGACTTAGATGAATGCTAGTTGTTAGGGTTTTTATAGATTGCAATTTGATGGATGCATTATCATTCAAGCATCATTTGATTTACACACTTACATTGGTTTTAAATAAACTTGAAATCTTGTTTTATTCATGCATTGCTTTTAAGATTTGTAAAAGTATTGATTTATGCATGATTTGTCTTTTTATCTTGGATGCATTTGTTTTAGAAAAGAGTTTTCAAGAAATCAAGCAAGCCTTTGTTTTAAAAGTTTTGAATCTTTTTAGGCTTTTTATGTCATGTTTTAAAAACCATTAGAATCTTTAAAACATGTTTTCCAAGCTTGATTTAGTGGCCAAAAGGTCCCCCAAAGAAATACCTTTAAAATGTGAAAAGTTGTTTTTTTGCAAAAAGGGGGGGTGGCCCGGTAGTGTCGCCGGTCGACCGGCGTAGAGGTCCCGGTCGACCGGGAACACTGCAGCAAAAAGGGGCCTGCGCACCAACGGTCAGAAATCTGACCGTTGTGTGTTCCCGGTCGACCGAGGCCTGTGTCTAGGTCGACGAGGACTAGCCGTTGGCAACTTTTTGCTATAAATATGAGTTCTTTCCCTTGCCAAAAGTTGGGAATTTTAAGCCCCTCTTTGAGAGGTATTGAGGCATATCAAAAGGGAAAAGAACCAAGGGATGAAGGGGATGATTAGGAAAGCTAAAGCTTGGATTAATGAAGTTAAACCACCAAGTAGGCTCTTCCTTCCTTAATCATATGTTTTCATGCTTTGTTTTATTTTTGGTAAATCATTTCTAGCATGTTAAACTATGTTTGTGTTGTGTCCTTAACATGTTTTATGTTTTGAGTTGATTTATTGTTTTGGATACAACATCATATGATTCAATCAAAGTAGTACTTAATCTTTGGTAAATCTAAGTAGATCATGTTAATGGAAAAATCTTTGAAATCACATGTAACATGATCCATATACTTTGTTGAATCTTTGGTTGTTGTTTTCCATCATAAGAAAATCACTTTCAAAACTATCTTATGTTTTGGATTCAACTTCTTTACAAATCATATGTTTTCATGTTTTGTTTTATCTTTGATAAATCTTTTGTAGCATGTTAATCTATGATTTGTTGTATCCTTAGCATGTTCTATATTTTGAATAGATCTATTGTTTTGGATACATCACCATTGATTCATCAAAGTAGTACTTTATCTTTGGTAAATCTAAGTAGATCATGTTAATAAAATATGTAACATGATTCATATACTTTGTTGAATCTTTGGTTGTTGTTTTCCATCATGAGAAAATCTCTTTCAAATGTATCTTATGTTTTGGATTCAACATCATTACAAATCATATGTGTATTATTGTTTTAATGTTTCACAACTTGCCTTACTTTGATTGGTACATCATATTCAAGTTGTATTTATAATTACATATGATTTGTCCCCTCATTTCAATCAAATCTATTTTTATGTTTTGATCTTCATTGTTGATTTGATTGACATCCCTATGCATCACATGTTTAGAGCTAATCCATTTCATACAACTTGTGTAACTTTGATATCATTAACAAGTTGTTACTTTTAACATGTGATTGCATTACTTCCTCAATCATAAATGTTTTATGAGCTAAAACTTTCAAAAGCCTTAGGCATACATTTATGAACTTTCATTTTCAAAATGATTGAGGACCACACACACACACTTCATATACTTTCATCTTTGCATTCATAGTGTGAGTGTGTATTAGTTTTTCACTTCCATATCCGCCTATTTAAGAGGCATTGTAATGAGCTAAATAGAATCTCCATCAAGTGTATGTTAGACACTAAATTAGAGAGATAACCAACCTTGTGGTTGAAGAGGTTATTGCTTAGCCTATAAAAGCATAATGTATAGGTTGATGTTAAGCCTAAAAAAACATCAATGTAAGGTTATTGCTTAGCCTTGGAAAGCATATTGTAAAGGTTATTGCTTAGCCTATTGAAAAGCATAAATAGTGGAAATCCGGTGGGGTGTTGGTTCACAAGCCGGTAGTGGATGTAGGCATTGAGGCCGAACCACTATAAATCCTTGTGTGATGGTGATTGCTTTGTGATGATTCTTTTGTTAGCTTCCGCATCTTGTATGGTTAATCATCACATGTGACTAGTTTGTTTTAAAGAAGTTAAATTTGTTAAAATTGGTCATAATTGGAGCTCACCCTATTCACCCCCCCTCTAGGGTTTGGATCCCCATGGACTTACACTAGTGATTTGGTGGATTTTCTCCTCTTTTGTGATTGATTGAGAATGGAAGGAAAGTGAAGGGAGAAATGTAAAATGAAAGAGTGGAAGTGTTGAATAATGAATTGGCTGAGTCTTGGACTCATTTAATTACAGGAATGTAGGGGGGATGATGTGAGGATGGTTTAAAGGAAAAAAAGGGGCTCAAATCTGAACACAGTGGGGAGTTTCCCGCACCTGGCGGTCAGCTAGCAGTCACATGTTGGCTAGCCGCCGGTCACCGCCAGATAACCGAACTGTCGCGGTTACATTTCCAGAGAGCACCATTTTCTCTTGAACCCAGTGATCAGCCTCATGGTTATCCAGCGGCTAACCACCGAACGCAGCAGTGGCTAACCGCCAGCTAACCGCACCAATTCGGTTCCATTTCCAGTAGATGCATTATGTCAGACCTACCACAGTCAGCAGCGCGGTAAGCCAGTGGCTAACCGCTGAACCTATCGGCGGCTAACCGCTAGGTGACCGAAATTACGTAGGAATTTTTAAATGAAGAGAAATTTAGAGGGTTTCCGTCCCAATCATTTGTGAACCCTTTTTGAGAATGATGGGGAATGTTCACCTGGAAATATGTATAAATCCCATTTGAGAAAGAAATCACATCACGAAGATTCATCGAATATTTTGAAATTATCAAGGTGTATAAGGAGCCCGGAATGTCTCCAAACTCAAGAGTACCAAGATGTTATTAAATCGACATATGGGACCCTTATTCACCTTAGACAAATCTTGAACCTGATATTTTGCCTGAAACTTCAATATTTCATTTGTATTCCCTTGCTCCCGAGATTGATGCTACATGACTTGTTACTCCCGAAATGCATTGCCCGACATGAGATGACAGTTGTTCCTAAAGCACCCCCTCTCGCTCGTTTACATACTTGCACTTGGTGTATTTTATACATGTTCCGATTTCTCGCATATGACCTATGAGTCGGCATCACTAAGCCTGGATAACCATGTCGGTTTGATCCACCGACTTGGCGATCCCCCTCCCGTCCCGCCAACTGCAGTTTGGATCCCGATGCTCGGTTTATTGTCGTGGTTCCGTCCCGATTACCCGGTTCGCTACCGTGGTCCCGTCCCATATATTTGTATTGTATATGTATGATTTCGTTGAATTTCCTCACCTCGTGTGACTGAGACCAACGCCTCAATATACTCTTGTCACTTCGGTGATAGATGACTTAGCTTTGTGCGATTGCCATCTTGTTAGTTCCAGATTCCTTAGATACCTTACATGTTTTATATTACTTATTTGTTTTCCATTAAATGATCCATTTCTTTTATGAAAGTTATTGTGTAAACAGGTGTTAAATGTTTTTCAAGGTATTTCATTTATTATATATTGATATATCTTTTCACCCGCCTGCCAGACCGTCGTATCTGATCCTTTCTATTTGATACTCAGGTCCAGACGTTATTTATCCCGAGACGGAGCTTGAGGAGGCGGTCGGCGAACCACAACGGTTAGTTGAGTGGCATGTCGATGATGTCGTTTAGACATTTGGTTGCCATGAGAGACGTATCATTTTGGGAATTGTCTAACTCATTCTTTGAGGAATTATTTTGGATTGTACTGGCCTTTGTTCGCCTTTATTTTTGGGATATTAATTAAATAATCATTTTTTTTACTTTAACAATTACTTTTGGGAAACGCTAATGATCATTGCTCACTTTGACATCAAGTTATTTGCATATGTTATAAGTCATGAAATTTTGAAATGATTTACCAATTTGATTTGCCACATGCTTCCGCACTTAAACAAATGTTACATTGATGTGATATCCTCACCGTGGACACCTATGGGAAATTAAATATATGTGTGCATCTTATCACCACACTTTGACATTACATCACATCATTCACTTACTCCTGATCCGGGATTAGGACTTCGGTATCCCGGTCCGGCTTCGCGACAAAGTCTATGAGGAGTTCATGCTTATTGACAATGTCCTTGAGGAGCAGTCTGAGGAGTTTAGGCTTTTATAGTTTCAGCTCGCCGCCTTCTATGATTTTTTGAAGGGGAAGGAGGGCTCGAAAGTCAGGTCCAACAGTTGGAGGAGTTTTGGCTCTTTGTTCCCCAATTTCTTTGACAGCAGAGAGTCTTCTGATAGCATGACTCAGGAAGCCAAAGCTAAGACTCCAGGTTCGAAGAAAACTTTTGTCACGCGAGGAGACTTGAAGGATTTCTTCATGAGCACACATGGCATTTATTCTGACATTATGCTACGGAGGGATCTCGCTGTTTACCTCACTTACTGGGGGAGTGAGGCTATTTTTGCTGGAGGAGATGGAACGCGCATCACGTCACATTGTGTCTTTCCAGCTTGTCAAATGGCATTTGGGGAGCGGCTTGCTTTGGTGCCTGCTCTTTACTCCTATCTGTGCACCGAACTGCAGGCTGCTGCTTTCCTAGTTCAACTCGGGCTCCGTATGAACAGGGTATTTTCAGCCCATATATTTTATTCATGGTATGTGTACCACTGTCCTGGCTTCCAACGATTAGGAGTTGCACAGGATGACGACCCTTTTATGATTCGATTGGCTAGAGGGACAGCTGTTTTCAAATCTCCTTTGTCTGCCCATTTGAGGATCCAATGGTTCAGGGACGTCGAGATTGGGCAATCTTCAGTGAAGCTTTCTCCAGGTTTGCAGAAGAAGGCTTATGATTTTGGTGTCTCCCATGATTCCACCAGGGCAGGGTCCGGAAGACACTATTCTTTGACAAATGCAGAAAAGAGGTGGCTTTTCAACATAAGCGTTGGTACGATGGTGTACAGTAGAAATCTTTTTGTTGATATCTAGTCGTATGTCCCCTCGCGTTTTGTGCTGCAGTTGTGCTTCTCTCAAGGCGTTGTGTTAGGGATTTAGTGCTATTGCAATTTGATGGATGCATTATCATTTTAGCATCATTCGAATTTTCACACATGCATTGATTTAGAAATTCTTGAAATCTTGATTTACACATGCATTGTTTTTTAGACTTGTAGAAATATTGATTTTTGCATGTTTTGATTTTAAACTTGGATGCATTTAGTTTTCAAAAGAAGATTTTCGAATCAAGCTTGCCTATGGTTTTAAAAGTTTCAAATCATCTTAGGCATTTTAGGCTTCATGTTTTTTAAAACTCTTAGAATGATTTAAAACATGTTTCCAGACTTGATTCAATGCCTAGACCTTCAAGACCAAGTTTCCCTTTCAAAAATCATTTTTACGAATCTTTATAATCAGGGAAAGTTCGGTCAACCGAGCCTTTGTAGGTCAGTTGTTGGTTTCGATTCCATAATATGAAATCTGTGTTTTCTGGGAACTTCGGTCAGTTGTCGGTCAAGTGTCGGTCACCTGTCGGTCGACCGAACTTCAATTCGGTTAACCGACAAGTGTATTTCGGTCAGCAAACTTTCAAAATATTAGACCGCTGAGTTCAGTCGACCGAACCCCAAATGTCGATCGACCGACAAGTTAGCTGTTGGACAACATTTTCTATAAATTGAAGTTCATTCCTTGACCAAATTTGAGGATCCAAGGGATACTCCTTGAGGTGTTTTGAGGCCAAACAAAGGGGAATGAGCTAAGGGAGGCTGTTGGTCAAAAAAGGAAGCTAAAGCTTGGAATCATAAGTAAATCTTCTACGTATGCTTAGTTCTCCTTTTCATATGTTTTCATGCTTTGCTTAAATTATTAGTAAATCTTTTTAGCCATGTTAACTATGATTTGTTGTGTCCTTAACATATATATGTATGCGAAGAAAGTGTTGAAGAGTGTTTTGAGCTCTTGGGTCAAAACTCTTTCTTCTGGCCATTTGGAAACTGGCTTTGGCATGATCAAGCATGTGCAGGACATCCTTGCAGATAGCAAAGAGGTCGGTCTGGACATTGCAACTGAGAAGGCTTTTGTTAATGAAGTCATTACTCTGGGCAACAAGTGGAATGAGACCAAGAGTTTCCCAAGCGGTGACTTTTTTAATGAGATGTTTTTTAAGCCTTCTGGTGAGGTCAAGTCTGAGCTGAACGAAATCTCTCGGATTCAGAAGCAATTCGTTCGGGAGAGGAATGTCACCGAGTTAGCCATCATTGAGCTAATAGAAGACCTACGCCATCTTGATAGGGAGGTCATTGAGGCTAGACAACGTCTCGAGCTATTGGAGGAACAAGCTGCTGCCAAATGGGCCGCCATTGTGGAAGCTCGTGCTAGAGAGTAGACTCTAATTCGTCAGGTTGAGGAGGCTGAGAGCAATCTCCGGAGGAAGACTCAAGAGTATGAGCAATGACAGATTCTTCGGGAAGAACTTCCTCGTGCTGCAGATGGGTTGCGGCGTTCTGCCGCATTTTATGGAAAGATTTTGAAGAAGCGTGGCCTGGAAGCTTTAAAGGCTAAGGACAAGAGTCTGCTTGGGGAGTTGAATCTTTGGTTGAATACCATGTTAGACTAAGTTCCTATTTGTTTGTAAAAAAAAAACTCTCTTTTTTCTTTTCTATTTGGTACCTCTATGTAAAAAACATTTTTGGTACCTTACCTTTTATTCAAATTCTTTTTTATGAAAATAAGCAAAAGTTGGATGACAATGTTTGTTTGAAAGTTTGACCAAAAGGTTGTCATTTTGTGAAAATCTTTTGTCAAAGGATTGTTTTGGGCATGAAAGCCAGATTCTGTGGAGAAAGCCTGGTTTTTTGATAGCTTGAAAGCTAGATTTTGAGATGGCATGGGAGCCGAATTTTGTGGAGTAAAAGCGGAATTTTGTGGCATGGAAGCCAAAGTTTTTGAGATGGCATGAAAGCCGAATTTTTGGAGATGGCATGAAAGCCGAATTTTAAGATGGCATGAAAGCCGAATTTTGAATTGGCATGAGAGCCAGGTTTTGTGGCATAGGAGCCAAAAAAAAAATTTGTTGGGGTGAAAGCAAAATTTTGGGATGGCGTGAGAGCCGAAATTTTGTGGCGTAAAAGCCGAATTTGGATTTATGGCATGAGAGACAAAATCTGGGAGGGCATGGAAGCCGGTTTTGTTTGTGGCATGGAAGCCGAAATTTTTTTTTCACATAGGAGCCAGAATTTTGTTTCTGGCATGGAAGCCGAAATTTTGTGGCATAGGAGCCAAAATTTTGTTTTTGGCATGGAAGTCGAAATTTTGTGGCATAGGAGCCAGATTTTTTAAAACCAAGTTTTGTTTTGTTGGCGTGAAAGCCAAATTTTAGATTTTTGGCTTAAAAGCCGGGTTTTTTTATTTTTTGCGTAAAAACCGAGATTTTTGATTTTTGGCTGAAAAGCCAGGTTTTGTTTTTGGCGTGAAAGTCAATTTTTGATTTTGGCGTAAAAGCCAGGTTTTGGTTTTTGACGTGAAAGCCAATTCTTTTTTCACGTAAAAACCAGGTTTTGGTTTTCAAGAATGCAAGTATCGACTAAAAGTCGCCTCTTGCTAAATGGTCTTGCAAGTATCGATGGAATGTCGTCTCCTTGCTCATTCGGTTGTGTGTATCGACTGAGCGTCGCTTCCTTGCGGTTTCTAAAAAGAATCATTTTTGTTTAACGACACGAGGGTCGTAAATTTTGACTCAAAAATCGTTTTTGGTTGTAAAAGTCGGGGCGGACTATGGTGAAAATTTCTGAGTCCTGATTTTTGTTTCAAACCATGAATTTTGGGTTCAAGGATTGAAAATTTTGGTCAAGCCTGGGAAAAGGTTCCAAAACTTGGATTTTTGGATTTTTGAACAATGAAACTATAAAAGTGAGCATTGTTTTGAGAGTTTCTTTTTTAGAAATTTCAACATAAGGATGAAAATTTCAAAAGGAGTGGGTTTGACGAGCAAGTATCTGGGAATGGGCTTTGACCATGCAAGTATTGCTCTGACCCAGTGGCGTAAGTCTTCAAGGGTAGTACCGCTTCAAGAATTTGCTACTGATAGGCAGCATACATCGTCACCCTCCATGTTTAGGAGAGTATAAGCGCCGTTGGAGAAGACTTTGTGATGACGAAGGGTCCCTCCCATTTCGGTTCGAATTTTCCTTTAGATTTGTGGGCAAAAACCATTGGCCTTTTTATTGCAAGAACCAAGTAACCTTTTTTATAGGTGCGTTGCTTGACCTTCTTGTCGAAAGATCCTGCCATGCATGCTTGGTATAGCTTAATGCTTTGTAGAGCTTCGAGCCGTCTTTCATCGAGATTATCCAGTTCTTAGACTCTCAATTTGACATTGCTTTCTTGCGTCATGTCATTTTGCAAAGATACCCTTAAGGAAGGAATTTGTACTTCTAAAGGGACAACAGCTTCGCATCCATAGACCAAAGAGAATGGTGTGCTATGGGTTGGTCCTCGAACGGTGGTTCGATAAGCTCACAAAGCTTCAGGTAGTTTGTTGCCCCAGTCTCTTTTATGACTAGAGACCATTTTCTTGAGAATTTTACAGAGTGTCTTGTTGAAGGCTTCTGCTAGTCCGTTCGCTGCCGGATTATATGGAGTCGAAGGACAACTTTGGATTTTGTACTTGTCACAGAACCTGTAGAATCTGTGATCCCGGAATTGCAGTTCGTTATCATGGATGAATCTTTTAGGTATGTCGAAATGACAGATAATGTTGGTGCGCAAGAATTGAAGGACTGATGAGGTCTTCATTTCGCTGAGCGCAAATGCTTCTAACCACTTGGAGAAATAATCCGTAGCAGCAAAGATGAAGTGATGACCTTTGCTTGATAAGGGAGAGATAGGACCTATGATGTCTATACCCCATGCTTCGAAAGGCCATGAGATCGTTGTGGGATGTAGCCATTCTGGAGGCATGTGGACATAATCTCCATGAACTTGGTACTATCGGCAGCGTTTAACAAATTGCATAGCGTCAGCTACCATGGTAGGCCAATAATAACCTAACCTTTTTATCTGATTGTAGAACTTAGGACCAGACTGATGAGCTCAACAAAGACCAGCATGTACTTCTTTGAGAGTTTCCTCGGCTTCTTGTTGTGACAAGCAGCATAGAAGTACTCCGTTGAAGGATTTTCCGTAAAGCGTTTTTTAGGGAATATCCAAATGAAAGTTTGGGGCTCGTCTTTGAATGCTTACCCGCTCTTTTGGATCTTCAGGTAGGATTCCGAACATAATGTAATCAATGAACGGATCCCTCCAGTCGCCAATCAGAGGTTTGAGGATGGACATCCGACTTCCAACCACTTGGTGGCATTCAGCAACTGCTTGGTGTGTGTTAAGAGGAGGGAGAATCCTTCTTTGACACATTGTGATTGACAAGTTTCCCCCTTTTTGGATTGCCATAGATGCGGCGAGTCCGGCTAGGGCATCTGCACGGATGTTGTTGTTAGATTGTATGGACTCAATCCATCAGTTGATGTAATAAATTGATTAATTTCTTTGTTTATCAATGAAATCATGCTTTCTTTTCATGATATGAATGGTATTTTATTACTTAATGCACGTAACCAATACATATGACATAATGGTTCATGAGATGAGATCCACATACGGGAGATATGTGTCACAAATCTTATACTTAAAAATATCTTCACATATATTGATGAGACTGGGCATCTCATCTGATAAGGTTGCAGCACTTTGATCACTATGAGATAGTGTGATTTGTCTCGATCATCAAAACGGAAGATTCTGGATCACAATGGTGGTACATTGGATGTATTGAAGGACCATGAAAAGCACCTTATGAATATTGTTTCGATTTTTAAGGTCTGCTATCATAATTCCATAGCAATAGGCTCTCAATCCTGAGACATTGATGAACTCAAGTTTCTATCTATTCATTTGCTTTGAGTCACCAATGAGTGAGGCCAACTGTAGGTCAACACCTCGGTGTCTTGGGTACATGGTAGTAGGACTATGAGAACATCCAATGGTCAAGATGGAATCTATCTATATTATCCCATTGTGTGAATTAATGGATTTATCATTAGTAAGTGCGTACCCATCTCGATTAAGAGTTAATTGGATGGTACTGATGATCACTGTGATTAATTGGGGCTCAAGGATAATAAGATGTGGATCTCAGATTGGATGGGACAGATTTATTCCAATTGATCCATGGATAATGATGGAGTGGCCTACTTGTGGTAATTGGGAAGTATAGGGTCTTCATTGTAATTTATTCCTAAGACTGGAGTGCAATTGCATTTATATAGTTGTGTTATTTGCAATTAACTGTGGGCCCGGATTGCACATGAGATGTGGGGTTGCGATCCTAGTTGGAGCCAGCTTTCTAAGGAATCCCTAGTGGTCCCCATGCTAGCCCAAGTTATTAGATACTAATCCACTTGAACTCCAAAAGGAAGGAATTAGAAAGTTACTATTTCTATTTGAAGTGAGACTTCTAATAGTGGTAATAGTAAGCTATTAATTAGTGTGGAAGTGAAACTTCTAATTCAATTAGTAAGAAAGGTAGAGAGGAGATTGTTTTAGGGCTATAAATAAGGGTTGCATCCCCTTAGACGTCCTTACACATTGATTCATGCCCAAGGCCCTTTTGTGCAAGTGTTGCACAATTCTATTTCTCCTCTTCTCTCTCCTCTAGTTCTCTTATAGTTTCTTAGAGTTTCTAGTAGGGTTTTCTCTTGGAGATCTCACCCATCTTCTTGAGAAAAGTGTTTCTGAATAGAGGGTCATAGCGTGGAAGATCAATAGGTCTTGGAGATTCTTGTTTGATACGTGAAAGAGTTTCATCATCAAAGAAAGACGCAACTTCTCCATTAGAGCACAACCGAGCTCCTAAGGTATAATCTACTTCCTTGCATGTTGTCGATTTTTATGGATACTTGTTGGCTGCTGTGCTATCTTCTAGATATGTTTATTTACTGATCTTGATTGCTGAGATTGAGGACACGGATCCTGGATTGGGTTTGATAGCCTTCTAGATACTTGATCCCTGAGTCAAGTGGATCAAAAGTTTTGAAAACCTATCCACGAGGCCCACCTATTTCCAACAGTTTTCACCTCTGAGGATGTGGGTGATGTGACAGATGTCGAACTTTTGCCGAAATGATTGTGCCTTGTTGTAGTAAGGCAACAGATCAGGCTTCCGGACTTCAAATTTCTGACTCATCTGATTGACGATTAGTTGAGAGTCCCCAAATGCTTCCAGCATGGTGATGCCAGATTCGAGGGCGAGTTCCAATCCCACAATCAGGGCTTGATACTCAACTGCATTGTTTGAACATGGTTCCAGTAGCGAGAAAGTGTGTGGAATCATGTATTTGTCGAGACTAACGAAGAGGATGCCAATTCCCAATATTTGGTTTCCCTTTTCATTTATCCTGGGTGCGCCGTCAAAGTACATGTCCCAGGAAGCATTTGGTAAGGAAGTTTCTACATTGTAGACAGATTCATCTAGGAGATCATCCTTGAGTGGAGAATCTTTAGGCAATGGGTGCTCTACGAGAAAGTCTGCTAGAGCTTGGCCTTTGATTGCCTTTTGTGGTATATACCTAATATTGAATTGCGACAGAAGGATGGACCATTTCACCAATCGGGCATTGAGAGAACCTACTTTTGTGACAAGGACCTTTAAGAGATTGATCCTCAAAATCAGGTATATTGTGTTGGACAGCAGATAGTGACGCAACTTTTGTAAGGCGAACATCACTTCAAGGCATTCTTTATCGACTGGAGAGTAGATTCTTTTATAACATCTTTATCAACATGCGGCTGAGGTAATATAGAGCAGCTTCTTTTACCTCGTCGTTTTCTTGTGCCAGTAGAGCGCCCAAAGAGTAATCGAGAGCTCTTATGTACAAGATGAATGGTTTTCCAGTTGTGGGGGCAGCTAACACTGGAGGTTTAGTCAGGTATGTCTTGATGTCTTGAAATGCGGCTTCACACTCAGCATCCCAAACAAAGTCCACACCTTTCTTCGTTAGGCGAGAGAATGGACGGCATTGAAAGTCCTGGGATCCTAACCCTAGAAGGGGGGGTGAATTGGGTGAGCTACAATATGTGACCAATTTAGACCAATTTAAAATTCTTTAAAGTAAACTAGTCACAAGTGAGGATTTACCAGACAAGATGCAGAAGCTAACAAAAGAAATCACCACAAGCATACACCATAACACAAAGGTTTATAATGGTTCGGCCTCAATGCCTACATCCACTACCAGCTTGTGATCCAATCACCCCACCGGATTTCCACTAACTATGCTTTTTAATAGGCTAAGCAATAACCTTTACAACTTTGTTTTTCTAGGCTAAACAACAACCTTTACAAGATGTTTTTCCAAGGCTAAGCAATAACCTTTACAAAGTGCTTTTCTTAGGCTATGCAATAACCTTTACAAATGAAGAATTTCTCTAAGAAGGTGTCTATACAAAAACACACTAAGAGATACAATTTAAGCTCAATAAAAATGCCTCTTAAATAGGTTGATATGAAAGTGAAAATTAATGTACAAACATACACAACAATTAGCTAAAGTGTGTGAACAAAGTGTATGAATGTTTACTTCAATCAGATTCTAAAATGAATCTCTTAAATGAATGCTTGATGCATTTTAAAATCTAAGCTCAGAAAATGATGATTGAAGTTATATGCTAATCACATGAAAGATTCAAGCAACTTGAAGAAAAGTACTAAACAAGTTGTATGAAGATTAACTACTAAGAACACATGTGATTTAGACAAGAATGTTTGCAAAGCAATCTAATATTCCAAAGGTGATACTGTGTTTGCTAAACATCTCTTTTAACGCTAGAAATCATGCATATATGAAATTACAAAGAGTTAAACATGCATTGATTACAATTGGAATGGAAACCAAGTCTTAACTTGAAAGATATACCTTTGTCTCAAACATTCTGGATTTCCATTTACCCTCTAGCCTTATCAACTCATTCCTCTTCCTTAGGCTTCAGAATAGTTCCAAAAGATCACCCAACCAGCCTCACAAAAAAAAAGGAATGGAATGGACTTTTAAGCAAAAAATAGTCCAACGGCTAGTTGGCACGGTCCATCCCATGACCCCCGAGTCGACCTGGCCCAACGGTCATATTGGCCCAACGAATAGTTACCCAGTCGACTTGGGCCTGGTTCAGTCGACCGGGTACACTGGCTGTTTTCCCAACAGTCAGTTGGGCTGGTCGACCGGGTACAGGGGTTGGTCGACCGACCAAACTGGCCTGGGAAGAGTTTATGCAGAGTTTTCAAAAATCCAAAGAAGAAACTTGGAACTCAAGGCCAGTGTGATTAAGCATAATAAAATTATTCTAAAAAAAGGAGAATGTATGCAAATCACAAACCTAAATTCTTAATTTGATTTTCCAAAATAATGATTGAAGAAATAGGTTTTCAAAAGAGTATTTAGATTCTAAAAACATGCATGAATAAATCATTTGAAAAACATATGCAAATCCAGATAGAATCCAAGATTCCAAAGTCAAAACTAAGAGCATGAGTGTGTGATCATTTGACAGTGAAGGTGAAAGTGAATCCATCAAAATTGCAACAAACAAAACCCTAACAATCTCCCCATTTGCAATTTGATGGCAACTTAATATGATCACTACACTTCTAGGACTTTGGTTCTTCTTGACAACTCTGTTCTAGAAATCTCTTGAATGAAGCTTCGACCGCATGACCAAATCGTCGAGAGCTTTTAACTTAATCTTTCCAAGATGATTTCTCCCCCTTGGTTAGAGCTCTCCCTTGCTCTTCTCATCCAAGCGATCTTCCCTTTAGTTCTTGAAGCAGATCTCCCCCTTAGTTAGATCTGATCTTCTCTCCTTTTTTTATTTATCTTCTTTGTGTCTGAGCATCAGATCTTCTAATCTTCTCTCCCTCTGTGTCATTAAATAAATCGGTTCTTTTTTCTCCCCCTTTGACATCGAATTGCAAAGGAACCTATATACATGAGAAAACAAATACCTTTCAGTAGCACCTGTTACCAAAAGAGAATGCAAATGTAATGCAGAACAGGTTATCATGTATATAGATTTGTCTATGCATTGTTTGAATGAAGCTAAGATAACAAATATAAATTGATTTAACACTTTAAGGCTTCAAAGCAGCATAAAACATCCATCAAGAGATCAACAAGGAGAAAAGAGATGTGAAACTGTACTTTCATTGATATAACAAGAGAAGTTCAGTACATGAATCACTAAATACTTGACCATTACATAAACAAAAGATCATGGTCAGTAACAACAAGTCAGTTGATAGATAAAGAATACATTAAGTGAAAAACAATCTATCACTACCCAATACAATCCCCACAAAAAGATGAAAAACCCTCCTAATGATCTAAGAAGAGTCTGTAGGAGACAGAGGCATAACGTCATCATGGCACCTGCAGCTCTTGGATATGTTCGAGAGGTACTTTAGGGTTTTCTTTATCATTCCTCTAAACTCTTGAAATTATGTGCGAATGGAAACAACTGCTTGCTCCACAAATGTCATGCGCTCCTCCATAGTACGCTGAGGTTGACGTGGCTGATGCTCTGGCTGATCAGGTTGATCTGGATCTGTTGTCTCTGTCTCTGCAGCCTTTAACTCTGCATCTCCTTCTGCTACTGGGTTTGCTTGTGGTGGTGGAGGTAGCCTCATCAAGAGAATGTTCATTTTGTTGAGAACTGTGGTTGGCTCAGGTCTCTCAGAAGCAGGAGGGATCACACCAAAAGAACGGGCAATCTCAGTGATAAGAAACCCGAAAGGAGCAGCACACGGCTGGGTGCCAGTGATAACCCGGATGATATGGTGCATGATGATGGAAGGAAGACACATAGGCACCCCGGTAATCACATTATG
This sequence comes from Cinnamomum chago, assembly GCA_038049695.1. NCBI lineage: Eukaryota > Viridiplantae > Streptophyta > Magnoliopsida > Laurales > Lauraceae > Cinnamomum > Cinnamomum chago. The sequence goes on from CP142451.1 coordinate 55,210,177, forward strand.
AAGGATATTCGCCATGTATGGAGTTACTTCTGTTCGATTCCCTTTCCTCGGGTAAATGGAGTGAGTGAAGATAATGTGAATGATGCGAAGGGAGGGAATCATCGAAGAGGCTTGGAGGCAGTTCTTGGCAGACCATTCTTCAGGGTGCCCACAAAGAGCACTAGTGACTGACTCTCTCTCATCAAGAAGTAGGACATATGAGATGAATCTGGGACCGTCAAACCTAGGGATGCCTAAGATAGAGGAGATCAAGTCTATGGTGACCACCTCTTCACCATGAAGAAATCTAATAGTAAATGAGTTTGCAGTAGAGGCACATATAGATTCATAAAGGCCATGGACGGAGGAAGCATAAGATTTTCCACTCCAAGTAAGGATGCTATCCCATCCAATGGCTTCTATAATGGCCGGGACATTGTAGTCCAAAAGATCTTTTACAACACAACTTCTCAACAATAATTCCTTTGCTTCGAAAAGATTTGACAACTGAAGACGGAGAACGAATTAGGTTTAATTTAATCTCAAGAGGAGGACCAAGCTCAGGAGAAGTGGAGGGAGATCTATGGGAAGATGAAGCATGTCCGGTTTTGGACATCTTGCTAGGCTTCCTAGATGTTTGCTTAGTTCGGGCCATTTTTGTAAATAATGAAGAGAAGGATGCTCAATAGTGAACAAACGACTGAAAAATGGTCACAACAGTTGCTACTTGAAGACAGATGTGGTTCAGGCAAACTGTCAAACACTTGGTGTGCAGAATCTGGAGCTAAGAGATTCACAGCTGAATGATGCCATGAGAGAGTCACACTTGACTAAAAAAAAAGCTCCTAAAACAATGAAGAAAAACACAAACACCACAAAAGAGAAGAAACAGTCAAAACAGAAAATAGACAAACCAAGGTTGGGAGACAGAGAGAGATTCTTGGTGCACAGAGAATGGAATGCCTAAGCAGTGAAGAAGATGAGGAAGATCAAGAAGATGGGAGAACAAGTCCTTGAAGATTGGATTGAATCCAGGAAGAGAAAAAACAGAGGAGAAAAAAAAAAACAACCGGGCTCTGCTGCTGTCGACCTGCACAGAAGGAGGGAAATTCTGTTTGAGATAAAATAGAATAGACCAACACAATTGTTTTAAGTTGTTGGGTGCGCAGGCCCGGTCGACCGGGCAAACTGGGGCAAGCTGAAAATTCTGACCAGTTCAGAGAAAACAGGGCTGAAAGAGGATGGTTCACAAAACAAGCACTCAACCTTTAACCTCAACTATCATACAAGCTAAAAAGATTTAGAAAAGAGATTATTACAAAATCAATTCTAAATAATTCCTTTTGAAGCAAAGAAGACTTGTAAGATAAAATGCATTTTTCAAAATCATTTAAATTTGACAAAACAAAGGTTTGACTATGAAATCATTCAAAAAATAAACAATATGAAAAACAAATCAATTGATTGAGAATGTATAACTTTTAAAAGCTTTTTCAAATCAATTTGATCAAAATCATGCATTTAATCATAAAATTCCATTTAAAATTCAAAAAGCATTTTCAACATGCAAGACTCAGCCAAATGAGTCTAAAAACCTAAAGAGATACTAAGGAAGAATAATGAACTAGATACAAGACCAACTAGACATATAACTATGAGAAAAGGTTGGTCCTATCTATCTAAAAAGCCTTAGTATTTTTCTAAAGGTCTAACCTTAGGTATCCATCTAAGGTCTTGGGCTTTGGAGACTATCTTAGAAATTCCACCAACTAGAGGAGATAAGGATTGAATTCTTTTAGACTTGTCATCAAATCTTTGAGGTTTGACTATTTTAGATTGATGATTAGTCTTTAGAAGTTGGTGTTTCATTTTCTTTTTATTCTTCTCATTTCTTTTAGTTTTTCCTCCCTCTTTTTGTCTTTTGAATTTTAATTTTAACTTTTCAACCTTCTTCAAGAATTCTTTCATTTCTAAGGTTAAAGGAGGTAAAGTGAGAAGTTTCTTTTTGATAGATTTATTTTGATTATTAGTCTTTTTAAAATCTATCTTGGATGACTCTTTTTGAAATGTTTTAACTTGTTTGAATTTCTTAGAGTCTTCTTTGGAATTCAAAGTCTTACCCTTCATAGAATTAGATTTAATTTTTTCAGGTTCAAAGATGGGTTTAGATATATGACTTTTCCTTAATTTGCACTCAAATTTGAAATGCCCTTCCTTACCACAATAATAACATTTAGTTTTGGGCATAGGAGAAAGAGTGCTAGAGAAAGAGGACTCACCTTTCACAAAAGTGTTGGTGAATTTAGGGTCATGTGAAGTACGCTTATTAAAACCAAGACCCGTCCTATCTCCTTGAGATTTACCCAATCTAAATAATTTTTCAAATTTCTCTTCTCCTTGGGTAAATTTGCACTCATACTTTTGTTTGTAACCTTCAAGTTGAGTGACTTTGTTTATAAGGATTGAATTTTTATTTTTGACTTTTAATAAATCATTTTCAATTTCCTTATAGTTGTTTAGCTCTTCATTGGCAAGTTTTAATTCGAATTTAAGTTCATTAACAACATTAGATCCAAGTTCTAAGGTTTCTAATTACTTTGAGCATTAGACAAATTTTCCTTGGAAATTGTCAACTTGGATTCTAAATTGATAAAGTCTTTGTCTTGCCTTTGTAATTGATCTCTTAAATTTAAATTTTCTTTATTAAGCTCATCATAACTTATCTTAATCTCATTTAATTCATCTTTGGTATTGGATAGGTTATGTAAAGAGATCATAAACTTAGAGTCTAAACATTGTATGACTTCTTCTTTCTCCCTAAGTTCATCTTTAGAAGAGACTAATTCTTTGTTTAGCCTTTTTTATTCTTCTCTTAATTTTTTTTTCTTATCAAGCTCTAAAGATAATGTATATAATTCTTCATAGGCTTGTTGAAGATCATATTCATCATATTCTTCTTCTTTTAAGTCACATTGAGATTCATTTATTTGAAGGTTTGAATCTCCAATAGATGGAAAAAAGAGAGGTCTAGAAGAATCTACACAAAAGTCTAAACAATCTAACTTAGTGGAATCCATTCTAATAAAACACAAATCTAGGGTTATGACTCAAGGTTTTTACACCTAATCAAGAGTTCCAAACACTTGATCCTTAAATAGAGCACGAGACTCTGATACCAATTGAAAGTCCTGGGATCCTAACCCTAGAGGGGGGGGGGGGGGGGGGTGAATTGGGTGAGCTACAATACGTGACCAATTTAGATCAATTTTAAATTCTTTAAAGTAAACTAGTCACAAGTGATGATTTACCTGACAAGATGCGGAAGCAAATAAAAGAAATCACCACAAGCATACACCATAACACAAAGGTTTATAGTGGTTTGGCCTCAATGCCTACATCGACTACCGACTTGTGATCCAATCACCCCACCAGATTTCCACTAACTATGTTTTTTAATAGGCTAAGCAATAACCTTTACAACTTTGTTTTTCTAGGCTAAACAACGACCTTTACAGGATGCTTTTCCAAGGCTAAGCAATAACCTTTACAAAGTGCTTTTCTTAGGCTAAGCAATAACCTTTACAAATGAAGGATTTCTCTAAGAAGGTGTCTATACAAAAACACTCTAAGAGATACAATTTAAGCTCAATAAAAATGCTTCTTAAATAGGCTGATATGAAAGTGAAAATTAATGTACAAACATACACAACAATTAGCTAAAGTGTGTGAACAAAGTGTATGAATGTTTACTTCAGTCAAATTCTAAAATGAAGCTCTTAAATGAATGCTTGATGCATTTTAAAATCTAAGCTCAGAAAATGATGATTGAAGTTATATGCTAATCACATGAAAGATTCAAGCAACTTGAAGGAAAGTACTAAACAAGTTGTATGAAGATTAACTACTAAGAACACATGTGATTTAGACAAGAATGTTTGCAAAGCAATCTAATATTCCAAAGGTGATATTGTGTTTTCTAAACATCTCTTTTAACGCTAGAAATCATGCATATATGAAATTACAAAGAGTTAAACATGCATTGATTACAATTGAAATGGAAACCAAGTCTTAACTTGAAAGATATACCTTTGTCTCAAGCATTTTGGATTTCCATTTACCCTCTAGCCTTATCAACTCATTCCTCTTCCTTAGGATTTAAAATAGTTCCAAAAGATCACCCAACCAGCCTTACAAAAGAAAGGAATGGAATGGACTTTTAAGCAAAAAACAGTCCAACGGCTAGTTGGCCCGGTCGACCCCATGACCCCCGGGTCGACCTGGCCCAACGGCTAGTTACCCATCGACCTGGGCCTGGCTCAGTCGACCGGGTACACTGGCTATTTTCCCAACAGTCAGTTGGGCCGGTCGACCGGGTACAGGGGTCGGTCGATCGACCAAACTGGCCTGGGAAGAGTTCATGCAGAGTTTTCAAAAATCCAAAGAAGAAACTTGGAACTCAAGGCCAATGTGATTAAGCATAATAAAATGATTCTAAAAAAGGGAGAATGTATGCAAATCACAAACCTAAATTCTTAATTTGATTTTCCAAAATAATGAATGAAGAAATAGGTTCTCAAAAGAGTATTTGGATTCTAAAAACATGCATGAATAAATCATTTGAAAAACATATGCAAATGCAAATAGAATCCAAGATTCCAAAGTCAAAACTAAGAGCATGAGTGTGTGATCATTTGACAGGGAAGGTGAAAGTGAATCCATCAAAATTGCAACAAACAAAAACCTAACAGGCACTTCCCTGACAGATTGGAGATGAACCGTCAAATGTATGGCAACCTTCCTTGAAGCCCTTTTAGTTCTCTTAGGGTTCTTGGAGACGGCATTTCTAGGGTAGCCTTGACTTTGGTGGCGTCAAGTTCTATTCCGCCTTTCCGAACTATGAATCCGAGAAACTTACCCGATGAGACACCGAAGAAGCACTTTAATTGATTCATCCGCATCTTGTGTTTGCGAAGTCGGAGGAAGACTTCTCGAAGATCTTTGAGATGGTCTTCTTTTCTTCAGCTTTTGACGGCAAGGTCGTCAACATAACATTCGACCGTCTTATACTGCATATCTTGGAATATCTTCATCATAGCCCTCTGATATGTTGCACCCGCATTTTTCAGACCAAATGGCATGACTGTGTAGCAATACACGCCAAATGGGGTCCGAAATGATGTGTGTCTTTCATCTTCAAGATGCATCTTTATCTGATTGTAGCCAGAGAATCCATCCATGAATATCATTCGCTCGAATCCGCAAGTGTTGTCGATCATCACCTCTGGTATGGGGAGTGGAAATTCATCTTTAGGGCATACATTATTCAGGTCTCTGTAGTCAATACAGACCCTAATCTGCCCATTTTTCTTTGTCACGGGGACGATGTTGGCCAACCATTCAGGATGTTGTTCCTCGCGGATGAAGCCAACGCTTTTGAGTTTCTGAACTTCTTGTTCAATTTTGTCCATTACATCTTGACGGAATCTTCTTTGGCCTTGTTTGACCAGCTTGATATCTTTCTGCAGGTTGAGTTTGTTGACTGCTATTTTGGGGTCTAAACTAGGCATTTCAGTGTAAGACCATGCAAAACAATCAACGAACTCGCGAAGAAAAGCGATATACTCGGCTAACTCATCATCCTTTATATTCTTACTTATGAATACAGGACGTGGGCCATCAGATGTCCCAAAGTCTATCTTTTGAATAGGATCTTCTGTTGGAAGGTTTGAAAATGGTTCCTCCATAATGTTTTCGGAGGCTTCTAACTTAACAAGACCTTTTGGAGTTCTAAAGGCATTTACAAACCAAGGCTTTGCTTTTGTCCATGGGTCTTCTTGATCGGTACTCTTCTCAAGACTAGCAATGAGATGATCCCAATCACCTGTTGAAACTGAGTCGAAGTAGGGTACTTCTTTTGGAGACGATGGTTCTTCTGGGCCAAAAAACCGCGCGTCTATGTCATCGGACAATTCCTCTTCATCGTCAGAAAAATCATACCAATTGGAGGAGCTTCCTGGATCTTTGACGGGTGACTCCTTAAAGAGATATCCAGAGAGATCAATGTTTTCATGGACACGAGATGTTAAGGCTTGGTCGGCAAAACGACTTTGTAGCCTTTGTGTCAACTATCTCATGGGAGTGTCAGGATCATACCCCAACCCGTATGAAGACTTGTCTATTTGACGATGGAGTTTCCAATCCTCCAGTTGACTTTTAGTCAGGGTGGGTTCTAATGGTGTGAGAATTCCACGGCCACCTCCCAAACCGATTGGATTCTGAGCATCATAGCCCATTTTCTTCATGAAAGCTTGTGCCATTTGCCTATACAGGAATAGTTAAGGCATACCTTCATTTTGGAAAGGTTCACGAGAAGAATTTGGTGAAGAGTCTTCCGATCTATGGAAGAATATCGTCTTTTCTTCAGCCGAAGTTCCAGGAACGATGAAGGAAGCAGACGTAGGGTCTTCTACGTCGGTGGGTGCCTCCAATGGAGTGACAGTGGGTTGAACTTGCTGAGTATCAGCTTGGCTTGACGATGTGTCGTCTTCTGGCTCTGAATCTGATTCCGTGTCTTGCATAATGAACACGAAGGAGATAGCGAACTTGCCCCCAGTTTTTCGTTTTGTCTTCTTTGCTTTGGTGGTGATTACCAAAGGCTTTGAAGATTTGAGAGAGACAACGAAGGGAGAATGACAACTCTCTTCGGATTTGCTGGAAGATTTGTTTTCTTCCGATGATTGTTGAGGAGCCTTACCCTTATCTTTCTAGAGATTTTCGGCAAAGGGTGTTGTTTCTTCCTCCTTTTCGTCTTCTTCATCCTTATACATCTGAGCATCTGCAAAATGAACATCTTTGCCTTTGAGGGGTTTTTTATTTGCAAACACTCGATGCATTAAGCCGTCGTTGCCAACGAACTTGATGCATTGATGTAAAGTTGAAGGGACGACACCATTCTCGTGTATCCAGGGACGTCCAAGGAGGATATTGTAGTATGAAGGGGTTCTTACAGCATATGCAGTGACTTTAGAAATAAAATCACCAATTTACAATTTGAACCCAGATTTTGCCAATAAGCCTTTGAGCGCTCCCATCTTATCCAAAGATGGATACAGACGTGTGACTCAACTAGCTAGGTGGGATGCCTAGCTCTTCGAGTGCCAAAGTAAATATGAGATTGAGTGCAAAACCTGGGTCAATCTGGACTCTATGTATTGGCATTTCTTTGACGTATTCTGTGAAGTACAAGGGTCGATTGTGCTTTGTCTTGCCTAGCAAAAGGTCATCCTTATCGAAGGCGACTTGCTGCTTTTTCAACCGAGAGGCATTCGATGCTTGATCCCTCAGTTTTCTTCTTTTTTCCCTTTGGGGAAGTACTTGATTTTTTTACCCTGTAGTCCATTTCAATTTGTAAGACTTGTGGGGCATTTTTGTCAACATCCACATTCAACCTTTGTGGTTCTGAAATGAGACTATCACGAGTTTGTGGAGACATTCATAATAAGTCAAGGATGTGCAGTCGTGCAAGTATGTGTTTGAAGTGCTCAATCAAGTCATACTTGAAAGCATCCTTTAGGCTTGCATTTTCATTATTGTTGCCACTTGGGGTGTTTGCAACTTGTTTTCCCGAGGATTTACATCAGATGAAAAAGGTTGATTGTAATTTTTGTGGTAATCCTTGCCAGAGGGCGTACCTCTACCAACTTCTAGGGCTTCTGCAGAAGGGAATTCTTTTGGAAGATCACTCTCGAGATCAAGGGGTTGATCCTTGTCATTAGATGAAGACATCTCTGTAGCAGTATTGGTGTCTTCAGTGATCATGTTGCACGGAGCATTTCCTAGGAACACGTCTTGAACAACATCCAGCAACTTCTCTTCTTTGTTGAGTAATTTATTGGTCCATACATCGCCTACGAGGTTGGGTATCTGGGACCAGTTAATCGGATTTTCATTGAAGAAGACTTTGTTGGCAGGAGCTTCTTCGAGATGATCAGCCGGAAAAGGCTTGAGTTCCGACGTCACAATTTCAGGAGACGAAGGCTGAGAAGATGATATCTCTGTGGAAGTCGCCTGAGGAGATGTAGCTCCAGAAGATGTGCTACTGGACATAGTCTGAGAATCTGAGGCTTCGACAGACAAAGCTTCAGAGGCATGATCATCCTGAACTATCGCATTGCAAGCACCGCACCATTGAGATTCAGACTCGTCTTCAGATGTGAGGGGATGATCAATCACAGTGATCATCAGTGCCATCCAATTAACTCATAATCGAGATGAGTGCCCACTTACTAATGATAAAACCATTAATTGGCACAAGGGGATAATATAGATAGATTCCATCTTGACCATTGGATGTTCCTACAGTCCAACTACCACGTACCCAAGACACCGAGGTGTTGACCTACAGTTGGTCTCACTCATTGGTGACTCAAAGCAAATGAATAGACAGAAACTTGAGTTCATCAATGTCTCAGGATTGAGAGCCTATTGCTAGGGAATTATGAGAGCAATCCTTAAATCGAGACAGTATTTCATAAAGTGTTTCTCATCGTCCTTCAATACATCTAATGTACCTGCACCGTGATCCAGAATCTTTCATTCTAATGATCGAGACAAATCACACTATCTCATAGTGATCAAAGTGTTGCAACCTTATCAGATGAGATGCCCAGTCCCATCACTGGTTGTGAAGATATTTTTAAGTATAAGATTTGTGGCACATGTCTCCCGCATCATATATCACATCTAATATACTAATGAGACCCGGTTCATCTCATGAACCATTATGTCATATGTATTGGTCATGTGCATAGGTAATAAAACACCATTCATCTCATGAAAGGAAAGCATGATTTTATTGATAAATAAAGAAATTAATCAATTTATTAAATCAATTGATGGATTGAGACCATACAATCTAACAATCTCCCACTTGGGCTCAATGCTAGTTAGGGTTTCATCTCATGCCCATCCCGTCTACATGCTGCTCAAAGACTTTGGTAGTTAAAGGCTTAGTAAAGGGATCTGCCAGATTGTCCGTAGAGGCTATCTTGGTAATAGCAATATCACCTCTCTGAAGAATCTCTTTGATTAAATGATATTTCTTTTGTACATGCTGTTGACTTTTATGGCTTCTAGGCTCCTTGGACTGAGCGACTGCCCCGATGTTGTCACAGTAAACTGTGAGCGGCTATCGTGCCAAAGGTACCACCCCAAGTTCCATAAGGAATCTCTTGAGCCATACTGTTTCCTTAGCTGTTTCACAAGCCGCTACATATTTAGCCTCCGAAGTGGAATCAGTGGTACATTCCTATTTTATACTCCTCCAGTTGATAGCTCCGCCACCAAGCATAAACACATAACTAGAGGTGGATTTTCTAGATTCCATATCTGAAATGAAGTCAGAATATGTGTAACCGACTGGAATCAGTTCATCACTTCCAGAAATCAACATGTAATCTCTAGTCCATCTCAAGTATTTGAGAATACATTTTACAGCAGTCCAATGTTCAGGTCCTGGGTTAGACTGATATCTGCTGACTAGGCCTACTACATGACATATATCCGATCTAGTACATAGCATAGCATACATGAGGCTACCAACAGCTGAAGCGTATGGTATCGACTTCATCTGCTCCTTTTCCTCAGGTGTCTTAGGACACTAATCCTTGGAAAGTTGCACCCCATGCCTGAAAGGTGTAATACCCTTCTTGGAGTCTTGCATAGCAAATCGTACCAGTACCTTATCTATGTATGCATCTTGGGATAAGCCAATCATCCTATTTTTCCAGTCTTGATGGAGTTTGATCTCTAGGATGTAGCTAACTTCTCCCAAGTCCTTCATATCAAAAGTCTTGGCTAACCAAACTTTTACTGTTGACAACATTCTCACATCTTTCCCAAGGAGTAGGATGTCATCGACATATAATACCAGAAAGACTATCCTGTCACCTTCACTTTTCATGTAAGCACATGACTCACCCGGATTTTGACAAAAACCAAATGACTTGATTGCCTGGTCAAAACGGATGTTCCATGTTTGGGATGCCTGCTTCAATCCATAAATAGACTTGTGCAGCTTGCAAACATTTTGCTCTTGGTTTTTAGTTACAAAACCGTCTGGCTGCACCATATTGATGTCTTCCTGAATATGGCCATTGAGAAACGCCATCTTGACATCCATTTGCCAAATCTCGTAATCGAGATGTGCCGCAATGGATAAGAGTATCCAGATGGACTTGAGCATGGCTACCGGCGAGAAGGTTTCCTTATAATTGATACCCTCTTTCTGAGTATACCCTTTCGCAACAAGCCTGGCCTTAAAGGTCTCCACTCTGCCGTTTGGTCCTCTTTTTCTCTTGTAGACCCACTTGCACCCAAAAGGTTAAATATTGGCAGGCAAGTCCACAAGTGTCCAGACCTAATTGGAATACATAGACTCCATCTCAGCTTTCATAGCATCTTGCCAATGTCCCGGATCTATGTGATTAATTGCTTCATCATAGTTACAAGGATCTTGTTCTATTCTTCCGGGACTACCTCGTAAGACTCTCCCAAGAACGAGAACCTGTCAGGGGGTCTGACAATCCTCCCACTACGACGAGGCACTGGTGTAACTACTGGGTCCGGTAAGGGTGGTTCTTCCTCAAGTTTGGTCACACTTGGATTTGGAATTGATTGTTCTTGAATCTCTTCCAAGATCACCTTCTCTAAAGATTTCCGGTCCATCATATAATCTTCCTCCAGGAAAACCGCATTAGTGCTCACCAGCAGTTTCTGCTCTCTGGGATTATAGAATAATCAACTTTTAGTTTCTTTAGGATATCCTACAAACGTGCACACTTCCTACTTCATTTCCAACTTATCCGTCTTAACCTTTAGCACGTGTGCCGGACAACCCCAAATGTGTAAATGTTGTAGACTAGGCTTTTGCCCGGACCACAACTCCCGGGGAGTCTTAGGTACATACTTAGCTGGTACGAGGGTTAGTATGTACATTTCTGTATCCAAGACGTATCCCAAAAGGATATAGGTAATCCTGATAAACTCAGCATAGACCTAATCATATCTAAAAGAGTCTGGTTTCTTCTTTCTACTACTCCATTCTATTGAGGCATACCAGGAGCAGACAATTGGGATAGAATCCCATTTTCTGATAGGTATCCTATAAAATCGGCAGAGAGATATTCCCCTCCTCGATTTGATCAAAGAGTCTTGATACTCTTACCTAATTGCTTTTCCACTTCCGTTCGAAACTCTTTGGACTTTTCAAAAGCCTCGAACTTGCGGTGCATAAGGTATATGTATCCATATCTTGAGTAATCATCTGTGAAAGTGATGAAATACTCATATCCTCCTCTGGCCCTGACATTAATGGGTCACACACATCAGTATGCACTAATTCCAATAAATCTTTGGCCCTATTGCCCTTAGATGAAAAGGGTCTTTTGGTCATTTTTCCTTCCAAACATGACTCGCAGATAGGGCATTAGTTCTACCACCAATGAAGGCAAGATACCATCGTTCACTAGCCTGTCAATCCTATTTAGTTTTATATGACCTAACCTTAAGTGCCAAAGTTTTGTTGGATTAGATGAAGGTGACTTCCTCTTTAATGACGGTCCATTAATTGTTTCAGTATCATGTATCTCATACATTGTAGAAGTTAACAAATAAAGCCCATTGGTTACCTTCCCAGAACAAATAAAAGTATCATTCCTCTTTATGACAACTTCAGTACCAAAAGTAATGGAATAACTTTTATTCACCAAACTAGAAATTGAAATTAAATTCCACCATAAAGACGGTACATATAACGTGTCTGACAAAACCAATTTATTGTTTGAAAAAACATAAAGTAATAACTCCCATTGAAACAACCTCTACCTTAGCGTTAGATCCTAGGTTGACAATGATTTCTCTGTCACAGAGCCTCTTGGTTTCTCTGAACCCCTGCAATGAATTACATAGGTGATTAGTTCCCCTGGAGTCCACACAGCAGGATTCTAAAGTACCAGTTGCAAAACTAACTTCAAAAATTAGTGACTCAATCATACATGTGGTCTTCTTCTTAGACAGATATTTTGGACAATTCCTTTTTTAATGTCCTGTCTTACCACAATGGAAACACTTTCCTTTTGTCCCTGAACCCTTAGCCTTGGCCACGCCACCATTAAGACCATTTTCCACCTTAGGACCCTTTGGAACTGATTTCTTTTGTCTTTCCGCCCTTTGCCTTTTGGCTTGGGCTTGACATCTGACTTTTCTGTCACTAGGGCAGTTGGCTTCTTCTTCATAATCCCTTCAGTCACCACCAGCTGGCTAGACAACTTAGCAAGACTCAAATTCATCTTATTTATATTATAATTGACCTTGAAATTGTTGAATGACTCTGGCAATGACTCAAGGATTATGTCGATCTGCGATTCTACATCAATCGCAGCCCCCAGTACATCTAATTTATTTAATGAGTCCATCATTTTCAACATGTGTTCTTGTATTGATGTACCTTCAGCCATCTTGGTGTTAATGAGCACCCTCAGAGCTGCCTGCCTAGCAGGTTGCCCTGTTTTGCAAACATCTCCTTTAAGTTCGATATAATATCGTATGCAGTCATATAGGATTGATGTTGTTGTTACAAAACACTAGACATGGATGCCAAAATGTAACATCTGGCGATCTCATTGTCTTTGACCCATTTGGTGTAAAGTTCCTTTTCTTCTTCCGGTGCATCCGGGCCAGGCTCATCAAGAGGGGTTTTGGTAAGGATATATTTATATCCTAAAGCAGTCAGGACAATATCCAGGTTCTGTTTCCAGTCTACATAGTTGGATCCCACCAACTTATTCTGGTTGAGGATGGTCACAAGTAGATTGAAAGTATTTGAATTCCTGCTTGAAATACTATAGCACATAACCATACATTCAATTAATGAATATAAATGACATTAGGGTTTAGTATTCTACCAAATTTATGTGGGAATCCTCATAACCACTGAATTCAGAATACATCGGAATCCCAATCTCCGGGGTATGCCTCCTTGGGGAGTGCGAATACCACCTAGATTGGTGCGGATCAAAGTTGATCAAAATTAGGATTAAGACTAACTATCCATGATCCCCTTCATTCATCATTATCTAGGTATCTCATACCAAATAATGAATGACTCCCGATTTTCTTCAGTTTCTAAAATACATGAGGCAAGTCCTTGGGGATACTACATCATTATTTTAGTTAAGTATGATCCACCAACTAGCATTGCATGACAACTGTTGCGAGCAACTCCTCCTTGGGGAGTGGGCCCCTGCCCCGTCTCACCAACACTATCCATAGGAGATCCATATCTAGTAACCAAACAAGTAAAAGCCCTCCGTGGGGAACGGCCATTCTTAAGATGGCACTAGGCTAATACTTTCCTTACAATGGACCTATGGTGGAAAACCATGGGGATTTCTAAATATAAATGCCCCGCTCCCACTTGATATTTTAGAATTGAAGATTTTCTTATAGGTATATGGGCCCACAAATATAGACATCAAATCTTCTCGTGATATGACCAAATGATTGGTCCCAAGTCAAGTTATTTTAAGGAAAGTCCAATTTTTAATACTAATGTTTCCAATGGATCCATCTCATGGGTCCACCAACACTAATTAGAACTCTTTCCAAAAATTAATTTGATTTGACCAATTTTGGAAATTGCTATGTTTGGATCAGATATGGAAACTTTCTAAAACAAGCATTCATCCATTAATAGAAAGTACTAAAATTAGAAACTAGTCCTCTCCTCCACATGGCCAAGCGGAATAGACTTCTTGGACTTCTAGACTTTCTAAAACTTTGAGATTCCTCAAACTCTTTGGGCATCTTCAAAACGCTTTTGGTAATCTTCAAACTCTTTGATTAGGAGTCCAACTTCACTTTCCTTCTTCGTCTCGGACATCGCCAGAATTTACAAATTTAGAAAAATTACATAAATTCTTATGCCTCAACTATGAGACTTACATGGTAATCTAAATATGGAAATAAAAGGGTTGAAGGGAAATTCACCATGCCTTGCCCTTTCACGGGAAACCAAGGAAACCATGATGCCCTTTACAAGTAGCTCAAAATAACCATCAACCATATAAAGAAAGTAAAAGACTTGTGGGCCATATGGAGAGGACAAGATCACCTACATGTTAGTATCTCATACAACCATACAAATCACAAAAATAGGTTGCCAAACAATGTTGGAAAAATAGGACATCAAAGAAGACCCGAAACTGAAAAAATCCAAAATCTGCATTCCCGAAGCAGTGTCTCGGTCGACCGAACAAAGAGCTCGGTCGACCAAACTGACGGAAACCTGCAAGTTTTGTTTCTGCAGTTCGTGTTCTATCTTCACCAAATCACTTTCAAAGTGTTCCTATGGCTTCCTATCATCCATCCAACATTATTATACCACTTTGTGATTATCCAAACATGGACTCACTAATATACAAAGCAAATCCATCAAAAATTGATCTGTACATAGCCCTTGCTCTATCCTCTTCGCATCTCATGCAAATATTAGAACGAGATTACTGATCTAACATGATAAGAGATAAGGTATGGCTCAGACACCAATTGTCACGCCCCCAAAAGTGAAACCGGGGTTATGCGTGAGATTAGGGCCAATTTAAAACTTTTCCAATGATAATAACATACCACCTGCCCTAATCGTGTCCCATCTGGATCGAAGACCGCTGTGAGGTACAACCATTTTCCTCGAATATATTAAACAATAGCAGAAGCTTCATAAAACAAGAGGTATCTTATAGATGTATAGTTTAAGAGCAATTTACTGAGTATCAAAGTTAAGGTTGGAGTTTAAGACTAAACAAATTATTATATACAAGTAAAAAGGCCAAACTAAAACTAGGCCTTAACAAAAGCATAAAGAAACCAAAAGATGAAGCTAGGAGGATTATCGTGAAGCTCTCGCGTACGGGGTCGTCACGGCTATACAATGCCGTCCGTACTATACTCTAGGAAGTCATCAGGCTGATCTGCCTGAACTTCTTCCGTCGTTTCCTCCGCCTCGGTGTAGAAGAGCTCGGTACCTATGCACCAAGAGTAACATCATCAACACAACGGATGGCAAAGCAATAGATATAAAAATCACATAGATATGCGGTACTAAAGAGAGTAAACGATAATCATGATTATAAGATATGCATAGCACTCCGATCGTAAGAGATGCATTGCATTCGAATAAAAAACAAACTATCACAGTAGGCGATCCACATAAGCTAAGCTATATCATCAATTGGGATAAATCCCAGTATCCAATATCCAGACAACTCGTAGCTCAAGTGCTCCGGCTCCGAGAGCTCTGGCACTATCTTGCTTCGAGGACGAACTAAACAGAACAGAACAGAACATCTCGAGGAATATATAAATAACTCTCAGCTCAAGTAGCTCGGGCTCCGTGAGCTCTGGCTCTATCTTGCTTCGAGGTGGTATCGTGTTCTCCCACAGTCGGTGCCCCAACTGTGTTGAACGTTAACAGCTGAGTGGTGCCTGACACAAAGAATCCTAAACAAAGGTGAAGGGCTAGGTTTCTTGCGTGAACAAGATTCAATACTAATAGAGAACTACTTTATTCCAAAACAAATCAAATCTCAAACCAATACCGATAGTAGTCCTCTCAAAGCTTGACAATCAAAGCTCCCTAGCCTCAACACTCCACACGAATAACGAAACGAACGAAACAATAGAAGGGGACTCTAAGTCCAACCTCTAAGTTCTCAAAGCAAACCTCTAATAAAGCAAAGCAAATAGAACTAAAGAACATGCTCATCACATGTAGAAGATAGTACTCAAAGGTACCATTTGGAATCAAAGCGAATAAACAACCAATCCTAAGTAAAGTGTCAACCCTGAAGCATCGCACAACCTATTCAGTCAACGAAGGGGTTAGGGTTCGCGATACTCGGACGAACAATCTTCGTGCATAGATTTATAGAAGAGTATCCCATTGTCCCGCACCATTCGAGATTGAATTAAGTTAACTCTCGATACAACCGAATCAACAATGACGAACGCCGGCTCAAGACGTCCTCATAATGAGTCAAATGAGTCCACAAATGGGTATCCAAAGGTCCACCAAGGTCCACTACAAAACAGGGTAAAAATCCCTTCAAAAAGGAAAATTGGCCAAAATCTGCACAGGGCTCGGTTGACTCTCGGTCGACTGGGCCCTGTTGTCTCGGCCGACCGAGACCTGTAGGCCGGTCGACCGAGAAGCCTGCGGAAGTCTGGGCAGCAGCCCTGTTCTGGGCTGAAATGGGACTTTTCCCATTTTTCTCTTCTTGGACCTAATAAGCAGCATATGTATGATTTAAAACATCTTAAATACAACCTATAAAAACTACTAATCAAGCCATTAAACTCTAAATCCATTTCATTCAATCTATGAGTCAATTTATCATGTTTTCACTCTATTTATGTATCAATTGAGCCAAACCTATCTAAAACATGATTTAAGCATCCAAATCAAGGTAAACAAACATATCAAGTGATAATATAAATATTGACTTGCCTTAGTGATGTGCTAGACTCAAAGTCAAAGAAAGCGTGAGTGAAAACCACTCTAAGAAGCTCCAAATGGGATGAATACTCCTCCAAACCCAACAAGCTCGTACAAATGCATGCCAAGGGTCAAGGTGGGTCTTCCTAAACCCTTTCTAACCAAGGAAGAAGAAGATGACATGGTTTTCAAGCTTAAAGAGCTTACCTCTAAATGGGTTGTGGGTGAAACACTTAGAAAAGTGTATGGTTAGACTCTTGAAGGCTTGAGGAAGATGATTGGTGGATTAGTTTCCGTCGCCGGAGCTCCGATGATCGTCAACGGAGAAGAAGAAATGAGAGGAAGAGAGGTCGGCTGCTGTGCTGGGATGTAGTTGAGTGGAATGAATGGGATTGAATGAAAAGGAGATAAGAAGATGGGTTGGTAGGATACTTAAGTAATGGGTATTGGGCTTGGGCTTTGGGCTTGAGTTATGGGTTGATGGGTTAAGGTCTGGGTCGGGCCTCTTCGATGCGTCGAATTGAAACGCAACTGAAGGCTAAAGTTCATGAAACGACGAAACCTACCCCATGCACCCAAACTCACAAAAACTCATACTCTCATAAATCCCTGAAAACCCTACCCAATTAGTAAAAAGACTCTCTATCCTACCCAAACGCGCTCCGAATCGTACGAAACTTCGTACACACGATTCGTCGTTAACCCAAACTACTTAGACTCTAAACTAGCTTACTAACTAATCAAACAATTAATTATAATTAATAGGCCATTAGGGGTCGGGATGTTACATCCTCCCCCACTTAGGCTATTTGGTCCTCCAAATCCCTAACACACCTCTGACAATAACTCTGAATCTGGCAATAACTCTGGATACTTCTCCTGAATCTGCTCCCTAAGCTCCCATGTCGCTTCCCTTGGACTGTGATGTTCCCACTGCACTTTGACCCATTGAATGGTCCTTGTCCTCAGGACTTGCTCCTTCGTATCGATGATCTTCTTCGGTCTCTCAACGTATGTGATATCTGGCTGAACATCCAAAGGCTCATGATGTAGCACGTGTGAAGGGTCTGGAATGTACTTCCTCAGCATCGAAATGTGAAAAACTCTGTGAACTCCTGCTAACTCTGCTGGTAGTATCAATCTGTAAGCCACTTCACCCACGCGCATATCTATCTCAAACGGTCCAATGTATCTCCGAGCCAGTTTCCCTTTCTGACCGAATCTCATAGTTCCTCTAGTCGGTGAGACTTTGAGAAACACTTTATCTCCAACCTGAAACTCCAAATCCCTCCTCCTCAGATCTGCGTAACTCTTCTGACGGTCTCTTGCAATCTTCAGCCTATCAATGATCTGCTTCACCTTCTCGCTGGTATCACTGATGATCGACGGTCCATGAAAGCTCCGAATACCAATCTCTTCCCAACAAATCGGGGTCTTACACTTCCGTCCGTACAATGCCTCGAACGGTGCCATCCCGATACTGGAGTGATAGCTGTTGTTGTAGGCAAATTCACACAAAGGAAGACTCTTCTCCCAGTCTTTCCCGAAATCTAGAACACATGCCCGCAACATATCCTCCATAGTCTGATTGGTCCTCTCTGTCTGTCCGTCGGTCTGAGGGTGATACGCTGTGCTAAAGTTCAATGTAGTGCCCAAGGCTGCTTGCAAACTGACCCAAAATCTGCCCACAAACCTCATATCTCTGTCTGAAACAATGGAATCTGGAATCCCATGCAACTTGACAACATTGTCAATGTACTTGTGTGCCAATACATCCATGGATCCTCTCATCTTCATCGGAATGAAGTGTGCTGACTTCGTAAGTCTGTCAACAATCACCCAAATGCTGTCATTGTCCCTCATGGGTGGCAATCCTGCGACGAAGTCCATGGTGATGTGCTCCCACTTCCACTCCGGAACCTTCACTGGCTAGAGTAATCCTGGAGGTTTCTGATGCTCAATCTTCACTTACTGACACACTAAACATTTGGAGACAAACCCTGCAATGTCCTTCTTCATGTTGCTCCACCAGTAAAAGCTCTTCAAGTTCTGGTACATTTTGGTGCTCCCTGGGTGAATAGCATAACGAGAATGGTGTGCCTCAACCATAATCTCGTTCCTCAAATCATGTACACCCGGCACACATAGCCTATCCTGGCAGTACAACACTCCATCAATGAGTCTGAACTCTGGTCTCTCTGCTATGCTCTCTATCAATCTGACCAACTCTGGGTCCTCTGACTGACTGCTCTTGATTCTGCTAAGAATCTCTGGCTCCCAAATATGCATATTGGCAACCATGACTCTCTCACTCTGAGGCTGAAACTCTATGGCTAAATCTCTGAATAGCTCTGTCAAAGACCACTCTGTCTGCAAACATCCGGTAGTCGCTACCTTCCTGCTCAATGCATCTGCAACCACGTTCGCTTTCCCGGGATGATACTTTATCGGAAAGTCGTAGTCTTTGATGTACTCCATCCATCTAGTCTGCCTCATGTTCAGATCTTTCTGCCCAAATAGATACTGGAGACTCCTGTGATCCGAGTGAACCTCGAATTTCTCCCCATACAAGTAGTGTCTCCACATCTTCAGTGCCATCACCACTGCTGCTAGCTCCAAGTCATGAGTAGCGTACCTCTTCTCATGCTCTTTCAACTGTCTAGATCCGTAGGCTATGACCTTTCCCTCCTGCATGAGCACGCAACCCAATCCTATACCTGAAGCGTCTGTAAAAATCACGAATCCTCCAGTTCCCGTAGGTAACGAGAGAATAGGTGCTGTGGTCAATCTGGTCTTCAGCTCCTGGAATTTCTCTTCACATTGCTCCGTCCAAACAAAAGGAACATCTTTCCTTGTCAATTTAGTCAGTGGAGCTGCAATGCTGGAGAATCCCTTCACGAATCTCCTGTAATATCCTGTTAGGCCGAGAAAACTCCTGATCTCTGACACTGACTTCGGACTCTGCCAACTAACCACTGCCTCAATCTTCGCGGGATCTACTGCCAAACCCTCTCTAGAGATGATGTGTCCTAGAAAGGACACTTGCTCCAGCCAAAACTCACATTTACTGAGCTTAGCATAGAGCTGATTCTCCCTCAAGATCTGCAATGAACTCCTCAAATGCTCTGCATGATCATCTCTGGACTTCGAGTAGACTAGGACATCATCTATAAATACGACCGTGAACTTATCTAAGCATGGTGCAAAGACTCTGTTCATCAAGGCCATAAATACTCCTGGCGCGTTGGTCAGCCCAAATGGCATAACTAAGAACTCATAATGTCCATATCTAGTCCTGAAGGCTGTTCTCTGCACGTCTTGATCCCTGACACGTATCTGGTGATAACCAGATCTCAAATCTATCTTGGAGAAATGTTGTGCTCCCTGCAACTGATCAAACAACTCGTCTATCCGAGGCAAAGGATACTTGTTCTTGATCGTGACCTGATTCAGCTGCCTGTAGTCGATGCACATACGCATTGATCCATCCTTCTTCTTCACGAAGAGCACCGGTGCACCCCACGGTGATAAACTGGGTCTCACAAACCCTTTATCCAAAAGGTCCTGCAATTGAGCTTTCAGCTCTCTTAGCTCAGCTGGAGCCATGCGATAAGGAGCCTTCGAAATCGGTGTTGTCCCTGGCTTGAGCTCAATCGTGAAGTCAATCTCCCTAACCGGTGGTAATCCAGGTATCTCCTCCGGAAAGACATCCGGGAATTCGCACACAACTGGAATATCCTCCACCGCTTTGGACACTTCATCCTCCGTGATGAAGGCTACATAGCCCTCACATCCACTCCTAATCAATCGATCAGCTCTCAAAGCCGAGATGACTCTAGTGGACATGAGTTTCCTCTCCCCAACAATCTCCACACTGTCTGCTAGCACTTGCAATCTGATTGTCTTGTTGAAGCAATCCATCACAGCTCTATAGGTAGATAACCAATCCATACCTAGGATCACATCGAAGTCCCTCATCCCTAGGATGATCAAGTCTGCCGAAAGGATAAAACTCCCCACCTGCACTTTGCAAGCTGGATAATAGGACTCACACTGCATAGTCTTCCCTAAGGGAGTACTAACAAACAATATACAATGCAATGGAGCTATATCTCCCACCAAACATGCAACAAAAACAGGTGATACGAAAGAATGCGTGGAACCATAATCAAATAAGACTCTAGCAGGTACATCTGAGATAGAGAGTGTACCTTCCACCACTCCTCCAGCTTCTTCACCCTCCTGCAGGTCAAGGGCCTGAAACCTGTCGTGCTGTTGAGGCCTCTGCTGCTGCTGCTGACCCTGCTGCCGGTACTGTGCGTACTGCTGGCCCTGTGGTCGCTGTGGTCCCTGAGGTCTGAACTGTCCTCTAGCCTGCGGTACTGGCGGTCTGAACTGCTGTGGCTGCGGAGGTCTCTGATACTGCTGCGGAGGTGCCTGCCTCAAAGGCTGTACTGCTAATGGTGGGCGAGGAGCTGCATTCCTCACACCCTACCCTTGTACTTGAGGGTAATCCTTCCTCTGGTGGTCCATCGCACCACACTGAAAACACCCCCCTGTATTCCATCTGCAGGCTGCCGTAGTATGCGAGTTCTGACCACAACGCTCACAATAAACCTTGAATGTCTGATCAAATTTAGGCCTCTTGCCTTGCTGCTGCTGGTACTGCTGCTGAGAACGCTGCTGGTACCGAGGGTACTACTGTGGACGCTGCTGGGACTGAGGGTACTGCTGCTGAAACTGGCCCAAACCTGGGCTCCTAACTGGTGCAAGCATGTCCGGAAACTGCCGTGCAAAAAGGATCTTCTTCCGAATGGACTCCTCAACCCAATATGCACGCTTGAGGCTTTCCTCGTAGGTGACTAAGGTAACAGATGTCACCTCCATCTGAATATCGGGCCTCAGTCCCCGAATAAATCTCATCACCTTGTCAGCCTCAACCCTAACCAAAGACGGTGCAAATCTCGAAAGGTTCGTGAATTTCTGCTCGTAGATCTGCACTGGGTCCATTCCCTAGACTAACGCTTCAAACTCTATCAGCTTCTGAGCCTGAACATGGGGTGGAATATATTTGGCTTGAAAGAGTGTCTGAAAAGACATCCAAGCCTCAGCATCCTCAATCGTGTCATAAGGTGTCATGACCGATTTCCACCATAACTCTGCTACACCGCGGAACATGTACGATGCTAACTGTACACGCTCCCGTCCAGTGCACTGGAAGACCTTGAAGATCTTCTCCATCTGTACCACCCACTCGTCAGCATCGAGGGGGTCTTCATTCCCGTAATATACTGGTGGGTTCCTCTTCTTGAACTTATCATAGATATCATTCAAGTCGATCACCCTAGGAGGGATGATGACTTGAGGTACCGGAACTAGCCTTTCTAATACTTGCATCATCTGAGCTTGAAAGGCAGTCTGAGCCTGAGTCTGTGCTGTCTGAGAATCCACAAAGGCTTGCATGAGCTGATTGAATCTAGCCTCTGCTGATCCATCTCCACTAGACCCTGCCTGATCATTGTTCTGTGTAGAACGAGTGTGTCCCCCAGCCATCCTGCAAGAAAAGACATGTTAGTCCTATGGGACTCAATCTAACATACAAACTATACAATCTACACAAGCTAACATACCCAACGAAACCCAATCCTCACACGTCTTAAGTTTCTAATTGTTTTTAATTTAGAAACCAGTAGGGCTCTGATACCAACTTGTCACGCCCCCAAAAGTGAAACCGGGGTTATGCGTGAGATTAGGGCCAATTTAAAACTTTTCCAATGATAATAACATACCACCTGCCCTAATCGTGTCCCATCTGGATCGAAGACCGCTGTGAGGTACAACCATTTTCCTCGAATATATTAAACAATAGCGGAAGCTTCATAAAACAAGAGGTATCTTATAGATGTATAGTTTAAGAGCAATATACTGAGTATCAAAGTTAAGGTTGGAGTTTAAGACTAAACAAATTATTATATACAAGTAAAAAGGCCAAACTAAAACTAGGCCTTAACAAAAGCATAAAGAAACCAAAAGATGAAGCTAGGAGGATTATCGTGAAGCTCTCACGTACGGGGTCGTCACGGCTATACAATGCCGTCCGTACTATACTCTAGGAAGTCATCAGGCTGATCTGCCTGAACTTCTTCCGTCGTTTCCTCCGCCTCGGTGTAGAAGAGCTCGGTACCTATGCACCAAGAGTAACATCATCAACACAACGGATGGCAAAGCAATAGATATAAAAATCACATAGATATGCGGTACTAAAGAGAGTAAACGATAATCATGATTATAAGATATGCATAGCACTCCGATCGTAAGAGATGCATTGCATTCGAATAAAAAACAAACTATCACAGTAGGCGATCCACATAAGCTAAGCTATATCATCAATTGGGATAAATCCCAGTATCCAATATCCAGACAACTCGTAGCTCAAGTGCTCCGGCTCCGAGAGCTCTGGCACTATCTTGCTTCGAGGACGAACTAAACAGAACAGAACAGAACATCTCGAGGAATATATAAATAACTCTCAGCTCAAGTAGCTCGGGCTCCGTGAGCTCTGGCTCTATCTTGCTTCGAGGTGGTATCGTGTTCTCCCACAGTCGGTGCCCCAACTGTGTTGAACGTTAACAGCTGAGTGGTGCCTGACACAAAGAATCCTAAACAAAGGTGAAGGGCTAGGTTTCTTGCGTGAACAAGATTCAATACTAATAGAGAACTACTTTATTCCAAAACAAATCAAATCTCAAACCAATACCGATAGTAGTCCTCTCAAAGCTTGACAATCAAAGCTCCCTAGCCTCAACACTCCACACGAATAACGAAACGAACGAAACAATAGAAGGGGACGCTAAGTCCAACCTCTAAGTTCTCAAAGCAAACCTCTAATAAAGCAAAGCAAATAGAACTAAAGAACATGCTCATCACATGTAGAAGATAGTACTCAAAGGTACCATTTGGAATCAAAGCGAATAAACAACCAATCCTAAGTAAAGTGTCAACCCTGAAGCATCGCACAACCTATTCAGTCAACGAAGGGGTTAGGGTTCGCGATACTCGGACGAACAATCTTCGTGCATAGATTTATAGAAGAGTATCCCATTGTCCCGCACCAT
The DNA here is from genome assembly GCA_038049695.1 of Cinnamomum chago. Lineage (NCBI taxonomy): Eukaryota > Viridiplantae > Streptophyta > Magnoliopsida > Laurales > Lauraceae > Cinnamomum > Cinnamomum chago. Next base: position 55,233,820 of record CP142451.1, read on the forward strand.
TCGAGATTGAATTAATTAGTTAACTCTCGATACAACCGAATCAACAATGACGAACGCCGGCTCAAGACGTCCTCATAATGAGTCAAATGAGTCCACAAATGGGTATCCAAAGGTCCACCAAGGTCCACTACAAAACAGGGTAAAAATCCCTTCAAAAAGGAAAATTGGCCAAAATCTGCACAGGGCTCGGTTGACTCTCGGTCGACTGGGCCCTGTTGTCTCGGTCGACCGAGACCTGTAGGCCGGTCGACCGAGAAGCCTGCGGAAGTCTGGGCAGCAGCCCTGTTCTGGGCTGAAATGGGACTTTTCCCATTTTTCTCTTCTTGGACCTAATAAGCAGCATATGTATGATTTAAAACATCTTAAATACAACCTATAAAAACTACTAATCAAGCCATTAAACTCTAAATCCATTTCATTCAATCTATGAGTCAATTTATCATGTTTTCACTCTATTTATGTATCAATTGAGCCAAACCTATCTAAAACATGATTTAAGCATCCAAATCAAGGTAAACAAACATATCAAGTGATAATATAAATATTGACTTGCCTTAGTGATGTGCTAGACTCAAAATCAAAGAAAGCTTGAGTGAAAACCACTCTAAGAAGCTCCAAATGGGATGAATACTCCTCCAAACCCAACAAGCTAGTACAAATGCATGCCAAGGGTCAAGGTGGGTCTTCCTAAACCCTTTCTAACCAAGGAAGAAGAAGATGACATGGTTTTCAAGCTTAAAGAGCTTACCTCTAAATGGGTTGTGGGTGAAACACTTAGAAAAGTGTATGGTTAGACTCTTGAAGGCTTGAGGAAGATGATTGGTGGATTAGTTTCCGTCGCCGGAGCTCCGATGATCGTCAACGGAGAAGAAGAAATGAGAGGAAGAGAGGTCGGCTGCTCTGCTGGGATGTAGTTGAGTGGAGTGAATGGGATTGAATGAAAAGGAGATAAGAAGATGGGTTGGTAGGATACTTAAGTAATGGGTATTGGGCTTGGGCTTTGGGCTTGAGTTATGGGTTGATGGGTTAAGGTCTGGGTCGGCCCACGCATACAATTAATAGATTTCGGGCCTCTTCGATGCGTCGAATTGAAACGCAACTGAAGGCTAAAGTTCATGAAACGACGAAACCTACCCCATGCACCCAAACTCACAAAAACTCATACTCTCATAAATCCCTGAAAACCCTACCCAATTAGTAAAAAGACTCTCTATCCTACCCAAACGCGCTCCGAATCGTACGAAACTTCGTACACACGATTCGTCGTTAACCCAAACTACTTAGACTCTAAACTAGCTTACTAACTAATCAAACAATTAATTATAATTAATATGCCATTAGGGGTCGGGATGTTACACCAATTGTTGGAAATAGGTGGGCCTCGTGGATAGGTTTTCAAAACTTTTGACCCACTTGACTAAGGGATCAAATACCCATAAGGCCATGAACACCATCTAGAAGGCTATGAGACCCAATCCAGGATCCATGTCCTCAATCCCAGGCATCGTGATCAGTAAATAAACCTATCAAGAGGATAGAACAACAGCCAACAAGCATCCAAAAAATCTATAACATGCAAGGAAGTAGATTATACCTTAGGAGCTCGGTTGTGCTCTAATGGAGAAGTTGCGTCTTTCTTTGTTGATGAAACTCTTTCACGTATCAAATAAAGATATCCACGACCTTCTGATTTTCCACGCTATGACCCGTATCAGATTCTCTTTTCTCAAGAAGATGAGTGGGATCTCCAAGAGAAAACCCTACTAGAAACTCCAAGGAACTAGAGGAGAACTTAGAAGAGAGAGAAGGTGAGAAAATTGTGCAACACTTGCACAAGAGAAGAGGGCTGGGCGTGTAATATTAGGATGGACGTCTAATGGGTTGTGCTCCCCTTTATATAGCCCTCAAGCCTCCTCTTATAACTCTCTTACTAATTGTATTAGAAGTCTCACTTCCATACTAATTAGTAAGATACTATTACCACTATTAGAAGTCCCACTTCAAATAGAAATAGTAACTTTCTAATTCCTTCCTTTTGGAGTTCAAGTAGGATTAGTATCTTTCTAATATCTTGGGCTAGCGTGGGGACCACTAGGGATTCCTTAGAAAGCTGGTTCCAACTGGGACACTGCGACCCCACATCTCATGTGCAATCCGGGCCCACAGTTAATTGCAAAATAACACCACTATATAAATGCAATTGCACTCCAGTCTTAGGAATAAATTACAATGAAGACCCTAAACTTCCCAATTACCACAAGTATGCGCCTCTATCAATATCCACGGATCAATTGGAATAAATTTGTCACATCCAATCTTAGATCCACATCTTATTATCCTTGAGCCCCAATTAATCATAGTGATCATCAGTACCATTCAATTAACTCTTAATCGAGATGGGTGCCCACTTACTAATGATAAAACCGTTAATTGTCACAAGGGGATAATATAGATAGATTCCATCTTGACCATTGGATGTTTCCACAGTCCTACTACCACGTACCCAAGACACTGAGGTGTTGACCTACAGTTGGCCTCACTCATTGGTGACTCAAAGAAAATGAATAAACAGAAACTTGAGTTTATCAATGTCTCAGGATTGAGAGCCTATTGCTAGGGAATTATGAGAGCAGTCCTTAAATCGAGACAATATTTCATAAAGTGTTTCTCATGGTCCTTCAATGCATCTAATGTACCAACACCGTGATCCAGAATATTTCATTCTGATGATAGAGACAAATCACACTATCTCATAGTGATCAAAGTGCTGCAACCTTATCAGATGAGATGCCCAGTCTCATCACTAGTTGTGAAGATAATTTTAAGTATAAGATTTGTGACACATGTCTCCCGTATATGAATCTCATCCATATACATATATCACATCTAATATACTAATGGGACCTGGTTCATCTCATGAACCATTATGTCATATGTATTGGTCATGTGCATTAAGTAATAAAACACTATTCATCTCATGAAAGGAAAGCATGATTTTACTGATAAATAAAGAAATTAATGAATTGAGTGCATCAACTGATGGATTGAGACCATACAATCTGACATAATTGGGGCTCAAGGATAATAAGATGTGGATTTAAGATTGGATGAGACAGATTTATTCCAATTGATCCATGGATATTGATAGAGGGGCCTACTTATGGTAATTGGGAAGTTTAGGGTCTTCTTTGTAATTTATTTCAAAGACTGGTGTGCAATTGCATTTATATAGTGGTGTTATTTGCAATTAACTGTGAGCCCAGATTGTACATGAGATGTGGGGTCGTGGTGTCCAAGCTGGAGCCAGCTTTCTATTGAATCTCTAGTGGTCCGCACACTAACCCAAGTTATTAGAAAGATACTAATCCTACTTGAACTCTAAAAGGAAGGAATTAGAAAGTTACTATTTCTATTTGAAGTAGGACATCTAATAGTGGTAGTAGTAAACTTACTAATTATTGTGGAAGTGAGACTTCTATAGTAATTAGAAAAGGGAGAAAGTTGCTAATTGTTTTGGAAGTGGAACTTCTTTTTCAAATAGGAAAAGAGGAGGCTTGAAAGGTTATAAAAGGTGGAGATTTCCCCTTGGATGTCCAGCAATAGGAGAAAAACTTCCAACCCCTTTTTTGTGTGCAATTGTTGCACGTCTCTCTCATCTCTTTCTCTTCTAGTTCATTGGAGTTTCTAGTAGGGTTTTCTCTTGAACTTTCAACCAATCTTCTTGAGAAAAGAGATCTGATACGGGTCATAGCGTGGAAGGCTAAGAGCTCATGGAGATCCTAAGTTCTTAAAAGAAAGAGTTTCTTAATCAATCAAGTCTTCTTCTCCATTAGAGCACTATTGGGCTCCAAAGGTATAATCTACTTCTCTATTTGTTGTGGATTATTTTTGGATGCATGGTGTTGCTGATTTCTATCCTTTAGAGAAGTTTTATTACTGTACATGATTGATGAAATGGAGGGACTGCATCTTGGATATGTTTTATGGCCTTATGGGTACTTGATCCCTGAGTCAAGTGGGTCAAAAGTTTTGAAAATCTATCCACGAGGCCCACCTACTTCCATCAATTGGTATCAGAGCCATATCTCATCTCTAATCATGTTAGATCAGCGATCTAGATCTAATCTTTGCATGAGATGCGAAGAGGATAGACCTAGGGCTTTGTAAGGATCATATTTGATGATGTGTGCTTTTTGTACCTAGTATGAATGCAATAGAAAGGGCTGGTTCAGACAAGAAAAAAGATTTTTCTACAGGTTTTCGAGCAGGTCGCTTGAGCGGACCTTTATATGCTCGAGCGGATCAGGTTCTGGAATAGTCCGCTCGAGCGAATCCCAATCCGCTCGAGCGAATAGTGTGCATAATTTTTCTTTCAATAGTCCGGGATTTTCTTCATGAGTTGATGAATGGTATCCTTTTAGACCTTGTTCCTACTATGTTCTTGATACTAACCATGCAGGTTCATGTCCTCTCCATGTGGCCCACAAGTTTTTTACTTTCCTTTTATGGTTGTTGGTTTATTTTGGGCAACTTGTAAAGGGCATCATGGTTTTCTTGGTTTCCCGCGAAACGGCAAGGCATGGTGAATTTCCCTATAGCCTTTTTATCTCCATGTTTAGATTACCATTTAAGTCTTATAATTGAGGCATAGGAATTTATGTAATTTTTCTAAATTTGTAAATTCTGGCGATGTCCGAGACGAAGAAGAAAAGTGAAGTTGGACTCCTAATCAAAGAGTTTGAATATTACCAAAAGCTTTTTGGAGATGCCCAAAGAGTTTGAGGAATCCCAAAGTTTTGGAAAGTCTAGAAGTCTAAGAAGTCTATTCCGCTTGGGCCATGTGGAGGAGAGGACTAGTTTCTAATTTTAGCACTTTCTATTAATGGATGAAAGCTTGCTTTAGAAAGTTTCCAAATCTGATCCAAACATAGTAATTTTCAAAATTGGTCAAATCAAATTAATTTTTGGAAAGAGTTTTAATTAGGGTTGGTGGACCCATGAGATGGATCCATTGGAAACATTAGTCTTAGAAACTGGACATTCCTTAAAATAACTTGACTTGGAACCAATCATTGGTCATATCAAGAGAAGATTTGATGTCCATATTTGTGGGCCCATATACCTATAAGGAAATCCTCAATTCTAAAATATCAAGTGGGAGCGGGGCATTTATGTTTAGAAATCCCCATGGTTTTCCACCATAGGTCCATTGTAAAGAACGTATTAGCCTCGCGCCATCTTTAGAATGGTCGTTCTCCACGGAGGGCTTTTACTTGTCTGGTTACTAGATATGGATCTCCTATGGATAGTGTTGGTGAGACGGGGCGGGGATCCACTCCTCAAGGAGGAGCTGCTCGCAACGGTTGTCATGCAATGCTAGTTGGTGAGTCACACTTAACTAAAATAATGATGTAGTATCCCCAAGGATTTGCCTCATGTACTTTAAAAACCGAAGGTAATCGGGAGTCATACATTATTTGGCAGATAATAATGAATGATGGGGATCAAGGATAGTTAGTCTTAATCCTAACTTTGACCGACTTTGATCCGTACCAATCTAGGCGGTATTCGCACTCCCTAAGGAGGCATGCCTAGGGGATGGGATTCCGATGTATTCTAAATTTAGGGGTTATGAGGATTCCCACATAAATTTGGTAGGATACTAAACCCTAATGTCATTTATATTCATTAATTGAATGTGTGGTTATATGCTACAGTATTTCAAGCACGAACTCAAATACTTTCAATCCACTTGTGACCATCCTCAAGCAGAAAAGTTGGTGGGATCCAACTATGTAGACTAGAAACGGAACCTGGATATTGTCCCAAATGCTTCAAGATATAAATATGTCCTTACCAAAACACCCCTTGATGAGCCTGGCCCGGATGCATCAGAAGAAGAAAATGAACTTTACACCAAATGGGCTAAAGACGATGAGATGGCCAAATGTTACATTCTGGCATCCACATCTAGTGTTTTGCAACACCAACATCAATCCTATAAGACTGCATATGGTATTATATCAAACTTAAAGGAGATGTTTGTGTTAGTTTGTATGGTCTCAATCCATCAGTTGATGTAATAAATTGATTAATTTCTTTATTTATCAATAAAATCATGCTTTCCTTTCATGAGATGAATGGTGTTTTATTACTTAATGCACATGACCAATACATATGACATGATGGTTCATGAGATGAACCAGATCTTATTAGTATATTAGATATGATATATGTATATGGATGAGATCCACATACGGGAGACATGTGTCACAAATCTTATAGTTAAAAATATCTTGACAGCCAGTGATAAGCCTGGGCATCTCATCTGATAAGGTTGCAGCACTTTGATCACTATGAGATAGTGTGATTTGTCTCGATCATCAGAATGAAAGATTCGGGATCACGGTGCTGGTACATTGGATGTATTAAAGGACCATGAGAAGCACCTTATGAATATTGTCTCGATTTTAAGGTCGGCTCCCATAATTCCATAACAATAGGCTCTCAATCCTGAGACATTGATGAACTCAAGTTTCTGTCCCTTCATTTACTTTGAGTCACTAATAAGTGAGGCCAACTGTAGGTCAACACCTCGATGTCTTGGGTACGTGGTAGTAGGACTATGGGAACATCCAATGGTCAAGATGAAATCTATCTATATTATCCCCTTGTGCCAATTAATGGTTTTATCATTAGTAAGTGAGCACCCATCTCGATTAAGAGTTAATTGGATGGTACTGATGATCATTGTGATTAATTGGGGCCCAAGGACAATCAGATGTGGATCTAAGATTGGATGGGATAGATTTATTCCAATTGATTTATGGATATTGATAGAGGGGCCTACTTGTGGTAATTGGGAAGTTTTGGGTCTTCATTGTAATTTATTCCTAAGACTGGAGTGCAATTGCATTTATATAATGGTGTTATTTGCAATTAACTGTGAGTCAGGATTGAACATGAGATGTGGGGTAGCGGTGTCTCAGTTGGAGCCAGCTTTCTTTGGAATCCCTAGTGGTCCCCACACTAGCCCAAGATATTGAAAGATACTAATCCTACTTGAACTCTAATAGGAAGGAATTAAAAAGTTACTATTTCTATTTTAAGTGAGACTAATAATAGTGGTAATAGTAAGTTAATAATTAGTGTGGAAGTGAGACTTCTTATACAATTAGTAAGAGAGAAAGAAGAGGAGGCTTGAGGATTATAAATAGGGGACAAATCCCCTCTTGGACGTCCAATATAGGGATCCCACGCCCAGCCCACCTTTGTGCAAGTGTTGCACGACTTTTCTCCTTTTCTCTCTCTTCTAGTTCCTTGGAGTTTCTAGTAGGGTTTTCTCTTGAAGTTTCCACCAATCTTCTTGAGAAAAAAGATCTGATAACGGGTTATAGAGTGGAAGACAACATGGTTTTGGAGATCCCAAAATTTCTTCAAGAAGAGTTCTTGATATAGTTGATTGTCTTCTTCTCCATTGTAGTAAGGCCGCGATTGTAGTAATAACTCGGTGAAGTCCGAGGTCGATCCACAGGGAGTAACTAATCGTGCAAAACCTGTCCTATTGAAAACTAGTTATAGCCTAAAAAAAAACTATACAAATCAAATGTCCACTTTAATTAAAAATTAATTACAAGTCTAAAAAAAAATTACAACCAAAGAAAAATAAAAATCCTAATCTAGAAACCTAATCTAAGTACTGCATCACCATAAGAATTATTAGTCCAACCAATTGCAATAATTATTAAGATGCATGAAAATAAAATAAAAATAAAAATAATCAGAGAAAAAAAATGGATTTTAATTCTAAAACTTTGCAATGGTTACTTTGCTAAATTCCATCAAGAAAAATCAAGACCACCGCACCAAGTGCGCACTGTCACTACGCACAAAAATTCGATGTTGACCCATTGGTGAAGACCAAGACCCCATAAACTTGATTTATTAATGAAAGACCCATTACAAGAAAATACCATTACAAAATTATTTGAATCAAAATAAAATGCATCCAACCTTACCTTAGACACATGAAACACTAAACGGAGGAGAGGGACTCGCGGTCTTGAACGACGATCCAATCGGCTCTCGTTTTGCAGTCTGAAATCCAAGCAAGGGAAGATGATGAATGGCTGGTCCGATGGTGGATCGACAGTAGCAACGGTGGTGGTGCGACGGTGGCCTAGAAATCCAAGTGGTTGTATGCCTTAGGGAAGGCCTTGGATGAAATTGTGATGGAAGAAGGAGAGATGAAGAAAAATTAATGGAAAAGGAAAGGGGATGAGTTGCTGGTCGTCCAAGATAGATGGGAGAGATTTTTGGACGTGTGTGAGAGAGATTGGCCGTATGGGGGGTATGAGGGTGAGAGATATTTAAAAAAAAAAAAGGTTAATGGGAGAGAAAGAACGAGAGAGAATTTAGGAGGGGAGAGATTCACGTGAGAGAGTGGAGAAGGGAGAAAAGAAATGTGAGGGATAGAGATGGGAGAGAGAAAGAGAGAGAATTTAGGGATGAGGGAGTTAGAAATTGAGAGGGCCAGAGAGAAATTAGGGGGAGAGAGAGTTATTAGAAAATAGTTAATGGGATAGAACAAAGAGAGAAAAAATAGGGGAGGAAGAGAGATTCACGTCCATAATCCATAATAGATATGGAGTTAACGTCCATGCACTCCTTACCATCATTTAAAGATTTGAAAATTTTCAAATCTTTTAAAAACTTGTTATTGAGATGCAACTTGTGGCATTTGGTAACCTTGATAATAGGATCTTGGACTCCTTGTGGGGTCTTTTTGAAACTTGAAACTCTTTAGTGCACCCAACTTCCATATTTAGGACTCTTCATATCTTGCAAATATCCACACTTGGGCCCACATCTTGGCTTTGAAAATATGTTTAGAATTCTCAAACTTTATTCAGTTGCAAACTTGGATGGATGTGGGGCCGGTGTACAACACCTTGGATTGGCATGACTTGGACGTCCCATGTTGGCATGGGGTTTTTCTTTATTTCCTTTTTTTCATTCTTTATTTCTTTTCCTCCTTTTTCTTTGAATTTGAATTTGAATTTTGCAAGGGATCTTCTCATCACTTGGAATGAAATTCTGAACTTTTTTTTTCTTCTCAATTGGGTCCTACCATGGCTGCCCCTACCTTAGGATTTTCACCCAATGTGGGTGGGTCCCAATTTTTTAAATTCCCTGCAAAAAAATAAAAGCAAAGATCAGAGAATAATCTAGTTATATAGGCAAGGAATGATGCTAGATGCGGGCCCAATTCACACTAAATAGATGCATAAAATGTCACCATTTTATCAATTTTTTCCTTAATTAAATCAATGGTGCAAAGACAATTCATCATTTCATGTGTAAATAAAAAAAGTAAAGAGAAACTTGTGACTTCCAATACCAAAAATAGAGACATTCATGATCTTATGTGAAAATGAAAATTTTCAATGAGTTTTGACTCGAATTCAAACTTTGATACCCATAAACATAAATCATGATTTTTATACTAAAATGGTGCATGATTTGATGATTAAGTCCTTAATTAATTCTAAAATAATGAGGAAATTGTGCATTTTTAATGACTTATCACACCCCCCAACAAGCATTTTACTAGTCCCGAGCAAAATATGCGAACTAGGGTTGGTCTTCTAGCCTAATCTATTATAATCTAAATGCAAAGACAAAATGGAAAACACCACTTTCGCTGGTAGCGTATGCAGCAAGCCCTTAAACCCCTAGGTTACCCCTAGTAGACGAGTTGTGCCTCGTGAGGGTTTGTAGTGAATATGCCCACAAAATTCATTTACCTAAAAATAAAATAAAATAAATCAGCGAAAAGTTTTTCAAAAGACGATTGAGTCAAATCGGATGCCTTGAATCCTCGAATAATCAAGATTTCAGACTTTTCAAAATCTGATTCACGTTTTTCTTTTCAAATCTTTTCAAAAATTATACCAAAACTTTGGGTGCCCTGTGCAGGTGTATACATCAAATCAAAAATTTTAAATGTTCTATGATAATGCCATTAAAACAAAATTCTCCCTCAGGATTTCCAACTTTCCTAGAATCGGGGTAAATACAAGTCTCCTCGCAAAGCTACTAAGACGGCTTTCACACTACTGTTTTTTTCAAAGCCGCGAGATGCATCTTTTTTTTTTTTTGAAGACTATCATGTGACTGTGCAATGCCTAGGTCCCTTAAGCTTTCTAATTAACCCATGTAATGAGCGTTAGGCCAATGACTCCCAAAACAGATATCTTTAAGCCACTAGGTATATAAATACCCCTACGGGCTTACTAGCTCGGGTTAAAAAGGCTACGAACCCAAACTAGTCACACAACTTTTATTCTTTTCAACACTTTCTTTTTTTCTCTTTTTTTTTTTTGTAAACACCTATTTGTGCATCCCTTGACACCTTTTTTTTTTTTTTTTAAACGGTCCCCAACAATATGCAGCCTTCTTCAATTCGCCCGAATTAATTCACTGGTTTTGGTTGGCCTAACCTTACCGATGAACCAGGAGATCTCATATGACCAAATTTTAGAAAGTCGTCTCTTTTTTCTCTCTTGAAAGATTTCTGAAAATGACACTTAAATCCTTTTATCCAAGACTTTTGAAATGATGTACACGTGTTACAGTGAAAATCAAAGTTCGGTATTCTATTTTTCTTTCAAAAAGTTGTGAACCTTCATTTTATTTCCTTCCAAAAATTCTGAAATTCCAAATTTCTAGACATCTTCGAATCGTCAAGTTCTTTTGAAAACCTCCTTCTTCTAGTTTTTTTTTTTGTTTTTTTTTTGTTTTTTTGTTTTTTTTGAAAAGCTACCCAAAAACGAAAAAAAAATTTGTCTGAAATTGGACAAGTGTGCTTGTTCCACCCCCCAACCTAAACTAGACAGCGTCCTCGATGTCATACATGAAATGCAAAATGTAATGTAACATGAGGTGAAGATGTAAAGGGAGGAAATGGGTAGAAAGCACCTGGAGTAATGAAGCTTTCGCGTAGAAACCTGTCCAATGTGAGACAAAGAATACAAAAAGAAAAGGCAAGAAAAGAAAAGAAAAGAAATATATATGTATAATGTACAAAGTTGTGAGCCATTGTCAGATCCAGTGCCCTTCAATTATGATAGACAGGATCGATCAGAGGAATTTCATTTTCCTTTGGAGGAACAATCTCCAAGAATGGCTTTAAACGTTGTCCATTAACTTTAAAAGAGGAACCATTCGATGGATCAATGAGGGTCACTGCCCCATATGGAAATACTTCTTGAACAATGTAAGGGCCTGTCCAACGAGATCTTAACTTTCCAGGGAAAAGATGAAGTCGAGAATTGTACAATAGGACTTTTTGAGACGGATGGAATGACTTCCTTAATATCCGTTTATCATGAAAGGCCTTAGTCCTGTCTTTGTAAATTCTTGAGCTCATGTAAGCCTCGTTTCTCAATTCTTCTAATTCATTTAAATGAAGGGCTCTTTTCTCCCCAGCCTTATCTAGGTCAAGGTTCAATTGTTTTATGGCCCAATAAGCTTTATGTTCCGGCTCCACCGGAAGGTGGCAAGCTTTCCCATATATAAGCCGGTATGGAGACATCCCAATTGGGGTCTTATAAGTAGTTCTATAAGCCCACAAAGCATCATTTAGCCACATCGACCAATCCTTACGATTTGGTTTTACTGTGGTCTCCAAAATTCTTTTGATTTCCCTATTTGAGACCTCTACCTGCCCACTTGTTTGAGGGTGATAGGGGGTAGCCATTTTATGTGTAACACCGTAATTTTTAAACAAACTCTCAATGATGTGGTTACAAAAGTGAGTGCCCCCATCACTAATGATGGCACGTGGAGTTCCAAAACGGGAAAAGATATTATCCAAGATAAACTTTTTGACCGTTTTAGCATCATTATTCCTACATGGGACTGCTTCAATCCATTTGGACACATAATCGACTGCGACGAGGATATAATGAAAACCAAAGCTCGGGGGAAAGGGTCCCATAAAGTTTATACCCCAAACATCGAATAACTCGACGACCAAAATTTGGTTTAAAGGCATCATATTCCTTTTAGAAATGGAACCCAATTTTTGGCACCGCTCACATGCCTTACAGAAGTCATGTGCGTCTTCAAATAACGTGGGCCAGTAAAATCCAGATTGTAAAATTTTGTAAGCGGTCTTTTTAGCAGAAAAATGGCCACCACAAACATGTGAGTGACAGAATGATATTACACTGTTTACTTCATGGTCAGGAATGCATCTCCTAATGATTTGGTCTGGGCAGTATTTAAAAAGGTATGGTTCATCCCAGAAAAACTGTTTCACCTCAGAGAAAAACTTATTTTTATCTTGCTGCGTCCATTCTTTTGGAATTTCACCCGAAGCTAGATAATTAGCAATGTCAGCATACCATGGAGAATGGCCAAATGTGGCAAATAATTGCTCATCAGGGAAAGTGTCCTGGATTGGCAAGGGTTCTAAAGTGTTAGAAAGGACAAGCCTAGAAAGATGATCAGCCACCACATTTTCTACTCCTTTCTAATCCTTGATTTCAATATCAAACTCTTAGAGTAAAAGGATCCATTGATCAGTCTGGGCTTGGCATCTTTCTTAGAAAGAAGATACTTCAGCGCAGACTGGTCAGTAAAGATCACAATTTTGGATCCAATTAAGTAGGAACGGAATTTATCCAGTGCATAGACCACAGCCAATAGTTTTTTCTCTGTTGTAGAATAATTAATCTGTGCACTGTTTAAAGTCCTGCTAGCATAGTAAATCACATATGGCTTTTTGTCCCTACGTTGCCCAAGAACTGCCCCAACCACATAATCGCTAGCATCACACATGATTTCAAAGGGCAGGCTACAATCTGGAGGTTGCATAATTGGAGCAGTCGTCAACATGTCCTTAAGCTTGGTAAAAGCCGCTTGACATGCCTCTGTCCACTCAAATTCTGCTTCCTTTAGCAGAAGGTTACATAATAGTCTAGAAATGACACTGAAATCTTTTATGAACCTTCTGTAGAATCCGGCATACCCTAAGAAAGATCTTACATCTCTAACGGTTTTTGGGGCAGGCAAATTGGAAATTAAATCTATTTTGGCTTTGTCCACTTCCAATCCTCTAGACGATACAATGTGACCAAGGACAATCCCTTGTAGTACCATAAAATGACATTTTTTTTCCAATTCAGTACTAAATTCTTTTCTTCACACCTAGAGAGGACCTTAGTTAAGTTGCTCAAACAATCTTGGAATGTATCTCCAAAAACTGAAAAATCGTCCATGAACACTTCGAGAAAACATTCCACCATATCACTAAAAATATTAAGCATGCACCTTTGAAAAGTTGCAGGAGCATTACACAGCCCAAAGGGCATCCGTCGGTAAGTAAAGGTACCAAAGGGGCATGTAAAAGTTGTTTTCTCTTGGTCTTCCGGAGCGATCTCTATTTGATTGTATCCAGAATATCCATCTAAGAAACAATAATACTCGTGGCCAGCTACCCGTTCTAAAATTTGGTCCAAGAAGGGTAGGGGGAAATGATCCTTTCGTGTGACAGCATTTAATTTTTTGTAGTTGATACAAACTCGTCAACCTGTGGGTACGCGGGTTGGGACGAGCTCATCATTAGCATTACGGACTACAGTGACGCCGTCCTTTTTAGTTACAACTTGGGTAGGGCTGACCCATTGGCTATCCGAAATTGGATAGATGATACCCACATCTAGAAGTTTCAAAACTTCAGCCCTAACCACTTCCTGCATGGTGGGGTTTAACCGGCGTTGCATCTGACGGGAGGGTTTTGCATTCTCCTCTAAATAGATATGATGTGTACACACGAGGGGATTAATTCCCTTAATGTCAGCCACGGTCCAAGCAATTGCACCTTTGTGCAGTTTGAGCACTTCTAAGAGTTGGACTTCTTGGTCCTTGTCAAGGTGTGCAGAAATGACTACAGGAAATGTTTCTTTTTCTCCAAGGTATGCATATTTCAGGTGAGAGGGCAAGGGTTTCAACTCAGGTTTGGGTGGCCTCACCTGAGATGGAAGAGACAGAGTGCCAGTTGGTACAAGCTCTTCAAAAGAGGATTTGCCTACAGTGTTGACTAGTTCAACAGTGCTATCATGTTTTTCTTCGCAGAGGGTCAGGTCCTCAATTGACTTAATAGAATCGGAGATCGATTTTTCAAAAGTTTCTGCTGTACGAACACCGATCAAATCTACTTCTTCAAGGTCAATGTTATCATCCCATGGTTGTTTACAAAGGTCAAAAATATTTAGCTCTAAAGTCATGTTACCAAAAGATAGCGTCATTTTTCCATTCCAACAATTGATTAATGCATTGGATGTGGCTAAAAATGATCTCCCCAAAATTACCGGAATCTGAGCATGAGGATCTGCCACAGGATGAGTATCTAGCACAATAAAGTCTACTGGAAAGTAGAACTTGTCAACCTGTACAAGCACATCCTCTACTATCCCTGTCGGTCTTTTGATTGATCGATCTGCTAGCTGCAAAGTAACTTGGGTGGGTTTGAGTTCGCCCAGTCCCGATTTTACATAGACCGAGTAAGGTAGTAAGTTGACACTTGCCCAAAGATCAAGCAATGCTTGTTCAATTTGATAATTTCTAATAATGCACGAAATTGTGAGGCATCCTGGGTCTTTGAATTTAGGGGGAGTGTCGTACTTTAGAATTGCACTAGCTTGCTCAGTGAGAAACGCTTTCTTTTGTACATGTATCTTACGCTTCAACGTGCATAACTCTTTAAGAAACTTTGCATAAGATGGGACTTGTTTGATTGCGTCTAACAACGGGATGTTAATTTTGACCTCTTTAAGCACATCCAAGATTTCCTGGTTCTGTATAGATGGCTTGGGAGGAGCTAATCGGTTGGGAAAAGGTGGTAGGGGCTTGAATCCTGGAGGAACTGGGCTTTTCTCCTTGATAGGAGGGACTTCATTTTATGTCCCTTCCTGATCTGAGGATGTAGGTTGTTTATCTTTTTCCAGATCAGGCTTTTCAATCTCTTTACCATTACGTAGAGTAATAACAGCTTGAACCTGCTCCTTTGAATTTGACGGACCACCTTGATGAACCTCATATTGCCCTTTTGGATTGGGCTGTGGTTGGGCTGGAAAAACCCCTTTATTTTGTACTTCAATCAATTTGCAGAGGTTCTGTATGGTGTTCTGTAAATTCTCAAAGTTCCTATCATGTTTCTTGTTGATGGACTCTTGATTCCCCATAAACTTAGCCACAAGTTCATCCCAAGGCGTCGTTTGAGTTGTAGGGGGTACCATTTGCTGTGTGTTTTGAGCGTATGTACCAGAAGTACCCCCAAACTATTTGACATTTGGTTGAAATTGGGCGGAGTAGCATTTGGACCATTCCTCCAACTAAAGTTGAGGTGATTCCTCCAATTAGGGTTATATGTGTTACCCAAAGAATTGTGAAATTGCCGGTTGTATGTGTTGGTGGCATTTGCTTGCTCGTGAAACACTTCTTGAAAAGCAAGGAGTGTTGGGCACTCTGAAGAAATGTGTTTATCACTAGCGCAGATGCCACAAACTATAGCAGGTTCCTTATTCTTCACAAAATTCAAGGACTCAACTTCTCTTGTAAGATAGGCAATTTTTGCTTGAAGATCATCATTTTCTTTAAATACATATAACCCCCCTCCTTTGGCCTGATTCGATTGCTTTACGGGGTCTATACCTTCAAATGTGTCCCAATTTTGTGCACTATCTGCCAAAAACTAAAGGTAGGTCCATGCTTGATTTAGGTTCTTTGCCATGAATTCCCCATTGCACATCATCTCCACGAATTGTCGTGTTTCTGGACTTAGTCCATCATAGAAGTGACCAATTGTATTGTGCAATTCAAATCCATGGTGGGGAGATGCAAGGAGTAGTTCATTAAAGCGTTCCCAACACCTATAATAAGACTCCTTGTCTTTTTGTTTAAAATTCATAATATTTCTCCGTAAGGTGTTTGTCTTATGTAATGGGAAAATTTTCTTTCAAAATTCTCGGACCATATCGGACCATAGAGCAATTGAATTGGGCTGTAAGGAGTGAAGTCATGCATTAGCCTTATCTTTGAGGGAAAATGGAAATAAACGAAATTTGATAAGGTCTTCCCTCACATTATTGAAGTGTAGTGTTGCACACACTTCTTCAAACTCTTTTATGTGCAAATATGCACTTTTCGATTCAAGTCCATGAAATTTGGGGAGAAGTTGAATTACTCCCGGTTTGATATCAAATTGACCGGCACCTGCGGGTATAACCATGCACGACGGTGTGGCTTGTCGTGTAGGGTGAAGGTAATCACGTAGACTCCTAAGTGGTTGATTCACCTCCCCATTATTATTGGGTCCATTCCCATTACCGTTCTCATTCCTCATTTCATCATTATCATTGTGCTCATAAGCCATATTGGAAATTCTAAGGGAACCAGGAGATCTAGATTCGTAAAATTTAATCAAGCTCTTGACAGGTGATTCCTTCCTTTCTAACCGATTTGAGGAGTCCCTCTGCCAAGAAGATGGGGATCTTTCCTTTTTTTTCGGAATTTTGAATTTTTTTTTTAAGAAACCTAGAAAGAAAAACTACCTAAGGACCGTTTTTAGATTTAAAAGAAAATTCCCAAATTCTTGCAAAGTATTAATCTTAGAGAGTTTGATATCTCTAAGGAAAGTTCTCAAACTCAAGTCTATGAAACTGGCCCGACCTAGTAAGCCCCCAGATCAGTGGTGGGGTCACTATACGTTGCAAGGGTCCCACTTAAAAACCACTTTCTAGAACAAGAGACTTGTCTCCCTTATCTAATGGGACAAGACTTGCCTAGACATCGAACCAATCAAGAAAAGTAGTTTGTTCGGCTTTCCAAAGAAATAACTAACCTTCTTAGAGAGAAATTCCGACAAGTTTTTAAGAGTCCTTTTAAATTTAAAAACAACTAAAATAACTGAATTTCCAATGAAAGTTCTGAAATTTTTAGATTTTGGCAAGTTTGGTGGCCAAAAAGTTGAATTTGCGTGATCTAAGACTTGCCTTTATGGGGGTAAGTGCCAGAATTTTTTTGGAAACTATAAAAACCTCGAAATATGAAAGAAAACCTGATTTTAACACACCTTAATTAATCCTAACCAGCAACTAAAAAATCAACCTAAACTAGTCCAAATTAGAACAAGTAAACTAGGCAATTTTCCGAAATTGATGTGATTTTTGAAAAATCAGAAAAAAATAATTTTTCAGATCTGAAATAGTCCCAATTTTATCAAAAATCAGAGATTAAAAATCCTATTTTTAATGCAATAGGGCTGGTCCAAACATTCCATGCATGCTACCCTTAGATCTAGAATGATTGCGGAATAGTAAAGGCACACCCACAAAGCAATTAAAAAGATAGGTTGGAAAAATTACCTCAGACGAAGAAAAACTCCCCGGCAACGGCACCAAAAACTTGATCGTCAAAAATTATACCAAAACTTTGGGTGCCCTGTGCAGGTGTATACATCAAATCAAAAATTTTAAATGTTCTATGATAATGCCATTAAAACAAAATTCTCCCTCAGGATTTCCAACTTTCCTAGAATCGGGGTAAATACAAGTCTCCTCTCAAAGCTACTATGACGGCTTTCGCACTACTGTTTTTTTAAAGGCCGCGAGATGCATCTTTTTTTTTTTTTTGAAGACTATCATGTGACTGTGCAATGCCTAGGTCCCTTAAGCTTTCTAATTAACCCATGTAATGAGTGTTAGGCCAATGACTCCCAAAACAGATGTCTTTAAGGCACTAGGTATATAAATACCCCTACGGGTTTACTAGCTCGGGTTAAAAATGCTACGAACCCAAACTAGTCACACAACTTTTTATTCTTTTCAACACTTTCTTTTTTTTTCTTTTTCTTTTTTTTTGTAAACACCTATTTGTGCATCCCTTGACACCTTTTTTTTTTAAACGGTCCCGAACAATAGGCAGCCTTTTTCAATTCGCTCGAACAAAGGAAAAGTGTTTCCATTATGGTAAGACAGGACAAAGGAAAAGGAATTATCCAAATTATCTGTCTAAGAAGAAGACCTCAGGTATGATTGAGTCACTTATTTCTGAAGTTAGTTTTGCAACTGGTACTTCAGAATCTTGGTGTGTGCACTCCGGGGCAACTAATCACATATGTAATACATTGTAGGGGTTCAAGGAGACCAGGAGGCTAACTGACGGAGAAATCACTGTCAACCTGGGATTTGACGCTAAGGCAGAGGCTATTTCAGTGGGAGTCATTACTTTATGTTTTTCAAATAATAAGTTGGTTTGTCAGACACATTATATGTACCGTCTTTACGACGGAATTTAATTTTAGTTTCTAGTTTGGTGAATAAAAGTTTTTCTATCACTTTTGGTACTGAAGTTGTCAGAAAAAGGAATGGTACTTTTATATGTTCCAGCAAGGTGTAGACACCTCATTTTGGCCCCCTATGATAGCTTTAAACACCTATCATATATAATGATGCCCCCATTTCACCCATAATTGAATGGTTAATGGCATAATTAAAATTAATTAACGACGATGAAGATGCTTGTTGATAATTTTAGACTTAGTTCAACAATTCATAGAATTTGTGAGAGAAAAGGCCGAATCGCGTTGAGATCTCGAGTTCGACCCACTACTCATACCAGGCATGGACTACAACACTATTCCAAACCCTTGCCAGATTATATAGAAGACACTCAGGTTATTCTTAGAGAAACTACACATAGTTTGCCTAAGTACAATATGATTAACATGGGTTAAGAGGTTGGAATCATTGATCCAAGTATCCCTTACTTTTCCTTACCTCTGAATATTAGGAGCTACAGACCACAAGATTCTATGTTCCGAGAGCTTTCCGATGATATATAGAACGTCAAATTCCGACCAATGGATCAAAAGATATGGCCCTCGGAAGACTACACAAGTGATACCGCACCAGGGGCACACTTGGGCGCCCATATAGGTGCGCCCAAGTTCCAAGTGTAATTCCATGGGGATCCGAACCCTAGAGGGGGGGTGAATAGGGTGAGCTTCTTTTATGACCAATTTTAACAATTTTAACTTCTTTAACACAAACTAGTCATAAGTGATGATTATCAAACAATATGCGGAAGCTAATATAAACAATCACCACAAAGCAAGCACCATCACACAAGTATTTATAGTGGTTCGGCCTCAATGCCTACATCCACTACCGGCTTGTGATCCAACACCCCACCGGATTTCCACTATTTATGCTTTTCAATAGGCTAAGCAATAACCTTTACAATATGCTTTCCAAGGCTAAGCAATAACCTTACAATGATGTTTTTCAAGGCTTAACATCAACCTATACATTATGCTTTTATAGGCTAAGCAATAACCTCTTCAACCACAAGGTTGGTTATCTCTCTAATTAGTGTCTATCATACACTTGATGGAGATTCTATTTAGCTCATTACAATGCCTCTTAAATAGGCGGATATGGAAGTGAAATACAAATACACACTCACACTATGAATGCAAAGATGAAAACAAATGAAGTGTGTGTGTGTGGTCCTCAATCATTTTGAAAATGAAAGCTCATAAATGTAAGCCTAAGGCTTTTGAAAGTTTTAGCTCATAACACATTTATGATTGAGGATATGATGCAATCACATGTTAAAAGTAACAACTTGTTAATGATATCAAAGTTACACAAGTTGTATGAAATGGATTAGCTCTAAACATGTGATGCATAGGGATGTCAATCAAATCACCAATGAAGCTCAAAACATAAAAATAGATTTGATTGAAATTAGGGGACAAATCATATGTAATTATAAAGACAACTTGAAAATGATTTACCAATCAAAGTAAGGCAAGTTGTGAAGCATTAAAACAATAATACACATATGATTTGTAAACATGTTGCATCCAAAACATAAGATACATTTGAAAAAGATTTTCTTATGATGGAAGAACAACATCCAAAGATTCAACAAAGTATATGAATCATGTTACATATTTCATTAACATGATCTACTTAGATTTTCCAAAGTTAAGTACTACTTTGATGAATCAATGGTGATGTATCCAAAACAATAGATCTATTCAAAATATAGAATATGCTAAGGATACAACAAATCATAGATTAACATGTTACAAAGATTTACCAATGATAAAACAAAACATGAAAACATATGATTTGTAAAGAAGTTGAATCCAAAACATAAGTTAGTTTTGAGAGAGATGTTCTTATGATGGAAAACAACAACCAAAGATTCAACCAAGTATATGGATCATGTTACATATGATTTACCAAAGTTCTTTCATTAACATGATCTACTTTGATTTACCAATTCAAGTACTACTTGGATTGAATCATGTGATGTTATATCCAAAACAATAAATCAACTCAAAACATAAAATATGTTAAGGACACAACACAAACATAGTTTAACATGCTAGAAATGATTTACCAAAAATAAAACAAGAGCATGCAAACATATGATTAAGAAAGGAAGAGCCTACTTGGTAGTTTAACTTCATTAATCCAAGCTTTAGCTTTCCTAATCTTCCCCTTCATCCCTTGGTTCTCTTCCCTTTTGATATGCCTCAAATCCTCTCAAGGAGGGGTTAAAAATTCCCAACTTTTGGCAAGGGAAAGAACTCATATTTATAGGGAAAAGTGGCCAACGGCTAGTTCTCGGTCGACCGAGAAACAGGCCTCGGTCGACCGAGAACACACAACGGTCATATTTCTGACCGTTGGTGCTCCCAGGCAATTTTTGCCTGCAGTTGTCTCGGTCGACCGAGACCTGCCTCTCGGTCGACCGACGACACTGCCGGGACAACCCCCTTTTTGCAAAATTTCCAACTTTTGCACTTTTCAAAGTTATTTCTTTGGGGGACCTTTTGGCCACTAAATCAAGCTTGGAAAACATGTTTTAAAGATTTTAAAGGTTTTTAAAACATGACATAAAAAGCCTAAAAAGTTTCAAAACTTTTAAAACAAAGGCTTGCTTGATTTCTTGAAAACTCTTTTCTAAAACAAATGCATCCAAGATTTAAAAACAAATCATGCATAAAACAAGATCTTAAAAACAATGCATGAATAAATCAAGATTTCAAGTTTACTTTAAAACCAATGCAAGTGTGTAAATCAAATGATGCTAGAATGATATGCATCCATCAAATTGCAATCTAGAAAATTCCTAACACCAAGCTCCACTTGGGCGCACACTCAGCTGCGCCCAGGCTCCAAGGACACACTTGGGCGCACACGCAAGTGCGCCCAAGTCTCTGGTTACCCTATATCATACTCTGATGCACATTTAAGTTGGTTCCTCTCCATTCTTCATAGTTCCAGCCCATTCTCAATCCGAAAGCAATCCAAAACCAAACCCCACGCCCTTTTGACCCATAAGATAACATGGGCACGCTTGTGTTTGCGGCCAAGTTCTAAAATCCACTTGGGCTCCCCCACAAGTGCGCCCAAGTCCAATTCCCTTTGTTTTAGTCCAAATTCAACCCGAACCAAACCCTAGGTCAACTGAACCCCAGGTCCCTGCCATTTCCCGACCTCTGATCATTATTAGGTATGAACCAACAGATTCTACATTTCAAGAGCTTTCCAACGGTATATAGAACATTAAATTCTGACCAACGATCCAAGAGTTATGGCCCACGGAAGATTGCCCTAACAACCCCCACTAGAGACAACTTGGGCGCCACCCTAGGTGCGCCCAAGTGTCCAGTTTTCCTAGAAAAGAGCTTGAATACATACTTAGGTGGGTTTTGCTCTATCCTTCGTAGTCCCAACCTAACCTCGACCCAAAAACAGTCCGAAACCGAACCGAAAGCCCACTTAGCCCCAAAACCAACATGGGCGCATCTATGCATGCGCCCAAGTTCCCAAGCCAACATGGGCTCACCCATGTGTGCGCCCGAGTTCCCCGTAACCCTAGACTTGCCTTGGTTTGCGTGAAACCTCTGGAAACTCATGCAAACAGCAGCCCTAACCCCTTCTCCAGGAAAAAACCCTTTTATAAGGATCTCTTATGTCATTTACAAGGGAGGCTACCAAGAAGAATAGAAAACTAGAAGAAGAGAGAGGAAAAAAAGAGTAGCCACCATAGAGAGAGCTTTAGATCTAGGAGGAAGAAGAAGGAGAGGAGCTTTCTGGTTCTCAAGATTAGCAATGGAGAAAGCTTCTGAAAGCCATGGATCTGCGCGAAAGCTTCGACCTAGGACTTGAAGGATACGATTCGAACCGGTATTTCTAGATTAGGTTATCTTCCATTGATATTTAGTATCATTAATGTTTAGAAATATGCTTAGGATCATGCATGCATTGTAGATCTGCATTAATAGTAGTCTTTTTTAGTAGATCTAATACTTAGCAATCATCCATCATTAGTAACATGCTTAGGATCATCCCTACTCTGTAGATCTGCATCATTTCTTGCATTCCGAACTCGTGATTAGGATAGACTTTGCATCCATTTCGTTTTCATTAAGTAAAATAAAAATAAATAATAAATAAATAAAAGAAGTGCAACAGAACACTTGGGCGCAACTATCTGTGCGCCCAAGTGTCTGCTTTAGGTTTCCATTTCGAGTTTCATATTAAGCATAATTTATTTCTCAGATCCGAACTCGTTTTTCATACATATTGATATTGGAACCTTCGGATCTATAATATTGCACCCCAAATCGCGCGAAAAGCATTGAGAAAAGAAACAAAGAAGAAGAAAAGTGCAGGAAAGAACTTGGGAGCAACTGTGTGTGCGCCCAAGTTTCTGGATAGGGTTTTGGCCCCGATTTCTCGTTTCGCGCGTACTCTGGTTCTTAGATCCGAGCCTACCCCTATAAAAGTTAGTATTAAAGTCTTCGGATTTGAGAAAAGTGTTAAGAGAATCGAAGGAATACCGGAATATAGTACCAAAAGGTAAAGACTAAAAGAGACAGCAAACTTGGGAGCAGCTGTGTGTGAGCCCAAGTTGTGCAGAGAAACTTGGGAGCAACTGTGTGTGCGCCCAAGTTCCAAATTCGTTTTCCGGCCCGCATCTTCATATCTTTGCATTCCATTTAGCTTGCTGCTTTATCTTTTTGGTAATTTCAATTGATTACTGCACTTCTAGACTTCGAAGCATCAAATCATCATCATTTTAGGTTAGGGTAAATTGCATAAAAAAACCAAAAAAATCACAAAATCATAAAATACTTCTCCTCTCATCTTACTCCTTAGTAATTAGAGAAGAGAACAAAAAAAAAAGAAAAGAAAGTAGTTAAAGGAAGTGTTAGAATTATAGAAGTAGACATTAAGTATCTAATTTTAGGATATTTCATTCATGCCTAAGTAAATCAATAAATTCGATCAACCCCATTCTAAAACACTTAATTATCTCAAAACACCTAATTAAAACAACCAATTGAAATCCACAGAATTAATTAACTAAATCCCTAAAATTGATTAACAACTCTAAATTAAAATCCTAATCAACAAACCTTAATTAAAATTCTGATTAATAAGCCTAAATGAACCAAAACCCCTAATTAATCGAACCCAAACAAACAAAACCCTATCCACCAATCCCTAATTGAGACCCTAATAGAAACCTACTTAAAGACGATAAGATCTAGCCACACCCAGAGAATAGAGACATTCCCCAACCAGAATACCAAATCCGACTTAGAAGCACCCTAGAATTGAACGAACTAGTAGCTCCACAACAGGCAGACACTTAGGAGCAACCACAGGTGCGCCCAAGTTACCCCAGAAACCTAGGCTCACATATAAGTGCGCCCAACTTCTTATTCCAATCCCGAAGCACATTGGTCGCGTTTTAACTCCCGAACTTAAACCACGTATATTTATTGACATAGATCACCTGAGACTCCAAGCCTAAGTGAACAGAATCTCGTAGAGAACCAAAACACGCGAATCAGACACTTAGGAGCAACCATAGGTGCGCCCAAGTTATTTAGGAAAGATAGGAGCAACCATAGGTGCGCCCAAGTTATTCAGGAAAGATAGGAGCAACCACAGGTGCGCCTAAGTTATTCAGGAAAGATAGGAGCAACCATAGGTGCACCCAAGTTACTCGGGAAACATAGGAGCAACCAGAGGTGAGCCTAAGTTATTCAGCAAAGATAGGAGCAACCATAGGTGCACCCAAGTTATTCAGGAAACATAGGAGCAACCACAGGTGCGCCCAAGTTCGCCTCCACCCGGGATCTCCGAATCCATATTCACCTTGAACCTTGACTTTAATCAACATCATAGGACTATCACAGAACCAATAACAACCCATAAATTAAAGATTTAATTAACTTAAACCCAACCGGAACCCCGAAACGAAACCGGACGGGCGAACAACATCAAAGCACCACTTGGGCGCCCATACAGGTGCGCCCAAGTTTACAACAACACCTAAGCGCACTCACAGGTGCGCCCAGGTTCGCTGTCTAGCCCAAAGTAGTAAACCTCGGTTATATTTCGAATTCCGGACTTAAATCATTAAGATAAAATCAATCCAGAACCTAAAACAATATTAAAACAAAAGCTTACGCTTATAGAAACTCCCCGAATTCCAAAATCAATAGCGATTCCATCGTCACCAGCCCAAGCACACAGAACCTGACACTTAGGCGCAACCATAAGTGCACCCAAGTTGCCTGAGTAACATAGGCGCAACTGTAAGTGCGCCCAAGTTCTCCGTCAGTCCTATTTCACCGATTCTGACATCTTTTCATCATTTGGAGTAAAACCTGAAAGTCCATAGCCTTAAACAACTAAAACAGAACCTCAACATATTTAAAAACATATTAATCAGAACTTTAAAGCATCCCTAAATCACTCTTAATCAACTTTCAATTTAAAAAACAAACCGAATTAATTAAGATCATAACCAAATTCCTTAGGCATAGAAATTGCTAAGCTTAGGCTATTTGCACCCTAGGATTATATCGGATTTCTCCATTAGATAGATTAGAGCATTAGGCTTCGTCCCACCACTTTTCTTGTTCCGTTAGGGGACCGGGAAAGCTGATGTGGGCGGTCTAGGACCTTAGGTTAGGGTTAATCCGATGATCAGTAATAAAGCATTAATCATTTAAATCCAAGTAAAAATCCCCTAGTTAGGCCCTTCTAGCCCAATATCAAAAAAACCATAAAAACTATAAAATCAACAAAATAAACCCAAAAAAAGATTTTTCCTTTATTTCTTCCTCCACTTCAGGTGCCAAATATTTAATCGAACTTAATAATAAAAGGGAATAAAGAACTGACTGCTAAAATTGAATAAATGAGAATAATTAGATGAGATGAGTGATTTCACACACTTTGCATATTTTTATTTCGGCCCATCGGCCACCTTCAATCAATTACAGCCCATCGGCTTTTCACTTTATCACTCGTGTATCGCACACGAAAAACACAGAAATCACAAGTCAAAGTCTCATTTGCATCATCATTTTGATTTAAAAAGTCAGCCTTAAAACCCTATTTTGCCAAGGGATTAGAAGGGGGTACCCGGGAACGGGGCCGATCCTCTTCTTAAATATTTGGCACCTCCCCCTTTTTATTTTCTTTATTTTAATTATTTTGTCTTACTTGGATATACCATGATTATGCTGTGTGAGGATTAACCTTATTTAGACTTGTACTCATAACCCTGAATTGACCCAATATTAAAGAGACCCAAAGAGACCCGAATTAATGTGACAGGAAAACCGTCGTGTGTTGCCGGCAGCACATTAGACGAGAGAAGAACCCACCCACTTATTTTCTCCCATTTTTCTTCGGCTTTTGTCGAAGAACGGTGTTACGGCCGTTACCGTAGCTGGCGATCGTGATCCGTCGATTTTGAGGGTAGTCGGAATCCTCATTTTCGATGTAAAATTTAAATAACACATATAGATGAATGGCGATTTCCCTCCCCTGGGGGATCAAAATTCACATCCGACAGCCTGGCGATCGTGATGGGACCTCTTTTGTTTTCCTGTCACTTATTTGGGTTTTTCTGGAATTTTATTATAAGACACGAACATCCAATCAATGATCAGATGTCCGTGTCCCATTCAGTTTAGGGTTATTATGAGTCTAGTCTGAAATTAAACCTGAGGTTCCAATGGATCGTCCACTAAGCTTTCCCCCATTACACCATAAGAAACAAACCTTCACCAACAAAATTACATAACGCGTGCTCTTCTCTTCCCTTCACTCTTTCTCTTCTCATCTAAGCATTTCTTCACAAATGGAGGGCCAGACATTCGGAATGTCCGACTTTCAACCCATTTCACCTCCACTAGTGATCCGCACCACCGGCGGGTCACACCAAACCCTGCAAAATCCGGAACCCTCTAGGGTATTCGATGGATCCTTAGCAACTTCAAGCTATGACTCACAACAGATAAGACGGTCCCTTTTCGAAGGAGGCCCGCTACTAGCTAATACCATTACAATGGGGAGGAATCATTCCCATACGTCCACCCCTTCTCCTTCGTCAGGGAGGAATCAACATTCCTCGCATTCAGGGGTTACTTACACGGACTTAGTCAGCCCCACTGGCCAGGTTATAAGATATAGGGTTCACGATAATATTTCGTCAAGGGATCACTCTCTCCTCGCAAGCGATCCTGTGGTTTCACAGGTTATACCCTACTCTTCCCTAATTAGTCAGACGGAGCCAATTACGTCTTCTATCCCGCAGTACGGGATGCCTACTGATGCACCTATCATAACCCCAAGTAGAATCATCGCCCCTTCTCAGACCTTCGCAATAAATGAAAGCCCATATCATCAGGTGAGTCATGGTCCAGTGAACGTGGGTCAGTCGGTAACATCTAATACCTTGCACCAAAACCCTTTAATCCATGCAGGGACACCAGATACCTACCGACAATATGAGATGGCCCGACCCCAATTCCAGGTAATGACTCCTCCACCAATGAACCAAGCCCGTTACAACCCTGTAACGGTCGACACTAGTATGTTATATCCCCAGCCGATTCAATACGAGGGGGGGCCTCCCACTTATCAAAATCGAACAGTCCCGATCTATCAGGTGCCCAATACGGACCAGAATCCCCTAATCCAGAACGCGCAAGCTACTACCCCCACGGACCTTAGAAATTCTTATCAAGAACCGCACTATCAGCAGGCTTATCCGCTGCCTACCTTAAGCCCGATAGTTGACCCATACAGAGGACAGTCGGTTACTCATAGGGGAGGTCAGTTGAACCAAAGCTATCAGCCTATCCCGCAGCCGTACTTCCAGGGCCAATTCCAAGAACCAGCCTATGCCCCTACTTCGTTAGAACCACAAAGAGAGCATCAGTCGCAAACCATTCAATACCTGGATCCTTTAGCATTCAAAGAACTGCAGAAAAACGTAGAGGAACTTAAGAACGAAATTAAGAAGAAATCCTCGAGCTCAACTGGTAAGAAATTAGGATTTTACGACTTTACCAAAAAGGAAGAAAAAGAGAAATCACCTTTCCCTGTTAGAGCTCCAAAATTCGTACCTTACGATGGGACGACTGACCCTCAGCATCACCTAGTCTCATTTTGCAACAAATGTCGGGCCATCGCCGACAATGACTCCATGCTCATAAATTATTTTCAAGAGTCATTAACTGGAGATGCATTGACTTGGTACACATCCGTACCGTCCCACGAGATTAATACTTTCGAGGATGTGGTAGAGAAATTCCTAGCGCGATACCAGCACTTAACTAAAAACAAACCCTTGTGGCATGACTTGGCTAACCTCAAACAAAAGAACAACGAGGACTATGAGGAATTCGCAGTAAGGTGGCAAAACCAATTCGCACGATCGGACTGCAACATGCAGGAAGAAGAACAAGTGAGAATGGCTATATCAAATATGAAAGATCCGATGAGGGCTTTGATGACAATCGGAGAGGTTGTTAGTTGGAGTGGCCTATACCGTAGGTTGTCTAGGATGAAACAAAACTTAGACGAAGGTGTGTTGAACACCATCATTGACCATAAGAAGAACACACGTAGGGTAGGCACAACCACCCAACCAGAGAGCCGCGCAACTCCTGAGGTAAGTTTGAATCAGGAAGAGGTCTACCGACCGTACCAAGAGCGTACCAATGTTAGCTTTAACCAGCATCAAAACCAAGCGCAAAATGGCAATCCTAGTTTCCAAGGTGGTAACCCGAATTACCAAAGGAATAACCAAAATTTTCCATGGAACAATCAGAACTACCGGAACCTTCCGAGGAATAACCAAAGTTATGACCAACCGCCAAGGAACCTAGGACCTCCAATGAATCAAAATCAGAATCCTAATCCTATGCAACCGGCTCAAAATCCGACGGCTCCGCCGCAAAATCGAAACGTGAATCCTCAACCCAACTATGGTACTGTCCCCTTCAATTACAACAGAGACAACAACGGCAACCAAAATAACCCGAACAACGGAAATAGAAGAAGATTCGGACCTAAAAGGGCAAACTACCCATCCCTTCCTCAACCATGGACTGCTGTCTTCTGGTCTCTTTTAAGCCAGAATGCCCTCCAACTCCCACCGGAACGACCGCAGGCATGGTCCGAACACCTGGACAAGACCAAGTTTTGCGCCTACCATAGGATGCCGGGTCATGACCTCACCCAGTGCTACACGGTTAGAGATTTGATCTATGACCTCAATGACGAAGGTAGAATTGATTGGGGTAACATTAGGCCAATAGGCGGGAATGACCTGCGAGGTGCCACTCCTAATCAAAATTCAACCGCTAATCCAGCGCAGAATATTCCCAACATGCAGATCTATACTAACCCGTTACCTCAGCATGGAGCATCAACCTCTGGACAGGGCCCACAGGCCCAATTAATAAACATCGCCGTAATAGAGCACAAGCACATTGATGTCCCAGCTCAGGGGAGTATACACCATAGCCAACCATGTCATGATGATTTCTTTGAAGAGGAGGATTATCGAAAATACATTACGCCATGGGATGGGAAGACCAAATTCAAAGTCTTTAACTCAGGGATGGATGCGGTCGTTGACTCCCCTGACCTTTACAAGGTAAATTTTGATGAGCCGGACGATCGAGGATCACCCATCATCACGAACTCACAGCCAGATCCTCACCCAGATACAAATGCACCTCAGGCCCACCTACGATCTGGACGGATCCGTCCTCCCCGGCTACCTCCTCATCCAGTTACTCAAAACTTAGATTCGCAAAATCCCAATGATCAGGTTGAGGAGTCTCCTGATGAAAGAGCTTATACTTCGATAGAAACAGGGATAGAGTATGACCTCTTAGGACACCTCACTAAGATCCCAGCTAAGGTGTCCGTCCTTGATTTAATTAAGACATCCCCCAAGCATCAGCAACAACTACTCGAGGCTATTACGCGCTTACAAGTCCCGGTAGGCATAACTCCAGAGGAATTAAGGACATCTATCGCGGCCTTGGCCCCGGGAGCTTCATTCCCTGCCATCACTTTTACTGAGGAAGAATTAAAGGAGATACCGCCTGAGGCGAGGACGTCTCCTTTACATCTAACAGTCAAGATAGCGGGGAAGGAAATGTCAGGAGCTTTGGTTGACACTGGCGCATCACTGAATATTTGTCCGTTGAAAACCTACAAAGCTTTAGGACTCACAGTAAAGACCTAACTCCAGCCCCTATGGTTGTGACCGGCTATGACGGGAATAAGAAAACGGTTTGTGGAAAAATTATGTTATTAGTGCAAGCAGGCCCGCTCTCAATGCCGGAAGAATTTTATATTATGGATATCCCCGCCACTTTTAACTTAATCTTGGGACGCCGATGGTTGAATCATATGAATGCTGTCATGTCGAGCAGGCATCAATGCGTCAAATTCCCCTACTTAGGCAAGATCATGAAACTAATGGGGGACCCGCCTGTCATTGAACCGGAAGAACTTCAGATACTCCCAACCCTACAACCCGCTCCTATTACGCCAGAAGTCAAAATTCATGGATACAGGGTCGACCCTCTCATCTCCTTAATGGATACGGACCTGATGCAAAGTATGTTCTCCGAACTATCTTGCCTGCAGAATCCTACAGTGGACAACGAAGGTCAAGATCGAGGATGGACCCTGATGAAAAAGATGGGGTATCAACCCGGATTTGGACTAGGAAGGAACGGAGAAGGAATTATCGATCCTTACATACCAGACCCCAGACCGAGAGCAGAAGGGTTAGGGTACGACACACACGATGACATAAGGTATAAACGGGAGGACTGGACCTTAAACGAACATTTTGTGAAGTACGACAAGGCCCTAGATCCCAACACACCACCGACCAGGGAGGGATGCTACAATCTAGACCCAAATGATAAAGGCAAGTTCGTTTTAGTAGAGGATTGGGGAGATTCGACATCTTCCGAAAGCGAGACTTACGAGGAAATCTTCGGCACTTGGAGAGAGCTCCATCCGCTAAAGGAAGTGAACAATATAGACCACACCATTGACCTGAGATCCCATACCTTATCATGTAACATGCTGAGTATGAGCGAGTCAACTCATTTACCCAAAAAAAAAACGCCGATTGCCAAAATCCCGGAAAATCGCGAAACGTGGGAAATCGAAGACTCTACTAGCGAAGAAGTGGTATATTGGCCCGTTGCCTGGCGCCACTGGCGAGAAGACCCCTCTCAAGAAAACCGAAAAATCTGGGAAACCGATGACCTCAATGATCACGAAGTGGTATACCGCCCCACCGCCTGGCTACGCCAGCGGGGAGGATCCTCCTCGGTAGATAATCCATCCTCGATCCCATCTGTACCATATCATTCCAAAAATCCCAAAAAAATAGAAAACCCCAAAAACCCAAAAAATTTAGAAAATAGAAAACCCAAAAACATAGGAGCCGTAGGAGTAGAAGACTTTAGTCATCATCAGAATGTGGGCAACCTAAGACGATGGAAGATACCACCGGTAGAACAGTCTCGACTAGAGGAAATTATGACCAACATCAATAAGTTAGGCTGCGAATCTCTACCTGTCGTTTCAGAGCCCGAGCCTTCCACAGAGCATGCAAACATTAATGATGGAATGGGTGTTTATGAACTAGTGGACGTCGAAGAAGGGGATGATGAAGTCTCTGAGGAATTTAAGAGAGTAATCAAGAAGTTTGATGAGGAAACCCAAGCAGCTGCTGAAAAGACAAAAGAGATAAACCTGGGGACGGAAGAGAGACCCAAACAAGTCCAAATCAGTGCATGCCTGGAACCTAATGAAGAGATTGACATCCTTGAAGCCCTAAGAGAATACCAAGACGTGTTCGCATCAGATTATAACGACATGCCCGGACTTGCACCCGACCTTGTAGAACACCGGATACCGTTAGAGGAAAATGCTAGACCTGTCAAGCAAAAGTTGAGAAGAATGCTCCCTGATGTTGCGTTGAAAGTGAAGGAGGAGGTTGACAAACTCCACCAGGCTAAGTTCATTAGGGTTGTGTTGTTTCCTCAATGGGTAGCCAATATAGTCCCGGTGAAGAAGAAAGACGGACGCGTCCGAGTTTGTATTGATTTTCGGAATTTGAACAAAGCATCTCCCAAGGACGATTTCCCCTTACCCCACATCGACGTGCTTATTGACAATACGGCAGGGAACGCTATGCTGTCATTTATGGATGGTTATTCGGGATACAACCAAATCAGGCTATCACCAGAAGATCAGGAGAAAACCTCGTTCACTACACCCTGGGGGACTTACTGTTATGTTGTTATGCCCTTCGGCTTGAAGAATGCCGGCGCCACTTATCAAAGGGCCATGATGGCAATATTTCATGATATGATACACGATTGTGTGGAGGTCTACGTGGACGACATTTTAATCAAATCCAAAACCCGTGACACCCATGTCATGGCCCTCAGGAGAGTCCTTCAACGATCTAGGGACACCCAACTGAAGATGAATCCGAAGAAATGCGTTTTTGGAGTATCCTCTGGCAAACTCCTGGGCTTTATGGTGAGCAACCGAGGAATTGAAGTCGATCCTTCTAAGGTAAAGGCCATTCTTGAAATGCCGCCCCCGAAGAACCTAAAAGAATTGAGGGGCCTCATAGGACGACTACAGTTCATTAGAAGATTCATTTCGCAGCATTCGCAAAGATGTGAACCGTTCTACAAATTGCTAAAAGGAGGTGTGGAGTACCACTGGGATGACGACTGCCAGAAGGCATTCGAAGATTTGAAGAAATATCTATTGAGTCCTCCCGTTCTGAAGCCCCCTACTAAAGATGAGCCTCTCATTTTATACGTGTCAACGACAGAATCTGCGATAGGTGTGGTCCTGGGTCAGCATGATGAGACCGGCCGAAAGGAGAATGCTATTTATTACCTGAGCAAATCTTTGCTACCCTATGAAAGGAAATACTCCCCGATGGAGAGAACCTGCTTAGCAGTTGTTTGGGCTGCTCAGAAATTGAGACACTACTTCCTAGCCCACCAAGTCAAACTCTTAGCTAGGATGGACCCTTTGAAGTACATTTTCGAGAAACCTGTTACTTCGGGAAGAGTCGCGCGATGGCAAATGCTCTTGGCAGAATTTGACATAACCTATGTTACCCAGAAGTCTATAAAGGGACAAGCAATCGCCGACCATCTGGCACACCTCCCTTTGCCACGGTACGAGCCAGTCAAAACCGAGTTCCCTGATGAGAACATTTTATTTACAGACATTGAGGAGGTTAAGAATGATGATTTATGGACCATGTATTTTGATGGGGCTTTGAACCAAAATGGAAAAGGAGTCGGGGTAGTATTACTATCCCCGGAAGGAGTTGCCATACCGAAAGCCTACAAAATTGGGTTTCCAGCAACCAACAACGTGATGGAATACGAAGCTTTACTAGCAGGACTGAGAGAGGCCCAAACCCTAGGCATCGAGAAATTAAGAGTCTTCGGTGACTCCAAGGTTGTTATTTCCCAAATAGCCGGAGAATGGAAGGTCAGCGCCCCAAAGCTTGCACATTACCATGCAAAAGCAAAAGAATTAATGTCTGATTTCAAGAAGATTTCCTTCCTCTACATCCCTCGCGCCTTGAACCGATTGGCTGACTCGTTAGCAATTTTAACCTCAATCATAGAGATGCCCAATGATAAGGATTCCAAAGAATTCCTGATTAAAAAGCTAGATTCTCCGTCCGTCAAACCAATAGACCTGACCAAAGGGGACCCTGCCGAAGTTCTGCTGAGAGTTTCGAAGGAGAAGAGTAAGAGAGCCAAGGCCAAAGAGTCTGATCATGAGGAGAATGCCAAACCCGAAGGAATCCTAGCCCGCATACAACATGACGATGACTTGGTAGACGATCACCCATGGTACTACGATATCTGGAATTACTTACGCGATGGCTACATCCCTAAATATGCCACCCGATCGGACAAAAAAGTGTTGAAAGAAATGGTTCAGAGATATGTCATAGTCGCGGGGCTATTGTACTGTAGATCATTTAGTGGAATTCTCCTACGATGTGTGACCACAGAAGAAGGGCAAGAGATAATTGAAGAAGCACACTCAGGAGAGTGTGGAGGACATGTCAACGGCCAAATGTTGGCTAAGAAGATTATCCGTTTAGGTTATTATTGGCCATCCTTAGAGATGGATTCAGTCCATTATGTTAGGAGATGCAAAGAATGTCAACTGCATGCCGACCTAATACATGCCCCCGCATCATCCCTTCACCCTACCACAGCTCCATGGCCTTTTTCGACATGGGCCTTTGATATCATAGGACCCCTGGCCCCTACACTAGAAAACACACAAAATAAGGCATTCATATTAACAGCTACAGAATATTACACTAAATGGGCAGAAGCAGAGGCATATGTTAATATTAAGGCTACCTCTGTAGTTAAATTCATCAAAAAGAATATAATAGCCAGGTTTGGCATCCCTAAGGTATTCATAACAGACAATGGCCCCCAATTTATATCTCAACAAATGAATGAGTTGTGCACAAAATATGATATAGAACTGCATCATTCAACCCCATATTATCCCCAAGCCAATGGTCAAGCCGAAGCAACCAACAAGACCTTACTGAAGATCATCAAGAAGACTGTGCAAACCGCCAAAGGTAGTGATTGGCCAGACCGTTTGGTTGAAGCGTTGTGGGCGTATCGGACTTCTATAAGAACTCCTACAGGAGAAACCCCATACTCTTTAACCTACGGAACAGAAGCGGTCCTTCCACTCGAGGTCCTTCACCCGTCACTGCGTGTCCAGCTAAATGAAGATATAACAGAAGACCAGAGAACAGAAGCACTACTACTTCAGCTAGACCTACTCGATGAGAAAAGAATGAAGGCAGCAGAGCATGCACAAGCGTATCGGAAGCGGATTGCTAGAGCCTATAACAAGCATGTCAAAGAGCGAAGATTCAAAGTCGGTGATTTCGTGCTAAAGCGCATCGCTCCGTCCCAGCTTCCGCATCCCAGAGGTAAGTTACGACCCAATTGGGAAGGCACTTATGTAATTAAAGAAGTATATTCTAGAAATGCATACAGACTAGTAAATGCAGAAGGGGAAGAGCTCCCCGATCCATGGAATGCTATGTACCTGAAAAGGTACACAGTTTGACCCTTCCCTACTTCTTGCGAAGTATGACCCTCCTTGCCCCTTAGCGTAGTTGAAGAAATCCTGTAGGAGGACCGAAGAGATGCACATTGATTAAACTTGGAACTCAAACACACACTAGCACCTAAAAAAACACACAAAATGGTGAGTCTACCCCACACAAATTTTGCACGGCTGAAGTCACCCAATGTAAAGGTTTGAAGGTGGGATCGCCCGTGTCATGAAAGCTTTTTATTTCAAAAAAAAAAAAACAAAAAAAAAAACAAAAAAAAAAACAAAAAAAAAAACAAAAAAAAAAAAAAATCATGACTAGTTTAGGTTTGTAGCCTTTTTAACCCGAGCCAGTAAGCCCGTAGAGGTATTTATATATTCAGTGCCCTAAAGCCATCTGGTTTGGGAGTCATTGGCTGAATGCTCGTTACAAGGGTTAATTAGAAAGCTTAAGAGACCTAGACATTGCACAGTCACATGTTTAAAAAAAAAAAAGAAAAAAAATATATATATATTTAGTTAGAAGTCCTTAAAAGAATAAAAGTCTTTTGACTAGTCTGGGTTCGTAGCCTTTTTAACTCGAGCTAGTAAGCCCGTAGAGGTATTTACATACTCAGCGCCCTAAAGCCACCTGGTTTGGGAGTCATTGGCTGAATGCTCGTTACATGGGTTGATTAGAAGCTTAAAGGACCCAGGCATTGCACGGTCACAAAAAAAAAAAAAAAAAAATCTATTAGAGTTAAGGCTCACTGGAGTGACATGGGTACTCATCGGGCAAACTAAGCAGAAGGTGGTCGAAAACCACAACACTAAGGTAGCACGGTGACTCACCAACCCACACACACACATTACTCACAAATGAGCCCTGGAGGCAGTCAGGTGCTCTCCAAAGGTCAACCGAAAAGACTAAGCAGCTACAAAAGGCGGCCCGTGAGGGTTCGACCTGCAAAGGAAAGTTAGGGATGAGCACATTACCACCGGAATGAAAATCATGGATCGAGAAGCTAATCAACCTTTACGCCCTCACCCACAGCCCAAATGAACACTAGTCTTATGCTGGGGCAATTTTTTTTATATATATACATTCTTATTAACATCTATCTATCTTACACGGCCTCCCCATCTGGGTCCTCATCATACACGATTGTCACGAGCACTCACTAGCCCGCACACACACGCACCTCATGCATGCTTTTACTACTAATCACTTTTGGTTGGATGCAGGGAAGACATATCCCCTAAGGTATGAATTCAATCTTGTTTTTCTCAAAGCTTGAGTGCCGAAATGGTCCCCTGACATTTTTACCGAGAAAGAAAATATTACCTTAGCCAGACTATGCAGGGGGCCTAAAAATATTGAACTAACAAGTTTGTTTTGAGACCTTGCAGGGAACCCAACCCCGATCACATCCAAAACATCCCACAAGCTGGGGCGTTTTTTTATTTTTACATGCATTATTCTGCGCACAACTCCTCATGATTTGAAAAGAATACAGTGGTGGTATTTAAATTTGAGATATATAAATTATGCCTGTTATGATGCTTTATGATGAATTTAATTATAGATGCCTATTGTCCATACCTTTTCTATGATATGACGCCGTGCTATTAAAAAAATGCAGTTATCTTGAAACTCTGTCTTTACATTTATAGTTAGCAATGTCAATGCCTTAAAACATAGAGCTGCCTAGGCCACAAGCATCACACACCCAGGCACTCCCATTGTGTGAGAACCCTAAGTCTATGTTACAGCTCCGGTACGAAAGTGTAGTCATTTGATCTATTGTATAGGTTTCATTACCGGCTATCTCTGATTACCGATGGCCTTCCATACGAGATCCATGCTTAGAGCACGAATTTCGAGAAATTCTAGAAAAAGTTCGACAGCATCTCCCCTTGTTTTTTTAGCCACCGGAAAATTTCCGGATACAAGAAACCTGTTACCTGTGAAGAAAAACACTTCATATATTCCCCGATACCACAAAAGCTCCTCATCAATCAACCACACCAACCATAGCTCTTCTAAGGCATTAAAACATATTATATCAACTATACATACGTGGTACATACATACACATAATACATCTCAGATCAAATACATGCGAGCCCACGCCATGATCCAAGTACACCATGAAATAACATAAATACATGGCCAGCATGTATGAATACAACACAGAACAAGGATACACAAGGGATGGGTCCCTAGGGGATCAATCGAAGGACGATAACCCTATGAAGCAGCTCCATTATGACGAGCCGACGAAGCAAATGAAGACGGACCAGGAGCACGTTGAGAAGGAGCTCGCATCGAGTCCGAAAACGCATAACCTCTCTCCTCCGCCCTCTGGCGATATCGATCAAGGCGCCTTCGCAGATCAGCAACCACCTCCTCATGACATCGCGCCATGCGATCCATGCGCTCGTTGTACTGATCCTGGATAAGAGCCCTCTCCTCACCCGGGCTGAGACGTGGAGGAACGGAAGCAACGATAGCACCACTCTGCAAGACGAGATTTTAAGGAAACATTACATTCAACAAACCTTGTAACAACAAATAGAGGACTTAAAAGGAAAAAGGCCCTCACTTGCGTAGAAGCCTCATAGCTCACAAGCTTGGCGCGTAGCTCGTTAACCTGCAAATCACAAGATTACAAGCCACATCAGCAACGAATGAAATATTGAGATCGAAGTATCACACAAGTAGGACTCATACCTGTGCCGTTAAGACAACTCTCTCCACAAGCGCTCTATCACGCTCACTACGAGCCTCCTCCTAAAGATCATAAAGGCAGACAGTCAGGGATCAGTCGTTGTAAAAAAAAAAAAAAAAAAAAAAAGGGACGACGCAATAAAAGTTTGAGCCTTACTAACCTTTAGTCGGTCCATCTCAGCTCGCAGTGTCTGCAGCTCGCCCTCCAATCTCAACCTCACAGCCTCGGACGCAGCCAAATCCCTATCCCTCTGCACAAGCAATTAGATGTCATAAGTTTTAATTTGCGGTGAAGATTGGGTTAATAACCTTTTACCTCAGAGGTGTCTGCCGGGGTATCAATGATGGCATCGCCCGATCGCGATTCCTTTTGTGGATCCATCTGGACAAAGTAAAAAAAGAGTCAGTGGGTTCAAGGCATTACTTTTTACAATAGACGAGGGATCATGATTCCCGTGCCTCCTTAGCCACAAAGGACGCATGTAGTCCCATCGTCATGGCCCCCTAAGGTCACGAAGTGTATGGTGCAATAAATGAGCTCTCTGGCACACAACACCAAAGGATAGTACCCACAATCCCCATATTACGAATTGAACAGGTATTACCTTCTCTCCCACCAACGTGGATAGCCGGAGTACCTCCTCCCGAAGGGCTAACTCAACATCAGACATCACTCTTGTAGAGGTCCCCTACCATGAGGTACAATGGGAACAATTAGAAAGGGAGGATAAAAGATATACATATATATATATATGTATATATAAGGTTCATGAACTTGATGGAATTTACCTCGCCTGAATTGTCACCTAATGGACGAGTCCCTTCACACCCCATCCCAGCTGAGGAAGCCGCCTGAAATAAGAAAACAACATGGTGGATTAGATCGAGAATAAGGGACAATATCAAGTCAGATAAGTAGAAAGGATTAAATGATTACCCGAAGTGATAGCAACGTCTCCATCGCCTCAGCGCAATTTCGGATAGAATAGGAAGATCCGCCAGAATACGACTCAGGCAGTATGTACCGGTGCGTGTTGTCCCTCCAGCGCTGCTCATAATCGCGTGATGCCTCTTCATCCGCGCTGAAGGTAGGCGCTTGTCCCCCTCCGTCCCAATCATTTATCTCAAGCTGGTGCGGGTGAGAATGACTAAATATCACTTTGCGCCATCCCCTATATGAATGACTCATGGCAAGTTCAGGAGGTAGGACGACCTGACGACCACCGAACTGGCGAGCAACTCGACTCACGACAAGCCTAGAAACAATCTGAGGGGCGTGAAGCCATATATCTCTCGCAAATAAATGCACCCCCTCTCGCACCGCCCCCAACTCATCATCAGGACCGCCATGGCAAGGACACCAAATGATCTAAAAAAAAAGGGGGAGAAAAAAGCATAGCCCTGAAGGAAGAGAAAGAGAAAAAAAAAAAGGGTGGCCGACTTTGGCCTGATCCCAAAACAAGCTAACAGCTTAGAAGGAAGAGAAAGAGAAAGAATAACTTACCTCCCGGTCCATCAACTCGTTCAAGATGAAGCGGTAGCCCTGTTCATCCGGCCTCATTCTCAAACCTTTAATTCGCTTCGCCAGCTCTGAAGGTCGGATGTCAGTGAAACCCCGCACAGTAGCATTCGGATACCACTGCGCCGCCCGGGGAGCAAGGCTTGACCGCACTGGCAAACGCTCGGGGCGACCCTGCAGGATATGCTCCCACATCCATACCTGTTTCCAAACAGTTAAATCATTAGTCAGGCGGAATGTTCAAAGCAGAAAGTTAACAAATATGAGAAGCTGATTTACCTGAAGGATCGGGACAAAGCCCCGAAGATTCCTGTGGCCCCTCTGGACCCGGCATCTATCATCTAGGCTACGAAAAAGGAAGGCAAGAGCTGCTGCACCCCAGGCGTAATCACCGACCCGGCTCAGATCATCTACGAACCTGAGTAGGGTGCCAGACATTCTGTTGCCTGTGGCATTCGCAAATAGGCATTTCCTAAAGAAATAGAGGAGGAACGCACGAAGGCTCTCATCCTCGCCTTGCCTAGCCGATGATAATCTAGGACGCCTCAATGCGACGTCGGGTCGGGTCCCCTTTTTCCCTGCCAAATTGACAAAGGTTTACAATTAGTAATGCTCATCCGTTTACGAGAAGCAATATTAAAATTGTGGTTTACTACTCACCCGTCACGTAAAAGGTCTCGCAAGGGATCCCCACTCTCTTCCGGCGGTAGTACCCATCGACTGGTACCTCTCTACACTCATACTCTACAAATGGAAAAGGTAATTATAAACATTAGCTGCCAAAATAATGAGGGGAAGGAATAAACCTGAGAATTTACCTGGAGGAGGGACAACATCATCACCACCCTCATCGTCTCCGGCCGCCACTCTGTCGCCACCCCTCTCATCCTCGCTACCCCCGTCATCCATCGAGTCATCACTATCATCGGACACAAGTAGCTCGTCCAGAGGCGCTATATACTCCTCATCATCAGAGTCGCTAACCGCGCCCTCGCCCTCAGCCATGCCCGTCCGTTCGGTAGGAGTCGGGGCAGGTCCACCGTCTCCACCCCTAACCGGTGAACCTCCGGCAGCTGCCATCTGCACCCCATGACCAGCAAAGAGCTCTGCCTGATCACGAGTCCAACCTAGATTGCATAAGAAACGATGATGAACGAGTGAGCAAATGGATCAAAGATTACAAGAACAAAAGGGAGAATACTCACTGTCTAGAATCTCCACCCGCGCAGGGCCATAAGCCTCCCATAGCCACCCGATGTCAATCTGGCTAGAGCCAAGGTAAGGCCGTGCGCCAAACAAACGCTGAAGCAAGGGCCGGATGAGCTTAGGGTTAGCATAAACCGCACCGGTCGAAACCGGTAGACCGCTCACCCTCAGACCCCAACATCTTGCTATATCCTCGAGGGTGATGGTCATCTCGCCGGTCGGGAAATGGAAAGAATGGGTCTCATCCCTCCATCTCTCCGAAAGTGCGCTAATAAGACAGCGGTCGACTCGGAAAGCTACAATCGACATAAAATCTCCGAAACCCATGGCTCGGAGACGATCCTTCAGGGTGTCCGGCAACTCCGTCCACCACTCTTTCACCTTGAGCCACCCCACCCTCATCTGAGCAAGAGGTACAAGCTGAAATTTAGAGAAACATCATGATCATTAGCCCAGAGATTTAAAGATGAGTAATGGTAAGATGCAATATGGAAAAGACTGAGTATCACTACCTTGCCCGCTCTTATCTCGTCGGCAAGATGGGGATCTTCTTTAGTTCGTTGCTTCTTATGCCTCTTTCCAGGCCGAACCGACCCGGTAAGTCCAACCTCGGGGTCCTCCACGAGTCTATCTAAGGGAACGCCCCCGCAATCTCTCGACGGACCCTCTCCCGACTCAACCATAGTCGAGGTCCTCTTACCAGCGAGCCTCGTCTTAGCCATCCTGCACATTCAAAAAAAAAAAAAAAAAAAAGAGGGAAGAGAGCATATATGAGAAACCATGGATTTAGAAATACATGAGCAAAAGGGAAAGTCTTAACTTTGAAGATGTCACAAAAGATTGTGCAAAACAACCAAAATGAATCCATGAGAGACATCAAATTAGAAAACATTGGCCAACCTATCCTGAAGTGAATTAATCAAACTGGAACCAAAACTAAAATAATGATAATGAGGACAAGTAAAGTGAACCCCATCTGAGTTGAAACAGCCCCCTGTTTTTTTTTCGTCCACTGTCCCATCACGGTTATTACACCCCACTATCATCAAATTTACTCTTCCATGCAAACAAACAAACAAACCAATAGGGAGGGGGGAATAAAAGAACTGAAGATCTTTAAACACAGTCACACATATAAAAGGCAGCATAAAACATATCATCATCATCTCATCAGGAACAAGACTAAAGAAGCACTCTACAAATTTAGGCCAATCCCTGAATAACAATGACAGAAAATTCATGCAAAAAAAAAAAAAAAATGTCCAAGCTGCCCCCTGCAATGGCCAAAATCTGTGTCAGGAGTCCAAAATCATATTCACCACATTTTCATCTAAGGCCAACAGAAGAGTCCGATAAATTCAACTATCCTCACTGCACTCAATAGCCTCCATGGGTGACACCAAACTCCACTCCTCATCATCTCATCAGTCCTAACTAATTACAGGTAGACACCCATTCTCCACCCAGACTGATTTTGCCAAAGGTTCCTCACTATGCAATCTTTCAAATTAGAGTCATGAGGGCTGGATTGCCAACCCCACATCAGAGACAGCTCTGGTATTTCTCCTCATCTTAAGCCACCATTCTCTTGGCTGCCCTTGACCAAAACCAGGCTCGGCGCCCTCATTCCACAACCAAAAAAAAAAAAAGAGAATGAATAGATTGAAGGGGCGGGACCCACACACCTGGATGCTCTAGACCCCGCGTTGCTCCTTCTCCACTGCTATTTCCACTCTTCCTTCACCTACAAACAACAACAGATTCAAAACGAAAAGGGGAGGGAAAGATGAACAAACAAAAAAAGAACAGGGGAAAGGAATAGAGCACGCATACCTGACTCCTTCTCTCCTCCCTTCCTCTTTCCTCTCCTTCTTCTCTCTGTTTTCTTTTCTCTTCCTCCAACCGTTCTACACCTGCAGCAACAGCAACAGGTTCAAAAAAAAAAAAAAAAAAAAAGAGAAAGAGAATGGAAATGGAAATAGAGATGAATGATATACATACCTGACCTCTCCTCTCCTTTCTTCTCTCTTTCCTACTCCTCCTCAGCCCACTCGTCCTTCACCTGAAATGGCAGCAACAACATTCAAACAAAAAAAAAGGGAAGGAAAGAATAGAAAAGGGAAGGGACGGTCCACCTACCTGAGCGCCAGCAAGCCTGCGCTGCACCTCCCTCGCACCGCTCCTCTATCCACTCCGCTCCCAGCTCCTCTGTCTCCACCTGAACTCACGCCCAAAAGGGAAAGAAGAAAGTGAAGAACGAAAGATAAGAAAGAGAGGGAAATAGAGAATGAAATGAAAACAAAAGAAGGAGGAAAAAGGGGGTAACCCCATGACCTAAAGCACGCCCAAGGCTGGGCGCTGGATGGCCCAGCCCCATCATATGGTGGGATCCATCTCTATGGGGGACACACCTAAAAGCACAGCCCTGTATCTTTCTTTAAATCAAATAAAAAAAATAAAAAAATAAAAAAGTTTGAAGAGACGAACCTTGATTAAAAAAAAAAAAAAAAAAAAATGTCATGAACATAAAGAGAAGGATTAATTAAGAAACTTAAACATCCCCCATAATCATGAACTCAATTACAATACATAAAGAGATTCGTAAGAGTAATTGGTCATTACCCATTCATCCTACATTAATAATTCCTGATTAAATCTCATAACTCATCATCATAATATCACAACAATGAGAAGTCACCATTATTTAAGACTAAAGCATCATTGCATAATAAAATAAAAATAAACAAAAAAAAGCAAAGAAAAGGGAATCATAAAATCTATATTGTTTTTATATTAAATTCTGATAGGAATTGTTTAACAGTGGAGTGACAAATTAAACTAACTGCCCTAGGCACAAGCTAAAACGAGAAGAGGTAATCATTTCCGCCTCCAAATCCTACTTGAGGCTTATGACTACTATTAGCGGTCCTAATGACCCAATCTCTTGATCACAACCTAGCCTAAAATGGGGACTCCTGGTGAGTCATTTAGAATGGGTGAATCATGCCGTTGAAGACTGGGAAACGAGCCATCGGCGTCTCCATCTCTGCGATGTGAGCCTCGAGCTGCCCTTGTATTTCATTGAGATTATTTAGGGGATTACGAAGGGCATCACAAATCTCTCGG
Organism: Cinnamomum chago; assembly: GCA_038049695.1. Taxonomy (NCBI): domain Eukaryota; kingdom Viridiplantae; phylum Streptophyta; class Magnoliopsida; order Laurales; family Lauraceae; genus Cinnamomum; species Cinnamomum chago. The sequence continues at coordinate 55,276,982 of CP142451.1, forward strand.
ATCTGTCGAGAGTCGTCCTGAAGGGCGGTATATACTGGGTGAATGAGCGCTGAAAGCGTACTGTTCTGCATCTCGAAATATTTCCTATAACGCCTGGGAATGCACGCTTCAGCCTCATGGGGGCAAGACATGGTCATGGGCTCCAGCTGATCCATCCGCCTTTGCAGGGTATTGAAGTCATCGATTGGAGCCCTTTCACTTGCAGTTTTGGTAGCTTCCCAAACCCTCAGCATTGCTCTGAGGTCTATCAAGCTCCATAAGAGGGACTGAAGCACCTCGCTGACAAAACCCGGTAAGTCCTCCATGAGCCCAGTATAACCTCGCAACCTACCAAGGGCAGTCCTCACAACGACACACAAGTCTCCGTATAGCCCGCAAATTCGTTTGTATTTTGCAACTAGCAGATCATACGTCTCGCGCTTGACTTCAGCAAGACGTTGATCCATTATCTTTTCAAATTCAAACACACAGTCATAAATAGCGGGAATGGACGACTCATGCCCAAGATAGAATTCCGCTCGATCCTCGGAGTCGTGGTAACCTATCATCTCAGTTCCAGGGGACCAGTATTCCTCCCCTGGCACATAAGGCTTGCAAGCATCAGGACCTGCACCAACGTCGATGGTGAATGAAAAGACGGGGAAACCAGCCATTGAATGAAGTCAAACCTGCGAACAAAAACACCTAACCTTAAAGACTCTCCACTTGAATAATAGCAAAAAAAAAAAAAAAAAAAGTGGAAGATCACTTGGGCGCACCAGGGGTGGCGCCCAAGTTTATCTTATGAATTTCATCCCATGTGGGTCCGGTTCAACCCAAAACTATTCATCATAACCCTTGAGATCCGTGAGGCAAGTTCCCCGAGGGTACTGACAGATCACTTTCAGATCTTTAGGAAACCAAAAACATGTCCTTTTTGCTCAAGCAAGTATCAATAATGCAATGCAACATATTAATAATAATAATTAAAAAAATATATTAATAATTGCAAGAGAGAAACCTGAGAACATGGGGAGTAAATAAAAAACCCACTGATATTCAATCAAATAATAAAACTCCAACCTTAAAAACATCTCTCAAGAAAGAGCAAAACAAATAGAAAACATGTTGCATAATTCAAGACCAAAAGAGTGAAAAGAGTGCTTACTTAAAGACAAGAAGGAGAGCAAAGACCCTGGAACTCGAAGTTTGAGGAGTGGAAAAACTTGGAGAAACCCATAGGCAGCCCTCCCATTTATAGGTTAGTATCCTAGTTTCAAAAGAAGAAGAAGGCCACTTGGGCGCACTCCTACTGGCGCCCAAGTTCTTCACTTTTCCAAACTTCGCGAGAATTCTAAGCCAAGAAGGAGAATGCCACTTGGGCACACCCCTAGTGGCGCCCAACTCTTCAATTCTACCCCATGGAGGACACCTCGTATAACCACCTCACAAGAACTCTAAACCGAGTAGGAGAGACTACTTGGGCGCACATAGAGTTGCGCCCAAGTGCACAGGAACACCTGGGCGCCCCTCCATGTGCGCCCAACCCTATGTTTTAGGCCGGAGGACCCCGCAATGCATAGATTCAAGACCAAAATGGTTCTTTGATGATTACTAATCAATTCAAACGAAGGCAACAACAAATAATAACCGAAAGAGAGTAATGAAAGCATCTAAGTGGCCAAAAAAAAAAAAAAAAAAAAAAGAAGAAGAAGAAGAGAGTAGTGCTCACCGGACATCACCCTTCCACATGGGATCTCATTGCATACACTCTAGTCCCATCACACATACATCTAATATTGTGCATTCCATGTCATCTCCATCAGTAGCAATTAAAATTATTATTTCTGCAAGTTATAATATTAAGTACTAACAAGCAAGAGTGCAGAATCTTTTAGTGTTTATCCACTGCAGATTTACAACCCATGAATGAGAATAACAAAAGTGATTCAAACACGCTGATGGGGATGAATGACACAACCTTCTGTAAATGGACAATGAAGGAAAGTGACAATGGGCTCCATCATCGGATTTATGAAAAGCTCTTGAGGTAAGTACACCTAACTATGGATTTTCATGATTTTATTTCACGTCTGGAAATTGAGTAGCCGTAGGCCTCCCTTAAGCGCTTATAATCGGTACGGCAACCAGAATACCGTGTCATCACGAATTGTGGTGTTTGCCGACTCAAATCTTGACGTTGGAGAATGGAATCCGTGTAACTCGAAACTCTCCATGATAAGCACAAAATGATGATCGAATCTATCCCAGGTTCTCATCCAAGCTTGGGTGAAGACCAAGATCCCTAGAGAGTGACGATTATTCCGGTGGACATTCTCCATTGATTTAGCTTTTTCGATGCATACCCGAGTTCCAAAATAATTTAAAAAAAAAAAAAATGCATCTCATTCTCACATGCACCTCACACCATTGCTTGAACTATGTTTGTGATTGCCTTCAAGATCTCCATTATTACTAGTTAGTTTCAACTATGCCTTAAGCATTCAACTGTGGATGAAAGTCAAAAGACATTATATATGACAAATTGAATAAAACTCTATTGCAAGAACAAATGAAATTCTAATTGTGACTTAACCAATCGACAGATCGACTTCTGATTCAGACCGCCGGGACACAGTTCCCACCATCACTTTAAATTAAGCAACCGGGGCACAGTTCCCAACCCGCCACGTGGCAATACCATGGGCACCGAGGCACAGATCTCGGGTTTCCAATCAAATCAGTAGGCACGTAACTTCTTCTTTTTTTTTTCCCCTGAATCAGGATCGATCCTAGAAAAGTGAACATCACCTTTAGAACGAGTTTGCAATTGCATACATCCGTAGGCGGCCACTCCCGCGAGCTCAAAAGCTCCCGTGAGTCATGAGTGGTGTGTCTACTTTCTTTGGAGCACAACTCTCCACGTGTTGCTCTCCAAAGAGGGGCATACTGTAGACACCTCATTTTGGCCCCCTATGATAGCTTTAAACACCTATCATATATAATGATGCCCCCATTTCACCCATAATTGAATGGTTAATGGCATAATTAAAATTAATTAACGACGATGAAGATGCTTGTTGATAATTTTAGACTTAGTTCAACAATTCATAGAATTTGTGAGAGAAAAGGCCGAATCGCGTTGAGATCTCGAGTTCGACCCACTACTCATACCAGGCATGGACTACAACACTATTCCAAACCCTTGCCAGATTATATAGAAGACACTCAGGTTATTCTTAGAGAAACTACACATAGTTTGCCTAAGTACAATATGATTAACATGGGTTAAGAGGTTGGAATCATTGATCCGAGTATCCCTTACTTTTCCTTACCTCTGAATATTAGGAGCTACAGACCACAAGATTCTACGTTCCGAGAGCTTTCCGATGATATATAGAACGTCAAATTCCGACCAATGGATCAAAAGATATGGCCCTCGGAAGACTACACAAGTGATACCGCACCAGGGGCACACTTGGGCGCCCATATAGGTGCGCCCAAGTTCCAAGCTCCACTTGGGCGCACACTCAGCTGCGCCCAGGCTCCAAGGACACACTTGGGCGCACACGCAAGTGCGCCCAAGTCTCTGGTTACCCTATATCATACTCTGATGCACATTTAAGTTGGTTCCTCTCCATTCTTCATAGTTCCAGCCCATTCTCAATCCGAAAGCAATCCAAAACCAAACCCCACGCCCTTTTGACCCATAAGATAACATGGGCACGCTTGTGTGTGCGGCCAAGTTCTAAAATCCACTTGGGCTCCCCCACAAGTGCGCCCAAGTCCAATTCCCTTTGTTTTAGTCCAAATTCAACCCGAACCAAACCCTAGGTCAACTGAACCCCAGGTCCCTGCCATTTCCCGACCTCTGATCATTATTAGGTATGAACCAACAGATTCTACATTTCAAGAGCTTTCCAACGGTATATAGAACATTAAATTCCGACCAACGATCCAAGAGTTATGGCCCACGGAAGATTGCCCTAAAAGTTTCAGCCTATGCTTGGGCGCACACACAGGTGCGCCCAAGTGTCCAGTTTTCCTAGAAAAGAGCTTGAATACATACTTAGGTGGGTTTTGCTCTATCCTTCGTAGTTCCAACCTAACCTCGACCCAAAAACAGTCCGAAACCGAACCGAAAGCCCACTTAGCCCCAAAACCAACATGGGCGCATCTATGCATGCGCCCAAGTTCCCAAGCCAACATGGGCGCACCTATGTGTGCGCCCGAGTTCCCCGTAACCCTAGACTTGCCTTGGTTTACGTGAAACCTCTGGAAACTCATGCAAACAGCAGCCCTAACCCCTTCTCCACGAAAAAACCCTTTTATAAGGATCTCTTATGTCATTTACAAGGGAGGCTACCAAGAAGAATAGAAAACTAGAAGAAGAGAGAGGAAAAAAAGAGTAGCCACCATAGAGAGAGCTTTAGATCTAGGAGGAAGAAGAAGGAGAGGAGCTTTCTGGTTCTCAAGATTAGCAATGGAGAAAGCTTCTGAAAGCCATGGATCTGCGCGAAAGCTTCGACCTAGGACTTGAAGGATACGATTCGAACCGGTATTTCTAGATTAGGTTCTCTTCCATTGATATTTAGTATCATTAATGTTTAGAAATATGCTTAGGATCATGCATGCATTGTAGATCTGCATTAATAGTAGTCTTTTTTAGTAGATCTAATACTTAGCAATCATCCATCATTAGTAACATGCTTAGGATCATCCCTACTCTGTAGATCTGCATCATTTCTTGCATTCCGAACTCGTGATTAGGATAGACTTTGCATCCATTTCGTTTTCATTAAGTAAAATAAAAATAAATAAAAATAAATAATAAATAAATAAAAGAAGTGCAACAGAACACTTGGGCGCAACTATCTGTGCGCCCAAGTGTCTGCTTTAGGTTTCCATTTCGAGTTTCATATTAAGCATAATTTATTTCTCAGATCCGAACTCGTTTTTCATACATATTGATATTGGAACCTTCGGACCTATAATATTGCACCCCAAATCGCGCGAAAAGCATTGAGAAAAGAAACAAAGAAGAAGAAAAGTGCAGGAAAGAACTTGGGAGCAACTGTGTGTGCGCCCAAGTTTCTGGATAGGGTTTTGGCCCCGATTTCTCGTTTCGCGCGTACTCTGGTTCTTAGATCCGAGCCTACCCCTATAAAAGTTAGTATTAAAGTCTTCGAATTTGAGAAAAGTGTTAAGAGAATCGAAGGAATACCGGAATATAGTACCAAAAGGTAAAGACTAAAAGAGACAGCAAACTTGGGAGCAACTGTGTGTGAGCCCAAGTTGTGCAGAGGAACTTGGGAGCAGCTGTGTGTGAGCCCAAGTTGTGCAGAGAAACTTGGGAGTAACTGTGTGTGCGCCCAAGTTCCAAATTCGTTTTCCGGCCCGCATCTTCATATCTTTGCATTCCATTTAGCTTGCTGCTTTATCTTTTTGGTAATTTCAATTGATTACTGCACTTCTAGACTTCGAAGCATCAAATCATCATCATTTTAGGTTAGGGTAAATTGCATAAAAAAACCAAGAAAATCACAAAATCATAAAATACTTCTCCTCTCATCTTACTCCTTAGTAATTAGAGAAGAGAACAAAAAAAAAAGAAAAGAAAGTAGTTAAAGGAAGTGTTAGGATTATAGAAGTAGACATTAAGTATCTAATTTTAGGATATTTCATTCATGCCTAAGTAAATCAATAAATTCGATCAACCCCATTCTAAAACACTTAATTATCTCAAAACACCTAATTAAAACAACCAATTGAAATCCACAGAATTAATTAACTAAATCCCTAAAATTGATTAACAACTCTAAATTAAAACCCTAATCAACAAACCTTAATTAAAATTCTGATTAATAAGCCTAAATGAACCAAAACCCCTAATTAATCGAACCCAAACAAACAAAACCCTAGCCACCAATCCCTAATTGAGACCCTAATAGAAACCTAATTAAAGACGATAAGATCTAGCCACACCCAGAGAATAGAGACATTCCCCAACCAGAATACCAAATCCGACTTAGAAGCACCCTAGAATTGAACGAACTAGTAGCTCCACAACAGGCAGACACTTAGGAGCAACCACAGGTGCGCCCAAGTTACCCCAGAAACCTAGGCTCACATATAAGTGCGCCCAACTTCTTATTCCAATCCCGAAGCACATTGGTCGCGTTTTAACTCCCGAACTTAAACCACGTATATTTATTGACATAGATCACCTGAGACTCCAAGCCTAAGTGAACAGAATCTCGTAGAGAACCAAAACACGCGAATCAGACACTTAGGAGCAACCATAGGTGCGCCCAAGTTATTCAGGAAAGATAGGAGCAACCATAGGTGCGCCCAAGTTATTCAGGAAAGATAGGAGCAACCACAGGTGCGCCTAAGTTATTCAGGAAAGATAGGAGCAACCATAGGTGCACCCAAGTTACTCGGGAAACATAGGAGCAACCAGAGGTGAGCCTAAGTTATTCAGCAAAGATAGGAGCAACCATAGGTGCACCCAAGTTATTCAGGAAACATAGGAGCAACCACAGGTGCGCCCAAGTTCGCCTCCACCCGGGATCTCCGAATCCATATTCACCTTGAACCTTGACTTTAATCAACATCATAGGACTATCACAGAACCAATAACAACCCATAAATTAAAGATTTAATTAACTTAAACCCAACCGGAACCCCGAAACGAAACCGGACGGGCGAACAACATCAAAGCACCACTTGGGCGCCCATACAGGTGCGCCCAAGTTTACAACAACACCTAAGCGCACTCACAGGTGCGCCCAGGTTCGCTGTCTAGCCCAAAGTAGTAAACCTCGATTATATTTCGAATTCCGGACTTAAATCATTAAGATAAAATCAATCCAGAACCTAAAACAATATTAAAACAAAAGCTTACGCTTATAGAAACTCCCCGAATTCCAAAATCAATAGCGATTCCATCGTCACCAGCCCAAGCACACAGAACCTGACACTTAGGCGCAACCATAAGTGCACCCAAGTTGCCTGAGTAACATAGGCGCAACTGTAAGTGCGCCCAAGTTCTCCGTCAGTCCTATTTCACCGATTCTGACATCTTTTCATCATTTGGAGTAAAACCCGAAAGTCCATAGCCTTAAACAACTAAAACAGAACCTCAACATATTTAAAAACATATTAATCAGAACTTTAAAGCATCCCTAAATCACTCTTAATCAACTTTCAATTTAAAAAACAAACCGAATTAATTAAGATCATAACCAAATTCCTTAGGCATAGAAATTGCTAAGCTTAGGCTATTTGCACCCTAGGATTATATCGGATTTCTCCATTAGATAGATTAGAGCATTAGGCTTCGTCCCACCACTTTTCTTGTTCCGTTAGGGGACCGGGAAAGCTGATGTGGGCGGTCTAGGACCTTAGGTTAGTGTTAATCCGATGATCAGTAATAAAGCATTAATCATTTAAATCCAAGTAAAAATCCCCTAGTTAGGCCCTTCTAGCCCAATATCAAAAAAACCATAAAAACTATAAAATCAACAAAATAAACCCAAAAAAAGATTTTTCCTTTATTTCTTCCTCCACTTCAGGTGCCAAATATTTAATCGAACTTAATAATAAAAGGGAATAAAGAACTGACTGCTAAAATTGAATAAATGAGAATAATTAGATGAGATGAGTGATTTCACACACTTTGCATATTTTTATTTCGGCCCATCGGCCACTCTAAAACAAACACCGGCCCATCGGCCACCTTCAATCAATTACAGCCCATCGGCTTTTCACTTTATCACTCGTGTATCGCACACGAAAAATACAGAAATCACAAGTCAAAGTCTCATTTGCATCATCATTTTGATTTAAAAAGTCAGCCTTAAAACCCTATTTTGCCAAGGGATTAGAAGGGGGTACCCGGGAACGGGGCCGATCCTCTTCTTAAATATTTGGCACCTCCCCCTTTTTATTTTCTTTATTTTAATTATTTTGTCTTACTTGGATATACCATGATTATGCTGTGTGAGGATTAACCTTATTTAGACTTGTACTCATAACCCTGAATTGACCCAATATTAAAGAGACCAAAAGAGACCCGAATTAATGTGACAGGAAAACCGTCGTGTGTTGCCGGCAGCACATTAGACGAGAGAAGAACCCACCCACTTATTTTCTCCCATTTTTCTTCGGCTTTTGTCGAAGAACGGTGTTACGGCCGTTACCGTAGCTGGCGATCGTGATCCGTCGATTTTGAGGGTAGTCGGAATCCTCATTTTCGATGTAAAATTTAAATAACACATATAGATGAATGGCGATTTCCCTCCCCTGGGGGATCAAAATTCACATCCGACACAAGGTAACCAATGAGCTTTATTTTTTAACTCCCATGATGTATGAGATACATGATACTGAAACAATTAATAGACCATCATCAAAGAGGAAGTTACCTTCATCTAATCCAACAAAACTTTGGCACTTGAGACTAGGTTATATAAACCTGGATAGGATTGACAGGCTAGTGAAAGATGGTATCTTGCCATCATTGGTGGTAGAACCAATGCCTGTCTGCGAGTCCTGTCTGGAAGGCAAAATGACCAAAAGACCCTTTTCATCTAAAAGCAATAGGGCCAAAGATTTATTGGAATTAGTGCATACTGATGTGTGTGGACCCATTAATGTCAGGGCCAAAGGAGGATATGAGTATTTCATCACTTTCACAGATGATTACTCAAGATATGGATATATATACCTTATGCACCACAAGTCTGAGGCTTTTGAGAAATTCAAAGAGTTTCAAGCGGAAGCGGAAAAGCAATTAGGTAAGAGTATCAAGACTCTTCGATCAAATCGAGGAGGGGAATATCTCTCTGCTGAATTTATGGGATACTTATCAGAAAATAAGATTTTATCCTAGTTGTCTGCTCCTGGTATGCCTCAACAAAATGGAGTAGTGGAAAGAAGGAACCAGACTCTTTTAGATATGATCAGGTCTATGCTGAGTTTCTCAAGATTACCTATATCCTTTTGGGGATACGCCTTGGATACTGTGATGTACATATTAAACCTCGTACCATCTAAGTCTGTACCTAAGACTCCTAGGGAGTTGTGGTCCGGTCGAAAGCCTAGTCTACAACATTTACACATTTGGGGTTGTCCGGCACACGTGCTAAAGGTTAAGACGTATAAGTTGGAAACGAAGTTGGAAGTATGCACGTTTGTAGGATATCCTAAAGGAACTTAAGGTTGGTTATTCTATAATCCCAGAGAGCAGAAAGTGCTGCTGAGCACTAATGCGGTTTTTCTGGAGGAAGAATATATGATGGACCGAAAATCTTTAGATAAGGTGATCTTGGAAGAAATTCAAGAGCAATCAATTCCAAATCCAAGTATGACCGAACTTGAAGAAGAACAACCCTTACCGGACCCAATAGTTACACTAGTGCCTCGTCGTAGTGGGAGGATGGTCCGACCCCCTGACAGGTTCTCATTCTTGGGAGAGTCTTACGAGGCAGTCCCGGAAGAACCGGAACAAGATCCTTGTAACTATGATGAAGCAATTAATGACAGATTCATGACGTTGGCAAGATGCTATGAAAGCTGAGATGGAGTCTACGTACTCCAATTAGGTCTGGACACTTGTGGACTTGCCTGTCAATATTTAACCTATTGGGTGCAAGTGGGTCTACAAGAGAAAAAAAAGGGCCAGATGGTAAAGTGGAGACCTTTAAGGCCAAGCTTGTTGCGAAAGGGTATACTCAGAAAGAGGGTATCGATTATGAGGAAACCTTCTTGCCGGTAGCCATGCTAAAGTCCATCCGGATACTCTTATCCATTGCTGCTCATCTCGGTTACGTGATTTGGCAAATTGATGTCAAGACGACATTTCTCAACGGCCATCTTGAAGAAGACATCTATATGGTGCAGCCAGACGGTTTTGTAGCTAAAAACCAAGAGCAAAAGGTTTGTAAGCCGCAGAAGTCCATTTATGGATTGAAGCAGACATCCTGAAACTGGAACTTCCGTTTTGACTAGGCAATCAAGTCATTTGGTTTTTGTCAAAATCCGTATAAGTCATGTGTGTACATGAAAAGTAAATGTGACAGGGTAGTCTTTCTGGTTTTATATGTCGACGGCATCCTACTCCTTGGGTAAGAAGTAGGAATGTTATCAACAATGAAAGTTTGGTTAGCCAAGACTTTTGATATGAAGGACTTGGGAGAAGCTAGTTACATCCTAGAGATCAAACTCCATCGAGACCGAAAAAATAGGTTGATTGGCTTATCCCAAGCGGCATACATAGATAAGGTACTAGTACGGTTTGCTATGCAAAACTCCAAGAAGGGTATTACACCTTTCAGGCATGGAGTGCACCTTTCCAAGGATCAGTGTCCTAAGACACCTGAAGAAAAGGAGCAGATGAGGCTGATACCATACGCTTCAGCTGTTGGTAGCCTCATGTATGTTATGCTATGTACTAGACCAGATATCTGTCATGCAGTGGGCCTAGTCAGCAGATATCAGTCTAACCCAGGACCTGAACATTGGATTGTTGTAAAATGTATTCTTAAATACTTGAGAAGGACTAGAGATTACATGTTGTTTTATGGTAGTGATGAACTGATTCCAGTCGATTACACAGATTCTGACTCATGTCAGATTAGGATTCCAGGAAATCCACCTCTGGTTATGTATTTATGCTTGGTGGTGGAGTTATCAACTGGAGGAGTATTAAACAGGATTGTACTGCTGATTCCACCTCGGAGGCTGAATGTGTAGCGGCTTGTAAAACAGCTGAGCAATATGGCTCAAAAGATTCCTTTTGGAGCTTGGGGTGGAACCTTTGACACGACAGCCGCTCAAAGTTTACTGTGACAGCAGCGGGGCAGTCACTCAGTCCAAGGATTCCAAAAGCCATAAAAGCCGAAAGCATGTACAGAGGAAATATCATTTAGTCAGAGAGATTGTGCAGAGAGGTGATATTGTTATTACTAAGATAACTTCTACGGACAATCAGGCAGATCCCTTTACTAAACATTTGACTATCAAAGTCTTTGAGCAGCATATAGATGGGATGGGCATGAGATGCAACCCTGACTGGAATTGAGCCCAAGTGGGAGATTGTTATATTGTATGGACTCAATCCATCAGTTGATTAAATAAATTGATTAATTTCTTTATTTATCACTAAAATCATGTTTTCCTTTCATGAGATGAATGGTGTTTTATTACTTAGTGCACATGACCAATACATACGACATGATGGTTCATGAGATGAACCGGGTCCCATTAGTATATTAGATGCGATATATGTATATGGATGAGATCCACATACGAGAGACATGTGTTACAAATCTGATAAGGTTGCCGCACTTTGATCACTATGAGATAGTGTGATTTGTCTCGATCATCAGAATGAAAGATTCGGGATCACGGTGCTGGTACATTGGACGTATTAAAGGACCATGAGAAGTATCTTATGAATATTGTCTCGATTTTAAGGTTTGCTCTCATAATTCCCTAACAATAGGCTCTCAATCCGGAGACATTGATGAACTCAAGTTTCTGTCCCTTCATTTACTTTGAGTCACCAATAAGTGAGGCCAACTGTAGGTCAACACCTCGGTGTCTTGGGTACGTGGTAGTAGGACTATGGGAACATCCAATGGTCAAGATGAAATCTATCTATATTATCCCCTTGTGCCAATTAATGGTTTTATCATTAGTAAGTGAGCACCCATCTCGATTAAGAGTTAATTGGATGGTACTGATGATCACTGTGATTAATTGGGGCTCAAGGATAATAAGATGTGGATCTAAGATTGGATGGGACAGATTTATTCCAATTGATCCATGGAAGTTGATAGAGGGGCCTACTTATGGTAATTGAGAAGTTTAGGGTCTTCATTGTAATTTATTCCAAAGACCAGAGTGCAATTGCATTTATATAGTGGTGTTATTTGCAATTAACTGTGGGCCCAGATTGTACATGAGATGTGGGGTCGCGATGTCCCAGTTGGGGCCAATTTTCTATGGAATCCCTAGTAGTCCCCACGCTAGCCCAAGTTATTAGAAGGATACTAATCCTACTTGAACTCTAAAAGGAATGAATTCGAAAGTTACTATTTCTATTTGAAGTATGACTTCTAATTGTGGTAGTAGTAAACTTACTAATTATTATGGAAGTGAGACTTCTATAGTGATTGGAAAAGGGAGAAAGTTGTTAATTGTTTTGGAAGTCGAACTTCTATTTCAATTAGGAGAAGAGGAGGCCCGAAAGGTTATAAAAGGTGGAGATTTCCCCTTGGACGTCCAGCTATAGGAGAAAAACGTCCAGCCCCTTTTTTGTGTGCAACTGTTGTACATCTCTCTCATCTCTTTCTCTTCTAGTTCCTTGGAGTTTCTAGTAGGGTTTTCTCGTGAAGTTTCCAACAATCTTCTTGAGAAAAGAGATCTGATACGGGTCATAATGTGGAAGGCTAAAAGGTCTTGGAGATCCTAAGTTGCTTAAAAGAAAGAGTTTCTTCATCAAGAAAGTCTTCTTCTCCATTAGAGCACTACCGGGCTCCAAAGGTATAATCTACTTCTCTATTTGTTGTGGATTGTTTTTGGATGCATGGTGTTGCTGATTTTTATCCTTTAGATAGGTTTTATTACTGTACTTGATTGATGAGATGGAGGGATTACATCCTGGATATGGTTCATGGCCTTATGGGTACTTGATCCCTGAGTCAAGTGGGTCAAAAGTTTTGAAAGTTTATCCACGAGGCCCACCTACTTCCAACACCTACACCTGAGCACCAAAATGCAAGGGTTAAACACGACAGTTTGGCAAGAAATCAATTTAGACAAGTACTTAAAACATTTATAAAGAGGAAAAACATTACTGAAAACATTTACTGAATTTAAAACAATTACAGGACTAAGATGCATTTCAAGTAAGTAAAACTAGCATGAATACTTATAATATCATGAATAGATAATTCCACAATGAGCCCATCCTTTCTCTCTCATATAAAATGAAAAGAGTAAGCAGAACAGAACAGAACGTAACAAAACGGGATCCCATACCAGAAAGGTAGGCGGGTACCTGCCGCGTACCGGTCAGAAAAGGATGTATATATATAATATACGACTAATCTGCATAAATTCCAAGTATTTAAGGACCCCTAAACAGTGGACCAGACTGAAAGGGCAGTCCAAGGTCAGTGGTATTCATCATAAGTCATGAATGATCAAAACAGGGCTAACGTATACAAAACAGATCGAACATAGGGGAAATCACTTGTCAAAACTGGGCGAAGCAAAATCGATCAGAAATAGCATAGCTGATCTTAAGAAGTGATCCCCTTAATGGTTCTTAAAACAGTACAATACATGACCAAAGCTTGTAAATCAAAACGTATACAAAACAATATTTGTCTTGTCAAAACTGAGAATTTAAGCAAGTTTATCAAGTATGTATATTAAGGCCCTTCATTTGACCCTCATGTATTTGATAACCCAAATGTCGTAATGAAATGGATTTGGTGATCCCGAAGTTAAGAGACATGTTGAGTTCCAAATGGATAATATCAAGCTAAAAGCCCTTAAATACATACCGGTTTCCATTCCCCAAGAAGATCTAACAAAAATAGACTATAGATGAATTTCGGTTAGCTCACGGTCACCTGTCGGCTAGCCGCAGAAGTGCAGATCGGTTAACACCCAGCTGACCGTTGAGTCTCAGATAGAAAATTACAGCATTTTGGAAATGTAACCTAACTTGCTCGGTCACTTGTCGACTAGCCGCGGAAGTGCATGTCTGTTAGCCGCCAGCTGGCCGCTAGTTGACCGCCAAATCCCTTTCAGCTGCAGAATTCTGTATTTTTAACCGCGAGTTTCGACGACCTGGAGGTTTCATTGGCGTTTAGCCATGGTCAAATCTTCGGCTAGCCGCCAGGGCTACCCAGAACTTCCAGCATTCTATATTTCTAACCGAATTGGGTCGATTAGCCGCTGATTACCATTTGGCTAGCCGTCGAGGTGACCGCCAGCTCAGGAAAGACCATTTCAGTCACAAGTGCACTATCTTCTCCAAACCAAATAGAAATCAATTCAAAACGAAACTTGAGGAAACTTGAACTGAACAAAGGCATTCAAACCATGCTTAATCATACATATATAAGTTTGAAAGTGGATTTCCAAAACAATACACCGCATTACTATATAAGTACAAAAATCAAACCTAAGATCACATTTGGGGCTAAAAATGAAATCCATACTTAAGCATTCATTAAGAAAACTAAAAGGATAACTTGCCTTAGTAAATCCAACCTTCTTCAAAGGTCCTACTCAAGAATGGAGCCAAGATATACAAAACCCCAAAAAGAACCTCAAAAACCCTAACATTTGAAAACAAAGGAACCCATTAAGAAAGAGGATTTGCAAACATGTAAAACAAGATCTTTAGGAGCTAAAAAGAACTCCATTAAAGAGATGGTTGAAGCTCTTACCTAGAAATGACCAACCAGAAGGAAGGAGGAAGAAGAGCTTGTCTAGCTACAAATGCCCAATAAATAGGTCCAATGGAAAGCTTGGAAGGAGAGGAAGAAGATGGTGAGATCCAAGCTTCAATCCAAGTCCAAATGGTTGAGTTGCAAGTAAGTGAAGATGGAGAGAAAAAGAGGAAGAAGAAGACCTTCCTAGCACTGCACGTTGGAGACCCATAATGAGAATGGAGTGAATGAGTGAGAGTAAGGGAAGAAAGGGCTTATTTCGCTTGAGTGAAGTTGTGGGTCCCATCATGTCCGGAACTTCAAACGGCAAAAACATGTTCTTGCGGGCTCCAGACAAGGTTGACAAAGAAGGATAAAATGATCCTTGAAAAATCTAGTTTCCAAAAAGTATATTTTTGACATGGTTTCGAGATTTCAAAAATTATGTCCAAATTTGGGTGTGAAAAGACAAATCCTACCATTTTGGCCAAAAACATAGATTTCTGGGCTTCGAACACTAATGGGTTAATATACGAAAATCGTAAGAAATAATAAAACTATTCAAGGTAATTCAAAATTAAAAATAAAGCATAAAACCATGATCAACCTCCCAAAGCTTACACGTGCACTCAGGCCTCCCTGAGCGTGTCTGACTCAACCAACGCTCTCAAAATTCCCAAGACTAGTACCAAGTCTAAAACAACTATTCTAATCCGACGAATACTAAAACCTCTTAAAAACTAAACACATGCTTAATAAACACTAATCGAGCTAAACTGGGATGCGGTCTGACATCCTCCACCCCTTAGGGTATTTGGTCCACCAAATATAAACAATCTTTCCTTTGTGAACAAATGTGGATACTTTTTCTTAACTTGATCTCTCAATTCCCAAGTTGCTTCTTCTGGCTCATGATTTTCCCAAAGTACCTTGACCCAATGAATAGTTCAATTTCTCAATTCTTGCTCCTTGGTATCAATGATTCTGCTCGGCCATTCAACATATGATGTATCTTCCCGGATTTCCAATGGCTCGTGCTGTAGTACATGAGCGGTGTCACGACCCCGGACCGGGCCCGAAGGACTAATCCGGGATCGGGACACTAATGATGATAATAGTGATAGTGTGGTGAGTGAATGGTTAATATGTAGAGTGTGTCAACAAGGTGCACACACTTAATTAATTTCCCACAGGTGTCCGCGGTGAGGATATCACAACCATATATGAACATTTCTATTAAGTGCGGAAGCGTGTAGCAAATCAAATATTCAATCCACCTCAAATCATGAAGATAATAACACAAGTATAGTGCCATATCAGAATGAGCAATGATCATTAGCATGTTATCCAAAAGTAAGTTAAAGTTTATACAAAGATCACTTAATTACATTTCCCAAAATTAGAGGCCAACAAAGGCCAATACATCTCAAAATATAACCCCAAAAGAATGAGTTATCCACAAACTCCCAAAATGAATCGCATCTCGAGACAACCGAATGTCTAAATGACATCATCAGTGCGCCACTCAACTAACTGATGCGGTTCTCCGACCGCCTCCTCGTGCTCCTCCTCAGGATAACCAACAACGAGACCTGAGTACCAAAGAGTGGGTCAAACACGACGGTTTGGAAAATGGGTAAAATATAATGGCGATATGATAATAAATGAATTTACCTTCAAAAGCATTTAAACCTGTTTAAATAATAATTTCTATAAACGAGATAAAACATTTATTCAAATGCACGTATGCCTTATAAAACATATACAGATAACCAAGGAAACGAGAAACAAGCAAGATGGCAAACACACGAAGCTAAGTCCTCTATCACTAAAGTGACAGAGCAATAACTGGGCACTGATCTCAGTCACTCGAGGTAAGGAGAAACAGTGGATCTTATAAATACATATACATATACTATACATAACCACGGTAGCGAGCCGGGCATCGGGAACTACAGTAGCAATCTGCGGCATCGGGACAAGACCACGGTACTAACCGAGTAGCGGGATCCAAACTGCTGCTGGCGGGACAAGAGGGGGATCTCCAAGTTGGTGGATCAGACCAACAGGGTTATCTAAGCTTAGTGGTGCCGACTAGTAGGTCAAATAACAAATTGAGACATGTGCAAGTAAATCAAGTACAAATAAATAAACGGACAGGACGGGGGTGCTCAAGGGCTCACTGTCATTTCATGTCGGGCAATACATTTCGGGGCTAGCAATTATTACAAGTACACTTTCAATACTTTCGGGAATAACAAGTCAAGTAGTGTAAATTCGGGAACAATGAAATACTATAGAACTTTTGAAATCTCAGGACAAGTATCGGGGTTCAAAACTAGTTCGAGGTGAATAGGGATCCCGTATGTCAATATATATAAAACTTGGTACTCCTTGAGTTTGGCGACATCTCGGGGTCCTTATACACTTTGGGGTTTTCGAAACTTCAAATGAGTCTTCGTAATATGGTTTCTTTCTCAAACGGGATCCTTGCGCATCTCCAGGTGAAAGGTCCCCATCATTCTCTAAAAGGGTTCACAAATGATTGGGACAGAAATCCTATTCATTTCTTTCCATTTCCATGTTTCTGGGTAATTTCGGTCACATGGCGGTTAGCCGTCGCTGGGTTACGCGGCTAGCCACTGGCTGACCGCGCAGCTGACCGCGGCTGGGCTACAAATTGCAACTTATTGGAAAAGTAACCGCCATGGTGCGGTTAGCTGGTGGTTAGCAGCCGATGGGTTCGGCGGTTAGCCGCTTGCTAACCCTGAGGCTGACCGTGTTTTCAGGTGGAAAATGGTGCTCTTTGGAAAAGTAACCGCGACTGTTCGGCTATCTGGCGGTTAGCCGCCAAGTGACCGCTGGCTGACCGCCAGGTGCGGGAAACACCCACTGTGTTCAGATTTGAGCCATTTTTCCTCCTCAAAACCACTCTCCTCACTTCCATTTAATCCCTGCAAGAAACTGAGCTAAGAGCTCCTCCAATGCATCTATCTACACTTCTCCAAAACTCCAATATGTGTTCATTCCATCACCTCCTCCATCAACATCAAATCCAATACAAAGAAAGAAAGAAGGAAACCATTTCACAATAGAGTACATTTGGTACAAACAAGAAGAAATTTAATGCCATTCGCCAATACACTTATAAGACATAAATGCACTACCAAAGCTCTATCATGAACATTTATTTCAAACCAATGCATTAAATAGGCATGAGTGGAAAATACCAAAATCATTGAAAGCTCATAAAAATCAAATCATCCACTTGCCTTGGGTCTTCAAATCAAGAAATCAAACTCTTATACTCTTCCAAGCCAAAGATCCAAGCTATAACAAAAATCCCCAAAAACAAACCCTAAAATGGGTCAAAACAAGAAATAGGAAGGGAAACCTTACAATAATGGAGATGAAGCTTCTCTAGGGCTAGAAGAATACAAATCTAGAAGATGGGTAAGGTTGTTTACTTGTAGGTTCTCCAAATGGGTAAGGTGTGCTCACAGAAGATCTTGGAATGGAGGGTTTTCTTCACAAATGGTATCAATAGAGAGCTATGGTGATGAGGAAGAAGATGATGATCTCCATTTTGATGTTGGTGCTAGATTAGTAGGAGATTGAGATGGAGAGAGCAAGAAGAAGAAGAAAAGTTCCCAAACAAACCCTAGGTTCTTCTTATGCTGGAAAAGTGAAATGAGGAAGATGGGTCTCCTTATATAAGCAAAATGGAAATGGGTCTCACTACTTAAGACATTCAAGGGCTGAAATCTTGGCTTTCGGGGCTTCTATTGAATTCAACGAATAAGAGAAAAGTGATTGTCGAAATATCTAGTTTTCAAAAAGTATATGTTTCGCGGGTTTCGGGAATATCAAGTTTTGGGTACAGATTTTGTGTGCAATGACTGTTTTGCCTTCAAGGCTATGAAATCAGGTTTCGGGATCTCAAACGGGGACGGGATCAACATGAAAGTTGTAGGGGTTAACAATACAAATAAAACGGGATTAAAACAATGAATGCAAAAATCTCCGATAAGTCCTCAAGCGCATGCAAAGTCATAAAAAGGAACCCCCCAAAGGGCCCCACTATCACAAAGCAATGAAAATTCTCCAAAACTATTTCAAAAGCTATTCCAAAGCCAACTTAGTCAAAGACTACTAATCACGCTTAAGACTAACACAACTTAATTAACACTAATCGGGTTCACTCGGGTCGGGGTCTTACAAGCGGAGTTACGAACGTACTTCTTTAACATGGAGACATGAAATACATTGTGTACCTTGGACAGTTCCGGCAGTAATGTGAGTCTGTATGCAACTTCTCCAATCTTGCTCAAAATTTCATATGGTCCGATATATCTTCTTGCTAGCTTGCCCTTCTGACAGACTCTCAGAGTCCCTCTAACCGATGATACTTTCAAGAATACTTTGTCACCCTCTTGAAACTGCAAGTCTCTTCGACGAGTGTAAGGAAAACTTTTCTGTCTACTTCGGGCAATCCTTAAATGTTCTTGTATCAGCTTGACCTTGTCACTTGTTTCTCCAACTGTGAGAACCCGACCCCTAATCTCTTGGATTAGTGTTGTTTTATTTGTGGATTAGTTTCTTTAAGTGGGATTAGTATTTGTTGGGTTGAGTTTGTGAGCTAGAATGGTTTTTCTTCTAGTTTTGGGCTTTTGAGTGCTTTGGTAGCTTGTGGGGCCCTTTGGGGGTTCCCTTTTCGGCTTTGCATTTACTTGTGAGATTTTCCCGATTTGTTTCGTATTGTGTTTTTGGCCCGTTGCATTCATCTTGAGGAATCCTACAACTTTCATGTTGATCTCGTATCCATTTGAGAACCCGAAACCCGATTTCTTGGCCTTGAGGGCAAAACAGTCATTGCACACCAAATCTATACCCAAAACTTGATATTCCCGAAACCCATGAAACATATACTTTTTGGAAACTAGAAATTTCGACGATCATTTCTTCCTTCTTCATCGAATTCATCCGAGGTCCTGAAAGAGATGATTTCAGCCACCCAAGTTCTTTAAGTTGTGGGACCCAAACCTCACTTGCTTATAAGAGGAACCCATCCCCTTCATTGCATCCCATTCTCCATTGTTCCAGCACAACTATTGAGTCTAGGGCTTTTCTTGCAACTTCTTCTTCTTCTTCTTGCTTCTTCATCTCCAAGCCACACCAAGAGTTCATCAATCAAGAAATGGAGATCACCAACCTCTTCCTCATCTTGCAAGCTTTCCATTGATACCATTTGTGAAGAGAACGGCCTCCATCACAAGACTTCCTTTGAGCTTACCTTGTCCATTAGAGGACCTTGCAAGTAAGTGTTCTTCTCCATCTTCTAGATTTGTAATCTTCTAGCCTTAGAGAAGCTCCACCTTGATTATTGAAAGGTTTCCTTGTCATTTCATTGTTTAACCCATTTTAGGGTTTGTTTTGGGGGTTTTTGTAGAGATTGTGGATCTTGAGTTTGAGAGGTGATTAGGAGCTTGATTTGCTTGATTAGAGTCAAAGGCAAGTGGATGAATGGATTGTTTTGATTATTAACATGTTTTGTGAGAAAAATCTTGTTTCATTAAGGGTTTTGGTGATTTTAGTAGTTGTCTTCACTATGATTAATATTGATTTCGAAATGTGCTTATTGATGAGTTATTTCCCTCTTGTTCATGCTTGGAAAATGTATGCATCATATTGTCAAGGTTTCAAATGGTTTCACATGAATGAGTTTTCTCCACCTTGAGATTTGTTGTGAATGGAAAGAATGGAAAGAGAGGAATTTGAAATGAGGAGCTCTTTAGCTCATATTATTGTCTTGGAAACATGTGTTTTAGTCCTCTTGTTTATAGTTCTATGTGATTGTTTAAGTGTTGGAAAGGAAAGGAAAAAGGAAGGAAAAATCAGTGTCCCGGACCTGCTGCACGCCCAGGTCCGATCGATCGGACCTACAGGCCGATCGATCGGTCTGTCTTTTAACTGTAAGGCTTTTTGGGCCGATCGATCGGCCGATCGATCAGTTTGAGTCCAGTGAAATTTGATATTTTTTTTTTTTTTTTTGGAAACCTTTGTGCCTTCTATGAGTCCTAGGGGTGTATACCTTAGTGTTAAGACCAATTGTACCCTAATCTAAGGTCTCTAAGACTAGGGAACTAAAAGGAAAGAATGGTGATGATCTAGACACTGATTCTTGGTTTTAGGTGGGACCCTGGCTACCCTCTTTAGACTGTTTGGACCATGTGTGAGAATGTCTTGAGCCGACACGCCTCACGGTTAGTTTGGTGACATCGAAGTTCAACCCATTTCAATCTTGAACGGGATGGAACGACGCGATATCTTCTTTATATCTAAACACAAGTCCTTCCATTGGTTATCGCGAATTCTATTCCTTTCAGTGACTGAATAGGTTGCTCGATGTTTCCGGATTAATGTCATGCCTAGGATGGACCGTTTATAATCTTGATTCTTGCTATTGTAACATCTAGTACTACCCATAAGCTCATTTTAAATGTTGAAAATCGAAAAGTGCATAAGGAGCCCGGAATGTCTTCAAACTCAAGGAGTACCAAGTAATTATTATAATCGACATACGGGACCCCTATTCACTTGAATAGATCTTGAAATCAGTATTCTTCCCGAAATGGTATAGTGCATTATATTTCCTCATTTCCCGAGGTTTGCATCACATGACTTGTTTCCCGAAAGCATTGAAGTTACTCTAGTAACAGTTATTTGTCCCGAAGTGCATTGCACCACATGATATGTCAGTGTGCCCTTGAGCACCCCCGTCTTGCCCGTTTGATTATGTATTTGTACTTGATTTACTTGCATTGTCTCGATTGTATTTGACCTATGAGTCGGCACCACTAAGCTTGGATAACCTTGTTGGTCTGATCCACCGACTTGGAGATCCCCCTCTTGTCCCGCCAGCGGCAGCTTGGATCCCGTTACCCGGTTATTACCGTGGTATTGTCCTAATACGGCAGATTGCTACTGTGGTCCCCGATGCCTGGCACGCTACCGTGGTCATGTATAGTATATGTATATGCATTCATGAGATCCACTGTTTCTCCTCACCTCGAGTGACTGAGATCAGTGCCTAGTATATGTATTTATATGAGATCCCCTGTTTCTCCTCACCTCGAGTGACTGAGATCAGGGCCTAGTTATTGCTCTATCGCTTTAGTGATAGAGGACTTAGCTTCGTGTGGTTGCCATCTTGCCAGTTCCCGATTCCTTGGATACCCGACATGTTTTATATTGCTTACTTGCTTTCCGATAAATGATTCGTTTCCTTTGTGAAAGTTGTTATTTAAACAAGTGTTAATATTCTCCAATGTAAATTCAGTTATTATTATATTGCCTTCTGTTCTTTGTACCCGCACATGTTTTAAATGAATGCCGGTTGGGCGAATACCCATGCTTTCACATATGTTTCACACGATCGATGGTTTTACTAGATTTATGTGATTACACAAGTTTTAAATGAATACCCGAATTGTTAAATATCCGTGCTTTGTTTTAAATGACATTTGACTTGTGAGATTCCTATGTTTATACATGTTTTAAATGATTACCCGATTGTTAAATATCTATGCTTTGAAATATGTTTCAAATGACACTTGTTTGCCAGATCCCTACGTTTATACCTGTTTTAAACGATACCCGGTTTGTTAAAAATCCATGCGTTGAAATATGTTTAAATGAACACTAGTTTTGTCAGATTTCTTTGGTTACACCTGTTTACATGAACACCCGGTTTGTTAAATATCCGTATTTCTACATAGGTTTCAAATGGACATTGGTTTTGCTAGACTGCTATGAATACCTGGTTTGTTGTATACTTATGTTTTTACTTAAGTTTCAAATGAACGTTGTTTTGCCATACCACTATATTTATACGTGTTTTAGACTAACACCCGATTGTCAAATATCTATGATTATAGATGATGTAAACGAACACATGTTTTATTAGATATTCATGTTTTTACCCATGCTTGAAATGAATACAGGTTTTCCCCGAGATTTCCGACTTTTGCACCCGTTTAATTATATGCAGCATTTGATCGAATAGCATGATTTATCTTATGTTTTATTCTTCAGTATATTATTATCTTTTCATCCACCTGCCAGACCGTCGTGTCTGACCCACTACTTTTGGTACTCAGGTTCAGATTTCTTCGTCCCGAGTTGAGTGCTTGAGTTGGCTGTGGAGCCATGTTTTGCAGGTTGTTCTGTCGGCTATGTTGTAAGACCCCGACCCGAGTGAACCCGATTAGTGCTAATTAAGTTGCATTTTAGTGCTAAGCTTGATTAGTGTTTTTGGTCTAGTTGGGTTTGGAATAGCCTTGATTCTAGTCTTGGGCTCTTTGGAGTGATTGATAGCTTGTGGGGCCCTTTGGGGGTTCCCTTTTCGGCTTTGCATTTTCTTGTGAAATTTTCCCGACGTGTTTTGAATTGTGTTTTTGGCCCGTTGCATTCATCTTGTGGATTCTTACAACTTTCATGTTGATCCCGTGCCCATTTGAGGTCCCGAAACCCGATTTCATAGCATTGAGGGTAAAACAGTCATTGCACACCAAATCTGTACCCAAAACTTAATATTCTCGAAACCCGCGAAATATACACTTTTTGGAAACTAGATATTTCGACGAACATTTCTTCCTTCTTCGTCGAATTCATCCGAGGACCCGAGAGAGATGATTTCAGCCAATGTAGCTCCTTTAGTTGTGGGACCCAACCCAACCCAACTCACTTGTTAACAAGGGAAGCCATTTCCCATTCATTTCATTCTTCATATTACAGCACAAGAGAGGAGCCTAGGGTTTCCTTGCCTTTCTCTTCTTCTTCTTGCTTCTCCATCTCAAATCCTCACCAATCTTGCACCAAACTCGAAATGGAGATCATCTTCTTCTTCCTCTTCACCATGGCTCCCTATTGATACCATTTGTGGAGAAAACCCTCCATTCCAAGACCTCCATTGAGCTTACTCTTGCCATTAGAGGACCTTAAAGGTAAGTGATCATCCCCATCTCCTAGATTAGTGTTCCTCTAGCCTTGAGAAGCTACATTTGCACTATTGTTGGTTCTTTCATTTTCATTCTTTGTGTAACCCATTTTAGGGTTGTTTTTGGGGGGTTTTTTTTATTGTAGCTTGGCTTTGAGCAATAGAAGTGAATAGAGGCTTGATTTCAGCTAGCTTGGACTTGAGGCAAGTGAATGTTTGGATGTTTTTAAGTTTGAAATGGTTTGATGAAGCATTTATGGTTTTCATGCTTTCATTGATTGCTTTCATTGATTTTTCCATGGTTGAAATAAATGATCTTTACACATCTTGATAGCCTCATTTAATGTCTTGGAAAACATGTGTTTAAGTCATCTTGATTACAGTTCTATGTGGTTGTTGAGGTGTTGGAAGGAAAGGAAACAAAAAGGAGAAAAATCAAGTTCCCGGGCATGCTTCACGTCCAGGTCCGATCGATCGGACCTACAGGCCGATCGATCGGTCTGTCTTTTAACTGTAAGGCTTTTTGGGCAGATCGATCGGACCCTGTGCATTTCTGGTACAGTGGGTTTTGATTTTTATTTTTTTTGTGGACCTTGGCTACCCTCCTTGGACTCATTTGACCATATGTGAGAACGTCTTGAGCCGATGCTCTTCACGGTTGGTTCGGAGGCATCGAAGTTCAATCTATTTCAATCTTGAACGGGATGGAACGACACGATATCTTCCTCATACCTAAATGCAAAGTCTATTTCCTTGGGTATCGTGAATTCTATTCCTTTCGGTGACTGAGTATGTTGCTCGATGGTTCCGGGTTGACATCATACTTAGGATGGACCGTTTATAGTCTTGATTTTTCTATCATAACATCTAGTTATAACCATAAGCTCAATTTAAGTTTTGAAAATCGTAAAAGTGGATAAGGAGCCCGGAATGTCTTCAAACTCAAGGAGTACCAAGTCATTTCCACAATCGGCATACGGGACCCCTATTCACTCAATTAGATCTTAAAACCATTATCTTTCCCGAATTGGTATAGTTCATTATATTCTTCATTTCCAAGATTTACGTTACATGACTTGTTTTCCCGAAGCATTGTTGTACACTTGAAATGGTTACTTGACCCGAAGTGCATTGCACCACATGATATGTCAGTGTGCCTTGAGCACCCCCGTCTTGCCCGGTTGATTATATATATTTGTACCTGATTTACTTGCATTGTCTCGATTGTATTTGACCTATGAGTCGGCACCACTAAGCTTGGATAACCTCGTTGGTTTGATCCACCGACTTGGAGATCCCCCTCTTGTCCCGCCAGCTGCAGTTTGGATCCCGCTACCCGGTCATTACCGTGGTCTTGTCCCGATACCGCAGATTGCTACTGTGGTCCCCGATGCCCGGCTCGCTACCGTGGTCATGTATAGTATATGTATATGTAATTATATGAGATCCCCTGTTTCTCCTCACCTCGAGTGACTGAGATCAGGGCCTAGTTATTACTCTATCACCTTAGTGATAGAGGACTTAGCTTCGTGTGGTCGCCATCTTGCTTGTTCCTGATTCCTTGGATACCCGATGAGTTTTATCTTGTTTACATGTTTTCTAACAAATGATTTATCTATTTTATGAGAGTTCTTGCTTGAACAGATTTCCTTGCTTTTCGAGATATTTCATCTATTTTATGTTGTTGTATCTTCTCCCTCTCTTGCCAGACCGTCGTGTCTGATCCTTTGCTTTGGTACTCAGGTCCCGTTGCCGGTTTCCTTGAGGAGGAGCCGGAGGAGGCGGTAGGTGAGCCGCATCCTCTAGTTGAGTGGCGCGCTGACGATGTCATGTAGACATCGGATTGCTACAAGAGGCGTAACATTTTGGGGAGAACTTATTAACCATTCTTTTGGGTTATTATTTTGTAATATTGGCCTTTGTTGGCCTCTAATTTTGGGGAATGTAACTAAATGATATTTTGTCTAACTTTAACAACTTTTGGGAAACATGCTATAGATCATTGCTCTTTCTGATACAGTTTTGATATTTGATGTTAATGCTTGCATGACTAGAGATAGTCCAACTATTTGATTTGCTACACGCTTCCGCACTTAAAAGAAATGTTCATGCAAGGTTGTGATATCCTCACCGCGGACACCTGTGGGAAATTAAATAAGTTGTATATTGTGGATGTAGATAATCCTCATTAATCATCATTCACTACACTAATGTCCCGATCCCGGATTGGGATTCCTGGTCCGGGGTCGCGACATATGTCATGTAGACATTGAGCTTGACATCGGAGCTACGTCACATTTGGGTAGTAGTTTATAGCTTATTGTTGTATGGCTTTTATTAGCCTTTTTCTTGGGGTTCTTAATTAATGTACATTGATAATTGTAACTTGAACATATTTGGGAATGTAATATCCTGTTACTGTCAGCTCTGTAATTTATTGTGATGGTTACTCCAGTCTGATATGATTCTTGATATAATAGCTATGTGCTAAAGGTTGAGTGCGACGCGGAATCCGATGGCCACGGACTTCGGGTCGCAACGCCACAAATGCTTCCGCAAAATATTCAGAATGTGTTGTCTTCACACACGCGGATCTTGGGAGAAGTAAAATACATTTATGCTTAAATCCCATTTCCCGCCCCCGAGGTTCTGGTTCGGGGGCGTGACACCAACTATTGTCGATCCATGAAAACTGCGAACACCGACTTCTTCCCAACAAACTAGGGTTCTACATCTTCTACCATAGAGTGCCTCAAAAGGTGCCATGCCAATGCTAGAATGGTAGCTATTGTTGTATGCGACTCACAAAGTGGCAAATATTCATCCCACTGAACCTTGAAATCTAGTACACAAGAACGTAGCATGTCTTCAAGAGTCTGTATAGTGCGTTCCGATTGACCATCTGTCTGTGGGTGATACGCTATGCTGAATTGTAGTTTGGTACCCATGGATTCATGTAGAATCTTCCAAAACCTTGAGATAAATCTGCTATCTCGATCAAAAGTGATGGATACTTACTGACCATGCCTGTCGCGACCCTGGACCAGGTTACCGAGGTCCTAATCCGGGATCGGGACTGAAGATGTGTGTGTAGGTGTATTTAATTTCCCACAAGTGTCCACGGTGAGGATATCACAACAACATAGTACATTTTGATTGAGTGCGGAAGCGTATAACAAATCAAATTGATAATCTCAATTCTAGTCACAAGATAAAATCATATATATAAACCAAGTATCAGAATGAGCAATGATCATTAGTGCTTTCCCAAAAGAAAAGTTAAAGTTTATACAAAAGATCATTTAGTTACATTCCCAAAAGTAGAGCCCAACAAAGGCCAATATAAACAAAATACTAATTCCCAAAAGAATGGTTAAACGTTCCCAAAATGTTACGTCTCTCAAAGCAATCAAATGTCTAAACGAAAACATCAGCATGCCACTCAACTAGGCGTTGCGGTTCACCGACCGCGTCCTCAAGCTCCGTCTCGAGGTAGACAATGTCCGGACTTGAGTACCAAAGAGTAGGTCAAACACGACGGTTTGGCAAATGGGCGAACAGACATAACAATATAATAATAAATGAATTTACCTTCAAAAGCATTTAAACCTGTTTAAATAACAATTTCCATAAAAGAGATAAATCATTTATTCAAATACAAGTATGCCTTGTAAAACATATAAAGTTAACCAAGGAATCGGGAAACGAGCAAGATGACAATCACACGAAGCTAAGTCCTCTATCACCGAAGTGACAGAGCAATATCAAGGCGTTGATCTCAGTCACACGAGGTGAGGAGAAACAACGAAATATATAAATATACATATAATATACGAGACATGACCACGGTAGCGAGCCGGGCATCGGGAACCACGGTAGCAATCCGGGGTATTGGCACAAGACCACGGTTTTAACCGAGTAGCGGGATCCAAACTGCAGCTGGCGGGACAAGAGGGGGGTCTCCAAGTCAGTGGATCAGACCAACAGGGTTATCCAAGTTTAGTGGTGCCGATTCATAGGTCAAATGACAAGATCAAAACATTTATGAAATACATCAAGTGTAAGTACATAAATAAACGGGACGGGGGTGCTCAAAGGCACAACTGTCATATCAATCGGGGCATGCTTATCGGGGTTACCAAAATGCTACAATTCCAATTTCAATATTTTCGGGAATGCATAAGAAATTCGGGAATAATGAAATACAAATGAACTTTTGAAATCTCAAGACAAGTATCGGGGTTCAAGATTTGTTTAAGGTGAATAGGGATTCCGTATGTCGATTTAATAACAACTTGGTACCCTTTGAGTTTGGGGACATTCCGGGCTCCTTATAGACCTTAGGGTTCTCAAAACTTCAAATGAAATCTTCGTGACGAGGTTTCTTTTTCAAATGGCCTCATACATTGCCTAGTAATTCTCCCTGACATAGAGGGGTTCTAGAACCGATTAGTGCTAATTAAGTGGCGTGTTAGTGCTAAGCTTGATTAGTGATTTTTAGATTAGTTGGTTTGGAATAGCTTTGATTCTAGTTGTTGGGCTATTTTGAGTGTTTGGTGTTAATAGGGCCCTTTGGGGGTTCCTTCCATGACATTGCATTGTTGAAGATTTATCGAAGATTTTGCACTCAGGGTTTTAATCTCATTTTATTGGTATTGTTATTTCATTCAACTTTCATGTTGATCCCGTGTCCATTTGAGACCCTGAAACCCGATTTCATAGCCTTGAGGGCAAAACAGTCATTGCACATAAAATATGTACCCAAAACTTGATATTCCCGAAACCTGCAAAACATATACTTTTCGGAAACTAGATATTCCGACGATCATTTCTTCCTTCTTCGTCGAATTCATCCGAGGTCCCGAAATAGATGATTACAGCCCTTGAATGTCTTTAGTAGTGGGACCCATTCCCATTTGCCATATAAGGAGAACCCATCTTCCCATTCCCCTTTTCCAGCACAAAAAGAACCTAGGGTTTGCTTTTGGCAACTTTTCTTCTTCCTCTTGCTCTCTCCACCTTCAATCCACCCCTAAGCTTGCACCAATAGGAGAGTTGAGGTCATCTTCTTCTTCACCTCCTTGAGAGCTTCTTCTTGATAGTTTTATGGAGAAAACCCTCCATTCCAAGACCTTCTTTGAGCTTGCCATTGCCATTAGAGGACCTTGCAGGTAAGTATTCCCCTTCATCTTCTAGATTTGTGTTCCTCTAGCCCTAGGGAAGCTTCACCTTCATTGTTGTAAGGTTTCCTTGTTATTTCATTGTTTGACCATTTTAGGGTTCTGTTTGTTTGGGGTTTTGTTCATAGTTTGGATTCCTTGCTTGGAAGAGTATTAGAGCTTGATTTCATTGTTAGAAGACCCAAGGCAAGTGGATGTTTTGATTTTTATAAGCTTTCAATGATTTTGGTATTTTCCACTCATGCCTATTTATTGCATTGGTTTGAAATAAATGTCCTTGCTAGAGTTTGGTAGTGCATTTATGACTTACAAGTGTATTGGTGAATGTCATTTAATTCTCTTCTTGTTTGTGCTAAATGTACTCTATTGTGAAATGGTTTCCTTCTTTCTTTGTATGGAATGGGATGTGGATGGAAGAAGGGATGAATGGACACGTATTGGAGTTTTGGGGAAGTATAAATAGATGCATTGGAGGAGCTCCTAGCTCAGTTATATTGCAGGGACTAAGTGGAAGTGGGGAGGATGGTTTTGAGGAGGAGAAATGGCTAAAAATCTGAACACAGTGGGTGTTCCCGCACCTGGCGGCTAGCCGCCTGGTGACTAGCGGCTAACCGCCAGCTAGCCGAAATGTCATGGTTGCTTTTCCAGAGAGCACACTTCTCCACCTGAAAACTCGGTCAGCTCCACGGTTAGCCAGCGGCTAACCGCCGAACCCATCGGCGGCTAACCGCCAGATAACCGCACCTTGGCGGTTAGCTTTCCAGTAAGCTGCATTTTGGCAGCCCGCCGCGGTCAGCTGCGAGGTCAGCCAGCGGCTAGCCGCCCATCCCAGCGGCGGCTAACCGCCAGCTGACCGAAATTTCACAGGTTTCGGAGAGTTCCTCGCTCGCTCGAGCACTGAGCTTTGTCGGTCAAAGGAGATTCACTAGGCATTGTATGAGGCCATTCGAGAAAAAAACCATATCACGAAGATGTCATTCGAAGTTTTGAAAATTCAAAGTGTATAAGGAGCCCGGAATGTCTTCAAACTCAAGGAGTACCAAGTTATCATTACAATCGACATACGGGACCCCTATTCACCTTAAACAAATCTTGAAACCAGTATTTTACCCGAAATGGTTATAGTTCATTGTTTCACTTCATTCCAAGATTTGTATTATATGATTTGTTTTCCCGAAAGCATGATAGTTACACTAGTAACAGTTATTTGTCCCGAAATGTATTGCCCGACATGAAATGACAGTGTGCCTTGAGCACCCCGTCTTGCTCGTCTATTATTGTACTTGATTTACTTGCATTTGTCCCGATTTGTTATTTGACCTATGAGTCGGCATCACTAAGCTTGGATACCTTGTCGGTTTGATCCACCGACTTGGAGATCCCTTTCCCGTCCCGCCAGCTGCAGTTTCGATCCCGATACCCGGTTTGTTATCGTGGTCCCGTCCCGATACCCGGTTCGCCACCGTGGTCCCGTCCCGTATATTTATATTGTATATATGATTTACGTTGAATCTCCTCACCTTGTGGGACTGAGATTAACGTCCCGTTATACTGTTGTCACTCTAGTGACAGAGGAATTAGCTTTATGTGATTGCCATCTTGTTAGTTCCGGATTCCTAGGTTACCTGATATGTTTTACCTTATTTACCTGTTTTCTAACAAGTGATTTATCTACTCAATGAGAGTTCTTGTTTAAACAGATTTCTATGCCTTTCAAGGTATTTCCTTTATTAGTATATGTTGTCGTATCTTTTCATTCTCTTGCCAGACCGTCGTGTCTGATACATTTGCTTTGGTACTCAGGTCCCGTTGCCGGTTTCCTTGAGGTGGAGCCGGAGGAGGCGGTAGGTGAGCCGCAACCTCTAGTCGAGTGGCGTGCTGACGATGTCATGTAGACATCGGGTCGCTACGAGAGGCGTACATTTTGAGGAGAACTATTTAACCATTCATTGGGATATTGTTTTGTCTATATTGGCCTTTGTTGGCCTCTAATTTTGGGGAATGTAATTAAATGATAATTGTATAAACTTTAACTTACTTTGGGTAAACATGCTATAGATCATTGCTCATCCTGATACAGTATTTATACCTGATGTTAATGCTTCCATGACTAGAGATAGTCTGACTATTTGTTTTGCTACACGCTTCCGCATTCAAAAAGAAATATTCGATTATGGTTGTGATATCCTCACCGCGGACACCTGTGGGAAATTAAATAAATGTAATGTGGATCATCATTTAGTCCCGATCTCGGATCGGTTCCTTCGGGGGCCCGGTCCGGGGTCGCGACAGACTAGTATCAGAGCGAGACGTGTTTCAAGCAATTAAAAGAAACTAGAAATCCTAAGGACGTGGCGAGGATTCGTTAGATCTTCCGTTAGCTAGCATCGTGTGAGCAATGTGTGACCCATTATATTATTTTGTGCTAACAATTTGTTTTGCAGCATCATGCCTCCCCGTAAGAGAACAGTGAATGGCATTCCTTCTGGCAGTAACAGTGACCACACCGGGCCAGAAGAGGAGGATATAGTTGAGAACAACCCACCTAATCAGTTTCAGGAAATGACGCAAGCGATGCTTGACCAGCAACGTCAAGCCAACGAGAACCAAGCTAGATTGCAAGAACAGATGCTCAAGAGGGAAGAGGATCACGCTAGGGAAATGGCAGAGATACAAAGGCAACTACTTGAGGTCCTACAGAGAAGACCGGAACCGGTTCAACCTCAATTAGTTATAGTCATAAACCAAAGGCAACATGATCCCAATGCCTTGTTTGAGCGATTTCGGAAGAGAGCTCCGAAGGAATTTCTTGGGGAAGAAGACCCACTGGCTGCAAATGACTGGTTGGAACATACCGAGAACATCTTTGAGATCTTTCAGTGTACAGGAGGAGATTGAGTGAAGCTAGCATCATCCCTTTTTGTTGGCACAGCAGACAGATGGTGGAAAACAGTGAGGGAAGAATATAGGACCATGGCTGATGCAGAAGTGTGGCCAAACTTCAAGAGGCAGTTTCATGACAAATATGTACCCGCCCACGTCAAGAAGCAAAAGGCTATAGAGTTTCAGCAGTTGGTGCAAGGGAGCATGACAGTCTTAGAATATCTCACCAAGTTTGAGAGACTGTCCAAATATGCCCCGGAGTTGGTAGATACGGTGGACAAGAAAATTGCTAAGTTCTTTGAGGGACTCAATCCCTTCATTGAGAGAGATGCCACCGGAGTAGCACCACCTACTACTTTTGATAAAGCAGTGAAGAGAGCCTATAAGTTCGAGAACTTCCACAACAAGATCCTCAGAGTGCAAGGCAAGAGTCCAGCTCAGCAGCAGAATTTCCAGCATCAGAGGAACCATCAGAATAAGAGGCAGAGGACAAGGCCAAATGTGCAGAATCCAATGGTGTGTATCCACTGTGGGAAGAACCATGCTAGTGCTGAATGTCGTACCATCACAGGAGCGTGCTTCAGGTGTGTTTCGATGGACCATAGGATGAGGGATTGCCCTAGGCCAAATAGACAGAATCAGCAGCAACAGCAAGGGCCACAACGTCCACCACTACCACCACAGAATGCATTGGTTGTCCAAAACCAGGCCAGGCCACTTCAGCAGCAAGCACCACAGCAACAGCAGTTTAGACGGCAACAGCCACAGCAGCAGGCCCGTCAGCAGCAGGGACATCAGCGTGCACCGCAGCAGAACAGGAATGCACCACATGGCAGGCCACAACAAGCTCAGAACAAGCCACAGCTTCGAGGGCAAATTTACGGGGTCAATAGAGTAGATGCAGAGGCAGCGAGTAAGGTAGTAGAAGGTACACTTCTTGTTTGTGGGATTAAAGCTATGATTTTGTTTGACCCTGGCTCTACACATTCTTTTGTGTCCCATAAATTTTCTAAGTTGATTGATATGCATGCTAGAGAACTTGAGTTCATTTTGACTGTGGCAACCCCAGTAGGTAAACAAGTTATTTGTAGAACCTTTTACCCTAGTTGCACAGTTCAGTTAGGAGAAGTGGTTTTAACCGCATATCTCATTTCTTTAGAGATGTTTGATTATGATGTCATCCTAGGGATGGATTCGCTGGCAGGGTACCATGCCACAATGGATTGTTTCCATAAGACCCTCACTTTCAAGTTGGTTGAGACACCAACAGAAGTGTCGTTTCAGGGAGAGAGGAGGAATCCTTGTGCAGGGTTTGTTTCAGCGTTGAAGGCTGACAGACTTTTGAGAAGTGGTTGTGAAGCTTATTTAGCGTTTATCACGGAGGATAAACGGTCCCAAGGGGTGGAGGAGATCCCAATTGTTTGGGAATTCCCGGATGTTTTTCGGGAGGAGATTCAAGGTTTGCCACCCATGAGAGAGATTGATTTCACTATTGAGCCGTTACCGGGGACCACCCCGATATCTATTGCACCGTATAGAATGGCTCTAGCAGAGTTGGGGGAATTGAAGACCCAGTTGCAAGAATTGTTAGATAAAGGTTTTGTGAGGCCGAGTGTTTCACCATGGGGAGCTCCAGTTTTGTTTGTCAAGAAGAAGGATGGTTCGATGAGAATGTGTATAGATTACAGAAGATTGAATCAGATGACCATCAAGAATAAATACCCGTTACCAAGAATAGATGAATTGTTTGATCAATTGCAAGGTGCATCATACTTTTCGAAGATTGATTTGAGATCCGGTTACCATCAGCTGAGAGTTAGAGAATCGGATGTGTTGAAAATAGCTTTCCGGACAAGATATGGCCACTATGAGTTCCTAGTGATGCCATTTGGATTGACAAATGCACCGGCAATGTTCATGGCTTTGATGAACAAGATATTTGCAGAGTATCTAGATCAGTTTGTAGTGGTATTCATAGATGACATTTTGGTGTACTCCAAGACCAAGGAAGAGCATGAAGAGCATTTGAGAATAGCACTGCAACTCTTGAGGGAGAATCAGCTGTATGCGAAGCTCAACAAGTGTGAATTTTGGCTAGACCAAGTAGCATTCTTGGGGCACATTATCTCTAGAGAAGGTTTGTCAGTGGATCCGTCCAAGATTGAAGCAGTTATGAGTTGGGAAAGACCGAAGAATGCAACGGAGATCAGAAGTTTTCTGGGTTTGGCAGGCTATTACAGGAGGTTTGTACAGGGATTTTCGTCGATTGCGTCACCTTTGACGAAGTTGACAAGGAAAAATGCACCATATGTATGGACAGATCAGTGTGAAGAGAGTTTCCAAGAGCTAAAGAAGAGATTGACTACAGCACCAGTCCTTACTTTGCCATCCGGGAGCGGCGGTTTTACCATTTTTACCGACGCCTCGAATGTCGGACTTGGTTGTGTTTTGATGCAAGAAGGAAAAGTGATTGCTTATGGGTCTCGACAGTTGAAAGATCACGAGAAGAACTATGCCACCCATGATCTAGAGTTAGCAGCGGTTGTGTTTGCGTTGAAAATGTGGAGACATTACCTCTATAGAGAACAGTTCGAAGTCCACTCCGACCACCGCAGCTTACAGTATCTGTTTTCGCAGAAGGATTTGAACATGAGGCAGAGAAGATGGATGGAATATATCAAGGACTATGATTTTCCAATCAAGTACCACCCGGGGAAAGCAAATGTTGTTGCAGATGCCTTGAGTAGGAAATCAGTAGGCTTGGCTAATCTTAGCGGCACTTGTATTTTCGAGCAGTTCGAAGAATTGAGTTTAGACATGCAGCCGCTGAGGAAGGGTGTTTTGTTAGCTAACATGTCGGTGTCAGAACCTTCTTTCATTCAGAAGATTAAAGATAGTCAGTTGCAAGATCCAGAGTTGGCCAAGATTTCAGAGCATATAGCAGAACGTCCTGATTTTTGTATTGTTGATGGAGTTTTGTACTACCGTGACCGTCTGTGTGTGCCTAACATTGAAGATTTGAGAAATGACATCATGACTGAGGCTCACAGTACGAAGTACTCTATGCATCCCGGCAGCACAAAGATGTATCAGAACTTAAAGGGCAGATTTTGGTGGAACAACATGAAGAGAGAGATTGCAGCGTTTGTCTCCCGTTGTATGACCTGTCAGTTGATTAAAGCAGAGCATCAGAGGACTCCAGGATTGTTACAGCCATTAGAAATCCCGGAATGGAAGTTGGAGCACATTACCATGGACTTTATTTTGGGATTACCGAGGACTAGCAGAGGCAACGATGCGATTTGGGTCATTGTGGACCGTCTCACCAAGTCAGCGCATATCCTTGCTATGAAGACAGGGAAGAAGATGCACATGCTACCTTTGGCAGAGTTGTTTGTCAGTGAGATCGTTAGCCGACACGGGCAGCCAGTTTCTATCACTTCTGACAGAGACAGCAGATTTGTCTCGAGGTTCTGGAAGACATTGCATGAGTCTATGGGTACGAGATTACAGTTCAGCACAGCTTATCACCCGCAGACAGATGGCCAGTCAGAGAGGACGATTCAGAATCTAGAGGACATGCTCCGTGCTTCTGTGTTAGATTTCAAGACTCAATGGGATGAGACTCTACCGTTGTGTGAGTTCGCGTACAACAACAGCTACCATTTGAGCATTGGGATGGCTCCTTTTGAGGCTTTGTATGGCAGAAGGTGTAGGACACCTGTTTGTTGGGAAGAAGTCGGCACTCGCAGTTTCCATGGACCGACTATTGTTAGTGAGACCAGCGACAAGATCAAGTTGATTCAAGAGCGTCTGAAAGTGTCCCGAAGTAGACAGAAGAGCTATGCAGACTCCCACTGCAGAGATCTACAGTTCAAGGAAGGAGACAAGGTCTTCTTGAAAGTGTCACCTACTAGGGGAACATTGAGATTTGGACAGAAGGGCAAGCTATCACGGAGATACATTGGACCATATGACATTGTGAGCAAGATCGGTGATGTGGCTTACAGATTAGCCTTACCACCTGAGCTATCCGGCGTACACAACGTCTTCCATGTGTCTATGTTGAAGAAGTATGTTCCCGATCCTTCGCATGTACTCCGGCATGAGCCATTAGAGATCAGAGAGGATGCTACCTATGTTGAGAAGCCCGTTGAGATCATCGACACAAAGGATCAAGAGTTGAGGACTCAGACTATTCAGTGGGTAGAGGTGCTATGGGAGAACCATGGACCGGAAGAGGCAACGTGGGAATTACGAGATCAAGTGCAGAAGAAGTACCCACATCTTCTACCAGAGGTGAGTCTTATGTTTCAATTGGAGGACCAAATGCCCTAAGGGGTGGAGGATGTAAGACCCCGACCCGAGTGAACCCGATTAGTGCTAATTAAGTGGCGTGTTAGTGCTAAGCTTGATTAGTGATTTTTAGCTTAGTTGGTTTGGAATAGCTTTGATTCTAGTTGTTGGGCTATTTTGAGTGCTTGGTGTTAGTAGGGCCCTTTGGGGGTTCCTTCCATGACATTGCATTGTTGAAGATTTATCGGAGATTTTTCACTCAGGGTTTTAATCTCATTTTATTGGTATTGTTATTTCATTCAACTTTCATGTTGATCCCGTGTCCATTTGAGACCCTGAAACCCGATTTCATAGCCTTGAGGACAAAACAGTCATTGCACATAAAATCTGTACCAAAAACTTGATATTCCCAAAACCCGCAAAACATATACTTTTCGGAAACTAGATATTCCGACGATCATTTCTTCCTTCTTCGTCGAATTCATCCGAGGTCCCGAAATAGATGATTACAGCCCTTGAATGTCTTTAGTAGTGGGACCCATTCCCATTTGCCATATAAGGAGAACCCATCTTCCCATTCCCCTTTTCCAGCACAAAAAGAACCTAGGGTTTGCTTTTGGCAACTTTTCTTCTTCCTCTTGCTCTCTCCACCTCCAATCCACCCCCAAGCTTGCACCAATAGGAGAGTTGAGGTCATCTTCTTCTTCACCTCCTTGAGAGCTTCTTCTTGATAGTTTTATGGAGAAAACCCTCCATTCCAAGACCTTCTTTGAGCTTGCCATTGCCATTAGAGGACCTTGCAGGTAAGTATTCCCCTTCATCTTCTAGATTTGTGTTCCTCTAGCCCTAGGGAAGCTTCACCTTCATTGTTGTAAGGTTTCCTTGTTATTTCATTGTTTGACCATTTTAGGGTTCTGTTTGTTTGGGGTTTTGTTCATAGTTTGGATTCCTTGCTTGGAAGAGTATTAGAGCTTGATTTCATTGTTAGAAGACCCAAGGCAAGTGGATGTTTTGATTTTTATAAGCTTTCAATGATTTTGGTATTTTCCACTCATGCCTATTTATTGCATTGGTTTGAAATAAATGTCCTTGCTAGAGTTTGGTAGTGCATTTATGACTTACAAGTGTATTGGTGAATGTCATTTAATTCTCTTCTTGTTTGTGCTAAATGTACTCTATTATGAAATGGTTTCCTTCTTTCTTTGTATGGAATGGGATGTGGATGGAAGAAGGGATGAATGGACACGTATTGGAGTTTTGGGGAAGTATAAATAGATGCATTGGAGGAGCTCCTAGCTCAGTTATATTGCAGGGACTAAGTGGAAGTGGGGAGGATGGTTTTGAAGAGGAGAAATGGCTAAAAATCTGAACACAGTGGGTGTTCCCGCACCTGGCGGTCAGCCTGCGGTCACCTGGCGGCTAGCCGCCTGGTGACTGGCGGCTAACCGCCAGCTAGCCGAAATGTCATGGTTGCTTTTCCAGAGAGCACACTTCTCCACCTGAAAACTCGGTCAGCTCCACGGTTAGCCAGCGGCTAACCGTCGAACCCATCGGCGGCTAACCGCCAGATAACCGCACCTTGGCGGTTAGCTTTCCAGTAAGCTGCATTTTGGCAGCCCGCCGCAGTCAGCTGCGAGGTCAGCCAGCGGCTAGCCGCCCATCCCAGCGGCGGCTAACCGCCAGCTGACCGAAATTTCACAGGTTTCGGAGAGTTCCTCGCTCGCTCGAGCGCTGAGCTTTGTCGGTCAAAGGAGATTCACTAGGCATTGTATGAGGCCATTCGAGAAAAAAACCATATCACGAAGATGTCATTCGAAGTTTTGAAAATTCAAAGTGTATAAGGAGCCCGGAATGTCTTCAAACTCAAGGAGTACCAAGTTATCATTACAATCGACATACGGGACCCCTATTCACCTTAAACAAATCTTGAAACCAGTATTTTACCCGAAATGGTTATAGTTCATTGTTTCACTTCATTCCAAGATTTGTATTATATGATTTGTTTTCCCGAAAGCATGATAGTTACACTAGTAACAGTTATTTGTCCCGAAATGTATTGCCCGACATGAAATGACAGTGTGCCTTGAGCACCCCGTCTTGCTCGTCTATTATTGTACTTGATTTACTTGCATATGTCCCGATTTGTTATTTGACCTATGAGTCGGCATCACTAAGCTTGGATACCTTGTCGGTTTGATCCACCGACTTGGAGATCCCTCTCCCGTCCCGCCAGCTGCAGTTTGGATCCCGATACCCGGTTTGTTACCGTGGTCCCGTCCCGATACCCGGTTCGCCACCGTGGTCCCGTCCCGTATATTTATATTGTATATATGATTTACGTTGAATCTCCTCACCTTGTGTGACTGAGATTAACGTCCTGTTATATTGTTGTCACTCTAGTGACAGAGGAATTAGCTTTATGTGATTGTCATCTTGTTAGTTCCCGATTCCTTGGTTACCTGATATGTTTTACCTTATTTACCTGTTTTCTAACAAGTGATTTATCTACTCAATGAGAGTTCTTGTTTAAACAGATTTCTATGCCTTTCAAGGTATTTCCTTTATTAGTATATGTTGTCGTATCTTTTCATTCTCTTGCCAG
The DNA here is from genome assembly GCA_038049695.1 of Cinnamomum chago. Lineage (NCBI taxonomy): Eukaryota > Viridiplantae > Streptophyta > Magnoliopsida > Laurales > Lauraceae > Cinnamomum > Cinnamomum chago. Next base: position 55,315,376 of record CP142451.1, read on the forward strand.
ACCGTCGTGTCTGATACATTTGCTTTGGTACTCAGGTCCCGTTGCCGGTTTCCTTGAGGAGGAGCCGGAGGAGGCGGTAGGTGAGCCGCAACCTCTAGTCGAGTGGCGTGCTGACGATGTCATGTAGACACCGGGTCGCTACGAGAGGCGTACATTTTGAGGAGAACTATTTAACCATTCATTGGGATATTGTTTTGTCTATATTGGCCTTTGTTGGCCTCTAATTTTGGGGAATGTAATTAAATGATAATTGTATAAACTTTAACTTACTTTGGGTAAACATGATATAGATCATTGCTCATCCCGATACAGTATTTATACCTGATGTTAATGCTTCCATGACTAGAGATAGTCTGACTATTTGTTTTGCTACACGCTTCCGCATTCAAAAAGAAATATTCGATTATGGTTGTGATATCCTCACCGCGGACACCTGTGGGAAATTAAATAAATGTAATGTGGATCATCATTTAGTCCCGATCCCGGATCGGTTCCTTCGGGGGCCCGGTCCGGGGTCGCGACAGGTTCTCAATGAATTTTCCCAAAATGTTTAAACAATTCATCATTGTCCCAAACATAGCCCTTGGCCGACAGAGCACATCGCTCGAGCGAGCCGAAGAGTTCGCTCGAGCGAGGTGGTCTCTGGAATGGTCTTCTGGGAGGGTTCGCTCGAGCGAAATTGAGGTCGTTCGAGCGTACTCATCCAGCATCAGGTTGGCTCGAGCGAAAGTTTAGTTTGCTCAAACTAACCACTCTCTGGAACAATTTCTTGGAGGGTTCGCTCGAGCGACAAAGGGGTCCGCTCGAGCGAACTGTCCACTGGAATGGCACGAGTCCTATTCTGGACACTTCGCTCGAGCGAACTGTCCAGAAACTGGTTCTGGGATAGTTCTTCTCCTCTCTTTCTCTTCCTTCTACAACCTCCTTTAAACACCAAATGAGGAGTTCCAAAACTCCATCCAAATCAACATCAAATCTCCTACAACATCCATTCCATCTTCCTCCAACAATATCACATCCAGATACAAAGAAATAAGGGAAGGAAACCACTACACACAAGAGCACATTTGAGATAAAACAAGAGAAAATTGAATGTCATGAACCAATACGTTTCTATGACAATAAATAGAGCTTTCTATTGATTAGGTTGGACCCAAGGCAAGTGGATGATTTGATTTTATGAGTTTTCAATGGTTTTATAAGAAATGTGGTTGATTTTATTGTTTTCCCATACATGCTTATTTATTGCTTTGACTTAAAATGAATGCTCCTAAATAGCCTTGATAGTGCATTTATTGTCATAGAAATGTATTGGTTCATGACATTCAAATTTCTCTTGTTTTATCTCAAATGTGCTCTTGTGTGTAGTGGTTTCCTTCCCTTATTTCTTTGTATTTGGATGTGATATTGTTGGAGGAAGATGGAATGGATGTTGTAAGAGATTTGATGTTGATTTGGATGGAGTTTTGGAACTTCTCATTTAGTGTTTAAAGGAGGTTGTAGAGGAAGAGAAAGAGAGGAGAAGAACTGTCCCAGAACCAGTTTCTGGGCAGTTCGCTCGAGCGAACTTGACAGGTCGCTCGAGCGAACAATCCAGAAAAGAGTTCGTGCCATTCTAGTGGACAGTTTGCTCGAGCGGACCCTTTTGTCGCTCGAGCGGATCCTCCCAGAACTCGTTCCAGAGAGTGGTTAGTTCGAGCGAACTGAACTTTCGGTCGAGCCAACCTGATGATGGATGAGTTCGCTCGAGCGACCTCAATTTCGCTCGAGCAAACCCTCCCAGAAGACCATTCCAGAGACCACCTCACTCGAGTGAACTCTTCGGCTCGCTACCGTGGTCATGTCCCGTATATTATATGTATATTTATATATTTCGTTGTTTCTCCTCACCTCATGTGACTGAGATCAACGCCTTGATATTGCTCTGTCACTTCGGTGATAGAGGACTTAGCTTCGTGTGATTGTCATCTTGCTCGTTTCCCGATTCCTTGGTTAACTTTATATGTTTTACAAGGCATACTTGTATTTGAATAAATGATTTATCTCTTTTATGGAAATTGTTATTTAAATAGGTTTAAATGCTTTTGAAAGTAAATTCATTTATTGTTATATTGTTATGTCTGTTCGCCCATTTGCCAAACCGTCGTGTTTGACCCACTCTTTGGTACTCAAGTCCGGACATTGTCTACCCTGAGACGGAGCTTGAGGACGCGATCGGTGAACCGCAACGCCTAGTTGAGTGGCTTGCTGATGATGTCGTTTAGACATTTGATTGCTTTGAGAGACGTAACATTTTGGGAACGTTTAACCATTCTTTTGGGAATTAGTATTTTGTTTATATTGGCCTTTGTTGGGCTCTACTTTTGGGAATGTAACTAAATGATCTTTTGTATAAACTTTAACTTTTCTTTTGGGAAAGCACTAATGATCATTACTCATTCTGATACTTGGTTTATATATATGATTTTATCTTGTGACTAGAATTGAGATTATCAATTTGATTTGTTATACGCTTCCGCACTCAATCAAAATGTATTATGTTGTTGTGATATCCTTACCGCGGACACCTGTGGGAAATTAAATACACGTACCCACACATCTTCAGTCCCGATACCGGATTAGGACCTCGGTAACCCGGTCCAGGGTCGCGACACACTTCTACTCCTAGTTCTTCAAACTGCTGGAAAACACTAACTCCCCTTAGACTAGCCATAACCCCTGATTTTCTGCTCAAAGCATCAGCTACTACATTGACTTTCCCCAGATGATACTTGACTCCGTCCATCGTCTTTGCCTCATGTTCAATTCCTTCTGTGAAAACAAGTATTGCAAACTTCGATGGTCTGAATGAACTTCAAAATTTTCTCCGTACAGATAGTGTCTCCACATCTTCAAGGCAAATACGACTGCTGCTAACTCCAAGTCATGAGTTACAAAGTTCTTCTCATGATCTTTCAACTGTCTTGAGCCATAAGCAATCACCTGGCCATCATGCATCAATATACAACCCAGACCCACATTCGATGCATCCGTAACAATAATAAATCTGCCACTGCCTGACGGTAATGTAAGGATTGGAGCTGTCGTTAGTCTATTCTTTAATTCTTGTAAACTTGCCTCACACTGATCTGTCCACACAAATGGCACACTTTTCCGAGTCAACTTTGTCATGGGTGCTGCAATAGATGAAAAACCTTGGACAAACCTCCGATAATAACCTGCTAATCCCAAAAAGCTTCTAGTTTCTGTCACACTACTTGGACTCTTTCAACTGATAACTGCTTCTATCTTGAATGGATCCACTGATAAACCTTCCTTGGAAATAATGTGGCCTAGAAAAGCAATATGTTTTAGCTAAAATTCGCACTTACTGAGCTTTTCATAAAGCTAACTGTCCCTCAGAAGTTGCAATGAAGTCCTCAAATGTGCTTCATGGTCCTCTCGATTCTTGGAATACACGAGAACATCGTCGATAAAAACCACTGTGGAGTGATCCAAGTGTTGTGCAAAGATCTAGTTCTTGAGAGCCATGAACACTGCGGGTGCGTTATAAAAGTCCGTGATCTGAACCCTAGAGGGGGGGTGAATAGGGTGAGCTACAATATGTGACCAATTATGCCAAATTTTAACTACTTTAAAATAAACTGGTCATAAGTGATGATTTATCAAACAAGATGCGAAAGCTAATAAAAACAATCACCACAAAGCATGCACCATCACACAAGGATTTATAGTGGTTCGGCCTCAATTCCTACATCCACTACCTGCTTGTGATCCAACACCCCGTCGGGTTTCCACTATTTATGTTTTTCAATAGGCTAAGCAATAACCTTTACATTATGCTTTCCAAGGCTAAGCAATAACCTCTACACTATGCTTTTCTTAGGCTAAGCAATAACCTCTACAACCAAAGGTTGGTTATCTCTCTAAGTAGTGTCTAGAATACACTTGATGGAGATATAATTTATAGCTCATTATAATGCCTCTTAATTAGGCGGAAATGAAAGTGAAAATCTAATTAACACACACACACACTATGAATACAAAGATGAATGCACAATGTGTATGTATGATGTCCTCAATCAATTTGAAAATAAAAGCTCATAAATGTATGCCAAAGGCTTTTGAAAGTTTTAGCTCATAAAAACATTTATGATTGAGGAAAGAATGCTAATCACATGTTAAAAATAACTTGTAAAAGATATACCTATGTATTCTAAACAAGTTGTGAAAATTCTAAGAACAAAATTGTGATGCATAGGGATTTCAATCAAATTAACAATGTAGTTCAATATATGTCTGCTAAAAGCAGTTGAAAGTGTAAAGCACAAAAATAGATTTGATTGAAGCTAGGGGACAAATCATATGTAATTAAACATTCAACTTGAAAGTGATATACCTATCAAAGCTAAACAAGTTGTGAAACTTTAAAATAAAAGTACATATGATTTGTGAAGATGTTGAATCCAAAACATAAGATAGATTTGGAAGTGATTTTCTTATGATGAAAAACAACAACCAAAGATTCAACCATGTATAGAAATCATGTTACATATAATTTCAAAGATGTTTTCATTAACATGATTTACTTAGATATACCAATATGAGTACTACTTTGTTTGAATCAAGGTGGTTCATCCAAAACAATAAATCAATTCAAAAACATATAAATGTTAAGGACACAACAAATCATAGTTTATCATGTTAGAAAAGATTTACCAATAAATAAAGTAAAGCATGAAAACATATGATTAAGAAAAGTAAAGCTTACTTAGTGATTTAACTCAATGGAACCAAGTTTTAACTTTGCAAATGACCCTTATCATCCCTTAGCTCATTCCCCTTTGATTGGCCTCAAAACATCTCAAGGAGGGCCTCTTTATTCCTCATTTTTTCTTTAGGAATGAGCTTCTATTTATACTAAAAACTGCCCAACGGCTAGTCCTCGGTCGACCTGGTACCTTGCCCGGTTGACCAGGTACTCAACGGTAAAAAATCTGACCGTTTGAAAAAGTAGCCAAACGACTCTTTCCCGGTCGACCCCATGTGTGATCGGTCGACCAGGTCCATCGGCTTGGTCGACCGACCACATTGCGGGTTGACCGGGTCCTGGGACCCTTTTCCCAAAAATTGTATTTTCAAAGAATTTTTCTTGTGGGGAATTTTGGGCCACTGAATCAAGTTTGGAATCTTGATTTAAATCAAACTAAGAGGTTTAAAAACATGAAACATAAAAAGCCTAAAATGATGTGAAAGATTTAAGACTCATAGGCTTGCTTGATTCATAAAATATCTTTTCAAAACTAATTGCATCCAAGTATAAAATCAAAACATGCATAAATCAATATTTTTACAAGTCTTAAAAACAATGCATGTAAAAATCAAGATTTCAAGATTTTCTAAATCAATGCATGTGTGAAAATTCGAATGATGCTAAAATGATAATGCATCAATCAAACTGCAATAGCACAAAATCCCTAACAATCTCCCCCTTTGCAATTTGATGGCAACTCACTCAACACCGAATTTACACACTAAGTCTTCAGCTCCCCCTAAGCTGGACAAGTCTTGAAATCTCTTGGATGCTTCTTCTCTTAGCTTGGGCTCTAGTTCTTTTTTTTCAATCTTCTTTATGCTTGGAGATTGATCATTCGTCAAGCTTTCTTTTCATCTTTCTTTCTTTAGCCAAGCATCTTCTTTTACTCCCAAGCTTTCTTTCTTCTTTCAACTCTCCCCCTTTGACCATGCACTCTCTCCCTTTGGCAAGATATGCATTCTCTCCCCCTTTGGCAAGATATGCATTCTCTCCCCTTGTAGAAGATCATACAATATCTCCCCTTAGGAAGTTTGGACATTCTCTCCCCTTTAGACAACTTGATTGCTCTCTCCCCCTTTGACATTAAAATGCAAAGGTACCTACACACATGAAATAAGGAAAATACCTTTTAGTAGCACCTGTTAACAAAAGAAATAAAAAATGAAATACATAACAGGTTATCATGTATGGTTAGCAAGCTTATAAGGGTAAAGAGCCAATACAAGGGTGAACTTGATCAAAACTAATACTTCCTATGAATGTTTACACTCCCCCTCAATCCATTCTCTCCTTTTGTCAAACTTTTGACAAAGATTTAACTATTTGGTTCAAGAAGAAGATGGTTTTACCAATTGCGGGTAAACTTCAAGGAAAGAATTAGACACATATAACTATAGAGCACAATATGATCAAATTACCAATAAAAAGAGCAAGGTCAAGGAGAAAAGCGATCATGGATACCAATTGGAAAAACAAAGAATACCAATTGAGATTCAAGGATAAGACTATAAAATCAATCACTCTAAAATGGAGTTAAAAAGAATATAACTATTAGGATAAAACCAAATTAGAGCTATCCACATGAAGAAATGGGGTTTTCTAAACATAGCATCAATCAATTTAACTATGAAAAACATATGCTATGAAAATTTTGAATTCATTTCATTCAATCATTAAGTATGACTATCATGTGCAAGATGAGTGAAATGACATTCAAACATGAAGCCTACCTCAACCATTAACCAACCAAGATTATGAATACATAAACATGGTGGTTATGAGATTTACCTATATGAGCAAGAGAGGTGGCAAACATGAAAATTATGATGATACTGGAACGTGACATTGAACAAAAATATATCACTATCAAGTTCAATCCAATGTACACAATGTCTATCACATTCACAAGAAATGACATCAAATGGATATGAAATCAATCAAAAATTATACCAATTGAAACCAATTGAATTTGACAACATGATTAAAAGCAAGGATGTGACAAACACAAAATTCCATCAAGCATCATAAATGGATATTCATCACTTTTAATGATATAACTAAGGAGCATAGTGATGAACAAGATAAATTGCAATGCAAAAGGGTATAACTTGGTAATGCAAGCAATTTTCAAAGTGACAAAATCATATGAATTCAACATGTATAAGATATCCATCAAACATATAGATATAACTATGAAAATACAAGGAATGGATTTCAAGGAGGTTTATATGATCAAGATCACTATTATGAAGTTGAAACATGTATAAGGATGACATCACTTAGAGAATATACATGAATCAACATCATAACCATCCATTTAAAAAAAGATATGACTAGAAAGAATAAAGGATGGATTTGAGTTCTAGTATGGTTTCTACAAATATAACTAATATCACAACCATACATGGAATGATTTGACATTTGTATAGAGATGATCAATTAACACTCAAGATCTAACTCATACCATATCATCAATAAAGAATATAACTATGCAAGCACAAGAAGGTATGGAGCTAGAAGGATATCATGGATCGCATATAGATGAAGATGGATCTCATATATGGTTATACCTATTAAGAACAATGGTTTAATTCCAATTCATCTAAAATGATCCATTAATCTATCACGCAACATCTCCACTCTAGCAAATGTACTAAGCTTACAATGCAATGGAAAATGGATATGAGGATTATACCAAATGAGCTTAGTACACTAAATCATATATGTACTTATTAAGCTCAAATAATAATAAAATAAAAGATTTTACTATAAAACACATGAACAATCATCAATTTGCATTAATGAAAATATATACCAAGTTAGGCACAAACATGCAAATCAATGACACCATACCCAACCAAGCAATGTAAGACATCAAAACCAATTTGTATAAAAAGAATGTAACTAAATGAGCAAGGTTGCAAATTGTTTGTAAAAATTATTTCCTTCCAAATGATATAATCATAATTAAGCACAAGGAAATAAATTCAAGGAAAATGCTTCTATAAATATAATCAATAAAGCTTAGAACATTTTCCAAAGTTTTTCAAATCAATTTAATATTTAAAATTCCAACAATGAATCATTTATAAAATTGTGAACAAGTGATTTTGAAAAACATGAAGTGTACTACTATAAAATTTCAATTTGTATCCTAAATATGACAATAGACACTCATACAAATTGAACACATAATTTTCCATACCAAAAGATATAACTTGTAAGTTCATGGAAAACAAAAAATTGCTTCAAATCATTTGATTTACCAAAAAGATCTAATTATGACATTCATCAAATGATTTTCCAACATCAATTGATCATGAAAAATCTAGCTATGAAAGCTTTTGTAATCACAATCAATTGATCATCAATAGATATGCACTACAAGAGATATAACTATATGAATAAAAATGCAAATCTATTATGATAATATTGCAATCAAAGGATTTTGAAAACCATGAGATATAACCAAAAGTTCATGAAGACAAAATCAAATGATCACAAAGAAACATTGCATTCTAAGAGATGTGACTATATAGAAACAAAATGCAAATGTAACAATGACCAAGAAAAATATTTAACTATAAAGGATAGGTTGGTCTAGAGAGGTTCAAGGCCTTAAGGTTAGTCTAAATGTGTACCTTTGAAGATTCACCTAAGGTCTTGATAAGGATGTCCTTGAGAGTTCACTTTGAGGACTCACAAACTCTTGGAGATATAACTCGAAAAAGTCTTAGAGTGGTGAAATGATACTCTCGGGAAATTTCATTTTCGATCATAGTGGAAATCATTAAAAGGATATGCAATAAAACACAACACTAGGGTTCTCATCTAGATTATAGCGACTAAGGATCAACTCCGGGTTGTTAAGCCCTATAATGGAGTAACCTCTCTCCGATACCAATTGAAAGTCCGTGATCCGAACCCTAGAGGGGGGGGGGGCGTGAATAGGGGGAGCTACAATATGTTACCAATTATGCCAAATTTTAACTTCTTTAAAATAAACTAGTCACAAGTGATGATTTATCAAACAAGATGCTGAAGCTAATAAAAACAATCACCACAAAGCATGCACCATCACACAAGGATTTATAGTGGTTCGGCCTCAATGCCTACATCCACTACCTGCTTGTGATCCAACACCCCACCCGGTTTCCACTATTTATGCTTTTCAATAGGCTAAGCAATAACCTTTACATTATGCTTTCCATGGCGAAGCAAGAACCTCTACACTATGCTTTTCTTAGGCTAAGCAATAACCTCTACAACCAAAGGTTGGTTATATCTCTAAGTAGTGTCTAGAATACACTTGATGGAGATACAATTTATAACTCATTATAATGCCTCTTAATTAGGCGGATATGAAAGTGAAAATCTAATTAACACACACACACACACTATGAATGCAAAGATGAATGCACAATGTGTATGTATGATGTCCTCAATCAATTTGAAAATAAAAGCTCATAAATGTATGCCAAAAGCTTTTGAAAGTTTTAGCTCATAAAAACATTTATGATTGAGGAAAGAATGCTAATCACATGTTAAAAATAACTTGTAAAAGATATACATATGTATTCTAAACAAGTTGTGAAATTCTAAGAACAAAACATGTGATGCATAGGGATTTCTTTCAAATTAACAATGTAGCTCAATATATGTATGCTAAAGGCATTTGAAAGTGTAAAGCACAAAAAAAGATTTGATTGAAGTTAGGGGACAAATCATATGTAATTAAACATTCAACTTGAAAGTGATATACCTATCAAAGCTAAACAAGTTGTGAAGCTTTAAAACAAAAGTAAATATGATTTGTGAAGATGTTGAGTCCAAAACATAAGATAGATTTGGAAGTGATTTTCTTATGATGAAAAACAACAACCAAATATTCAACCAAGTATAGAAATCATGTTACATACAATTTCAAAGATGTTTTCATTAACATGATTTACTTAGATATACCAATATGAGTACTACTTGGTTTGAATCAAGGTGGTGCATCCAAAACAATAAATCAATTCAAAAATATATACATGTTAAGGACACAACAAATCATAGTTTATCATGTTAAAAAAGATTTACCAATAAATAAAGCAAAGCATGAAAACATATGATTAAGAAAAGTAAAGCTTACTTAGTGATTTAACTCAATGGAACCAAGCTTTAACTTTCCAAATGACCCTTATCAGCCCTTAGATCATTCCCCTTTGATTGGCCTCAAAACATCTCAAGGAGGGCCTCTTTGTTCCTCATTTTTTCTTTAGGAATGAGCTTCTATTTATACTAAAAACTGCCCAATGGCTTGTCCTCGGTCGACCTAGTACCTTGCCCGGTTGACTGGGTACTCAACGGTAAAAAATCTGACCGTTTGAAAAAGTAGCCCAACAACTCTTTCCCGGTCGACCCCATGTGTGATCGGTTGACCGGGTCCATGGGCTTGGTCGACCGACCACATTGCGGGTTGACCAGGTCCTGGGACCTTTTTCCCAAAAATTATATTTTCAAAGAATTTTTCTTGTGGGGAATTTTGGGCTACTGAATCAAGTTTGGAATCATGATTTAAATCAAACTAAGAGGTTTAAAAACATGAAACGTAAAAAGCCTAAAATGATTTGAAAGATTTAAGACTCATAGGCTTGCTTGATTCATAAAATATCTTTTCAAAACTAATTGCATCCAAGTATAAAATCAAAACATGTATAAATCAATATTTTTACAAGTCTTAAAAATAATACATGTATAAATCAAGATTTCAAGATTTTCTAAATCAATGCATGTGTGAAAATTCGAATGATGCTAAAATGATAATGCATCCATCAAATTGCAATAACGCAAAATCCCTAACACGTTAGTCAACCCGAAAGGCATCATCAAGAATTTATAGTGCCCATACCTTATTTGAAAAGCTATTTTTGGCACATCTCATTCTCTAACTCTTAACTCTTACTAAGCTTTGCATAAAGCTGATTGTCCCTCAGAAGTTGCAATGAAGTCCTCAAGTGTTCTTCATGATCCTCCCAGTTCTTGGAATACACAAGAACATTGTCGATAAAAACCACTGTGGAGTGATCCAAGTGTTGTGCAAAGATCTTATTCATGAGAGCCATGAACATTGCGGGTGCGTTAGTCAACCCGAAAGGCATCACCAAGAATTCATGTGCCCATACCTTGTTCGAAAAGCTGTTTTTGGCCCACCTAATTCTCTAACTCTTAACTGATGGTATCCGGACCTCAAGTCTATCTTGGAAAAGTAAGCTGCTCCTTGCAATTGATCAAATAATTTATCTATTCTTGGAAACGGATACTTGTTCTTGACAGTTACATGGTTCAATCTTCTATAGTCAATGCACATCCTCAAACTTCCATCTTTCTTTTTCACCGGTGCTCCCCAAGGTGAAACACTTGGCCTAATGAAGCCTTTGCTCAACAACTCTTGCAACTGAAGTTTTAACTCTCCCAATTCTGTTAGAGCCATTCTATAAGGTGCTATGGAGATCGGAGTTGTTCCTGGTAGGAGCTCAATTGTGAACTCAACCTCTCTAATTGGTGGCAATCTCGGGATTTCTTCTGGAAAAACATCTGGAAATTCACATACTACAGGGAAATCCTCCACCCCTTGGGACCGTTTATCCTTCGTGATAAACGCAATATAAGCTCCACAGCCACTCTGTACTAGTCTATTTGCTTTCAATGCCGAGATAAATCTCATTTGAGTTTTCTCCCTATCTTCCTAAATCATCAAAACTCTGCTTGTGCTCCTTTCAACCTAAATGTAATGGTTTTTGCAAAACAATCCATCGTAGCATGATATGCTTCTAACTAATCCATACCTAAGATGATGTCAAAATCATGCATGTCCAAAACAATGAGGTTTGCTAGTAAAACAGCTTGACCTAGGCTAACTGAACAGTTTGGGTAAAAGGTTCTACAGATAACCTGTTTACCTACAAGTGTAGTGATAGTCAAAATAAAGTCAAGTTCTCTAGGTGAATTATTTATCTTGTTGGCAAATGCAGGAGACAAAAAAGAATGAGTGGATCCAGGATCAAATAAAATATGTGCTTCTACACCACAAACAAGAAGTGTACCTTCTACTATGTCTCCTGTAGTTTCTGTATCCACACGGTTGAGATAATATATGTGTCCATGCATTTGTAGCTTATTCGGTGCTTGAGTTTGCCTTCCTTGCGCATTTTTGTTCTGCTACGGAGGACGAGCATTCTGATTTTGTACTTGTGGTCTGCATTGCTGCTGCTGTTGCTGAGGTGGTCTAGCCCGATTTTGAACTAGTGGTTGGTTCTGAGGAGCTATTTGTCTTGGTTGCTGGTTCCTATTGGCCTGATCCCATATAATCGGGCAATCCTTGATTGCATGGTCTAATGATCCACATCTGAAACAAGCACCTATGGCCTTGCGACACTGACTAGTCTCATGATTCTTTCCACAATGCCCACATGACTCTTGCCTTGGAGGATTCTGGTCTTACCTTGGCTTCTTGTTATGTTGTTGCCTCTGATTCTGCTGCTGGTAGTGTTGCTTCCTGTCCTAAATGCTCAGGTTGTTAATATCTTTAAATTTATATGCCCGTTTGACAGCCTCATCATAGGTAGCTAGTGGAATTACCCCTATGGCATCTCTCATGATGATCGGATTCAGCCCTTCCAAAAACTTGGTTATCTTCTTCTGCTCGGTGTCAATAAGTTCGGTAGCATATCTGGTTAGCCTCTCAAATTTGGTGACATACTCCAGGACTGTCATGCTGCCTTGCTTGAGCTGCTGGAACTCAATGGCTTTCTGTCTCTTGACATGTGAAGGAATGTACTTGTCTTGAAACTGTGTCTTGAATGTTGCCCAAGCACCTTCGTTAGCCATTGTTATATACGGGTCCTTGACCGTCTACCACCATTGGTCTACAAGCCCATAGAACAACGAAGCTGTAAGGTTGACCTTTTGTCTTCCTGTGCATGTGAAGACATCAAAGATCTTCTCAGTATTTTCCAACCAGTCATCTGCAACTAACGGGTCTTTGTGACCTGAGAATTCCTTTGGTGCTCTCTTCCTGAACCTCTCAAATAATAGATTAGGGTCAAGTTCCCTATTGTTGATAACAATATTCGTTCCCTAAGGTTGCATAGGCGGACCTATTCTGTAAAACATCCAAAAGTTGTCTCTGGACTTGAGCAATTTCTTCATCCTTCTTTGCCATCTATTCTTGAAATCTTGCTTGAGTCTCATTTACTTGTCTTTGCTATTCTAACATGACCTGCATGAGTTCTTGAAACTGTGTAGCTATGGGTGTACTAGCTGGATATGTCTCATTCTGATTACTGCCCGAAGCATTATTATTTGGAGCTTTCCTTAGAGGCCTGATGCTGTAAAATAAAGCATTAGTACACAATAATGTGGTCGGGTTGGTTCTAAATCCATACTAAACGATCTAACGAACTCACAGATCCTCACCACGTCCCTAAGATTTTCTAGTTTCTTTTAGGTGCTTGAAACATGTCTCGCTCTGATACGAGTCATGTCGCGACCCTGGACCAGGATCCCGGGCACCGCGACGATTGCCATCCAATTAACGACAATAATTTCCCACAGTTTCCCGCGGTGAGGATCCCAAAGACACGGTACAAACTTATACATACAATAGTTGCAGAAGCATGTAGCAAATTACATCAAGATAAAAACATGTAATATAGAAACCACACTTGTAAAATTAAAATAATCAAGTTATGCATTTCAGAGAGACAAATATAAATAGGATGATTCCTAATTACATTCAAGTTTAAGATTAACAAAAGTATATTGTTAAGAGACAACCCAATAAGAGGCCAACAAAGGCCAATACATTCCCAAAATCATCAAAAGGTAAATCCCTCATCAAAATAATATGCGTCTCAAGGATCATCCCGACATCGACGTCATCGGGTTGCCACTCACGAGCTGGGGGTGGCTCAACAACCTCCTCCGGACACTCCTCATCAAGGGCAAGGACGCATGCACCTGAGCGCCAAAATACAAGGGTCAAACACGACGGTTTGACAAGAAATCAATTTAGACAAGTACTTAAAACATTTATAAAGAGGAGGAACATTACTAAAAACATTTACTGAATTTAAAACAATTACAAGACTAAGATGCATTTCAAGTATGTAAAACTAGCATGAATACTTATGATATCATGAATAGATAATTCCACAATGAGCCCATCCTTTCTCTATCATATAAAATGAAAAGAGTAAGCAGAACAAAACATAACAGAACAAAACAAAACTGGATGCCGTACCAGAAAGGTAGGCGGGTACCGGTCGTGTTACCGGTCAGAACAAGATGTGTATATATATATATATAATATATGACTAATCTGCAGAAAGTCTAAGTGTTTAAGGACCCCCAGACAGTGGATCAGACTGAAAGGGTAGTCCAAGCTCAGTGGTATTCATCATAAGTCATGAATGTACAAAACAGGGCTAATGTATACAAAATAGATCGAAAATAGGGGAAATCACTTGTCAAAATTGGGAAAAGCATAATCGATCAAAAATAGCATAGCTGAACTTAAGAAGTGATCCCCTTAATGGTTCTTGAAACAATTCAATACATGACCGAAGCTTGTAAATCAAAACGTGTACAAAACAATATTTGTCTTGTCAAAACTGAGAATTTAAGCAAGTTTATCGAGTAGGTATATTAAGGCCCTTCATTTGACCCTCATGTATTTGATAACTCAAATGTCGTAATGAAATGGATTTGGTGCTCTCGAAGTTAAGAGATATTTCGAGTTCCAAATGCACAATATCAAACTAAAATCCATTCCCCAAGAAGATCTAACAAAAACAGACTATCGTTGAATTTCAGTTAGCTCACAGTCACCTGTCGGCTAGCCGCAGAAGTGGAGGTCGGTTAGCTGCCAGCTGACCAATGAGTCTCAGACAGAAAATCACAGCATTCTGGAAATGTAACCAAACTTGCTTGGTCACCTATCGGCTAGCCGCGGAGGTGCATGTCGGTTAGCAGCCAGTTGACCGCTAGCTTACCGCCAGATCCCTTTCAGCTGTAGAATTCTGTGTTTCTAACTGCGACTTTCGGCGACCTGGCGGTTCCATTGGTGGTTAGCAATGGTCAAATCTTTGGCTAGCCCCCAGAGCTACCAAGAACTTCCAGGTTTCTGTATTTCTAACCGAACTGGGTCGGTTAGCCGCCGATCACCATTCGGCTAGCCCCCGAGGTGACCGCCAGCTTGGGAAAGACCATTTCAGGTACAGATTTAGGCACTGTCTTCTCCAAACCAAATAGAAATCCATTCAAAACGAAACTTGAGGAAACTTGAACTAAACAAAGGCATTCAAACCATGCTTAATCATACATATACAAGTTTGAAAGTGGATTTCCAAAACAATACACCACATTACTATATAAGTACAAAAATCAAACCTAAGAATCACATTTGAGGCTAAAAATGAAATCCATACTTAAGCATTCATTAAGAAAACTAAAAGGATAACTTGCCTTAGTAAATCCAACCTTCTTCAAAGGCCCTACTCAAGAATGGAGCCAAGATCTACAAAACCCCAAAAAGAACCTCAAAAACCCTAACATTTGAAAACAAAGGAACCCATTAAGAAAGAGGGTTTGCAAACATGTAAAACAAGATCTTTAGGAGCTAAAAAGAACTCCATTGAAAGATGGTTGAAGCTCTTACCTAGAAATGACCAACAAGAAGGAAGGAAGAAGAAGAGCTTGTCTACCTACAAATGCCCAACAAATAAGTCCAATGGAAAGCTTGGAAGGAGAGGAAGAAGATGGTGAGATCCAAGCTTCAATCCAAGTCCAAATGGTTGAGTTGCAAGGAAGATAAGATGGAGAGAAAAAGAGGAAGAAGAAGACCATACTAGCACTGCACGTTGGAGACCCACAATGAGAATGGAGTGAATGAGTGAGAGTGAGGGAAGAAAGCGCTTATTTGGCTTGAGTGAAGGTGTGGGTCCCATCATGTCTGGAACTTCAAATGGCTAAAACTTGTACTTGTAGGCTCTGGACAAGGTCGACGAAGAAGGATAAAACGATCCTTGAAAATCTAGTTTCCAAAAAGTATATTTTTGACATGGTTTCGAGATTTCAAAAATTGTGTCCAGATTTGGGTGTGAAAAGACAAATCCTACCCTTTTGGCCAAAAACACAGATTTCTGGGCTTCGAACACTGACGGGTTTGTTGGAATTTGAGATGCTTTGAGAAAATTGATGAAGTGTTAAGCATGATTATGTGTTGGAATTATTGGAATTATTGTCAACACATTGTCACAAACATTGCAAACAAGACAGAGGCCATGAAGACAAAGGTTTCACGTGCTAGAGCGCAATTTTACAATTTCCAGACAGCAGCCTCGCGCGCTCGAGCACGTGGAAGTGTGCTCGAGCGCGCCCAGCTAGAACTCATGTAATTTCCAGACAGCAGTCTCTCGTGCTCGAGCGCGTGTAAGTGTGCTCTAGCGCGCACAACCAGAACTCATGCAATTTCCAGACAGCAGGCTCGCGTGCTCGAGCGCTTGTAAGTGTACTCTAGCGCGCACAGCCAGAATTAGCCAAGGTCGAAACAGCAGACTCCCGCGCTCGAGCGCGTGAAGGTGCGCTCGAGCGGCTGGACTGAGAGTTTTTAGGATCTGAACGACTCTTCTTTATTTTGATGGTAATCTATGTTTAAAAAAACTTAATCTTATTTAAGAGATGATGAGACTCGTGAAAGGTTTATGGGAAGTATCTCTTCTAGCAAACAAGTGAGGAAATTATCCAAAGGAGCTTGCAAGGAGATGCTGCTGTGATTCTTCTACAACAAGTCAAGAAGAAACTTTGCATCAAGAAGATGGCTCTTCATCAGCAGTTCTTTTAGATAAGTGTCTCTCAATTCATAGTTATTAAAATCTGAATGTATGGGATTGAGAGTAAGAGATTGTAGAAAGGAATTTCTGTAAAGGGTTCTACTCTAATCATTGTAAAGTATCAAGTGGGTGCTTGGTATTAGGGTTTGGTGATCCCATCTGTTGGTGCAGACGAATTGTAAAGGGAGTTGTTGCTTCCTAGATAGTGGGTGCTATCTGAATCAAGGGTGGGTGCTCCTTGAAGTTGAAGCTTCATAATTAATCAGTGCAATACATTCTGAGACTAGCCTCGGATTGGTGTCCGGGTAGTCGTTGCACCGTGGACGTAGCCTTTGGGTGAACCACGTTAAAATCTTGTGTTCCTGTGGATTGCTTGCTTATTGTTTTATTGCTGTGATTATTTGGATTTACTTGTATTCAATTATAAGTATTGAGACATCACTGATTCACCCCCCCCCCCCTCTCAGTGATCGTGTGATTCTAACAATTGGTATCAGAGCCGGTTCCTTTGATAAGCATTAACACGCTGAGGGTGATCTTTAGATGAATCACATGGGATCCAATACAGGGAATATGAAGGCACCATTGTTTGATGGTACTAACTATTCCTTCTGGAAGCTAAGGATGCAGGCTTTCATTAAGTCTCTTGGCTATGATGTTTGGGAGGCTGTTAGGGTCGACTACAATGCTGCTATCACACCCACTGATGCGGCGACAAAGAAGCTAGCAGACAATGATTCCAAGGCACAGAACGCTCTCTTTAGCGGCCTTGTGGACAGCGAGCTAGTCAAAGTTATGACGTGCAAGACGGCCAAAGAGATCTAGGACAAACTGCAGAGTATACATGAGGGTGATGAGAAGATCAAGGAAGCAAAACTTCAGACTCATCGCTCTCAATTTGAATCTCTTCACATGGAGGAAGATGAGAACATTGATACTTACATGCTGCGAGTCAATGAAGTGACTAACTCCATCCAGGAGATCAAGGAGCCAGTTATTGTCAAAAAGGTACTTAGATCTCTTCAGCCTCGGTTTGACTCCAAAGTGTCTGCGATAGAAGAAGCAAAAGACTTGAATGCTTTCTCCATGGATGAGCTTCATGGTTCGTTGACTGCCTATGAGATGCGCATAGGCAAGACATCTTCATCTGACAGAGAGACGGCCTTCAAGATAATAAAGAAGGTAAAGGATGCTGATCTAGGTGATGATTCTAATGATGAGCTTGAGGCTCAATTCGTCAGAAGATTGAAGAAAGGCTGCAACGGAAAGTACAAGGAAAAGTTACCTTTCAAGTGCTTCAATTGTGGCGGTGTTGGACACTTTGCTGCGAAGTGTCCGTTCAAGGACAATGATGAAGAAGACTCTTCTGCTAATAAGAGTCAGAGAAAGCAGAGGTTCAACAAAACAGGAAAGAATAAAAGCTTCATTAGCCATTACACCAACGAAGTGTCTAAAAGTTCAGACGATGACGACTCAGCTGAGTCGAACGAAGCACTCTTCATGGTCACTGTTGAAGAGGATGAAGAGCTGGAGGCTGATGATGATGAGGCTGAGGTCAACCTCGAAGAAGAACTTGTTACGGCACTTAAGGAGTTAAGTTTGGAGCGAAAAACAAGTAAGAAAAATTTGAAACTCCTCCATGATGCTGAAAGTTCTGTAATTTCTTTAAAAACTCAAGTTGAAGAGTTTAAAAGAACCATTGAAGTTCTAGAAAACCAAGTCAGTGCTAAAACTGAGGAGGTTGTAAAACTTGAGAACGAAATCCTTAGAGCAAGGGCTGAGAACATAGAAACAAATCAAAGGCTCAAAGAACTCAAAGCGATCAATGGATCAAGGAAATTAACTGAATTGTTGAAGATTCAAAGATCTGCCAACATCAAGTTTGGTCTAGGTTTTGATGCCGGGGAAACTTCTAGAGCCACACCCTCTAAACAAATTACTGCACCACCCAAGTTTGTGAAGCAAACAGCTACACCTGCTAAGGTTGTGAAGCCCACCATCCAACCTAGGAAAGAGTTCATTCATGTGAGGAAGGTAATGAAGTCTAACCAACCACAAAGAAGATTCAGATTTTATGGTTACTGTTATAATTGTAATGAGTTTGGCCATAAAATTGCTGAATGTAAACTTCGTGCTAAACCTAGTAGGATTGTAACTAGGAACCCTTTCTCAGTCCTAAATAGCCAAAACATTGAGTGCCATAAGTGTTATAATTTTGGTCACTTGGCTAGGGACTGTAGGTTGCATATTGCTAACCAATTTCAGATTGAAAAGGAGCACAAACCTGTCAAGGTTTGGAGAATAAAGAAAACTGCTGCAAAAGTCAAGGAATCCCTCATTGTGCAAATCGCTTTCAATGCTCAAAAGAAGGCTACACCATGGATCCTTGACAGTGGTTGTTCAAGTCATATGATCGGTGACAAAGCCAAGTTCACAAAGCTACAACAGTTTGAGGGTGGCTCTGTAAAATTCGGCAACAACGACAGCGCCAAAATCTGTGGCAAAGGCGCTGTTCAGCTGAAAGAAGGCAAGATCAGTTCTGAAGAAGTGTTGTACGTGTCTGGACTTAGACACAACCTCCTAAGTGTAAGTCAGATCTGTGACAAAGGACATGAGGTAATCTTCACGAAGAATGGGTTTGCAATCAAGAAGTGCAGCAATGGCAAAACACTGGCTACAGGGTCAAGAACAACAGGTAATCTCTACACCTTGTCTGATGGGTCAGAGAAAACTTGCTTGATGAGCCAAGCGGAAGAGAGCTGGTTATGGCACAAGTGTTTGGGTCATATCAACTTCAACAGCATGTTCAAGTTATGTTCTACAAAAGCAGTTAGAGGAATTCCAGAAATTAGCAAGCCCTCTAACACAATCTGTGACTCATGTCAAAAGGGTAAGCAAACTCGAGTTGTGTTCAAAACAAAGGAGCATTACTCAAGCAAACCCCTAGAGCTTGTCCACACAGATCTATGTGGACCAATGAGGACTCAAAGCACCAACGGAAATAAGTATTTCATGTTATGCATTGATGACTATACTAGAATGACATGGATTTTATTTTTAAAACATAAACATCAAGCACTTGATCAGTTCAAAGTGTTTAAAGCACAAGTTGAAAACATGCTAGGGAAGAAGATCAAGACATTAAGGTCTGACCGTGGAGGCGAATTCACATCTGAAGAATTCACCAAGTTCTGCGAGAATCATGGTATTCAACGACAGTACTTAGCCCCTAGAACTCCACAGCAGAATGGAGTCGTTGAACGCAAGAACCGTACCGTGCAGGAAATGGCACGCACTATGCTGGTTGAGAGCAAACTGGCTGACATATATTGGAAGGAAGTAGTCCATACAGCTGTGTATATACAAAATCGCTGCATGATCAGGCGATTTGGAGACAAGACGCCATACGAGCTATGTTTTGGAAGGGCAGCTTCAGTCAAGCACTTCAAGATATTCGGCAGCAAGTGCTTCATCAAGCGACTTGAACAAAATCCAGGAAAATTTGAAAAAAGGGCTGATGAAGGTATATTTCTGGGTTACTCCTCCACTAGCAAGGCATATAGGTGTCTTAACAAAAGGACCAGAAAAATCATAGAGAGTATTGATATTCGAGTAGATGAAAATTATGAACCAATGAATGCTACTCATAATGACAGTCCAGTTTATGAGGACTTGAGCGAGATCGATGATGAAATGGCTTAACCTAATGATTCTGAGAAATCAAAGGAGGACTCAGAAAATGCTACTCCTAGAAAGCACAGCACTTGGGTTGAACAACACCCTAAGGACCAAATAATTGGAAATCCTAAGGCTGGTGTTCAAACTAGACATAGTGTGGCGAACACTTTTTCACTAGTATCAATGATCGAACCCAAGACAGTGGCTGAAGCAAGTCTTGATGAAAATTGGTTAAAAGCTATGCATGAGGAGTTAGAGCAAATAGAGAAGAACTCCACTTGGGACTTAGTCCCTAGACCTGTTGATAAGAATGTCATAGGTACTAAATGGGTCTTTAGAAATAAGCTGAATGAAGATGGTCAAGTTGTGAGAAACAAAGCAAGGTTAGTTTGTAAAGGCTATGCTCAAATTGAAGGCATAGATTTTGAAGAGACTTTTGCACCGGTGGCTCGTCTAGAAGCTATTCGTATGTTTCTTGCTTTGGCTACATACAAAGAGTTCAAAGTCTTTCAAATGGATGTAAAGTCGGCCTTCTTGAATGGGCTACTTGAGGAAGAGGTTTACATTGAGCAACCGGACGATTTTCTCATCAGCAACAGTTCAGACCTGGTGCGCAAGTTGAACAAGGCTCTTTATGGACTTAAACAAGCACCGAGGGCCTGGTATGCACGGCTGGACAACTATCTTCGCAAGATTGGTTTCGGCAAAGGACTGGTTGATAGCAATCTCTATGTCAAAACAGAACAAGGTAACCAACTAGTTGTCATAGTTTATGTCGATGACATAATCTTTGGCGGTAATGATGAGGAATTGTGCAGAAATTTTGCTGAAGCGATGAAGAATGAATTTGAGATGTCTATGCTTGGAGAGCTGAGGTTCTTTCTTGGTCTGCAAGTACAACAGCTGAAGCATGGTATCTTCATATCTCAAGTGAAATACATCAAGGAAATGTTGAAGCGTTTCACTATGGAGGACAGCAAACCGGTAAGCACACCTATGTCTACGAACACAAAGCTAAGCAAAGATGACAAGGCTCCATCAATTGATCAATCAACTTATCGATCAATGGTAGGAAGTTTGCTCTATTTGACGGCTACAAGACTGGACATTCTGCAGGCCGTATGTATGGTGGCGAGATTTCAGGCATCACCAACGGAGGCACACCTTACAGCTGTGAAGAGGATATTTCGATATCTTAAGGGTACTATGGAACTTGGTATATGGTATCCCAAAAGTAAATCCTTCATTCTTGTTGCATATTCTGACGCCGATTGGGCAGGATGTGTAGATGACCGCAAAAGCACAAGCGGAGGTGCATTCTTCCTCGGTGAAAACCTGGTGGCTTGGCACAGTAAAAAGCAGGATTCGATCTCTCTTTCAACAGCGGAAGCAGAGTACATAGCAGCAGCAACTTGTTGTACCCAAGTCCTGTGGATGCGTCAAATGCTCTCCGATCTTGGTGTTCAGACGAAAGATCCTACGCCAATCCTATGCGACAACACAAGTGCCATTCATATCTCCAAGAACCCTGTTCAACACTCCCGTACAAAGCATGTTGCCATACGCTGTCACTTTCTCAAAGAAAAGGTTGCTGGCGGTGAGGTAAAATTGGAATATGTTCCAACCACTGAACAAGTGGCTGATATCTTCACAAAGTCTCTACCAAAGGAAGTCTTCGAGTATCTTCATAAGAAATTGGGAGTTACTCACTCTCCCAAGAATTAGAAGACCTTCTAGCAAGGGGGAGCAAATTCTCTTTTTTTTTTGCTCCTTTAAACAGTCCCTTTGGATTTGTTGTCAAAGGGGGAGAGCATGTACACATGCTGGTCCGCATGAAGACAGGGGGAGACTGTGATTATGGTATAGATTATTGAAGAAAGGTCTGTCGTGATGACACTTCAGAAGCAGAAACTTGCCATTGCAAGCGTCGTGAAGGTCAGCATGTTCCAAGTGTTGCCAACAATTCCAAAGGGGGAGATTGTTGGAATTTGAGATGCTTTGAGAAAATTGATGAAGTGTTAAGCATGATTATGTGTTGGAATTATTGGAATTATTGTCAACACATTGTCACAAACATTGCAAACAAGACAGAGGCCATGAAGACAGAGGTTTCACGTGCTAGAGCGCGATTTTACAATTTCCAGACAGCAGCCTCGCGCGCTCGAGCGCGCCCAGCCAGAACTCATGCAATTTCCAGACAGCAGTCTCACGTGCTCGAGCGCGTGTAAGTGTGCTCTAGCGCGCACAGCCAGAACTCATGCAATTTCCAGACAGCAGACTCGCGTGCTCGAGCGCGTGTAAGTGTGCTCTAGCGCGTACAGCCAGAATTAGCCAAGGTCGAAACAGCAGACTCGCGCGCTCGAGCGCGTGAAGGTGCGCTCGAGCGGCTGGACTGAGAGTTTTTAGGATCTGAACGACTCTTCTTTATTTTGATGGTAATCTATGTTTAAAAAAACCTAATCTTATTTAAGAGATGATGAGACTCGTGAAAGGTTTATGGGAAGTATCTATTCTAGCAAACAAGTGAGGAAATTATCAAGAGGAGCTTGCAAGGAGATGCTGCTGTAATTCTTCTACAGCAAGTCAAGAAGAAACTTTGCATCAAGAAGATGGCTCTTCATCAGCAGTTCTTTTAGATAAGTGTCTCTCAATTCATAGTTATTAAAATCTGAATGTATGGGATTGAGAGTAAGAGATTGTAGAAAGGAATTTTTGTAAAGGGTTCTACTCTAATCATTGTAAAGTATCAAGTGGGTGCTTGGTATTGGGTGTTAGGGATTTTGTAATTGCAATTTGATGGATGCATTTGCACTTTAGCATCATTTGATATTTCACACATGCATTGATTTAAAATACCTTGAAATCTAGTTTTATACATGCATTGGTTTTTAGATATGGAAAAGTTTTTGGTTTATGCATGTTTTGGTCATAAACTTGGATGCATTGGTTTTAGAACCCAAAACTCTTTTGAAAACCTAATTCCTTGTGCATTATATTTGGAAAATCATCTTGTGAATTTAGGTTTGAGCTTTGCATACATTCATTACAAAAAGAATCATTTTTGTATGCATTTTCATTTGAAAAGAGTTTTATCAAATCAAGCTAGCCTTTGGTTTTAAACTTTTGAATCATTTTAGGCTTTGTGTTTTTCATGTTTTTAAACATCTTAGAATGTCTTAAAACATGTTATTTAAGCTTGATTTAGTGGCCCAAAGATCCCTCAAAGAAATACTTTGAAATGGAAAAAAGTTGGATTTTTGGCCCCAGGGACTCGCCCGGCAGTGTCGCCGGTCGACCGAGACCTGTGTCTCGGTCGACCGAGGACACTGTAGGGCCACTGTGCAGTTTCTAAACTGCAAGCTGCCAACGGTCATTTTTATGACCGTTGTGCTTTCTCGGTCGACCGAGACCCCTTTGCCGGTCGACCGAGGACTAGCCGTTGGCAACTTTTTGGCTATAAAGTCCATTCTTTTCCAACCTTTTTCAAGGCTTGATACTTGAACCTTTGAGACCATTTTGGAGCCAAAGAAAGGGGAAGAAGTTGGAAAGGCTAGAGGGCTATTTGGAAATCAAACTCATGAGTTTTTAAAAGGTACATCTTCTAAGTTATTTTGATTTCCATACAAATGAAATTCATGCATGTTCAAATCCTTTGTATTTTCATTTATGCATGATTTCAAGTCCTTAAAGAGTTGATTTGCAAGCTCAATATCTTTCTTGGTAAATTAGATTAGTTTGCAATCACTCTTATCAAATCACATGCTTTCTTAAACTTTATTTTTCATACAACTTGTGATTCTTTGAATTTCATGTCATTAACAAGTTGTTTATTATTCATGTGATTTGCATCAAACTTCAATCAAAACTTTTGTGTGTCTTAAACTTTCAAATGCTTTAAGCATATATTTGATTAAGCTTTCTTTTTAAACTTGATTGAAGTCATCACACACACACATCATGAGCATACACTTTTGCATTCATAGAGTGTTTGTGTGAGTTGTTTTAAACTTTCATATTAGCCTATTTAAGAGGCAACAACATTTGAGCTTTAATTTGTATCTCTTAGAGTGATCTTTTGGAAAGACACCTTCTTAGAGAAATCTACATTGTGTAAGGTTATTGCTTAGCCTTTGAAAAGCATCTTGTAAGGTTATTGCTTAGCCTAAGAAAAGCATTTTGTAAAGGTTATTGCTAAGCCTAGAAAAGCACATTGAGAGGTTGTTGTTTAGCCTTGAAAAGCAACATTGTAAGGGTTATTGCTTAGCCTAGTTAAAAGCATAAATAGTGGAAATCCGGTGGGGTGTTGGATGCACAAGCCGGTAGTGGATGTAGGCATTGAGGCCGAACCACTATAAATATTGTGTTGTGGTGATTGCTTGTGTGGTGATTGTTTATTAGCTTCCGCATATTGATTGTTTAATCATCACATTTGACTAGTTTATATTAAGAAGTTAAAATTGGTGTAAATTGGTCATAGTTGTAGCTCACCCTATTCACCCCCCCCCCCTCTAGGGTTAGGATCCTCGTGGACTTTCATTGGGGTTTGGTGATCCCGTCTGTTGGTGCAGACGAATTGTAAAGGGAGTTGTTGCTTCCTAGATAGTGGGTGCTATCTGAATCAGGGGTGGGTGCTCCTTGAAGTTGAAGCTTCAGAATTAATCAGTGCAATACATTCTGAGACTAGCATCGGATTGGTGTCCGGGTAGTCATTGCACCGTGGACGTAGCCTTTGGGTGAACCACGTTAAAATCTTGTGTTCCTGTGGATTGCTTGCTTATTGTTTTATTGCTATGATTATTTGGATTTACTTGTTTTCAATTATAAGTATTGAGACATCACTGATTCACCCCCCCCCCCCCTCTCTCAGTGATCGTGTGATTCTAACAGGGTTAAAATGAGAAAATCGTAGGAAATAATAAAACTATTCAAGATAATTCAAAATTACAAATAAAGCAGAAAACCATGATCAACCTCCCAAAGCTTACACGTGCACTCAGGCCTCCCTGAGCGTGTCTGACTCAACCAATGCTCTCAAGATTCGTAAGACTAGTACCAAGTCTAAAACAACTATTCTAAACCGACAAATACTAAAACCCCTTAAAAACTAAACACTCGCTTGATAAACATTAATCGAGCTAAACTGGGATGGGGTCTGACGGATTTTACTAGCCCTGCTTCAAAAATACTGATTTACGCACATTAAGTGTCTTGCTAGCCTTGTATATGCATGACCAGACATGAATGTGATTTTTGTGCCTATGGGCACCCTGTCCCGCGTGTTGAGGTGTTACACACCTATTTGTGTAGATATATATATATATATATGTATGTATATGTCTTTATTTCCTTCACGTAATCTATAAGTCGGCACCACTAAGCTTGAACAACCTTGTCGGCTTCATCCACCGACTTGGCGTTCCCCTCTTGCTCCCGCCAGCTGCAGCTTGGATCCTGCATGTCCCGTTAGCCAGTTCCGCGACCGTGGTCTTGTCTAGCTATATGTATATATATTTAGTTGGTTCTTGCCACCTCAAGTGTCCGAGACCAATGCCTCTAGCGTGCTCTCATTACATTAGTAATAGAGGATTTAGCACAGTGTGGTTGCCATTTTTCTAGGTCCCTGTTCTTTGGTACCTTTTCATGTTTTATATTGCACATGTGTTTTATAATAAATAATGCATTCACTTTCATGAAAATTATTGTTCAAATAGGTTTCAATGTTTTCCAAGGTAACTTGTGTTTTTACTATTGTTGTTATATCCCTTCATCCACATGCTAGACCGTCGTGTCTAGCCCATTCTTTGGTACTCAGGTCCAGATGCCGGTTACCCCGAGGAGGAGCTAGAGGAGGCGGCCGGAGAGCCGCAACGTATAGGAGAGTGGCAGGCTGACAATGTTGTTTAGACATTCGGTCAAGCCTTGAGGTACGAAACATTTTGGGATTGTGGTTAACATATGATGGACTCGCTTTTCCGCATGGCGCTACCAGGGTCAGCTGACGTGAGAGTCCGTGGGGTCCAACCCTTTCGCGAGCATCAATATTTTTTTGTACAGGTATGCCAGATTTACTACTTTACTTGGAATTGACAAGTGGTGGTCCGGAGATCCACCTTCGCAAGTAGGTAAGGAAATCAACTTTTTTTCTAGTTTTCCATTGCACATATATTCAAGAAAAGAGACATAGTTTGAGTTAGACCCCGACCCAGACCAAGTCGATTAGTGTGCGATTAGTATGTGTTTAGTCCTAAGTGGGTTTAGTGGTCGTTGGGTTAGAAGTAATTAGTTTAGTCTTGGACATAGCTTTGGGAAGTTTGAGAACGTTTAGTGTTAGTCCGACACACTCAGGAAGGCTTGAGTGCACGTATAAGCTTGGGAAGATCGTATCGGTTTCCGTGTGATTGTGATTTAGATTTCATCTGGATGATTTTTATATGTGTTACAACTTTCGTCTTAAGCACATTCATGTTTGAAGCCCAAAAACCCATGTTTTGGCCCAAAGAGGGTAAAATTGTCTTTTATGCACAAATCTGGACATAATTTTCGAGATCTCAAAACCATGTCAAAAATATACTTTTTGGAAACTAGATATTTCGAGGATCGCTTTATCCTTCTTCGTCGAAGTCATCCGAGGCCCCACAAGATCATGTTTTTGTCATTTCAAGGTTCAAGTCATTGGGTCCCATTTGCTAAAGTCTTAAGCTTAATCCCCCTCTTTCCCTCTTTTCATTCACTTTACCAAATCTCTGCAACTTTCTTAACCTAGGGTTGAAAACCCCTCCTTCATTTCCAGTTTCCTCACCTTGCATGATCTAGCTAGAAAACTCTAAAGAAGATTCCAAGACCATCATCTTCTTCCTCTCCTTGCAAGCTTTCTATTGATACAAATTTCTTGGAGTTTCTTGTGGGACAAGCTCTTCATTTTCTTCCTCCTCTCTTGTTTGACCTTCTCTAGGTAAGAGCTTCAACCCATGCTTTTCATAAAGTCTTTTTAGTTGCTTAAAGATCTTGTTTTCCATGTTACAAACCCTTTTGGTAAAATGGGTTTCTTGTTTTCAAGATTGAGTGAGTTTTGTGTGGTTGTCTTGGGTTTTTTGTAGTTCTTTGGATTGGCTTGAGTGAAGTGCTTAAAGAGGTTTGTGGCACCTTTGACAAAGGCAAGTAACCAATCTAGGATGGATGTAGCATATGTGCATTGCATTTGTTTTCCTTGCACTCTTCTCAATCATTGAAAAATTTGGGGATTTTGTTTTAATTGGAGAATGGGATTTTTATGTCTCAAATTGTGTTTTGAAATGTGTGTTTTACCCTTGGAGAGCATGGAGGCTTAGGGAATGCAGGTAGAATGAAAAATAAGAAGAAACGAAGAAATGTGAAAATCTGAACTGGACTGCATTTCCCGTGCAATTTGGTCAGCCGTCGGTCGGCTGGTGGCTAACCGAAATCCCCATTTCGGTTAACCGCAAGCTGACCGAGCTTGGCGGTTCCCTTTCCAGAAGCTGACATTTCGACAGTGGGTTTCGGTCAGCTTGACGGTTAGCAAGCGGCTAGCCGCCATACCCCATGTCGGCTAACCGCTGGCCAACCGCGCATTGTCGGTTCCTTTTCCCGAGAGCTATATTTCAGACTGGGTTTCCCGCGGTCAGCCCTACGGTCAGCTTACGGCTAACCGCCAAGTCTCAGTTCGGCTAACCGTAAGCTAACCGCAGTCAGTTCAGTTTCTTTTCCAGAGGGCTGCGTTGGACCTGGATTTCCAGTGGTCAGCCTGTCGGTCAGCTGGCGGCTAGCCACCAGACCCTAGTTCGGCTAGCCGACACCTTACCGCGAGGTGACCGAAATTGACAAATTACCTGTTTTGAAGAGTCTTCGCAAGAATGAAAACTAGAACATGTTAAGTGGCCTTTAGCCTGATATTATGCACTCGAAACCCGAGATGTCCTTGAACTTCTGGGGCACCAATTCTGTTTTAATTCCAACATCTGGGCTTCGGCTGCACAATGATCAACCAAAGGTCCTTGCATGAGCTTGATAGGCTTTGTATTCATACTTTGGTTTCGATATAATGAATATCATCGTGTACTCGTTTTGAAGTTTAAGTACAAGCTCGTTTCGAAGATGTGTTTCAAGAAAAAGGGGATCACTTCCTAAGCGTGTTATGTATATTAATTATGCCCTTGCTAGTCGTGTTCATCGTGTTTTGATAAGTGATTTCCCCCTTTTTATCTTGACATGTTTTGATAGTGTTTCGCGTGTTTTGTGCATTCATGAATTAAGTAAACACCACTGAGCTTGGACTGCCCTTTCAGTTTGATCCACTATCTGGGGGTCCTTAAACATGTGGACTGTCTGCAGATTAGTCGTGTATTTATTACACATCATGCGTGTCCGGTTCCGCGGCCGGAGTTCCCATCTTTGTGGGAAATCGTGTCGTGATTATATTATGTATATCGTGCTTGTCGTGCGTGCTTGCTCTTTTCATTATATAAATGATAGAGAAAGGATGGGCCCTTTGTGGATTGTAACTATTCATGATATATTATGTACTCATGCTAGTTTGTTTTAGTATCTCAGCTCAGTTAAACATTTCTGCAAATGTATCTCAGTCAATATAGTATTTCAAATCAAGGATTTGCTTATATGTTTTCTTAAACGTTATTGTTTCATGCTTGCACCTAAATTGATTACCTACCAAACCGTTGTGTTTGACCCTTGTTTGTTGGTACCCAGGTGCAGGAGACGTTACCTTTGAGGAGGAGCGTCAGGAGGAGGCTTGTGAGCCAACCCCTGTGAGAGAGTGGCAGCCCGACGATGTCATCTAGACGTCGGGCGGGTTCTTGAGTCTCGTCATCATTTTGTTGGGGTTTCCTTAATTTATTTTGGAGAAGTGTATTGGCCTCTGTTGGCCTCTTGGGATGTAACTAAACTTAAATTACTTTCTTGTTAGTCTCATAACTTGAATTATAATGGGAATGCCATGTTAACTTCATCCTTTGATACATATGTCTTGTATTATTTTGTCATAGCACCCAAAGATTTATCGGTGTTTATCTTGATGTGTTTTGCTACACGCTTCCGCATATTTGATCGTGTGAGTCAGATTCCGCGTGTCTTTGGGAATCCTCACCGCGGGAACCTGTGGGAAAGTATATCTCCAAATCTCCGATGTACACAACGCACGTCGCGGGCCCGGGATCCGTTCTGGGGTCACGACAGGACTGGTATCAAAGCGAGACATGTTTCAAGCACTTAAAAGAAACTAGAAAGGTCTTAGGAACGTGGCGAGGATTCGTGAGTACGATAGATTCGTTAGTATAGGACCTTAGAAACCCTTGTACCATGATTATTGTGTACTAACTCTTTGTTTTACAACAATATGCCTCCAAGAAAAGCTCCAAATCATCATGCTTCAGGCAGTAATCATAATGAGTCAGATGCATCTGAGACACCTACAGCCACACAGTTTCAGGAACTTATGCAAGCCATGATAGCACAGTGTGAGAACCCGACCCCTAATCTCTTGGATTAGTGTTGTTTTATTTGTGGATTAGTTTCTTTTAGTGGGATTAGTATTTGTTGGGTTGAGTTTGTGAGCTAGAATGGATTTTCTTCTAGTTTTGGGCTTTTGAGTGCTTTGGTAGCTTGTGGGGCCCTTTGGGGGTTCCCTTTTCGGCTTTGCATTTACTTGTGAGATTTTCCCGATTTGTTTCGTATTGTGTTTTTGGCCCATTGCATTCATCTTGAGGAATGCTACAACTTTCATGTTGATCCCGTATCCATTTGAGAACCCGAAACCCGATTTCTTGGCCTTGAGGGCAAAACAGTCATTGCACACCAAATCTGTACCCAAAACTTGATATTCCCGAAACCCACGAAACATATACTTTTTGGAAACTAGATATTTCGACGATCATTTCTTCCTTCTTCGTCGAATCCATCCGAGGTCCCGAATTAGATGATTTCAGCCAAACTAGTCCCTTAAGTTGTGGGACCCAACCTCCTTTGTTAACATAAGAGAACCCACCCCCTTCATTGCATCCCATTCTCCATTTTTTCAGCACAGCCAGCTGAACCTAGGGTTCCTTGTGCTTCTCTTCTTCTTCTTGCTTCTTCATCTCCAAGCCACACCAAGAGTTCATCAATCAAGAAATGGAGATCACCAACCTCTTCCTCATCTTGCAAGCTTTCCATTGATACCATTTGTGAAGAGAACCCTCCATCACAAGACTTCCTTTGAGCTTACCTTGTCCATTAGAGGACCTTGCAAGTAAGTGTTCTTCTTCATCTTCTAGATTTGTAATCTTCTAGCCTTAGAGAAGCTCCACCTTGATTATTGAAAGGTTTCCTTGTCATTTCCTTGTTTAACCCATTTTAGGGTTTGTTTTGGGGGTTTTTGTAGAGATTGTGGATCTTGAGCTTGAGAGGTGATTAGGAGCTTGATTTGCTTGATTAGAGTCAAAGGCAAGTGGATGATTGGATCGTTTTGATTATTAACATGTTTTGTGAGAAAAATCTTGTTTCATTAAGGGTTTTGGTGATTTTGGTAGTTGTCTTTACTATGATTAATATTGATTTCGAAATGTGCTTATTGATGAGTTTATTCCCTCTTGTTCATGCTTGGAAAATGTATGCATCATATTGGCAAGGTTTCAAATGGTTTCACATGAATGAGTTTTCTCCACCTTGAGATTTGTTGTGAATGGAAAGAATGGAAAGGGAGAAACTTGAAATGAGGAGCTCTTTAGCTCATATTATTATCTTGGAAACATGTATTTTAGTCTTCTTGTTTATAGTTCTATGTGATTATTTAAGTGTTGGAAAGGAAAGGAAAAAGGAAGGGAAAAAGGGAAGAAAAATCAGTGTCCCGGACCTGCTGCACGCCCAGGTCCGATCGATCGGACCTACAGGCCGATCGATCGGTCTGTCTTTAACTGTAAGGCTTTTTGAGCCGATCGATCGGACTCTGTGTATAACTGGTACAGAAATCAGTGAAATTTGATATTGTTTTTTTTTTTTGGAAACCTTTGGGTTTTCTATGAGTCCTAGGGGTATATACCTTAGTGTTAAGACCAATTATACCCTAATCTAAGGTCTCTAAGACTAGGGAACTAAAAGAAAAGAATGGTGATGATCTAGGCACTAATTTTGGGTTTTAGGTGGGACCCTGACTACCCTTTTTGGACTGTTTGGACCTTGTGTGAGAATGTCTTGAGCCGACACGCCTCACGGTTGGTTCGGTGGCATCGAAGTTCAATCCATTTCAATCTTGAACGGGATGGAACGACGCGATATCTCCTTTATATCTAAACACAAGTCTTCCCCTTGGTTATAGCGAATTCTATTCCTTTCGGTGACTGAATAGGTTGCTCGATGTTTCCGGATTAATATCATGCCTAGGATGGACCGTTTATAATCTTGATTTTGCTATTGTAACCTCTAGTACTACCCATAAGCTCATTTTAAGTTTTGAAAATCGAAAAGTGCATAAGGAGCCCGGAATGTCTTCAAACTCAAGGAGTACCAAGTAATTTTTATAATCGACATACGGGACCCCTATTCACTTAAATAGATCTTGAAACCGATATTTTTACCCGAAATTGTTATAGTTCATTGTTTCACCTCTTTTCCCGAGATTTGCATCACATGACTTGTTTCCCGAAAGCATTGAAGTTACACTAGTAACAGTTATTTGTCCCGAAATGTATTGCCCGATATGAAGTGACAGTGTGCCCTTGAGCACCCCCGTTTTACCCGTTTATTTATTGTACTTGATTTACTTGCATATGTCCCGATTT
Organism: Cinnamomum chago; assembly: GCA_038049695.1. NCBI lineage: Eukaryota > Viridiplantae > Streptophyta > Magnoliopsida > Laurales > Lauraceae > Cinnamomum > Cinnamomum chago. The sequence continues at coordinate 55,347,535 of CP142451.1, forward strand.
ATTATTTGACCTATGAGTCGGCATCACTAAACTTGGATACCTTGTTGGTTTGATCCACCGACTTGGAAATCCCTCTCCCGTCCCGCCAGCTGCAGTTTGGATCCCGATACCCGGTTATTACCGTGGCCCCGTCCCGATACCCGGTTCGCTACCGTGGTCCCGTTCCCGTATATTTATATTGTATATATGATTTGCGTTGAGTCTCCTCACCTTGTGTGACTGAGACCAACGTCCCGTTATACTCTTGTCACTTCAGTGATAGAGGACTTAGCTTCTTGTGATTGCCATCTTGCCAGTTCCCGATTCCTTGGATACCCGACATGTTTTATATTGCTTACTTGCTTTCCGATAAATGATTCGTTTCCTTTATGAAAGTTGTTATTTAAACAAGTGTTAATATTCTCCAATGTAAATTCAGTTATTATTATATTGCCTTCTGTTCTTTGTGCCCGCACATGTTTTAAATGAATGTCGGTTGGGCGAATACCCATGCTTTTACATATGTTTCACACGATCGATGGTTTTACTAGATTTATGTGATTACACATGTTTTAAATGATTACCCGAATTGTTAAATATCCGTGCTTTGTTTTAAATGACATTTGGCTTGTGAGATTCCTATGTTTATACCTGTTTTAAATGATTACCCGATTGTTAAATATCCATGCTTTGAAATATGTTTCAAATGACACTTGTTTGCCAGATCCCTACGTTTATACCTGTTTTAAACGAGATCCGGTTTGTTAAATATCCATGCGTTGAAATATGTTTAAATGAACACTAGCTTTGTCAGATTTCTTTGGTTACACCTGTTTAAATGAACACCCGATTTGTTAAATATCCGTATTTCTACATAGGTTTCAAATGGACATTGGTTTTGCTAGACTGCTATGAATACCTGGTTTGTTGTATACTTATGTTTTTACTTAAGTTTCAAATGAACGTTGTTTTGCCATACCGCTATATTTATACATGTTTTAGACAACACCCGATTGTCAAATATCTATGATTATAGATGATGTAAACGAACACATGTTTTATTATATATTCATGTTTTACCCATGCTTGAAATGAATACAGGTTTTCCCCGAGATTCCCGACTTTTGCACCCGTTTAATTATATGCAGCATTTGATCGAGTATCATGATTTATCTTATGTTTTATTCTTCAGTATATTTGTTATCTTTTCATCCACCTGCCAGACCGTCGTGTCTGACCCACTACTTTTGGTACTTAGGTTCAGATTTCTTCGTCCCGAGTTGAGTGCTTGAGTTGGCTGTGGAGCCATGTTTTGCAGGTTGTTCTGTCGGCTACGTCATGTAGACATTGAGCTTGACATCGGAGCTACGTCACATTTGGGTAGTAGTTTATAGCTTATTGTTGTATGGCTTTTATTAGCCTTTTTCTTGGGGTTCTTAATTAATGTACATTGATAATTGTAACTTGAACATATTTGGGAATGTAATATCCTGTTACTGTCAGCTCTGTAATTTATTGTGATGGTTACTCCAGTCTGATATGATTCTTGATATAATAGCTATGTGCTAAAGGTTGAGTGCGACGCGGAATCCGATGGCCACGGACTTCGGGTCGCAACGGCACAAAAACTTTAGCAAAATATTCAGAATGTGTTGTCTTCACACACGCGGATCTTGGGAGAAAAATATAATTTATGCTTAAATCCCATTCCCGCCCCTGAGGTTCTGGTTCGGGGGCGTGACACACAGCAAAGACAGGCTAACGAGAACCAAGCCAGATTTCAAGAACAGCTAGCAAAGAAAGATGATGAAATGGCCCAAGTTCAGATGCAACTTTTGGAAGTACTTCAGAACAGAAATGTAGCACCACCCGTGGGTCCACATATTGTTATTCAAAATAGGGATCCTGACCCTAATGCACTATTTGAGAAGTTTAGGAAGAGAGCACCCAAGGAATTTTCGGGCAATGAGGACCCGTTGGTGGCAGATGACTGGCTAGTCAATACCGAGAAGATCTTTGATGTCTTCATGTGCACGGGTATACAGAAGGTCAACCTCACAGCTTCATTATTTTATGGGCTTGCAGACCAGTGGTGGCAAACAGTCAAGGATCCTTATGCAGTGATGGCTGACGAGGAGGCATGAGCAGCATTCGAGACACAGTTTCAGGATAAATACATTCCCTCTCATGTCAAGAGGCAGAAGGCCATCGAATTTCAACAGCTCAAGCAATGTAGCATGACGGTGCTAGATTACGTCACCAAGTTTGAAAGATTGGCCCGATACGCTATCGAGTTGATTGACACTGAGAGAAAGAAGATAACAAAGTTTTTGGAAGGGTTGAACCCGATCATCATGAGAGATGTCATAGGAGTAGTCCCACCAGCCACTTATGATGATGCAGTCAAGCGGGCATATACTTTTGAGGATATTAACAATATGATTGTTCAGGACAGGAAGCAGCAATATCAACAGCAGAATCAGAGGCAGCAGCAGGGCAAGAAGCCAAGGCAAGAATAAGGTCATGTGAGGCAGGGTTGTGGACATTGTGGCAAAAACCATGAAACACACGAATGTCGTAAGGCCATGGGTGCCTGTTTCAAGTGTGGGGCTATGAACCATGCAATCAAGGATTGCCCACTACTTCAGAATCAAGGGAACAGAAACCAGCAGCAGAGACAAGTAGCTCTTCAAAATCAAGCCACAATTCAGAATCAGATTAGACCACCTCAGCAGCAGCAATAGGCTAGTCCACCGGCACAGAACCAGAATGCTCGTCCTCCACAGCAGAATAGGCATGGCCAGGGAAGGCAGAACCAAGTACCAAATAGACTACAAATGCATGGACGTTTGTATTATCTCAACCGTGCAGATGTTGAAGCTGCAGGAGACGTGGTAGAAGGTAAACTTCTTGTTTGTGGGGTAGAAGCCCAGATTTTTATTTGATCCTAGATCCACACATTCCTTTGCATCTCCTAGTTTTGCTAAGTTGATTGATGCACCATGTAGTGAGTTGGATTATATTTTAGTAGTGACCACTCCAGTAGGGAAACAAGTTATGTGTAGGACCCATTATCCTAGTTGTACAATTTTATTAGGAGATGTTAATCTACCGGTCAACCTCATAGTTTTGGACATGCATGATTTTGATGTCATATTAGGCATGGATTGGTTAGAAGCATATCATGCCACCATGGATTGTTTTAGTAAGACCATCACATTCAAATTCCAAGGACCACAGGCAGAATTGATATTTCAGGGGAACAGGAGGAAATCTCAGGCATGGTTTATTTCAGTTTTGAAGGCAAGCAGATTAGTTCAGAGTGGGTGTCAGGCATTTATTGCGTTTATCACAGAGGATAAACAGTCCCAATGGGTGGAGGATATCCCCATTGTGTGTGAATTTCCGGATGTTTTTCCAGAAGAAATCTCGGGTTTACCACCAATTAGAGAAGTTGAGTTCACAATTGAGCTCCTTCCAGGGACAGCTCCGATCTCGATTACACCATACAGGATGGCTCCAGCAGAGATGGGTGAGCTAAAGCTCCAATTGCAGGATTTGTTGAGCAAAGGCTTTATTAGGCCAAGTGTTTCACCGTGGGGAGCACCGGTGTTGTTTGTGAAAAAGAAGGATGGAAGTTTAAGAATGTGCATTGACTATAGGAAGTTGAACCATGTGACCGTGAAGAACAAGTATCCATTGCCAAGGATAGACGAATTGTTTGACCAATTGCAAGGAGCAGCCTACTTTTCCAATATAGACTTGAGGTCAAGGTACCATCAGTTGAGAGTTAGAGACTCAGATGTTCAAAAGACAGCCTTTAGAACAAGATATGGGCACTATGAGTTCTTAGTGATGCCCTTTGGTTTGACAAATGCACCCGCAGTCTTTATGGCTCTGATGAACAAGGTCTTTGCACCCTATTTAGATCACTCCACAGTAGTGTTTATTGATGATGTCCTTGTGTATTCCAAGAGTAAGAAGAAGCATGAAGAACATTTGAGGACAGCGTTGCAGCTCTTAAGGGACAACCAGTTATATGCAAAACTCAGTAAGTGCGAATTCTGGTTAGAGCAAGTCGCTTTTCTAGGCCATATCATCTCCAGAGAAGGTTTAGCAGTTGATCCAGCCAAGATAGAGGCAGTTGTTAGTTGGGTGAGGCCAAGCAGTGTGACAGAAATTAGAAGCTTTTTGGGGTTAGCAGGCTACTACAGAAGATTTGTCCAAGGTTTTTTGTCTATTGCAGCACCGTTGACAAAATTAACTAGGAAGAATGTCCCATTTGTGTTGACCGATCAGTGTGAAACCAGTTTTCAGGAGTTGAAAGGAAGGTTAACCACAGCTCCAATCCTCACATTACCTTCGGGCAACGGCGGATTTATTGTTTATACAGATGCTTCGAATGTGGGACTGGGTTGTGTATTGATGCAAGAGGGCAAGGTGATTGCTTATGGCTCGAGACAGTTGAAGGACCATGAGAAGAACTATGCCACTCACGACTTGGAGTTGGCAGCAGTTGTTTTCGCATTGAAGATGTGGAGACACTACCTCTACGGAGAGAAATTTGAGGTCCATTCAGATCACCGAAGTTTACAGTATTTGTTCTCCCAGAAGGATTTGAATATGAGGCAGAGAAGGTGGATGGAGTATATCAAAGATTATGACTTTCCAATTAAGTATCATCCAGGCAAAGTGAATGTGGTAGCAGATGCTTTGAGCAGGAAATCAGTAGTCATGGCCAATTTGAGAGGAATGGGTGTCTTACAGCAGTTTGAAGAGTTGGGTGTAGAAGTGCAAACCTTGAGATTGGGTGCTATGTTGGCGAATATGACAGTATCAGAACCTACCTTCATCCAGAAGATCAAGGAAAATCAGTTGCAAGACCAAGACTTGGCTAAGATAGTGGAAGTTATTGCAGAACGTCCAGATTTCAAGATGGTGAATGGGATATTGTATTTTCGTGACCGGTTGTGTGTGCCAAATGTGGATTATTTGAAGAGTGAAATATTGAATGAAGCTCATAGCACGAGATATTCTATGCATCCGGGTAGCACGAAGATGTACCGAAGAGAGAGATAGTAGCTTTTGTGTCTCGTTGTCTAACTTGTCAGTTGATTAAGGCAGAGCATCAGAAGCCTCCAGGTTTGTTACAGCCTTTGGAGATTCCGGAGTGGAAATGGGAGCACATCACCATGGATTTCGTTTCTGGTTTGCCTAATACCAAGAAGGGAAATAATGCAATTTGGATTATTGTAGATCGTCTGACAAAGTCTGCTCACTTCATTCCGATGAAGACAGGGAATATGATGCATATGGCACCACTTGCAAAGTTGTTTGTTGATGAGATTGTTAGTAAACATGGTTAGCCCGTCTCCATTACTTCAGACAGAGACAGTAGGTTTGTTTCAAAGTTTTGGAAAACTCTTCATGAGTCGATGGGTACCAAACTTTAGTTCAGCATAGCTTATCATCCTCAGACCGATGGTCAGTCAGAAAGGACGATATAGACTCTCGAAGACATGTTGCGCGCTTGTGTATTGGATTTCAAGGTTCAGTGGGATGAGTGCTTACCACTTTGTGAATTTGCTTATAACAATAGTTACCACTCGAGCATCGGTATGGCACCTTTCGAGGTACTTTATGGTAGAAGATGCAGAACTCCGGTTTGCTGGGAAGAAGTTAGTGAACGTAGTTTTCATGGACCGACGATGGTTGGAGAGACAAGTGACACGATCAAGTTGATTCAGGAAAGGTTGAAGATCGCCCGAAGTAGACATAAGAGTTATGCAGATACTCGCCGAAAAGAATTACAGTTTCAGGTGGGTGACAAGGTATTTTTGAAGGTCTCACCAGCTAGAGGGACTTTGAGGTTTGGACAGAAGGGCAAATTGTCTAGAAGGTTTATTGGTCCGTATGAGATTTTGAGCAAGATTGGAGATGTTGCGTAAAGACTTGCGTTACCGCCAGAACTTTCCGGGGTGCACAATGTATTTCATGTTTCTATGCTCAAGAAGTATGTTTCCAGTCCTTCGTACATTCTACAGCATGAGCCTTTAGAGATTCGGGAAAATGCCTCGTATGTGGAAATACCGATCAAGATCGTTGACACCAAGGAGCAGGAGTTGAGAAACCGGACCATTCATTGGGTCAAGGTACTTTGGGAAAATCACGAGCCAGAGGAAGCCACCTTGGAATTAAGAGAGCAAGTGCAAAGGAAGTATCCACGGCTTTTACCAGAGGTAATTGTTTGATTTATTTGGTGGACCAAATTTTCTAAGGGGTGAAGGATGTTAGACCCTGACCCAGACCAAGTCGATTAGTGTGCGATTAGTATGTGTTTAGTCCTAAGTGGGTTTAGTGGTCGTTGGGTTAGAAGTAATTAGTTTAGTCTTGGACATAGCTTTGGGAAGTTTGAGAACGTTTAGTGTTAGTCTGACACATTCAGGAAGGCTTGAGTGCACGTATAAGCTTGGGAAGATCGTATCAGTTTCCGTGTGATTGTGATTTAGATTTCATCTGAATGATTTTTATATGTGTTACAACTTTCGTCTTAAGCACATTCATGTTTGAAGCCCAAAAACCCATGTTTTGGCCCAAAGAGGGTAAAATTGTCTTTTATGCACAAATCTGGACATAATTTTCGAGATCTCAAAACCATGTCAAAAATATACTTTTTGGAAACTAGATATTTCGAGGATCGCTTTATCCTTCTTCGTCGAAGTCATCCGAGGCCCCACAAGATCATGTTTTTGTCATTTCAAGGTTCAAGTCATTGGGTCCCATTTGCTAAAGTCTTAAGCTTAATCCCCCTCTTTCCCTCTTTTCATTCACTTTACCAAATCTCTGCAACTTTCTTAACCTAGGGTTGAAAACCCCTCCTTCATTTCCAGTTTCCTCACCTTGCATGATCTAGCTAGAAAACTCTAAAGAAGATTCCAAGACCATCATCTTCTTCCTCTCCTTGCAAGCTTTCTATTGATACAAATTTCTTGGAGTTTCTTGTGGGACAAGCTCTTCATTTTCTTCCTCCTCTCTTGTTTGACCTTCTCTAGGTAAGAGCTTCAACCCATGCTTTTCATAAAGTCTTTTTAGTTGCTTAAAGATCTTGTTTTCCATGTTACAAACCCTTTTGGTAAAATGGGTTTCTTGTTTTCAAGATTGAGTGAGTTTTGTGTGGTTGTCTTGGGTTTTTTGTAGTTCTTTGGATTGGCTTGAGTGAAGTGCTTAAAGAGGTTTGTGGCACCTTTGACAAAGGCAAGTAACCAATCTAGGATGGATGTAGCATATGTGCATTGTATTTGTTTTCCTTGCACTCTTCTCATTCATTGAAAAATTTGGGGATTTTGTTTTAATTGGAGAATGGGATTTTTATGTCTCAAATTGTGTTTTGAAATGTATGTTTTACCCTTGGAGAGCATGGAGGCTTAGGGAATGCAGGTGGAATGAAAAATAAGAAGAAAGGAAGAAGAAATGTGAAAATCTGAACTGGATTGCATTTCCCGTACAATTCGGTCAGCCGTCGGTAGGCTGGCGGCTAACCGAAATCCCCATTTCGGTTAACCGCGAGCTGACCGAGCTTGGAGGTTCCCTTTCCAGAAGCTGACATTTCGACAGTGGGTTTCAGTCAGCTTGACGGTTAGCAAGCGGCTAGCCGCCATACCCCATGTCGGCTAACCGCTGGCCAACCGCGCGTTGTCTGTTCCTTTTCCCGAGAGCTATATTTCAGACTGGGTTTCCCGCGGTCAGCCTTACGGTCAGCTTACGGCTAACCGCCAAGTCTCAGTTCGGCTAACCGTAAGCTAACCGCAGTCAGTTCGGTTTCTTTTCCAGAGGGCTGCGTTGGACCTGGATTTCCAGCGGTCAGCCTGTCGGTCAGCTGGCGGCTAGCCGCCAGACCCTAGTTCGGCTAGCCGACACCTGACCGCGAGGTAATCGAAATTGACAAATTACCTGTTTTGAAGAGTCTTCGCAAGAATGAAAACTAGAACATGTTAAGTGGCCTGTAGACTGATATTATGCACTCGAAACCCGAGATGTCCTTGAACTTCTGGGGCACCAATTCTGTTTTATTTCCAACATCTGGGCTTCGGCTGCACAACGATCAACCAAAGGTCCTTGCATGAGCTTGATAGGCTTTGTATTCATACTTTGGTTTCGATATAATGAATATCATCGTGTACTCGTTTTGAAGTTTAAGTACAAGCTCGTTTTGAAGATGTGTTTCAAGAAAAAGTGGATCACTTCCTAAGCGTGTTATGCATATTAATTATGCCCTTGCTAGTCGTGTTCATCGTGTTTTGATAAGTGATTTCCCCCTTTTCATCTTCACATGTTTTGATAGTGTTTCGCGTGTTTTGTGCATTCATGAATTAAGTAAACACCACTGAGCTTGGACTGCCCTTTCAGTTTGATCCACTGTCTGGGGGTCCTTAAACATGTGGACTGTCTGCAGACTAGTCGTGTATTTATTACACATCGTGCTTGTCCGGTTCCGCGGCCGGACTTCCCGTCTTTGTGGGAAATCGTGTCGTGATTATATTATGTATATCGTGCTTGTCGTGCGTGCTTGCTCTTTTCACTATATAAATGATAGAGAAAGGATGGGCTCTTTGTGGATTGTAACTATTCATGATATATTATGTATGTAAGTCCTGGGATCCGAACCCTAGAGGGGGGGTGAATAGGGTGAGCTTCAATTATGACCAAATTTAACCAAATTTAACTTCTTTAACTTAAACTAGTCACAAGTGATGATTATCAAACAAAATGCGGAAGCTTAATGAAAATAATCACCACCAAGCAATCACCATCACACAAGGATTTATAATGGTTCGGCCTCAATGCCTACATCCACTACCGACTTGTGAACCAACACCCCACCGGATTTCCACTATTTATGCTTTTCAATAGGCTAAGCAATAACCTTTACAATATGCTTTTCAAGGCTTAGCAATAACCTTTACAATGATGTTTTTCAAGGCTTAACATCAACCTATACACTATGCTTTTATAGGCTAAGCAATAACCTCTTCAACCATAGGTTGGTTATCTCACTAAGTTAGTGTCTATAATACACTTGATGGAGATTCAATTAAGCTCATTATAGTGCCTCTTAAATAGGCGGATATGGAAGTGAAAAACTAACTCACACAAACACTTAATGAATGTAAAGATGTATGCTCATGATGTGTGTGTGTGATGTCCTCAATCATTTTGAAAAAGAAAGCTCATAAAGTATGCCTAAGGCTTTTGAAAGTTTTAGCTCATGAAAACATTTATGATTGAGGAAAGAATGCAAGTCACATGTTAAAAGTAACAACTTGTTAATGATATCAAAGATTCACAAGTTGTATGAAATTAATTAGCTCTAAACATGTGATGCATAGGGATGTCAATCAAATCAACAATGTAGCTCAAAACATAAAAATAGATTTGATTGAAATAAGGGGACAAATCATATGTGATTCTAAATACAACTTGAATATGATTTACCAATCAATGCAAAGCAAGTTGTAAAACTTTAAAACAAATTCACATATGATTTGTAAAGATGTTGAGTCCACAACATAAGATATATTTTGAAAGAGATTTTCTTATGATGAAAAACAACACACAAAGATTCAACCAAGTATATGAATCATGTTACATATAATTTCAAAGATTCTTTTATTAACATGATCTACTTAGATTTACCAAATAAAGTACTACTTGGATTGAATCAATGGTGATGCATCCAAAACAATAGATCAATTCAAAATATAAAACATGCTAAGGATACAACACATCATAGGTTAACATGCTACTAAAGATTTATCAAAGATAAAACAAAACATGAAAACATATGATTTGTAAAGAAGTTGAATCCAAAACATAAGATAGTTTTGAAAGTGATTTTCTTATGTTGGAAAACAACAACCAAAGATTCAACCAAGTATATGGATCATGTTACATCTAATTTCAAAGATGTTTCCATTAACATGATCTACTTAGATTTACCAAAGATAAAGTACTACTTGGATTGAATCAATGGTGATGTATCCAAAACAATAAATCAATTCAAAACATAAAACATGTTAAGGATACAACACAACATAGTTTATCATGCTACAAATGATTTACCAAAAATAAAACAAAGCATGAAAACATATGATTAAGGAAAGTAGAGCCTACTTGGTGATTTAACTTCATTAATCCAAGCTTTAGCTTTCCTAATGATCCCCTTCAGCCCTTAGTTCATTTCCCTTCTATTTGCCTCAAAACCCCTCAAGGAGAGCCTTAAAATTCCCAACTTTTGGCAAAGGAAAGAACTCATATTTATAGCAAAAAGTGCCCAACGGCTAGTCCCCGGTCGACCTGGAAACAGGTCTCGGTCGACCGGGAACACACAACGGTCAGAAATATGACCGTTGGTGCTCCAGGGCAAATTCTGCCTGTAGTGTTCCCGGTCGACCTGGAACACAGCGTTTCTGGCCCGGGACCAAAATTCCCAAAATTGCATATTTTTTACATATTTCAAAGTTTTTCTTTGTGGAACTTTTTGGGCCATTAAATCAAGCTTGAATACATGTTTTAAATCATTCTAAGGGGTTTAAAAACATGAAACACACAAAGCCTAAAATGATTCAAAACTTTAAAACCAAAGGCTAGCTTGATTTCTAAAACTCTTTTAAAAAACAAATGCATCCAAGTTTCAAAAGCAAATCATGCATAAATTGACACTTTTACAAATCTTAAAAGCAATGCATGAATAAAACAAGATTTCAAGTTTATCTAAAAAAATGCAAGTGTGTGAATCAAATGATGCTTGAATGATTATGCATCCATCAAATTGCAATCTACAAAAATCCCTAACAATGTACTCATGCTAGTTTGTTTTAGTATCTCAGCTCAGTTAAACATTTCTGCAAATGTATCTCAGTCAATATAGTATTTCAAATCAAGGATTTGCTTATATGTTTTCTTAAACGTTATTGTTTCATGCTTGCACCTAAATTGATTACCTGTCAAACCGTTGTGTTTGACCCTTGTTTGTTGGTGCCCAGGTGCAGGAGACATTACCTTTGAGGAGGAGCGTCAGGAGGAGGCTTGTGAGCCAACCCCTGTGAGAGAGTGGCAGCCCGACGATGTCATCTAGACGTCGGGCGGGTTCTTGAGTCTCGTCATCATTTTGTTGGGGTTTCCTTAATTTATTTTGGAGAAGTGTATTGGCCTCTGTTGGCCTCTTGGGATGTAACTAAACTTAAATTACTTTCTTGTTAGTCTCATAACTTGAATTATAATGGGAATGCCATGTTAACTTCATCCTTTGATACATATGTCTTGTATTATTTTGTCATAGCACCCAAAGATTTATTGGTGCTTATCTTGATGTGTTTTGCTACACGCTTCCGCATATTTGATCGTGTGAGTCAGATTCCGCGTGTCTTTGGGAATCCTCACCGCGGGAACCTGTGGGAAAGTATATCTCCAAATCTCCGATGTACACAACGCACATCGCGGGCCCGGGATCCGTTCCGGGGTCGCGACAATTTGTTTGCTGTGTAAGGTGATGTTTGCCATGAAAGACGATGTTTACCGTAAAAGGCAGTTTTTTTGCCGTGAAAGGCGATTTACAATTCTTATCAATAATGAAAGACAAGAGTTGTGATTTTTGTATGTCTCTTCGGAAGAATACAAAATACAATGAAAAAGAAAGAAAAGAGATCTAACTTCTCAAGAGATTATAGGGACTCGTTCAGATTGACGGTCGCAAGCCATGTGTGGACTTCACCATCATCCTTCGAATGAGAACAGAGGTTGCTCTTGATTCGCTTGGCTTGGCTTATACCTCAGACTTTTAGAGGATAAAGACCAAGAGGAGGTCATATGTCCAATAAAAAAACCGAGTAGACGAGCTAAAAAGCCACGTCTAAGCCATAGAGGAGCAGAATGAGAGGTTCTTGGGGGGGGGGGGGGTCACCCCCTAAGGGACTTTTGGTCACCATGTAACTGTGGTCAGTGCCGAACTTCTTCAACGGAAGAGAGATTGTTGTAACAACTTTGGTAGAGTTCTCTCTTTTGTATAGATTTTTTATCGATTTTTCTAGATCCTTTCTTCTTGAATTTTTGCATCTGTTTCTTTTGGAATGAACCCCCTTTTATATGCTTTTGGTAGCCATTATGTGGGTTTATGGGCTTTAAATGTATTAAAGCCGCATAATGCGAGGAGTTACATTATTTAAGTCATTATTTTTTGTAACTCTTTTTCCTTGGCTTCTGATTGGCCGATGGAGAATTAAGGGATTTAATCGCCTTTAAGCTCCATAATGAGAGGAGTTACATGGTTTAATGCCATGTTTATGGCTGATTTGTAACTCCTTTTTTCTTGCTTCTAATTGGGCCGTCTGAAATAATGAGTTAATGACTGCAATTATTTGTCATAAAACGGGTCATTTAACTGCATCAAGTGGTCATTGAGCTGCTTGAAGAGTCGCGGTCGTGCCGCGTCTTTTGGAATTCTTCTTGTGATGGTCGCCGATGGATCTTCATGCTGATCGATGTAGGATGATCATATAACTTCAGACATTGATTGCTATCAATGAGCAGGTGCCATTTGTCCTGTCGATTTTTCAATCGATCGGGCAAAAAATGTGATTTCTTGGTCGGCCGATTGGCGGTTTCAAAGCGATCAATGATGATATAATGCTCTTGATGGCGGATCCGTGATGTTGATGAAGATCGACGAATTGCGAACCTCAAAAGTTAGAATTTTGGAAACCACAGTGGTCGGACATCTCGAAACACAAAAAGGGACCGAAAAAGGTCATTCGGCGAAAATATAGCAACCCGAACTTCCAGGGTCGCCAGTGACCATGGGGGAGTTTTTCCCCTTTTGGTCGTCGTCTTTCGGTCGTTTCTACGATTTTTTCGATTCTTTTTTCTTTGGTATTTTTCCTGACATTTCTATACATGTTTTGGCCTAATTTCCCTTCAAAAAAATTTGATGGGAAGCCTTACATATCGAAGAACAAAGTTTCTGATTTTCCGGAAAAGCCGCTGACTTTGTCGCGTAGAGCTGCCGATATGCTGTCAGAAGCCAAACTAGGTCAAACGATGTCGAAATGACCTGAAATTTGAGATGAAGCCTCCTGAGCAAGAGATAAGACCAACCATAGGCTTTTATTTGAGTTTTGAAGCCATGTGTGGTCCAGTCGCCAGTAGACTTGATTTTGTTGCGAGGTAGATGTCGCGCTTTGATGTGTAATCGACCGATGTCTGATTGACCTGAAATTTGACAGAGAGCCTATTGGAGTCATTTTGAGACAATCCATTAGCTCCAATTTGAAAGTCATAGTCCCAGGGAGCTCCGCCGCAGGGAGGCCTGATTTTGCTTCCGAGAGTCAAAATTTGGTCAAATGTTGTCGAAATGACTTGGGATTTGACATGTAGCCCTTTGGAAGCCTTTTGATGTCACCCATATGCTCTGTTAAATGAGTGATTGCCTCGGTGGTTTTCGCCGTCAAGAGACTTGATTTTGTTGTTCAAGGGTTGATGTTGGGTCAAACGTTATCGGTTTGATTAAAAACTTGACATGGAGACTTTTGGAGGTATTTTGAGATCATCCATAGGCTCGGATCGAAGATCTGATGTCTTCAATGCTGTCGCCGCCAGGGGCGCCTGTTCAGCTGCCGGAGGAGTGAAGTTAGGGCAAATAATGCTGGAATGGCCCGAAACTTCATGTGTACTCTTCTTTTGCCTGTTTTGAATAATCTTGCAGTTTTTGTTTGACTCTGACAAGATTTGATGCTTGAAGTAGCATTATTTGTTTGTGGTAAAATGCGGCTTCATGTAACTTCTTGATGTAGAAGAGGTAAAGTGACATTTTTTGTGTCAACAATACTTTTTTGGGATTTTTATTGGTTGTACCGGCCTTTGTTGGCCTTTATTTTTTAGGAGTGCTTAACTAACTAATCTTTGTATAAATATTTAACTTTACTTTTGGATAATGCTATAACGATCATTGCTCACTCTGACATCATGTTGTATACCCTTGTGCCATCAGTCTTGTGATTATGAAATGAAATTATATATTAGATTTTCTACACACTTCCGCACCTTAAATGCAAATGTTATGCATGTATGACATTCTCACCGCGGACACCTGTGGGAAATCACGTGCACGGATGAGATTATGATCTTTGTTAATCTGTGTACGTATTGACTATACAAACAAATGCACTTGACATTGTTACTATTATATATTTATCATCGTCCCGATCCCGAATTTGGTTGGTGACCTGGTCCGGGGTTGCAACAGACAGTTTCTGTGTAACGCAACAAAAACAAAAGTATATTTTGAGGCTGGAATCATGGATCCATAAGCACATTTGGTAAAAGCCTTACTCTAGTATGACAAAGATGACGCTGATGATCATTCCGCTAGGGTAAAAAAGATTTGGAAAATACTTTGTCTACCATTTTTTATAGAATTTACTTACGTGACAATTTTTCTTTTTCGCATAAAAGATATGTATAAAATCGTGCCCCTACTAAAGTAGTGGGGTTTTCTGGATTAGATTCTTTTTTATTTCTAGGACTTCGAATGTGGCTGCGCGTGCTTTCTCCAAGTATTCTAGACTTGGTAGGAGTTGCTGTAGAGTGATGTTGTTCCGTGAATTATAACTTGGATGCCCCCTCTGTAATTATTGTTTTGGATTTGCTTTTTCTTTTAATGATAATTCTACTTAAAAAATATATCATCTCCTAAAGTAAAAGTAGTATATATATTAATGATAGGGGTTCTACCAAAAATAAAAATAAAAAAACATTGACACAGACAGTGCAGGTGTGTTAACGTCATCTACGTAAACCGGACGGACAAGTAGTAGATGTGACAAAGTGAATCTGAATCTGATTTAATCATCATGCTCACTTAAAAATAAAAACGGCTCGAGATCACAACTTTGGTAGTTTGCCCTGGGCCGTATCATGAACTGACTTGAATGAATTATTTGACTGAGATTGAAAGAATATTTAGAAAAAATAAAATAAAAGGACTGAAATTCACCGGCACTTATAATCCAACAGTGGGTCCAATTGTAATTTAGGCTAAAAATGGGCATCTTATCTCAGCAGTAAGATACGTACAAAGGCTATCTCACCTCACCAAGGTTTACTTCCTCTACACCTGGGTAAAAAAAATGAACACACTTTAATTTGGTCTTACTTTTAACAGTTTGAATTCAGAGATGGCCCACATTGCATAAATTTTCAGAGGCTTGGGCAGCTGGCTGTAGGGAATCCTGTGTACGCTCCAGCTTACTTCATGAACTCTCCAAAAACGAAAAGGATGTGCGGGACCCACCTGAAGATGATTGGGGGCATGTGCTCGGAGACGATCCAAAGTGAGAGAGGTTTCGCGTTATTTCACGGCAACAACAACTCGGTCAGCACAGCTGTCAGTGTCCGGGAAAAGAAGACTTGTGGGACCCCCTGTCTGCCACCACCATAACCGGACTTGCCACACCATCTTTCCACGTGGCATGACAAAACACTCCTCTTGGCAACGAAACCAGCAAACAGATAGAAAAAATTACTCCCTCCTTCTCTTGTTCTCCCCTACTTTATTAATTATTACCCGCCAGTCACTGAGTCATGTATCACACAAACAATAAGTAGCTAACAGTGAATGTATTAGGAATGAAGTACAAAGCTTGCTACATGTCTTATAATTCTACATGCTATTAAAACAAAACAAAAATTACAAAAGTAACTAATGATCGCAAACTAGCATCAAAAGCCCTAACAAGATTATTCCGTAACTTCTTCTTGCTCCAAGCTTGCATTGTTTATTTATTTCCTGCATTTGTTACCAGATCCTTTCTTTGGCCTCGCCTGCCCTTTCAATCTATCACTTTTTCCTAAACAAATAGAAAATAACAGTATATGTTTCGAGATGGTGAAAAGGAGAGGACTTAGTTTGCTTGAGCATCTGCAAACCCATTGGCATTTCTGCTACAAATTTTATGTTCTCAACGGTGAATTTGTTTAGCAGAGAGGGAGATTTTCTTCCATATAAACAAGAATAGAATTATATATTGTTTGAAGAGTTTCAACTCCCAACTCTCTATTAGCATCTATAAGGAAAAATGGGGGGAAAAGGAACTTTCTCTAGCATGTGCCAATTTAATTAAAAAAAAAGTTTGCATTCGTAATGGTTACTGTGTGGGACGTTTCCCTAATAGCAAGGTTATGCTAGTCTCGGTAACAGTACCGATTTGGCTGATCTCAATCTCGGTTTACAACTCGGTAATAATGTCAAGATACCTCTAGCTCGATAACAGTGCCAGCTAACACCGAGATTAAGCTAGTTTCGGTAAAAGTATCAGCTAGGCTCGCATCGGTCTCAGTATAAGGCACATCGGCAACAGTGTCAGGATACATCCATGCCTGGTCTCGGTATCATCTTCAGCTCGGCTTGGTCAACTAAGATGAGTACTGAGTAATAATTGTATTCCCATAAAACTACGGCCACGTTGCAGAACGTACTGACTAATAAGATAAGCGCCGGATATAGATAAGGGGTTGTCCTTATCTAACGATCACATCAGCAATACTATAAGAAGTCGAGGCATGATCTGATGGGACAGTACCTCCACCTACCTCCACTAAGGAAACATGGTATGGGCTGACGGGACAGTGCCTCCACCTACCTCCGCTAAGGGAGTGTCAGATATGACATATATATATACAAGGGTAAGATCCCAAAGAGGTACGCAATACAACGTGACTCAGCATAAGCATGCACATAGTCCAAACCTCGCCTTTCTTCTCCACTCACTCATCCTTTGTTTAGTAATTGTACCAAACTTAGGCGTCTGAATGCCTCCGGCTGACTGCAGCCAGGGCCTCTAACCTCCATTTCCTTCCTTTTCAGGTCTCGAGCATTCGATCTCTCCCCAAAAGAAGCTTAACAACAATATTACGAGTCTCATACTTGCCTAATCAAATCCGTAATATTTAGGCACTTACAATTGGCGCCGTTTGTGGGAAACAAGATCAAACCAGATTTGCAAACATCATACCTCCTAAGACTAGAGACGACGAAGGATCGTCAAAAGCCCAGTTGCTACCTCCAGCACCAGTGCTACCACCAGTATTGCCAAAGCAGTTGCTACCAGCCCCTCGCCTAAGGAGGTCTGGGGGAAGATCTGTGCAGCAAGGGTGGAAGGGTTTGTGACCCCAGTCATGCTCATCGTCAAAGGGGGTGACGGCACCTCCCTGGCGAAATAACCTTCTAATGGCTCCTCCCTAACAAAATGCTCCCCTATTGGATCGCCCCCAGCAGAATGTTCCCCTGTTGGAGCCTCTCCCACGAGATAAAGCTCCAGCGACAGCTAGATCTCATCAATCCTTCCATCAGGTGGACAACGATGATGATGACAACCCGTTCCTTGCGGATATCAGGGCTCAAAACCTTGTTATCCAGGAACAAAATGAGTTGATCCGTCAACTAAAGCAACAACTCAAGGAAAAGACGAAAGCCCTGGCTCCACCCCTTAGACGTGACCAGACTCCTTTGATCGAGCAGGACTTGAGGCAAGTCCTGAGCAACAAAAGGCGCAACCGAACTTATTATGAAGGCTCGAGCAGCAACCACCTGCATGATGAATCAAAGAAGTCGCGTCAAAAACCGGAGGAAAACAACGACCTAAGAGAATGGCTTGACCGTCAAGTAAAGCAAACGGTGCAGCAAAATATAAAGGTAGTCGGTTTCACCCGAGACCGGCTGAATGCCTACGATGCCGAAGATCCTCGGCACGTCTCCTTTCTCTCAGGAGATATGAGATTTCTCTCTCCTCGAGAAGTTCAGTGTCCCCAGGTTTGTTCCTTATGACGGAACCTCGGACCCTGCTGCACATCTCCGACATTTTACTCAGCGAATGTCGGTCTGGGGCGATATCGATCACCTGAATTGCATAGTCTTCTCTTCCAGTTTAGGCGACCTCCCCCTATGGTGGTTTTGCGCCCTTCCAAAGGAGTCAATCTTGAGCTGGCGGCAGCTCTGGAACTCATTCGTGGAGAAGTTTCAAGCAAACAGGGTCATCCCCAAAATTGACGACTACCTTATGGCCATCAGAATGAGGCGGACTGAAAATATTACTCATCTTGCCAAGAGATTCTAGACTGTCTATAGCCAGGTAGAAGACGCCACTGACAAGGTGGCCCTCAAGACTTTCAGACAAGCTCTGCTACCAGGCAACGAGCTCAGAAAGGACTTGGTTTGGTTCCCCGTAGTCACAATGAAAGCACTGATGGCCAAGGTGAACCAATTCATTGAGTAAGAAAAAGATGAGGACCGAGCTCAGGAGAGCTTTGGCCTCTGGCAAGAAGAAAAACCCTTGAAGAAGGATAAAAAATTCTTTCGGAGGGAGGAAGCAGACTGGAGTAAGGCTTCCACGAGTTTGGCAGCGCTCTTGGCCCCCGCCTCCAGAGGCGGCAAGAAGTCCAAGCAAGTCGTCGCCTCCTACAAAGCTATGAACACGATCTTTAAGGAGCCAATCTATAAGCTCCTCGTAAGGATCAAGTCACAATCATTCTTCAAATGGTTGTAGCCAATGAGGGGTGACCCATCCACCAGAGATCAGAGCAAGTTTTGTGCCTATCACAAGCAAAACGGGCACAGAACCGAGGACTGGATGGCCCTTAAGTCCCACCTCGAGAAGCTCGTCAAGGACGGGCACTTAAAATATTACATCAAGGAGGAGAGCAGACTCAACCGAGCTCATCAACGCCGGCCTGATGATGATCAAGATAGCGACGAGCCAAAAGGCATCATCAACGTCATTAACCTAACTCCTGCCCCAAAGGGGAACAACCAAGCTCGAGCCGAGGCCAGGAGAGCCTCACACAGCAAGTATGTGATGACAGCCGAGCTAGGACCTGTTGCTAAGAGAGCTCGGAAGGAGAGGCCAAAGATCTGGTTCTCAAATGAGGATTTGAACGGGGTCCAGCTCCCCCACAATGATCCCCTGATTCTAACCTTGAGGTTAAAGAACCTTAAGGTATGGAGAATTCTTGTGGATCTTGGGAGTTTGTCAGAGATCCTGTACTTCGATTGCTTTAAGAAGTTGGGTCTCAGAGAAGAAGACTTACAGGAAGCTCTGACTCCCTTGGTGGGCTTCAGCTCAAAGCCAGTATACCCTAAGGGGAAAGTCTCCCTTGAAGTCTAAATTGGAGGCGCCTCTATGATAGCCGACTTCCTCGTAGTGGATGCACCATCCCCATACAACGCAATCATGGGGCGGGCTCAGCTACATAATATGGAACCTGTTAGGGATTTTGTATATTACAATTTGATAGATGCATTATCATTTTAGCATCATTTGAATTTTCATACATGCATTAAATTTAGAAAATCTTGAAATCTTGATTTACACATACATTGTTTTTTAGACTGGTAGAAATATTGATTTATGCATGTTTTGATTTTAAACTTGGATGCATTTAAATTTGAAAAGAAGTTTTATGAATCAAGCAAGCTTATGAGTTTTAAATCTTTCAAATCATTTTAGGCTTTTTATGTTTTATGTTTTTAAACCTCTTAGTTTGATTTAAATCATGATTTCAAGCTTGATTCATTGGCCCAAAATTCTCCTCTAAGAAATACTTTGAAATATGTATTTTAGGGGAAATTGGTCTGTGGGCCCGGGTCGACCTACAGTGTGCTCGGTCGACCGAGCCCATGGACCCGGTCGACCGAGCACACTGCAGGTCGATCAGGAAAGAGTTGTTGGAGCTCTTTTTCAAACGGTCAGATTTATGACAGTTGAGCCCAGGTCGACCGGGGAAAGGTGCTGGTCGACCGGGGACTCGCAAAAACTCATTTTTTGAGTATAAAAG
Source organism: Cinnamomum chago (assembly GCA_038049695.1). Taxonomy (NCBI): domain Eukaryota; kingdom Viridiplantae; phylum Streptophyta; class Magnoliopsida; order Laurales; family Lauraceae; genus Cinnamomum; species Cinnamomum chago. The sequence goes on from CP142451.1 coordinate 55,367,395, forward strand.
CAAGTTCATTTCTTTGGAAAATTAGATGAACTAAGAGGCTCTCCTTGAGATGTTTGAAGGCCAATCAAAGGGGAGTGAGCTAAGGGATGATAGGGGTCATTTGGAAAGCTAAAGCTTGGTTCCATTGAGTTAAATCACTAAGTAAGCTTTACTTTTCTTAATCATATATTTTCATGCTTTGTTTTAATTATCAGTAAATCTTTTCTAGCATGATAAATTATGATTTTTTGTGTCCTTAACATGTATATGTTTTGAATTGATTTATTGTTTTGGATAAATCACCTTGATTCAAACCAAGTAGTACTCATATTGGTACATCTAAGTAAATCATATTAATGAAAACATCTTTGAAATTATATGTAACATGATTTTTATACTTGGTTGAGTATTTGGTTGTTGTTTTTCATCATAAGAAAATCACTTTCAAATCTATCTTATGTTTTGGATTCAACATCTTCACAAATCGTATGTACTTTTGTTTTAAAGTTTCACAACTTGCTTAACTTTGATAGGTATATCATTTTCAAGTTGAACTTTTAATTACATATGATTTGTCCCTTAACTTCAATCAAATCTATTTTTGTGTTTTACACTTTCGAATGCTTTTAGCATACATATATTGAGCTACATTGTTAATTTAATTGAAATCCCTATGCATCACATGTTTTGTTCTTAGAATTTCAAAACTTGTTTGGAATACTTATGTATATCTTTTACAAGTTTTTTTAACATGTGATTAGCATTCTTTCCTCAATCATAAATGTTTTTATGAGCAAAAACTTTCAAAAGCCTTTGGCATACATTTATGAGCTTTTATTTTCAAATTGATTGAGGACATCATACATACACATTGTGCATTCATAGTGTGTGTGTGAATTAGATTTTTACTTTCATATTCGCCTAATTAAGAGGCATTGTATTGAGCTAAATTGTATCTCCATCAAGTGTATTCTAAACACTACTTAGAGGGATAACCAACCTTTTGGTTGTAGAGGTTATTGCTTAGCCTAAGAAAAGCATCGTGTAAGAGGTTATTTCTTAGCCTTGGAAAGCATAATGTAAATGTTATTACTTAGCCTATTGAAAAGCATAAATAGTGAAAATCCGGTGGGGTGTTGGATCACCACTATAAATCATTGTGTGATGGTGCATGCTTTGTGGTGATTGTTTTTGTTAGTTTCTGCAGTTAGTTTGATAATCATTGTCACGCCCCCAAACCAAGAACCTCGGGGGCGCGAATGGGATTAAGCATAAATATGTTTTTCTTTCTCCCAAGATCCGCATGTGTGAAGACGACACATTTCAATACACTCTGAATATTTGCGGAAGCTTTCGGGGTATTACGACCCGGAGTCCGTGGCCATCGGATTCCGCGTCGCACTCAACCTCTAGCATATAGCTATTATATCAAGAACCATATCAGACTGGAGTAACCATCATAACAAAGTACATAGCTGACAATAACAGGATATTACATTTCCATATGTGTTCCAGTTACAATTATCAATGTGCATTAATTAAGAATCCCAAGAAAAGGCTAATAAAGCCATACAATAACAAGTTAATAACCACTACCCATATGTGACGCAACTCCGATGTCAAGCTCAATGTCTACATGACATAGCCGACAAAACGACCTGCAAATCATGACTCCACAACCAACAAAAGCACTTGTAAGACCCCGACCCGAGTGAACCCGATTAGTGCTAATTAAGTGGCGTGTTAGTGCTAAGCTTGATTAGTGATTTTTGGCTTAGTTGGTTTGGAATAGCTTTGATTCTAGTTTTGGGCTACTTTGAATGCTTTGGTTACTAGTGGGGCCCTTTGGGGGTTCCCTTTTTGGCTTTGCTTTTACTTAGAGGATTTTCCAGAATTGTTTTGATTTGCATTCTTAGCCCGTTACATCTATCTTAAAGATCCTTACAACTTTCATGTTGATTCCATTTTTATTTGAGATCCCGAAACACGATTTCATAGCCTTGAGGGCAAAACAGTCATTGCACACAAAATCTGTACCCCAAAACTTGATATTCCCGAAACCCGCGAAACATATACTTTTTAGAAACTAGATATTTCGAAGATCATTTCTTCCTTCTTCGTCGAATTCATCCGAGCTCCCGAAAGAGATGATTTCAGCCAAACTAGTTCCTTTAGTAGTGGGACCCAACTCATTGTTAACAGGGAAGCCACTCTTCATTCCATTCCTTCTTCATGTTCCAGCACAAGAGGAGAGCTTAGGGTTTCCTTGCAACTCTTCTTCTTCTTGCTTCTCCATCTCCAAACCACACTAATCTTGCACCAAACTTGGAATGGAAATCACCATCTTCTTCCTCATCTTACAAGCTTCATCTTGATATCATTTGTGGAGAAATCTTCCAACCTTGAGACCTCCCTTGAGCTAGCTCTCTTCATTGAAGGTCATCCAAGTAAGTAACCCTCCCCATCTCCTAGATTAGTGTTCCTCTAGCTCTTGATAAGCTCCATTTGCATTATTGAAAGTTCTATCCTTTTCACTCTTTGTTTGACCCATTTTAGGGTTTGTTTTGGGGATTTTTTATTGTAGCTTGGAAGTGAGCTTAAGAAGTGATTAGAGGCTTGATTGTTTGGCTAGCTTGGACCTAAGGCAAGTGAATGATTGGGGTGTTTTTGGGTTTTACATGGTTTGGTGAAACATTAATGATCTTCTCATGCTTTTATTGATTTTCATTGTTGAAATAAATGTTCTTGATGGAGTATTAAAGGATGCATTTATGGTCATAAAGATATGTTGGCTCATAGCATTTAATTCTTCTTGTTTGGTTCCAAATGTATCTTATGTGAAATGGTGTCTTTCTTCTTCCCTTCTTATATTGAATGTGTTATTGATGGAGGAGAGAATGAAAGGATTTGATGTAGTTTGATTGAAGTATTAGGCTCCTCATTTGATGTAGAAAAGGGGCAAAAAGGGAGTTGTAGAAGGAAGGGATAAAGGGGAGCTGAACTGGTCCGGAATCAGTTCCTGGACAGTTCGCTCGAGCAACCATGACACTTCGCTCGAGCGACCTGTCCAGAAAAGGGTTCAGAGCATTCCAGTAGCTGGGTCGCTCGAGCGGACATCGCAGAACTCATTCCACAGAGTTGTTCGTTCGAACGCATTTAAATATTCGCTCGACCCAATGAGTTCGTTCGAGCGACCTCAACTTCGCTCGAGCGAACCCACCCAGACAGCCATTCCAGAGAGCGACTCGCTCGAGCGAACTCTCCAGTCCGCTCGAGCGAGGGGCCCCGTTGGGCAAGGCTATGTTTGGGACGATGTTTAACTATTTCAATGTTTGGGTCTATCCCCTGGGAACCCCTCGATGGCAAGGAGATTTGCTAAACAATGTATGAGGCCATTCGTGGAAAGAAATCATATCACAAAGATTTCATTCGAAGTTTTGAAACTTCAAGGTACATAAGGAGCCCAGAATGTCTTCTAACTCGAGGAGTACCAAGTCTTTATTATAATCGACATACGGGACCCCTATTCACTTAAATAAGATCTTGAAACCAGTATTTTACCCGAAATTGTTATAGTTCATTGTTTCACTTCATTCCAAGATTTATATTATGTGATTGGTTTTCCCGAAAGCATGATAGTTACACTAGTAACATGGACTTGTCCCGAAGAGTATTGCCCGACATGAAATGAAAGTTATGCATTTGAGTATTCTTGCCCCATTCATTTATTTACTTGAACTTGATGTATTTTGCATATGTCTCGATTTGTTGTTTAACCTATGAATCGGCATCATTAAGCTTGGATACCTTGTCGGTTTGATCCACTGACTTGGAGATCCATTTCTCGTCCCGCCAGCTGCAGTTTGGATCCTGATACCTGGTCTATTACCGTGGTCCCGTTCCGATACCCGGTTGGCTACCGTGGTCCCGTCCCGTATATTTATATTGTATATATGATTTGCGTTGAATCTCCTCACCTTGTGTGACTGAGACCAACGTCCCGTTATACTGTTGTCACTTTAGTGACAGAGGACTTAGCTTTATGTGATTGCCATCTTGTTAGTTCCCGATTCCTTGGTTACCTTATATGTTTTATCTTATTTACCTATTTTCTAGCAAATGATTTATCTACTTTATGAGAGTTCTTGTTTAAACAGATTTCTATGCTTTTCAAGGTATTTCCTTTATTATTATATGTCGTTATATCTTTTCATTCTCTTGCTAGACCGTCGTGTCTAACCCATTTGCTTTGGTACTCAGGTCCCGTTGCCGGTTTCCTTGAGGAGGGGCCGGAGGAGGCGGTAGGTGAGCCGCAACCTCGAGTCGAGTGGCGTGCTGATGATGTCATGTAGACATCGGGTTGCTACGAGAGGCGTTTCATTTTGAGGAAAACTATTTAACCATTCTTTGGGTTATTGTTTTGTTTATATTGGCCTTGTTGGCCTCTAATTTTTGGAGAATGTAAATAAGTGATCTTTTGTTAAACTTTAACGTACTTTTGGGAAACATGCTATAGAACGTTGCTCATTCTGATACAGTAATTTATACTTGATGTTAATGCTTTCATGACTAGAGATAGTCTGACTATTTGATTCGCTACATGCTTCCGCACTTAAAAGAAATATTCATAGTTGGTTGTGACATCCTCACCGCGGACACCTGTGGGAGATTAAATAAATGCATGTGGTTATCTATTCTTCATCTCATCTCATCATCACCATTAATAATGTCCCGATCCTGGATCAGTCACGTGGGGCCCGGTCCGGGGTCGCGACAACACTCATCTCAGGACGAAGAAGTCTGGACCTGAGTACCAAAAGTAGTAGGTCAGACACGACGGTCTGTCAGGTGGATGAAAAGATAATAAATATACTGAAGAATAAAATATGTGATAAATCACGCTATTTGATCAAATGCTGCATATAATTAAACGGTTGCAAAATCGTGGATCTCCTGACAAATCATGTATTCGTTTCAAGCATGGTCAAAACATGGAGATCTAACAAGACATATGCTCATTTACATCATCTATAAAAGCATAGATATTTGACAATCGGGTGTTCGTCTAAAACATGTGTAAATATAGAGGTTTGGCAAAACAAACGTTCATTTGAAACATATTTAAAAGCATTAGTATTTGACAAACCGGGTATTCATTTAAAACGGTTGTAACCATAGAGATCTGGCAAAACCGATGTTCATTTGAAACATATGTAAAAGCAGGGATATTTAACAAATCGGGTATTTATTTAAAACAAGTGTAAACCTAGGGATCTGGCAAAACAAGTGTCATTTAAAACATATTTAAAAGCACGGGTATTTAACAAATCGGGTATTCATTTAAGACATGTAAAAACATAAGGATCTGGCAAAACACGTGTCATTTAAAACATATTTAAAAGCATGGGTATTTAACAAATCGGGTATTCATTTAAAACGTGTGTGTGTACAAGGAACGGGAAACAATATAACAATAATTGAATTTACCTTGGAAAATATTAACACCTGTTTAAATAATAACTTTCATAAAAGAAATGAATCATTTACCGGAAAACAAACAAGCAATATACAACATGTAGGGTATCCAAGGAATCGGGGACTAGCAAGATGGCAACCACATGAAGCTAAGTCCTCTATCACTAAAGTGACATAGCAATAACTAGGCACTGATCTCAGTCACTCGAGGTGATGAGAAGCAGTGGATCTCATAAATACATATACATATACTAGGCACTGATCTCAGTCACTCGAGGTGAGGAGAAACAGTGGATCTCATAAATACATATACTATACATGACCACGGTAGCGAGCCGGGCATCGGGAACCACAGTAGCAATCTGCGGCATCGGGACAATACCACGGTAGTAACCGGGTAGAGGGATCCAAACTGCAGCTGGTGTCGCGACCCCGGACCGGGAATCCCAATCCGGGATCGGGACATTAGTGTGTGATGATTATTCAAGAGGATTATCTACATCCACAATACACAATTTATTTAATTTCCCACAGGTGTCCACGGTGAGGATTTCACAACCTTGCATGAATATTTCTTTTTAGTGCGGAAGCATGTAGCAAATCAAATAGTCAGACTATCTCTAGTCATGCAAGCATTAATATCAAATGTCAAAACTGTATCAGAAAGAGCAATGATCTATAGCATGTTTCCCAAAGGTTGTTAAAGTTAGACAAAATATCATTTAGTTATATTCCCCAAAATTAGAGGCCAACAAAGGCCAATATTACAAAATAATAACCCAAAGAATAGTTAACAAGTCCTTCCCAAAATGTTACGCCTCTTGGCAACCCGATGTCTACATGACATCGTCAGCACGCCACTCAACTAGAGGCTGCAGCTCACCTACCGCCTCCTCCGGCTCCTCCTCAAGGAAACCGGCAACGGGACCTGAGTACCAAAGCAAAGGATCAGACACGACGGTCTGGCAAGAGAGTGGGAAGATACAACAACATAAAATAGATGAAATATCTCGAAAAGCAAGGAAATCTGTTAAAGCAAGAACTCTCATAAAATAGATAAATCATTTGCTAGAAACATGCAAACAAGATAAAACATATGAGGTAACCAAGGGAATTGGGAATAACAAGGTGGCAATCACATAAAGCTAAGTCCTCTGTCACTAAAGTGACAACAGTATCACGGGACGTTGATCTCAGTCATACAAGGTGAGGAGAAGCAACGTAAACATATATACAATATAAATATACGGGAACGGGACCACGGTAGCGAACCGGGTATCGGGACGGGACCACGGTAATGACCGGGTGTCGGGATCCAAATTGCAGCTGGCGGGACGGGAGAGGGATTTCCAAGTCGGTGGATCAAAACGACAAGGTATCCAAGCTTAGTGATGCCGACTCATAGGATAAATAACACATCGAGACATATGCAAGTAAATAAAGTGCAAGTAAATCAATGAACGGGCAAGAATATTCAATAAATAACTTTCATTTCATATCGGGCAATAGTCTTCGGGACGGGTCCATGTTACTAGTGTAACCATCAAGCTTTCGGGAAAACAGATTATGTAAAGTAAATCTTGGAAAAGAAGAATAAAATGAATTATTACAATTCCGGGAAAATATTGATTTCAAGATCTATTTAAGTGAATAGGGGTCCCGTATGTCAATTATTGAAATAATTTGGTACTCCTTGAGTTTGAAGACATTCCGGGCTCCTTATGCACTTTTACTATTTTTAAAACTTAATATGAGCTTATGGATAGTACTAGATGCTATGATAGAAGAATCAAGACAATAACGGTCCATCCTAAGTATGATGTCAACCCGGAACCATCGAGCAACCTACTCAGTCACCGAAAGGAATTGAATTCGCGATACCCAAGGAAATAGACTTTGCATTTAGGTATGAAGAAGGTATCGTGTCGTTCCATCCCGTTCAAGATTGAAATAGATTGAACTTCGATGCATTCCGAACCAACCATGAAGAGCATTGGCTCAAGACGCTCTCACATATGGTCAAGTGAGTCCAAGGAGGGTAGCCAAGGTCCACAAAAAAAATAAATCTCAAAACCCACTGGACTCAAACTGATCGATCGGCCGATCGATCGGCCCAAAAAGCCTTACAGTTAAAAGTCAGACCGATCGATCGGCCTGTAGGTCCGATCGATCGGCACTGGGCGTGAAGCATGCCCGGGAACTTGATTTTTCTCCTTCTTGTTTCCTTTCCTTCCAACACCTCAACAACCACAATTAACTATGAACAAGGAGACTTAAACACATGATTCCCAGACATTAAATGAGGCTATCAAGATGTGTAAAGATCATTTATTTCAACCATGGAAAAATCAATGAAAATAATCAATGAAAGCATGAAAACCATAAATACTTCACCAAACCATTTCAAACTTAAAAACATCCAAACATTCACTTGCCTCAAGTCCAAGCTAGCCAAAAACAAGCCTCTACTCACTTCTTAAGCTTACTTCCAAGCTACAATCAAAAACCCCAAAAACAACCCTAAAATGGGTTACACAAGGAATGAAAATGAAATAACTTCCAATAATGCAAATGTAGCTTCCCTAAGGCTAGAAGATCACTAATCTAGGAGATGAATAAGATCACTTACTTGCAAGGTCCCCTAATGGACAATGTAAGCTCAAGGGAAGTCTCAAAGTTGATGGATTCTTCTAAAAATAGTATCAAGAGGAAGCTTGTGAGATGAGGAAGAGATTGGTAATCTCCATTTCTTGATTGATGAGCTCTTGGTGAGGCTTGGAGATGGAGAAGCAAGAAGAAGGAAAGAAAAGCAAGGAAGAACCCTAGACTCAATAGTTGTGCTGGAACATGAAAATGGAGAAGGAAGGGAAGGGTTCCTCTTTGTTAACACTTGGGTGGTTGGGTCCCACAACTTAAAGAACTACGTTGGCTGAAATCATCTCTCTCGGGTCCTCGGATGAATTCGACGAAGAAGGAAGAAATGTTCGTCGAAATATCTAGTTTCCAAAAAGTGTATGTTTCGCGAGTTTCGAGAATATTAAGTTTTGGGTACAGAATAGGTGTGAAATGACTGTTTTACCCTCAAGGCTATGAAATCGGGTTTCGGGGCCTCGAATGGACACGGGATCAACATGAAAGTTGTAAGAATCCACAAGATGAATGCAACGGGCCAAAAACACAATTTAAAACACGTCGGGAAAATTTCACAAGAAAATGCAAAGTCGAAAAAAGGGAACCCCCAAAGGGCCCCACAAGCTATCAATCACTCCAAAAGGCCCAAAACTAGAATCAAGGCTATTCCAAACCCAACTAGACCAAAAACACTAATCAAGCTTAGCACTAACACGCCACTTAATTAGCACTAAACGGGTTCACTCGGGTCGGGGTCTTACAGCTGGCGGGACAAGAGGGGGATCTCCAAGTCGGTGGATCAGACCAACATGGTTATCCAAGCTTAGTGGTGCTGACTAATAGGTCAAATAACAAATCGAGACATATGCAAATAAATCAAGTACAAATAAACAAATGGGCAGGACGGGGGTGCTCAAGGGCACACTGTCATTTCATGTCGAGCAATACATTTCTGGACAAGTAACTGTTACCAGTGTAACTTCGATGCTTTCGGAAAAACTAGTTATGTAATATAAATATCGGGAACAGTGAAATACAATAAACAATTAAGATTTCGGGAAACTGTCGGGTTCAAGATTTATTTGGAGTGAATAGGGATCCCGTATGTCAATCTAATAACAATTTGGTACTCTTTGAGTTTGGGGACATTCCGGGCTCCTTATACACTTTGAATTTTCAAAACTTCAAATAACATCTTCGTGATGTGGTTTCTTTTTCCAATGGCCTCATACATTTCTTAGTAAATCTCCCTGACATAGAGGGGTTCTCAATGAATAGTCCCAAAATGTTTAAATAGTTCATCATTGTCCCAACATAGCCTTTGACCGACAAAGCTCATCGCTAAAGCGAACCGGAGAGTTCGCTCGAGCGAGGAGCTCTCTGGAATGGTTGTTTGGGTGGGTTTGCTCGAGCGCAGTTGAGGTCGCTCGAGTGAACTCATTGGTTTGAGCGAAGTTTTTAGTGCGTTCGAACGAACGACTCTCTGGAACGAATTCTGGGATGTCCGCTCGAGCGACCAAGCTACTGGAATGCTCCGAACCCTTTTTCTGGACACTTCGCTCGAGCGAAGTGTCTTGTTCGCTCGAACGAACTGTCCAGAAACTGATTCCGGGGCAGTTCAACTCCTCTCTATCTCTTCCTTCTACAATCTCCTTTTAACCCCTTTATATACGCCACAAGAGGGGCTCAAAACTTCATCCAAATCAACATAATTCTTCCAACAACATCCATTCTAACCTCCTTTAACAATATCATATTCAAATACAATGAATAGAGGGAAGGAAACCACTACACACAAGAGTACATTTGAGATAAAACAAGGGAAAATTAAATGCTATGAACCAATAGATCTCTATGACAATAAATGCACTATCAAGGCTCTTCATGAGCATTCATTTCAAGTCAAAGTAATAAATAAGCATATATGGAAAAATAATAAAATCAACCACATTTCTATAAAACCACATGAACAACTTTGACCAAATAAAATGCATACCTTTCCAAGAGATTTAACAAGAGGGAAAGACCCATTAATATGAATTTTCGAAATCAATAAAAATGCGGCAAGAAGCATATGTGGAAACATGTATCAAATTATCAAGAACAAGTAACAAAATTTAGGATTTTCTCATAAAACTTGATGACGTTCAAACCATCCATTCATCCACTTGCCTTGGGTTCCAATTAGCTAATCAAGCTCTCCAAACATTCTCAAGAAATCCTACAAGCATAGCCAAAAACCCCCCAAAACAAACCTATTTAGAACCCTAAAATGGCAAATCAAGAACGACAAGGAATAGGCTCAAACCAAACTAGGAAATAGAACTTAAGGGAAAACCATAGCTCAACAATAGAAGATGGAAAGAAGTCCTTACCTCTAGGGCCATCAATCAACAAGAAGAAGCTTGAAATAGGGGCTGCCCACCTTGGTTTTGCACAATAATGGCATCCATGGGAAGCTAGAGAGATGGGGAAGAAGATGGCATGGTTGGGTTTCCAAATGGCAAGGGTTTCCCTCCATGAATGGGGAAGAGAAAACAAGAAGAAAAGGGAGGGGAGGCTCAGTTGCAGAGCTCCCCCTTTGGGCTGTAACAAATGAGGGAGAAGAGGGGAGAGTTATCTTTTTATAATGGGCGGGTGTGGGCCCCACCACACTTAAGACTTGCCAAGGGTAAAACATCATTTTCTGGGCCTCGGATGCGATCGACGAAGAAGAGGAAAATGTTTCTCATAAAATCTAGTTTTCAAAAAGTATAATTTTGGCATGGTTCTGGGATCTCGAAATTTGGGTCCAGATTTGGTGTGAAAAGACTGTTTTGCCCCTAACATTAGGAAAGTAGGGTTTCGGGGTCTCGAACGCGGACGAAGTCAACACGAAAGTTGTAGAGAATAACAAAATAAGTCAAATGAGGCTAAAAAAGAATTATTGGAAATTCAAATAATCTCCTAATTACGCGCAAGGTCACTAAAAGAACCCCCAAAGGGTCCCACTAATCATAAAGGCACTCAAAACTCCCCAAAACTAGTGAAAAAACATTCTAGCTCACAAACTCAACCCAACAAACACTAATCCCACTAAAAGAAACTAATCCACAAATAAAATAACACTAATCCAAGAAATTAGGGGTCGGGTTCTCACAATCATCACGAGTTGCTAATTTAATTTAAAGAAGTTAAAATTGGTCATAATTGGTGGTCATAATTGGTCACTAATTTGAAGCTCACCCTATTCACCCCCCCTCTAGGGTTCGGGTCACGCACTTTCAGTGCCCTCCACGCATCACCAAAAGCTCAAGTTCCCGTTAGAGAACGGGGACGACCGAGTTGAGGTGATTACGGCCGGGGGTGACAAACAGATGGCCAAACGGTGCATGATGGCTGTGGTGCCTGGAGAAGCAGAACCGTAGCATGTTCACATGGCTGAACTGGAAGTAGAGCTCGAGGACGTTGGCCGATCCCCAGAACAAAAGAGCATTAAAGATCTGACTGAGGTCAGGATCAATCCCAACGACCCCGAAAGATACTTCCTGCTAGGGAGCCAACTCCCAGAGACCGAGAAGTCCGAGCTCCTAAAATTCTTGTTACAGAATAAGGAAGTTTTCACTTGGACGCTCTATGAGATGCCTGGCATTGATCCCGAGATCATGTGTCACAAGCTGAACATGGACCCCAAGCACAAACCCTTGGTTCAGAAACCTCGCAGAACGGGGATCCCACAAACTGAACCGTGATCGAGGAGGTCAAGAAACTGTTGGAGGCTAAGGCGATCAGGGAAGTCCACTACCCTGACTGATTGGCCAACACGGTGGTCGTCAAAAAGAAGAATGGGAAGTGGAGGATCTGCGTTGACTTCACTAATCTCAATAAGGCATGCCCAAAGGATAACTTTTTGCGCCCAAAGATTGACCAAATGATTGATGCCACTGCAGGGCATGACAGGATGAGTTTCCTCGACGCTTACCGAGGTTATGATCAAATCCCAATGCATGGGCCTGACGAAGAAAAGAACGCGTTCATAGCATCTAGAGGCATCTACTGCTACAAAATGATGCCTTTGGGTTAGAAAATGCGGGGGCAAAATACTAGAGGCTGGTAACCAAGATGTTTCAGGCCTAGCTCAGCAAGACGATGGAGGTGCACATCGACGATATGGTTGTCAAGTCTAAAAGGTTACAAGACCACTTGGTAGACCTGAGTCAGACATTCAACATACTCAAGAAGTTCCAACTCAAACTAAATGCATCCAAGCGTGCGTTCGGTGTCGGCTCTGGTAAATTCATGGCAAGCCTGGTCACAAGAAGGGGAACTGAAGCCAATCCAGACCAGATCTCGGCTATCCAGATGGTTCAAAGTCCAACAACGGCGAAGCAAGTCTAGAAGCTTACTGGAATGGCCGTTGTGCTCAATCACTTCATCATCTGAGCTTTTGATAAGTGTCGACCCTTTCTTCAGCTTTTGAAGAAGAGTTCGAAATTCCAATGGACTCCGGAGTGCGACCAAGCTCTGTAGGAACTCAAAACTTATCTAGCTTCACCACCCTTGCTGTCTACACCAAAATAAGGGGAGGTGTTCTATCTGTACTTGGCCATCTCGGATGATGCAGTGAGCTCGATGCTCGTCAGAGAAGAGGACAGACAACAAAAACCCATATATTACACGTGCAAGATCCTCCTTGACGCCGAGACCAGGTACCTGTCACTAGAGAAACTTGCATTAGCACTTGTTAGTGCTTCTCGCAAACTCTCCCACTACTTCCAAACATACATCATAGTTGTTGTTACAGAACATCCACTTAAGTCCCTTTTCAGAAAGGCAGATTTCTTTGGCAGAATCTCAAAATGGGCCGTCGAGTTGGGGCAGTATGACATCCAATATCAACCCAGGACGGCGATCAAGGCCCAAGTTTTGGCAGACTTCATCGTTGAGTTTGTTTCTCCTAGTTAGGCACTGAGACAGCTCGACACCGAACCGGGGGGCAATGAGGAAGAGGTTACCAAAACAGAACAAGAACAATCTTAGAAATAGTTCCTTGATTCAGCATGGAAAGTCTACGTCGACAGATCATCAACCTCCAAAAGGGTTGGCGCTGGCATAGTCCTCTAATCTCTAGAGGGCCTTGTCATTGAGCAAGCCTTAACACTCAGCTTCAAGGCATCCAATAACGAAGCCGAATATGAAGCACTAATCGCGGGGCTCGGCAACACTAAAATCCTGGGGGCACAAAGCTGGTGGTCTTCAGTGACTCACAATTGGTGACGAGTCAGTTGAACGAAGACTACCAAGCTCGGGACGAAAGGATGACAACTTACCTAGCCCAGACGAAAAAGCTCCTTTCTCATTTCAAGAAAGTTGAAGTTAAATAGATCGGCAGGGACTCTAATTCTCATGCCGATGCTCTTGCCAACCTAGCTTCTACTGTCGAGGCTGGGAAGAAGAGAACCATCGAGATAGAGACACTGGAAAAACCATGTATAGAGCTATAACCACCTCGACAAGTTTTGTGCGTTGATCTCGGTCCAAGCTCGATGAATCCAATCATCGCCTACCTCAGGAACGATCAACTTCTAGAAGAAAAAAATGAGGCTCACAAAACCAGGCTGAAAGCAACTCAGTTTTGGTTATCTCCGGATGACAAGCTCTACAGGAAGTCCTACACCGGCCCCTAACTCCAGTGGGTTCACCCAAGTAGAGTGGAATACTTCCTCTATGAAATTCATGAGGGGATCTGTGAAAGCCACATCGGAGGTTGGTCGCTAGCATACCGAGCCATCAGCCAAGGCTACTGGTGGTCTTACATGCAGAAAGATGCCCAGCTCTATGCCAGGAAGTGCGAAAAGTACCAGAAGTTCTCACACTCTATTCACCAGCCAGCATAAGACCTGAACCCACTCTCTAGCCCATGGCCCTTCTCTCAGGGGGGCTTAGACATTATGGGACCACTTCATCGAACTCCAGGGAATAAGAGGTGGCTAATAGTAGCCACTGATTATTTCACCAAGTGGATAGAAGCCGAGGCATTATTTTCCATCACCGAGCAGGAAACGAAGAGCTTCGTGTGGAAGAATATCATCACAAGATTTGGAGTCCCATGGGCTTTGGTCTCGGACAACGGGACCTAGTTCGACTCCAATTTCTTCAGAGACTTCTGCCACAAGTTTGGCATCAGAAACCACTATTCCACTCTAGCCTATCCACAAAGCAACGGTCAAACCGAAAATTCCAACAAAGTGGTACTGATGGGCTTAAGAAGAGACTTGACCGAGAAAAGGGGAGATGTGTGGAAAAGCTCCCAAGTGTCCTCTAAGCATATAGAACTACTCCAAGGCGATCCACTTCGGCAACACCTTTCTCCTTGGCCTATGGGATGGAGGTCCTGATCCCTCTAGAGATCGGTCTTCCAACCCTGAGGTTGGAGCTTTTTGATCGAGGTCAAAATGATGTGAATCTGGTCTGAGAACTTAACTTGGTTGAGGAGCGAAGTGATGTAGTAGCTATCCGCCTAGCTTCTTACCAGTAGCAGTTGGCCAGAGGGTAGAACCAAAGAGTCAAAGAAAGGAAGTTTTTGGTTGGAGAACTGGTCTTAAAGAAGACACTTCCTACAGACAAGAATCCTAATGAGGGCAAGCTGTCTCCGAACTGGCACGGGCCATTCAAGGTGATCTCAGCTGCCGGGCGATCATCATAGAGGCTTGTGGACATGGATGGTAAAGAGTTACCACGACCATGGAATACGACACACCTCAAGAAATATTATTTCTAAATTGTAATCAGCCTACAAAATCAATAAAAGTATATTCTTGTGGAAGGATGTGCTTTGTCGCTTTCAATATACGCCATGTTACAGAACTCGACGACTATCTTACTTCGGTTATGAAACCAACTACACGAAATGCCAAGTTACAGAACTCGACAACTGTCTACCTAACTGGTGCGGAGCATTAGGGAAATGAAGGAAAAGCCTTAAATGGTTAAGGCACGCAAAGTTAGTGAACTCGGTGTCTACCTTAATGTTTTGAAATATGTATGGTTGCAGAACTAAGTATTCTACCACTGAGAAAAAGACCTTATATTCCTTTTAAGTTAAAGAACTTGATCCAATTTGCTCTCGTTCAGCTTGGTTGATAAACTAAGCTACAGAAAAATTTGGTATTTGGATACAAACTTCTCAAGTTAGAGAACTTGAAGTTCCGGTTATTAAACCAAGTTGTTCGTTTCGGTCATTAAACCAAACTTTGCATTTGTTACGGTTATTGAACCGAACTCAATGACTTAAAGTTTCTTGAGTTAAAAGAACTTAAGAGTATAACCGAGTTCCGGTTATCAAACCGAACTCAGTTACTAGGTTTCGGTTATTGAACCGAACTCAATTACTTAAGCAAGTTTGAAAGGAAGCATGGAGCATGAACAAACACATGAGAATCTCAAGAAATGATTGAAGGCAAGATTGAAAAAGCAGAATTGTATTCATCATTGCAATATTACATTTGTCATTACATTCTTCTTTTCCAAAAAACAAAAAAAGAGAAAGATACATCAAAAATAATTTCAACGGCAACCCTAGCATCCCTAATGTCGGCCTCAGCCGTAGTAGAAGGAACAACCAAAATAGGCTCAAGATGGACTTCGGAAGAAGGGGCGGTATCTAATTCCGACTCCGAGGGTTGGAACTTGGGCGAATTCTTATATGAGGGATGATCTTCGGGGATACCAGCCTCCTTCAGCGCACCCATCCACCCGAGCTCCCAAACTTTTTGGCTCACGTGCAGGACTTGAGCCTCGTACAACTTTGATGCTGCATCCACCCCGTCATCGAAAGCAGAATCCGCTTCGGCCCGGAGCTTGGTCTAGACCTCATCCTTTTACTTCTTAAGCTCGGCCACCATCTTCTTTTGCTTATCGGCCTCGGCCTTGGCCGCATCAAGCTTGGACCTGAGGCCGTGGACGATCGCCTCCAGCTCCTCCACCCTCTGGTTGCTCTCCTCCAAGGCTGCTTGGAGGGCCTTCCCCTCCTCCTCCTCCGCCTTCGCGATCCGAGCACTGGTCTGCCGGGTCCTCTCCAGTGGGGCTTGAGATCTTTGCAGTTCCTGTGAAAGAAACAGATTGTCAGAAAGAAATGACCGAGATCAAACACAAGAAATTTGTAAAAGGTTGAGACTTACCGAGAGAGGCGCCTGCATCGTCGCCACCACCAACGACACATCATCGGCCTCCCTGTGCCTCGCCATATCCTTTGGCAGGGCACAAGCATAAGCTAGTGCCACGATCACGAGAGGGTTCCCAGGCACCCAATCCTCCACCGTCAACGGCCTTTAGGGTTTGATCTGGAGGCTCGGTCTCCATGCATCCGGCCCGAGAGGTTGAGATGCCACGATGAGGCCGGGAACGTCCTTAATCGGACCCTCGATCCTAGCTCTTTTTGCTAGCTAAGTGTCCTCCTCCTCTTGCCGAGCTTCCAAGTTCGTGGATGGAGCATAGGCGTCAGGGGCTGCAGACGTTGAAGGAACCAGAGTGGTTGAAGGAGCTCGCCCCCGAAGACTAGGGCATTCAAGTCCTTAACCACTAGGAGACGTCTCGGCGGCATCTCTTCTCTTCTTTCTTCTGAGCTCGAAGGGGTGTATGAATCGATGGCTTGCTTGAGGTCGGCTACCTCTGAGTCGGATAACTGAGCAGTAGCCTCAGCACCCGAAGTCTCCTGGTTCTCGGCGCCGGTCAGAGCCAACACCGGCTCCTCGCTCTCTAATGGCTCACCGGCTCTCCTTTTGATAAAGGAGTGGTACCTCGGCTCGTACCCCAGCAGCGCAGAAGCAGCTCGACCTTTGTGACCTCGGTAGAGGTGGACAACCTCAAGCCAAGAGTCGTTCCTTTTCCACCCCACTCGGTTCGCCTCTTGTCTCCTTTCGCGGATGTCTGCACAACAAACAACATGTCAGTTCGGCAAAAACAGGAAAGAAGAATACAGAAACTAAGAAATGTTTGGTATTTACTTAGAGGAGTCCCGAGGCGACGAAGGACCCTATACGACCTCTCGAATTCGGTCTCAGCCTCCCCATGCTCCCAGTTGCCCGAGACGAACAACCGATCATCTCCGGCATACCTATTGGAGTCCTCTAAGTCTTGGATGAAAGGCACCCGTTTTGTCTTTACCCAGAGATAGTACATGTTGTCATCCCCTCCGGACTTATAGAGGTCATAACTATCCTCGATGTCACTGATACCGAGAATCTTATTGAGCTCAGCGGTGCCCATTATTATTTTGAAGTTGTTGGGCATCAACTGGCAAGGACAGAGATTCCACTTCCGAAGACAGATCCTCAGAAGCGGATGAAGAGGAAACCTAACCCCGCCCTCGACTATTGAAACTAGCGGAAAGACATCCAGCCGTCACGGAAAGTACGACCCTCAAAGGCATCGTCCGGATAATCTAACCTGACAACAACATCGTCTGGTATCCCGTACATGGCCCTAAACTCAACTAAGGCCTCTAGCGTATTTAACCAGTGCCTATAAATCCCCATATCTAAATATAAAGAGACTGGGAATACGAAGGACGGGGAATTGAAAGGACAAAGGGCCAGAAGCCCAAGACAGAACAGAGGAGAAGGAAACCCTGAAGAAACCTAAAGATGGAAATAGAAAGGGCAGTGAGAGACTTACGACGATGGGAAGAGACCCTAAGGACGCCGGACTTAGATCGGAAAAAGCTCGACAGTGGTGAATTTTCTCTTTGCAAGACTATTCTAAATGAATGCCAAAGTAACAAAACGAGGAACATGCACCTCTATATATAGAGAAAAGGGCACCCTTTTTCGAAAGACGCACGTGCGAGGCGTCGCTTTAAGTACTCCATGCATCTTTTCGAAGTGATTCGATGGTCAATCAGGTAGTGACACGTAGTACCGCCGGTACGTCTTCTGCATCGACTGAGGCGCACTATTAATTACCTCGGGCAGGCGAAGCGACATCGGCGTGCTATCAATTATCTCGGGCAGAGGAAGTGGCACTATGATGAGGATTAGATGTCAACAACCGACACCGAGATAAAATACAATTGTGTACTCAAAAGGGCTCTCCCGTCATAATACTTAGCTCCCGACCTCAAAGAGTTGAAGAACTCTAAAAGGCAAGAGCTAGGGGGCAATTGTGTGGGACTTTTCCCTAATAGCAAGATTATGCTAGTCTCGGTAACAGTACTAGTTTGGCTTATCTCGGTGTCGATTTGCAAATCGGCAATTGTGCCAAGATACCTCCAGCTCGGCAACAGTGCTAGCTAACACTGAGCTTGAGCTAGCTTTGGTAAAAGTACCAGCTAGGCTCACCTCGGTCTCGGTATAAGGCACATCGGCAACAGTGCCATGATACATCCATACCTGGTCTCGGTTTCATCTTCATCTCGGCCAGATCAACTAAGATGAGTATTGAGTAATAATTGTATTCCCATAAAATTACGGCTATGTTACAGAACGTACTGACTGATAAGATAGGCGCCGGATATAGATAAGCGGTTGTCCTTATCCGACAATCACATCCGCAATAATATAAGAAGTCAAGGCATGGTCCGATGGGACAGTACCTCCACCTACCTCCACTACGGAAATATGGTATGGGCTGATGGGATAGTGCCTCCACCTACTTCCACTAAGGGAGCGTCATATAGGACTTCCGCCTATATATATATAAGGGTAAGATCCCAAAGAGGTAAGCAATACAACGTGACTCAGCATAAGCATGCACATAGTCCAAACCTTGCCTTTCTTCTCCACTCACTCATCCTTTGTTCAGCAACTGTACTAACTTAGGCGTTGGAGTGCCTCTGGCTGACTGTAGCCAGGGCCTCTAACCTCCATTTCCTTCCCTTTCAGGTCTCGGGCGTTCGATCGCTCCTCAAAAGATACTTAATAACAGTATTACGAGTCTTATACTAGCCTAATCAAGTCCGTAATATTTAGGCACTTACAGTTACATTTATAAGTTTATTTGCATTTATGTGTAACATAAGGTGGGAAATGGCAATTAAGGCCATTTAGCATCAAAGATTTTACATTTAATGCCACTTGCAATAAGGTGCTAGTACAAGTCTTTACACTGATTGTATTTGGTTAAGCAATTAATTGGTGATGAGTTCAAATCCAATCAACCAATTTTTTTCTGTTTATTTGGTTCCCATACTTGTACTTCAAACCATTCAAATTTTTTTATTGAATATATAAATCTTAAGACCTTTAAGTTGATGATCTTAAATCTTAATGGATTTGAGTAATTTGAGATAAAAGGTCGAAAAATTATTGAAAGGTAAGTAACTTCTTTATATTTTTTATTGAAATATAATAAAAGGTCAAAAAGATCTCAACCTATAGATTCAAGTTTTTGCACTTGTGTGGTCCTTCAATTCATCAGAGCCATTTAACTTCATGTTAGTGATTTGCATTAATACCTTTAGTTTTTTTATCTTAAATTTTCATGGGTTTTGAAAAATTTATGAAAAACAACCAAAAGATATGAAGATTCTAAAAATGTTGGATGTACTTCTTGTGAAAAGAGTGATTTTGACAAATATGAAAATCTATTTCACATATGTACCATTTCCATATATAAAACTCATTCTTCTATCTCAGTGTAAAAGGGCAAACGACTCCTTATGTGTAAGTGCAGAAAATATAACTCACAAGATTAGGGGGAGCCTTAAAGGACTTATCCAATCAACTGTGGAGAGCTAGTCATTTCAGGGACTTGAAAGGGGAGAGAAAACAATCAGAGGACCCTGGCTGTGGGAAGCGCAGGGCTCTCTGATGCCTAAGTTAGTGCAGGGACTACGGTTGGAGAGGAAGAGAGGCAGAGTAACGACTAGGAGGTTGCATGCATGTGTCTGTACCTAGTTTTTGGAAGGTCTCCCCTTTATAAAAGCAAAGTCCTAGATATTTGATAGTGGACCTAATGATTTGACTGCTAGTGTCTCATTAGCCCACAGAGTAATTAATGAGGATCCATCATAGCCCACATTGCATTAAATGAGGGTTCGA
This sequence comes from Cinnamomum chago, assembly GCA_038049695.1. Classification (NCBI taxonomy): domain Eukaryota; kingdom Viridiplantae; phylum Streptophyta; class Magnoliopsida; order Laurales; family Lauraceae; genus Cinnamomum; species Cinnamomum chago. The sequence continues at coordinate 55,387,497 of CP142451.1, forward strand.
TCAGCTCATATTGCATTAAATGCCAGTTACATTGGGCCTGATCACGCCTTGACCTGCGGGCGGCAAAGGTCCCATCGGACCCTTTCTTGGGCCCTGTCCTGGTATCGTAGCAGCCACTGGATGTGGTTGTCAGGGATTTGAGGAGGATTCTGGACGGCTGGGATGGTGTATCTGTCCCATTAGCGCATACCTGCATCTTGCCACGTGTTTTAGGGTGAGGCGTGGCTGTCAGGACCTGTCTCGGTTGGCAGTTCGTCATACAGCCACAGCAGAGGCGCGACTAGGGCCGAGGTGCGCAGCCGAGACCGAAATGGGTGTGCTAAAAGTAGAACCAAGGTGAGATAAGATGGTTCTTACCGACACCAGCTTAGAAATTGGCTGAAGCCGAGGTGATGCTGACGAGCGCCACAGTCGATCATAGTCTACATAGACCGAGATCAAGCCTAGTCGGTGTTTTTGCAAAAATCAGATTAAACTTTGGTGTCACGGAAATGCCCCCACACAATTACCCCCCAGCTCTTGACCTCTAGGGTTCCTCAATCTCTTGAGGTCGAGAGCTAAGCTAAATTTTGAGGGAGTGGATTTTCGTGCCATCTTGATGTCGATCATCGCTGTCGTTTGGCCCTTATCCTGATTGTTTTCCTATTGAAGGGTTTAAGATTGCACCGCCGTCGCTTCGTCTGCCCGAGGCAATCAATGGAGCGATAAATGTGGCGGCCATGATTAATATGGGGAGGCGGACCGACTATACCTCGTGTCACCATCTGATGGGCTTCCCTATTAGTTCGAGGAGGCGTGTGGAGTGATCGAGGAGACACTTTGCACGCACCTACCTTTGAAATTCAGGATGGCGCCCATCTCCCATCTTTATATTCAGTTCGCTCCCCCACCCCCTTTCTTCGTCTTTACTTTGGCATTCGTTAGAGAGGGAACCTTTAGCAAAGACTTCCATTAGAGGACTTGTAGCAGAGAACCATCGTCTAGTGATTCCCGTCGCCGTTGGCATCTTCCGGCCCCGTCCCACCGTCAAGTTTGTGAGTTTCTCTTCCCTGACTCCTTTTCTTATGTTTCCCCTTACTTTTAGGGTTTCTGTTTCCCCCTTTTCCTTTTGTTCTATCCTTCGCCTTGCGTCCTAGCTTCTATTTTTAGGGTTTTTTAGGAATGGGGATCTATAGTTACTGGATAGACACCCCCCAAGCCCTGATAGAGCTCAAGGCAGCATACATGATCCCGGAGGATGTCCAGGTGAGGCCTGCTGACCCATCTAGCTTGTCCGACGGCTTTGCCTTCAACAGAGGCTAGATGTCGTTCCCCTTAGTCGCCATCAATGAAGGTGGGGTTAGATTCCCTTCATCCTCTCCTCAGGTCGTGCCTTCAGGCATGGAACCTGTGTCCTTGTCAATTGGTGCCTAATTACTTTAAAATTATCATAGACGTCGCCGAGCTGAACAGGATTCTCAGTGTCCATGATATCGAGGATGTGTATGACCTATGCAAATCCTGAGACGGCGGCACATATTACCTCCGCGTCAAGGTGAAGTGTCAGCCCCTCGTCACGGCCTTGGAGGACTTAAACAAATACGCTGGGGTTGATCGCCTATTCGTCTTAGGCAACAAGGAGTTCAGGGCGACCGAATTCGAGTTGGTGAGGAGAGCTCAAGTCCCGTGATTCCTTGGGACCCCACCGAGTAAAGCGTTGACCCCTTCTGGGCTTCGGATCTTGCTTTTGTTTCACTTTCGCTGGAACTAACCCTCTTGTTTCTTGTTTCTTGGACAGGTTTTTCCCAGAGGAAGCGAGACACGCAGTTAGACCGCTGGAGGAGGAACACGGTCTGGCTGAACAAAGTCTACAGATATCGGGGCCACCAAAATAGAGTCGCACACTCTTTGCTTGGGTACGAGCCGAAGTACTTGTCCTACACAAGGAAGTCGGGTCGTCCCGGGGAGGCTATCCCTGCCATCGCTGAAACTGAGAGCAAGGCGATTTCTGGTGCCGAGGCCTCCATATCGGCTGCTGGTGTCGAAAGCGATCCGCTTCGCGAGATCGAGAATTATTCCTCTCCAAGTGCCGAAGAGATGGAAAGACGCCGACCAACTTACCAGCCGCTCAACCTGGAAGATGCTCTCTTCGGATATCAGGCAGCTGGGTCCTCCACGCCGCTGGGCCTTCCTCTTCTGCTATCGTCGTTCCACCGAGCTCGGCCGTATCGGTGGGACAGAGAGCGGCCTAGAAAGAAGGCCAGGGGGGAGGCTTCCAACAAAGAAGCTCGGCCGCATTCCACCGAGGTTGAGAGGGAGAGGTCTCCTCCCGAGGCGCGGTCTGGGGCAGGGGGGCCGGAGGAGTGAAGCCCCAAACTGCCCTTTGTGACTGCAATCGAGCCAGATGCGTTCAGGCCAGACCTCGAGCTGTGTCCTGGCAGGCTGTTGAACTTTGAGGACTGGCTGATGGGCAACTTGGTTGTGATTGCGGCCCTCAGTAGTGATGGACCTCGCCCCTCCGTTCCTCCTCCGCTGCCATCCGCCCCGGGTCTGTCGGGGTCCGGAAGGAGGGAGAGGGAAGAAAGAAAGGCGGGTATCAACATTTTGTGGGTATGCCATATTTTCTTTTCTACTTGGAATTTAGAGTAGTGATCCGGAGATTCACCTTCACAAGTAGAAAGGAAATCAACTTTTTCCTAACTTTCCATTGCACACATATTTTAAAGAAAAGAGACAAGTTTGTTTTGAATGCCGTGAGAGGCGATTTTCTTTGTTCGTCGTGAAAGGCGATTTTGGTGCCGTGAAAGGCGATTTTGCCGTGAAAGGCGGTTTACAAATCTCATCAATAATGAAAAGACAAGAAATGTGAATTTTGTGTCTCTTTAAGAAAAAATACAATACAATAGAAAAGAAAGAAATGGAATCTAACTTTTCATGCGATTGTGGGGGGACCCATTCAGATCGACGGTCGCGAGTCATGTATGGACTCCGCCATCGTCCTTCAGATGAGAACTTTGATGCTTGATTTCTTGGCTTGGCTCCAACCTCAGATTTTTAGAGGATAAGGACCAAGGTAAGGTCCTATATCCGGTAAAAAGCTGAGCAGACGGGCTGAAAAGCTGCATCTAGCCATGTTGGATAGAAGGAGAGGTGGCCTTGGGGGGGGGGGGTGCTCCGCCGCTGGTAGGCTTGATTTTGTTTCCGAGCATCGAAACTGGGTCAAACGTCATCGGAATGTCCTGAAATTTGATGTGCAGCCCTTTGGAGGTATGTAGAAGCCGCCCATGTGTTCTGTTTAATGAGTGGCGACCTCGGTAATTCTCGCTACCTAAGGGCTTGATTTTACTGCTCGAGAGTTGATGGAGTGTCAAACGGTGTCGGTTTGACTTGAAACTTGACATGTAGCCTTTCAGAGGTATTTTGAGACCATCCGTAGGCTCTGATCGAAGATTTGGGGTCTTCGACACTGTCGCCACCGGGAGCTACTGCTTAGCTGTTGGAGAAGTGAAGATAGGCCAAATGATGTCGGAATGGCCCGAAACTTCATGTGTACCTCTCTTTTGGCTGTTTTGAATGACCTTGCAGTTTTTGTTTGATTCTGACAAGATCTGATGCTTGAAGTGGCGCCTGCCTATTTGGGGTAGGATGCGGCTCCATGTAGCTTTTGGTGTGAAGAGGCAAAGTGACATTTTTTGTGTCAACAAATGCCCCCTCAAGGTACAGCGACGATGGCTTTTGCAGTCGATGTGCCTCGAAGAGAATCTTGAAGGAGAGCTTCTGACTTGACCAAGAGTCTTTGAGCATTTTTTTTATAGAGTAGCCTTTTGAGCTTCCAGGGGATTTTATTGTAGTGGGAGGGATCACGTACCATTTCAAGGCAAAGTTTTGAGAATTGACATTTGGGATTTGGATTTTGGGTTTTGGATTTTTTGGGTTTTGGATTTTCCCTTTTGACCTTGTGAACCTAAAGGCTTTATGTGGCGCATCAGGCGGTCAAGTAGGATTTTTTTTTGTTTTGTTTTTGACCTTGTAACCTAACAAGCTGTATGTGGCAGGTTAGGGGGTCGGGTTTTTGGTTTTTTGATTTTGGCCTTGTGACCTAACAAGCTGTATGTGATAAGTTAGGGGACCGAAAGTGGGTTTTTTGGTTGGCCTTCTGACCTAACAAGCTGTATGTGGCAAGTTAGGGGACCATGGTTTGGTTTTTTGGTTACTCTTTGGGACAATTTTTTTTTGAGTCCATCGGAGTGGTTTTGGATTTTGGAAGAATGTCAATTTCAAGGTTTTGGCTTAATTTGGTTCATGATGTGGGATGGTTTGGATTTTGGAAGCTCATGAGGCTTGGAATTTTTGTATGGCCCAATCAACTCAAAAGAGGCATGGAACCAAAATTTTTTTTTTTTTTTGTATGCTCTTGGTAAGAGGAATTTTGACTAAAAGCCACTTTTAGTGCCTAGGTAGTCAAACCTGGCTCATATGGGCAAACCCATGGGACCTTAAGCTTTGAAAGATGGCTTAGATCTCACATGGTGTCGTTTTTGTAGAGAATATCTAAAAATATCTCCTTTGGGTGGAGAATATCTAAAAATATCCTTACTTTGAGAGATTTTCTCAAGTTTCCTTGATTTTGGGAGAGATTCTCTCAAAATATCTTTCTTTGGGAGAGGATATCTATCATTCCCTTTCTTTTTGGAGAGAATTTCTCAAGGAATCTTTGTTTTGGGAGAGAATATCCCAAGTTTCCTTTTCTTTTGGGAAGGTTGCCAATTTTTAGCACTTACCTCCTTACTTTTCTCCTCTTTCCTCTTTTGGTTTGCTCTCTTCTATAAAAGCAAGGGAGCTGGGATCTCTTGCTCCTATTGCTTTTTTTTTGCAAAAGTCTTCAAGAGAGCTCCAAGACTTTCTTTTCTTCAAAGATCTTCAAGCTTTTCTTCTTCTTCCTCCATGGCTTCAAGTAAGTTTTTTTTTTCTCAAGAAATTGCATGTAGGAGTAGAAAGAAAGTTTCTTTTCTTTCTTTTTTTCTTTTGCTCACGATTTTTTTTTTTTACCATGCACTGTTTTTTTTTTCTCTCTTTTTTTTTTTTTGCTCACCATGATAATGAGGTTTATGCAATCCAAGATGTTTATGCACATACTTTTTTTTTCTTTTATGCATCAAGATAGAAAGTTAGAGTCTCTAGGTTAAGCCAACATGAATTTTGACTTAGACAAAGTTTGATTGGTTTTGACCAAGTTGGGTTGGAATTGGTCAAACTTTTTGTCAAAGTTTTTCCTAGTGTCTAATGCATGATGATTTTTTTTTTATGCATGATTTTTGTAAATTGGATTGGGAGCATGATGATGCACACCTGAAAATCTTTTGCAAGTCTTGGGATTTGAAGCTCGCAGCAATGTTGAGCTCTTTCCTAGTCTTGCGGGATTTTGAGGAGCTTTGCAAGTTTTGGAATTTGAAGCTCGCAGCAATGTTGAGCTCTTTTCCGATCTTGCGGAGATTTGAGAAGACTAACTTGATCTCGCGGCAATGTTTGAGTTCAAGCTTTCTTTGAGAATCCTTCGTTGATTATGAGCATCGTGGTGATGTTGAACTCATCTTCAGGCTTCCAATCTTTTTTCGGGGTGTTTCCCTTTTCTTCGGAATTGCCCCGGAGCCATGCCAAAATTTCGCTAGGATTTTTTTTAGCAAAATTCTGTCATTTTGGTGATTGATTTTCTTTCTTTTTCTTCCATTGCAGGTAGTTCCTCTAGAACGAACAAGGGTAAGGAGCCCGTTACCGATGCACCTTGTCGATCTGCCAGATCTTCCAATGCGGCCGTACAGCAGGCCTGGGAGAAGGTCCAATATGTGGAGAGAAACTTGGAAGAGTGTGACTCTCTTAACCGAGATGAGATGAGACAGCGACTGATCGCTCTCAAGGATGAGGAGTTTTACAAGATTATGGCAAGCAATCGTCCTTGGGTCATGGACGATCAGAGCGTTGTGCCCAAGCCTACCTTTTTCTTTGGTGATGCAGCCCCTGATGACTCGTCATACCAAAGGAGATGCTTTCAGTTCTCTTACACAGCTGATGGTGAGGAGAGAACCATTTCTACCTGATCGACTTTTGATCGTACTATTTCGATCATGAGTCTTTCTCCCACATGCTCTAAGAGAGAAGATCCTCCAAGCTGGGTGAAGAGGACCAATGTGGTCAAGACCGGGGTTTTTGTTGGCGGTCCTTCTGGTTATGCAGAGAAGTCGCCTGTCTGTCTGGACATGTTGATGCCGGCCAGCGGCTACCAAGGACCTGATCATCCATCGGTTGATTTGAGACCGGTGGGCCTTGGCATTTTCAGGGGTGATGGCAGCAATTGGGTGAAGCCTTTTCGACTTCGTGGCCGTTTCAGTGTTGACTCGAGCTGGGAGTCGTGGACTGATCACATCCTGCAGATTGGTGGTGCCATTCTGAAGGAGGCCGAGATATTTGATGCGGTTCGTGCTTTTAGGCAAACCGTGATTTTCTCCGATGAGGCTTTTATGGCCATGCTGGAGTCCTTCCTTCCACAAACCAACACCTTCATTGTTACGAATGGTGAGATTGGTTTTTCTTTGAAGGAGCTAAGTGCCATTACCGGGCTGCCCATCCTCGGCAAACTCTATGAGGAATTTATGCCGATCGACAGCGTCCTTGAGGAGCAGTCTGAGGAGTTCATGCTTTTGTACTTTCAGCTCGTCGCCTTCTACGATTTTTTGAAGGAGAAGGAGGGCTCGAAAGTCCGGTGCAGCAGTTGGAAGAATTTTGGCTCTTTATCTCCCAACTTCTTTGGCAGTGGAGAATCTTCTGAGAAGAATCTGGCTTCGAAGAAGATCTCCGTTATGCGAGAAAATCTGAAGGAATTCTTCGCAAGCACAAACGCCATTTGTTCCGACATCGCGCTGCGAAGAGATCTCGCTATGTACCTCACTTACTGGCTAGGTGAGGCTGTCTTTGCTGGAGGAGATGGGACGCACATCAGGCCGCATTGTGTTTTTCCGACTTGTCAGATGGCGTTTGGAGAGCAGCTAGCTTTGGTGCCGGCTCTTTACTCTTATTTATGTACCGAACTTCAGGCTGCTGCTTTCTTGGTCCGGCTTGGGCTCCCCATGAACAGAGTATATTCAGCCCATATTTTCTATTCGTGGTATGTGTACCACTGTCCTGGCTTTCACCGTTTAGGCACCGCACAAGATGATGACCCTTTCATGATTCGGTTGGCTAGGGGAAAAGCCGTTTCCGATTCACTTTTGTCTGCCCGCTTGAGAATCCGACGATTCAGGGATGTCGAGATTGGGCAATCTTCAGTGAAGCTTTCTCCGGATTTGCGGAAGGAGGCTTTTGATTTTGGTGTCTCCCGTGATTCCACTAGGGCAGGATCGGGAAGACACTATTCTTTGACCAACGCAGAGAAGAGGTGGCTTTTAAACATACGTGTTGGCACGATGGTGTACCGCAGACATCTTTTTGTTGACATCCAGCCGTATGTCCCTTCGCGTTTTGCGTTGCAGTTAGGCTTCTCTCAAGGCGTTGTTGGAGCGCCTTCGAGCATGGTGAAGTGTTTTGGAGGTTTGCAGGATGGGAGAAATTCATGGGCTTTCTATAGTGCGGAGGACACTACTGCCATGATTTACTATCCTGAGTTGCCCACTTTCTGGACTGCTGGCTTCACGAAGTGGTTCGTGGAGAGCTTTGCTGTGTACCGAGGGCTTTCCAAGAAGGAGCTGAATGTCAAGCAATCTCCTGGGAAGGGTCTTGGTAGATCAGATGGCGTCTGTCGAGAGGAAGTTTTGTTCTTCCTTTCTGGAGAGAAGCATAGGATAGGCTTTCTCGAGGAACAGGATGTCATCAGATCCGGAGCCGCACAAGAGATACCTGTTGAGGTCTTGAGACAGCTCGAGGAGGAGGAAGTCGAGATCGACGCTTGGATGCAAGCGGAGCAAATGAAGGCTTCCATAGGGTCCACTGGTAGGAGCGGGCCGTCTGGTGAGGAGCCAAATGGAAGTCCTGACTTTGACAGTGAGGCAGGTACTTCAAGTAAACCGGCTCGTAGAAAAAAGAGGAGGAGAGGACAGCGTCGCACTGAGAGACACCACAAAGACTCTCCTGATCTGGAAGTCCCTCCTACCATTGCTGAGGAGGTATCAGGAGATGCTGATGAGCCTCCAGAGAAGAGGAGTCGTGAAGAAGAGACTGCCGATGATGGTATGATTCTCCTTCTTTTCCATTTCCGCTTCCTTTTTTTTTTATAAGAGATTTTTTTTGACCTGTTGTTTTCTTTCTTTTACAGAAGATGAAAACTTGGTGATGCCCGAGGTTCCTGTCGATGAAGGGGTGATGGATCCAGTTGCGGCATCTGAAGAAGAGTTGAGGGACTCTGGGGAGGACCCAGAATCTCCACCTGGTATGAGGATGAATTTTTTTTTTCTGAATGCTGACATTTTTTTTTGTCAGCTGACTTGCCAGAGGATTCATACTTCGAGCCATCTATGGATATGGCTTTCGACGATGCCTCGGATGAGCAGATGGAGGCAGAAAGTACTCCACTAGTTATGGAAAAAAAGGTATTTCATAGTGATAATCTTGACATTGATTTTTTTTTTGACAAGATCATATTCATACCTTTTCTTGTGTTTTTGCCAGCAGGTTGTGAAGCAACAGGAGAAGTTCCTTCGTCTTCCTCAGGGCCAGAGTAGGAGATGCCAGCAGCCGATCCAGAAGTAGGGGCTTCTTCTACCAGTCCCGTCATGGCGGAGGCGGGACTTTGTGGTGATATTACTTCTTCAGTGGCTCCGATTGGAAAGAGCCTTTTTGATCTCTTCTCCACCACGACCTGACATGGGCAGTCAGCCAACAGATCGTGGTGAATCTTCATCTGGGCCATCCCTCCAATATGCAAAGAAGGTGTTGAAGAGTGTATTGAGCTCATGGGTTGAAACTCTCTTTTCTGGCCATTTGGAAGCTGGTTTTGGCATGGTCAAGCATGTACAGGACATCCTTGCTGACAGTGCAGAGGTCGGTCTGGACGTTGCAAGTACCAAGGCCTTTGTTGATGAACTCATTGCTTTGGGTGACAAATGGACCGAGACCAAGAATTTCCCAAGCGGTGACTTCTTCAATGAGATGTTTTTGTAGCCATCCGGTAAGATCAAATCTGAAATGGATGAGATCTCACGGGCTCGGAAGCAATTCGTTCGGGAGAGGAACGTTACCGAGTTGGCTATCATCAAGCTAACACAGGACCTGCACTGTCTTGATAGGGAGGTCACAGAAGCTAGGCAGCGCCTTGAGCAATTGCAAGAACAAAGTGCTGCCAAATGGACTGCCATTGTAGAAGCCCATGCTAAAGAGGGAACTCTGATTCGCCAGGTTGAAGAAGCCGGTAGCAGCCTCCAGAGAAAGACTCAGGAGTATGAGCAGTGGCAAATTCTCTGGGAAGAGCTTCCTCGTGCAGAAGATGGGTCGCGGCGTTCTGCCGCGTTTTATGGCAAGATCTTGAAGAATCGCGGCCTGGAAGCTTTAGAGGCTAAGGCCATGAGTCTGCTTGAGGAGCTGGATCTTTGGTTGAAGACCATGCTAGACTGAGCTCTTGATTTATAACAAACTCTTTTCTTCTTTTCTCTCTTCTTCTTTTTTGGTACCTCTATGTAAAACATTTTTGGTACTCTATGTACCTTTTACTTAAATTCTTTTTGGTGAAAATAAGCAAAGGTTGGATGAGAATGTTTATTTGAGAATTTTCATCAAAAGGTTGTCATTTTGTGAAAATCTTTTGTCAAAAGGGTTGTTTTGGCATGAAAGCCAGATTTTGCGGCAAAAGCCAGGGTTTTTTTTTTTTTAGTGGTTTGAAAGCCGAATTTCGAGATGGCATGAAAGCCGAAATTTGTGTTTATGGCATGAGAGCCGAGATTTTGGATGGCATGGAAGCCGAAATTTTGAGGTGGCATGAAAGCCGATTTTGGTGGCGTGAAATCCAAATTTTGGGATGGCATGAGAGCCAAATTTTTTTTTGAGATGGCATGAAAGCCGAATTTCGAGATGGCATGAAAGCCGAAATTTGGGTTTATGGCATGAGAGCCGAAATTTTGGATGGCGTGGAAGCCGAAATTTTGGATGGCGTGGAAGCCGATTTTGGTGGCGTGAAAGCCAAATTTTGGGATGGCATGGGAGCCAAAGATTTTTTGTGGCATGAGAGCCAAGATTTGGTTTGTGGCATGAGAGCCGGTTTTGTTTTTGGTGTAAGAACCAGATTTTGTTTTTGGCATGAAAGCCGAAATTTCTTTTTGGCATGGAAGCCAGATTTTTTGTTTTTGGCATGAAAGCCAGATTTTTTTTTTTTGAAAATCGAGTTTTGTTTTGTTGGCATGGAAGCCGAATTTTGATTTTTGGCATGAAAGCCGGATTTTTGATTTTTTGGCTTGAAAGCCGGATTTTTGGCATGGAAGCCGGGTTTTTTGGCGTGAAAGCCAGGTTTTTGGTTTTCAAAAATGCAAGTATCGACTAAAAGTCGCCTCCCTGCTGAATGGTATTGCAAGTATCGATGGAATGTCGTCTCCTTGCTCATTCGGTTGCAAGTATCGATGGAATGTCGCCTCCCCGCGGATTTGGGTGCAAGTATCGACTAAGCGTCGCTTCCCTGCTTTTTTTCTTCAAAAATTTTGTTTTGTGGGCATCGATGGAATGTCGCTTCCCCACGATTTTTGAATTTTGAGGTTTTTTCGAACCTTTGTTTTGTTTTTTGTTTGTTTTGAAATTTGGGTTGTGGATATCAACTGGAACGTTGCGTCTCCACGATTTTTGAAATTTTGGGGTTTTGGAAGTATCGAATGGGTGTCGTATCCTTCCGATTTTGGGTTTTGCAAGTATTGACTGAACGTCGCTTCCCTGCGGTTTTTGAAAAACCATTTTTTGTTTAAAGACATGAGGGTCGTAAATTTTGACTCAAAACCATTTTGGTGGTAAAAGCCGGGGTGGACTAGGGCTGAAATCCCTAGGTCCTGATTTTGTTTCAAACCATGAATTTTGGGTTCAAGGATCGAAAATTTTGGTCAAGTTTGGGAAGAGGCTCCTAAACTTGGATTTTTGGATTTGCTTTTTTTTTTTGAACAATGAAACGATGAAAGAAACATTGTTTTGAGGGGTTTTTTTTAGAAATTTCAACAAGAGGATGAAAATTCCAAAAGGAGTGGGTTTGACGAGCAGATACCTAGGAATAGGCTTTGGCCGTGTAGACATTGCTCTGACCCGGTGGGGAAAGCCTTCAAGGGTAGTACCGCTTCAAGACCTTTCCATTGATGGGCAGCATACACCTGTCACCCTCCATATTTAGAAGAGCGTATGCGCCGTTGGAGAAGATTTTGTCGATGACGAAAGGTCCCTCCCATTTTGGTTCAAATTTGCCTTTGGATTTGTGAGCAAAAACCATAGGTCTTCTTACTGTAAGAACCAAGTCTCCCTTTTTGTAGGCGCGTTGCCTGACCTTCTTGTCAAAAGATCCTGCCATGCGTGCTTGGTAGAGTTCAATGTTTTGTAGAGCTTCGAGCCGTCTCTCATCGAGATTATCCAGCTCTTGAAGTCTCAATTTGACATTGCTTTCTTGCGTCATGTCATTTTGTAGAGATACCCTTAAGGAAGGAATTTGAACTTCCAAAGGGACAACAGCTTCGCATCCATAGACCAAGGAGAATGGTGTGCTATGGGTTGGTCCTCGAACGGTGGTTCGATAGGCCCACAAAGCTTCAGGCAGTTTGTCGCCCCAATCTCTTTTGTGACTAGAGACCATTTTCTTGAGGATTTTGCAGAGCGTCTTGTTGAAGGCCTCTGCTAGTCCATTCGCTGCCGGATTGTACGGAGTTGAAGGACAACTTTGGATTTTGTATTTGTCGCAGAACCTGTAAAATCTGTGATCCCGGAATTGCGGTCCGTTATCATGGACGAATCTTTTAGGTATGCCGAAGCGACAAATGATGTTGGTGTGCAAGAACTGAAGGACTGATGAGGTCTTCATTTCACTAAGCGCGAATGCTTCTGACCACTTGGAGAAATAATCCGTAGCGGCGAAGATGAAGCGATGACCTTTGCTCGATGGAGGGGAGATAGGACCTATGATGTCCATACCCCAGGCTTCAAAAGGCCATGAGATCGCTGTAGGATGCAGCCATTCTGGAGGCATGTGGACATAGTCTCCATGAATTTGGCATTGTTGGCAGCGCTTAGCAAATTGCATTGCATCAGCCACCATGGTAGGCCAATAATAACCTAACCTTTTTATCTGATCGTAGAGCTTAGGGCCAGCCTGATGGGCTCCACAAAGACCAGCATGTACTTCTTTGAGTGTTTCTTCAGCTTCTTGTTGTGACAAGCAGCGTAGAAGTACTCCGTTGTAGGATTTTCTATACAGAATTTTTGAAGGAATATCCAAATGAAAGTTCGGGGCTCGTCTTTGGATGCTTACCCGTTCTTTTGGATCTTCAGGTAGGATTCCGAACATTATGTAATCAATGAACGGATCCCTCCAGTCGCCGATCAGAGGTTTAAGGACGGAGATCCGACTTCCAACCACTTGGTGGCATTCAGCAACTGCTTGATGTGTGTTGAGAGGAGGGAGAATCCTTTTTTGACACACTGTAACTTGCATGTTTTCCCATTCTTGGATTGCCATAGACGCAGCAAGTCCAGCCAGGGCATCTGCACGAATGTTTTCACCTCTGAGGATGTGGGTGATGTGACAGATGTCGAAGTTTTGTCGAAGCGATTGTGCCTTGTTGTAGTAAGGCAACAGATCGGGCTTCCTGACTTCAAATTTCTGATTCATCTGGTTGACTATCAGTTGAGAGTCTCCAAAAGCTTCCAGCGTAGTGATGCCGGATTCGAGGGCGAGTTCCAATCCTATGATCCGGGCTTGGTACTCAGCTGCATTGTTTGAACATGGTTCCAGTAGCGAGAATGCATGCGGAATCATGTATTTATCGGGACTAACAAAGAGAATGCCAATTCCCGATATTTGATTTCCCTTTTCATTTGTCCTGGTTGCGCCATCGAAGTACATGTGCCAGGAAGCATTTGATAAGGAAGTCTCCACATTATAGACAGGTTCGTCTGGGAGGTCATCCCTGAGTGGAGAATCTTTAGGCAATGGATGCTCCGCGAGGAAGTCTGCTAGAGCTTGGCCTTTGATTGCTTTTTGTGGTACATACCTAATGTCAAATTGTGACAGGAGGATGGACCATTTTGCTAGTCGGGCATTGAGAGAACCTGCTTTTGTGACAAGGACCTTTAGGAGGTTGATCCTCGAAATCAGGTACACCGTGTTGGCTAGCAGGTAGTGACGCGGTTTTTGTATGGCGAACATCACTGCCAAGCATTCTTTTTCGACTGGAGACTAGCGATGCTCTGTACCTACCAACATGCGGCTAAGGTAATATAGAGCAGCTTCTTTTCCCTCGTCATTCTTTTGTGCGAGTAGAGCGCCTAAAGAACAGTCAAGGGCTTTTGTGTACAAGAGGAATGGTTTTCCATTTGTGGGGGCAGCCAACACTGGAGGTTTAGTCAGGTATGACTTGATGTCCTGGAACGCGGCTTCACATTCAGCATCCCAGAAAAAATCGACACCTTTCTTCATTAACCGAGAGAATGGACGGCACTTCCCTGATAGGTTGGAGATGAACCGTCGAATGTATGTCAATCTTCCATGAAGCCCTTTTAATTGTCTTAGGGTTCTTGGAGATGGCATTTCTAGGATAGCCTTGACTTTGGTGGGGTCAAGCTCTATGCCAGCTTTCCGTACTATGAATCTGAGAAACTTACCCGATGAAATACCGAAGAAGCATTTGAGGGGATTCATTCGCAGTTTGTGTTTGCGAAGTCGGAGGAAGACTTCTCGAAGATCTTTGAGATGGTCTTCTTTTCTTTTGCTTTTGACGGCGAGGTCATCGACATAACATTCGACCGTCTTGTGCTGCATATCTTGGAATATCTTCATCATAGCCCTCTGATATGTAGCGCCGGCATTCTTCAGACCGAATGGCATGACAGTGTAGCAATACACGCCAAACGGGGTCCGAAATGCTGTGTGTTTTTCATCTTCAGGATGCATCTTTATCTGATTGTAGCCAGAGAAGCCATCCATGAATGTCATTCGCTCGAACCCACAGGTGTTGTCGATCATCACCTCCGGTATAGGGAGCGGGAATTCATCTTTTGGACATGCATTGTTTAGGTCTCTGTAATCAATGCAGACCCTGATTTGCCCATTTTTCTTTGTCACGGGGACGATGTTGGCCAACCATTCAGGATGCTGTTCCTCACGGATGAAGCCAACGCTTTTGAGTTTTTGAGCTTCTTGTTCAATTTTGTCCATCACGTTAGGACGGAACCTTCTTTGGCCTTGTTTGACAGGCTTGATATCTTTTTGAAGATTGAGTTTGTGGACTGCTATTTTGGGGTCTAAGCCAGGCATCTCAGCGCAAGACCATGCAAAAACAATCAACGAACTCATGAAGAAACGCGATATACTCGGGTAACTCATCATCCTTTATATTCTTGCTTATGAATACAGGACGTGGGTTATCAGGTGTTCCCAAGTCTATCTTTTGAACAGAATCTTTAGTTGGAAGGTTTGAAGGTGGTTCCTCCACAATATTTTCGGAGGCTTCCAGCCCAACAAAGCCTTCTGGAGTTCCAAAGGTATCTACAGACCACGGCTCTGCTTTTGTCCATGGGTCTTCTTGATTGGTACTTTTCTCAAGATTTGCTATGAGATGGTCCCAATCACCTGTTGAAACTAGGTCGAAGTAGGGCACTTCTTTTGGAGATGATGGTTCTTCTGGGCTAGAAAATCGTGTATCCGTATCATCGGTCAATTCCTCTTCATCATCCGAGAAATCACACCAATTGGGTGAGCTTCCTAAATCTTCGACGGGTGACTCTTCAAAGAGATATCCGGGGAGATCGATGTCTTCATTAATATGAGATGTTGAGGCTTGGTCGGCAAGACGACTTTGCAGCCTTTGTGTCAACTGTCTCAAGGGAGCGTCAGGATCATACCCCAGCCCATGTGAAGACTTTTCTATGTGGCGGTGGGGTTTCCAACCTTCCAGTTGACTTTTGGTCAGGGTTGGTTCCAATGGCGTGATAATACCACGGCCACCTCCCAAACCGATTGGGTTCTGAGCGTCGTAGCCCATTTTCTTCATGATAGCTTGTGCCATTGGACTATACAGGGATAGTTGAGGCATACCTTCATTTTGGAAAGGTTCAAGTGAAGAATTTGATGAAGAAACTCCCGATTTATGGAAGAAGATTGGCTTTTCTTCTGCTGATGTTGCTGGAACAACGAAGGAAGCAGATGCCGGATCTTCTATGTCAACGGTTGTCTCCATCGGAGTGAGAGCGGGCTGGACTTGTTGATCATCAGCTTGGCTTGACGATGTGTCGTCTTCTGGCTCTGAGTCCGAATCCGTGTCTTGCAAGATAGACACGAAGGAGACAGCAAACTTGCCCCCAGCCTTTTGTTTTGTCTTCTTTGCTTTGGTGGTGATCACCAGAGGCTTTGAAGACTTGAGGGAGACCATGAAGGGAGATTGATTATTCTCTTCGGTTTTGATAGAGGGTTTGTTTTCTTCCGGTGATTGCTGAGGAGCCTTGCCTTTGTCTTTCTGGAGATTTTCGGCAAAGGGTGCTGTTTCTTCCTCCCTTTCTTCTTTTTCATCTTTGTACATCTGAGCATCTGCGAAATAGACTTCTTTGCCTTTGAAGGGCTTTTTGTCTGCAAACACTCGATGTATCAAGCCGTCATTGCCAACGAACTTGATGCACTGATGTAAAGTCGAAGGGACAACACCATTCTCATGTATCCAGGGGCGTCCGAGAAGGATGTTGTAGCATGAAGGGGTCTTTATTGCATAGACAGTGACCTCGGAGATAAGATCACCGATTTGCAACTTGAACTTGATTTTGCCGATCGGCCTTTGAGCGCTGCCATCATATCCAAAGATGGACACAGACGTGTGGCTCAGCTTGCTAGGCGGAATGCCCAGTTCTTCGAGTGCCGAAGTGGAGATGAGGTTGAGTGCAGAACCTGGATCGATCTGGATTCTGCGTACTGGCACCTTTTTGATGTACCCGGTGAAGTACAGGGGTCGGTTGTGCTTTGTCTCGCCTAGCAGGAGGTCTTCCTTGGTGAAGGCGATGGTTGCACTTGCTGCTTTTTGAACCGAGAGGCATTCGATGCAGGATCCCTCAGTTTTCTTCTTTTCTCCTTTTGAGGGAGTTTTTGATTTTTTGACCCTATAGTCCATTTCAATTTGTAGGACTTGTGGGGCATGTTTGTCGACATCCGCATCCAGCATTTGTAGTTCTGAAATGAGACTATCACGAGTCTGTGGTGACATTCGTAATAAGTCTAGGATGTGCAGACGTGCAGGTATGTGTTTGAAGTGCTGAATCAAGTCGTACTTGAAAGCCTCCTTGGGGCCTGCATTTTCATTATTCTTGCCACTAGGGGCGTTTACAGCTTGTTTTCCCGAAGGATTTACATAAGAAGCAAAAGGTTGGTTGTAGTTTTTGTGGTAATCCCGGCCAGAACGGGTACCTCTACCAACTTCAAGAGCTTCTGGAGAAGGGTCTTTGTTTGGAAGATCACCCTCGAGATCGAGGGGTTGTTCCTTCTCATTTGCTGAAGATGTCTCTGTGTCAGCATTGCCATCTTCAGTAATTGTGTTGCAGGGAGCATTTTCCGGGAGCAAGTCCTGAACAGCATCCAGCAACTTTCCTTCTTTATCGAATATTTTGTCGGTCCAGACATCACCGATGAGATCGGGCATTTGGGACCAATTGACCGGATTTTCTCTGTAGAAGATTTCACCGGCTGGAATTTCTTCAAGGTGATCAGTCGGAAGAGGTTTGAGTTCCGATGTCACTGTTCCAGGAGACGAAGCCTGAGAAGGTGTGGTTCCGGAGGAATTATCATCCTGAGCTATTGCATTGCAAGTAACTTTGACGGAGGATGCCTCCAAGATGAACTGTTGGGAATCAGATTCGTCCTCAGATGTAAGAGGATCATCGATCCAACAGCTTTCTTCGTTTTCCGGGGTTACCGGAGGAGATTCCTGTAGATTTTCAGGAACTTCCGATGCTGGGTTGTGACGAAGCTGGTTGATGCGACCTTGTTCTTGCTCTATAGCAAGGTGCTGCAAGATCCTTGCGTATTCATCGAGATCAGGCATGGGGGCCAAATCTTCTTCTTCGTCTGCTCCTTGTGGTTCAACATGGTTAGGTTCCACTGGAGTATTTTCTTGGACAGCCTCTTGGTCTTCTTCATCATCAGACCAGGATCCTTGCGGCTGTAATGGGTTATACCAGATTACTGGCATAAGATGAGATTCAGGGATCCATTCCTCGTCGGAGAGATATTCTCCTGTTTCGAGGGATTCCTCCCACTCATCGATGTCGCTAGCGGTGTCACTGGACTTGTATCCATCCATGGGGAATCCGACCACCGAGTTGCAAGAGTATGATGCCCCCTGCGTAGTTTCATCTTTGAGGTGCGGTGGCATGAAATCACCAAGAGTGAATCTTCTTGCCGCCTTTGAAGTCTTGGGAGGAGACTCTTCTGTTGCCCCCAGTGAAGCAGTAGAGGAGGTCTCTGCCTTTTCAGCGACTTCTTGCTTTTTCGGAGCTTTCTCCTGCTGTTTGAGTTTGCGGAGTTGTCTCTTGGCTTGCCTTCGCTGTTGAGCGGTTGACTTTGTTTTGACGACCTCCCAATTTTCATCTTCTAGGAGATCGGGGTGTACACATATGGGTTGTCCGTCTGATGTTGGATATGGAACCAACTCTTGGGACGTTTGGGTCATCTTTATCACCTTGAAGGAAGTAGTGATCTTCTCTTTTGGTGATTTTTGTTTTTGTCCACACGACACCATGTTGACGGAGGCAGACCCATAGTTCTTGTCGAAGGTGATGACTCCGTTTTTCCACATCTCATTTATCTTCTCTCTCACAACAAAGCATTGATTGAGAGGATGCGAGACCATCTGATGGTATGGACAGTATCGAGGATCGTTGGTTTTGCCAACATCGCCCGGTCTTTTGGGGTCAGGCAAGGTGAGTTTACCGTTTGGGAGAAGTGCCCCAAAAATTTCTTCAACATCTTCATCGAACGGGTATTTCTTCTCTACTCGTTCTTTGAAGGCATCAGAGAGTTCAGGCTTTTTACCTGCAGCTTTGTTTTCAGCTTTCTTTGGCGGCTGAGGAGCTGACTTGGTTTGCACATTGAGAACCTCTTTTTTCTTTAGCTTTGAGGTTACAATGGTGGTCGGCTCTTTCTTTGATGATTTCTGACTGTTGAGGTCTTTGATCACCGTTTCAGCCTCCATAGAAGCTTCTAGGAGTTCACCTAGGTTTTTTGATTTGTTGCCGATGATCATGGAGCGGATTCTTGCTCTCATGTTGTTACGGCAGATGTCGACTAGCGACGCTTGTGGCAATACATCTGAGCATTTGTACGCCATTGCCTTCCACTTGTGAATGAAGTCATATGTTGACTCACTCTCTCCCTGTTTTAGGCTGCAGAGCTGCGCCATAGTAACAGGATGATCCTCACCTTTGAAGTGGGTTAGGTAGCGTGTCTCTAGCATGGCCCAATTTTGAATGGAGTCCTCCGGCAGAGTGGAGTACCAATCAAAGGCCGTACCTTTTAGGGTACTTGCAAAGAGGCGGATTTTGAGGGCATCTTGATCCGCAATAGCTCCCGTCAGGATCTTGAAATGGATGATGTGTTGTCTGGCTGAACCTTTCCCCATATATGTTTGGAGAGTAGGTTGCTTGAATTTTGTAGGGAACGGGACCGAGTCCATCCACAAGGGATATGGTGGCTTGATCCCATGCTCCTTTAGTGTATCCTCTTCTTTTGCTTTGGCAATGATATCGTCAACGTCCTTTTTGGTAAGGGCGCGTGACTCACTGTTTTCCGCATTTTCCTCGTCGCCTTGATGGCTCGGAGGAGCTTCATTGTTTGGCGGACGTTGGATAGTGAGAAGGAGGTTTTCCATTAGGGCCTCTATTCTCTGCTGTCCTTGTTCCAGCTGCTGGATGCGTGCAGCTACGTCATCATGTGGCGGAGGTTGCTCAGCATTTGTGACCAAGATGTTCACTCTTCGAGAGTCGAAAGAGGATACAGTCTTGGTGACTGAGCTGGAGCTCATTCTTTTAGATGAAGAGCTCGAGGAGTGATTACTCCGGTGTCCTTGACTTGAAGGAGCGGGAGAATCTTCTTGATGTCTTCTGGTTTTTCCAACCATATGGACAACAGCAACTTGATTGGGTCTTTCTTTTTCAACCCATTTTTTGGAGACCTGAAGTGCAGAATGCTGGGTTCTTTGCTTCTCTAGTCTCTTTTGTCGATATGCCACGCGGCGGCGCATACGACGAGTAATTTGAGCTTCGGTTAGCTCTGGCTGCGCTCTGGCAATGAAGGACGTAGTCCCTGGTGCGCAGCAGCCGAGCTTGTCTTCTTTGAAGACTGGCAGGGACAGGATCCGGACGTGGTCCTTTGCCTGTTGCAGCGAAGCCTCGAATTTGGCGAGTTCGGCCCCTGTTGAGAGGAAGGGTCGACTCGCAGGAGTGCAGGCCTTAGCAGGTTCTTGCGGAGGCCTTACGATGCACGATTTGATTTTGGGCTTGTAGGAGCAAGCCGGCTCGTGCTGAGTTGGTTTTGTTTGGCGGAGGGTGTGAGAACCCGACCCCTAATCTCTTGGATTAGTGTTGTTTTATTTGTGGATTAGTTCTTTTAGCGGGATTAGTGTTTGTTGGGTTGAGTTTGTGAGCTAGATTGAGTTTTCTTCTAGTTTTGGGCTTTTGAGTGCTTTGGCAGCTTGTGGGGCCCTTTGGGGGTTCCCTTTTCGGCTTTGCTTTTACTTGTGAGATTTTCCCGATTTGCTTCGTATTGTATTTTTGGCCCATTGCATTCATCTTGAGGAATCCTACAACTTTCATGTTGATCTCGTATCCATTTGAGAAACCAAAACCCGATTTCTTGGCCTTGAGGGCAAAACAGTCTTTTCACACCAAATCTGTACCCAAAACTCGATATTCTCGAAATCCATGAAACATATACTTTTTGGAAACTAGATATTTCGACGATCATTTCTTCCTTCTTCGTCGAATTCATCCGAGGTACCGAAAGAGATGATTTCAGCCCATTTAGCTCCTTTAGTTGTGGGACCCAACCCAACCCAACTCACTTGTTAATAAAGGGGAAGCCATTAGCCATTCATTTCATCCTTCTTGTTCCAGCACAACCCTTTTGAGTCTAGGGTTTTCTTGCCTTTTCTTCTTCTTGCTTCTCCTCCTCTAATCCACACCAAGATTGGCATCAACCAAGAAATGGAACTCATCATCTTCTTCCTCATCTTGCAAGCTTCCCATTGATACCATTTGTGAAGAGAACCCTCCATCACAAGGCTTCCTTTGAGCTTACCTTGTCCATTAGAGGACCTTCCAAGTAAGTGATTCTTCCCATCTTCTAGATTTGTAATCTTCTAGCCTTAGAGAAGCTCCACCTTGATTATTGAATGGTTTCATTGTCATTTCATTGTGTAACCCATTTTTTTGGGTTTGTTTTAGGGGTTTTTGTAGAGATTGTGGATCTTGAGCTTGAGAGGTGATTAGGAGCTTGATTTGCTTGATTAGAGTCAAAGGCAAGTGGATGAATGGATTGTTTTGATTATTAACATGTTTTGTGAGAAAAATCTTGTTTCACTAAGGGTTTTGGTGATTTTTGTAGTTGTCTTCACTATGCTTAATATTGATTTCGAAATGTGCTTATTGATGAGTTATTTCCCTCTTGTTCATACTTGGAAAATGTATGCATCATATTGTCAAGGTTTCAAATGATTTCACATGAATGAGTTTTCTCCACCTTGTGATTAATTGTGAATGGAAAGAATGGAAAGAGAGGAATTTGAAATGAGGAGCTCTTTAGCTCATGTTATTGTCTTGGAAACATGTATTTAAACCATCTTGTTTATGGTTCTTTGTGGTTGATCATGTGTTGGAAGGAAAGGAAACAAAAAGGAGGAAAAATCAGTGTCCCGGACCTGCACTGCGCCCAGGTCCGATCGATCGGACCTACAGGCCGATCGATCGGCCTGTCTTTTAACAGTAAGGCTTTTTGGGCCGATCGATCGGCCGATCGATCGGACCTTGTACATTCTGGTACAGAAATTTCGACCGATCGATCGGCCGAGTGAAATTTGATATTGTGTTTTTTTGGAAACCTTTGGGCTTTCTATGAGTCCTAGAGGTGTATACCTTAGTGTTAAGACCAATTGTACCCTAATCTAAGGTCTCTAAGACTAGGGAACTAAAAGAAAGAATGGTGTTGATTAGACACTAATTCTTGGTTTTAGATGGGACCCTGGCTACCCTCTTTGGACTGTTTGGACCATGTGTGAGAATGTCTCGAGCCGACACGCCTCACGGTTGGTTCGGTGGCATCGGAGTTAATCCATTTCAATCTTTAACGGGATGGAACGACGCGATATCTTCTTTATATCTAAACACAAGTCTATTTCCTTGGTTATCGCTAATTCTATTCCTTTCGATGACTGAGTAGGTTGCTCGATGTTTCCGGATTAATGTCATGCCTAGGATGGACCGTTTATAATCTTGATTCTTGCTATTGTAACATCTAGTATTACCCATAAGCTCATTTTAAGTTGTGAAAATAGTAAAAGTGCATAAGGAGCCCGGAATGTCTTCAAACTCAAGGAGTACCAAGTAATTATTATAATCGACATACGGGACCCCTATTCACTTAAATAGATCTTGCAATCAATACTCTTCCCGAAATGGTATAGTGCATTATATTTCCTCATTTCCCGAGATTTGCATCACATGATATGAAAGTGTGCCCTTGAGCACCCCGTTTTACCCGTTTATTTATTGTAATTGATTTACTTGTTTCCCCGAAAGCATTGAAGTTACTTTAGTAACAGTTATTTGTCCCGAGATGTATTCCCGATATGAAGTGACAGTGTGCCCTTGAGCACCCCCGGTTTACCCGTTTATTTACTGTACTTGATTTACTTGCATATGTCTCGATTGGTTTTGACCTATGAGTCGGCATCACTAAGCTTGGATACCTTGTCGGTTTGATCCACCGACTTGGAAATCCCTCTCCCGTCCCGCCAGCTGCAGTTTGGATCCCGATACCCGGTTATTGCCGTGGTCCCGTCCCGATACCCGGTTCGCTACCGTGGTCCCGTTCCCGTATATTTATTATTGTATATATGATTTACGTTGAGTCTCCTCACCTTGTGTGACTGAGACCAACGTCCCGCTCTTGTCACTTCGGTGATAGAGGACATAGCTTCTTGTGATTGCCATCTTGCCAGTTCCCGATTCCTTGGACACCCGACATGGTTTATATTGCTTACTTGTTTTCAGATAAATGATTCATTGCTTTTATGAAAGTTGTTATTTAGATAAGTGTTAATGCTCTCTATTGTAAATTCAGTCACTATTATATTGTTTTATGTCCTTTGCACACGTACATGTTTTACATGAATGCCGGTTGGGTGAATACCCGTGCTTTTACATATGGTTCTAATGATCGATGGTTTTTGCTAGAGTTATATGATTACACATGTTTTAAAATGAATACCCGAGTTATTAAATGTCCATGCTTTGGAATGTGTTTTAAATGACACTCGTTTTGTTAGATCCCGATGTTTATACATGTTTTAAAGGAATACCCGAATTGTTGAATACCCGTGCCTTGTTTTAAAGGACATTTGGTTTGTCAGATATCTATATTTATACCTGTTTAAATGAATACCCGAATTGTTAAATACCCATGCTTTGAAATATGTTTGAAATGACACTTGTTTTGCCAAACCACTATATTTATACATGTTTTAGACGAATACCCGATTGTCAAATATCTATGATTATAGATGATGTAAATGAATACATGCTTTATTAGATCTTCCTGTTTTAACCATGTTTGAAAAGAATACATGTTTTATCCGAGATTCCTGAGTTTTCACCCGTTTAATTATTTGCAGCATTTTGAGCAAATAGCATGATTTATCATTTGTATTATTATTCGCTATATTGTGATCTTTTCATCCACCTGCCAGACCGTCGTGTCTGACCCACTACTTTTGGTACTCAGGTTCAGATTTCTTCGTCCCGAGTTGAGTGTTTTGTTGGCTGTGGAGCCATGCCTTGCAGGTTGGTTTGTCGGCTATGTCATGTAGACATTGAGCTTGACATCGGAGCTACGTCACATTTGGGTAGTGGTTTATAGCTTCTTGTTGTATGGCTTTTATTAGCCTTTTCTTGGGATTCTTAATTAATGTACATTGATAATTGTAACTTGAACATATTTGGGAATGTAATATCCTGTTACTGTCAGATCTGTAATTTATTGTGATGGTTACTCCAGTCTGATATGATTCTTGATATAATAGCTATGGGCTAAAGGTTGAGTGCGACGCGGAATCCGATGGCCACGGACTTCGGGTCGCAACGCCACAAATGCTTCCGCAAAATATTCAGAATGTGTTGTCTTCACACACGCGGATCCTGGGAGAAGTAAAATACATTTATGCTTAATCCCTTTTCCCGCCCCCGAGGTTTCGGTTCGGGGGCGTGACAGAGGGTAGGTTTCTCCTCTTTCATGTAAGCAAGAGGGTAAAATCGGTTCTCCTTGAGAGGGGCCAGGTATGCTGGCTTTGCAGGTGTTTGTGACCTTCTTTGTTTGGGTGAAGGTCTTGGGGACCAAATCTTTGAGCAGACCTGGTTTCTTGTAGGTTGAGGCTTCGTGGGGTTACCACGGGCTTCAGGTTTTCTGATGGCCGCCTTTGGTGTCGGAGCAGCGACATGTCCGGTGGCAGTTTTCTGCTTCTTGGCAGTTGCGGTTTCTTCTACGGGAAGTGGGAATGGTCCCAGCGACCCGAAGACGATGGTCTGGGGAGTTGAGGTCGACCCGGTTTTCTGGGAGTCGCCAAGGGTGGTGATGCTTTGGCAACTGGCGGGGCGCTTGGTTTGCTTCTCTAGAAGCATCAGCTGGTACTTGTTCTCATCAAAGGTGATGGTTAATGAAGCTGCCATTGTTAGTTTTTGGAAAACTTCTGAAACAAGACCATATCCATTAGTAATCACAAGAATATGGTGATCATAAATGGAAAATACTATGGTTTCGCCTCTTCAAGTCGCCCGAGGGGACGTGGCCCAGCCCAAGCAACATGAGGAAGGCAGAAAAGCCATAGAGGGCACAATTGTTCTAAACGCAAGTAGGGTCAGCTCAGAATGAGCATCCCAGTGACTGCTAGAAGCAATTGTGAACCTTAATTCAAATTACTGAGAAGCAAAGCTCACTCAAGGTAAAATGATATAAGGTTGAGATACAAATGTGTCGGTTGCGAATACAGTAGACCCGAAAGGGCGTACTAGGACCGCTAGGCACAAATGTTGCAAATCGCATCCTTGGAAAGGACACGAGATAGGATTTTTGAAAGGTCAAGATTGGATTCATAAAAGAGAGCAAATGGTATTCCAATCCGAGAATGAGCTCAACATTTCTACGAGCTCGAAATCCGAAAGGGAAGGAACCAAAATTTCTCAAGTGTGGATCCAAAAGTGACGGAAGTTTTTTTTTTTTGAAAGTGTCAAGATTGGACTTATAGAAGAGAGCAAATGGTATTCCAATCCGAAAATGAGCTCAACATTTTTGCGAGCTCGAAAATCCGAGAAGGAAGGAACCAGGATTTCTCAAATATGAATCCAAAAGTGATAGAAGTTTTGTTTTTGTTCGTTTTTTTTTTAGAAATTTTTTTTTTTGAAGATTTTTTTTAAGAGTTCACATAGATCTCCAATTCGATCTTATGAAACCTCAGTTGATAGATCAGCCCCCAGGTAAGGGTAGGATTACTTAATGAACCCGTTTGGAGGACCCTTGCCTAGAACAGTCTAGCTGTCTCCACACTCTGGACAAGGCTTTTCTTAAATCCACTTTGGTCAAAGAACGCAATTGGTGCAACCTTAGTGGCCTTTTTTTTTTGAAAGATTTTTTTTTATGGATTCATAGAAGAGAGCGAATGGTGTTCCATTCCGAAAATGAGTTCAACATTTCTGCGATCTCGAAATCCGAAAAGGAATAAGCCAAAGTTTCTCAACTTAAACCCAAAAGGGAGAAATCTGAAAAAAAAATTTGTAAATCAGATTTTTTTGTGGATTCATAGAAGAGAGAAAATGGTGTTCCATTCCGAAAATGAGTTCAACATTTCTGCGATCTCGAAATTCGAAAAGGAAGAAGCCAAAGTTTCTCAACTTAAACCCAAAAGAGGGAAATCTGAAAAAAAATTTAAATCAGATTTTTTTTTGAGATTTTTTTTTTAGAAACGGGAAAGGCTAGAAATAAACTTAAAGAAAGAAACTTCCAAAAATCCCATCTCATGTTTTTTTTTTTAGATGCAAGATCCAACATAGGCCACCAACTAGAATGGAGCCAAAGAATCCAAGCATTGTGTTCTCAAATGAACGGGTCCCACCGGGTGTGCCAGCTTGATGGACCGCGCCCCTCCGTTACTCCTCCGCTGTCATCCGCCCCGGGTCTGTCGGGGTCCGGAAGGAGGGAGAGGGAAGAAAGAAAGGCGGGTATCAACATTTTGTGGGTATGTCAGATTTTCTTTTCTACTTGGAATTTAGAGTAGTGATCCGGAGATTCACCTTCACAAGTAGAAAGGAAATCAACTTTTTCCTAACTTTCCATTGCACACATATTTTAAAGAAAAGAGACAAGTTTGTTTTGAATGCCGTGAGAGGCAATTTTCTTTGTTTGCCGTGAAAGGCGATTTTGCCGTGAAAGGCGGTTTACAAATCGCATCAATAATGAAAAGACAAGAAATGTGAATTTTGTGTCTCTTTAAGAAAAAATACAATACAATAGAAAAGAAAGAAATGGAATCTAACTTTTCATGCGATTGTGGGGGGACCCGTTCAGATCGACGGTCGCGAGTCATGTATGGACTCCGCCATCGTCCTTCAGATGAGAACTTTGATGCTTTATTTCTTGGCTTGGCTCCAACCTCAGATTTTTAGAGGATAAGGACCAAGGTAAGGTCCTATATCCGGTAAAAAGCTGAGTAGACGGGCTGAAAAGCCGCATCTAGCCATGTTGGATAGAAGGAGAGGTGGCCTTGGGGGGGTGCTCCGCCGCTGGTAGGCTTGATTTTGTTTCCGAGCATCGAAACTGGGTCAAACGTCATCGGAATGTCCTGAAATTTGATGTGCAACCCTTTGGAGGTATGTAGAAGTCGCCCATGTGCTCTGTTTGATGAGTGACGACCTCGGTAATTCTCGCTACCTAAGGGCTTGATTTTGCTGCTCGAGAGTTGATGGAGGGTCAAACGGTGTCGGTTTGACTTGAAACTTGACATGTAGCCTTTCGGAGGTATTTTGAGACCATCCGTAGGCTCTGATCGAAGTTTTGGGGTCTTCGACATTGTCGCCGCCGGGAGCTGCTGCTTAGCTGTTGGAGAAGTGACGCTAGGCCAAATGATGTCGGAATGGCCCGAAACTTCATGTGTACCTCTCTTTTGGCTGTTTTGAATGACCTTGCAGTTTTTGTTTGATTCTTACAAGATTTGATGCTTGAAGTGGCGCCTGCCTATTTGGGGTAGGATGCGGCTCCATGTAGCTTTTGGTGTGAAGAGGCAAAGTGACATTTTTTGTGTCAATAAGTAGAGCCTGTGCCCTCCCCAAGGACATGGAGAGGCACAACGCGGCCAAGAGTGCACAGTTGCTCTTGAAGACACTGCAGCATTCTCTTTCGGTAAGTTTGAGTTTTTGCTAAGTTATAGCTTTGGATATCTCATGTGATTTCTCTTAACTCATCCATTTCCATTTGTAGGGTGTCCAGAGGCTTCAAGTGGTCCTAGATAGGATTCTCGACGATGACTCCAGGATTGCCCGCCTGGAGGATGAGAAGCGGCAGGCCGAGGCCGCTTTCCTGGCGAGGAGCGAGGAGCGAAGAGCTGAAGGCCGTTGAGGAAAAGAAGGCCGAGCTCGACGCTCAGGTAGACCTAGCTGTATGTCAGGTTTCCCAGCTAAAGGCAAAGACATATCAATTGCAAGGGAAGCTGCAAGCCGAAGAGAAGAGGTCGGTCGAGCTGGCGGCGGAGCTCGAGCTAGAGAAAAAGGTGAAAGAGGAGCTCCTCGCGTCAGCCAGGGCCGAGGTCAACATTGCGTTTCTGGAGGGGGTAGCGGACGCGGGTCGGAACTATATCGATCAAATCAAGAAGCTGAGTCCGAAGCTGTTCCAGCTCGGCTACCGCGTCGTTCTCAAGGAGATGGGGATCTTTGAAGATCACCCTCTATATGGGGATCTTCCGCGCCCCAGGCTTAGCCTTCTGTTGTCCCCATCGAGGCTTCCGTGACTCTTCCTCCACAAGAGACTCCTGACACCGCTCCCGAGGCTCCTCCAACAGGCGACGCCGAAGTGGTTGAGACCGAAGAAACTGTGGCCGGGGGTCGTCCTGAAATCTTTTTTGTAACGAGAATGTAGTTTTGTTCTTTTTGTAAGGAAAATTTGTAATGAAAATTTGTACATACTCAAATCATCAATGGAATTTCTCAATTTGCCTCAATTTCTGTGATTGTCCATTTGTGGCTTCTAGTTTATATGAGACTTTTATCTTATATAATCTTTGAATTCGCACCTTTGCATAAGTATCTAAGTTCGGCTCGATTGTTGGACTGGCCGATTTAAAACACCTGGTCGGGAGTGACCTACTTTTGTTCATGCTTGATACGATCCCTTGGATTCCCATTATCTCACGGGTCTTTTAACTCATTTCGGTATTGGGGTTGGGAATGTTTTAGCCCGAAAGCAATTTTGCTGGCCGAAATGGCTTCATGCCTAGGTGGTATTTATACCGACCCGAGGGCAATCTCATCAAAGGTCGTAATGGCTTCATGCCTGGGTGGTGTATACCGACCCAAGGCGATTTCATCATTGGTCATAATGGCTTCATGCCTGGGTGGTGTATACCGATCCAAGGCGATCTCATCAATGGCCGTGATGGCTTCACGCCTGGGTGGTGTATACCGACCCAAGGCGATCTCATCAATGGCTGTAATGGCTTCACGCCTAGGTGGTGTATACCGACCCAAGGCGATCTCATCAATGGCCATAATGGTTTCACGCCTGGGTGGTGTATTCCGAACCAAGGTGATCTCATCAATGGCACTGTCGCCGAACTTTCGATGGTCGTCATTCAAGCATCATGAATTGGGCAACAAGAATGATACTTTCATTAATCTTGAAGAATGTTCTGAGTACAAATTTGTTCTGAGTACAAATTAAAAATAGAACTTCTTGAGATGCGACGCATTCCATGGCCGTGGCAACTGTCGTCCATCCATATCTTCTAGTCTATAAGCTAACTGCCCAGTAATGGAAATCACTTTGAATGGTCCATCCCAGTTTGGTGCCAACTTGCCCTGATTTGGATCCTTGTCTCTTGGTAGTGTTTTCTTCAGAACCAGCTCACCAACCGAGAACATTCGTTCTCTAACCTTCTGGTTGTAGCCTCTGGCCAACTGTTGCTGGTAGGCGGCCAATCTGATTGCTGCTGCTTCTCTTCGTTCGTCGGCTAGATCCAATTCCCGAGCTAGATTTACTTCATTCTGGCCTTGATCAAAGAGTTCAGATCTCAGAGTCGGGAGGCCAATCTCTAGAAGAATGACCGCCTCCATCCCATAAGCAAGGGAGAAGGGCGTTGCCCAAGTGGAGCGCCTCGAAGTCGTTCTGTAGGCCCACAGGACGCTTGGAAGTTCTTCTACCCACCTTCCCTTAGCTCGGTCAAGTCGCTTCTTCAACCCATCAAGTACCACCTTGTTGGAAATTTCTGCTTGACCAATGCTCTGTGGGTACGCTGGAGTAGAGTAGTGATTCCTAATGCCGAGCTCTTGGCAGAAGTTTCTGAAGAGGTTGGAGTCGAATTGGGTCCCTTGTCCGAGACTAAAGCTCTTGGAATGCCGAACCTTGTGATGATGTTCTTCCATACGAAATTCTTTGAGTCTTGTTCCATGATGGAAGATAGTGGCACTGCCTCAATCGATTTGGTGAAATAGTTGGTGGCCACTATCAACCACATTCTATTCCCTGGAACTCGGTGAAGTGGTCCCACGATGTCCAGCCCCCATTGGGCGAAGGGCCAAGGGCTGGAGAGCGGACTCAAATCTTGTGTTGGCTGGTGGAGGGAATGGGAGAACTTTTGGCACTTCTCACATTTTTTAGTGTATAACTGCGCATCCTTCTGCATATACGACCACCAATAACCCTGGCTAATAGCCCGGTATGCCAGTGACCTTCCTCCAATATGGCTTCCACAGATTTCTTCGTATATCTCATAAAGGAAGTCTTCGACTCTGCTCGGACGGACACACTGAAGGTATGGGCCTGTGAATGACTTCCTGTAAAGCTTACCTTCAGGAGACAACCAGAACCGGGCTGCTTTGAGTCTGATTCGGTGAGCCTCGCTTTTGTCCTCGGGAAGCTGGTCATCCTTGAAGTACGAGATGATTGGGTCCATCCAGCTTGGGCCGAGATCAAGGCATAGGACTTCCCGAGGTGGATGGAGCTCTATACTAGGCTATGCCAACAATCCGACTTCAATGGTTCTTCTTTTCCCTACTTCGACAGCGGAGGTTAGGTTAGCGAGGGCGTTGGCGTGATAATTAGACTCTCTGCCGATCTGTCTGATCTCCGCAGTCTGGAATTGAGAGAGCAGCTTTTTTGCAAAGGCTAAGCAGGCAGCCATCCAGTCATCGTGAGCTTGGTAGTCTCCAGTTAGCTGGTTCGTCACCAACTGTGAATCATCGAAGACCACTAACTGTTGAGCTTCGAGAATTTTGGCGCTGTTTAGTCCTACTATTAGGGCTTCAAACTCAGCTTCGTTGTTTGACGCCTTGAAATTCAGGGTCAGAGCCTGCTCGATGACCAGTCCTTCTGGAGACTGGAGGACGATACCAGCGCCAGCTTTTCTTGAAGTGGAGGATCCGTCGACTAAGACTCTCCAAGCAGAGGTGAGGGCTTGATCTTGTGATTGTTCATTAGCCTCCGTGGATGCCTTATGCCCCCTGCCCCCCAGTTCGGTGCCGAACTCGGAGAGAGCTCCAAGAGGAAATCTGCCAAAACTTGGGCCATAACCTCCGTCCTGGGTTGATATTGAATATCGTACTGTCCCAGTTCGACGGCCCATCTGGAGATTCTTCCTGAAAAGTCAACCTTTTTTAAAACAGACTTAAGTGGATGTTCCGTAATAACCACAATTATGTGAGTTTGAAAATAATGGGAGAGTTTACGCGAGGAGCTGACAAGCGCTAACGCTAGTTTTTCCAATTGCAGATATCTGGTCTCAGCATCAAGGAGGCTTTTGCTCGTATAGTAAATTGGTTTTTGGAGATTGTCTTCCTCTCTAACGAGGACCAAGCTTACCGCATGATCCGAGACCGCCAAATACAAATACAATGTTTCTCTGTGTTTTGGAGTTGAGAGTAAGGGAGGTGAAGAGAGATAGGCCTTGAGCGCCTGCAAGGCCATATCACACTCTGGAGTCCATCGAAATTTTAAATTTTTTCTAAGAAGTTGAAAGAAGGGCCGGCACTTATCTGAGGATCTGCTGATGAAGCGGTTCAGTGCGGCAGCCATGCCAATGAGCTTCTGGACTTCTTTCGCAGTAGTTGGACTCTGCATTCTGAGGATGGCGGATATCTTATCTGGGTTGGCCTCGATTTCTCTTCGGGTGACTAAGCTCCCGAGAAATTTGCCAGAGCCGACGCCGAAAGCACACTTTGCAACATTAAGCTTGAGCTTAGACTTCTTCAGGACGTCAAAAACTTGGGCTAGATCCTCTAGATGATTCTGCGCCTGCTTGGATTTGACGACCATATCATCAATGTAAACTTCAACAGTTTTACCGAGCTGCGCCTGGAACATCTTGGTGACAAGCCGCTGATAGGTCGCTCCCGCGTTCTTCAGCCCAAATAGTATCACCTTATAACAGTAAGTGCCTCTGGGTGTTATGAAGGCGGTCTTCTCTTCATCTGGTCCATATAGAGGTCTCTGATGATAGCCCCGGTACGCGTCGAGGAAGCTCATCCTGTCATGGCCAGCGGTGGCATCGATCATCTGATCAATTTTTGGGAGAGGGAAGCTGTCCTTGGGGCTGGCTTTGTTGAGGTCGGTGAAGTCGACGTACACTCTCCACTTGCCTGTTTTCTTCTTGACCACCACTGTATTAGCCAGCCAAACTGGGTATTGAGCCTCCCTGATCACTTCAGCTTCCAGCAGCTTGTTTACCTCCCTGATTACGGCCTTTGTCTGTGGCACCCCAGCTCTGCGAGCCTTCTGTACCACTGGCTTGTGGTTAGGATCCACATTCAACTTATGGCACATAACCTTGAAGTCGACGCCAGGCATCTCGTAGGGAGTCCAGGCGAAGACTTCTTTGCTCTGCATCAAGAAATCGACCAATTCTGACCTCTCTGACTCACTAAGCTAGCTTCCGAGCAGGAAGAATCATTCCGGATCGTTTGGGTCGATCCTGATCTCGGTCAGATCTTCCACGCTCTTCGTCTCCAGGTCTTGGCCGACCTCGTCCAACGTTTTCTCCATTTCGGCCATGTTGACCTGCTTGGGTTCTTGTTCTCCGGATACCACGGCCATCAGGCACTACTTGGCCATCTGCTGGTCTCCTCTGACCGTAACTATCTCCACTCTGCCATTTCTATCCAACGGGAACTTCAGCTTCTGGTGGTGAGTGGAGGGGACTGCTTCCATATTGTGGAGCCATGTCCTGCCCATTATGGCGTTGTAGGGCGATGGCGCATCAACCACTAGAAAACCCGCCATCACGGATGCTCCGCCGACTTGGACTCTGAGGGTCACCCTTCCTTTAGGGTACACTGGCTTGGCATTGAAGCCTATGAGAGGAGTCCAAGCTTCTTGCAGGTCTTTTTCTGATAGACCCATCCTCTTGAAGCAATCAAAATAGAGGACCTCGGATGAACTGTCGGGGTCGACGAGGATCCTCTGCACTGTGCAATTCTTCAGCTTTAGGGTGACAAGGAGCAGGTCGTTGTGGGGGAGCTGGACCCCTTCCAAATCCGCATCAAAGAACCAGATTTTGGGCCGCTCCCTCCGAGCCCTTTTGGGAGCCGATTTGAGCTTAGCTGCCATCACCTGCTTGCCATGGGAGGCCTGCCTGGACTCTGTACGAGCTCGATTACTCCCTTTGGGGGGGGGAGCTAGGTGGATGACATTTATGAATCTCTCGGACTCATCACTGTCTCGACCCCTCTCATTTCGGCGCGGAGCTTGGCTGTCATCCCTAGCTCCCGCTTTGATGTAGTCCTTCAGATGCCCATCCTGGAGGAGCTTCTCTAGGTGCGACCTCAGTATTCTGTACTCTTCAGTCTTGTGTCCGCTCTGCTAATGATATGCACAGAATCTGCTCTGATCACGCATAGATGAGACTCCCCTCATGGGCTGCGGCCAGCTGAAGAACGGCTTCGTCTTGATCTTATTTATGATCTTGTGAATGGGCTCTTTGAAGATGGTGTTAACAGCTCTGTAGGGGTCGACGGACAGCCTGGGCTTCTTGCTGCCTCCCGAGGCAGGTGCTGGGGCTTTCGCCAAACTGGCGAGCGCCCAGCGTCTGTTCGGCTCCTCTCTTCGGGAAGATCCCTTGTCCTTCTTTGAGGGTTTACCATCTCGGTCTCTCTGCGCGACTTCGAAGCTTTCCTGAGCTCGGATCTGGTCGTCCTCCTGAGCAATTATCTTGGCCATTAGTGCTGCTATGAATGTCACACGGTTTCTGGTCAGATCCTTGCGAAGATCACTGTCTGGTAGCAGAGCGTTCTGGAAGGCGAAGATTGTCACTTCGCCTTTGGAGTTCTCGATCTGGCTGTACACTGTCCATAATCGCCTGGTGAACTGGGTAATATTCTCCTCTCGCTTCATCTTCAAGGCCATTATATCAGCATCCGTCTTCGGCATGACTCTATAGGCCTGGAATTTCTTCAAGAAGGATTGCAAGAGTTGTTGCCAACTCGAGATGGACCCCTCCGGGAGCACACAGAACCACCTCAGGGGGAGGTCACCCAAACTGGAGGAGAAGACTCGACAGTTCAAGTGACCCTCGTCCCCCCAAACAGACATCCTTTGGGAGAAGTGTTGAAGGTACGCTGCTGGATCCGAGGTCCCATCGTAAGTGACGAACCTCGAGACAGTGAACTGTTAGGGATTTTGTATTTGCAATTTGATGGACGCATTAACATATTCACATCATTTGAATTTACACTCATGCATTGTTTTAGAAAACCTTGAAATCTAGTTTTATACTTGCATTGGTTTTTAGGTTTGGAAAAGTATTTGTTTTATGCATGTTTTGGTTCTAATCTTGGATGCATTGGTTTTAGAATACAAACTCTTTTGAAAACCTAATTCTTTGTGCATTACATTTGGAAAATCATTTTGAGAATTTAGGTTTGAGCCTTGCATACATTCATCACTTTCAAAATCAGTTTTGTATGCATTTTCATTTGAAAAGAGTTTTTAGAAATCAAGCTAGCCTTTGGTTTTAAAGTTTCAAATCATTTTAGGCTCCTTGTGTTTCATGTTTTTAAACTTCTTAGAATGACTTAAAACATGTTATTCAAGCTTGATTTAGTGGCCAAAAAGTTCCCCAAAGAAATACCTTCAAATGTGCAAAAGTTGGAAATTTTGCAAAAGGGGAGTGACCTGGCAGTGTCGCCGGTCGACCGAGACCTGCTTCCCGGTCGACTGGGACCATTGTCGGTCGAGTGGGCAGTTTTTGAACTGTAACCTGCCAACGGTAAAAAATATGACCGTTGTGCTTTCCCGGTCGACCGAGACCTGTGTCTAGGTCGACCGAGGACTAGCCGTTGGGCATTTTTGGCTATAAAAATGAGTTCTTTCCTTTGTCCAAAGTTGGAGATTTTTAAGCCTTCTTTGAGGAGCTTTGAGACAAGACAAAGGGGAGGAACTAAGAGAGACCAAAGGGGTCATTAAGTGAAGCTTAAGCTTGGATCAACTAAGTTAAATCTCCAAGTAAGTTTTACTTTTAAATTAATCATTTGTTATGTGCTTTATTTGAAACTTTAGAAAATGATTTCAAGCATGATAACAATGATATGTTGAATCCATTCTTCCCTTCATCTTTGATATTCAAGATTGGATTCATCACTTTGATTTCAACCCAAGTTTTGTTTTAAACTTTCTTAATCATGCTTAGCCTAAATCTTTGATTTCTTTTATTGCATGATTATTTCACTTGGTTGAAACTTCCCTTGTTGTTTTCATTCATTTAATCTTTAGTCAAATTAGTTTTGAAAACAACATTGCACATGCATCACTTGATTAGGCTTAAACACTTTCATACAACTTGTGATCTTTAGATTTTCATATCATTCACAAGTGTGTAATTGTTCAAGTGATTTGCATAGAACTTCAATCATATCTTTTTGTGCCTTAACACTACACCAAAAATCGGAAATTGGAACGGAAAAGCGTTCCTAATCCTTCCGTTCCTAATCCGTTAAAGTGTTCCAATTTCCGTTCCAATTTGGTACGAACCGTTCCTAATCCAAATTGGAACGGAAATTGGAACACTTTAACGGATTAGGAACGGAAGGATTAGGAACGCTTTTCCGTTCCAATTTCTGATTTTTGGTGTAGTGTAAACTTTCAAATTGCATTAAGCATAAATTGATTGAGCTTACTTTTAAACTTGATTGAATTTTTCACACACACACACACTTCATAAGCATACATCTTTGCATTTCTTTGAGTGTTTGTGTGAGTTAGTTTTCATTTTCATATCCGCTTATTTAGAGGCAAATTAATTTGAGCTTAAATTGTAATCTCTTAGAGTGATCTTTTGAGAAGACACTTTCTTAGAGAAATCTTTATCTTGTAAGGTTATTGCTTAGCCTAAGAAAAGCATTGTGTAAAGGTTATTGCTTAGCCTTGAAAAGCATCTTGTAAAGGTTATTGCTTAGCCTATAAAAGCACATTGAGAGGTTGTTGTTTAGCCTAGAAAAACAACATTGTAAGGGTTATTGCTTAGCCTTTGAAAAAGCATACATAGTGGAAATCCGGTGGGGTGTTGGATGCACAAGCCGGTAGTGGATGTAGGCACGTTGGCCGAACCACTATAAATATTGTGTTGTGGTGATTGCTATGTGGTGATTTTTTTTGTTTAGCTTCCGCATTTTATATGATTAATCATCACATTTGACTAGTTTGTTTTAAAGAAGTTCAAATTGGTCTTAATTAGTCTTAATTGTAGCTCACCCTATTCACCCCCCCCCCCTCTAGGGTTAGGATCCCAAGGACTTTCAATTGGTATCAGAGCCTCGTGCTCTATCTTTTAGGATCAAGTGTTTGGAACTCTTGATTAGGTGTAAAAACCTAGAGTCAAAAACCCTAGAGTTGTCATTGCATGAAAATCATTAGAATGGACTCCACTATGCTAGACTTTGTAGATTCTTCTAGACCCCTCATTCTTCCATTCTTCCATCTTATGGAGATTCAAACATTGAAATTAAAGAATCTCAACTTGAATTAAAAGAAGAAGAATTTGATGAACTTGAAGCCTATGAGGAATTGTACACATGGTCCTTAGAGGTTTCCAAGAAAAATAAAAGATTAAAAGAAGAATCTAAAAGGCTAAACCAAGAATTAGACTCTTCTAAAAATGAACTTAGAGAAAAAGGTGAATTTATAAATTGTGTAGAATCTAAGTTCATGATCTCTTTGAATAACCTATACAATGCTCAAGATGAACTAAGAGAATTAAAGATAGGTTATGATCATCTTAATAAGGAAAATCTAAAACTAAGAGATCAATTACAAAGGCAAGAGAAAGACTTTAACAATCTTTAATCTAAATTGACTATCTCTAAGGAAAATTTATCTAATGCTCAAGTTGAATTAAATGAGATTAAGATAAATTGTGATGAGCTTAAAAATGAAAATTTGAACCTAAGAGATACAATTAAAAGAAAAGATGAAAACATTAACTATTTAAAATCCAAGTTGACAATTTCTAATGAAAATTTGTCTAATGCTCAAAGTAATTTAAAAACTTTAGAACTTGGATCTAATGTTGTTAATGAGCTTAAATCTAAGTTAAAACTTGCCTATGAAGAGCTAAACAATTTTAAGGGAATTGAAAATGAACTAACAATAGTTAAAAATGAAAATTCAACCCTTAAAACCCAAGTCACTCAACTTGAAGAGTATAAACAAAAGTATGAGTGCAAGTTTACCCAAAGTGAAGATAGACTTGAAAAATTATTTAAATTGGGTAAACCTCATGGAGATAGGACGGGTCTTGGTTTTGATAAATATACTTCACATGACCCTAAATTTACCGGAAAATCCGAGAGCTTCCAAGATCATAGGTCCGCAGTGAGGTCCAATTTAAAACTATTGAACAATAAACTATCAATGGTTAAATTGCGGAAGCATAAGAAGTGAAATGGAAGCAATGGGTATCATAATTTATCAAATAAGAGCAGAACAGTAGTCTAGTTTAAAAGTATCAATTGATAAGAACAACAAAAGTTAATTACATTTTAACTGCTACCCAGCTCACTACAAAATCGCTCAAAAGTCCAATAAAGATAACGCTCAAAGCCCTGGCCCTGGCTCTCCACCCTCTGGCTCGACGTCGTGGTCGGTCGGTTCCCAGCCGTAATCTCTGGCTACGGGCGCCTCTACGAGCGCAAGCGCTTCCTCTGCGTACTCGGGGTCAAGGCCTAAGCACCAAAGGTGGGTCAGATCTAAAGATCTGGCAAGTCATAGTATACAAGTAACATAGGACATATATATCAAAAGAGTAGAGATAGTTATATAATTTAAGGAATATCAAGGTAAATGATCTAGGCAGTTGAGCTCGATAAACATAAAGAATCATGATAAAAATAGCATCCAGTCTAATCTACTACAATATGGCACATTCACACGAGCTGGATACCGTAGGATATTATGCTGCGGCCCTCCCATACTGAACACAGTTGCGGCGGGGAATCTCACCAGTGCTAGGGATTACTAACCCCGTAAATCACTCATCAGTCTCACCACACTCATCACCCGGGGAGACTGGATTCGGTATCACACCGTCCGTCTAAAACACAGCTCATCATGATAGCTCCACAACACTCAAAATAGCTCCTACCAATGATGATCAGTCAAAAGGTTGAGCTTAAATCAACCGAGTGAATGTCAATGCCGACTCGAGGAAACTCTAAAGGTCTGTGTCTATCTAGGCTTTGCCTTGCGTGAACAAGGTCCTAACCAAGTCTCTAAGAGGTTCATATATCAATTAGTCCATGGATTACAATCCAAGTCCAAGCTCACTCGTTGGATCCATTCCAAGGCCCATCAAACACATGGCCTGGTCTAAAACAGTCCAAACGAGGTAACAAATTCATTTTCACTAATAAATACTTCATTTCCATCCAAACTGAGTGATAAGTCTAATACAATCCACCTCTCCAATTCTAAGGGTGTAACACAATCATGCTTAGGCCATAAAAGGGCCCGCCTAGCCACAGACACGGGTCAGTGTTCTCTCAATCACACCATCGGATCACCTCTATGATATCCTAGGTTCAGGTCATCCATTTCCATTTAATTAACAGTTCTAAGCTATAGTAAAGACATAAGAGCGATAGACAAAAAATGAGTGAAGTATGAACTTCAAGTATGAGAATCAATAGGGAAAATAACAACAGTCCAACCTAGGTAATGAACCACATTCAGGTCCAGGTCCATCTCAGGTAATTTGATCCCTAAATGGAGTCTCAGATACCAATGGATACTGTGTTTGGTGCTCCTGAGGTTACGGGCATCATTGACAATGTTTAAGGATCGAATCATCTTAGATTAAACAACCAAAACCCTACTTGGTGGCCCCCACGAGTCAAGGTTGAGCCACACCGTTGACTCGGGCTTGGTGCATCAATAGAAGTCCATTTGGATGGTCAATGGGCCCCACCAATGATCACAACTTCAGAAATGTAAAAAAACTGGAAAATCACTGAACTCAGTGTGCTCGGTCGACCAAGTACACTGGGGGTTGACCCCCAGGTCGACCCTGGTGCAGTGTGCTCGGTCGACCTCCTGGCCTGGTCGGTCGACCGAGTGCACTGGATAATTTGGTCAGGCACCTGGGAGGCATGATCCAATCTCAGGGAATTTCATGTGTGTCCGGTCGACCTACTGGCTTGGGCGGTCGACCGCATACATAGATAACCTGGATAAGTGATGTCCCAGTTCTTAGACATTTTCACTGTAAATCCTGTGTGCTCGGTCGACCCGGAGCAAGGCTCGATTGAAAGTCCGCTATGGATCCTAACCCTAGAGGGGGGGTGAATAGGGTGAGCTACAATTGTGACCAATTTAAATCAATATTAATTTCTTAACACAAACTAGTCACATGTGATGATTAACCATACAATATGCGGAAGCTAATAAAAGAATCACCACAAATGCAAGCACCACAACACCAAGATTTATAGTGGTTCGGCCTCAATGCCTACATCCACTACCGGCTTGTGAATCCAACACCCCACCGGATTTCCACTATTTATGCTTTTTCAAAGGCTAAGCAATAACCTATACAATGTTGTTTTTCTAGGCTCAACAACAACCTTACAATGTGCTTTTCTAGGCTAAGCAATAACCTTTACAAAATGCTTTTCTTAGGCTAAGCAATAACCTTACAAGATGCTTTTCTTAGGCTAAGCAATAACCTTTACAAATGAGAGATTTCTCAAAGAAGGTGTCTTCACAAAAGAACACTCCAAGAGATACAATTTAAGCTCAAATGAAATTTGCCTCTTGAATAGGCTAATATGAAGGTGTAATACAAATTACAAACTTACACTTGAATATGCTAAAGTGTGTGCACAAGTGTATGAATGTGTTTCTTCAATCAATTTTAACAAGGAAGCTCTTAAATGAATGCATGATGCATTTTAAAATCAAAGCTTATAAAATGATGATTGAAGAGAAAACTAATCACATAAAAGATTCAAACAACTTTGAAGAAATGAATTAAACAAGTTGTATGAATGTTAAAGTCTAAGAAAGCATGTGATTTAGTTAAGAGAGTTTGCAAACTAATCTAATTTACCAAGGATGATTTAGAGTTTGCAACACAACTCTTTAAAAGCTAGAAATCATGCAAATATGAAAATACAAAGATTTAACCATGCATTGATTCTACTTTTAATGGAAATCAAAATGATAAGTAAGGTCTACCTTTTTAAATCTCAAGCATTTGATTTCCAAATGGCCCTCTAGCCTTTCCAACTTCTTCCCCTTTCTTTGGCTCCAAAATGCTCTCAAAAGTTCATAGTTCAAGCCTTGAAAAAGGTTGGAAATGAATGGACTTTATAGCCAAAAAGTTGCCAACGGCTAGTTCTCGGTCGACCTAGACACAGGTCTCGGTCGACCGAGAAAGCACAACGGTCATATTTCTGACCGTTGGCCTGAAACAGTTCAAAAACTGTCCATTTGCCCTGCAGTGTTCTCGGTCGACCGAGACACAGGGCTCGGTCGACCGACGACACTGTCGGGCGAGTCCCTGGGCCAAAATTCCAACTTTTTCCATTTTCAAAGTTTTTCTTTGGTGGATCTTTTGGCCACTAAATCAAGCTTAAATAACATGTTTTAAGGTATTCTAAGATGTTTAAAAACATGAGAAACACAAAGCCTAAAATGATTCACAAGATTAAAACCAAAGGCTAGCTTGATTTGAATACAACTCTTTTCAAATGAAATTGCATACAAAATGATTCTTTTTGTGAAGAATGTATGCAAGACTTAAACCTAAATACACAAGATGATTTTCCAAATGTAGTGCACAAGGAAATAGGTTTTCAAAAGAGTTTTGGGTTCTAAAACTAATGCATCCAAGATTCGAACCAAAACATGCATAAACCAAAAACTTTTTCAAAACTAAAAACCAATGCATGTATAAAACAAGATTTCAAGATATTTTAAATCAATGCATGTGTGTGAATTCAAATGATGCCAATATGCAAATGCATCCACCAAATTGCAAAAACAAAATACCTAACATCGATCGATCTAGTACACTGGATGTCTGGGTCTGAGGTAAAAATCCATCCTCAGTTGTTTTCTGCAGAATTTAGTGTGCTCGGTCGACCTGGCACAGGGCTCGGTCGACCGAGTACACTGAACTGTAAGTCCTGTAGGAAATAACTGAGACCTGGTTTTTCACCAGATTCAGTGTGCTTGATCGACCGAGCTGCAGGTCGGTCGACCGGGCACACGCAGATTGCAGAAAAACCCAGATTTCAGGGTTTATTCCTTTCAACCCATTTTTCCATCGAACCTCCTCCAATCTCACCCAATCATCACCAAAACAATAGAAAACACAGAAACACTTCAATATACCTCCATCCAACACCAAACAGGCCATTGATCTTCCAAATGGGAGAATGCCATCCATCAATGCCCAAATTCCATCTATACTAAGCTCAAGGGTAGATCTACATATTTACATTAAATGAATGGAAATGACAGAATCAATGAAATTAGAAAAATACATTCTATGTTAAATCAGAATATTGTACTTGCCTTGTATTATATGAAAGGTTGTAGAGAGAGGAAGAAGAGAACCAATCCACAAGAAGAAAATCCCAGCTCTTGGGTCTTTTCTAGCACCAAACAACTCAAAGCCTAAGTCTAGAAGAGAGGAAGGAGAGGGGAAATGAAGAAGAGAGCAAGGAGAAGGAATGAGAGAGATGAATAGTAGCTAAGTTGTCTTGGGAAATGGGCTGTATTTATAGAATGGGGTTGGGCTAAGGACTGAAATGCCCTTTTAGTTTGTATGGGGTTAGGGTTAGGGTAGAGGGCATTTAGGTCTTTAGGTGGGAAGGTTCTAGAAGAGTTCTTTTTATGGATACCCCCCTATGGAACACACTAATTACTAGCTAGGGCCTCCACTCACAACTAACCCTAGAAATTGCAAAAGACTCCTTACTAACCCAACTAAACTAATCTAACTAAAACTTAGGAAATATATATCTACCCTTACTAACCCACTAATTAAGATAATTAGCTAATAATTATTATTAAATAGTATTCAAATCAAATTGAGGGCCCACAAGGGGTGGGGCCTCACATACCTCCAGGTTATGCTGGACTGTCTGCCTGATGCGCTCGTTGAGCCACTCCTGGTTGTATTATCTGGCCTCTGGAATGGTTTCTGACACTATCCTTGAATGGCTATGACTGGTGCTCAAGCCTTCATCACGAGTTCGATCACGCCTCTTCTGGTCCAAGTGAGCCCTCAGGTCTCTCTCGGGGGGAGCGGTTTACCTACTGTGAGAAACTTTCCCACGCCACGTCGCCATGAGTGCTATCTGGTCGAGCCTGCTGCTCTCTCTTGCAGTTGTTGCTGGAGCAGATAAATCAAGGCGTCCTTCTCTCGGATGGTGGCATTCTGTGCTCGAATCTCCTCGAGAGTGGAGTCGAAGTCCTCATTAGGATTATAATCTTCATCATCATCATCCTCATGGCGA
Source organism: Cinnamomum chago (assembly GCA_038049695.1). NCBI lineage: Eukaryota > Viridiplantae > Streptophyta > Magnoliopsida > Laurales > Lauraceae > Cinnamomum > Cinnamomum chago. The sequence continues at coordinate 55,429,146 of CP142451.1, forward strand.
TCAGATAGAGCTGGCATGTCCATTACTGGGGACTTACTCTTTCGAGCTCGACCCGCCGAAGGATCCTCTCTAAGATGCTGTCGAGAGTCTCCTCGCCTGAGAGACGTCGTTACCCCTCTTGACAGTGACTCCGAACGAAGATGGTGCTCCTCAACATTGATTGGGATGAAATAACGTTCATCGAAATCTTTTGCTACGGTCTTCATCCCAGACCTCCTTTTCGAAGGAAGGGCGAGCGTAGACGGTCCCGCTCGGCGTGTTTTGGATGTTTCTCCGCCTTTCGCAGCTCTCTTGGTCATGATGTTAGTGAAGATTATGCAAATATCTTTTCCCACAAACGGCGCCAATTGTAAGTGCAGAAAATATAACTCACAAGATTAGGGAGAACCTTAAAAGACTTATCCAATCAACTGTGGAGAGCTAGTTGCTTCAGGGACCTGAAAAGGGAGAGAAAACGGTCAGAGGATCCTGGCTGTGGGCAGCGCAGGGCTCTCCGATGCCTAAGTTAGTGTAGGGACTAAGGTTGGAGAGGAAGATAGGTAGAGTAACGACTAGGAGGTTGCATGCATGTGTCTATACCTGGTTTTTGGATGGTCTCCCCTTTATAAAAGCAAAGTCCTTGATATTTGATAGTGGGCCTAATGATTTGACTGCTAGGGTCTCATTAGCCCACGGAGTAATTAATGAGGATCCATCATAGCCCACATTGCATTAAATGAGGGTCCGATCAGCCCATACTGTATTAAATGCCAGTCACATTGGGCCTGATCACGCCTTGACCTGTGGGCGGCAAAGGTCCCATCGAACCCTTTCTTGGGCCCTGTCCTGATATGGCAGCAGCCACTGGATGTGGTTGTCAGGGAATTGATAAGGATTCTAGACGGCTGGGATGGTGTATCTATCCCATCAGTGCGTACCTGCATCTTGCCACGTGTCTTAGGGTGAGGCATGGCTGTCAGGACCTGTCTTGGTTGGCAGTTTGTCATACAGCCACAGCAGAGGCGCAACTAGGGCCGAGGCGGGCAGCCAAGACCGAAATGGGTGTGCTAAAAGTAGAACCGAGGTGAGATAAGCTGGTTCTTACCGACACGAGCTTAGAAATATGCCGAAGCCGAGGTGATGCAGACGAGCGCCACAGTCGATCCCGGTCTATGTAGACCGAGGTCAAGCCTAGTCGGTGCTTTTGCCGAAATCAGACTAAACTTTGGTATCACGGAAATGCCCCCACACATTATGGGTCATTTCTTTGCACTCATTTACATATGTAATAAATACATATGTAAATAACTCATATGCATAATAATTATCCACAATCACATCTATTTGCCCTTATTTATACATGCATAAATGTGGTGTGAAAGTAATATATAAATGAGGCTATTTTTATCCTCTCATTTACATACTTGATGAAGTGGTGAATGTTTACATATGTAAATGGGAAAAGGCAGTGACACAAGTTGTAATTGAGGATTTTATCAAGATAAGTGGCGGGTTCGAAAAATCCCAATAGATGTTTAGTTTCATATTGTAAACCTTCATAGATTTTGAGAAAGAGGTTTTTCCCTAAAGTTTACCTTTATAGGTACTTTCCCTCTCTCTTCCCAAAATTCTAATTCTTTCCAAACCTTCTCCATGCTAAGGGAAATGACAAAATTGCCCAAATCTTCGTTTCTTAAGGCATCTTCATTCCTTGCTTTTACTTTTTTTCTTCTTGTTATGATTTCTCTTTTCCTCTGCTTTTAAGACTTTGGTCATTGCAACCTTTGTGGCCCACCTTTGTGTGAACAATCCACCTTTGCATATTGAAGTGAAATCTAATACTATGGACATATTGAGAATGGTTGTTCATATAATTAGCTTTGAATAATGAAAGGTGGGCATCGAATATAAGATAAATTAATTATATCTCCATTTCTTTACAAAAATTAATCTTTTTGTCCAAGATCTTAAAATGTTCATTTTATAGGTCTTAACATCGATGTTCACATCGATTGGTGGATGGTGAGGATGGACGACTCATGAAATTTCAGTTGCCTATCTTACTTAGGCTAATTTGGCTTCATGAAAATAATTCTTATAAGGAACCACTTTACCACTAAATTCTTATCCTGAATATATAACTAAGCCTGTTTATTTTCATGGAAATGAATTATCATAGATTTAAAGAAATGAATCCATTATCCTTGAAATATGATTAAGCTAGTCTATTAGTATGGATCTAAGTTTCTAAAAGTTTAAAAGGAACCCATTATGCCATGAAAGATAGAACATATTTGTTCACATGAAATTGAATTCCTACAAATTCAAAGGAACTCATTTTATCATGAAATCCATTATCTTTAAAATTTATAATAAGTTTGCACAACTAGAGTTCTTAAAAATCTCAGAGAAACCCACTTTACCATGAATTCCTTATTTTGAAAACCTAATTAGGTGTTTTTAATTTTCATGGAATCATTTTTTTAGGAAATGTTATCGTCGTCTTTTCATTTAAAATAAATATTGAATCAAAATCATAAAGTTGTTGACCATTTAATTGTGATCAATCTTAAATTTAGTGTATACCATAGTTTCGGTCCCAGATAGATCTATTCAAAATCTTTTTTTTTTTTTTGGAAATTGCCAAACAACAACACTATTGCAATATTATGATATTACAATATTTAATTATGTAATACTTTATTATGCTAGTATTTAAATCTAAAAATACTTTATTCTGTAAATATCCAAATAGGCTCTAAGATACAATATATATATATATATATATAAGAAAATGTATGTGAGATCACCATTCCTTAATTATATAATAATGTTATATATTTTCATCCAAACTCATTTACACCGATGCATTTTAAACCCACCAATGGAACAATACAAGTTCGATAATTTTCATTGACCAAAATTCAAAACCCATTCACAAGAATGCATTTTTCTTATGCCATAACCCACACTATGGGTAATTTAGTCTTAAAATGTTACAATTGTAGCTGTAGGGACATATTCAAGCTTTGAAAATGGGGAGGGAAATGCTTTCTTTAGCTATAGGGAAAAACCTCTTTTGAGAACTTTGTGAAGAAATCCACTAAATCCCGACTTATAAACCAAATTTTCTGTACTTTTATGCCTCAATGATGGTACAAGTCATTCATCAATGTTCTCATGTTAATGATGAGCGTCAACTTGTGTAGTTTCATATCTTAGATCTCCAAAGATTTGGTGAAATTTGTTAGAAGATTTACATAAAAGTAAAACACATCTAAAATTGATGGATGTACTCATTCAACTCATGTGACTATGATGATTTAGACCGTTACAGTAATGTATTTAAGATATGTAACATTAGGATGTCAGGATGTGTAAAACCCATTACACGGGCAAAATTCACTTTTGCAGTCATATAACAGCGGAACTTCTGGCATTGCTATATGAGCTTCAACTATGTATTTCAACGAAACCGAGCAACATAATCTTGGAGAGAGATTGTTTGATTATCATAAATTAATTACAGGGTGAAAAAACCTTTTCATCTGAATTGATGACCTATTGAAAGAAAATAGCTAAATGTCTTGAAAATATTAAGAATTGGAAGTGTGTGGGGGCGTTTCTTAATGCTAGAAAAATTCTGGTGTGGGTCTTACCCAGCTCGGCAGGAGAGCCAGCCTGGAAAGCTCCCGAGACTCATTCCAATGAAAATATCTGCGAGGCGCATCTCGGTCTCGGCCTTAACCTGATCTCGGTCTCTGCTATCATTCAGCCATAAATGCACTGCCACGAGCTGACAAGAAGAATGGGTGCCTAATCTAGATAAATAGTCAGCATTATCTCACAGTCCCATCCACAACCATTGAGGCGAAAAAACGGGTTGATGGGACTTCCCCTTTTTACCTACCACCACTCAGGAAGGATTTGATGGGACCCCTGCCCCAAGAGTCAACTCTCACGCCTATATATATGCATGAGGTAAAACCACCAAAGGTATGAAAGTAGAGAGATATATACACTCTTTCTTCTTCCTCGTTCACTCTTCCTCAGTTTAGTCACCGAACTAACTCAGGCATCGAAGTGCCTTCGGCTGCCTACAGCCAGGGTCTCTGACCTTTTTCTCTGCTTCCCCTTTCAGGTTTCAGGAGGTTGATCATTTTCCAAATATTCAAATTGAGAGTCTAATCCTCTCCTAACCAAGTCCGTAATTTTCAGGTACTTACAGTTGGCGCCGTCTGTGGGGATTTGTTAAACCAAATCTGCCAAAGTCATGCCTCCAAAAACCAGAAATGGTGGCGAAGGCTCTTCAAAGTCCCATAAAGTCTTATTGTTACCTCCAGTGGCACCCACGGTGCCACCGCTAGCCTTTCTCCCACCTCCGGAGCCGATGGAGATTCCACCAGTCTTTCCCCCATCCGGAACTATCGACGCTTCCCCGCCAAAAAAGATCCGGGGGAAAATTTGGCCCCGTGTGCATAGAGGGCATCGTTCAGTTAGACTCCTCGTCTGGGACGTTGAAGACACTTCCCCGGAGTAATGACCGCCAGATGATTCCTCTCCACCAGAATGCTCAGCCACCTGAGCATCCCCAGCAGAACGTTCCCCTGCCAGACCCTCGACGACGGGGTAAGACCCCTGTAGGAGCCGGGTCTCATTACTTTCATCGGCACACTTACGATGACGCTCGGTCCCCTCACCGAATCAATGAAGAAGATAGCCCTCTACTTGAAGACCTCAAGGTCCAGAACCAAGTCATCCAGGAGAAAGACGAATTGATTAAACTCCAGGAGTAGCTCAGGACGAAAAAGAAGAAGACTCATGCTCCACCCCTCGGATGCCAACGGGACCCTCTGGATAGACGGGACTTAAGGCAAGTCCTGACCAATAAAAGAAGAGACCGCGACGAAGAAGAAGGCTCGAGCAGTTGCCGTCTGCGCAGCAACTCCAAAAGATCACCCCAAGAACAAGAGTCGCTCGGGCCAGAGTCGCTGAGGCCAGAGAACATGGGAGACCTAAGAGAGTGGCTTGGTTGCCACGTTAGGCGGGAGGTCCAGCACAAGATGGCCGAAGTCGGACTCAACCGAGACCAGCTAGGCGCCTACGACACAGAAGACCAGGGCGCATACCTTTTCTCTCATGAGATAAAGGACTTTTCTCTCCCCAAGAGATTCAGCGTTCCGAGGTTCGTCCTCTATGACTAGGCCTCGAACCCCACATCGCACTTTCGGCATTTCACCCAACGGATGTCGATCTGGGGGGACGTCGGCCACCTGAACTGTATAGTCTTCTCCTCTAGTTTAGGCGACCCCCCCCCCTCAGATGGTTCTGCGCTCTCCCGGAGGAATCAGTTTAGAGCTGGTACCAGCTCCGGAACTCCTTCGTTGAAAATTTTCAAGCACATTGGGTCATCCCGACGACAAGTGGCAACCTCATGGCAATCCAGATGAGGGAAACTGAAAACATCACTAAGTTCGCCAAAAGATTCTGGACAATCTATAGCCAGATTGAGGACGCGAAGGATGATATTGCCATTATGTGCTTCCAGCAGGCGTTGCTCCTATGCAATAAGCTCCGCAGAGACCTGGTCAAGTCCCCCGTCGTCACGATGAAAGCGTTGATGGCCAGGGTAAACCGGTGCATCGAGCAAGAGGAGGATGAGGCCCGAGGCAATGAGAGATTCAACCTCTCACAAGGAAACCGACCCCCCAAAGGAGACAAAAATTTCTCCAAAAGGGAGCCAGATAGGAAGAAGGTCTCGACCAGTTCGGCAGCCTTCTCGGCCTCCACCTCTGGGGGCAATTAGAGGTCAAAATTCAAGTCCACCAAACCGGTCGGTGATTCCTACATATACAAGGCCGTCAATACGATCTTTAAAGAGCCCATCTATAAGCTCCTCGACAAAATAAAGATGGAGCCCTACTTCCAGTGGCCGCAGCACATGAAAGCCGACTCATCCACCTGAGACCAGGGTAAGTTCTGCACTTATCACAAGCAGAATGAGCATGTTAGACCCCGACCCAGACTAATTCGATTAGTGTACAATTAGTATGTGTTAGTCCTAAGTGGTTTTAGTTATCATTGGGTTAGAAATAATTAGTTTAGTCATGGATATAGCTTTGGGAATTTTGAAGACGTTTAGTGTTAGTCAGACACACTTAGGAAGGCCTGAGTGCACGTGTAAGCTTGGGAGGATCGTATCGGTTTTTATTTTAATTGTAATTTTGATTTCATTCGAATGATTTTACTATGTGTTACAACTTTCATTTTCAGTCCATTCAAGTTTGAAGCCCAAAAACCCAAGTTCTGACCCAAAAAGGGTAAAATTGTCTTTTATACACAAATCTGGACACAATTTTCGAGATCTCAAACCATGTCAAAAATATACTTTTTTGAAACTAGATATTTTGAGGATCGTTTTATCCTTCTTCATCAAATTCATTCAAGGCCCGCAAGATCATGTTTTCATTGATACAAGACTTGGCCATTTGGGCCCCATTTGTAAGTGTTTTAAGTCAACTCTCTTTCTCCTTCACTCTTTTCATTCTCAAACCCTAACCCTAGAGCAGCCAAAGGAGAAAGGATGGGCTCTTTGTGGAATGTAGCTATTCATGTCAAGTTTTGCTCGTATTTTGAAGTGTACCATAGTCATGTAACTGTTTACAATTCAGCAAAATGTCTTTATATATTCCTTAAACATTTACTACTTGTATGCTCATGCCTAAATTGATTACCTGCCAAACCGTTGTGTTTGACCCTTGTATGTTGGTACCCAGGTGTAGGTGACGTTGCCTTTGAGGAGGAGCGTCTAGAGGAGGCTCTTGAGCCACCCCCAGTCAGAGAGTGGCAACCTGACCGTTGACACAAAAAATGTCACTTTGCCTCTTCACACCAAAAGCTACATGGAGCCGCATCCTACCCCAAATAGGCAGGCACCACTTCAAGCATCAGATATTGTCAGAATCAAACAAAAACTGCAAGGTCATTCAAAATAGCCAAAAGAGAGGTACACATGAAGTTTCGGGCCATTCCGACATCATTTGGCCTAGCTTCACTTCTCCAACAGCTAAGCAGCAGCTCCCGGTGGCGACAGTGTCGAAGACCCCAAATCTTCGATCAGAGCCTACGGATGGTCCCAAAATACCTTCGAAAGGCTACATGTCAAGTTTCAAGTCAAACCGACACCGTTTGACCCTCCATCAACTCTCGAGCAGCAAAATCAAGCCCTTAGGTAGCGAGAATTACCGAGGTCGTCACTCATCAAACAGAGCACATGGGCGGCATCTACATCCCTCCAAAGGGCTGCACATCAAATTTCAGGACATTCTGATGACGTTTGACCCAGTTTCGATGCTCAGAAACAAAATCAAGCCTACCAGCGGCGGAGCACCCCGGGACCATGGCACCCAATTCGGAGCTTGTGGATCATCTCAAAATGACTCCAATAGGCTCCCCGTCGAATTTCAGGTCAATCAGACATCGTTTGACCAGAAGTCAAAGCTCAGCATTTCCCTCGTGGTGAAATCAAAGTCAAGCGTTTGCGGGACCCCAAGTGGCTTCAAAACCTGAACAAAAGCCTATGGCTGGTCTCGTCTACTGCTCAAGAAGCTACACGTCGAATTTCAGGTCATTTCGACATCATTTGACCTAGTTTCGACGCTTGACAAAAACTCGGGAGTTCTCCACAACAAAGTCTTCGGCTTTTCTGAAAATGGGAAACTTTGCAATCCAATTTGCACGGCTTCCCGTCAGGTTTTCTTGAGAGAAATTCAGCCAATAAATGAGAGGAAATTCCATGAAAAATGCAGGAGAAAACAGAAGTGAAAAACGACGAAAAACGAAGAAGAAAAGGCAACCGGAAGGCGGCCGACCATGGGGCACAAACCCCATGGTCGCCGGCGGGCCGCCGGACCTCGCCCAAAAACCCCGTTTTTCGGGTATCTTTCGTGTCCCGAGTTGATTGGCCCCTGTGATTTTTCCAAATTCTGATTTTTTGAGCATGAAATCCGTCGATCTTCGTCGACATCGTGGATCCGCCGCCGGAATCATGGAATCATCATCCGACACCTCAAAATTGTCAACCGACCGATCAAGAAAATGCACTTTCTGCCCGACCGATCGAGAAATCGACTGGACAGATGTCGCCGGCTTGTTGATATTAATCAAAGTCTGAAATTGCATGATCATCCGATGTCGATCAACATGAAGATCCATCGATGATCATCGCCAAAAGAATTCCAAAGGACGCGGCGCGGCTCGTGACTCTTCAAACGACCGGGAGACCATTTAATGCTGTTAATTGACTTATTTATGGCAACTTATTACAGTCATTAACTCATTATCTTGGACGGCCCAATCAAAAGCAAGCAAATGGGAGTTACAAATCCAAGTATTCATGGCATTAAAACCATGAAACTCCCCTCATTATAGAGATTAAAGGCAACTAAATGCCCATTATCCTCCACCGGCCAATCAAATTCAAGGAAAAAGGAGTTACCAAATCAAGAAATTAAAAACTTGTAACTCCTCCCATCATGAGCATAAATGCTAATAAACTCTCCTAAATGGCTACCAAATGCCTATAAATAGGAGGCCATTCCAAGGAAAAGGGGGGCCAGGGAAACATTATCCGAAAACTCTCCAAAAAATCCAAGAAAAATCCAGAACCTCTGCAACAAACTCTCCTCTATTGAAGAAAACTTTGCTGCAACAAGCACTACAAGGTGATCAAAGCCCCTTGGGGGGGCCACCCCCCCCCCCCCCCAAGGCCACCTCTCCTTCTATCCAACATGGCTAGATGCGGCTTTTCAGCCCGTCTACTCAGCTTTTTACCGGATATAGGACCTTACCTTGGTCCTTATCCTCTAAAAATCTGAGGTTGGAGCCAAGCCAAGAAATCAAGCATCAAAGTTCTCATCTGAAGGACGATGGCGGAGTCCATACATGACTCGCGACCGTCGATCTGAACGGGTCCTCCCACAATCGCATGAAAAGTTAGATTCCATTTCTTTCTTTTCTATTGTATTGTATTTTTTCTTAAAGAGATACAAAATTCACATTTCTTGTCTTTTCATTATTGATGAGATTTGTAAACCGCCTTTCACGGCAAAATCGCATTTCACGGCACCAAAATCGCCTTTCACGGCAAACAAAGAAAATCGCCTCTCACGGCATTCAAAACAAACTTGTCTCTTTTCTTTAAAATATGTGTGCAATGGAAAGTTAGGAAAAAGTTGGTTTCCTTTCTACTTGTGAAGGTGAATCTCCGGATCACTACTCTAAATTCCAAGTAGAAAAGAAAATCTGGCATACCCACAAAATGTTGATACCCGCCTTTCTTTCTTCCCTCTCCCTCCTTCCGGACCCCGACAGACCCGGGGCGGATGGCAGCGGAGGAGGAACGGAGGGGCGCGGTCCATCAAGCTGGCACACCCGGTGGGACCCGTTCATTTGAGAACACAATGCTTGGATTCTTTGGCTCCATTCTAGTTGGTGGCCTATGTTGGATCTTGCATCTAAAAAAAAATAAAATGAGATGGGATTTTTGGAAGTTTCTTTCTTTAAGTTTATTTCCAGCCTTTCCCGTTTCTAAAGAAAAAATCTCAAAAAAAAAATCTGATTAAATTTTTTTTTTTCAGATTTCCCTCTTTTGGGTTTAAGTTGAGAAACTTTGGCTTCTTCCTTTTCGGATTTCGAGATCGCAGAAATGTTGAACTCATTTTCGGAATGGAACACCATTTGCTCTCTTCTATGAATCCACAAAAAATCTGATTTACAATTTTTTTTTTCAGATTTCTCCCTTTTGGGTTTAAGTTGAGAAACTTTGGCTTATTCCTTTTCGGATTTCGAGATCGCAGAAATGTTGAACTCATTTTCGGAATGGAACATCATTCGCTCTCTTCTATGAATCCATAAAAAAAATCTTTCAAAAAAAAAGCCACTAAGGTTGCGCCAATTGCGTTCTTTGACCAAAGTGGATTTAAGAAAAGCCTTGTCCAGAGTGTGGAGACAGCTAGACTGTTCTAGGCAAGGGTCCTCCAAACGGGTTCATTAAGTAATCCTACCCTTACCTGGGGGCTGATCTATCAACTGAGGTTTCATAAGATCGAATTGGAGACCTATGTGAACTCTTTAAAAAAATCTTCAAAAAAATTTTTCTAAAAAAAAAGAACAAAAAAAAAAACTTCTATCACTTTTGGATTCATATTTGAGAAATCCTGGTTCCTTCCTTTTCGGATTTTCGAGCTCGCAGAAATGTTGAGCTCATTTTTGGATTGGAATACCATTTGCTCTCTTCTATAAGTCCAATCTTGACACTTTCAAAAAAAAAAAAAACTTCCGTCACTTTTGGATCCACACTTGAGAAATTTTGGTTCCTTCCCTTTCGGATTTCGAGCTCGCAGAAATGTTGAGCTCATTCTCGGATTGGAATACCATTTGCTCTCTTTTATGAATCCAATCTTGACCTTTCAAAAATCCCATCTCGTGTCCTTTCCAAGGATGCGATTTGCAACATTTGTGCTTAGCGGTCCTAGTACACCCTTTCGGGTCTACTGTATTTGCAACCGACACATTTGTATCTCAACCACGAGCTCAACTCCCCGGACCATCGTCTTCGGGTCGCTGGGACCATTCCCACTTCCCGTAGAAGAAACCGCAACTGCCAAGAAGCAGAAAATTGCCACCGGACATGTCGCTGCTCCGACACCAAAGGCGGCCATCAGAAAACCTGAAGCCCGTGGTAACCCCACGAAGCCTCAACCTACAAGAAACCAGGTCTGCTCAAAGATTTGGTCCCCAAGACCTTCACCCAAACAAAGAAGGTCACAAACACCTGCAAAGCCAGCATACCTGGCCCCTCTCAAGGAGAACCGGTTCTACCCTCTTGCTTACATGAAAGAGGAGAAACCTACCCTCCGCCAAACAAAACCAACTCAGCACGAGCCGGCTTGCTCCTACAAGCCCAAAATCAAATCGTGCATCGTAAGGCCTCCGCAAGAACCTGCAAAGGCCTGCACTCCTGCGAGTCGACCCTTCCTCTCAACAGGGGCCGAACTCGCCAAATTCGAGGCCGCTGCGACAGGCAAAGGACCACGTCCGGATCCTGTCCCTGCCAGTCTTCAAAGAAGACAAGCTCGGCTGCTGCGCACCAGGGACTACGTCCTTCATTGCCAGAGCGCAGCCAGAGCTAACCGAAGCTCAAATTACTCGTCGTATGCGCCGCCGCATGGCATATCGACAAAAGAGACTAGAGAAGCAAAGAACCCAGCATTCTGCACTTCAGGTCTCCAAAAAATGGGTTGAAAAAGAAAGACCCAATCAAGTTGCTGTTGTCCATATGGTTGGAAAAACCAGAAGACATCAAAAGTCGGCAACTAAAATCCATGTCAGACGACCGGTGACTCGCAGCATCACTCGGACAAGAAGACATCAAGAAGATTCTCCCGCTCCTTCAAGTCAAGGACACTGGAGTAATCACTCCTCGAGCTCTTCATCTAAAAGAATGAGCTCCAGCTCAGTCACCAAGACTGTATCCTCTTTCAACTCTCGAAGAGTGAACATCTTGGTCACAAATGCTGAGCAACCTCCGCCACATGATGACGTAGCTGCACGCATCCAGCAGCTGGAACAAGGACAGCAAAGAATAGAGGCCCTAATGGAAAACCTCCTTCTCACTATCCAACGTCCGCCAAACAATGAAGCTCCTCCGAGCCATCAAGGCGACGAGGAAAATGCGGAAAACAGTGAGTCACGCGCCCTTACCAAAAAGGACGTTGACGATATCCTCACCAAAGCAAAAGAAGAGGATACACTAAAGGAGCATGGGATCAAGCCACCATATCCCTTGTGGATGGACTCGGTCCCGTTCCCTACAAAATTCAAGCAACCTACTCTCCAAACATATACGGGGAAAGGTTCAGCCAGACAACACGTCATCCATTTCAAGATCCTGACGGGAGCTATTGCGGATCAAGATGCCCTCAAAATCCGCCTCTTTGCAAGTACCCTAAACGGTACGGCCTTTGATTGGTACTCCACTCTGCCGGAGGACTCCATTCAAAATTGGGCCATGCTAGAGACACGCTTCCTAACCCACTTCAAAGGTGAGGATCATCCTGTTACTATGGCGCAGCTCTGCAGCCTAAAACAGGGAGAGAGTGAGTCAACATATGACTTCATTCACAAGTGGAAGGCAATGGCGTACAAATGCACAGATGTATTGCCACAAGCGTCGCTAGTCGACATCTGCCGTAACAACATGAGAGCAAGAATCCGCTCCATGATCATCGGCAACAAATCAAAAAACCTAGGTGAACTCCTAGAAGCTTCTATGGAGGCTGAAACGGTGATCAAAGACCTCAACAGTCAGAAATCATCAAAGAAAGAGCCGACCACCATTGCAACCTCAAAGCTAAAGAAAAAAGAGGTTCTCAATGTGCAAACCAAGTCAGCTCCTCAGCCGCCAAAGAAAGCTGAAAACAAAGCTGTAGGTAAAAAGCCTGAACTCTCTGATGCCTTCAAAGAACGAGTAGAGAAGAAATACCCGTTCGATGAAGATGTTGAAGAAATTTTTGGGGCACTTCTCGCAAACGGTAAACTCACCTTGCCTGACCCCAAAAGACCAGGCGATGTTGGCAAAACCAACGATCCTCGGTACTGTCCATACCATCAGATGGTCTCGCATCCTCTCAATCAATGCTTTGTTGTGAGAGAGAAGATAAATGAGATGTGGAAAAATGGAGTCATCACCTTCGACAAGAACTATGGGTCTGCCTCCGTCAACATGGTGTCGTGTGGACAAAAACAAAAATCACCAAAAGAGAAGATCACTACTTCCTTCAAGGTGATAAAGATGACCCAAACGTCCCAAGAGTTGGTTCCATATCCAACATCAGACGGACAACCCATATGGGTACACCCCGATCTCCTAGAAGATGAAAATTGGGAGGTCGTCAAAACAAAGCCAACCGCTCAACAGCGAAGGCAAGCCAGGAGACAACTCCGCAAACTCAAACAACAGGAGAAAGCTCCGAAAAAGCAAGAAGTCGCTGAAAAGGCAGAGACCTCCTCTACCGCTCCACTGGGCGCAACAGAAGAGTCTCCTCCCAAGACTTCAAAGGCAGCAAGAAGATTCACTCTTGGTGATTTCATGCCACCGCACCTCAAAGATGAAACTACGCAGGGGGCATCATACTCTTGCAACTCGGTGGTCGGATTCCCCATGGATGGATACGAGTCCAGTAACACCGCTAGCGACATCGATGAGTGGGAGGAATCCCTTGAAACAGGAGAATATCTCTCCGACGAGGAATGGATCCCTGAATCTCATCTTATGCCAGTAATCTGGTATAACCCATTACAGCCGCAAGGATCCTGGTCTGATGATGAAGAAGACCAAGAGGTTGTCCAAGAAAATACTCCAGTGGAACCCAACCATGTTGAACCACAAGGAGCAGACGAAGAAGAAGATTTGGCCCCCATGCCTGATGTCACGTCCCCCGAACCCGATTAGAGAATAAACCGGATCCGGGGAGTGAAATTTAGGGCTAATTAAAAATTTTGCCCTTTAGGCCCAAGGATCGTAAGTCCGCTGTGAGGATATAATATTTCAAACCTCAAGTAATATAAAACTGCGGAATTCATACGAATGAGGCATATTAAATTTCGAAGCAATGAATAATAAATCTCATTAATAGTTAAAGTTCACAAGAAATAAAATAAAACTTAAACAATGAAGTTAATTTATTACAATGACCATCCCACTACTCAAGGCCATTTAAAACAATTAAGAAGTCAATGATATGAAAGATTCAACGAGAGATAAATAAGAATGAAATAAAATCTAAGAAAGTCCCGATGAATCACTCTCGTGCCGGGAATGATGACGCTACTCAACGTCATCTGCACGCCACTCTCGTTCCTCCTTAACCGGTTGGAGATCCTCTGGGATCTCCTCACCTGATTGCTCCTCGTAATAGTACTCACCTGAGGAGTCTGCACACCAAGGAACAGAGTCAACGACATGTTGAGCAATAGGTAAGCAAGTATAATTAATCATGACATGCATCAAGTATAAGAGTAATGACAGGCATAATAATCAAGAGAATACAAGAACCGAATCTAGGCATAAAGCATGAGTAAATAACCATCAGGATCATAAATAGAAATCCTAGCAATACTAGCAATCACCACTACCAATATAATGCAATGCACAAGAGGGAGACTCCGTGGATGTCCTAGCCACCTCACGGGGTACCAGTAACAATCCTATCCAGACTACTGATACCAAAGTCCGGCTCCAGGGGGATCCCAGCTCCCGGTCCTGGGAATAGTAGCAAGGTCCTAGCCCGCTCCCAACTATTCAACGCCATGGACGCCGTCCAAAGCCGACTGCCCACCCCGATGTCCGAGTAAATGGCCCATCAATAAACCCCCAAACTGCAGCTGGCCATGATATGCAAATAATAATAATAATAATGTGGTGTTGACACAAGAATAGATCAAGACAAGCAAGTCTGGCTAACTCAATATACAAGACATGTTCATAGGGATTATCTCCTTCAAATCAATACAAGACAAACTCAATCACGTGATAATCCCTTCAGTCTAGCCAGTCATGTTCATCAATTACATAACACGGGGTCTTAAGGTACACTCTAAGTCAGGTCCAAGTCCTAAATCTACAAGGGATTAGGTTTCTTAATTAATTAGGTGTTTTATGCCAAGAGAGTGAGTGTACAAGGAATTACAACAACGGATACGATTAACAAATCAAGGAGAGATTACAATCCAATCCTAGGTAAGTGTTGTCATCCATGTACCATATGTGTTTTAACGGAGTGCGTGGGGAACTCGAATAATCAATGCTTATAAATAATTCCATTGGTGTACAATCATGTTGAGCATCGATTGATTCAATTCCATATGCATTCGGTTAACCATACACAATACACGAATACCTAGACAACCCATCGAAGCACACCAAGCCACGTGCTACGATTTCAAAACCCCATTAATGGTCACGTGAGAGTGGTTTCATGGTTTCCAATGTCTAAGGCCCAAACCTAGGTTAACAATCTCGTTACTAACAAGAAAGTGGTCTAGTAATTAATCTCCTTAACTACCTCCCTACCTGATCTCCAATCATCACGAGACATATATCATTGGATTCTACGCTCAAAGAGCTTTCCAACGGTATATGGCTTTTGAAATTCCGATGTATGGTTCAGAAGTTATGGCCTATAGAAGTTTAACCCGTTTATATATATATATATATATATATAAAAGCGCGACGGACGAACCGTGTGTCCGACTCGTCGGATTGATAACCAACATCACTCATATGCATGTCAGTACATTCAACGGTTCTGTGTTTCTTTTTAGTTTATTTTTTTGACTCATCTCATGTGATGATGTCATGGTCATTAATGTTTTCCATTCTTTTATTTATTTTATTCTTTCTCATCCTATGCGCAGGTGTGGCAACTGACATTCATCAGTCAACGTGTCACAACTTACCAAAAAATATTTGCCCTCCGATCGATCGGTCTGAGATTCGTCTCAGTTAACTGAGAGCAGTTTCAGTCCGATCGATCGGACTGAAGGCCCGATCGATCGGCACTGTAGCAGAGCCCGAAAATGGGTTTTTCTTCTTCCTTTTTCCCGCATAAAACGAGCCTCCATGCTCCCCAATTATTTTAATCATTCTTTCCATACATTCTATCAAATTAAAAACCTCCAAATCTACCATTTAACAATTAATCAAATCCAAACCACAAATCTAACCTAACTGAAAGTCCACGGGATCCTAACCCTAGAGGGGGGGTGAATAGGGTGAGCTTCAATTGTGACCAATTTAAACCAATTTTAATTTCTTAGCATAAACTAGTCACATGTGATGATTAACAAACAAAATGCGGAAGCTAATACAAATACAATCACCACATAGCATGCACCACAACACCAATGTTTATAGTGGTTCGGCCAACGTGCCTACATCCACTACCGGCTTGTGATCCAATCACCCCACCGGATTTCCACTAAGTATGCTTTTTCAAAGGCTAAGCAATAACCCTAACAATGTTGTTTTTCTAAGGCTCAACAACAACCTTTACAAGATGCTTTTTCAAGGCTAAGCAATAACCTATCAATGTGCTTTTAGAGGCTAAGCAATAACCTTTACAAAATGCTTTTCTTAGGCTAAGCAATAACCTTACACAATTCAAGATTTCTCAAAGAAAGTGTTTACTCAACACTCTAAGAGATTACAATTTTAGCTCAATGAAATTGCCTCTTAAATAGGCGGATATGAAAGTTTAATACAAACTCACACAAACACTCTATGTATGCAAAAGTGTATGATTATGATGTGTGTGTGTGTGATGACTTCAATCAAGTTTAAAAAGAAAGCTTAATCAATTATATGCTTGAAGCATTTCAAAGTTCAAAGCTCATGAAAGATTGGATTGAAGTCTAATGCAAATCACATGTATGAGAAACAACTTGTTAATGACATGAATTTCAAAGAATCACAAGTTGTATGAAAAATAAAGTATAAGAAAGCATGTGATTTGATAAGAGTGATTGCAAACCATTCTAATATACCAATGATGAAAATGAGTTTGCAAAACAACTCTTTAAAAACTAGTAATCATGCATAAAAGGAAATACAAAGATTTGTCATGCATGGATTCTAATTTTAATGGAAATCAAAATGATAAGTAAGGTCTACCTTTTTAAATCTCAAGCATTTGATTTCCAAATGGCCCTCTAGCCTTTCCAACTTCTTCCCCTTTCTTTGGCTCCAAAATGCTCTCAAAAGTTCATAGTTCAAGCCTTGAAAAAGGTTGGAAATGAATGGACTTTATAGCCAAAAAGTTGCCAACGGCTAGTTCTCGGTCGACCGGAAAAGAGGTCTCGGTCGACCGAGAAGGCACAACGGTCATATTTCTGACCGTTGGGGCTTCAGAACAGGATTTTGTCCATTTGCCCTGCAGTGGTCTCGGTCGACCGAGACCCAGGTCTCGGTCGACCGGCAACACTGCCGGGACACCCCCAAAAATTCCAACTTTTGCATTTTGAAGATTTTCTTTGTGGAATTTTGTGGGTCACTAAACCAAGCTTAAAAACATGTTTTAAAACATTTAAAAACATGAAAAACACAAAGCCTAAAATGATTCAAAGGTTTAAAACCAAAGGCTAGCTTGATTTGATAAAACTCTTTTCAAATGAAAATGCATACAAAAATGATTCTTTTTGTAAAGAATGTATGCAAAGCTCAAACCTAAATTCACAAGATGATTTTCCAAATATAATGCACAAGGAATTAGGTTTTCAAAAGAGTTTTGGGTTCTAAAACCAATGCACCCAAGATTAGAACAAAAACTTGCATATACCAAAAACTTTTCCAATTCTAAAAACCAATGCATGTATAAAACTAGATTTCAAGATATTTTAAATCAATGCATGTGTGTGAATTCAAATGATGCCAATATGCAAATGCATCCATCAAATTGCAAATACAAAAGACCTAACAATCTCCCCCTTTGCAATTTGATGGCAACTTACTCATCATTGAGATTACACACTCTGTCTTCAGCTCCCCCTCAGCTGGACAAGTCTTGAAATCTTCTTCTTGGATGCTCCTTCTCTTAGCTTGGGCTCTTGGGCTCTTTTCTTCAATCTTCTTGATGCTTGGTGCTTGATCATTCTTCAAGCTTTCTTATCATCTTCCTCTCTATGGCCAAGCATCTTCTTTAGCTCCAAGCTTTCTTTCTTCTATTTGCTCTCCCCCTTTGACCATGCCTCTCTCTTCCTCGAGAGAACTTGAAGGCTTTCTCCCCCTTTGATGGATAGGAGATCTTCGAGTACTTGAACTCTCGAACTCTCTCCCCCTTTGAAGAGTAGGAGATCTTTGAGACACACTTGAACTCTCTCTCCCCCTTTGACATTAAATTGCAAAGGTACCTACACACATGAGACAAGAAGAATACCTTTAGTAGCACCTGTTAACAAATGTAATCGAAAATGAAATACATAACAGGCTATCATGTATGTAAGTTAACTCTAAGGGCTCAAAGGCAATCCAAGGGTGAATTTGATCAAAACTAATTCTTCCTATGAAGGTTTACACTCCCCCTCAATCCATTCTCTTCTTTTGTCAAGCTTTTGACAAGATATAACTATTAGATTCAAGAAGTAGATGGTTTAACCAAGTGAGGGTCAACTTCAAGGAAAGGATTAGATTCATTTAACTATAAAGCTCATATGATCAAATTACCAAAAGAAGGCAAGGTCTAATGGGAAAAGCAATCATGGATATCAATTGAAATAAACATATCAATTGAGATTTAAGGATGTGACTATTAGCACAATCACTCTAAAATGGATTCAAGAATGTTACTTATTAGGAAAAATCCAAATTAGAGCTATCCATGATATGGGGTTTACTCAAACATAGCATCAATCAATATTACTTATGAAAATCATATGCTATGTAAGTTTTGAACTCATTTCAATCAATCAATAAATATGACTATTAAAGTGCATGAAAGAGTGAAATGAAATTCAATCATGAAGCCAACCTCAAATAATAACCAACCAATATTATTAAAACATGGTGGTCATGAGATTTACCTATGAGAGCAAAAAGAGGTGGCAAACATGAACATTATGATGCTAAAGGTGTGTGACATGGAATGATCATATTACTTATCAAGTTTAGTCCAATGCACACAAGGTCTATCACATACACAAGATAAGATATCAATTGGATATGAAATCAATGGAAAGTTATACCAAATGAAACCAATTGAATATGATAACATGAGTAAAAGCAAGGATGTGATAAACTACCATCAAGCATCATAAATGCATATTCATCACTTTTAAGGATATAACTATTGAGCATAGTGATGAACAAGGCAAATTGCAATGCAAAAGGATAAAGCTTTGTAATGCATGCAATTTCCAAAGTGTCTAGATCATATGAATTCAACACTAAGAAATCCATCAAACAAGAGATATAACTATGAAATACAAGAAATGGATTTCAAATAGGTTCATATGATCAAGAACACTACTATGAAGTTGAAACATGTATAAGGATGACACCAAGAGAATCTACATGAATCAACATCATAACCATCCATAAAGATATGACTAGAGTGCATAGAGGATGGATTTGGGTTCTAGTATGGTTTCTACAAAAATTACAAGTTCACAACCATACATGGAACCAATTGTCATTTGCATATAAAAAGAATGTAAACAAACAAGCAAAGATGCAAACAACATACATTTCCATTTCTAAGATAATGAAACCAAAAGAAAAGGAAATGAAAACATGGAACATGCTTTAGAAGAATATAACTAATGATGTTATAGGCATTTCCATTCAAACAATCTTCAAATCATTTTGAAAAACAAAATCTAACAAGGAGCATAAAAAGAATGAATTTGAAGATCAATTTTCAACATTGTATTTTAAAAGATATAACTTAAATGAAACACATACAAGTTGATTTTTCAAAACAATGTTCTCCATATAAAAGTATAACTTAGAAATCTATGGAAAAACTTGAATTGATTCAAATCATTTGTTCAAAAAAATATTACTATGACATCTACACAAATGATTCAACAACAATTGATCATGAAAAAATTAGCTATGAAAGCTTTTAAAGACACAATCAATTAATCATGTAGAAATGCAATGCAAAACATATGAGTGCAACAAGCAAATCAAACATGATGAGATTATAACCAAATGATTTTGAAAACCATGATATGTAACTAGAATGGTGCATGAAAACAAAATCAAATGATCATAAATAGGCAATGCATCTTAAGAAATGTACCTAAAAGAAAACAAGATGCAAATGCAACATGACCAACAAAATGATTTAACTATTAGAGAATAGGTTGGTCAAGTAGGGTCAAGGCCTTAAGGTTTGTCTAAGAAAATGACTTTTGGAATCCACCTAAGGTCTTGGGAGGGTTGAACTTTGAGGTCTATTTTGGACTTCTCACCAACTATAGGAGATTTAACTTGATAAATTTTCAATTTAAACTTATCACCATGATATTTAGATTTTACTAAATTTGGCTTAGAATGGTGAATAGTCTTTTGATGTTGGTGAGTTTGTTTCTTTGGGGATTGTTTCACTTTTCTTTTCTTCTTACTTTCTCCCTTTACTTGACTTTTGAATTTTAGATTTAACTTAGCAACTTTCTTCAAAAGTTCTTTCATTGGTTCATATAAGGGAGATAGATTGAGAAGCTTTTTGTTCTTAGATTCTTTCAAGCTTGATTTAACTTGTTTAAGCTTTTTAGAATCTATTTTAGGAGACTCCATTTTAAAGGATTTAACTTGTTTAGTCTTTTTGGAGTTTTCCTTGATTTTTAGTGTCTTACCCTTCAAGTTTGATTTTCCATTTTTGAGTTCAAAGATGGGTTTAGACACATGGCTTCTCTTTCTTAGTTTGCACTCAAACATAAAATGTCCTTCAATGCCACAAAAATTACATTTGGTTTTGGGCAAAGAAGTGTGAGTGCTAGAGAATGAGGACTCAC
The DNA here is from genome assembly GCA_038049695.1 of Cinnamomum chago. Taxonomy (NCBI): domain Eukaryota; kingdom Viridiplantae; phylum Streptophyta; class Magnoliopsida; order Laurales; family Lauraceae; genus Cinnamomum; species Cinnamomum chago. Next base: position 55,449,699 of record CP142451.1, read on the forward strand.
CTTTCACAAAAGTGTTGGTGAATTTAGGGTTATAAGACATATTCCTATTAAATCCAATACCCGTCCTATCTCCATGAGGTTTACCCAATTTAAATAATTTTTCAAGTCTATCTTCACTTTGGGTAAACTTGCACTCATACTTTTGTTTATTGTTTTCAAGTTGAGTGACTTTGGTTATAAGGATTGAATTTTCATTTTTAACTTTTGAAAGTTCATTTTCAATTTCCTTATATTTGTTTAGCTCTTCATTGGCAAGTTTTAATTCAAGCTTTAGTTCATTAACAACATTAGATCCAAGCTCTTGGGTTTTTAACTTACTTTTAATCAACTTGGCTTCTAAATTGTTAAAGTCTTTGCCTTGTCTTTTAATTGTATCTCTTAGGTTCAAATTTTCATTTGTGAGCTCATCACAATTTATCTTAATCTCATTTAATTCATTTTGAGCATTAGATAAATTTTCCTTAGAGATAGTCAATTTTGATTCAAGATTTATAAAGTCTTTATCTTGCCTTTGTAATTGATCTCTTAGTTTTAGATTTTCCTTATTAAGATGATCATAACCTATCTTTAATTCTTTTAGTTCATCTTGAGTGTTAGATAGATTATTCAAAGAGATCATGAACTTAGATTCTACACAATTTATAACTTCTTCTTTCTCTCTAAGTTCATCTTTTGAAGAGGCTAGTTCTTTGTTTAGATTTTTAGATTCTTCCCTTAAACTTTTGTTTTTCTTTTCAAGCTTTAAGGATATTTCATATAATTCTTCAAAAGCTTGTTGAAGATCTTCTTCATTATATTCTTCTCCTTCATTTAATTCACATTGAGATTCTTTTAATTGAATGTTTGAATCTCCAATAGATGGAAGAATGAGAGGTCTAGGAGAATCTACAAAATCTAGCATAGTGGAGTCCATTCTAATGATTTTCATAAAAAGCACAACTCTAGGGTTTTAACTCTAGGTTTTTACACCTAATCAAGAGTTCCAAACACTTGATCCTAAGGGATTAGAGCACTTGGCTCTGATACCAATTGAAAGTCCACGGGATCCTAACCCTAGAGGGGGGGTGAATAGGGTGAGCTTCAATTGTGACCAATTTAAACCAATTTTAATTTCTTAGCATAAACTAGTCACATGTGATGATTAACAAACAAAATGCGGAAGCTAATACAAATACAATCACCACATAGCATGCACCACAACACCAATGTTTATAGTGGTTCGGCCAACGTGCCTACATCCACTACCGGCTTGTGATCCAATCACCCCACCGGATTTCCACTAAGTATGCTTTTTCAAAGGCTAAGCAATAACCCTAACAATGTTGTTTTTCTAAGGCTCAACAACAACCTTTACAAGATGCTTTTTCAAGGCTAAGCAATAACCTATCAATGTGCTTTTAGAGGCTAAGCAATAACCTTTACAAAATGCTTTTCTTAGGCTAAGCAATAACCTTACACAATTCAAGATTTCTCAAAGAAAGTGTTTACTCAACACTCTAAGAGATTACAATTTTAGCTCAATGAAATTGCCTCTTAAATAGGCGGATATGAAAGTTTAATACAAACTCACACAAACACTCTATGTATGCAAAAGTGTATGATTATGATGTGTGTGTGTGTGATGACTTCAATCAAGTTTAAAAAGAAAGCTTAATCAATTATATGCTTGAAGCATTTCAAAGTTCAAAGCTCATGAAAGATTGGATTGAAGTCTAATGCAAATCACATGTATGAGAAACAACTTGTTAATGACATGAATTTCAAAGAATCACAAGTTGTATGAAAAATAAAGTATAAGAAAGCATGTGATTTGATAAGAGTGATTGCAAACCATTCTAATATACCAATGATGAAAATGAGTTTGCAAAACAACTCTTTAAAAACTAGTAATCATGCATAAAAGGAAATACAAAGATTTGTCATGCATGGATTCTAATTTTAATGGAAATCAAAATGATAAGTAAGGTCTACCTTTTTAAATCTCAAGCATTTGATTTCCAAATGGCCCTCTAGCCTTTCCAACTTCTTCCCCTTTCTTTGGCTCCAAAATGCTCTCAAAAGTTCATAGTTCAAGCCTTGAAAAAGGTTGGAAATGAATGGACTTTATAGCCAAAAAGTTGCCAACGGCTAGTTCTCGGTCGACCGGAAAAGAGGTCTCGGTCGACCGAGAAGGCACAACGGTCATATTTCTGACCGTTGGGGCTTCAGAACAGGATTTTGTCCATTTGCCCTGCAGTGGTCTCGGTCGACCGAGACCCAGGTCTCGGTCGACCGGCAACACTGCCGGGACACCCCCAAAAATTCCAACTTTTGCATTTTGAAGATTTTCTTTGTGGAATTTTGTGGGTCACTAAACCAAGCTTAAAAACATGTTTTAAAACATTTAAAAACATGAAACACACAAAGCCTAAAATGATTCAAAGGTTTAAAACCAAAGGCTAGCTTGATTTGATAAAACTCTTTTCAAATGAAAATGCATACAAAAATGATTCTTTTTGTAAAGAATGTATGCAAAGCTCAAACCTAAATTCACAAGATGATTTTCCAAATATAATGCACAAGGAATTAGGTTTTCAAAAGAGTTTTGGGTTCTAAAACCAATGCACCCAAGATTAGAACAAAAACATGCATATACCAAAAACTTTTCCAATTCTAAAAACCAATGCATGTATAAAACTAGATTTCAAGATATTTTAAATCAATGCATGTGTGTGAATTCAAATGATGCCAATATGCAAATGCATCCATCAAATTGCAAATACAAAAGACCTAACACTAACATGTCAATCCCAACGAAATACCCACAATAAGCTTGGAATTTGGGTAATCTAACAATAGTATCATTGCAATCAAAAGAAGACAATACAGACATGATTAAAGATAATTGCATATCTACTTGCCTCAACCAAGAAGATTAGAAATTGGAAAAGCTTGAGGAGAAGCTTTCTACCACGAAGATCACAATCTACCCCGCTCAAAAGTAATCTAAAACACCGAGAAGAAAAAAGAAAGGAAAAACATCATGATCCAACCTATTCTAAACAAAAGAGAAAACGAATAGAAAAGTTGATGATGGGAAAGGGCTTACCCACTAATATCAATGGAGAGAGGAGAGCGAAAGGAAGAAGATGTGCGGTCCGGATCGCGAAGATGACCTCTTCCGGAGGGAGATCTGGGCTTGAGAAGATGAAGAGGGAGAATGAGGGCTGCTGTAACTCTCGTTGCAGAAGTGATACCACGATTAGGGCTAATCCCTGTTTAAGAAGAAGAGAGGGAGGAAAATACTAATTTATCCTTAAGTGGGTCCGGTGAAAGAATGGACTATTTGAAGGGTTTCTGATCGTCGGATCGCGACGAGCCAGAAGACAAAAATGATCAGCGCGACGAGACCTTTCCAACGAACCCAAAATCACGGTGATAGAAATTTTTCGGAAAAACACTCAATTTTCCCTAATTAGCAAACTACCCCCCTGCTAGGATCAAACGAACTCGGAATCGAACGAAACTTTGCAGACACTATCCTAACACTAAAAGAAACTCGCTCAAAGACTAAACCCACTTAAATATCTAAAATACAAATAATAATAATAATAATAAATGGGTCAACGGGCCTGCTATTGGGCCCAATTGACCCAGTAAGGTCGCGGACCTTACACCTGATCTTGATGAATACGCAAGGATCTTGCAGCACCTTGCTATAGAGCAAGAACAAGGTCGCATCAACCAGCTTCGTCACAACCCAGCACCGGAAGTTCCTGAAAATCTACAGGAATCTCCTCCGGTAACCCTGGAAAACGAAGAAAGCTGTTGGATCGATGATCCTCTTACATCTGAGGACGAATCTGATTCCCAACAGTTCATCTTGGAGGCATCTTCCGTCAAAGTTACTTGCAATGCAATAGCTCAGGATGATAATTCCTCCGGAACCACACCTTCTCAGGCTTAGTCTCCTGGAACAGTGACATTGGAACTCAAACCTCTTTCGACTGATCACCTTGAAGAAATTCCAGCCGGTGAAATCTTCTTCAGAGAAAATCTGGTCAATTGGTCCCAAATGCCCGATCTCATCGGTGATGTTTGGACCGACAAAATATTCGATAAAGAAGGAAAGTTGCTGGATGTTGTTCAGGACTTGCTCCCGGAAAATGCTCCATGCAACACAATTACTGAAGATGGCAATGCTGACACAGAGACATCTTCAGCAAATGAGAAGGAACAACCCCTCGATCTCGAGGGTGATCTTCCAAACAAATACCCTTCTCCAGAAGCTCTTGAAGTCGGTAGAGGTACCCGTTCTGGCCGGGATTACCACAAAAACTACAACCAACCTTCTGCTTCTTATGTAAATCCTTCGGGAAAACAAGCTGTAAACGCCCCTAGTGGCAAGAATAATGAAAATGCAGGCCCCAAGGAGGCTTTCAAGTACGACTTGATTCAGCACTTCAAACACATACCTGCACGTCTGCACATCCTAGACTTATTACGAATGTCACCACAGACTCGTGATAGTCTCATTTCAGAACTACAAATGCTGGATGCGGATGTCGACAAACATGCCCCACAAGTCCTACAAATTGAAATGGACTATAGGGTCAAAAAATCAAAAACTCCCTCAAAAGGAGAAAAGAAGAAAACTGAGGGATCCTGCATCGAATGCCTCTCGGTTCAAAAAGCAGCAAGTGCAACCATCGCCTTCACCAAGGAAGACCTCCTGCTAGGCGAGACAAAGCACAACCGACCCCTGTACTTCACCGGGTACATCAAAGAGGTGCCAGTACGCAGAATCCAGATCGATCCAGGTTCTGCACTCAACCTCATCTCCACTTTGGCACTCGAAGAACTGGGCATTCCGCCTAGCAAGCTGAGCCACACGTCTGTGTCCATCTTTGGATATGATGGCAGCACTCAAAGGCCGATCGGCAAAATCAGGTTCAAGTTGCAAATCGGTGATCTTATCTCCGAGGTCACTGTCTATGCAATAAAGACCCCTTCATGCTACAACATCCTTCTCGGACGCCCCTGGATACACGAGAATGGTGTTGTCCCTTCGACTTTACATCAGTGCATCAAGTTCGTTGGCAATGACGGCTTGATACATCGAGTGTTTGCAGACAAAAAGCCCTTCAAAGGCAAAGAAGTCTATTTCGCAGATGCTCAGATGTACAAAGATGAAAAAGAAAAAGGGAGGAAGAAACAACACCCTTTGCCGAAAATCTCCAGAAAGACAAAGGCAAGGCTCCTCAGCAATCACCGGAAGAAAACAAACCCTCTATCAAAATCGAAGAGAATAATCAATCTCCCTTCATGGTCTCCCTCAAGTCTTCAAAGCCTCTGGTGATCACCACCAAAGCAAAGAAGACAAAACAAAAGGCTGGGGGCAAGTTTGCTGTCTCCTTCGTGTCTATCTTACAAGACACGGATTCAGACTCAGATCCAGAAGACGACACATCGTCAAGCCAAGCTGATGATCAACAAGTCCAGCCCGCTCTCACTCCGATGGAGACAACCGTTGACATAGAAGATCCGGCATCTGCTTCCTTCGTTGTTCCAGCAACATCAGCAGAAGAAAAGCCAATCTTCTTCCATAAATCGGGAGTTTCTTCATCAAATTCTTCGCTTGAACCTTTCCAAAATGAAGGTATGCCTCAACTATCCCTGTATAGTCCAATGGCACAAGCTATCATGAAGAAAATGGGCTACGACGCTCAGAACCCAATCGGTTTGGGAGGTGGCCGTGGTATTATCACGCCATTGGAACCAACCCTGACCAAAAGTCAACTGGAAGGTTGGAAACCCCACCGCCACATAGAAAAGTCTTCACATGGGCTGGGGTATGATCCTGACGCTCCCTTGAGACAGTTGACACAAAGGCTGCAAAGTCGTCTTGCCGACCAAGCCTCAACATCTCATATTAATGAAGACATCGATCTCCCCGGATATCTCTTTGAAGAGTCACCCGTCGAAGATTTAGGAAGCTCACCCAATTAGTATGAATTCTCGGATGATGAAGAGGAATTGACCGATGATACGGATACACGATTTTCTAGCCCAGAAGAACCATCATCTCCAAAAGAAGTGCCCTACTTCGACCTAGTTTCAACAGGTGATTGGGACCATCTCATAGTAAATCTTGAGAAAAGTACCAATCAAGAAGACCCATGGACAAAAGCAGAGCCGTGGTTTGTAGATACCTTTGGAACTCCAGAAGGCTTTGTTGGGCTGGAAGCCTCCGAAAATATTGTGGAGGAACCACCTTCAAACCTTCCAACTGAAGATTCTGTTCAAAAGATAGACTTGGGAACACCTGATAACCCACGTCCTGTATTCATAAGCAAGAATATAAAGGATGATGAGTTACCCGAGTATATCGCGTTTATTCATGAGTTCGTTGATTGTTTTGCATGGTCTTACGCTGAGTTGCCTGGCTTAGACCCCAAAATAGTTGTCCACAAACTCAATCTTCAAAAAGATATCAAGCCTGTCAAACAAGGTCAAAGAAGGTTCCGTCCTGACGTGATGGACAAAATTGAACAAGAAGCTCAAAAACTCAAAAGCGTTGGCTTCATCCGTGAGGAACAGCATCCTGAATGGTTGGCCAACATCGTCCCCGTGACAAAGAAAAATGGGCAAATCAGGGTCTGCATTGATTACAGAGACCTAAACAATGCATGTCCAAAAGATGAATTCCCGCTCCCTATACCGGAGGTGATGATCGACAACACCTGTGGGTTCGAGCGAATGACATTCATGGATGGCTTCTCTGGCTACAATCAGATAAAGATGCATCCTGAAGATGAAAAACACACAGCATTTCGGACCCCGTTTGGCGTGTATTGCTACACTGTCATGCCATTCGGTCTGAAGAATGCCGGCGCTACATATCAGAGGGCTATGATGAAGATATTCCAAGATATGCAGCACAAGACGGTCGAATGTTATGTCGATGACCTCGCCGTCAAAAGCAAAAGAAAAGAAGACCATCTCAAAGATCTTCGAGAAGTCTTCCTCCGACTTCGCAAACACAAACTGCGAATGAATCCCCTCAAATGCTTCTTCGGTGTTTCATCGGGTAAGTTTCTCGAATTCATAGTACGGAAAGCTGGCATAGAGCTTGACCCCACCAAAGTCAAGGCTATCCTAGAAATGCCATCTCCAAGAACCCTAAGACAATTAAAAGGGCTCCAAGGAAGATTGGCATACATTCGACGGTTCATCTCCAACCTATCAGGGAAGTGCCGTCCATTCTCTCGGTTAATGAAGAAAGGTGTCGATTTTGTATGGGATGCTGAATGTGAAGCCGCGTTCCAGGACATCAAGTCATACCTGACTAAACCTCCAGTGTTGGCTGCCCCCACAACTGGAAAACCATTCCTCTTGTACACAAGAGCCCTTGACTGTTCTTTAGGCGCTCTACTCGCACAAAAGAATGACGAGGGAAAAGAAGCTGCTCTATATTACCTTAGCCGCATGTTGGTAGGTGCAGAGCATCGCTACTCTCCAGTCGAAAAAGAATGCATGGCAATGATGTTCGCCATACAAAAACTGCGTCACTACGTGCTAGCCAACACAGTGTACCTGATTTCGAGGATGAACCTCCTAAAGGTCCTTGTCACAAAAGCAGGTTCTCTCAATGCCCGACTAGCAAAATGGTCCATCCTCCTGTCACAATTTGACATTAGGTATGTACCACAAAAAGCAATCAAAGGCCAAGCTCTAGCAGACTTCCTCGCGGAGCATCCATTGCCTAAAGATTCTCCACTCAGGGATGACCTCCCAGACGAACCGGTCTACAGTGTGGAGACTTCCTTATCAAATGCTTCCTGGCACATGTACTTCGATGGCGCAACCAGGACAAATGAAAAGGGAAATCAAATATCGGGAATTGGCATTCTCTTTGTTAGTCCCGATAAATACATGATTCCGCATGCATTCTCGCTACTGGAACCATGTTCAAACAATGCAGCTGAGTACCAAGCCCTGATCATAGGATTAGAACTCGCCCTCGAATCCGGCATCACTACGCTTGAAGCTTTTGGAGACTCTCAACTGATCGTCAACCAGTTGAATCAGAAATTTGAAGTCAGGAAGCCCGACCTGTTGCCTTACTACAACAAGGCACAATCGCTTCAACAAAAGTTCAACATCTGTCACATCACCCACATCCTCAGAGGTGAAAACATTCGTGCAGATGCCCTGGCTGGACTTGCTGCGTCTATGGCAATCCAAGAAGGGGGAAATATGCAAGTTACAGTGTGTCAAAAAAGGATTCTCCCTCCTCTCAACACACATCAAGCAGTTGCTGAATGCCACCAAGTGGTTGGAAGTCGGATCTCCGTCCTTAAACCTCTGATCGGCGACTGGAGGGATCCGTTCATTGATTACATAATGTTCGGAATCCTACCTGAAGATCCAAAAGAACGGGTAAGCATCCAAAGACGAGCCCTGAACTTTCATTTGGATATTCCTTCAAAAATGCTGTATAGAAAATCCTACAACGGAGTACTTCTACGCTGCTTGTCACAACAAGAAGCTGAAGAAACACTCAAAGAAGTACATGCTGGTCTTTGTGGAGCCCATCAGGCTGGCCCTAAGCTCTACGATCAGATAAAAAGGTTAGGTTATTATTGGCCTACCATGGTGGCTGATGCAATGCAATTTGCTAAGCGCTGCCAACAATGCCAAATTCATGGAGACTATGTCCACATGCCTCCAGAATGGCTGCATCCTACAACGATCTCATGGCCTTTTGAAGCCTGGGGGTATGGACATCATAGGTCCTATCTCCCCTCCATCGAGCAAAGGTCATCGCTTCATCTTCGCCGCTACGGATTATTTCTCCAAGTGGTCAGAAGCATTCGCGCTTAGTGAAATCAAGACCTCATCAGTCCTTCAGTTCTTGCGCACCAACATCATTTGTCGCTTCGGCATACCTAAAAGATTCGTCCATGATAACGGACCGCAATTCCGGGATCACAGATTCTACAGGTTCTGCGACAAATACAAAATCCAAAGTTGTCCTTCAACTCCGTACAATCCGGTAGCGAATGGACTAGCAGAGGCCTTCAACAAGACGCTCTGCAAAATCCTCAAGAAAATGGTCTCTAGTCACAAAAGAGATTGGGGCGACAAACTGCCTGAAGCTTTGTGGGCCTATCGAACCACCGTTCGAGGACCAACCCATAGCACACCATTCTCCTTGGTCTATGGATGCGAAGCTGTTGTCCCTTTGGAAGTTCAAATTCCTTCCTTAAGGGTATCTCTACAAAATGACATGACGCAAGAAAGCAATGTCAAATTGAGACTTCAAGAGCTGGATAATCTCGATGAGAGACGGCTCGAAGCTCTACAAAACATTGAACTCTACCAAGCACGCATGGCAGGATCTTTTGACAAGAAGGTCAGGCAAGGCGCCTACAAAAAGGGAGACTTGGTTCTTACAGTAAGAAGACCTATGGTTTTTGCTCACAAATCCAAAGGCAAATTTGAACCAAAATGGGAGGGACCTTTCGTCATCGACAAAATCTTCTCCAACGGCGCATACGCTCTTCTAAATATGGAGGGTGACAGGTGTATGCTGCCCATCAATGGAAAGTTCTTGAAGCGGTACTACCCTTGAAGGCTTTCCCCACTGGGTCAGAGAAATGTCTACACGGCCAAAGCCTATTCCTAGGTATTTGCTCGTCAAACCCACTCCTTTTGGAATTTTCATCCTCTTGTTGAAATTTCTAAAAAAAAAACCCTCAAAACAATGTTTCTTTCATCGTTTCATTGTTCAAAAAAAAAAAAAACAAATCCAAAAATCCAAGTTTAGGAGCCTCTTCCCAAACTTGACCAAAATTTTCGATCCTTGAACCCAAAATTCATGGTTTGAAACAAAATCAGGACCTAGGGATTTCAGCCCTAGTCCACCCTTGCTTTTACCACCAAAATGGTTTTGAGTCAAAATTTACGACCCTCATGTCTTTAAACAAAAAATGGTTTTTCAAAAACCGCAGGGAAGCGACGTTCAGTCGATACTTGCAAAACCCAAAATCGGAAGGATGCGACACCCATTCGATACTTCCAAAACCCCAAAATTTCAAAAATCGTGGAGACGCAACGTTCCAGTTGATATCCACAACCCAAATTTCAAAACAAACAAAAAACAAAACAAAGGTTCGAAAAAACCTCAAAATTCAAAAATCGTGGGGAAGCGACATTCCATCGATACCCACAAAACAAAATTTTTGAAGAAAAAAAATCAGGGAAGCGACGCTTAGTCGATACTTGCACCCAAATCCGCGGGGAGGCGACATTCCATCGATACTCGCAACCGAATGAGCAAGGAGGCGACATTCCATCGATACTTGCAATACCATTCAGCAGGGAGGCGACTTTTAGTCGATACTTGCATTTTTCAAAACCAAAAACCTGGCTTTCACGCCAAAAAACCCGGCTTCCATGCCAAAAATCCGGCTTTCACGCCAAAAAATCCAAAATCCGGCTTTCATGCCAAAAATCAAAATTCGGCTTCCATGCCAACAAAACAAAACTCGGTTTTCAAAAAAAAGATTCTGGCTTTCATGCCAAAAACAAAAAATCTGGCTTCCATGCCAAAAAGAAATTTCGGCTTTCATGCCAAAAAGAAAATCTGGTTCTTACACCAAAAACAAAACCGGCTCTCATGCCACAAACCAAATCTTGGCTCTCATGCCACAAAAAATCTTTGGCTCCCATGCCATCTCAAACTCGGCTTTCATGCCATTTTAAAAAAAAATCGGCTTTTACGCCACGAAAACCGGCTGTCATGCCACCCCAAAAAAATCGGCTTTCATGCCACCTCAAAATTCGGCTTTCATGCCATCCAAATTTTTTTTGGCTCTCATGCCATCCCAAAATTTGGCTTTCACGCCACCAAAATCGGTTTTCATGCCACCTCAAAATTTCGGCTTCCACGCCATCCAAAATTTTGGCTCTCATGCCATAAACCCAAAAAAATAGGCTTTCATGCCACCTCAAAATTCGGCTTTCATGCCATCTCAAAAAAAAATTTGGCTCTCATGCCATCCCAAAATTTGGCTTTCACGCCACCAAAATCGGCTTTCATGCCACCTCAAAATTTCGGCTTCCACGCCATCCAAAATTTTGGCTCTCATGCCATAAACCCAAATTTCGTCTTTCATGCCATCTTGAAATTCGGCTTTCAAACCACAAAAAAAAAAAAAAAAAAACCCTGGCTTTTGCCGCAAAATCTGGCTTTCATGCCAAAACAACCCTTTTGACAAAAGATTTTCACAAAATGACAACCTTTTGATCAAAATTCTCAAATAAACATTCTCACCCAACCTTTGCTTATTTTCACCAAAAAGAATTTAAGTAAAAGGTACATAGAGTACTAAAAATGTTTTACATAGAGGTACCAAAAAAAGAAGGAGAGAAAAGAAGAAAAGAGTTTGTTATAAATCAAGAGCTCAGTCTAGCATGGTCTTCAACCAAAGATCCAGCTCCTCAAGCAGACTCTTGGCCTTAGCCTCTTCAAGATCTTGCCATAAAACGCGGCAGAACGCCGCGACCCATCTTCGGCACGAGGAAGCTCTTCCTAGAGAATTTGCCACTGCTCATACTCCTGAGTCTTTCTCTGGAGGCTGCTACCGGCTTCTTCAACCTGGCGAATCAGAGTTCCCTCTTTAGCACGGGCTTCTACAATGGCAGTCCATTTGGCAGCACTTTGTTCTTGCAGTTGCTCAAGGCGCTGCCTAGCTTCTGTGACCTCCCTATCAAGACAGTGCAGGTCCTGTGTTAGCTCGATGATAGCCAACTCGGTAACGTTCCTCTCCCGAACGAATTGCTTCCAAGCCCGTGAGATCTCATCCATTTCAGATTTGATCTTACCGGATGGCTGCAAAAACATCTCATTGAAGAAGTCACCGCTTGGGAAATTCTTGGTCTCAGTCCATTTGTCACCCAAAGCAATGACTTCATCAACAAAGGCCTTGGCACTTGCAACGTCCAGACCGACCTCTGCACTGTCAGCAAGGATGTCCTGTACATGCTTGACCATGCCAAAACGAGCTTCCAAATGGCCAGAAGAGAGAGTTTCAACCCATGAGCTCAATACACTCTTCAACACCTTCTTTGCATATTGGAGGGATGGCCCAGATGAAGATTCACCACGATCTGTTGGCTGACTGCCCATGTCAGGTCGTGGTGGAGAAGAAATCAAAAGGCTCTTTCCAATCGGAGCCACTGAAGAAGCAATATCACCACAAAGTCCCGCCTCCTCCATGACGGGACTGGTAGAAGAAGCCCCTACTTCTGGATCGGCTGCTGGCATCTCCTGCTCTGGCCCTGAGGAAGACGAAGGAACTTCTCCTGTTGCTTCACAACCTGCTGGCAAAAACACAAGAAAATGTATGAATATGATCTTGTAAAAATAAATAAATAATAAATAAATAAATAAATAAATAAATAAATAAAATCAATGTCAAGATTATCACTATGAAATACCTTTTTCCATAACTGGTAGAGTACTTTCTGCCTCCATCTGCTCATCCGAGGCATCGTCGAAAGCCATATCCATAGATGGCTCGAAGTATGAATCCTCTGGCAAGTCAGCTGACAAAAAAAAAATGTCAGCATTCAAAAAAAAAATCATCCTCATACCAGGTGGAGATTCTGGGTCCTCCCCAGAGTCCCTCAACTCTTCTTCAGATGCCCAACTGAATCCATCACCCCTTCATCGACAGGAACCTCGGGCATCACCAAGTTTTCATCTTCTGCAAAAGAAAGAAAACAGTAGGTCAAAAAAAAATCTCTTATAAAAAAAAAAAGGAAGCGGAAATAGAAAAGAAGGAGAATCATACCATCATCGGCGGTCTCTTCTTCACGACTCCTCTTCTCTGGAGGCTCATCAGCATCTCCTGATACCTCCTCAGCAATGGTAGGAGGGACTTCCAGATCAGGAGAGTCTTCGTGGCGTCTCTCAGTGCGACGCTGTCCTCTCCTCCTCTTTTTTCTACGAGCCGGTTTATTTGAAGTACCTGCCTCATTGTCAAAGTCAGGACTTCCATTTGGCTCCTCACCAGACGGCCCGCTCCTACCAGTGGACCCTATGGAAGCCTTCATTTGCTCCGCTTGCATCCAAGCGTCTATCTCGGCTTCCTCCTTCTCGAGCTGTCTCAAGACCTCAACAGGTATCTCTTGTGCGGCTCCGGATCTGATGACATCCTGTTCCTCGAGAAAGCCTATCCTATGCTTCTCTCCAGAAAGGAAGAACAAAACTTCCTCTCGACGGACGCCATCTGATCTACCAAGACCCTTCCCAGGAGATTGCTTGACATTCAGCTCCTTCTTGGAAAGCCCTCGGTACACAGCAAAGCTCTCCACGAACCACTTCGTGAAGCTAGCAGTCCGGAAAGTGGGCAACTCAGGATAGGAAATCATGGCAGTAGTGTCCTCCGCACTATAGAAAGCCCATGCATTTCTCCTGTCCTGCAAACCTCCAAAACGCTTCACCTTGCTCGAAGGCGCTCCAACAACCCCTTGAGAGAAGCCTAACTGCAACGCAAAACGCGAAGGGACATACGGTTGGATGTCAACAAAAAGACGTATGCGGTACACCATCGTGCTAACACGTATGTTTAAAAGCCACCTCTTCTCTGCGTTGGTCAAAGAATAGTGTCTTCCCGATCCTGCCCTGGTGGAATCACGGGAGACACCAAAATCAAAAGCCTTCTTCCGCAAATCCGGAGAAAGCTTCACTGAAGATTGCCCAATCTCGACATCCCTGAATCGTCGGATTCTCAAGTGGGCAGACAAAAGTGAATCGGAAACGGCTTTTCCCCTAACCAACAGAATCATGAAAGGGTCATCATCCTGTGCGGCGCCTAAACGGTGAAAGCCAGGACAGTGGTACACATACCACGAATAGAAAATATGGGCTGAAAATACTCTGTTCATGGGGAGCCCAAGCCGGACCAAGAAAGCAGCAGCCTGAAGTTCGGTACATAAATAGGAGTAAAGAGCCGGCACCAAAGCTAGCTGCTCTCCAAACGCCATCTGACAAGCCGGAAAAATACAATGCGGCCCGATGTGCGTCCCATCTCCTCCAGCAAAAACAGCCTCACCTAGCCAGTAAGTGAGGTACATAGCGAGATCTCTTCGCAGCGAGATGTCGGAACAAATGCCGTTTGTGCTTGCGAAGAATTCCTTCAGATTTTCTCGCATAACGGAAATCTTCTTCGAAGCCAGATTCTTCTCAGAAGATTCTCCACTGCCAAAGAAGTTGGGAGATAAAGAGCCAAAATTCTTCCAACTGCTACACCGGACTTTCGAGCCCTCCTTCTCCTTCAAAAAATCGTAGAAGGCGACGAGCTAAAAGTACAAAAGCCTGAACTTCTCAGACTGCTCCTCAAGGACGCTGTCGATCGGCATAAATTCCTCATAGAGTTTGCCGAGGATGGGTAGCCCGGTAATGGCACTCAGCTCCTTCAAAGAAAAACCAATCTCACCATTCGTAACAATGAAAGTGTTGGTTTGTGGAAGGAAGGACTCCAGCATGGCCATAAAAGCCTCATCGGAGAAAATCACGGTTTGCCTAAAAGCGCGAACCGCATCAAAAATCTCGGCCTCCTTCAGAATGGCACCACCAATCTGCAGGATGTGATCAGTCCACGACTCCCAGCTCGAGTCAACACTGAAACGGCCACGAAGTCGAAAAGGCTTCACCCAATTGCTGCCATCACCCCTGAAAATGCCAAGGCCCACCGGTCTCAAATCAACCGATGGATGATCAGGTCCTTGGTAGCCGCTGGCCGGCATCAACATGTCCAGACGGACAGGCGACTTCTCTGCATAACCAGAAGGACCGCCAACAAAAACCCTGGTCTTGACCACATTGGTCCTCTTCACCCAGCTTGGAGGATCTTCTCTCTTAGAGCATGTGGGAGAAAGACTCATGATCGAAATAGTACGATCAAAAGTCGATCGGGTAGAAATGGTTCTCTCCTCACCATCAGTTGTGTAAGAGAACTGAAAGCATCTCCTTTGGTATGACGAGTCATCAGGGGCTGCATCACCAAAGAAAAAGGTAGGCTTGGGCACAACGCTTTGATCGTCCATGACCCAAGGACGATTGCTTGCCATAATCTTGTAAAACTCCTCATCCTTGAGAGCGATCAGTCGCTGTCTCATCTCATCTCCGTTGAGCGAGTCACACTCTTCCAAGTTTCTCTCCACATACTGGACCTTCTCCCAGGCCTGCTGTACGGCCGCATTGGAAGATCTGGCAGATCGACGAGGTGCATCGGTAACGGGCTCCTTACCCTTGTTCGTTCTAGAGGAACTACCTGCAATGGAAGAAAAAGAAAGAAAATCAATCACCAAATTGACAGAATTTTGCTAAAAAAAATCCTAGCGAAATTTTGGCATGGCTCCGGGGCAATTCCGAAGAAAAGGGAAACACCCCGAAAAAAGATTGGAAGCCTGAAGATGAGTTCAACATCACCACGAGCTCATAATCAACGAAGGATTCTCAAAGAAAGCTTGAACTCAAACATTGCCGCGAGATCAAGTTAGTCTTCTCAAATCTCCGCAAGATCGGAAAAGAGCTCAACATTGCTGCGAGCTTCAAATTCCAGAACTTGCAAAGCTCCTCAAAATCCCGCAAGACTAGGAAAGAGCTCAACATTGCTAAGAGCTTCAAATCCCAAGACTTGCAAAAGATTTTCAGGTGTGCATCATCATGCTCCCAATCCAATTTACAAAAATCATGCATAAAAAAAAAATCATCATGCATTAGACGCTAGGAAAACTTTGACAAAAAGTTTGACCAATTCCAACCCAACTTGGTCAAAACCAATCAAACTTTGTCTAAGTCAAAATTCATGTTGGCTTAACCTAGAGACTCTAACTTTCTATCTTGATGCATAAAAAAAAAAAAAAAAAAAAGTATGTGCATAAACATCTTGGATTGCATAAACCTCATTATCATGGTGAGCAAAAAAAAAGAGAGAGAGAGAAAACCTCTTTCAAAAGAAAAATTTTCTGGGCTGGCCCGCAGCCCATGGCCCACAAGCCACGTGGCTAGACGGTCCAGGCCTGGCCGTACAGCAGCAAAAAAAAAAAAAAAAAGAAAGAAAACGTGCAAAAAAAAAAAAGAGAAAAAAAAAACAGTACACGGTAAAGAAAAAAGAAAAACCGTGAGCAAAAGAAAAAAAAAAGAAAGAAAGGAAAGAAGAAAAAAAAAAGAAAAAAAAAGAAGAGGAGGAAAAAGAAAAGCGTGTGAAAAAAAAAAAAGGAAACACGTGAAAAAAAAAAAGAAAAAGAAAAAGAAAAGAAACTTTCTTTCTACTCCTACATGCAATTTCTTGAGAAAAAAAAAACTTACTTGAAGCCATGGAGGAAGAAGAAGAAAAGCTTGAAGATCTTTGAAGAAAAGAAAGTCTTGGAGCTCTCTTGAAGACTTTTGCAAAAAGAAAGCAATAGGAGCAAGAGATCCCACCTCCCTTGCTTTTGTAGAAGAGAGCAAACCAAAAGAGGAAAGAGGAGAAAAGTAAGGAGGTAAGTGCTAAAAATTGGCAACCTTCCCAAAAGAAAAGGAAACTTGGGATATTCTCTCCCAAAACAAAGATTCCTTGAGAAATTCTCTCCAAAAAGAAAAGGAATGATAGATATTCTCTCCCAAAGAAAGATATTTTGAGAGAATCTCTCCCAAAATCAAAGAAACTTGAGAAAATCTCTCAAAGTAAGGATATTTTTAGATATTCTCCACCCAAAGGAGATATTTTTAGATATTCTCTGCAAAAACGACACCATGTGAGATCTAAGCCATCTTTCAAAGCTTAAGGTCCCATGGGTTAGCCCATATGAGCCAGGTTTGACTACCTAGGCATTAAAAGTGGCTTTTAGTCAAAATTCCTCTTACCAAGAGCATATACAAAAAAAAAAAAAAAAAAATGGTTCCATGCCTCTTTTGAGTTGATTGGGCCATACAAAAATTCCAAGCCTCATTAGCTTCCAAAATCCAAACCATCCCACCTCATGAACCAAATTAAGCCAAAACCTTGAAATTGACATTCTTCCAAAATCCAAAACCACTCCAATGGACTCAAAAAAATTGTCCCAAAGAGTAACCAAAAAACCAAACCATGGTCCCCTAACTTGCCACATACAACTTGTTAGGTCAGAAGGCCAACCAAAAACCCACTTTCGGTCCCCTAACTTGTCACATACAGCTTGTTAGGTCACAAGGCCAAAATCAAAAAACCAAAAACCCGACCCCCTAACCTGCCACATACAGCTTGTTAGGTCACAAGGTCAAAAACAAAAAAAAAATCCTACTTGACCGCCTGATGCGCCACATAAAGCCTTTAGGTTCACAAGGTCAAAAGGGAAAATCCAAAACCCAAAAAATCCAAATCCCAAATGTCAATTCTCAAAACTTTGCCTTGAAATGGTACGTGATCCCTCCCACTACCATAAAATCCCCTGGAAGCTCAAAAGGCTACTCTATAAAAAAAAATGCTCAAAGACTCTTGGTCAAGTCAGAAGCTCTCCTTCAAGATTCTCTTCGAGGCACATCGACTGCAAAAGCCATCGTCGCTGTACCTCGAGGGGGCATTTGTTGACACAAAAAATGTCACTTTGCCTCTTCACACCAAAAGCTACATGGAGCCGCATCCTACCCCAAATAGGCAGGCGCCACTTCAAGCATTAGATCTTGTCAGAATCAAACAAAAACTGCAAGGTCATTCAAAACAGCCAAAAGAGAGGTACACATGAAGTTTCGGGCCATTCCGACATCATTTGGCCTAGCTTCACTTCTCCAACAGCTAAGCAGCAGCTCCCGGCGGTGACAGTGTCGAAGACCCCAAATCTTCGATCAGAGCCTACGGATGGTCTCAAAATACCTCTGAAAGGCTACATGTCAAGTTTCAAGTCAAACCGACACCGTTTGACCCTCCATCAACTCTCGAGTAGCAAAATCAAGCCCTTAGGTAGCGAGAATTACCGAGGTCGTCACTCATCAAACAGAGCACATGGGCGGCTTCTACATACCTCCAAAGGGCTGCACATC
Source organism: Cinnamomum chago (assembly GCA_038049695.1). Classification (NCBI taxonomy): domain Eukaryota; kingdom Viridiplantae; phylum Streptophyta; class Magnoliopsida; order Laurales; family Lauraceae; genus Cinnamomum; species Cinnamomum chago. The sequence goes on from CP142451.1 coordinate 55,467,754, forward strand.
AAATTTCAGGACATTCCGATGACGTTTGACCCAGTTTCGATACTCGGAAACAAAATCAAGCCTACCAGCGGCGGAGCACCCCGGGACCATGGCACCCAATTCAGAGCTTGTGGATCATCTCAAAATGACTCCAATAGGCTCCCCGTCGAATTTCAGGTCAATCGGACATCGTTTGACCAGAAGTGAAAGCTCGGCATTTCCCTCATGGTGAAATCAAAGTCAAGCGTTTGCGGGACCCCAAGCGGCTTCAAAATTTGAACAAAAGCCTATGGTTGGTCTCGTCTACTACTCAAGAAGCTACACGTCGAATTTCAGGTCATTCTGACATCGTTTGACCTAGTTTCGACGCTTGACAAAAAATCGGGAGTTCTCCACAGCAAAGTCTTCGGCTTTTCAGAAAATGGGAAACTTTGCAATCTGATTTGTACGGCTTCCCATCAGGTTTTCTTGAGGGAAATTCAGCCAATAAATGAGAGGAAATTCCAAGAAAAATGCAGGAGAAAACAGAAGCGAAAAACGACGAAAAATGAAGAAGAAAAGGCAACCGGAAGGCGGCCGACCATGGGGCACAAACCCCATGGTCGCCGGCGACCATGGAGGTCCAAGCCGCCGGACCTCGCCCAAAAACCCCGTTTTTCGGGTATCTTTCGCGTCCCGAGTTGATTGGCCCCTTTGATTTTTCCAAATTCTGATTTTTTGAGCATGAAATCCGTCGATCTTCGTCGACATCGTGGATCCGCCGCCGGAATCATGGAATCATCATCCGACACCTCAAAATTGTCAACCGACCGATCAAGAAAATGCACTTTCTGCCCGACCGATCGAGAAATCGACTGGACAGATGTCGCCAGCTTGTTGATATTAATCAAAGTCTGAAATTGCATGATCATCCGATGTCAATCAACATGAAGATCCATCGATGATCATCGCCAAAAGAATTCCAAAGGACGCAGCGCGGCCCGTGACTCTTCAAACGACCGGGAGACCATTTAATGCTGTTAATTGACTTGTTTATGGCAACTTATTACAGTCATTAACTCATTATCTTGGACGGCGCAATCAAAAGCAAGCAAATGGGAGTTACAAATCCAAGTATTCATGGCATTAAAACCATGAAACTCCCCTCATTATGGAGATTAAAGGCAACTAAATGCCCATTATCCTCCACCGGCCAATCAAATTCAAGGAAAAAGGAGTTACCAAATCAAGAAATTAAAAACTTGTAACTCCTCCCATCATGAGCATAAATGCTAATAAACTCTCCTAAATGGCTACCAAATGCCTATAAATAGGAGGCCATTCCAAGGAAAAGGGGGGCCAGGGAAAAATTATCCAAAAACTCTCCGAAAAATCCAAGAAAAATCCAGAACCTCTGCAACAAACTCTCCTCTATTGAAGAAAACTCTGCTGCAACAAGCACTACAAGGTGATCAAAGCCCCTTGGGGGGGCCACCCCCCCCCCCCCCAAGGCCACCTCTCCTTCTATCCAATATGGCTAGATGCTGCTTTTCAGCCCGTCTACTCAGCTTTTTACCGGATATAGGACCTTACCTTGGTCCTTATCCTCTAAAAATCTGAGGTTGGAGCCAAGCCAAGAAATCAAGCATCAAAGTTCTCATCTGAAGGACGATGGCGGAGTCCATGCATGACTCGCGACCGTCGATCTGAACGGGTCCTCCCACAATCGCATGAAAAGTTAGATTCCATTTCTTTCTTTTCTATTGTATTGTATTTTTTCTTAAAGAGACACAAAATTCACATTTCTTGTCTTTTCATTATTGATGAGATTTGTAAACCGCCTTTCACGGCAAAATCGCCTTTCACGGCACCAAAATCGCCTTTCACGGCAAACAAAGAAAATCGCCTCTCACGGCATTCAAAACAAACTTGTCTCTTTTCTTTAAAATATGTGTGCAATGGAAAGTTAGGAAAAAGTTGATTTCCTTTCTACTTGTGAAGGTGAATCTCCGGATCACTACTCTAAATTCCAAGTAGAAAAGGAAATCTGGCATACCCACAAAATGTTGATACCCGCCTTTCTTTCTTCCCTCTCCCTCCTTCCGGACCCCGACAGACCCGGGGCGGATGGCAGCGGAGGAGGAACGGAGGGGCGCGGTCCATCACTGACGATGTCAACTAGACGTCGGGCGGGTCCTTGAGTTTCGCTACATTTTGTTATTGGGTTCTTTTATTTTTTTTTAGAATTGTATTGGCCTTTGTTGGCCTCTTATGGGATGTAACTAGATTTAACTTACTTTTGTGTTAGTCTCATAACTTGAATTATGATGGGAATGCCATGTTAACTCCTTTCTTTTGATACTGTCTTGATATTATTTGTCATAGCACTTACAAATTTATTGGTGCTTATCTTGATGTGACTTGCTACACGCTTCCGCAAACTTGATCGTGTGAGACAGATTCCACGTGTCTCAGGAATCCTCACCGCTGGAACCTGTGGGAAAACAAACATAGCAATACAATCAACACGTCACGGCCCCGAGATCCGTTCCGGGGTCGCGACAAGGCACAAGACTAAAGACTGCATGGCCCTCAAATCCCACCTCGAAATACTCGTCAAGGACGGGCACCTTAAAGATTACATCAAAGAGGGTGGAAGGGTCAACCGAGCTCAGCAACGCCGACCTGATGAGGATCAGGACAGCGATGAGCCCGAGAGCATCATCAACGTCATCCACCTACCCCCCGCTCCTCGGGGAGGTAACCAAGCTCGTGCCGAGGCCAGGACGGCTTCACACAGCAAGCAGGTGATGTCGGCCGAACTGGGGCCTGCACCTAAGAAGGCTCGGAAGGAGAGGCCCAAGATTTGGTTCTCAGACGAAGACCTGGAAGGGGTCCAGCTCCCCCACAACAATCCACTGATTCTCACTATGCGGTTGAGAAACTACACGGTGAAGCGCATTCTTGTGGATCCCGGGAGCTCGTCCGAGATCCTCTACTTCGACTGCTTCAAGAGGCTCGGTCTGACAGAGGAAGATTTGTAAGAATCTCGCACTCCCCTGGTGGGTTTCAGCTCGAAGCCAGTGTATCCTAAGGGGAAAGTCTCCCTAACAGTCCAAATTGGAGGCGCCACTAAAACAGTCGACTTCCTGGTAGTGGACACACCATCCCCGTACAATGTAATAATAGGGCGGACCTGGCTGCACAACATGGAAGCAGTGCCCTCCACCCATCACCAAAAGTTCAAATTCCCATTGGAGAAGGCCAGCGGAAGAATTGAGGTGATCACTGTACGGGGAGATCAGTAGATGACCAAGCAATGCTTGATGGCTATGGTACCTGGCGAAGTAGAGTCGTAGCAGGTTGATATGACTGAACTCGAAGCTGAACTCGGAGACATCTGTCGATCAGTGGAGCAAAAGAGCATAGAAGATCTAACCAAAGTCAGGATTAGTCCTGACAACCCCAAGAGATATTTTTTGCTAGGGAACCAGCTCCCTGATGATGAAAGGTCCGAACTGCTCAACTTCTTATTACAGAACACGGACGGTTTCGCCTGGACGCCATACGAGATGCCAGGCATCGACCCTGAGATCATGTGCCACAAGTCAAACGTGGATCCCAAGCATAAACCTATAGTGCAAAAAGCTTGCAGAACGGGGGTCCCGCAAACAAAGGCAGTAATTGATGAGATCGAAAAGCTCCTAGATGCCAGGGCAATCCGAGATGTACATTATCCAGAATGGATGGCCAACACAGTGGTGACCAAGAAGAAGAGTGGAAAATGGAGAGTCTGCGTGGACTTCACAGATCTCATAAAGCATGTCCCAAGGACAGCTTCCCGCTCCCCAAAATCGACCAGATTATCGTCGCCATCGTAGGACATGATAGGATGAGTTTCCTCGATGCCTACCGAGGTTACCATCAAATCCCGATGTACAGACCAAATGAAGAAAAAACTGCATCTTTTTTCACCACCCCTGCTGTCCACTCCAACACAAGGTGAAGTCCTTTATCTTTACCTAGCGGCATCAGATCATGCAGTAAGCTCGGTACTAGTCAAAGAAGAAGGCAAGCACCAGCAGCCTATGTACTATACGAGCAAGATCTTGCTCAATGCCGAGACCAGGTACCTTCCACTCGAGAAACTTGCGACGAGCGCCTCTCGTTAAACTCTCGCATTACTTCCCGACATACACAATAGTGGTTGTTACAAAACATCCGCTTAAGTCCCTTTTCAGAAAGGCGGACTTTTCTGCCAGAATTTCAAAATGGGTTGTCGAACTGGGCCAATTCGATATCCAATATCGCCCCAGAACAGTGATCAAAGCCCAAATCTTCGCCAATTTCATTGTAGAGTTCACCTCTCCTAGTTCGACACTGACACCGCTCGAAACCGAACTGGGGGACAATAAGGATAATGAGGCTACCGAGACGGAATAAGACCGATCTTGGAAACAGTTCCTTGATTCAGCTTGGAAGGTCTTCGTTGACGAATCCTCGACGTCCAAAAGGGTCGGCGCTGGCTTAGTCCTCCAATCTCCAGAGGGCTTCATCATCGAGCAAGCCTTAACCCTTGACTTCGAAGCATCCAATAACGAAGCTGAGTACGAAGCACTGATTGCAAGTCTCGGCAACGCAAAAAACCTGGGGGCACGTCAGCTAGTAGTCTTCAGCGATTCCCATCTGGTGACGAGCCAGCTGAGCGGAGACTACCAAGCCCGTGATGAAAGGATGGTATCCTACTTGATCCGCACAAAGCAACTCCTCTCTCAATTCCAGAAAGCCGAAGTCAAGCAGATCGACAGAGAATCCAATTGCCATGCAGATGCTCTCGCCAACCTGGCCTCCACTGTAGAGACCGTAAAGAGAATAACAGATGAGGTGGAGACACTGGAAAAACCAAGTATAGAGTTTCAACCACCTCGGCTGGTTCTATGCGCTAACCTGGGCCCAAGCTGGATGGATCCAGTCATAGCATATCTAAAAGAAGATCAGCTCTCTGAAGACAGAAATGAACCTCACAAGGTCAGAATGAAAGCAGCTCATTTTTTGTTATCTCCGAATGCGAAACTATACAGAAAATCATTCACTGGACCCTATCTCCAGTGCGTCCACCCAAGTAAGGTCGAGGACTTCCTTTACGAAATTCATGAAGGAATCTGCGGAAGTCACATCGGAGGAAGATCATTGGCATATCAAGCTATCAGTCAAGGCTATTAATGGCCCTATATGCAGAAAGATACTCAGCTCTACGCTAGGAAATGCGAAAAGTGCCATAAATTTTCACCGAGCAGGACACGAGGAATTTTGTGTGGAAAAACATTTTCACAAGATTTGGAGTCCCTCAAGCTCTGGTCTCAGACAATGAAACCCAGTTCAACTTCAACTTCTTCAAGAACTTCTGCCAGGAGCTCAATATCAAGAACTATTATTCAACTCTTGCCTATCCACAAAGCAATGGACAAGCAGAAGTCTCAAATAAAGTAGTGCTGGACGGACTCAAGAAAAGGCTTGACCAAGCTAAAGGCAGATGGATAGAGGAACTACCAAATGTCCTTTGGGCGTATAGAACTACCCCAAGGCGATCCACTTCGGCAACTCATTTCTCCCTAGCCTATGTAATAGAAGCTGTGATCCCACTCGAGATCGGCCTTCCAACCCTGAGATCGGATCTCTTCGACCAGGGGCAAAACGAAGTCAATCTAGCAAAAGAGCTTGACTTAGCCGATGAGCGAAGAGAGGCAGCAGCTGTCCACCTAACTTCTTACCAGAGGCAGTTGGCCAAAGGATACAATCAGAAGGTCAAGGAAAGAAAATTTTCAGTTGGAGAATTGGTCTTACAAAAGACACTTCCAACAGATAAGAATCCTAGTGAAGGCAAACTTGCACCAAACTAGCATGGGCCATTTAAAGTAATCTCGGCAAACGGAAAATCAACTTACAGGCTCGAAAGCATGGATGATAGAGAGCTACCACGACCATGGAACGCCACGCATCTCAAGAAATACTACTTCTGAAATGTACTCAATTATTCAATCATTGAAAGAGACTCTTGTAAAGATATGCCTCGTGTAAGACCCCGACCCGAGTGAACCCGTTTAGTGCTAATTAAGTTGCGTGTTAGTGCTAAGCTTGATTAGTGTTTTTGGTCTAGTTGGGTTTGGAATAGCCTTGATTCTAGTTTTGGGCCTTTTGGAATGATTGATAGCTTGTGGGGCCCTTTGGGGGTTCCCTTTTTCGGCTTTGCATTTTCTTGTGAAATTTTCCCGACATGTTTTAAATTGTGTTTTTGGCCCGTTGCATTCATCTTGTGGATTCTTACAACTTTCATGTTGATCCCGTGTCCATTCGAGGCCCCGAAACCCGATTTCATAGCCTTGAGGTTACAGTCATTTCACACAAAATCTGTACCCAAAACTTAATATTCTCGAAACTCGCGAAACATACACTTTTTGGAAACTAGATATTTCGACGAACATTTCTTCCTTCTTCGTCGAATTCATCCGAGGACCCGAGAGAGATGATTTCAGCCAACGTAGTTCTTTAAGTTGTGGGACCCAACTTCCCAAGTGTTAACAAAGAGGAACCCTTCCCTTCCTTCTCCATTTTCATGTTCCAGCTCAACTATTGAGTCTAGGGTTTTTTTCATTGCTTTTCTCTTCTTCTTCTTGCTTCTCCATCTCCAAGCCTCACCAAGAGCTCATCAATCAAGAAATGGAGATTGCCAATCTCTTCCTCATCTCTCAAGCTTCCTCTTGATACTATTTTTAGAAGAATCCATCAACTTTGAGACTTCCCTTGAGCTTACATTGTCCATTAGGGGACCTTGCAAGTAAGTGATCTTATTCATCTCCTAGATTAGTGATCTTCTAGCCTTAGGGAAGCTACATTTGCATTATTGGAAGTTCTTTCATTTTCATTCTTTGTGTAACCCATTTTAGGGTTGTTTTTGGGGTTTTTTTATTGTAGCTTGGCTTTGAGCTATTGAAGTGATTTGAGGCTTGTTTTTGGCTAGCTTGGACTTGAGGCAAGTGAATGTTTGGATGTTTTTAAGTTTGAAATGGTTTGGTGATGCATTTATGGTTTTCATGTTTTCATTGATTACTTTCATTGATTTTTCTATGGTTGAAATAAATGATCTTTACACATGTTGATAGCCTCATTTAATGTCTTGGAATCATGTGTTTAAGTCTCCTTGTTCATAGTTAATTGTGGTTGTTGAGGTGTTGGAAGGAAAGGAAACAAAAAGGAGAAAAATCAAGTTCCCGGGCATGCTTCACGCCCAGTGCCGATCGATCGGACCTACAGGCCGATCGATCGGTCTGACTTTTAACTGTAAGGCTTTTTGGGCCGATCGATCGGACCCTGTGTATTTCTGGTACAGAAATTTGAGTCCAGTGGGTTTTGAAATTTATTTTTTTTGTGGACCTTGGCTACCCTCCTTGGACTCACTTGACCATATGTGAGAGCGTCTTGAGCCGATGCTCTTCATGGTTGGTTCGGAATGCATCGAAGTTCAATCTATTTCAATCTTGAACGGGATGGAACGACACGATACCCTCTTCATACCTAAATGCAAAGTCTATTTCCTTGGGTATCGTGAATTCAATTCCTTTCGGTGACTGAGTAGGTTGCTCGATGGTTCCGGGTTGACATCATACTTAGGATGGACCGTTATAGTCTTGATTCTTCTATCATAGCATCTAGTACTATCCATAAGCTCATATTAAGTTTTAAAAATAGTAAAAGTGCATAAGGAGCTCGGAATGTCTTCAAACTCAAGGAGTACCAAATTATTTCAATAATTGACATACGGGACCCCTATTCACTTAAATAGATCTTGAAATCAATATTTTCCCGGAATTGTAATAATTCATTTTATTTCTTCTTTTCCAAGATTTACTTTACATAATCTGTTTTCCCGAAAGCTTGATGGTTACACTAGTAACATGGACTCGTCCCGAAGAGTATTGCCCGATATGAAATGAAAGTTATATATTGAATATTCTTGCCCGTTCATTGATTTACTTGCACTTTATTTACTTGCATATGTCTCGATGTGTTATTTATCCTATGAGTCGGCATCACTAAGCTTGGATACCTTGTCGGTTTGATCCACCGACTTGGAAATCCCTCTCCCGTCCCGCCAGCTGCAGTTTGGATCCCGATACCCGGTCATTACCGTGGTCCCGTCCCGATACCCGGTTCGCTACCGTGGTCCCGTTCCCGTATATTTATATTGTATATATGTTTACGTTGCTTCTCCTCACCTTGTGTGACTGAGATCAACGTCCCGTGATACTGTTGTCACTTTAGTGACAGAGGACTTAGCTTTATGTGATTGCCACCTTGTTATTCCCGATTTCCTTGGTTACCTCATATGTTTTATCTTGTTTACATGTTTCTAGCAAATGATTTATCTATTTTATGAGAGTTCTTGCTTTAACAGATTTCCTTGCTTTTCGAGATATTTCATCTATTTTATGTTGTTGTATCTTCCCACTCTCTTGCCAGACCGTCGTGTCTGATCCTTTGCTTTGGTACTCAGGTCCCGTTGCCGGTTTCCTTGAGGAGGAGCCGGAGGAGGCGGTAGGTGAGCTGCAGCCTCTAGTTGAGTGGCGTGCTGACGATGTCATGTAGACATCGGGTTGCCAAGAGGCGTAACATTTTGGGGAGGACTTGTTAACTATTCTTTGGGTTATTATTTTGTAATATTGGCCTTTGTTGGCCTCTAATTTTGGGGAATGTAACTAAATGATATTTTGTCTAACTTTAACAACTTTTGGGAAACTTGCTATAGATCATTGCTCTTTCTGATACAGTTTTGACATTTGATATTAATGCTTGCATGACTAGAGATAGTCTTACTATTTGATTTGCTACACGCTTCCGCACTCAAAAGAAATGTTCATGCAAGGTTGTGATATCCTCAACGCGGACACCTGTGGGAAATTAAGTAGGTTGTATTTTGAGGATGTAGATAATCCTCTTGAATAATCATCACACACTAATGTCCCGATCCCGGATTGGGATTCCCGGTCCGGGGTCGCGACACCTCGTTACTTACAAGTTGTGGAACTCGGCCCGGTCACAGGACCAACCATCTTCAGCTCGGTTATGGAACCAGCTGCCTCGGTTCGGTCACAGGACCAACCATCTTTGGCTCGGTTATGGAATCAGCTACGTCGGTTCGGTCACATGACCAACCATCTTCGGCTCGGTTATGGAACCAGCTACCTCGGTTCGGTCACAGGACCAACCATCTTCAGCTCGGTTATGGAACCAGCTACCTCGGTTAGGTCACAGAACCAACCATCTTCAGCTTGGTTATTGAACCAACTGCCTGGGCTCGGTTATGGAACCAATCCGACAAAGGCTCTGTCACAGTATCAGCCTTTTTCAGCTCGGTTACGGAACCAGCAAGACATGGCCTGATCATAAGACCAGCCATCTTCAGCTCAGTTATGGAACCAGCTGCCTAGGTTCAGTCACGGGACCAGCCTCCCTCGGCCCGGTTATAGAACCAGCCATTTGAAATCGCCAAGTTACGGAACTCGGCGTACTTCTCAGTTTGGTTATGGAACTAGCTCCCCAAGTTATCAAATTCGGCACTTCGGCCCTGTTGTGGAACCAACATCAGGTTATGGAACCCATCAACTACCCTAGTTCGGTTGTGGAACCGACTATAACAGGACCTTTAAACCAAGTTTGGTTAAGCTAACTTCCTCCTGGTTACGAAACCGAGTTTGTTTTCCCAGTGATTATCTAACAGTTCCAGTTATAGAACCGAACTCAATTATTATATTCCTATACCAAGCTCATATCCTTCTGGTTGAAGGACCGACCTCAGTCACTTGGCAAAATTATAAAAAGACAGAGGAAAGATCTGAAAGCGAAAACCTCTATTTCGTTGAATAGAAGTATTTATTACAAATCTTCTCGAAAATGAAGTACAAAAATCAAACACCCACTACTAGAAAAAAGGGTTTTTATATCAGTTGCAAAACTGCCCTATATTGGTTTTTCATATAACCGATATAATATATTTAGTCAAGGTTTTTTATATCGGTCAATATTTTTTTATATCAGTCAAATTTTTTTTATATCGGTTACACAGGAACTGACATAATAATCTCTATATATAATATCGGTTAGAAAAATATGTGATATTAATTTCAATATTTTATATCGGTTATTATAAAACCGATATTATATACACATATTTTATATCGGTTGTATACATATATTTTATATCGGTTATTATAAAACCGATATGATATACACATATTTTATATCGGTTATTATGGAACCGATATTATATATACATATTTTATATCGGTTATTATGAAACCGATATTATATACCCAATGATTTTACATCGGTCTTCAAATCCCTTAATCGCCCAATCGGGCTCAGTGGTTCTTTCCCTCCTTTTTATTTTTCCTTCCCTCCCTTTTTCAGCACGTCCTGCGGCTAACCGCCAGTGCACTTGCAGCTAACCGCCAATTATATATACATATTTTATATCGGTTATTATGAAACCGATATTATATACCCAATGATTTTACATCGGTCTTCAAATCCCTTAATCGCCCGCGCGGGCTCAGTGGTTCTTTCCCTCCTTTTTATTTTTCCTTCCCTCCCTTTTCTTTCTTTCTCCATAATTCCTTCTTTCCTCTCACTCTCGCCTCTCTTCCCAGCGCCTCTCTCCCTCCAATAACCCCTTTCCTCTCGCTCTCGCTCTCTCTTCTCTCTCTGCTCTCTCGCTCTCCTCTCACTCTCGCTTTCTCTACTCTCTCTGCTCTCCCTGTCTCTCTCGCTCACTCTCGTTCTCTTTCTCTCTGCTATTTCTCTGTCTCTCTCGATCGACCAACCCTCTATCTCGTTCTCACCTGTCCCTCTCACCATCACCCTTCATGCGAGCAATACTAGCCGGCCCTCCTCCAACTATTGCGCGCACCTCACGACCTATCACCCTTGTCGCCGCCCTGCGCAGAGTCTCCACCGATCTCACATCTCATCATCCCTTTCACGATGCCCTCTCCATCGTCGCCATCTCTTCGTGCGCGGAACCTCACCAGAGCCTCGGCAGAACCTATCTGGACTCCCCCTCTAGAGCCGATCCTCTCCATTATCACCGACTGCGCTGCTGCCCTGAGGCGACACTCGTTCATGCCCAGACACGCCCCTTTCCCTTTCCCTCTCCACGCCAAACCGCACCACTGCCATCCACAGGTAAGGAACTGCCCCTTCTCTCCCTGTCATCTACACCAACTCCACTGCCTTGCACCGTCACAGCACCTGCGGACAGCCACACCCTTCCCGTCCATCTTCTTCTTTTTTTCTTTCCATCACTCTCTCTCTTTCTCCTCGCTACATCTGCCCTTCTCCCTCATCGTGCACCCCTACACCCCCTTCCCCCCTCTTTCTTTTTCTATCTTTCTTTCTCCTTCTTTCCCACCTCCACTCCATCTCCCTTCTCCTTCACCACATCTCTCTTTCCTCTCTCTTCCACCCTCTCTCATCTCCTTCGCTCACTGCGCTCACCCACTACCCTGCACACCTCCCTCATTGCCCGAGCCCGTCTCTGCATCATCTTCTCCATACGTAGTGGCACAACTTTGAATAAGGGATTTAGGTTAAAGAAGACACCCTAAATCCCTATGTAATTGGTATGTGTAGACCCTAGTTTTTCCCGTCTAGACCATTGATTGATAGGCTTGCCCCAAGGAATTCCCAAAATCTCCCAGATTAGAGGGCCCTAATTCTTTGTTTCTGGGTATAGACGACTCCCTTTGAGTCACATAGAAATTGAAGCTGTTAACTTGCGAGGAGCAAGAGATAAACCAAGGAATCAGTTTTCTTAGGTGCTCAAATGTTCCAAGGCTGACAACCACATCCACTAAAGGCCTAGAAAACAACTTGGTCCTCCAATTTATTTATGTTTTTTTTTCTACAATCTATTTAATTAAGTGCAACTTTGTTCGTTGAATGGGTGCTGAAAACTTATACTTCATTGTTCCCTATTTCATGCCATAAAGGTGGTATTTAACAACTTTGGCTACTACATTAGATTGTTTTTCACAGTAGTACCCATCTGGATAAATCAGTCTTCTCACAACATATTGAATGCTCTTTGCCCAGTGATTTAGTTCAACATTTTGAAACCTTTATCTAGGAGATAGAGGTTTGAAAGTGCTAGATTAGAATTATAACATTTCCTCTCTCTCTCTGTTTTTTTTTTATATCTAACTGAGTTAGCTGAGTTTTATAAATAATTGTCTTGTTGAGTCTTTAATATAGAGGGGCTATGTGTCTTTTGTTCAAAATGCTGGTATTTGCCATTATATATTGAAATAGACATGTAGGCTATGCTCTCAAATGACCCCATTTGAATATGCGGGGGCTGCGTATTTGGTGGTGTTCTGTTGTTACCATCTGTGTGAATGTTGTAATGTTTCAGTTGGTGGGGATTGCTTCTCTGTATTCTAGTGGGCAGAGGAATGTTTGGGACTGACTGTTAAATGTTGCGTTGCGTTGTTAATGCTTTTGCATATGTGTTCTCGTTTATGATGTTCATGATGATGATTCTTTCTTTATCCCTATACTTGGATGGCTCTCAACATGGAAAGTAAGTGTTAGAACTACAAATTTTACTGGAATCTTTTATATAAACATGGCTCTCAGTTTTTTTTTATCTAATAATGTGCTAGTTTATCATGTTTTTTTTTTTAGTGCTAAAAGCATGAGACATTAGAAGTGGACACCAAAAGTTTTGTTTCATCTTCTGTCAATCCATCAAATTAAGAGGCCTAGAAATATTTCCACCCAAGTTTCACCTAAATAGAAGTTATAGAGGTCCCTCTTTTCTTAAGCTGTAAGTGAGTAGGGAAAAGAGACAGACACGGAGTATAAGTAGAAGAGGAGAGGTGTTTGTGTGGATATGAAGAGTAAGAGGAAAGGAAAGTTGGCTCCATGACAGGGGATTGCCGATTTTATGATGCATCAGGTACCTATAAGTGGAATTTGGTTATTTTGAGCAGATTGATGAGAAAGTGCAGAAGGAAACATAAGAGTCAACTATGGATCAAAATTTAGAGTATAAGATGAACATCTTGATAATAGAGAATGAGCAAATGATAATTTAGAAATTACTAATAAAGCAATAACATTATGATAAAAATTTATGAATTTCATATAACAGTTCAATTATATGAATGTCATTGCTACGTTAAATGTCAGTATCTCCATCACCAACTTGCACAACAATGTGCAGAACAGTAGAAGTGTTCCTAATTGTGTCACACTCTCCTGGTAAGTTTCATTTATATGAATATCATTGTTACTTCAAATGTCTATATTTTCACCATCAACCAGCACTAAACTGTGTACATGTCTTCCTAATTTTTTATATCTCTTCTGGTGAAACCATATTCTCTCTAGTCCCTGGTTTTTTATTAGACAGATTTGGTAACATTTAATTGTTGCCTCTATGCATTATCTACATATACCAATGAGTGCAAACAAACACTTCCTAATGGCCATTGCACTTGGAAACAAAACTACAACTTTGGAGTGTACAAATTTATATACACCAATCAATAAAAACAAACAATCCCTAATGGTTATTGTACTTGTGGGAAAAACAACAATTTTGAAGTAGGAAGTGTGAAAATTCCTGTGGAACCCTCATTTACTATAAATATGCCTAAACTTTTGAATTCTAGATTGTAACACCAGAGGAGAGACCATCAAAGGAAAAAGGAAGAATCTATGCTTTACTTACAGAATAAGGGATTTGAAGCTCTTGATTTTCAAAAAAGAAAAAAAAAACACACACACACACACACTAATAGATTATACTATGTAATACATAAATATCCAAAGAAAGAATGCAAGAATTATCCACACATATCTTTGCATATAGTTATGTTGTATCTATGTATAATTGTGAAGATTTTGATAACTTGTCACTATATATAATTTTCTTCCACCCTAAAAGCTCCATACCTTATAGAAAACCATGACATTTACTAATCCAATTGAATGTCCTCTGTTATGCTCTGCTGCTGCATTATCACAAGTCCTTCTTAATTTAGCTGATGTTCTTGAAATGTTTCGTTATATTGAATCAACTTGTTCTTAAGAAGTGGTCATGAAGATATCAAGCTTTATGGAATTTATGAAATATTTGCTCACTATTCAGGTGTACAGAGCCAACTTCTGTGGTCATGAAGATATAAATTTTACTCTTGCTTCAAATTGAGAAATTGCGCTTCATTGAAAGTTCAGTTGTGTGTGATGTTAAGAACATGGATCTATGAGTAGGTGGGTATTCAGCATCCTCCTTATATTTTTGCTTCATCAAATGTGCAAATGACATTAACATAACTGCTTTGTTGTTGTTATTTATCTTCTGCTTTATGTTGAATTTGAAACAGGAACGGAAATGGCTCAGTTGGTTTGTGGAGGCTGCCACACTCTTTTAATGTATATTCGTGGAACATCAGTTGGGGTAGGTATTCATGTATACATATTATTCTTATTCTATTTCTATGTTCACATTATTCATAAATCATGCCTGTGATTATTTTGATATATATGCTCACTTTTAGAGTATGTGTATTGTTTACGATACCCGATTGAAATAAGAAGACATGAAGATAAAGCAACGAAGAAAAGAAAAGGGTCTTCAGTAAGAGAAAGTACCTTTGAATTTAGATGGAGAGATGAAACTATGGAATTCTTGGTCAACCTCAGGGATATTTTCTAAACAAGCTGGTAAAACAGGCTTAGCTCGACTCAAATTTAAAATAAAAAAAAAGTTAGGAACTCTTTGAGTCAAGCCAGCTGAGCTGAAAAGGCTCACATTTTTGTGGTGTGGTGGGGGGCACTCATTTTTGCTGGGTTTTGATGGGAAACAAATTGCAGAGCATATATGAAGTTATGGTTTTGGGTGTTGCAGGCAATGCTCAGATGAGGGTTGGGATGTGATGGGGTGCTTTAATGATGTGTTAATTGATATGGCTATAGTGGTTTGCAATCCATGAGTGATTAAAATAAATAGGGCTGGGTCGGTTTATCTTAATCAAGACTCAAGAGTAACTTTAGTTGTCACATATACTCAAAGAAAATAAAGTTCATTGATTATAAACAATCCAAGTTGATGGAAATTTTATTGTGATTGAGAAATAAGTTCTTAAGTTTGATATAAATTAGACCAAGTTGCAAGGAGATGGTCCTTCCCATTCCACTGTGGGGGGGAATTTATTGTCATCCATTTTCCACTTGAAAAGAATGGGGGTTTTGCAAGAGATATCTCTTGTTCCATATGATTTAGCTGATCTTTCAGATGAGGGAAGCTTCTTGGTCTTACAAATATGCTACCTAATATTACCTTAGTTTACTGCTTTCCTCTCTATCACCTGTTGTTTAGCAACACATCCATTCAATATGGGTTAAATCTCAAAACATGAAAGTTGTAGCCCTCTGACAAATATTTCATTTGGATCAAGAATCATGTTGTTTCGAGTTCAGAAGAGGAAGTTATGAATTTTCTACTGGAGACAACTCTGCTTCACTCAGGTTGCTGTTTTTCTGTGACCAGTTAGATTCAAGGTGATTTTACACTACTTTACATTCAATCTGGGTTAAATCTCAAAACATGAAAGTTGTAGCCCTCTGATAAATCTTTCATTTGGATCAAGAATATGTTGTTTCGAGCTCAGAAGAGGAAGTTATGAATTTTCTACTGGAGACAACTCTGCTTCACTCAGGTTGCTGTTTTTCTGTGACCAGTCAGCTTCAAGGTGATTTTACACTACTTTCCATTCAATCTGGGTTAAATCTAAAAACATGAAAGTTGTAGCCCTCTGATAAATCTTTCATTTGGATCAAAAATCATGTTGTTTCGAGTTTAGAAGAGGACGTTATGAATTTTCTACTGGAGACAAATTCTGCCATTGTAAGTAGACTACTGACAAATTCTGCCATTCTACTGAAGTTATGAATTTTCATTTGGAAGTTATGTTTTTATACTGAAATCCATTTCCATGTTGATGCCATTGTAGTAGTCTACATATATGTGGGATTGGAACCCATCATATTTGTGAGCTATAATTCAAAGAAAGACTATATTGGCGGCTAGCCCTTTTAGACCAGCGGCTAGCCGCTTTCAAATAACGGTCAGAAAATTCAAATCAGGATGGCTCACGGCTAGCCGCAGGAAAAGTTGGGGGCTAGCCGTGAGGCAACCGCAGGGGTGACCGCAAGATGGTTCTAAAAAAACTGGTCTCTGGAAATCAAACCGTAATCCCACGGTTAGCACTGCGGTTAGCCGTAGGTGCACTGGCGGTTAGCCGCAGGAAGCACAGAAAATCATCCTGAAAAAAAAATGCTTACTGGAAAGCTGACCGTGGGTCTGGTGGCTAGCCCCCTTGCAAAGGGCGGCTAGCCGCCAGGTGACCGTAAGGTCACTTGACCCTTTCTAGAAGAACTATTTATAAAAAAAAAATGCATATATAATATTAAATCGGTTACAGAACAAACGATATAATACAATCCCAAAAAACCGATATAACAAAGCCCTTTATAACCGATATTATAAATAATTTTTATATCGGTTTCACTCTTTTTTATATCGGTTTTATAGTAATGTATGCTATAACTTTAGTTTCAAAACACATCAGTTCTCCGAAAACCGATATTATAAATATTTTTTATATCGGTTTTACAGTAATATGTGTTATAATTTCAGGTTTAAAAGACATCAGTTGTCCAAAAACCGATATGAAATAATACACATATTATATCGGTTATAGTTATTTATTATATCGGGGGTACTTATATCAGTTTGAAGTTTACAGAAAAACCGATATAATAGGTCTTTTATATCGGTTTTTAGCCGATATAAAAACCCTTTTTTCTAGTAGTGGATGATAACAACTTAAATTTATTTTGTTTTGGTATTCAATTCCCTCTCTTTCTCTAAGCATACATTGCATGGATTTTTTTGCAGGGAGTTAAACTTCTTGTTTCCTCAGTCCGCAACTAAAGTTTTGCCATACTTTGTCTTGAAATTCTTATAGGACTTGTAAGTGCTTTTAAATTATCTATTTAATGGACTACATCTTTACTTTTTCCACTCCTATGAAATGAGGCTGACTTTTTCCTTTTTTCTATATTACTAATATTGGTTGCAGGAGCGCTTCCATGGTCTTGATTGTTTCCTTGCAGTTGAGTTCGATAAATGAATTTTAACTCTTTTTCCTTGCATGTATTTTAATATCATATAATTGGTTTTTTTTTTTGGGATATGTTGTACTGTCTTGCTTTTTCCCTTCTAGTCACTACAAAAAAAGGACTTTTAGTCTCGCTTTTGTTAAACCCCGACCCAGACCGATCCGATTAGTGTGTGATTAGTATGTGTTTAGTCCTAAGTGGGTTTAGTTATTGTTGGGTTAGAAGTGATTATTTTTAGTCTTGGATATAGCTTTGGTAATTTTGAGAACGTTTAATATTAGTTAGACACGCTCAGGATGGCCTGAGTGCACGTGTGAGCTTGGGAAGATCGTATCAATTTCCGTGTGATTGTGATTTTGATTTCATTTGATTGATATTTCGACGTGTTACAACTTTCGTATTAAGCCCATTCATGTTTGAAGCCCAAAAACCCAAGTTTTGGCCCAAAGAGGGTAAAATTGTCTTTCTTGCACAAATCTGGACACAATTTTCGAGACTTTAAAACTATGTCAAAAATATACTTTTTGGAAACTAGATATTTCGACGATCGTTTTATCCTTCTTCGTCGAAGTCATCCGAGGCCCACAAGGCCATGTTTTAGCCATTTCAAGTTCAAGCCCAATGGCCCATGAGTCATCACTTAAGTCTCCTTTCTTCCTCTCTTTCATTCATTCCCCCAAATCTCTGCAACTTCTGAACCTAGGGCAAGAAAACCCTTTTTCTCTCCCTCCTCATTTCCCCTTGCATGTCTAGTTAGAGAGCTCCAAATAAAGTTTCAAGTTCATCATCTTCTCCATCTCATTGCAAGCTCTCTATTGGTACAAGTTTCTTGGAGTTTCTTTTGGGACAAGATCTACATTTCCTCTCTTCTCTCTTGTGTGACCATTCCTAGGTAAGAGCTTCAACCCACATCTTTCATGGAGTCTTTTTAGTCCTTTAAGATCATGATTTTCCTAGTTTCAACCCTTTTTCTAAATGGGTTTCTTGTTTTCAAGATTTAGTGAGTTGTGTGGTTTTCTCTTGGATTTTCTTGTAGTGTTGATTAGCTTGAGGAAGTACTTGAGGAGGAGTGTTTAGCTTTGGTCAAGGCAAGTGATCTTTATAGGCTTCATGTGCATTGTATTTTGATTCTATTTCGTTTTAGGAATTGTGCATGTGATTTGTCTACAAGTTTATGATTTTATCTTACTTGATTTGGATGTGTGGATGATGATAAATAAACCCTTGGTGAGCATGAAGGCTCAAGGGATGATATGTGGTTGGTGGATGAGAAGAAGGAGAAGAATGTAGTGAAAGATGTGCAAGGAAAGGGGATTTCCGCACTCAGCGAGCTCAGGCAGCAGCCTGTTCGCTCGAGCGACCCCTGGGTCCGCTCGAGCGAACATGCCACTGTCTCCTACGGAGCGAGGCAGTGAGTCGTTCGTTCGAACGCATTTTATTATTCGCTCGAGCCAACATTCGCTCGAGCGAACTGTCTACGCTTTGTAAGGTCCGCTCGAGCGAAGTGTCTCGCTCGAGCGAAGTGTCATCAACGTGGCAGGTCCGCTACAGCGAACCTGCCAGTTGCAGGAAGATGAGTTTCTTTCCATTTTGTGTATTTTTCTTGAGGTCCGAAAACTAGACTATGTTAAGGGTTTTGACTTGACATTGTGTAAATGAAACCTCGAAATGCCACCCAACCTCTAAGGACACCAATTCTTGTATATTCTGACATTTGGAGTTTCAATTACACAAAGGTCAATTTGTAGCCTTAGCACATGCTTGTCAGATTTCGTATTTGAATTTCCGTCTTGGTACTATAAGTACAAACGTGCACTTGTTTTGTATTTCAAGTATAAGTTTGTTTTGAAGTTTTGTTCAAGAAAAAGGGGATCACTTCCTAAGCGTGTTATGCATAATTATTATGCCTCTTGCTAGTCGTGCTCGTCGTGTTTTGATAAGTGATTTCCCCCTTTTTATCTCGACGTGTTTTGATCGTGCTTCGCGTGTTTTATGCATTCATGAACTAAGTGAACACCACTGAGCTGAGACTGCCCTTTCGGTTTGATCCACTGTCTGGGGGTCTTTAAACATGTGGACTGTCTGCAGACTAGTCGTGTATTTATTACACATCGTGCGTGTCCGGTTCCGCGGCCGGAATTCCCGTCTTTGTGGGAAATCGTGTCGTGCTTATATTATGTATATCGTGCTTGTCGTGCGTGCTTGCTCTTTTCATCATATAAATGATAGAGAAAGGATGGGCTCTTTGTGGTTGATAACTATTCATGATATATTATGTACTCATGCTAGATTATTTTGTATCTCAGCTTTGTTCGTACTCTTGAAAATGTATCTCAACTTTGATAGTACTTCATACCAAAGATTTGCTCACATGTTTTCTCTAAATGTTATTGTTCATGTTCATGCCTAAAGTGATTACCTGCCAAACCGTCGTGTTTGACCCTTGTTTATTGGTGCCCAGGTGCAGGAGACGTTGCCTTTGAGGAGGAGCGTCAGGAGGAGGCTTGTGAGCCAACTCCCGTGAGAGAGTGGCAGCCCGACGATGTCATTTAGATGTCGGTCTGGTTCTCGAGTTTCGTCACCCTTAGTCTTGGGGTTTCTTTTGACTATTTTGAGATTGTATTGACCTTTATTGGTCTCTTATGGGTTGTACTAAACTTAACTTGTTTTTGTATTAGTTCTATAACTTGAATATTAATGGGAATGCTTGTTAGCTTCTTTCTATGATACCATGCCTTGTGATCATTTGTTATGGCACCCAAATGTTTTGTTGGGCTCATCTTGATGTGTTTTGCTACACGCTTCCGCATACTTGTACGTGTGAGCCAGATTCCGCGTGTCTTTGGGAATCCTCACCGCGGGAACCTGTGGGAAAGCAATTAACAACACCGAATGCAATGCAACACTCGTCACGGGCCCGGGATCCGTTCCGGGGTCGCGACAGCTTTTGAAACGAGCTTTTGTGTCGCTTTTACAATAAAGTGACACAGTATGGTCTGATGTGTCACTTTAGAGAAGGAGTTAACGAGGAGGAGGTTTGTTGGGTCACTTTTCTATAACGCGACACACAAAACAAATTTATGGTTTTCCTCCACTAAACAAAAGTGACACAAGAAGTTTGATTGTTATTTTCTTTCATGAAATAGGAAAGAAAAGCGACACATGAATTTGGGCAAGTGATAATTTGGGTTCCCTCCATCGTAGGCATTTCATTCCCTCACTCCAACCCAAATCGACTTTTAGCCCTCTCTCCCCCTCCGTCTCTCTTCTTCTTCTTCACTCTCCCCCAATCGACGGGCATGGCAGCGGAGATTGACATCGTCTCTCTTCCTCTTTCTCTGTTAATCGACCGGTACAATAGCGGAGATCAACACCGTCATTTCCTTTCTCTCTCTCAATCAACAGGCTGGGCATTGGTATCCATCATTGCACTCAGAGATGGTGTCTTCGCACCGGCCGGCAGCAGCGACCTCTATTCTCGGGCTAAGGAGAAGGCCGCTAACAGAGGCGCTTACCATAGCTGCCTCTGCTACGGCGGATCCAGAGTTCCCTCGGCGGTGTTAAGGTCAAGCTCTTCCTTGCCGCCGGCATCGCCTTCGCGCTTCTGCTTATCGCCGGCAGGGTCGACTCGCTGATGGGATGGAACCCTAATCCCTCTTCTTCCGTCTCCTCTCCTTCTAGGTTTGTTTTATTTCCATGATTTTTCTTTTTGGGCGCTTTTGGATGCTCTTGGAATGGGTAGTGTGCCCCTGCGTGGGAGCAGAGCATTTGCCAACAGCTTTCTAATTTCGAATGGCCATCACTAGAAATTATTTTTATTTTGGAATGTCCCAAGTTGAAGAGTCTCTCCTTCCTCTCCAATGGCACCAATATTGTAGCACCTGCACTAAAGGAGATTGTGGCTCTAGTTCATGGTGGGAAGCATTGGAGTGGGAAGACAATGACATCAAGTAACGACTCCAACCTTTTTTAAAATCTTGGTAATGATCTCTGCAACCACCTCCTCAGTTCTCTTCATCGTATGCAATTTTTCATATTGTTGCTTATCAAGACGGAAACAAGCACACGGACGACACTGTCATAAGCTACATCAAATAGGTGAATAACTCTTTACATTTCTTCAATTCTTTTACTTCTCTTTTCTTCTTTGTCTATAATACTTCTTTTGAAATTTCTTTCAAATATGCACTGCGTGTTTTCTTTTTTTCTGTTTTCATTAATGCTTTGCTTAGAACATAGAATCACAGGAATGGACTCGGTCTAGTCTGGAGGGTGACTTTAAAACTCAAATAAAAAGATGATGATATCCCTTTGTTTATTGATATAAAAGCCCAAAAAAAAAAACATATAGTCTTTGTTGGATAAGATTGAATTCGATCTCATGTGCCCACAAAGTGGTTGATGAAATGTCTCAACCAGTTAATTTTTGTTGAAATATGCTTGTCCCCTTGACTGGGCTTTTTGTTACATCTCTGTTACAAGTTAGAAACTATTTTTCTCACTAGGGCTAAAGTTCTTGCTTGATCTTTTAAGCTTTTTCTTTCTTTTGAAAAAAATATTTCCTATTGTTTGTATACTTGCAGTTGAAAAACTTTCCCATAATTTATCATGCTCAATTTAAATTCCTCTATAAGGTTATGCAATCACTCTGTCTATGAGAAATCACAATCATATGGAATTTTTCTTTGACAATAAATTTTCTCAAGAACTTTATCATGGTTTATATTATGTTTAAAATATATCCTGTACGAATGTAAGAAACCTCATCTATTTCTTTCAGTGCATGCAAGTGTTTGTATAATAAATGAATGGGCCTATTTGGTTGGACTTTCGACTTGCATAGGTTATTTGTAAGATCTTAAAAAAGAGCTTGAGTGGACCAATTTACAAAAGGTAAGTTCACAACACCCTCACTCTTTCATTGAGAGGTTTTTGTTCTCCTTTTTCTATTGTTATTATTATTGTCATTGCTATTTTTTTTTAATTTTTAATTTAGGAAATAGTTGTGCAAAACCAAGTTCCTATTCAACTAAATTGTCTGGAGAAATAATTGGTGGACCCTTGTTTCCCTTCTATATGATATTTCAATTTTCAACCAAATCCAAAAGGTCTCTTGTTTAAGGTCCTGTTTGGATGCCATCTGCTACTGCTGAAATTCTGATGATTTTGTTTAGAGTTAGGAACTTAAGATGTATTGTGATGCTTTTCAGCTTGTTCTTGACGCAAACTCTGGGTTGGGGATAATTTTCGTTTGAGGTTCAACTTATGAGGTTCCATTGGTTATCACTTGCCTTGGCTGCAATGTTAGATTTGATCTGGGAGTTTGTTTCACAGTGATGGCAATTTGAATTGATGTCTTCATTTATTCATGATTTGGAATGAATTTATATTTATGGATGAATGTTGGTGCCATCGAGATTACTGTTCTAAAGCAATGCAAACTTAAAACGAATTCCTGATTGTTTCTTCCTTTGCGTTTTCTGAAGTTTCTGCAGTGTATTTGCAGCTAGATGATGTGTTTTCGTCCTAGATTTGGATTTCTTGAAAAGGTTTCTGATTTACCAGATTTGTCATTTATAACACTTGAATTCTACCTGTATTTGATTGATTTGAATCTGCGAAAGATTGTTTTTTTCCTTTTTTTGGAGTTTTAGTTCATTTCCTGATTCAGCTGTTCTGTTGAGTTGAATTCTGCTTATATTTGGAGAGATTTGGCTTCTCATTACTGGATTTTATTTTGTTCCCCTCATTTTTCCACATTTTGCTTCTGGTTTCATGAATTTAATGTTTTGTTCTTAGTTTGGCTTTCCGGCTAAATTCTGCCTTGAATTGAGGAGTTTTCATGTTCTGATTTACTTTGTGTTTACTTTCAGATTCTTTCTTTCATTGGTGCTTTTACCTTACAGTTGTATCTGAACATCATCCATATTTGGTTCTCCATATGTTATCTTCATATCCTGATTAGGAACTTGTTTGGATTTTTTGGCCCATGAATTCATTTCTTATGGACTTTGATTTTATCTTTGTTTGTTTATGGTCTCAATTTGGCATTAATTCAACTGCCAACCAAAAGAGACTCCAGCTTGCCGCTTCTTCCTCTTGCATTTTAGAAACTTCCTCTCTATGGCACTCTCATAAGAGCTTCTAATTTGTTATAACCTTTTGCCTTTTTTGATGATTTTGAGTCCCGAAATGTTCATTTATATTCACATGTTCTGTGACTTGCTAGAGTTCCATTTCAATCCCATCTCTTGCTTCATGTTTCTTCCCCCATAATATCGAAAGCATTTAGGGTTTAGTTGTCCATTTGAAAGTTTTCAATGGAAATTAATTAGGTTTTGGAAAAGGTCTTAAGATGGGTATCTAGATGTGAGAATGGATTGGATGCTATGTTGCATGAGCAGGTGAAATCTGATGATGGTGCCTCTATTTTCGCATTGTAGTTATGAAAAGTATCAAAGTGAAATTAAAGTTGTTGGTGTTCTGATCTTTTTTACACTACCTAATCATGTGTTGATGACAATGCCATCAGCCTAAATTATTGATGTTCATTTCTTTTGTGATCTGCATGCAGTGGCATTTTGGTAGTTTTCCTTTTGGTACTTATTCACAGAAAGTGCCTTTCAGATCTCATACTTGGTATCATTTTATCAAGTGGGTTATGAATTGTGTAGAGTTTTTAACTAGGTTTTTAACTAAAACCACAAGACCCTAGGGCTTTGAGAACCCCAGGCTTCTGCCCTTTCAAGTACACCAGTGGGTCAAAAACCATCTTTTGGAAATGAGATAAGGAACAGAGAGCTGAGTCCGCCCACAACCCAAAGGCGAACAGAACTTATACAACTAGGACAGGACCCACTCTCAATTGGGCAACCTTGCTCTGAGACTGATACCATCTATTTCAAAAGAAACCAAGAAATTTGCAATTGAATAACCTGCCTCTCCTTGAGAGGATTGTCCCATGTACAGTACGAGGTGTCGATATTTCATGGGTTGATTACAATCTGCTTCTAGGTGCCTTATATCATGGGCTTGATTACAATCTGCATATATATGATTAGATCTTGATTACAACTAAATTGTTTACAATAATCTGTACATGTTAAAGACTCAAAACTTGTAAATTGCTAAATTGTTCTTGTTCAAAACTGATTAAAATATTGTTTTGCCAGTGCTGCCTCCAAATTAGTCAACGACTCACCAACTTCAGCCTTTTGGCTCCAAACAGTTGTTCAGATAGAAAGATGCATGTGGTTGGGAACTACATACAGAAGTTATATCAGCACATGATTCATCTATGTTGATGTCAATTTGAGGTATTGTATTGTTTATTCATCCCATTTTTCTTCTTTTCTGTTCCTTTTTATTTCATTTATTTCTTTTCTTGTTTCATTTGTGAACTCCTGTTTAGGAGGCAGCAATACTGTCGCGACCCCGGACCGGGTGATCCCCAATCCGGGATCGGGACTAAATTAGAAGTGGATGATGATTGGTGATGATTATCTACATCCACAATATAGAACTTATTCAATTTCCCACAGGTGTCCGCGGTGAGGATATCACAACCTTGCATGAACATTTCTTTTGAGTGCGGAAGCGTGTAGCAAATCAAATAGTAGACTATCTCTAATCATGCAAGCATTAATATCAAATATCAAACTGTATCAGAATGAGCAATGATCTAAAGCAAGTTTCCCAAAAGTCGTTAAAGTTAGACAAAATATCAGTTAGTTACAATCCCCAAAATTAGAGGCCAACAAAGGCCAATATTACAAAACAATAACCCAAAAGAATGGTTAATAAGTTCTTCCCAAAATGTTACGCCTCTTGCAACAACCCGATGTCTACATGACATCGTCAGCGCGCCACTCAACTAGAGGATGCGGCTCACCTACTGCCTCCTCCGGCTCCTCCTCAAGGAAACCGGCAACGGGACCTGAGTACCAAAGCAAAGGATCAGACACGACGGTCTGGCAAGAGAGTGAGAAGATGCGACAACATAAAATAGATGAAATATCTCGAAAAGCATGGAAATCTGTTTAAGCAAAAACTCTCATAAATAGATAAATCATTTACTAGAAAACATGTAAACAAGATAAAACTCATAGGGTATCCAAGGAAATCAGGAACAAGCAAGATGGCGACCACACGAAGCTAAGTCCTCTATCACTAAGGTGATAGAGCAATAACTAGGCCCTGATCTCAGTCACTCAAGGTGAGGAGAAACAGGGGATCTCATATAAATACATATACTATACATGACCACGGTAGCGAGCCGGGCATCGGGGACCACAGTAGCAATCTGCGGTATCGGGACAAGACCACGGTAATGACCGGGCATCGGGATCCAAACTGCAGCTGGCGGGACAAGAGGGGGATCTCCAAGTCGGTGGATCAAACCAACGAGGTTATCCAAGCTTAGTGGTGCCGACTCATAGGTCAAATACAATCGAGACAATGCAAGTAAATCAAGTACAAGTATATAATCAAACGGGCAAGACGGGGGTGCTCAAGGGCACACTGACATATCAAGTGGTGCAATGCACTTCGGGTCAGGTAACCATTTCAAGTGTACACAATGCTTTCGGGGAAAACAAGTCATGTAATGTAAGTCTTGGAAATGAAGAATAAAATGAACTATTGCAATTCCGGGAAAAATATTGATTTCAAGATCTAATTAAGTGAATAGGGGTCCCGTATGTCGATTATTGAAATGATTTGGTACTCTTTATGTTTGAAGACATTCCGGGCTCCTTATGCACTTTTACTATTTTTAAAACCTTAAATGAGCTCATGGATAGTACTAGATGCTATGATAGAAAAATCAAGACTATAAACGGTCCATCCTAAGTATGATGTCAACTCGGAACCATCGAGCAACCTACTCAGTCACCGAAAGGAATAGAATTCACGATACCCAAGGAAATAGACTTTGCATTTAGATATGAAGAAGATATCGTGTCGTTCCATCCCGTTCAAGATTGAAATAGATTGAACTTCGATGCATCCGAACCAACCGTGAAGAGCATCGGCTCAAGACGCTCTCACATATGGTCAAGTGAGTCCAAGGAGGGTAGCCAAGGTCCACAAAAAAAAAATCTCAAAACCCACTGGACTCAAACTGACCAGCGTCTGTACCAGCGCTGACCTGTGCCAGGCAGACCGCATCGCTCGAGCGAATCGAAGGGTTCGCTCATCGGTCGAGCGGTTATTAAAATGCGTTCGAGCGACCAAGCTACTGGATAACCCGTATCCCTTTCTGGACAGGTCGCTCGAACGAACTGTCATGGTCGCTCGAGCGAACTGTCCAGAAACTGAATTCCGGGCAGTTCAGTTCCTCTCTTTCTCTTCCCTTTTACAACCTTCTTTTAGCCCTTCTTACACATCAAATGAGGAGCCTTTTTCTCCCTCCAACTACAACAAATCCTCCATTTAATCAATCACATTCTCCTCCATCAACCATACATCCAACACAAGGAAAAAGGAGAAGGGAACCATTTCACAATCTATATAAACCTTTGCAACAAAACAAGAAGACATTCAATGCCATAAACCACTACTTCTCCAAGATTATAAATGTGTCATTAATACTTATCATGAGCATTCATTTCAAAACAAAGCAATAAATGCACATTAATGGAAAATGTCCAAAAATCAATAAAAGCTTAGGAAAATCATTTATTCACTTGCCTTAGGTCTTTAAATAATGAAATCAAGCTCTATCAAGTCCTCCAAGAAAATGGTCCAAGCTACAAGGCAAAATCCCCAAATAAAACCCTAACATGGTCAAACAATGAAATCACCAAGAAACCTCCCAATAATGAAGGTGAAGCTCCTATAGGGTTAGAGGAACACCAATCTAGGAGATGAAGGGGGTTACTTACTTGCAAGGTCCTCTAATGGCAATGGTGAGCTCAAAGAAGGTCTTGTGATGAATGCTTTTCTCTAGCAATGGTGTCAATGGAGAGCTAAGGTGATGAGGAAGAAGATGATGATCTCCAATCTTCTCTTGATGCAAGCTTGGGGTTGGATGGAGGGTGTCACGCCCCCGAAACAGAAACCTCGGGGGCGGGAATTGGGATTAAGGATAAATGTATTTTTCTCCCAAGATCCGCGTGTGTGAAGACAACACATTCTGAATATTTTGCGGAAGCATTTGTGGCGTTGCGACCCGAAGTCCGTGGCCATCGGATTCCGCGTCTCACTCAACCTTTAGCCCATAGCTATTATATCAAGAACCATATCAGACTGGAGTAACCATCACAATAATTTACAGAGCTGACAGTAACAGGATATTACATTCCCAAATATATTCAAGTTACAATTATCAATGTACATTAATTAAGAATCCCAAGAAAAGGCTGACAAAAGCCATACAACAATAAGCTATAAACTACTACCCAAATGTGACGTAGCTCCGATGTCAAGCTCAATGTCTACATGACATAGCCGACAAACTAACCTGCAAAGCATGGCTCTACAGCCAACAAAAGCACTCGACTCGGGGCGAAGAAATCTGAACCTGAGTACCAAAAGTAGTGGGTCAGACACGACGGTCTGGCAGGTGGATGAAAAGATCACAAATATACTAAAGAATAAAACATATAATAAATCATGCTAATCGATCAAGCGCTGCATATAATTAAACGGGTGCAAGGTCGGGAATCTCGGGGAAAACTTGTATTCATTTCAAGCACGGGTAAAACATGAACATCTAATAAAACATGTATTCATTTACATCATCTATAATCATAGATATTTGACAATCGGGTAATCGTCTAAAACATGTATAAATATAGCGGTATGGCAATACAACGTTCATTTGAAACTTAAGTAAAAACACAAGTCTACTACAAACCAGGTATTCATAGCAGTCTAGCAAAAACCAATGTCCCTTTGAAACATATGTGAAAATACGGATATTTAACAAACCGGGTGTTCATTTAAAACAAGTGTAACCCAAGAAATCTGACAAGACTAATGTTCGTTTAAACCTATTCCAAGATATGGATATTTAAACAAATCGGGTATCATGTAGAATAGGTATAAACATAGGAATCTGGCAAAACAAGTGTCATCAAAAATATATTTCAAACCATGGATATTGACAAATCGGGTAATCGTTTAAAACGTGTATAAACATGGGAATCTCACAAGTCAAATGTCATTTAAAACAAAGCACGGCTATTTAACAATTCGGGTTTTCGTTTAAGACATGCGAAATCATATAAATCTAGCAAAATCCATCGATCGTTAGAAACATATGTAAAAGCACGGGTATTCACCCAACCGACATTCATGTAAAACATGTGCGTGTGCAAAGGACATAAAACAATATAATAGTGACTGAATTTACAATGGAGAGCATTAACACTTATCTAAATAACAACTTTCATAAAAGCAATGAATCATTTAACTGAAAACAAGTAAGCAATATAAACCATGTCGGGTGTCCAAGGAATCGGGAACTGGCAAGATGGCAATCACAAGAAGCTAAGTCCTCTATCACCGAAGTGACAAGAGCGGGACGTTGGTCTCAGTCACACAAGGTGAGGAGACTCAACGTAAATCATATATACAATAATAAATACAAGGGAACGGGACCACGGTAGCGAACCGGGTATCGGGACGGGACCACGGCAATAACCGGGTATCGGGATCCAAACTGCAGCTGGCGGGACGGGAGAGGGATCTCCAAGTCAGTGGATCAGACTGACAAGGTATCCAAGCTTAGTGATGCCGACTCATAGGTTAAAACCAATCGAGACATATGCAAGTAATCAAGTACAGTAAATAAACGGGTAAACGGGGGTGCTCAAGGGCACGTAAATAAACGGGTAAACGGGGGTGCTCAAGGGCACACTGTCATATCATATCGGGCAATACATTTCGGGACAATAACTGTTACTAAAGTAACTCCAATGCTTTCGGGGAAACAAGTAAATCAAGTACAATAAATAAACGGGTAAAACGGGGTGCTCAAGGGCACACTTTCATTTCATATCATGTGATGCAAATCTCGGGAAATGAGGAAATATAATGCACTATACCATTTCGGGAAGAATATTGATTGCAAGATCTACTTAAGTGAATAGGGGTCCCGTATGTCGATTATGATAATTACTTGGTACTCCTTGAGTTTGAAGACATTCCGGGCTCCTTATGCACTTTTACTATTTTCACAACATAAAATGAGCTTATGGGTAGTACTAGATTCCATACTAGGAAAAATCAAGGTTATAGACGGTCCATCCTAGGCATGACGTTAATTCGGAAACATCGACCAACCTATTCAGTCATCGAAAGGAATGGAATTCGCGATAACCAAGGCAAAAGACTTATATTTGGATATAAAGGAGTTATCGCGTCATTCCATCCCGTTCAAGATTGAAACGGATTGAACTTCGATGCCACTAAACTAACCGTGAGAAGCGTCGGCACAAGACATCTCACCCATAGTCCAATTAGTCCAAAAAGGGTAGCCAAGGTCCCACCTAGCACTAAGGAAAAAAATAAAAATCTCAAAATCCACCGGACTCAAACTGAGTCCACCGATCGATCGGACCGAAGGTCCGATCGATCGGCCAAAATTTTCTGAACAGGTACCGATCGATCGGTCGAAATTTCTACACAGGGCCCGATCGATCGGTCCAGAAACCCTTACAGTTACTGACAGACCGATCGATCGGTCTGCACGTCCGATCGATCGGTCCTGGGCGCAGTGCAGGTCCGGGACTTGGATTTTCTTCATTTTTCTTTCCTTTCCTTCCAACATATAATCAATCACATAGAACTAGATACAAGGATACTTAATACATGTTTCCAAGGTATTAGAATGAGCTAAAGAGCTCCTCATTTCAAGTTCCTCCATTTCCATCCTTTCCATCTATTCCATCCACAATAAAACTCAAAGTGGAGAAAACTCATTCATGTGAAACCATTTGAAATTCTTGACAATAGGATGCATGCACT
The DNA here is from genome assembly GCA_038049695.1 of Cinnamomum chago. NCBI lineage: Eukaryota > Viridiplantae > Streptophyta > Magnoliopsida > Laurales > Lauraceae > Cinnamomum > Cinnamomum chago. The sequence goes on from CP142451.1 coordinate 55,497,928, forward strand.
TTCAAGAGCTTAACAAGAAAGAATAACTCATCAATAAGCACATCTCATAATCAATATTTATCATATCAAAAACAACTATTAAAATTACCAAAACCATCAATGAAATCAAGATTTTTATCACAAAACATGTTAATAAGCAAAACAATCCATTCATCCACTTGCCTTTGACTCTAATCAAGCAAATCCAAGCTCCTAATCACCTCTTAGGCTCAAGATCCACAATCTCTACAAAAAACCCCCAAAACAACCCAAAAATGGGTTAAACAATGAAGAAGAAGAAAGAACTCCCAATAATGAAAATGGAGCTTCTCAAGGGCAAGAAGAACACATATCTAGAAGATTGGAAGAATCACTTACTTGGATGACCTTGAAATGAGAAGAACAAGCTCAAGGGAGGTCTCTAGGTTGGGAGATTTCTCCAAAAATGGTATCAATGGGGAGCCATGGTGAAGAGGAAGAAGAAGATGGTCTCCATTTTGATGTTGGTGCAAGATTGGTGTAGCTTGGAGATGGAGAGAGCAAGAAGAAGAAGAAGAAACTTGCTAGGAAACCCTAGGCTCAAATGTGTGCTGGAACATGAAAATGGAGAAGGAAGGGGAGGTGGGTTCTCTTATAGCAAGTGAGAAGGGGTCCCACAACTTAAGGGACTTGGGTGGCTGAAATCATCTAATTCGGGACCTCGGATGGATTCGACGAAGAAGGAAGAAATGATCGTCGAAATATCTAGTTTCCAAAAAGTGTATGTTTCACGGATTTCGAGAATATCGAGTTTTGGGTACAGATTTGGTGTGAAAAGACTGTTTTGCCCTCAAGGCCAAGAAATCGGTTTTCGGGTTCTCAAATGGATATGGGATCAACATGAAAGTTGTAGGATTCCTCAAGATGAATGCAATGGGCCAAAAACACGATACGAAACCAATCGGGAAAATCTCACAAGAAAATGCAAAGCCGAAAAGGGAACCCCCAAAGGGCCCCACAAGCTACCAAAGCACTAAAAAGCCCAAAACTAGAAGAAAACTCATTCTAGCTCACAAACTCAACCCAACAACTACTAATCCCACTAAAAGAACTAATCCACAAATAAAACAACACTAATCCAAGAGATTAGGGGTCGGGTTCTCACAGAGGGTGAAGAAGAAAGAACAAGAAGAAAAAGGCAATGAACCCTAGGTTCTCTCTCTCTTGTGCTGGAAAATGAAAATGGAAGGAAAGGGACAATGGCTTCCCCTTTGTTAACAATGAATTGGGTCCCACTACTAAAGGAACTAAATGGGCTGAAATCATCTCTATCGGAACCTCGGATGAATTCGACAAAGAAGGAAGAAGTGATCGTCGAAATATCTAGTTTCTAAAAAGTATATGTTTCGCGGGTTTCGAGGATACTAAGTTTGGGTACAGATTTGGTGTGAAATGACTGTTTTGCCCTCAAGGCCAAGAATTCGGGTTTCGGGATCTCAAACGAAAACAGGATCAACATAAAAGTTGTAGGGATCATCAAAGCGAGTAAAACGGGATTAAAATCATGAATGTAAAAACCTCCGATAAATCCTCAAACATATGCAATGTCATGAAAAGGAACCCCCAAAGGGCCCTACTAACACCAAGCCAATCAAAATCCACAAAACTATATCAGAAGCTATTCCAAACCCATCTTAGCCAAAAACACTAATCAAGCTTAGCACTAACACGCAACTTAATTAGTACTAATCGGGCTCACTCGGGTCGGGGTCTTACAAATACACTGTAACCTTTGTCCCATTTCTAATGTCATATTCATTGTTCTAATCATGAAATGCTAGTGTGGACTGCCCAGAAAATTCCAGGATTGGACTCTCTGTTTTGTGTAATGTTCTTGTAAACAGAGAATTCGTGTACAGATTTTGCTGCTGGATCAATCAAGTTGTAGGGCAGATGGGAAACTCCAGCATGGTTTTCGATAGCAGGTTTAGGGGGATTTATCCAGTGTGATTTTTTCTTTTCTTTTGATCCCCCATCCCTTTTCAATGGCAATCCAAAGGAGGCTTGGATCTCTCCAGGCAATGTCATTCTCTGTATGACAGGTACTAAATTATTATGTAATCCATAATATAAAATCATGACAATGAAGTTTTAACTTTCAGCTCTAAGATATCAGTCAAAGTTATTGTTTTAAGTAGTTCACATGGTTTGTCTTTTTGACATACTTGCAAAGTTGGTTGTGGTTTTGTGATGTTGATGAAGTTTTTTTTTTAAGATGATAGCATGTTAACTAGTGGATTTTGTGTATGGGTAGCAAATCACCTTGCCTTGTGAAAGAAAAGAAGTCTAATGTTGGGTATTAATATGCTTGCCTGAGTATTTTCCTTACATAAGGTCCTAATTTATTTTTTTTCAACTTTTAATGATGAATGGGTTTATTGCAGTTATCTGTTCTATTGATGGCAGGATTAACTTGTTTTGATTAGCTAGTTCTACGAACTGTTTTATGTTGTGCAAGCATAGTTAGTAGTCATTATTCATGTATGGAAAAGCACAAAGGTACATGATATATTGCTCTATATCTGTCATGATTACCATTGCATCCACGACCCCCACTATAACTACAATAACCACTAGCACCATGTCAGTAGCAACAACCATATCCACTAGCACCAGGTGGGCCCCAGTAGCTGGTATGCATGGTAAGTCCGTGCACATTAGACGCGTAGCAATATTACCACTATTTATTTGTTAAATACACGTAAGCGTATGTATAATCCATTTGTGATTTTCTTTTGGATATTTTGTGGTGTCAGATTCGCAGGAAAATGAGAGAAATTATGGTTAACCAAGCAACATCTTGCAATTTGAAAGAGTTGGTGGCAAAGTTCATCCCTGAGGTGATAGGAAAGGAGATTGAAAAAGCAACATCCAGTATTTATCCTCTGCAGAATGTCTTCATCCGGAAAGTCAAGATCCTCAAGGCCCCCAAGTTTGATCTTGGCAAGCTAATGGAGGTATGTTCCCTTGCCTGCCATCTATTTCTGATATTGTTGCCCTTTTATATTTCTGGTGACAATGAGCCATATATTTATCAATATAAAATAAAATAGACTCCATCAAGTGAATAATGGCTACTCTCTTCATCCCTCTGTTCTTGAACAGGAATGAAGAGGAGCATTCCTAGTTAATTAGTGACAAACATATCATGATCCTGTCAATTCTATTATAAGCTGTGCTACTACTTGAAAAAAGAACAAAGAGAAACTGAATTATTTATGTATTTACAAAACTGGTTTTGTATACAAAATACAATAATCATCATTATTTGCTTGAAATATATAATTATTGTTGGGGGCTATGCAGGTTCATGGAGATTACTCTGAAGATGTGGGAGTAAAGTTGGAGAGGCCCTCTGAAGAAACCGTGGTTGAGGTTATGTCGCGACGCTTTGGTTACGAATTCGAAGGTTAATGTAAATAGTTTGGATTATGGATGGATTCAAATTGGCTATGTTTTGAATAATTTGTTTGATTTAGTGCGTGGACGAGCAAGTACGTTCCTTAATGTGAATGGTGATTAATTTCCAATTAATGAAATGGTTCTTATTGAATGTTACTATCTATATTTTTTTGCATCTTTTGTAAGGCAGGTTTAGTGATTTGAATGTGTATCCATACTGCAGCATGTTATTAGTAATGTATATATTGCATTTTTATTTTTAAAAAAATGGATGGTATCTCGCTTTTACGGAAACTGTCACAACTGATGACTATTTGTGTCACTTTTGGTCCGAAAACAACATATTGATCACTGCTTTTGAAAAGGGAGACAACAAAGTTATCTTTCTTGTGACGCTTTTAAGTTATTTCAGTGTCACTTTTGGGTTTTAAGTGACACAAGTAACCATTTTTTTGTGTCACTTTGATAACAGAAACTGACACAACAAAGGTATTTCTTGAGACGCTTTTACGAACTTTTAGTGACGCCGGCAGATAAGACGCTTGCATAGTCATCAGAAAAGCGACACAAACCACTTTTTAAGACACTTTAAAAGTGACTCATTAAGACATTTTTTTTGTAGTGAGTAGATGTTTATATTGTGAATCCTAAATGCTTAGATTTTTTTTTTGTCAATGTAGTTTTTGATTGGTCTGCAAGTTGAATGCTTCCATCGTAGATAATTTTTGTGAGTGTTTTACTTTTTGAAGAAATGAGTTACTAAAAGGGGCTTTTGGCAATCCATGTTGTAATATTAATTTCTCTTGTTCCTTAGTGTGCTTTTTAAGTGGTTAGAGGTCTGGTCCTCTAGGGTAGGGTAACATGGATATGGCATTCATGCACAGTAAGGGATCCTAGAGAAACTCTTCTCACACAACACACTCATCTTGGAGCTAATGAAGCTCTGGGATTTTCCTAAATATACTACATGAGTGTCTGGAAGAAGATTTGAGAGCTTAGATATGTTGGGAAGAAAATAGCATGCAAAAGCTCTCTCAAAAGAGTCCACTGGAAAAGATAAAGAAGCTCCAGATTTATAGAAAACATCCAACGGCTATATTGGCGGCTAGCCCTTTTAGACCAGCGGCTAGCCACTTTCAAATAACGGTCAGAAAATTCAAATCAGGATGGCTCACGGCTAGCCGCAGGAAAAGTTGGGGGCTAGCCGTGAGGCAACCGCAGGGGTGACCGCAAGATGATTCTGAAAAAACTAGTCTCTGGAAATCAAACCGTAATCCCACGGTTAGCACTGCGGCTAGCCATAGGTGCACTGGCGGTTAGCTGCAGGAAACACAGAAAATCATCCTGAAAAAAAAAATGCTTACTGGAAAGCTGACCGTGGGTCTGGTGGCTAGCCCCCTTGCAAAGGGCGGCTAGCCGCCAAGTGACCGTAAGGTCACCTGACCCTTTTCAGAAGGACTATTTATAAAAAAAAATGCATATATAATATTAAATCGGTTACAGAACAAACGATATAATACAATCCCAAAAAACCGATTTTATAAATAATTTTTATATCGGTTTCACTCTTTTTTATATCGGTTTTATAGTAATGTATGCTATAATTTTAGTTTCAAAACACATCAGTTCTCCGAAAACCGATATTATAAATATTTTTTATATCGGTTTCACTTTTTTTATATCGGTTTTACAGTAATATGTGTTATAATTTCAGGTTTAAAAGACATCAGTTGTCCAAAAACCGATATGAAATAATACACATATTATATCGGTTATAGTTATGTATTATATCAGGGGTACTTATATTGGTTTGAAGTTTACTGAAAAATCGATATAATAGGTCTTTTATATCGGTTTTTAGCCGATATAAAAACCCTTTTTTCTAGTAGTGACCTACATGTTATTATCAGAAGAAACGAGAAGACAAGTGTGGAGAAAGATTATTTTCGTTAATAAAAAGAATGGTTACAATAATTTGTACACTTTCATTACAAAGAAAGAAAAAGATAAAAGATAAATTATTTTTTGGTGCCCTCTGCCGCGGCTTTACCGGAGGGAGGGACTGGCAGGTCGACTTCACTAGAGGTCTCGGGCAGGGGACGAACCTGGGCGCCTTCGGCTGAACTCACAGGCGGAGGAAGAGGGCCCGAGGTCTCATGAGGAGCATTGGAAGGATTGGAGGCAAACTCTGTGTCGCGACCCCGGAACGGATCCCCGGGCCCGCGACGCATTGAGATTGATTACTACTATTGAAGATTTTGTTTTTCCCACAGGTTCCCGCGGTGAGGATTCCCAAAGTCACGCGGAATCTGACTCACACGATCAAGTATGCGGAAGCGTGTAGCAAAACACATCAAGATGAGCACCAGCAAAATATTTAGGTGCCATAACAAATATTCACAAGGCATAGTATCAAAGAAAGAAGCTAACCTGGCATTCCCCTTAATATTCAAGTTATGAGACTAATTCAAAAGTAAGTTAAGTTTTGTTACAAATCCATAAGAGGCCAATACACTTCTCCAAACTAACCAAAAGAAACCCCAACAAAAGATGACGAGACTCAAGGAACCCACCCGACATCTAGATGACATCATCGGGCTGCCACTCTCTCACAGGGGTTGGCTCACAAGCCTCCTCCTGACGCTCCTCCTCAAAGGTAACGTCTCCTGCACCTGGGCACCAACAAACAAGGGTCAAACACAACGGTTTAGCAGGTAATCAATTTAGGTATAAGCATGGACAATAACGTTTTTGAAAGCATATAAACAATACTTGATTTGAAACGCTATATTGACTGAGGTACTAAAGCAAACTAGCATGAGTACAATATATATCATGAATAGTTACAATCCACAAAGGGTCCATCCTTTCTCTATCATTTATATAATGAAAAGAGCAAGCACGCACGACAAGCACGATATACATAATATAAGCACGACACGATTTCCCACAAAGACGGGAATTCCAGCTGCGGAACCGGACACGCACGATGTGTAATAAATACACAACCAGTCTGCAGACAGTCCACATGTTTAAAGACCCCCAGACAGTGGATCAAACTGAAAGGGCAGTCTAAGTTCAGTGGTGTTTACTTAATTCATGAATGCACAAAACACGCGAGATGTTAACAAAACTTGTCGAGATAAAAAGGGGGAAATCACTTATCAAACACGATGGACACGACTAGCAAGGGCATAATTAATATGCATAACACGCTTAGGAAGTGATCCCCTTTTTCTTGAAACACGTCTTCAAAACTAGCTTGTACTTAACTTCAAAACGAGTACACGATGATATTCATCATATCACAAACCAAAGTACGAATACAAAGCCTATCAAGTTCATGCAAGGACCTTTGGTTGATCGTTGTGCAGCCGAAGCCCAGATGTTGGAATTAAAACAGAATTGGTGCCCCCGAAGTTCAAGGACATCTCGGGTTTCGAGTGCATAATATCAGGCTAAAGGCCACTCAACATGTTCTAGTTTTCATTCTTGCAAAAACTCTTCAAAACAGGAAATTTGACAGTTTCGGTCACCTCACGGTCAGGTGTCGGCTAGCCGAACTAGGGTCTAGCGGCTAGCCGCCAGCTGACCGACAAGCTTACCGCTGGAAAACCAGGTTCAGTGCAGCCCTCTGGAAAAGGAACCGAACTCACTGCGGTTAGCTCACGGTTAGCCGAACTGGAACTTGGTGGTTAGCCGTAAGCTGACCGTAGGGCTGACCGCTGAAGCCCAGTCTGAAATGTAGCTCTCGGGAAAAGGAACTGACAACGCGCGGTTGGCCAGCGGTTAGCCGAGATGGGGTATGGCGGCTAGCCGCTCGCTGACCGTCAAGCTGACCGCAACTCCCTGGCGAAATGTCAGCTTCTGGAAAGGGAACCGCCGAGCTCGGTCAGCTCGCGGTTAACCGAAATGGGGATTTCGGTTAGCCGCCAGCCGACCGACGGCTGACCGAACTGCACGGGAAATGCAGTCCAGTGCAGATTTTTGCACATTTCTTCTTCCCTTCTTCTTGTTTCTCATTCCACTTGCACTCCCTGAGCCTACATGCTCTCCATGGGACAAAGCACATATTTTTCCAAATCTAGAACATTCAATCCAAAGAAAACATGATCATGAAACTTGTAAACATATTCATATGCAAAGTTTCCAAAACAACAATGTAGCTTAAAATACACATGCACAATGGTCCTATAGAGATTACTTGCCTTGCCCAAATGCTAAACAATCCTTCTCAAGCACTTCTCTCAAGCTAATCCAACACTACAAGAAAACCCAAGAGAAAACCACACAACTTACTCAAAAATGGAACCAAGGAACCCATTTTAACAAAAGGGTTTGCAAACATGAAAAACATGATCTTGAGGAACCAAAATAACTCCAAGAAAGATATGAGTGGAAGCTCTTACCTAGAGAAGGTCAAACAAGAGAAATGAAGACAAATGGAGGGCTTTCTCAACCTTAGCTTTCAAGAAGAAGATATCAATAGGAAGCTTGAGATGAGGGGAAGAAAATGGTAGCCTTGGAATCTTCTTTGGAGTCTTCTAGCTAGCTCATGCAAGGTGAGGAAGATGGAAAGAAACAAGAGGGATTTCAGCCTTAGGTCAAGAACTTGCAGAGATTTGGTAAAGTGAATGAAAAGAGGGGGAGATGGGGCTTAAGTGAATACAATGGGCCCCAATCAACATGAACTTTGAAACTACGAAAACATGGTCTTGGGGACCTCGGATGACTTCGACGAAGAAGGATAAAACGATCGTCGAAAAATCTAGTTTCCAAAAAGTATATTTTTGACATGGTTTTGAGATCTCGAAAATTGTGTCCAGATTTGTGCATAAAAGACAATTTTACCCTCTTTGGGCCAAAACATGGGTTTTTGGGCTTCAAATATGAATATGCTTAAAACGAAAGTTGCAACACGTCGAAACATCATTCAAATGAAATCACAACCACAATCACACGGAACCCAACACGATCTTCCTAAGGTCACACGTGCACTCAGTTCTTCCTGAGTGTGTCTAATTAATACTGAACGTTCTCAAAATTCCCAAAGCTATGTCCAAGACTAAACTAATTACTTCTAACCCAACAACAACTAAACTCACTTAGGACTAAACACATACTAATCGCACACTAATCGACTTGGTCTGGGTCGGGGTCTAACACTCTGGCTCGGGATCAAACGAGCCAGGCTGGAACTTTTGCAGATTTTTGAAAATGGGGTGGTCTTCAGGGACCCCATATTCTTTCAGCGCTTCTCTGCATCCCATTTCATACAGTAGCGGGCTCAGGTTCCTAATCTGAGCCACGTATTTTGTCGTCGCCCAATCCACTCCTTTATAAGCGCGAGCAGCCACGGCTCGAGAAGAGGATTCGGCCTCAGCCCACTCCTTCTTTAAGGACTCAAGCTCGGCTTCATTTTTTGCAAGCTCGGTCTCCTTCTTCACCAGCTCTCCTTCCAAATCATGCACCCTCTTTACTTTGGCCTCAGCCGCGCCCTTCAGATGCTTCATCTCAGGTCGCAGCTTGATGATCTCGGTCTTCGACGTTTGATGCTCTACTGCGAGTTCGGCGTTCCTCCTCTCTGCCTTCTTCAACTCTTCGGTGCTAGCTTCCAGGGCCGCTCCCATCCTCTTCTTCTCACCCTCCAGCTCGCTAAACCTTACAGCGCTCTGGTCGGCCCCCTCCAGCACCACCTGCAACCTCTGCACGTTCTGTGAAAGGGGAAAACATGTCAGACAAGCGGCCGAGATACAGTACTTAAAGAAAAAACCGAGGCTCACCTCAATTGACACCTTCATTGACGACAGAAGCAGACTCAGCTGGCCGATTTTATTGTGTTTCTCCATGTCTTTTGGTTGAGCACAGGCCCTGGCGAGCGCCGCAATGACCCTAGCGCCGGCCCCTACCCGGTCCTCTACGTTCAAAAAGCGGTAGGGATCGAGATGGAAGTCAGGCCTGAAGTGGGGTGGCCCGGTATGCTAGCGCTCCAAGGCCGCTCCAGGAGGCTGCTCCAACTCACCCTCCACCCAGGGCCTTTTTCAAGTTGGGGCCTCTCCCCCTCTTGTCACGCCCCCAAACCGGAACCTCGGGGGCGCGAATGGCATTAAGCATAAATATATTTTTCTTTCTCCCAAGATCCGCGTGTGTGAAGACAACACATTTCAATACACTCTGAATAATTTTTGCAAAAGCTTTCGGGCATTGCGACCCGGAGTCCGTGGTCATCAGATTCCGCGTCGTACTATACCTCCAGCATATAGCTATTATATCAAGAACCATATCAAACTGGAGTAAACCTTCACAACAAAGTACAGAGCTGACAGTAACGAGATATTACATTCCCATATATGTTCAAGTTACAAATTATCAATGTACATTAATTAAGAGTCCCAAGAAAAGGCTAATAAAAGCCATACAACAACAAGTTAATAACCACTACCCATATGTGACGCAACTCCGATGTCAAGCTCAATGTCTACATGACATAGCCGACAAAACAACCTGCAAAACATGGCTCCACAGCCAACAAAAGCACTCATCTAGGAACGAAGAAGTCTGGACCTGAGTACCAAAAGTAGTGGGTCAAACACGACGGTCTGGCAGGTGGATGAAAGGGAAATAAGTATGCTGAGAATTAAAACATATGATACTTCATGTCATTTAATCAAAGGCTGCATATAATTAAATGGGTGCAAAATCATGGATCTCTTGACAAATCATATATTCGTTTCAAGCATGGGTAAAACATGGAGATCTAACAAGACATACGTTCATTTACATCATCTATAAAAGCATAGATATTTGACAATCGAGTGTTCGTCTAAAACAAGTGTAAATATAGAGGTCCGGAAAAGCAAACGTTCATTTGAAACATATTTAAAAGCATGAGTATTCGACAAACCGGGTATTCATTTAAAGCGTGTGTAACCATAGAAATCTGGCAAAACCAATGTTCATTTGAAACATATGTAAAAGCATGGATATTTAACAAATCAGATATTCATTTAAAACATGTGTAAACATAGGGATCTGGCAAAACAAGTGTCATTTAAAACATATTTAAAAGCACGGATATTTATCAAATCGGGTATTCATTTAAAACATGTGTAACCATAGGGATCTGGCAAAACAAGTGTCATTTAAAACATATTTAAAAGTATGGATATTTAACAAATCGGGTATTCATTTAAAACATGTGTGTAACAAGGAACGGGAAACAATATTATAATAACTGAATTTACGTTGGAAAATATTAACACCTGTTTAAATAATAACTTTCATAAAAGAAATGAATCATTTACCGGAAAACAAATAAGCAATATAAAACATGTAAGGTATCCAAGGAATCGGGAACTAGCAAGATGGCAACCACACGAAGCTAAGTCCTCTATCACTAAAGTGACAGAGCAATAACTAGGCATTGATCTCAGTCACTCGAGGTGAGGAGAAACAGTGGATCTCATAAATACATATACATATACTGGGCACTGATCTCAGTCACTCGAGGTGAGGAGAAATAGTGGATCTCATAATACATATACTATACATGACCACGATAGCGAGCCGGGCATCGGGAACCACAGTAGCAATCTGCGGCATCGGGACAAGACCACGGTAATAACCGGGTAGCGGGATCCAAACTGCAGCTGGCGGGACAAGAGGGGGATCTCCAAGTCGGTGGATCATACCAACAAGGTTATCCAAGCTTAGTGGTGCCGACTAATAGGTCAAAGAACAAATCGAGACATGTGCAAGTAAATCAAGTACAAATAAATAAACGGGCAAGACGGTGGTGCTCAAGGGCACACTGTCATTTCACATCGGGCAATACATTTCGGGACAAGTAACTGTTATCAGTGTAACTTTGATGCTTTTGGGAATGATAAACCATAATTCGTGAATTTTCGGGAATACATGTGCCAATTCGGAATAATTGAAAACACAGTTAATCTTTTGAAATTTCGGGACAAGTATCGGGATTCAAAACTAGTCCAAGGTGAATAGGGATCTCGTATGCTGATTTGATATAACTCGGTACTCTTTGAGTTTGGGGACATTCCAAGCTCCTTACACACCTTGGCGATTATTAAGGCTTTAATGAATCTTTGTGATGTGGTTTCTTTCTCCAATAGGCTTCATACATTGCCTAATAGTTATCCCCGATGTCAAGGGGTTCCCTTAAAAACCTTTCCCGAGCTCCAAAAGTGGTCCATACCCGAGAGGGGGTGCGCTCGAGCGGACCAAGGTGCGCTCGAACGGACCTGGGCTGTACAGACGAACGGGCAGACAGAACGTCTGCGCGCTCGAGTAGCCAATGGTGCGCTCGAGCGGCCAACAGCGCGCTCGAGCGGGCAACCAATCTGCTGAGCTGCAGTCAGAATGACTGCGCGCTCGAGCGGCCTGATACGCGTTCGAGCGGGCACTCATTCCTGCTACCCAAGAATGGCCATTCTGGCCTTTTTCCTCCTTCTTCTCCAAGACATTTCTCTTGCAACAAAAATGGCCTCCTTGCCTCCCAGTAACAGTCGTTAAATTTCTTCAACAATCACTTAAAAACCCTCATCAAAACTCCAATGAACATTAAATCTAAACACCTTCTTCTTCACATTCAACACCACACAAAGAGAAGAGTCCCCAACATACACAAAGGTTCATTTGAGCCATAATCAAGAGATAAAATAAAAACTATTGATCACATTTCCATAACAATAGATGATTTAGCAAAACTCCTTAAATGAGCATTTATTTCAAATCAATGCAAGCTAATAAACATAAATATGAATGGCAAAACCAACCCCATTCCTTATAAAACCATATGAACAAACTTTGACCAAATGAAATGAATACATTTCCAAGAGATTTAACAAGAGAGAAAGACCCATTAATATGCATTTTTGAAATCAATAGAAATGTGGCAAGAAGTATATGTGAAAACATTTATCAAATTACCAAGAACAAGTAATAAAATTTAGGATTTTCTCATAAAACTTGATGACATTCAAACCATCCATTCATCCACTTGCCTTGGGTTCCAATTAGCTAATCAAGCTCTCAAAACATTCTCGAGCAACACCTACAAGCATAACCAAAAACCCCCAAAAACAAACCCATTTAGAACCCTAAAATGGCAAAATCAAGAAAGACAAGGAATGGGCTCAAACCAAACTAGGAAATAGAGCTTAAGGGGATGTTATTGCATATAAAAGGAAAATGGGAAGGAGTCTTTACCTCTAGGGTCATCAATCAACAAGAAGAAGCTTGAAATAGGGGATGCCCACCTTGGTTTTGCACAAAAATAACATCCATGGGAAGCTAGAGAGATGGGGAAGAAGATGGCATGGTTGGGTTTTCAAATGGAAAGGGTTTCCTCCATGAATGGGGAGGAGAAGACAAGAAGAAAAGGGAGGGGAAGCTCAGTTGCAAAGCTCCCCCTTTGGGCTGTAACAAATGAGGGAGAAGAGGGGAGAGTCATCTTTTTATAATGGGTGGGTGTAGGCCCCACCACACTTAAAACTTGCCAAGGGTAAAACATCAATTTTTGGACCTCGGATGCGATCGACGAAGAAGAGGAAAATGTTTCTCATAAAATCTAGTTTTCAAAAAGTATGATTTTGGCATGGTTTTGGGATCTCGAAATTTGGGTCCAGATTTGGTGTGAAAAGACTGTTTTGCCCCTAACATTAGGAAAGTAGGGTTTTGGGGTCTCGAACGGGGACAACATCAGCACGAAAGTTGTAGAGATTAACAAAATAAGTCAAACGAGGCTAAAACAAGAATTATTTGAAATTCGAATAATCTCCCAATCACGCACATGGTCACTAAAAGAACCCCCAAAGGGTCGCACTAATCACAAAGGCACTCGAAACTCCCCAAAACTAGTGAAAAACCATTCTAGCTCACAAACTCAACCCAACAAACACTAATCCCACTAAAAGAAACTAATCCACAAATAAAACAACACTAATCCAGGAAATTGGGGGTCGGGTTCTCACACCTCCTTTCCAATCTCGGCCGCCCGCTACCGAGTCTCCTTGATTGGTTCCTCCGACCTGCTCCTTTTCTCCTGATACGAGCCCTGGGCACTCTTCTTCCGGGCAGAGGATGAGGCCCCGGCTTCATCTGAAGGACCGGAGGGGGCGCCAGCCGAAGACCCAGAAGCGGCGCCGGATCCGCTGGAGGGATGTTTTGGAATACAAGAACCTCGGCCTTTGAAAATTTTGAAAATGGTGGCCGCCAGGTCGGTAATAGGGGGTCGCTGCATGTCCATTTCTTCTCTTCCTTCTTCTTATTCTCCTTCTTCTATGCTTGGGGAGGAAGAACAGATTTCAACGACTTAGACCGGGTTGGAACCCGCAGGATCAACCACCGAAGAGGAAGCCTCAACGCCCGAAGACACTCTCCCGTTGCCCTCGACGAGAGCAAGCACCACCTCCCCTATCGGCTTGGTAGGGAGCTCGGTCGTCCTTTTGATGTAGGACTGGTACCTGGCGTATACCGGAGTAAAGAGAAGGCAACTCGGTCGTTATGGCCGTGGTACTGGTATACCTTCTCGAACCAAGCCTCGTTCCTTTTCCAATGGTCTAGGCTGGCCTCTTTCCTTCTTCGCTGAATGCCTACACAAAAGATAAATAAGAAAACATCAGCTCGGCAGAACAGTAATAAAACAAATACGATACCTCAGAGGAAGCGAATATTTACTTGGAGGGGTCACAGGTCTCCGAGGAACCTGGATTCTCCTTGCCTCCTCGGTCTTGGTTGGACCGAATTCCCAATTCCCCGAGACGAGCAGGCGGTCGTCCCCAGCATATTTGTTTGAATCTTTCAAAGCATTAATCAGGGGCCGACGTCTCGCCTTCACCCGAAGATAGTATGTGTCCTTGCCCCCTGCGGACTTACAGATGTCATAGACATCCTCTATGTCGTGCACGCCGAGGTTAATACCAAGGATCTCGTTGAGTTCGGCGACACCCATGATTATCTTGAAACCATTGGGCATTAATTGAAAGGGGCAGAGCCACCAGGCGCTCAGGCACGATCGGAGAAGGGGGTGGATGGGAAATCTAATCCTGCCTTCGGTTATTGCCACCAAAGGAAAGGGCATCCATTTTTTGAAATAGAAATGGCCATAAAAAATGTCCTAGAGGTCGGCGGACTTCACCAGAACGTCGTCTGGTATCTTGTATGCATTTCTAAGCCCCTCCAGAGCCTGGGGGTTCTCTACCCAATGACCGTAAATTCCCATTTCTAAGAGCTAGAAAGGTCGGGAAGTAGGGAAGAACGAGATTCGAAGCACTAGAGGACAGCGGGGTATAAACCCTAAAAAGAGAAAGACAAAAACCCTAAAAGACGAAGGGAACAAGGAAAGATAAGGAATAAGAAGACTCACAGAGTGGGAGCAAAGGATTCGAAAATGGTGATCTTCAGGTTCGCTGAGTTCTGATCTCGGCAGAAAGTCTTCTCCAGCAGGGTTTTTTTCCAAGCAAAAGAAAACGTAAGAAAAGGAAGAAGAGGCATCCCTATTTATAGAGGGAAAAGGCGCCTCTTAAAAGTACGCGTGTGAAACATCGCCTCAAACTCTCCGTGCGTCGCTTCGATACAAGCAGCAGCCAGCCGAAAGATGACACATGGCACTGCCAGTTCATCCCCTGCAATAACTCCCACACATCATCAATCGCCTCGGGCATACGAAGCGATGTTTGCATGTTCAGCCAAACGAAATAATAATGACACGCCATTTATTACCTCGGGCAGACGAAACGGCTTCATGATAAGGATCAGACGTCAACAATTGGCACCAAGATGGGACCCAGGCACAATTTATCCTCTCATTTTTAGCTCCCGGCCTCAAAGGGAATGAAAGTCCTAAAAGGTCAGGAGCTAGGGGCAATTGTGTGGGGGCGTTTCTTAATGTTAGAAAAATTCTGGTCTCGGTCTTACCCAGCTCGGCAGGAGGGCCAGCCTGGAAAGATCCCGAGACCCATTCTAGTGAAAATATATGCGAGGCGCATCTCGGTCTCAGCCCTAACCTGATCTCTGTCTCTGTTGTCATTCAGCCATAAATGCACTGCCGCTAGCTGACAAGAAGAATGGGTGCCGAACCGAGATAAATAGCTAGCCTTATCTCATGGTCCCATCCACATCCATTGAGGCGAAAAAACAGGTTGATGGGACTTCCCCTTTTTACCTACCACCACTCAGGAAGGATCTGATGGGACCCCTACCACAAGAGTCAACTCTCATGCCTATATATATGCATGAGGTAAAACCACCAAAGGTATGAAAGTAGAGAGATATATACACTCTTTCTTCTTCCTCGTTCACTCCTCCTCCGTTCAGTCACCGAACTAACTCAGGCATCAGAGTGCCTTCGGCTGCCTACAACCAAGGGCTCTGACCTTTTTCTCTACTTCCCCTTTCAGGTTTCAGGAGGTTGATCATTTTCCAAATAATCAAATTGAGAGCCTAATCCTCTCCTAACCAAGTCCGTAATTTTTAGGCACTTACAGGAAAGATTCTTTCTGCAATGTTATTGCTGATGCAATTGCTAAATGGGCTCCTCCATTATTCACTACCTTCAGCCATCTTCCATCCCGTCTTTCTAATGTGTTCATTCAAGACTTGAAGCCATTTGATGTGAGTAATAACATACAAGTCATATGATTATTTTGATCTTAGTCCATTAAAACAAATACTTGGGCAAACGTATTTCCTATGATGGAGCCCATTTATGATAATAATCATCACTAAAGTCTTGTCACAACTATTTTTGTTAGGAACCGTTCTGGGTTGTTCCTATTTGTTGTTTTTGGTCCAGTATACATGTATTCTACATCGCCATTCTAATCACCCCTTTTTTAGCCATAGTGGATATGTCCACATAATCTCATATGAGTCCTCTTACCTGATCATATATTGATGTTGCCCCCACTTAATGTTACATTCCTCATTGCACTTTCATCCTATCTTTTCAAGTTTGATCACACATTTCTCAACAATATTCAAACCACCTTGGATCATAGAACCACACTTATCACCAATATCTTCAATATGTGAAACCATCAAAACTGTGACACAAAATTAATAAAAGAAATTAAATATACATTTTGAATAATTATATTGAATCCAATTGGTTCAACCCTTTGAATTTATAGGTTTTTCTTATCATACATTGATTTTGTTCAACTGTCAATTTTAAGCTAGCAACAAAGGCCGGTGCTAAGCCCGGGCAAGAGAAATTTAAAATATAATCAAGTGTAGTGGGTTTTTTTTTAAATATTACTGATAAAAAGATAAATTGAAAATAAATAAACATATTATTTAGCAAAAAAGGTATGTGATAATTTTTTTTTATAAAAGTTAGATTGAAACACGAATGACATCTAGGTTTGAAATTGATATAGAAGATGTAAGTGCCTAAATCTTACGGACTTGATTAGGTGAGTATGAAGCTCATGATATGTTAAGCTTTTTTGGGAAAGATGGATCGCCTTAGAACCTGAAAGAGAAGGAGAAACAAGGGTCAGAGACCCTGGCTGCAGTTAGCCGAAGGCTCTACGATGCCTGAGTTAGTGCTACCACTGAACAAAGGATGGAGAAGAAAGGCAAGTATGCTTGTATTGTGTAGTATGGCATTGTGTTGCGTACCTAGTGTGGTCCTCTTTTGGGATCTTTACCCATGTATATATAGTGGAAGCTCCATCTAGTGCTCCCTTAGTGGGGGTAGGTGGAGATACTGTCCAGTCGGATCATGAGATGACTTCTCGTACTAATGTGGATGTGATCGTTCGATAAGGTCAAGCCCTTATCATTATCTGGCTCTCATTTTGTCTGTCAGTACATTCTGCAATGTAGTCATAGTTTTATGGAAGTACAATCATGGTCTAGTGTTCATCTCTGTTGGTCGTATCGAACTGAAGATGATATCGAGACTAGATATGGACGCATCTTGGCACTGTTGCCGAGGTGCCTTTTGCCGAGACCGAGGTGAGCCTAGCCGGTGCTCTTACCGAAGCTAGCTCAAGCTTGGTGCTAGCTGGCACTATTGCCGAGCCGGATGTGTCTTAGTACTATTGCCTAGCCTGGACAACTAGATTGGGATAAGCTAAGTCAGTACTGTTACCGAGACTAGCTCAATCTTGCTATTAGGGAAATGTCCCGCACAATTGCCCCCTAGCTCGTGACCTCTTAGAGTTCCCCAACTTTTTTGAGGTCGGGAGCTAAGTATTATGTCGAGAGAGTCTTGGGTATTAGTTTGAACTTTGCCTCTGTGTCGGCTGATGACGTCTGATCTCTATTATAATGTCTATTCGTCTGCCCGAGACAATAAATAGCACGTCGGTGACACTTCGTCTGCCCGAGGTGATAGATAGCACGTCGGTGATGCTTCGTTTGCCCGAGGCGATAAATATCACGTCGGTGATGCCTCGTCTGCCCAAGGCAATAGATATCACATCGGTGTCGCCTCGTCTGCCCGAGGCAATTAATAAAGCGGTTGAATCATAGTGGGAGATGAACTGGCAATACCATGTGTCTCCATCTGGTTGGTCGTCCAGCGAATTCGAAGCGATGTGTATGGCGCCCGAGGTAATGCCTCGCACACTCTCCGAAAGGGCACCATTCTCTCTATAAAACAGGGCTTTTCCTTCTTTGTTTCTCTACTTTGGCATTCATCAAAGAGAGTTCTTGCTGCAAGAGAGAAGATGCCCTGCCGGAGTTCTGTCCTTAGCGAGTCTGTCTGAAGTTGTCCTTCTCTCCCTTCTATGAGTCTTCTTCCTCACCTCTTTCCTTTGCGCACCTTCTATTTCCGTTAGGGTTTCTACCTTAGGGTTTTTGCCCTCTGCTTAAGGTTTTTGCCCTCTATTCTTAAGAAAATGGGAAACTATAGGAATTGGCTGGACACCCCTAAAGCCATGGCTGGGCTCAGGGAGATGTATGGGATTCCAGACAATGTCCAGACCAAATTAGATAACCCAAAGAACCCTTTCGAAGGTTATTCTTTCTGTGATGGCTGGATGTCATTCCCTCTAGTCTCAATAATCGAGGGAGGGGTTAGATTCCCCGTCCACCCTCTTCTTAGAGCTTGCCTGGCGACGTGGCACCTTGGCCCCTATCAGCTGATGCTCAATAGCTACAAAGTAATAATGGGTGCCGCCGAGCTCAATAAGATTTTAGGCATTAACCTCGCTGTCCATGACATCGAGGATGTATATGATGTCTGCAAGTCCGCGAAAGACAGTCACAGTTACTACCTCCGGGGGAAGCCAAAAATGGAGCCTTTTGTCTACGACCTGGAGGACTCGAACAGACATGCCAGGGACGATCGTCTGCTCGTCTCCGGTAATTGGGAGTTCGGTGAGGCAGAGACCAAGGTGGAGAGGTCATACAGGATCCCTCGTCACTTCAGGGTTCCACCAAGTAAATACCGACCTTCTTAGAATGCTCTTGTTTTTCTTTTCTTGTTTTGCTAAGCTGAAGCTTTTCTCTTGTCGCGTAGAGGTCAGCCAGAGAAGATAGGGGGCTGAGCGCGCCGCCTGGAAGAGAAACGACAGCTAGCTAAAGGTCGTTTGTGACTACCAGGGCCATCACGGGCTATCTGCTTGGTCCTTACTCGGGTACGAGCTGAGGTACCACACGTACATCAAGAAGAGGGAGCCCGTGCTCATCCTAATCGATGTCGAGCGCCGAAGAGCTTCAGGTGATCAGGCATCCAAATCGCCCACCAGCTCGGAGACCGCCGAGCTGTCGCAGCTCGTCAAAGCTTACTCATCCCCCTCCAACCGAGAAGAAGAAAGGGGAGCGGAGATGGAGCGATGATGCCCTGTTTTGAAGGTCAAAGACCTGGGGGCTAAACTTTTTGGAGGCCAAGCTTCCTCTACCTCCAAGCCTACTACCGCTGACCCCGATCCCGCCTCTGCTACTTGGGTAGCGTCGGGGCTCCTTCTTCTGTTGCTTCGGGCCCAATTCGGCAGCTAACAAAAACAATCACCACATGCATACACCATCACACAATGATTTATAGTGGTTCGGCCTCAATGCCTATATCCACTACCGGCTTGTGAACCAACACCCCACAGGATTTTCACTATCTATGCTTTTCAAAAGGCTAAGAAATAACCTTTACAACGATGCTTTTCTAGGCTAAACAACAACCTGTCAATGTGCTTTTCTAAGCTAAGTAATAACCTTTACAAGATGTTTTTCCAAGGCTAAGCAATAACCTCTACACTATGCTTTTCTTAGGCTAAGCAATAACCTTTACAATAAGAAATATTTCTCTCAAAGTAGTGTCTACACAAACACTCAAAGAGATACAATTTAAGCTCAATACATTTGCCTCTTAAATAGGCTAATGTGAAAGTTAAAACAAGATACAAACATACACTAACCAGTAGCAAAGGTGTGTGCTCAAAGCGTATGAATGTTTACTTCAATCAATTTCTAAAATGAAGTTCTTAAATAAATGCTTGATGCATTTGAAAATCTAAGTACAGAAATAGATGATTGAAGTAATGAACTAATCACATGAAATATTCAAAATAGTTTGGAAAGACATACTACACAAGTTGTATGAAGTTTAAAGACTAAAACACATGTGATTGAGACATGAGTGTTTACAAAACAATCTAATATGCTAAAGTGATTTGGTGTTTGCAAAACAACTCAGTTAAAGCTAAAAGTCATGCAAATATGAAGTTACAAAGAGTTAAACATGCATGGATTTTAAATGGAATGGAAACCAATCTTAACTTGGAAAGATATACCTTTAAATATCAAACATTTTGATTTTCATTTTCCCTCTAGCTTTCTTTGCTTATTCCTCTTCCTTTAGGCTTCATTGTGGTTCCAAAGATTCACTAAACAAGCCCCTTGAAAGAGATGAATGAAATGGACTTTAATAGAAAAATCAGTCCAACGGCTAGTTGGCTCGGTCGACCCCATGACCCTTGGGTCCACCTGGCCCAATGGTCATATTAGCCAACAGCTAGTTTCCCCGGTCGGCCTAGACAGGGCACAGTCGACCGGGTATATTGGCTGAAATTCCCAACAGCTAGTTGGCTCAGTCGACAGAGTGCAGGGGTCGGTCGACCGAGTACACTGGCCTGGGAGGAGTTCCTGCTGAATTTTTTATTTTCCCAAAGATGAAACTTGGAACTCATGACCAGTATGATCTATGCATAATAACAAGATTCTAAAAATGAGGAATGTAAGCAAATCACAAACCTAGATGTCTAACTTGATTTTCCAAAAAATCATGCATGAAGAACTAGGTTTTTTTAAAGAGCATTTAAGTTCTAAAACATGCAGGATTAAATCATTTGAAAACCAAATGCAAATGCAAGCTAGAAACTTAGATTTCAAAGTCCAAACAAAGATGCATGAGTGTGTGATTATTTAACAGTGAAAGTGATAGTGTATCCATCAAATTAGCAACATACAAAAAACCTAATATACGGGAGCTCAGCAGCGCTTTGCCGAAGAGGCTAGGGAGAGGGCTCCGAAGGAGAAAAGGCCCAGGGCCGAGGGCTCGGCAGAGAAAGGCCCTGGGCGAGCCTCGGCTCCCCAGCCTACGGGGTCGGCCCCGTGGAGGCCAAGCCTCCTATTTGGGCCTAGGAGGCCGATGACGATGGAAGATCGTCTATCCATCGGCCCTCTCGTTGTCGCTGCTCTCGCCAACACATGTGCTCTACCACTCGACATGCAGAGGCATAAAAGAGCCGACGACGCGTCGCTGCTGATTTCCTCTCTGCAATCGGTCTTCTCAGTAAGTCTCCATCACAAATCTTATGTGGTATTTGATCCCGTTTTTTTTTCTTTGACACATTCTTTTCTCAGATTGCGTAGAGGGTTTAGGTGGTCCTGGACAGGACAAATGAAAGCAGCTCTAAGGTTGAAAAGCTGGAAGCAGAGAAGAAGAAACTTGCGACAGCCTTGGAGGGGAGTAGCCAGGAGCTGAAAGAGGCGGAGGAGAAGATCAATAGCCAAGGGGTAGAGCTCAAGTTTTCACTCAACGAAATTTGCAAGTTGAAGGCCGAGACCCACGAGCTGAAGGGGGCGGCCTTGGCTAAGGGGAAGAGGGCACTCGAACTTGAGGCTGAGCTAGCGAAACAGAATGCCGAGCTCGAATTGGCGCATAAAGAGAAGGCTTAGCCTTGGTCCAGTCTGAACTTGACGCAGCTTTCCAGGACGGGGTGGATGCGGCGACTAAAGAATACGAAGCCCAAGTCGAGAAGATAAGCTCGGCTCTGTTCGAGCTTGGGTGTCGAGCAGCACTGAAGAAGGCAGGGATCCCCGAGGATCACCATGTTTATCAGGATCTGCCTAAATTCTCTAGCCCTGAGCCCGAGCCGAGTTCTGCCCCCACTCCTAAGGTCACTCCAGAAGCTATTTTGACTCCTTTGTCTGAGGCTGCTCCCCAAGCTGCTGCTACTGAGCCCCTAGATGCCAATGCAGAGGCCCTTGCTTCTTGAGGCTTTTTGATGTATTTTTTCTTTTTCTCTCTTTTGTAATGGTGAAAAAAGTATAAAGAATTTGTAACTTTCTTTTCAATCAATGAATATAACTTTTCTTTCATACCTGCCTTTAGTCTTTCTTATTGAAAATAACATCCATGCGTTTGACCTCATTTTCATAACTAGGCCTTCAGCATAGATGTCTGATTCTTTGACCAAGTAGTTGAGTTTGGTTCAATAACCGAGACTGAGTAACCATGGGGCAAATGACTTCGGTTCCACAACTAGAAGTGACTTAGCCTAATTGAATTCGGTTCAACAACCGAAATTCCAATTGTTCTTAAGTTCTGTAACTCAAGAAGTACCTGTATCTTTGGAGATAGAAAACTTTAGCTGGTTCCGCAATCGAACTAGATTCTTAGAGGAAGCCATCAAGTTCTTTTAACCGGATGCTTTATATAGTTGGTTCTGCAACGGAACCTAGATAACCGCAGAGTTCTATAACCTGCCGTTTTGTACATTTGGTCCCGTGACCGAGTTGGCTGGTTCCATAACCAAGCCGATATTTTCGCCGAGTTCCGTAACTTGGCATTGTACAGCTGGTTCTATAACAGAGCCAAAATCATAGAGTTCTGTAACAAAGTGCTATATATAGCTGGTTCTGTAACAAAGCTAGGATCTCCACCGAGTCTTGTAACTTGGCTAGAATTGGAGCTGCCATGACTGATGTTGTCCGAGCCAAGGCTGGTGCAATCACCGAGGCCACTGCTGGAGTGTCACGATTAAAAGTGTATGAGTTGTGGCTGGTGTTATGACCGAGGCCACTGTTGAAGCTTTGTAAGCCGAGGATGGTGTTGTCACCAAGGCCAATGCTGGAGCTGTGAGGCCGAGGCTGGTGCTGCCACCGAGGCCATTGCCAAAGCTTTGTAAGCCGAGGCTGGTGCTGTCACCGAGGCCAATGCTGAAACTGTGTGGCCGAGGCTGGTGCTGCCACCGAGGCCACTGCCGAAGCTTTGTATGCCAGGGCTGGTGCTATCACCGAGGCCATTGCTGAAGCTGTATGGCCGAGGCTGGTGCTGCCACCGAGGCTTTGTAAGCCAGGGTTGGTGCTATCATCGAGCCCAATGCTAAAGTTGTGCGGCCGAGGCTGGTGCTACCACCGAGGCCACTACCGAAGCTTTGTAAGTCGGGGTTGGTGCTATCACTGAGGCCACTGTTGGAGCTTCTATCAAGCTTGCACTTCTACCCAGCTGGTGTTATCACCTAGCTGAGACTTAGGGACGAAGGCTTTGTATGGCGAGTCAAGGATCTATTTCCAAGTTTGCCTTTTCTTTTTTCTTTTTAGGGTATGTCCTTCCAAGGGCCGAAGCTTTCTCGAGCTAGAGCCTCG
This sequence comes from Cinnamomum chago, assembly GCA_038049695.1. Taxonomy (NCBI): domain Eukaryota; kingdom Viridiplantae; phylum Streptophyta; class Magnoliopsida; order Laurales; family Lauraceae; genus Cinnamomum; species Cinnamomum chago. Next base: position 55,521,190 of record CP142451.1, read on the forward strand.
TTTTATTCTTGTTTGACGTACTGTTTCATCCTGGTCGTCGGTGCTTTCACCGCGACCACGGGGAAGCGAACTAGGTCCTTTCGAAACTCGTTGCCTGGCAGAGGAGCTTATCTGAAGGATGCGAGGGCCACTTTGCTAGTGGCGTTTTCCACTTGGTTGTAGATGGTTCAGAACCTTTTGGAGAGCTGGGGAATGTTCTCAGTCCGCCTTATTCCGATAGCCATGAGGTCATCGTCCGTCTTTGGGATGACTCTATGCTCTTGGAACCTTTCCACGAAGGAGTTTCCGAGCGGCGACAATCTTCGAAATCGATCCCTTTGAGAGTGCGCAGAACCACCTTAGGGGGGATTGATGAGATCTGGCTATAGCTGGAGTTTTGCCTCGTAGGGGAGGTCCCAACAGGGGAACACTCTGCTGGGGAGGAGCCGTTGGAAGGTTGTTTCGCCGAGGAGGTGTTGTCACCCCTCTTGACGATGAGCCTAACTAAATAACAGGTCCCTCTACGCCTTCCGCACCAGACTTTCCCCAGATCCCCTCCAACGGGGGACCGTTGGTGATAGTGATGGGGCTTTTGATCGTCCTTCACCATTTCTGGGTTTCTTGGAGGCATGGTTTTTGCGAATGTGGCTTGATATCCTTTGTTCCCACAGACGGCGCCAATTGCAAGTACCTAAATCTTACGAACTTGATTATGTGAGTATGAAACTCATAATATGCTATTAAGCTTCTTTGGGAAAGAAGGATCGCCTTAGAACCTAAAAGGGAAGGAGAAACAAGGGTCAGATACCCTGACTGCAATCAACCGAAGGCTCTCTGATGCCTAAGTTAGTGCTATCACTGAACAAAGGATGGAGAAGAAAGGCAAGTATGCTTGTATTGTGTAGTATGCCATTGTGTTGCGTACCTAGCATGGCCCTCTTTTGGGATCTTTACCCTTGTATATATATAGTAGAAGTTCCATATAGTGCTCCCTTAGTGGGGGTAGGTGGAGATACTGTCCAGTCGGATCATGAGATGACTTCTCGTACTAATGTGGATGTGATCGTTCGATAAGGTCAAGCCCTTATCATTATCTGGCTCTCATTTTGTCTATAGTACATTCTGTAATGTAGTCGTAGTTTCATGGAAGTACAATCATGGTCTAGTGCTCATCTTTGTTGGTCGTACCGAACTGAAGATGATACCGAGACCAGATGTGGACGCATCCTGGCACTGTTGCCGAGGTGCCTTTTGTCGAGACCGAGGTGAGCCTAGTCTGTGCTCTTACCGAAGCTAGCTCAAGCTCGGTGCTAGCTGGCACTGTTGCCGAGCTGGATGTGTCTTGGCACTATTGCCGAGCCTGGACACCTAGATCGGGATAAGCTAAGTCCGTACTGTTACCGAGACTAGCTCAATCCTACTATGAGGAAACGTCCCGCACAGAAGAATTATAGAAAGAGAGAATGATGATGATGATGATTGGTGAAAATCTTATTTAAATAAAGAAAAAAAATATTATATCTAGAATTTTCTACATTTGCATGGATGTGTTTGTTCGAATGTAATATAAAGCCCAAAAAATAAAAATAAAAAAGCACCCCAATACCTATTTAGGAAAAAAAAGCAAGCTGATTTATAGTAGTAAATGTCATTCCTAGTCCTGCATTGATTCTAAATTATTATAATTTTTAATAAATTAGAAAAAAAACCCACCTCAAATGAGAATTAAATGTACCATTTACTACCTTAATTTGGAGCTCCAAATCGCATCCTTGAAGCCCTCAAATATCCAAAATGTAGTAGTAGTAGTAGTAGCAGCAGAAGACACCAACAAAAAATACACAAGAAATTGAAAACTATTAATATTGTAAAAATAAGAATAAATAAAGAAGTAAAAAAGAATGGTAGATATGGTAGCTAGACTATTCATGGATAAATGGCATTTTTGGAACACAGGCACTCCATGGATTGAATTGCAATCTTTTTTTTTTTTTCTTTTTGTATGACTTCCCAACGCAGTTTATAGTCTTAAGTAAATTTATAAAGATTGAAAAAATAATAATAATAATAATAGCAACATTAGTCAATAATTTGATATTTTTAAAATTGGAAGTGAATCAAGTAAAAGTAATTATATTTTCATGCATTTTGAAATTACATTCTTACTTTACAAAATTTTATAAAGGCTTTGGTTTTTTTTCTTTTTGGTTTTCTGTAGCTTGTATGACTCCATCTAATTCATATGACATTTCCAAAGCAGTCTACAATTTTGGTTGAAATGAGAAAGATTTAAAAAAAAAAAAAAAAAGGGAAAGCACAACAATATTAGTCAACGATTTGGTGTGATGAAACTTAAAAGTAAATCAACTGAAAGAATTTATATTTCCATGCTTATTAAAATTGCATCCTTGCTTTGCAAAATATTCTAATAGCTCTAGAGAAAATTACTCATTCCACACCCTAAGTTCATATGACTTTACCGTAAGTAACAATCATAAAAAAATAATTATTGACCAGTTACTTGGTTTTGCTAATATTGGTAAACAATAATTATTTATTTAATATATTTCTCCAAAAACCAACAACCAACACCGTTAAAAAAATCATTAAAAAACTATTATCGTAGAGATGGGTAGAATTCTCAAATCAAATAATTTTCTTGTGTATGATGGACAAAACCAACATGATGCATAGTTGAAATAAAGTTCATGACAAAATTACTGAATTGCTATACAACTTATCTTACTTCAATGACAAGAGAATTTCTATAAAAAAAAAAAAAAAAAAGATGGTAATATGGTGATGATAGTGAAGGTCCAATCCATTAGTCTTAATCTCTTCCACAAAAAGATTTGAATTTACGGTTTTAAAGTTGAGATTTTAAGAGAGGCTTTTGCGTATTTGGAGAAGAGAAAAATAAGAAAGCATTCCACTCGATGAGAGATTTCCATATATTTGGATATGCAGAAATGGATAGTTGTTTAGTCAAGGATAAAGAGAGATTAAGAAGAAGAGACTTAAAAGATATTTAATAATGTCATTTACCATTCATAATGGGTGGGGAGTATTAGTATGCAATATTAACACTAGGTCAAGATTCTAATGGATAGTCAAAATCAAATTGGAAATCAACATCAAAACTGATTCTAAAAATAGTTCGCAACATATATATTTATATATATATATATATATAAAATAATGGTTTCTTACCATATTTTCGCTTTGATGGAACAAAACTGGTAAAAACAGAACCCAGTTCCATCGGCTGATCCAATCTGGTTTCCCCAACTCTGCTTAGGATCAAAATACTATTTCTCTAATACAACCTCATCCCTCGTCCTTTGAATTTCACAATACAAATCCCAATTTGAAACAGAATCATGATAAATGCATATCCATAACCCATAAATAGGCAACACACCCCAACCAAAATCATAAATGTCGAATATCGTACTCATCATACGACTGACTCCATGCACTAGTAATATAACATTCACCAGTTGTTCCAAACAAAGAGTTCCTTGATTTTATATTCATTTATATAGGTGCAGCCAACGCGCTCTTGGTAAAGCAGTGTTGTCGCCTTCGTTTCACATAGATGCCGGGATCGACGGGATCCATCGATGGGTCATTAAGTTAAAGTATCACTTTAGGATCAATAGCCCAGCCCAGCACAAAAAAGAAAAAAGCAAACCTAGTAATGGTTCTTTGGTCCAAGCAAAGGGCCTATTTGTTTCTATATAATTGACCCTTTTTTTTTTAAGTTCTATGTAATTGATTTAATATTTCCATAAGGGGCAATGTTCTCCTACAACAAGATTGCATATGAGCTATATGCGGGACAGCATAGTTAAGAATGAAGAATCGAATATAAATATCCAAAATTGACCTTCAAATAAACTCCCTCTTATAAAGACTGGCAATAAGTTATCTGCCACAAAGTAAGTAATTGAAGTCCTAAGAAAGTCTGAGAAGCACAATGATTTTTGCTGAAACTTCAAAGGATGTCATACATTGTTCTGTTTACTTATTGCAGCACTATCGGAAAATCGCTGATTGATCCATCTGCCTCCTTGGAATTTCCAGTTCAAAGCTAGAAAGCTGAGTCAACTTATTACTTAATTGAATGCCTCTACCTGTAGAGGCTACTTTGAATCATCTGACAGGATAAATGCAGCTAGAAATCTGAGAAACATCAATCCTATATCTCTCCAAAACTTGAAGTCCATTCTCTCTCTCCTTTTTCTTTGTCCTCGGCACCTTCGTGGGATTTTTTTCGGCTGGCCTGTGATGCCCCGGAGTCCCACATCGACTAGAGAGAGGAAAGTGAATGGGGTTAGAACCCAGGGAACACTAAGATGTATCAAAATTTGAAGATGTGCTTTTGGTGGATGAATATGAAGCGCAAGATAGCAAAGTTTGTTTCTCAATGTTTAGTTTGCCAACAAGTTAAGGCCGAGCACTAGAGACCAAGGGGATTAATGAAACCCTTGGATATACCAGTTTGACAGTGGGAGCATGTCACCATGGATTTCACTTGTGGTTTGCCACGGACCCGCAAGGGTAATGATTCTATCTGGGTAGTGGTGGACAGACTCACTAAGACAACTCATTTTATACCTTTGAAGATGTTAGGGAAGTTGACAGCTAATACGACAACATCTTTGGAGAAATTGGCTCGGATTTATGTAAAGGAGATTGTTAGATTACATGGGATTCCAGTGTCTATTGTTTCAGATAGAGACCCGAGGTTCACCTCTAGATTTTGGAGGCATTTACAAGCAGCCCTTGGAACGAAGTTGAACTTTAGCACTGCATACCATCATCAGTCAGATGGACAATCGGACAGGACTATTCAGACATTAGAGGACATGCTAAGGGCTTGCATTTTGGACTTCGGTGGTGATTGGGATGAGCACTTGGCATTGATTGAATTTGCTTATAATAATAGCTTTCATTCCAGTATTCAAATGGCACCTTTTAAAGCGTTATATGACAAGAATTGTAGGTCCCCTATATGCTGGGATGAGGTTGGAGAGAAACAACTCATTGGACCAGAGATTGTGCAGAGGACAGCTGACAAGATGCAACTCATTAGACAGAGGCTTAGGGTAGCTCAGAGTAGACAGAAGAGTTATGCTGATGTCAGGAGGAGAGATCTGGAGTTTGTCGTTGGTGATAAAGTTTTCTTAAAGGTCTCGCCCACAAAAGGGGTGATGCGGTTTGGTAAGAAGGGGAAGCTTAGCCCGCGTTTCATTGGCCCGTTTGAGATTTTAGAGAGAATCGGAGACCTGGCCTACCAATTACCACTACCACCTCAACTTGCTGGTGTCCATGACGTTTTTCATGTATCAATGCTGAGGAAATATGAACCTGACCCGTCCCACGTGCTTAGCTTTGAGGAGCTAACTCTTGAGAAAAATTTGACCTATGAGGAGATACCAGTGCAGATCTTAGACCGCCAAGAGAATGTGCTGAGAAACAAGAGGATTCATTTGGTGAAGGTCCTTTGGAGGAACCATTTTGTGGAGGAAGCGACATGGGAGTCCGAGGAGGACATGAAGCAACAGTATCCCCACCTTTTTGAATGAGGTATGTTCTAGAAACGCTATAATTAATTGTTAATCATTAATCTAATTGAGGAATTGGGGCACTAAATTATCCCAAATTGGTTTGACCTAACTATAATTGAGAGAATTGAGATTTCTCTTCAAATTGGACACCCCTTGATTAGTTGCAAATGGAGATGATTGGGGATCTATGGAGAATAATGTAGGGCTAGGATCTTTAGAAAATTTAAATGGAGGGGTATGATAGACTACATATCTAATCAAGGGAATGTAATTAGATGTAGTTCCTTAAAGGGAGGGAGTGGTTAGATTCTTTTTAGTTAAGACTATCCTCCATCTCCATCGTGTGGTGTTTTAGAATTAGAGAGAGAGAGAGAGAGAGAGAGAGAGAGAGAGAGGAAGTGGACGTGTGGCTTAAGGGAAGAAAGAAAAATGAAGAAAGAGAGAGAAGAGAGAAGGAAGAAGCTTGCTTGGAGGTGGACTCCTTTGAAGTAGGTTTCTTTTTCATTTTCTTATATATTTTATTATTTATTTTCTTTCACCATTTTCTTCTCTAATGTCTTCCCTCTTCCATATTTATTGATGGCCATTAATGGTATTTTAGCACCATGATGAAGCAACCCATGTCATTTTCTTTACTGAGATTGGCCAAAGGAAGAGGGGATCCAAGTTCATGGTTTTGATTGTTGATTAGGCTTGGGTCATCACCAATGCTTGGATAGGAAAATGATGAAATCTTAATTTATGGTTTAAATGTATTTTGGGGACTAGATTTTTAAAGATTAGATTCATTTTGTGCTTTTTTTTTAATAAGTCATTAGAGTTAGTTTTATTGGTTTTAATGATCATATAGTTTAATAATTATCGTATTTCATCTTTTTCTAAAATCTATTTTTTTATGAAAGAAATTGTTATGCTTTTAGCCATTATATTGTAATCTAGTTTATTTTAAAGATCCATATCATGGGGGAAAAAAAGGATAAAAAAGGGGGATTTTGGATATCCTAAATATTCATGATAAAGGAAAGATATTTTTTGAACCCTTGGATTTGACAAATTAACGGTCGGATCGGACCCAAAAGTTCTAGGGATATTCTCATCTATATATGCAAAGTTTTTAATAATTTGGATCTTTGAAATAACTAAAAATCGAGGGTTTTAATTAAACTTTTATTTTCTGTTTTAGTCATGATTTTAGGTGTTGGATCATTGGGACCCTTTTTGGGTTAACCGGTTTTACTCTATGACCCATTGGTGCACCAATTGTAGATCTTGGGTTAGATATTAATTTTGGTATAAATATAAATAAATTCCAGCAACCATAAGGTTCTGTTTTAATGATTTTAAGGTGCTGGAATGGTGGATTTAAATCTAAATGAGTCTTGGTTTAATGGACTAAGCCCAAAACCTAACCCTAGTGCATCAATTGATCACATATGGACAAATTGTAACGTTATAATTTTCTGATATTTATATGCTAAATTTAATTAAAGGACCAAATTAAATTATTAATACTTGTTTAAATGAATTAGGAAGTGCGGTCACACCCTTGGCTAAGTTGGAAGTCATTTTGGCTAGACTAGTTGACTAATCTAGTTGGTTATGCTAGGTCTATGTGTTATGGTGGCTAAAATAGGTTTTTATGAATTAAATGAGGCCATAACCAGTAGCTATATGCTTTAATTAAGTCGCTGGTCAGTAGGTTAAATCTCTTTATTAGTGGAGATTAATAGGCCTGAATAAATATTAAAAGGGGCCATAGCCACCAAACCTAGACTAGGGGTAATTGGCTAGTTGGTTAGTTAGTGTGGGTGTGGTTTAGTGACTGATGTGTCATGCTTAATGTCACGCCCCCGAACCGAACCCTCGGGGGCGGGAAATGGGATTAAGCATAAAATATATTTTACTTCTCCCAGGATCCGCGTGTGTGAAGACAACACATTTCAACACGTTCTGAATATTTTGCGGAAGCTTTTTGTGGCGTTGCGACCCGAAGTCCGTGGCCATCGGATTCCTCGTCGCACTCAACCTTTAGCACATAGCTATTATATCAAGAATCATATCAGACTGGAGTAACCATCACAATAAATTACAGAGCTGACAGTAACAGGATGTTACATTCCCATATATGTTCAAGTTACAATTATCAATGTACATTAATTAAGAATCCCAAGAAAAAGGCTAATAAAAGCCATACAACAAGAGCTATAACTGCTACCCAAGTGTGACGTAGCTCCGATGTCGAGCTCAATGTCTACATGACATAGCCGACAAACCAACCTACAAGGCATGGCTTCACAGCCAGCAAAAACACTCAACTCGGGGCGAAGAAATCTGAACCTGAGTACCAAAAGTAGTGGGTCAGACACGACGGTCTGGCAGGTGGATGAAAAGATAACAAATATACTGAAGAATAAAACATAAGGTAAATCATGCTATACGATCAAATGCTGCATATAATTAAACGGGTGCAAAGTCGGGAATCTCGGGGAAAACCTGTATTCATTTCAAGCATGGGTAAAACATGAATATCTAATAAAACATGTGTTCGTTTACATCATCTATAATCATAGATATTTGACAATCGGGAGTTCGTCTAAAACATGTATAAATATAGTGGTATGACAAAACAACGTTCATTTGAAACTTAAGTAAAAACATGAGTATACAACAACCAGGTATTCATAGCAGTCTAGCAAAACCAATGTCCATTTGAAACCTATGTAGAAATGCGGATATTTAAACCAATGTCATTTGAAACATATTTCAAAGCATGGATACTTAACAAATCGGGTATCATTTAAAATAGGTATAAACATAGGAATCTGGCAAACAAGTGTCATTTGAAACATATTTTAAAGCATGGATATTTAACAAATCGGGTATCATTTAAAAACAAGTATAAACATAGATATCTGACAACCAAATGTCCTTTAAAGCAAGCTCGGATATTTAACAATTCGGGTATTCCTTTAAAACATGTGTAATCATATAAATCTAGCAAAATCATTGATCGTTTGAAACATATGTAAAAGCATGGGTATTTAACGAATCGGGTAATCATTTAAAACATGTGCGGGTACAAAGAACAGAAGACCATATAATAATAACTGAATTTACATTGGAGAATATTAGCACTTGTTTAAGTAACAACTTTCATAAAGGAAACGGATCATTTATCGGAAAGCAAGTAAGCAATATAAAACATGTCGGGTATCCAAGGAATCGGGAACTGGCAAGATGGCAATCACAAGAAGCTAAGTCCTCTATCACCGAAGTGACAAGAGTATAACGGGACGTTGGTCTCAGTCACATAAGGTGAGGAGACTCAACGTAAATCATATATACAATATAAATATACGGGAACTGGACCACGGTAGCGAACCGGGTATCGGGACGGGACCACGGTAATAACCGGGTATCGGGATCCAAACTACAGCTGGCGGGACGGGAGAGGGATTTCCAAGTCGGTGGATCAAACCGACAAGGTATCCAAGCTTAGTGATGCCGACTCATAGGTCAAAACCAATCGAGACATATGCAAGTAAATCAAGTACAGTAAATAAACGGGTAAAACGGGGGTGCTCAAGGGCACACTGTCACTTCATATCGGGCAATACATTTCGGGACAAATAACTGTTACTAGTGTAACTTCAATGCTTTCGGGGAAACGAGTAAATCAAGTACAATAAATAAACGGGTAAAACGGGGTGCTCAAGGGCACACTGCCGTATCATGTGATGCAATGCACTTCGGGACAAATGACTGTTACTAGAGTAACTCCAATGCTTTCGGGAAAACAAGTCATGTAATGCAAATCTCGGGAAAAGAGGTGAAACAATGAACTATAACAATTTCGGGTAAAAATATCGGTTTCAAGATCTATTTAAGTGAATAGGGGTCCCGTATGTCGATTATAACAATTACTTGGTACTCCTTGAGTTTGAAGACATTCCGGGCTCCTTATGCACTTTTACTACTTTCAAAACTTAAAATGAGCTTATGGGTAGTACTAGATGTTACAATAGCAAGAATCAAGATTATAAACGGTCCATCCTAGGCATGACATTAATCCGGAAACATCGAGCAACCGATTCAGTCATCGAAAGGAATAGAATTAGCGATAACAAGGAAATAGACTTGTGTTTAGATATAAAGAAGATATCGCGTCGTTCCATCCCATTCAAGATTGAAATGGATTGAACTTCGATGCCACCGAACCAACCGTGAGGCGTGTCGGCTCAAGACATTCTCACACTTGGTCCAAACAGTCCAAAAAGGGTAGCCAGGGTCCCACCTAGAACCAAGAATTAGTGTCTAAGTCCACACCATTCTTTTCTTTCAGTTCCATAGTCTTAGAGACCTTAGATTAGGGTATAATTGGTCTTAACACTAAGGTATATAACCCTAGGACTCATAAAAAGCCCAAAGGTTTCCAAAAAAAAAACACAATATCAAATTTCACTTTCGGTCCGATCGATCGGCCGAAATTTCTGTACCAGTAATGCACAGGGTCCGATCGATCGGCCCAAAAAGCCTTACTGTTAAAAGACAGGCCGATCGATCGGCCTGTAGGTCCGATCGATCGGACCTGGGCGTGCAGCAGGTCCGGGACACTGATTTTTCCTCCTCTTTTTCCTTTCCTTTCCAACACTTACACAATCACATAGAACTATAAACAAGATGGTTTAAATATATGTTTCCAAGACATTAAAATGAGCTAAAGAGCTCCTCATTTCAAGTTTCTCCTTTTCCATTCTTTCCATTCTTTCCATTCACAATAAATCTCAAGGTGGAGAAAACTCATTCATGTGAAACCATTTGAAACCTTGACAATATGATGCATACATTTTCCAAGCATGAACAAGAGGGAAATAACTCATCAATAAGCACATTTCGAAATCAATATTAATCATAGTGAAGACAACTACTAAAATCACCAAAACCCTTAATGAAACAAGACTTTTCTCACAAAACATGTTAATAATCAAAACAATCCATTCATCCACTTGCCTTTGACTCTAATCAAGCAAATCAAGCTCCTAATCACCTCTCAAGCTCAAGATCCACAATCTCTACAAAAACCCCCAAAACAAACCCTAAAATGGGTTAAACAATGAAATGACAAGGAAACCATTCAATAATCAAGGTGGAGCTTCTCTAAGGCTAGAAGATTACAAATCTAGAAGATGAAGAAGAACACTTACTTGCAAGGTCCTCTAATGGACAAGGTAAGCTCAAAGGAAGTCTTGTGATGGAGGGTTCTCTTCACAAATGGTATCAATGGAAAGCTTGCAAGATGAGGAAGAAGAAGGTGGTCTCCATTGCTTGATTGATGAACTATTGGTGTGGCTTGGAGATGAAGAAGCAAGAAGAAGAAGAGAAACACAAGGGAAAAACCCTAGGTTCAGTTGGAACAATGGTGAATGAAATGAATGAAGGAGATGGGTTCCTCTTATGTTAACAAAGGAGATTGGGTCCCACAACTTAAGGAACTTGGGTGGCTGAAATCATATAATTCGGGACCTCGGATGGATTCGACGAAGAAGGAAGAAATGATCGTCGAAATATCTAGTTTCCAAAAAGTATATGTTTCACGGATTTTGAGAATATCGAGTTTTGGGGTACAGATTTGGTGTGCAATGACTGTTTTGCCCTCAAGGCCAAGAAATCGGGTTTCGGGTTCTCAAATGGATACGAGATCAACATGAAAGTTGTAGGATTCCTCAAGATGAATGCAACGGGCAAAAAACACAATACGAAACAAATCAGAAAAATCTCACAAGTAAATGCAAAGTCGAAAAGGGAACCCCCAAAGGGCCCCACAAGCTACCAAAGCACTCAAAAGCCCAAAACTAGAAGAAAAGCCATTCTAGCTCACAAACTCAACCCAACAACTACTAATCCCACTAAAAGAACTAATCCACAAATAAAACGACACTAATCCAAGAGATTAGGGGTCGGGTTCTCACACTTAATTTCTCCTTATGCTACTGTTAGGTGTTGTTATAGACCTTAGGACACTTTACAAATCATGTGGACCCCACCTTAAATCATAAGATTTAATAATTAATAAATTTAGAATGTTAAATGGCTAGACTAGGTTCCCTAGTGGACCTTAGTGGGTTAGTTTTCACTTAGATGATTAATTGGTTAAGAAATTGGATTTTGTTGATTATAAAATATGGTTAATAACTAAGATTTAAATAATTAGTGTTTCATAATTATAATTTATTTTTGCAGCATAATTCGCATTGTAACACCATTTTTCTCAAGTGGTTAGTAAAGCTCCATATAAGGCAAGTTTCAATTCCTTTCTACAAATGTATACACGTAATTGGTGATATGGTAATAGTGTTATGGACATTATGGTATGTTGCCTAGCATTCAAATTATGAAAATTTCTATATGTTGTCGTTTTTGGCAAGTTTTGCATAATGTGCTATTTATGGAAAGTTTGTATGGCATTTTTTAATATTGAAAAATGTGTAACGCCCCAGAGTCCCACATCGACTATAGAGAGGAAAGTGAATGGGGTTATATGTAGAGCTTATACCCTTACCTTGCAAGAGGCCTTTTGATGGGTTAAGGCCCATCAGAAGCAAAACTGTGAGGTTCGTGGGCCAAAGCGGACAATATCATGCATGCGTGAAGGGTGGGGCGTTACAAATGGTATTAGAGCCGACTCTCTACTAGTTCGAGTGTGGGTCCCCTGTCGTGGTCTGGTGCAAGTAGGCAGGTCTCCATGTGGGTGGGCCAAGAGGGCTGGCAGGCTACTGCACAGGGACGAGCAGCTTTAAGGAGGGGGTGGATTGTGACGCCCCGAAGTCCCACATCGACTATAGAGAGGAAAGTGATAATTTGTAACGCCTCACCCTTCACGCATGCATGATATTGTCTGCTTTGGCCCACAGGCCTCACGGTTTTGCTTCCGATATTGGACCTCAACCCATCAAAATGCCTCATGCAAGATAAGGGTGTAAGCTCTTACATATAACCACATTCGCTTTCCTCTCTATAGTCGATGTGGGACTCCGGGGGGGTCACATGGCCCGTCTTGTGGGTATTTTTTTTTTTTATAGCCGATTGGGTTGTGGGCCTTTGGTTTTGCTCACATTGGTTGGCTGTCGCTCAGGGAGACCAAGTGATGGGGATCTTCTCCTCTTTTCTTTATACTATGGACATTATTTTTGGAAATGCATACACTTACCCTATCCAAGAAATTCTAGGAAAGTCAAAAGTCCATCTACATGGCAACTTTATATCCTTACCCCTCACCTTACAGTGACGGACCAGGATTTTCAGTTAGGTGAGTTGGATAATGGTCGATTAAAAAACGATGCCCTTAGCCAAAAAAAAAAAAAAAAAAAAAAAAAAAAACCAACAATATCACTAGCTTTCTCAGAAACAAAAGTACAAGATGGAGAGCATAATTATGAGAATTAGAAAATAGATGTAACATTAATTAAGGCACAACATGATACTACTGTAATCTAAGCAAATCATAAATCCAAAGGCACATGGTCAATAAGAAATATAATTCACACAAGATCCGGTTTTAATTTCTTTAAATCAAATAGTGTATGCACAAAACCTCCAAATTAAAATCTTTTCCATCCACATAAAATTCAACACACGAATTGCAAGGACGACATGAGTAATATTACAAATTAACAAAAGAAAATGTTAGGTAAGTGTGTGAAATCAAAATAAAAGTGCAAGAAGAAACATGCAAAAGTCCTGATTATCTTTTCTCCATCGGTTGTGAAAAAAATAAAGAAATAATTGATTTCCAACACTAAATCATCTAAGAGGGAAAATGAAAAGAGGAAAAAAGGGGAAAGAACCCAATAAGCCTACCAGCAACTGAGTTGAATTGGATTGAAAGGGACTTCTTAAGATTTGGATAGTTCGTTGAAAAGAAGAAGAAAATGATGAAGCAATGTGAAGACAACAAAAGAAAATAGGAGAGAAAAGGGTCAAAAGAAGAGCATTTTTTAGATAGTGAGAAGGAGACGGAATTTTAGACATAAGACATATGTGGCGATTGCTTAGAACTTATGTGGGGCATGGTCCAAGGGCCAATTCAACTTGTTGGGATTTCTAGATCCAACCTAAGGTGTCCGCCCCAAATCATTATAAGGTAGGTCTGCCACCATCACCCTGTGTCCATCCCACTTAGTGGACTTCATTTGACCATGAATACCCAAGTACTCTAAGCAAAGAAACATGCCAAAAGAAATTCCTTGATTTCATATATACTTATGTGGAAAATACTCTTGAATTGTTTTATTTTTATTTTTATTTTTATTTTATTTTTTTGAAAATTTAGAAAAGAAGAATATTCAAGTACGTCCATCCCTCACTATAGAGTGAGACACATGAACATTCCTCTTTTGCATATGAAGATACATAGCTTTCTTTCTTTTGTACATGAATATTTTCAATTATATAAGTGCCCTCACCTTATAGTGAGGGATGGATGCACGTAAACATTTTTCTTTAAAGAAGAATAAAACTTTTTATTCATTTTCAAATAAGTAAATAAATGTTTGAATATTTCAAAAAAGTATATAAGATTTTCACAATTCTTCGAATCAAGTCCTTTCCATGATTTTTTTTTGAAAAAATAACAAAAATACCCTTCACTTATGAAAGTTTTTTTTTTTTTGGTCTTTTCTTAACCTTCCTCCCATAGATGTCCCATAGATGATCATGATCATTTAATGAAGTGAGTTTTCAGATTTGGAATCCCTTTTTATAACCACCCATGCATAAACCCACGCATAAAAATAGTTGAAGTGGATCCCACTGGGTCATTTGGGTTGGACTAGATGATTACTTTAAAATTATTTACTAAAGAAAAATCTTGAAAAATAACATAATGGTATTTTATTATTTCTTTAAAAAAATTATGCATCAGATTTAGAGTGAAATAATTGTAAATGAATTGATAATTTTTTGAAACACTCAAATCTTCTTGTACTGCTTTTTTTAAATGAGCCAGATGGTTTATACCTTCTCCAAACGTTCCATTTTTATTAACATATGCCATTTTTATTAACATATGCCATATGGCTAGCCTTAAAATGAGCCAGATGGTTTATACCTTCTCCAAACGTTTCCTTTTTATTAACATATGCCATATGGCTAGCCGGTCGATGACCCACTCTATAAATTATTTTAGAAACACCAACTAAGCCACGTGGCCACATGCAGCAGCAGATAATCTAAAATTCCAGTTGCTCATGCTGCAAGTCACGAGCATCAGCTAATGGCATCTCCAGAACAATATTATCTGTCCATCACATGACTACTCTGTTATAACTATCAAGAGGATTAAAAAACGCCACCAGAAGAGCCAAAACAGAAGAAAATAGTGGAGAGAGAAAACATGAAATGGAAAAGTCCTGTCTGCAATTCTCTTTGGCTTCGTCACAGGGAGAAAAATAACCAACCTAAAAATCAAACAAATGGCCACTCCACTCGGTCCATGAACAGGCCCCCACCCACCCCCCCAAAACAATTCAACACCAATAATAAAAACCTCTTGAGAGATTAAAAAAAAAAAATCATCCTTCCCTTTTCACCCATATGCACCTCGCCCACATTAACCTAACCACAGTAGCAGCAGCGATTTCCTGCTACTTCTTTCATTATCACTTTCTACTAAGGAGTTGTTGATGCGGGAGGAGTCCGTGATTCAGGAGTGTGACCATCGGATTTGGAGGGGTCGTCTGATGACTGCCTCATCCCATCGTCTGTCTCAATGCCGCGGTTCATGTCCTCAATCATGCGCACCACCTCCTTAATTGTGGGGCGTTGATCAGGGACTGTGGAGACGCATGCCATGGCAATCTGAAGCAGCTGCACCATCTCCTCCTCAATGTTCTGGTATCGCATTAGCTCCACATCAAACACTTCCGCCGTCCACTCCTCCCGTACCACTGACTGCACCCAGCGGGGTAGGTCGATGCCCTCCTCCCCCAGCGAAGCCTGGTTGGGAGCCTTGCCTGTCAGGAGCTCTAGAAGCAGAACTCCCAAGCTGTACACATCGGACTTAAAGGTGACTCGGCGAGTCTCCACTACCTCCGGGGCCCGGTACCCAGCGACACGGTTGGGAGGGGCAGAGGTGGAGGTGAAGAGGGGGTTGAGGCCAAAGTCTGAAACGCCAGCCTCGAGGTTGGTGGATAGGAGGATGTTGGAAGACTTGATGTTGCCATGGACAATATCCCCGGAAGTATGGAGGTGGGCTAGGCCCCTAGCCGAACCGAGCGCGATGCGGACTCTGCTGTCCCAGTCCAGAGGGCTGCGACCTGAGCCCCTGCTGCCTGCAGTTGGTAGGCCAAGCACCGGTTTGTCAAAACATAGTTAGAAAAAATACAACTAGCTGCTCACTCCACACTCAGCACCATTGGGGTAAATTTGCAGAAGAAAATGAGAAATTCTCCATCAATATTATCCCAAAATATGGCCTAATTTTTAAAAAGGACACGCTCAAAAGTTAAGAATTTCAATTCATAGTAAAATGGGTAACCTAGGAATATTATAAAGGTGAGGGGTTAAGGTTTTAGGATGAGAACCTGGCTTGCTTATGATTTAATTTAGCAAGGCAATGGCCAGGTAGTCATTTTTCACCAAATAAGAAGCCAATTGTGGATCCTCACCCTTGTTTCTTCCATTTCAGCTATTATGAAATAAATACATTCTAGAACTAGTAGGAGAATCAAGTTCATGCAAATGTGCGGAGGTGGGAAAAGGGTTGCTCTTTTTTATTTTTTTTTATTCTCTACATATATTTTTGCCATCTCTCATTGTAAACAAAAAATTGCAAATAATCCTCGTTGAAATATCTATGGATTCAACGCATACCTTTTCAATTATGCCCTCAATTAAAAAAGTAGGAGGCATTTTGAAATTTTGAGAACTTATTCTCCAAGATATTATCACATATCATGAAAAAGAAAAGGATCTCAAAAGAAAAATTAAAAATAAAAATTCTCCTTTATATTAGACATAAAAATCCTGATATTACAAACTAATTTTTATCAATGCAAATCAGCCAACAGGGATTAGTCAAACCCCATGTGGAGGAAATACAACAAATGGCCGCTCCATAGCCAGATGATCAAGTCACAAATACAGGTAAAAAAAGGGAAAATTACAAACTCACTCATAAAAATGGAAAAAAAAATGTATAAGTTTTGTTTTTTCTCAATTTTTACCTTATATCTAGTGTCTATATTTTTAGAACAATTTCCCAATTATATCCTGAACCCCACGTTTAAGGGCACAAAAAAAAAAAAAAATAAATAAATAAATAAAATTACCACCAGAATTTTGGCAGTGGAATCACCTGAACCATATTTGTGTAAGACACCTCATGAAATGATTCTGTCTATAGTGGCCTGAAATTTTGTGAAGTTCATAGGTTTTCTTGGGATTAGATCCAACCATTGACACTGATCAGATCAGTCTCAATTATGGCCACAGCAAATTGCAGGTTAAAAAAATACAAACAGAGGCAGGATGGCTAAATTCGTGGGATCCAGACTTGCACTGCGGCTGTGATTCTATACAGCTCGTGAGTCCCTCGGTCCTAACGAACCTGTCACTTGAAATTTCTCGTTGGCCTCAAAAAAATGAACCCAAAAAATGATTCTCAAAAACAAAAAAAAAAACCCATAGACTAACATAAACCCATGATTCTCTATTTTTACTAGTCACGAGACGAATGTTCACATTTAATAAGTTTTGAGTATCTTTCAAATATATTCTTTCCGAATACTCAATCTCATTTAGGAAATTAGAAGTGGAATTTTAAAGATTTAGGTAGAAAATTAGAAGTTGACTTTTATCATATGTAAAAATGTATTTCCCCTTTTCCCGAAATAAATTAACTTATTCCCATTTTGTGATATTTAGATTTTTAACAAGCGGGTCCTATGGTTCAAAACAAACCCTCTTGCATGAGTCCAAGCCTTTTTTCACTAGGGTTGGAGTGGGCCTACCATCATTACTAGGGTTTAAAACAGATGAATTTTTAGTACTTGGTTTAAGTGGATTATATTTAATAATAAATTTTATGATGAGCCTCGAGCAAATTAGTTTGGACATTTATTATATCTCTAACAACATAGAAGTATTTTCTATGAGCACTATCTATTTTAAGTAGTCGTCTCTTACAAAATATTCTATTCAAGTGCATTATATAGTTAATCAATCGTTCAATAGGCCCAAAACATATTAGCCTGAAATTTTTTCATTCCTATTCAAGAGAAAGGCTTCTTTTAATAAAAGATTCAAATTTAAGTAAGTTGACTCCACAATGATTCTTTGAATATTATTTAATTAAGTGTATTATACTTGATAAATATTTTTTAATCTAAAAATTATTAAGTATAAATCATGTCATGTCCAATACTTGATAAATATTCCCATTTTCAGATGCATTTTCTTTTCATTTCATAAAATTATTCTTGTAATAAACATACGTTCTAAAAGTCTTCTCTATTACGTCTCCATTGAATAATTGGAATAATGCTTTCAAGATGCCAATGATAAAGAGAGAGATATGAAGACTCATGGAAAAAGTATACACGTGGTAAAATAAGGATTGGGAATCCTGGATGGGTGAGAGGATCTTCAAATGGAGCTCTCATATCAAAATCTCGACAGCTTTAAATAAATGCCCACCTAATGTGTCTTCTTATCTTAAGTGGTTTAGATTTAGATTTTTGGCAAGTGCCTTTTTGTTGGAAGCATTTGAGAGGATATGTTGCCCCCAAATGTAGAATTGGAAAATGCTCAAAAAAGCATTCAGAAATCCAAATTTCTGAGAATTCTTCAGTTGGATCACCAATCAAACAGGGAATTGAGAAAACCCTGGGGAACAGCCACTACATTTCTTTCAGAGATTACCAAACTTGTCAGAACTACTCTCAACTAAACACAGGAAAGCTCAGATAGAGATAAAATCACAAATGTGGGCACCACGCAAACAGACTCGCGGAAAGGATAAAGTATTGAAAACAGAAAGACCTAACAAATATATTAAAAATAACGACATTGCCCCTGAATAATTAAAAAAACTCAAAAATTGAGAAAAATCAACCCTACTATCGGTCACCTTTATCCTTGCCTAGGCTATGGCTTTATCTTTATCTCCATACAATGCAATTTCAAGGGGGTAGGTGACTGTAGTGCGCAATGAGCGCAGACTAGTACAGCACGCCGTCCACACATCCCATTCTCACCAAAGACAGAACTACGCTCAACCATCCAATACCACTGAACCGAATCTCATGATCCATCAAAATCAGGAGCCAAAAAAAAAAGAAAGAAAATTCAATCCATATGACCATGAGGGCCACATTGAAAGCTTCATACTCAGATCATGTAAAACAGAGAGAAGCAATCAAAGAAGGATAAAAATACCCACAGGTCATCCCTTCTGGGGAGAAAGAAGGCGAAAGAATTTAAATATAAAAAAAAAAGAAGCAAGGAAATACACCAAATTTTCATGAATGTAACAACAATCCAAGCTTGAATTGAATGAATAGAAGCAAGCAAAACATGAAAAATTAAATCAGGAGAGGGAGACGCAATCATACATACCATGTAAAAGAGCAGACAAGCTCCCAGAAGCCATGAAATCAGAAACGAGCAGTTTTTCGTCCTTTGAGTAGTAAAAAGCCCTCAACGGAACGACATTTTCATGCTTCACCTTCCCCAAAACGTCCATCCTCATTTCAAATTCCCTCTTCGTAGCGACCACGTCCTTCAATCTCTTTACGACGACTGTTGTCCCTTCCTCCAAAACCGCCTTGTACGACGTCCCGACACTTCCCTTCCCTAAAACCTCTGCAGAAGCTCTCAACAGATCTTCCAGATCAAAGCTATAAACCCCACCCTCGAAAAACGCCAGCTTGTTCTTCTCCCCCTCCCCAGCTCCGCCGCTCATATCGTCCTTCGACGACGACGTCCCCGCCTCCGTCACAGCCCCGGCCACCGCATGCGCCTCCGATTTGGGGGCTTTCGCCGCCTGACCACGTGTGCGCCGACGCAAACAGAAAACAATTAGACACAGAAGTAGAAGAACGGCAATAGCCCCTGCTACGGCGGAGATCACGATAATGGCGGTCTTGGAGAGCTTCTTGGATTTTTTGCGAGATGGGGTTGATGGAGGATTGGAAGGGGAGGTCGGGGAAGGCGTCGGAGAGGGGAAGAAGGGGTTGCAGGGCTGCAACGGCCTGCCGCAGAGCTGGATGTTACCGGCGAAGGAAGAGGGTGGAAATCTCTCCAGGGTCTGAGGAACTGAGCCATTGAGATTATTATTGGAGACGTTGAAATCGGTCATGTTGGGCAGATTGATGTTTGGAAGACTCCCTGAGAATGTGTTGTTTATGAGATAAAGGCGAGTGAGGTGGATGAGATTGTTGATAGAGAAGGGGATTCCGCCAGAGAGATTGTTGAAGGAGAGATCAAGACGGTTCAGCCGAGCCAGCTGAGTCAGACTCGAAGGGAACTCGCCGGAGAAGAGGTTGTCCTGGAGGTAGAGGCTGCGGAGGAGCCTGAGGTTAGAGAAGTCGGAGGGGAGGGAGCCGGAGAGGCGGTTGGAGCGGAGGCTGAGTATTCGGAGCTGGGTCAGTTGGCCGAGGGTTCCGGCTGGGATCTGACCCACTAGCCCGGTGCCGGGGAGGCGGAGCGAGTAGACGGAGGAGTTGTTGGGATCGCACTGGACCCCGACCCAGTTGCAGGCCGAGTCGGACGAGTTCCATTGCAGTCGAATTTCATGTCGGGTTTGGTTGAAAAATGCCAAAAGCGCCTGCTTGTCCTGAGTCGGCTCCGATTCGACTCGGGCTGAAAGGAAAAAGGATAAAACAACGAAGAGAAGAAATGAAGATGAAGAAGAAGAAGAAGAAGAATGGCACGAGGGAAAAAAGACAAATGCCATTGGAGTGGTTTTGGGGAGGAATGACGGTTTTTTAAGCAAGCGATGGAGAGATTGGCGGTTTTCTGATGGTGGTTTGGGGAGGGATGGATAACAGCTTGCAACGAGAATCCATGAAGAGAGTAAAAAAGAAAAGGGGGTTTTGTATCGAAAGTAGTGAGAGAGTTTCTGACGAGTGAAGTAGGTATCACGAGAAGAAAAAGCTAGAAAAAGCAAGTAGAACGGTCGTACAAATATACGTTTACGTAAACGAAAGTAAAGAGGTACGTACACCTAAGGAGCACTTGTAGTTATGCTCTCACACATACTCTAATTAGGTTTTGATTATCCCATGTGTGTGTTCTTACTTGTTTCTAGTAGTGGCGATTGGCCGCCTTATGAGTACATCAGATGCTAGATGATTCAAGGTTTGGGTTGAACATTCTTAATTTCAAGCTAGGTGTGGGTTTACATTTCTGACCTGTTACTAAATGGTTCTGGTTCAGCCTGTTAGCTGAGTTGAACTCAATTCAACGTAGCTAATAGTACTGGAAGCTGTTAACCTACTTTAAATCTGACATGTCAATTAAGCATTGTAGTTGCACTAATTACTTCTTAGTAAATAATTCCGATTATGATTGAGCCTATACATGTTAATGATATTCATCAACCTAAAATGTTAAAGCCTACTGATCACTTAAAACACTGAGGATCCTTTTTTATGTGAGTTTTTTTTTTTTTTTTTTTTTCATGATGTGTCTTGAGGTCTCTATAGCAGAACGGATTAGTCCACCTGGTGGAGCAAGTTTGGAGCGGGTTTCAAACATTTGGGGTGGAGTAAACCTACTGGTTTATTATGTAAGAGAATTCTGGATATAGTTACAACAAGACGATGCAGTTAGTCTGTTTTAGATTCGTATGAATTCAAAAAATTTGAAAACGTTATCAGCATATACTGATATTAATTTCTGCTAATCTCTTAAACCGGTTCTGCCCCATCATTTTTCTTGGAAAGAGAATTTAGAGATTCTCTATTATTGTGTTATCCAACCACATTTCTACTCCCAATTAAATATGAGTGATAAAGATGGTTTGTTGGCGGCTCCACTGTATTCAAGCGCAAGCCTTGTTAACATGGAAACCTGTTGGTCAAGTTTCTTTCCATTGTAGTTTGAAAACTAGATAGCAGAAATCTGTCGTTTCGGCTTAGATTTTGTTCATTTGGGCCTTTCTTTCGTTAAATGACCCATTGGATGGTTCTAAGTTTAATATGACACTTGCCAATGAAAATGATGGATAGGAGAAATATAAGTGGGGGTGTTCTTGGCCAGGCTGGGGCCTAGGCCTTACTTAAAAAATACAGGCCTCTTTCCAGCCCAAACCGTTCGCCATAGCCCAGCCTGTCTGAAATATGTTTGGTAGAGCAGGCCATTTAGTTAATTGGGCCAAGCCAAGCCGGTCTTTCTGTCCGTATTTCAAGCTTTCTACCACTTATTTTGGCAAATTAGTCAGAAGAGTCCATTTGACATTTTGCCACTTCTGAGAACGTCAAAAAACATCTTCCAAACGCATATTTACAGGGAAGCCTTGTGAAATGCGACAATGTCATGGGGTGCATTTGTAGGACGAGAAATTTATGATGGAGATAAAAATTGGTCTGATTTTCTATACAACCCCATTTCATGCTTGTTTTGGTGCCGTGTATTTGACTCACCGAAGAAAAAATTGAATTGATTTTCTTTGGTGGGGATGATTTTTATTTTCTATGCGAGAGATAGGTGTTGGAAGTAGGTAGGCCTCGTGGATAGGTTTTCAAAACTTTTTGACCCACTTGACTCAGGGATCAACTATCCAGAAGGCTATAACGCAATCCAGGATGCAATCCCTCATTTTCATTAATCATATACAGCAATACAACCTATCTAGAAGATAGAAATCAACAACTACATGCAACAAAATAATCTACAACAAGTAGAGAAGCAGATTATACCTTTGGAGTCCGGTAGTGCTCTAATCGAGGAGAAGACAACCAACTAGAACAAGAACTCTTCTTGAAACAATTAAAGATCTCCAAGACCTTGTTGTCTTCCACGCTATGACTCTCTATCAGATCTCTTTTCTCAAGAAGATGTGTGAGATCTCCAAGAGAAAACCCCACTTGAAACTCTAAGGAACTAGAAGGCAACTAGAAGAGAAGAAAATTGTGCAACACTTGCACAAATAAAGAGGGTTGGGCGTGCACTCTTATGGCTGGACGTCCAAGGGGTGTATTCCCCTTTAAATAGCCCTCAAGTATCCTTTCTTATCTCTTTTACTAATTTATATTAGAAGTCACACTTACACACAAATTAGTAGCTTACTATTATCACTATTAGAAGTCCCACTTCAAATAGAAATAGTAACTTTCTAATTCCTTCCTTTTAGAGTTTAAGTAATAATAGAATCTTTCTAATACTTGGGCTAGCGTGGGGACCACTAGAGATTCCTTAGAAAGCTGGCTCCAAGTGGGACACGCGACCCTACATCTCATGTATAATCCTGGCCCACAGTTTATTGCAAATAACACCACTATATAAATGCAATTGCACTCCAGTCTTAGGAATAAATTATAATGACGACCCTAAACTTCCCAATTACCACAAGTAGTCCCCTCTATCATTATCCATTGATCAATTGGAATAAATATGCCCCATCCAATCTTAGATCCACATCTTATTATCCTTGAGTCTCAATTAATTACAGTGATCATCAGTACCATCCAATTAACTCTTAATCGAGATGGGTGCGCACTTACTAATGATAAATCCATTAATTAGCACAAGGGGATAATGTAGATAGATTCCATCTTGATCATTCCATGTTCCCACAGTCCTACTACCACGTACCCAAGACACCGAGGTGTTGACCTACAGTTGGCCTCACTCATTGGTGACTCAAAGCAAATGAATAGACAGAAACTTAAGTTCATCAATGTCTCAGGATTGAGAGCCTATTGCTAGGGAATTATGCGAGCAGTCCTTAAATCAAGACAGTATTTCATAAGGTGTTTCTCATGGTCCTTCAATACATCGAATGTACCAGCACTATGATCCAGAATCTTACATTCTGATGATTGAGACAGATCACACTGTTAGGAATTTTGTGTATTGCAATTTGATGGATGCATTATCATATTAGCACCTTTTGAATTTTCACACATGCATTGATTTTGAAAATCTTGAAACCTTGATTTACACATGCATTGGTTTTTAGACTTGAAGAACTATTGGTTTATGCATGTTTTGTTTTTAAACTTGGATGCATTTATTTTTTAAAAGAAGTTTTAGAAATCAAGCAAGCCTATGAGTTTTAAATCTTTCAAATCATTTTAGGCTTTTTGTGTTTCATGTTTTTAAACCACTTAGTTTGATTTAAAACATGTTTCCAAGCTTGATTTAATGGCCCAAAAATTCCCACTTGAAAAGTCTTTGAAATATGCAAAATTTGGGAATTTTGGTCCTAGGACCAGTCGACCGACCACACTGCGCGGTCGACCGAGGCAAAGAGTCATTGGCTCTTCCAACGGTCATTTTTATGACCGTTTATGGCCAAGTCGATCGGGCTCTGTACCAGGTTGTAAGACCCCAACTCGAGAGAACTCGATTCGTACTAATTAAGCCTTGTGTTAGTTCTAACCTTGATTAGTGATTTTGGCTAAGTTGGGTTTGGAATAGCTTTTGAAATAGTTTTTGGGGGATTTTGATTGTCTTGTGTTAGTGGGACCCTTTGGGGGGTTCCTTTTTATGACCTTGCATGCGCTTAAAGATTTATCGGAGATTTTGCATTCATTGTTTTAATCTCAGCTTATTGGTATTGTTAATCCCTACAGCTTTTATGTTGATCCCGTCCCCGTTCGAGATCCCGAAACCCGATTTCATAGCCTTGAGGGCAAAACAGTCATTGTGCACAAAATTGTACCCAAAACTTAATATTCCTAAAACCCGCGAAACATATACTTTTTGGGAACCTAGATATTTCGACGATCACTTTTCTCTTCTTCGTCGAATTCATTAGAAGCCCCGAAAACCATGAATCCAGCCCAATTAGATTTCTAGTGGTGGAGCCCACTCCCCATTTGTGTATAAGGAAACCCTTTCCCCTTCCATTTCCTTTTTCCAGCACAAGAGAGTGAATCTAGGGTTTTCCATTGCCTTCTTCTTGCTCTTGCTTTCCATTACTAAACTCACCACCAACCTTGCACAAATTGAGAGGAGGAGATCATCACCTTCTTCATCATCACCATAGCTCTCTATTGGTACCATTGCTAGAGAAAACCCTCCATTACAAGACTCCTTTTGAGCTCACCTTGTCCATTAGAGGACCTTGCAAGTAAGTAACCCTTCTCTTCTTCTAGAATTGTGTTCTCCTAGCTTAAGGGAATCTTCATCTTTGTTATTGAAGCTTCTTTTTTCCTATTCTATGTTTTGACTCTTTAGGGTTTTATTTTGGGATTTTCCTTGTAGCTTGGACCTTTGATTTAAAGGACTTGTTAGAGCTTGATTTGCTTACTAGAGACCAAGGCAAGTGGATGAATGATTTTTCCTAAGCTTTCATTGACTTTGGATATTTTTCCATTAATGCATAGTTATTGCTTTGTTTTGAAATGAATGCTCATGATAGGGTATTAATGGTACATTTATGGTCCAAGAGATGTGTTGGTTTATAGCATTTAATTCCTCTTGTTTTGTCTCAAATATATATCTTATGTGAAATGGTTTCCTTCTTTATTTCGTTGTGATTGGATGTGATATGGATGGAGGAGAATGGGATGGATGTGGTGAAAGATTTGATGTTATTTGAATGGAGTTTTAGACTCCTCATCTGATGTATAAAAGTGGCTAAAAAGGGATTGTAGAAGGAAGAGATAGAGATGAGCTGAACTGGTCCGGAATCAGTTTCTGGACAGTTCGCTCGAGCGAACATGACACTTCGCTCGAGCGACCTGTCCAGAGAAGGGTTCCAAGCATTCCAGTAGCTTGGTCGCTCGAGCGGACATCCCAGAACCTGTTCCAGAGAGTTGTTCGTTCGAACGCACTATAAACTTCGCTCGACCCAATGAGTTCGTTCGAGCGACCTCAACTTCGCTCGAGCGAACCCACCCAGACAGCCGTTCTAGAGAGCTACTCGCTCGAGCGAACTCTCCAGTCCGCTCGAGCGATGAGCCTTGTGGGTCAAGGCTATGTTTGGGACCACGTTTAACTATTTCCATGTATTGGGACTATTCTTTGGGAACCCCTCTATGTCAAGGAAATTTGCTAAGCAATGTATGAGGCCATTCGTGAAAGAAACCATATCATGAAGATTTCATTTGAGGTTTTGAAAAACTCGGAGTGCATAAGGAGTCCGGAATGTCCCCAAACTCAAAGAGTACCAGATTGTTAGTAAACTGACATACGGAGCCCCTATTCACTTCAAATAGATATTTTACCCGAAATGTCAATTGTTTACTATACTTTATCGATCTCGAGATTTATACTACGTGCCTTATTTTCCCGAAAGCATTGAATTACACTTGATATAGCTACTTGTCTTGAAGTGCATTGCACCACATGAAATGATAGTGTGCCCTTGAGCACCCCCGTCTTACCCGTGTATTTATTGTACTTGATTAATTGCATATGTCTCGATTGTATTTGACCTATGAGTTGGCACCACTAAGCTTGGATAACCCTATTGGTCTGATCCACCGACTTGGAGATTGTAAGACCCCGACCCCCAAGTTTTTGGTTTAATATTATTTTAATTGTGCATTAGCCTTTTGAGTGAGTTTAGTGTTTATTTAACTTCATTTTCGGGGTATGACTAAATTTTTCAAAACACCGGGGATTTTGAGAGCCGTTGACTTTGTGTTGAGCCGGCTTTTAATAAATTGTATTTTTATGAGAATTTGTTCTTGACTTCTAAAAAATTCCAAACTTTGCTTATTTTGACTCATTCTATTAAGTTTAACAACTTTCATGTTTTGACCATTTCGATTTAATGCTCAGAAATCGCGTTTTTCGAAAAAGAGGGCAAAATCGGCTTTTCACACCAAATCTGTCCATTAATTTCGAAAATTTCAGAATTTGGTAAAATTAGACTTTTTGGAAAGTAGATTTTTCGCTGATGAATTTTGTCTTCTTCGTCGTTTTCATCCGGGGCCCAGAAACTTGTGTTTTTCCCTTGAGAAGTTTAAGTGAGGTGGGGCCCACACCCACCCCATTATAAAATGGGTTCCTTCTCCTTCCTCTTCATCCATTTCCCTGCAACGGTTCCAGCAAGAGCTGGAACCACTCCTCTCTCAGCCACTCTCTCTCTCCTCTCTCCCTTGGCTTCTCTTGATTGTAAATGGAGATTTGATCTCCTCATCATCTTCCATACCTTCCAAGCTTTCCAAAGATGTTATTTTCATGGATTTTGAGCAAAGGCAACTTCTCTTTTCAAGCTCTTCTTCTTGGTTCAAGGCTTTAAAGGTTAGCATTTGGTTTCTTTCTTTTAATCTTTGTTTTCCCAAACCATTTGGAGTATTTTTATCTTCCATTCATGGATTTTCATTGAGGTTTGCAATGGATTGGATTTTCTAGGGTTTTCATGGGAAAATTTGGGGGTTTTGGTGGGTTTGGAGCTAGAGACTTCTTTGAATCTTTTATGGAGTGATTTGTGCATCTTCTTAACCCAAGGCAAGTGGATGAATGGATTGTTTTGATTATTAACATGTTTTGTGAGGAAATCTTGATTCATTAATGGTTTTGGTGATTTTAATAGTTTTCTTTAATATGATTAATATTGATTTCAAGATGTGCTTATTGATGAATTATTTCTCCCTTGTTAATCTCTTGGAAATGTATGTATCATAGTGTCAAAATTTCAAATGATTTCACATGAATGAGTTTTCTCCACCTTGTGATTAATTGTGAATGGAAAGAATGGAAAGAATGGAAAGAGAGGAAATTGAAATGAGGAGCTCTTTAGCTCATGTTATTGTCTTGGAAACATGTATTTAAACCATCTTGTTTATGGTTCTTTGGGATTGATTATATGTTGGAAGGAAAGGAAACAAAGAGGAAGAAAAATCAGCTTTCCCGGACCTGCTGTACCCAGGTCCGATCGATCGGACCTATAGGCCGATCGATCGGACTGTCAGTAACTGTAAGCCTTTTTGGGCCGATCGATCGGCCGATCGATCGGACCCTGTACATTCTGGTACAGAAATTTCAACCGATCGATCGGCCCTTCGGACCGATTGTGAGAACCCGACCCCTAATCTCTTGGATTAGTGTTGTTTTATTTGTGGATTAGTTCTTTTAGTGGGATTAGTAGTTGTTGGGTTGAGTTTGTGAGCTAGAATGAGTTTTCTTCTAGTTTTGGGTTTTTTAGTGCTTTGGTAGCTTGTGGGGCCCTTTGGGGGTTCCCTTTTCGGCTTTGCATTTTCTTGTGAGATTTTCCCGATTGGTTTCGTATCGTGTTTTTGGCCCATTGCATTCATCTTGAGGAATCCTACAACTTTCATGTTGATCCCATATCCATTTGAGAACCCGAAAACCGATTTCTTGGCCTTGAGGGCAAAACAGTCTTTTCACACCAAATCTGTACCCAAAACTCGATATTCTCGAAATCCGTGAAACATACACTTTTTGGAAACTAGATATTTCGACGATCATTTCTTCCTTCTTCGTCGAATCCATCCGAGGTCCCGAATTAGATGATTTCAGCCACCCAAGTCCCTTAAGTTGTGGGACCCCTTCTCACTTGCTATAAGAGAACCCACCTCTCTTCTTCCCCATCTTCATTTCCAGCACAAATCAGCAACTATTGAGCCTAGGGTTCCTTGTGCTCTCTTCTTCTTCTTGCTTCTTCATCTCCAAGCCACACCAATAGTTCACCAAACTCGAAATGGAGACCATCTTCTTCTTCCTCTTCACCATGGCTCCCCATTGATACCATTTTTGGAGAAATCTCCCAACCTAGAGACTTCCCTTGAGCTTGTTCTTCTCATTTGAAAGTCATCCAAGTAAGTGATTCTTCCCATCTTCTAGATTTGTAATCTTCTAGCCTTAGAGAAGCTCCACCTTGATTTTTGAAAGGTTTCATTGTCATTTCATTGTTTAACCCATTTTAGGGTTGTTTTGGGGGTTTTTGTAGAAATTGTGGATCTTAAGCCTATGAGGTGATTAGGAGCTTGGATTTGCTTGATTTGAGTTAAAGGCAAGTGGATGAATGGATTGTTTTGCTTATTAACATGTTTTGGTGAAAATCTTGATTTCATTGATGGTTTTGGTAATTTTAATAGTTGTTTTTGATATGATAAATATTGATTATGAGATGTGCTTATTGATGAGTTATTCTTTCTTGTTAAGCTCTTGAAAGTGCATGCATCCCATTGTCAAGAATTTCAAATGGTTTCACATGAATGAGTTTTCTCCACTTTGAGTTTTATTGTGGATGGAATAGATGGAAAGGATGGAAATGGAGGAACTTGAAATGAGGAGCTCTTTAGCTCATTCTAATACCTTGGAAACATGTATTAAGTATCCTTGTATCTAGTTCTATGTGATTGATTATATGTGGGAAGGAAAGGAAAGAAAAATGAAGAAAATCCAAGTCCCGGACCTGCACTGCGCCCAGTACCGATCGATCGGACGTTCAGACCGATCGATCGGTCTGTCAGTAACTGTAAGGGTTTTTGGACCGATCGATCGAGCCCTGTGTAGAAATTTCGACCGATCGATCGGTCCCTGTTCAGAAAATTTTGGCCGATCGATCGGACCTTCGGTCCGATCGATCGGTGGACTCAGTTTGAGTCCGGTGGATTTTGAGATTTTTATTTTTTTTTCCTTAGTGCTAGGTGGGACCTTGGCTACCCTTTTTGGACTAATTGGACTATGGGTGAGATGTCTTGAGCCGACACTCCTCACGGTTGATTCGATTGCATCGAAGTCCAATCAATTTCAATCTTGAACGGGATGGAATGACGCGATATCTTACTAATATCTAAACACAAGTCTTTTTCCTTGGTT
This sequence comes from Cinnamomum chago, assembly GCA_038049695.1. Classification (NCBI taxonomy): domain Eukaryota; kingdom Viridiplantae; phylum Streptophyta; class Magnoliopsida; order Laurales; family Lauraceae; genus Cinnamomum; species Cinnamomum chago. The sequence goes on from CP142451.1 coordinate 55,550,706, forward strand.
ATTGCAAATTCTATTCCTTTCAATGACTGAATAGGTCGGTCGATGTTTCCGGATTAATATCATGCCTAGGATGGACTGTGTATAATCTTGATTCTTGCTATTGTAACACCTAGTACTACCCATAAGCTCATGTTAAGATTTTGGAAGTAGTAAAAGTGCATAAGGAGCCCGGAATGTCTTCAAACTCAAGGAGTACCAAGTAATTGTTATAATCGACATACGGGACCCCTATTCACTTAAATAGATCTTGAAATTAATACTTTTCCCGAAATTGTCATAGTTCGTTGTTTCACCTCTTGTCCCGAGATTTGCATTACATGACTTGTTTTCCCGAAAGCATTGAAGTTACATTAGTAACAGTTACTTGTCCCGAAATGTATTGCCCGATATGATATGACAGTGTGCCCTTGAGCACCCCCGTTTACCCGTTTATTTACGTGCCCTTGAGCACCCCCGTTTACCCGTTTATTTACTGTACTTGATTACTTGCATATGTCTCGATTGGTTTTAACCTATGAGTCGGCATCACTAAGCTTGGATACCTTGTCAGTCTGATCCACTGACTTGGAAATCCCTCTCCCGTCCCGCCAGCTGCAGTTTGGATCCCGATACCCGGTCATTACCGTGGTCCCGATTCCCGATACCCGGTTCGCTACCGTGGTCCCGATTCCCGATTCCCGATTCCCGTATATTTATTATTGTATATATGATATACGTTGAGTCTCCTCACCTTGTGTGACTGAGACCAACGTCCCGCTCTTGTCACTTCGGTGATAGAGGACTTAGCTTCTTGTGATTGCCATCTTGCCAGTTCCCGATTCCTTGGACACCCGATATGGTTTATATTGCTTACTTGTTTTCAGTTAAATGATTCATTGCTTTTATGAAAGTTGTTATTTAGATAAGTGTTAATGCTCTCTATTGTAAATCCAGTCACTATTATATTGTTTTATGTCCTTTGCACACGTACATGTTTTACAGGAATGCCGGTTGGGCGAATACCCGTGCTTTTACATATGTTTCAAACGATAAATGATTTTGCTAGATTTATATGATTTCACATGTTTTAAAGGAATACCCGAATTGTTAAATATCCGTGCTTTGTTTTAAATGACATTTGACTTGTGAGATTCCCATGTTTATACATGCTTTAAATGATTACCCGATTTCTAAATATCCATGCTTTGAAATATGTTTCAGATGACATTTGTTTGCAAGATCCCTACGTTTATACCTGTTTTTAAATGAATACCCAAACTGTTAAATACCCATGCTTTGAAATAGGTTTCAAATGACACTTGTTTTGCCAGATTCCTATGTTTATACCTATTTTACATGATAACCGATTTATTAAATATCCGTATTTCTACATAGGTTTCAAATGGACATTGGTTTTGCTAGACTGTTATGGATACCTGATTTGTTGTATACTTGTGTTTTACTTAAGTTTCAAATGAACGTTTGTTTTGTCAAACCACTATATTTATACATGTTTTAGACGAATACCCGATTGTCAAATATCTATGATTTTAGATGATGTAAATGAATACATGTTTTATTAGATGTTCATGTTTTACCCGTGCTTGAAATGAATACAAGTTTTCCCCGAGATTCCCGACTTTGCACCCGTTTAATTATATGCAGTACTTGATCGATTAGCACGATTTATTATATGTTTTACTCTTTAGTATATTTGTGATCTTTTCATCCACCTGCCAGACCGTCGTGTCTGACCCACTACTTTTGGTACTCAGGTTCAGATTTATTCGCCCCGAGTTGAGTGTTTTGTTGGCTTTGGAGCCATGCCTTGCAGGTTGTTTTGTCGGCTATGTCATGTAGACATTGAGCTTGACATCGGAGCTACGTCACATTTGGGTAGTAGTTTATAGCTTATTGTTGTATGGCTTTTGTCAGCCTTTTCTTGGGATTCTTAATTAATGTACATTGATAATTGTAACTTGAATATATTTGGGAATGTAATATCCTGTTACTGTCAGCTCTGTAAATTATTGTGATGGTTACTCCAGTCTGATATGGTTCTTGATATAATAGCTATGGGCTAAAGGTTGAGTGCGACGCGGAATCCGATGGCCACGGACTTCGGGTCGCAACGCCACAAATGCTTCCGCAAAATATTCAGAATATGTTGTCTTCACACACGCGGATCTTGGGAGAAAAATACATTTATCCTTAATCCCATCTCCCGCCCCCGAGGTTTCTGTTTCGGGGGCGTGACACCGATCGATCGGAGGACTCAGTTTGAGTCCAGTGAAATTTGATATTGTGTTTTTTTGGAAACCTTTGGGCCTTCTATGAGTCCTAGAGGTATATACCTTAGTGTTAAGACCAATTGTACCCTAATCTAAGGTCTCTAAGACTAGGGAACTAAAAGAAAAGAATGGTGTTGATTTAGACACTAATCCTTGGTTTTAGGTGGGACCCTTACCCTTTTTGGACCGTTTGGCCTATGAGTGAGGATGTCTTGAGCCGACACTCCTCCCGGTGGATTCGATGACATCAAAGTTAATCCATTTCAATCTTGAACGGGATGGAACGACGCGATATCTTCGTTACATCTAAACACAAGTCTATTTCCTTGTTATCGCTAATTCTATTCCTTTCGATGACTGAATCGGTTGCTCGATGTTCCGGATTAATGTCATGCCTAGGATGGACCGTGTATAATCTTGATTCTTGCTATTGTAACACCTAGTACTACCCATAAGCTCATGTTAAGATTTTGAAAGTAGTAAAAGTGCATAAGGAGCCCGGAATGTCTTCAAACTCAAGGAGTACCAAGTAATTGTTATAATCGACATACGGGACCCCTATTCACTTAAATAGATCTTGAAACCGATATTTTTACCCGAAATTGTTATAGTTCATTGTTTCACCTCTTTTCCCGAGATTTGCATTATATGACTTGTTTTCCCGAAAGCATTGGAGTTACTCTAGTAACAGTCATTTGTCCCGAAGTGCATTGCATCACATGATACGACAGTGTGCCCTTGAGCACCCCGTTTTACCCGTTTAATTATTGTACTTGATTTACTTGTTTCCCCGAAAGCATTGAAGTTACTTTAGTAACAGTTATTTGTCCCGAGATGTATTCCCGATATGAAGTGACAGTGTGCCCTTGAGCACCCCCGTTTTACCCGTTTATTTACTGTACATGATTTACTTGCATATGTCTCGATTGGTTTTGACCTATGAGTCGGCATCACTAAGCTTGGATACCTTGTCGGTTTGATCCATCGACTTGGAAATCCCTCTCCCGTCCCGCCAGCTGCAGTTTGGATCCCGATACCCGGTTATTGCCGTGGTCCCGTCCCGATACCCGGTTCGCTACCGTGGTCCCGTTCCCGTGTATTTATTATTGTATATATGATTTACGTTGAGTCTCCTCACCTTGTGTGACTGAGACCAACGTCCCGCTCTTGTCACTTCGGTGATAGAGGACTTAGCTTCTTGTGATTGCCATCTTGCCAGTTCCCGATTCCTTGGACACCCGACATGGTTTATATTGCTTACTTGTTTTCAGTTAAATGATTCATTGCTTTTATGAAAGTTGTTATTTAGAGAAGTGTTAATGCTCTCTATTGTAAATCCAGTCACTATTATATTGTTTTATGTCCTTTGCACACGTACATGTTTTACATGAATGCCGGTTGGGTGGATACCCGTGCTTTTACACATGTTTCTAACGATCGATGGTTTTTGCTAGAGTTATATGATTACACATGTTTTAAAATGAATACCCGAGTTATTAAATGTCCATGCTTTGGAATGCGTTTTAAACGACACTCGTTTTGTTAGATCCCGATGTTTATACATGTTTTAAGTGAATACCCGAATTTTAAATATCCGTGCCTTGTTTTAAATGACATTTGGCTGGTGAGATTCCTATGTTTATACCGTCTTAAATGATTACCCGAGTTGTCAAATATCCATGGTTTGAAATATGTTTTAGATGACACTTGTTTTGCCAGATTCCTATGTTTATACCTATTTTACATGATACTCGATTTGTTTAAATATCCATACCTTGGAATAGGTTTAAACGAACATTAGTCTTGTCAGATTTCTTGGGTTACATTTGTTTTAAATGAACACCCGGTTTGTTAAATATCCGTATTTTCACATATGTTTCAAATGGACATTGGTTTTGCTAGACTGTTATGGATACCTGATTTGTTGTATACTTGTGTTTTACTTGAGTTTCAAATGAACGTTTGTTTTGTCAAACCACTATATTTATACATGTTTTAGACGAATACCCGATTGTCAAATATCTATGATTATAGATGATGTAAATGAATACATGTTTTATTAGATGTTCATGTTTTACCCGTGCTTGAAATGAATACAAGTTTTCCCCGAGATTCCCGACTTTGCACCCGTATAATTATATGCAGCATTTTGAGCAAATAGCATGATTTATCATTTGTATTATTATTCGCTATATTGTAATCTTTTCATCCACCTGCCAGACCGTCGTGTCTGACCCACTACTTTTGGTACTCAGGTTCAGATTTATTCGCCCCGAGTTGAGTGTTTTGTTGGCTTTGGAGCCATGCCTTGCAGGTTGTTTTGTCGGCTATGTCATGTAGACATTGAGCTTGACATCGGAGCTACGTCACATTTGGGTAGTAGTTTATAGCTTATTGTTGTATGGCTTTTATTAGCCTTTTTCTTGGGATTCTTAATTAATGTACATTGATAATTGTAACTTGAATATATTTGGGAATGTAATATCCTGTTACTGTCAGCTCTGTAATTTATTGTGTTGGTTACTCCAGTCTGGTATGATTCTTGATATAATAGCTATGGGCTAAAGGTTGAGTGCGACGCGGAATCCGATGGCCACGGACTTCGGGTCGCAACGCCACAAATGCTTCCGCAAAATATTCAGAATGTGTTGTCTTCACACACGCGGATCTTGGGAGAAGTAAAATACATTTATGTTTAATCCCATCTCCCGCCCCCGAGGTTTCGGTTCGGGGGCGTGACAGAGATCCCCCTTTTGTCCCGCCAGCTGCAGTTTGGATCCCGCTACCCGGTTATTACCGTGGTCTTGTCTTGATGCCGCAGATTGCTACTGTGGTCCCCGATGCCCGGCTCGCTACCGTGGTCATGTATAGTATATGTATATGTATTTATAAGATCCACTGTTTCTCCTCACCTCGAGTGATTGAGATCAGTGCCTAGTTATTGCTCTATCACTTTAGTGATAGAGGACTTAGCTTCGTGTGGTTGCCATCTTGATTGTTTCCCGTTCCCTTGATTACCTTTACATGTTTTATGATGCATACCCGTATTTGAATAAATGTTTTATCTTGATTAGAGAAATTGTCATTTAAACAGGTTCAAATGTTTTTGGAGGTAAATTCACGTATTTTTCATATTGTTATTGTGTTTTATCCATTTGCCAAACCGTCGTGTTTGACCTACTCTTTGGTACTCAGGTCCCGTTGTTGGTTATCCCGAGGAGGAGCACGAGGAGGCGGTCGTAGAACCGCAACAGTTAGTTGAGTGGCGTGTTGATGACATCATGTAGACGTTTGGTGGCTATGAGAGACTTTATATTTTGGGAAACTATTTAACCATTCTTTGGATTGGTATTTTGGTTATATTGGCCTTGTGGGCCTCTATTTTTGGGGAAATGTAATTAAATGATAATTGTATAAACTTTAACTTACTTTGGGTAACATGCTAATGATCATTGCTCATTCTGATACGGTTTACACTCATGCTATTATCTTTATAATTTGAGATGGATTGAATATTTGATTTGCTACACGCTTCCGCACTTAATAGAAATGTTCATTTATGGGTGTGATATCCTCACCGCGGACACCTGTGGGAAATTAAATAAATATATGAAATCATTAAATGTTATAGTATCATCATCATTAATAAATGTCCTGATCCCGGATCAGTCACATGGGGGCCCGGTCCGGGGTCGCGACACAGGTCGACCGGGCACTCGCAGAAACCCACTTTTTGGGTGTAAAATGAAGTTCATTCATTTTCAAAAGTTGAAGATTTTCAAGACTCTTTTGAGGTGTTTTGAGACAAAGAAAAGGGGATGAACTAAGAGAGATCAAGGGGTCATTAGTGAAGCTAAAGCTTGGATCAATGAAGTTAAATATCTAAGTAAGCTTTACTTTTTATTAATCATATGTTATATGCTTTGTTTAAATTATTGGTAAATTAATTTTAGCATTATAAGTATGATGTGTTGAATCCATTCTTTTTCTAATCTTTGATTTATGTTGGATTGGATTCTTTACCCTTGATTTCAAACCAAGTTTGTTTTAAAATCTTCATTAATCATGCTTAGCCTAAATCTTTGATTTCTTTTGTAGCATGATTCATTTATTTGGTTGAAACATTGTTTGTTGTTTTCATTCATTTAAACCTTAGTCAAATTTGTTTAGTTTTGAAAACAACATTGTATATGCATCACATGTTTTAAGTTAGTCATTTTCATACAACTTGTGAGCTATTGATTTTCATGTCATTAACAAGTTGATATTCATACATGTGATTTGCATTAAACTTCAATCAAATCTTTTATGTGCCTTAAACTCTTAAATGCTTTGAGCATATATTGATTGAGCTTTCTTTTTAAACTTGATTGAAGTTATCACACACACACATCATGAGCATACATCTTTGCATTCATTTAGTGTTTGTGTGAGTTAGTTTTTCACTTTCATATTGTGAGAACCCGACCCCTAATCTCTTGGATTAGTGTTGTTTTATTTGTGGATTAGTTTCTCCTAGTGGGATTAGTAGTTGTTGGGTTGAGTTTGTGAGCTAGAATGAGTTTTCTTCTAGTTTTGGGCTTTTGAGTGCTTTGGTAGCTTGTGGGGCCCTTTGGGGGTTCCCTTTTCGGCTTTGCATTTTCTTGTGAGATTTTCCCGACTTGTTTCGTATCGTGTTTTTGGCCCGTTGCATTCATCTTGAGGAATCCTACAACTTTCATGTTGATCCCATATCCATTTGAGAACCCAAAAACCGATTTCTTGGCCTTGAGGGCAAAACAGTCTTTTCACACCAAATCTGTACCCAAAACTCGATATTCTCGAAATCCGTGAAACATATACTTTTTGGAAACTAGATATTTCGACGATCATTTCTTCCTTCTTCGTCGAATCCATCCGAGGTCCCGAATTAGATGATTTCAGCCACCCAAGTTCTTTAAGTTGTGGGACCCTTCTCACTTGCTATAAGAGAACCCACCTCCCTTCTTCCCCATCTTCATTTCCAGCACAAATCAGCAACTATTGAGCCTAGGGTTCCTTGTGCTCTCTTCTTCTTCTTGCTTCTTCATCTCCAAGCCACACCAATAGTTCACCAAACTCGAAATGGAGACCGTCTTCTTCTTCCTCATCTTGCAAGCTTTCCATTGGTACCATTTGTGAAGAGAACCCTCCATCACAAGACTTCCCTTGAGCTTGTTCTTCTCATTTGAAGGTCATCCAAGTAAGTGATTCTTCCCATCTTCTAGAATTGTAATCTACTAGCCTTAGAGAAGCTCCACCTTGATTATTGAAAGGTTTCATTGTCATTTCATTGTTTAACCCATTTTAGGGTTGTTTTGGGGGGTTTTTGTAGAGATTGTGGATCTTGAGCTTGAGAGGTGATTAGGAGCTTGATTTGCTTGATTAGAGTCAAAGGCAAGTGGTTGATTGGATCGTTTTGATTATTAACATGTTTTGGTGAAAATCTTGATTTCATTGATGGTTTTGGTAATTTTAATAGTTGTTTTTGATATGATAAATATTGATTATGAGATGTGCTTATTGATGAGTTATTCTTTCTTGTTAAGCTCTTGAAAGTGCATGCATTCTATTGTCAAGAATTTCAAATGGTTTCACATGAATGAGTTTTCTCCACTTTGAGTTTTATTGTGGATGGAATAGATGGAAAGGATGGAAATGGAGGAACTTGGAATGAGGAGCTCTTTAGCTCATTTTAATGTCTTGGAAACATGTGATTAAGTCCCCTTGTTTATAGTTTTATGTGATTGATTATATGTTGGAAGGAAAGGAAAGAAAAATGAAGAAAATCCAAGTCCCGGACCTGCACTGCGCCCAGGACCGATCGATCGGACGTGTAGACCGATCGATCGGTCTGTCAGTAACTGTAAGGGTTTTTGGACCGATCGATCGGACCCTGTGTAGAAATTTTGGCCGATCGATCGGTCCCTGATCGATCGATCGGTCCGATCGATCGGTCCCTGATCGATCGATCGGTCCGATCGATCGGTGGACTCAGTTTGAGTCCGGTGGATTTTGAGATTTTTATTTTTTTTCCTTAGTGCTAGGTGGGACCTTGGCTACCCTTTTTGGACTAATTGGACTATGGGTGAGATGTCTTGAGCCGACACTCCTCAAGGTTGATTCGGTTGCATCGAAGTCCAATCAATTTCAATCTTGAACGGGATGGAACGACGCGATATCTTCCTAATATCTAAACACAAGTCTTTTTCCTTGGTTATCGCAAATTCTATTCCTTTCGATGACTGAATAGGTCGGTCGATGTTTCCAAATTAATGTTATACCTAGGATGGATCGTTTATAATCTTGATTCTTGCTATTGTAACATCTAGTACTACCCATAAGCTCATGTTAAGATTTTAAAGTAGTAAAAGTGCATAAGGAGCCCGGAATGTCTTCTAACTCAAGGAGTACCAAGTAATTGTCATAATCGACATACGGGACCCCTATTCACTTAAATAGATCTTGAAACCGATATGTTTACCCGAAATTGTTATAGTTCATTGTTTCACCTCTTTTCCCGAGGTTTGCATTACATGACTTGTTTTCCCGAAAGCATTGGAGTTACTCTAGTAACAGTCATTTGTCCCGAAGTGCATTGCATCACATGATAGACAGTGTGCCCTTGAGCACCCCGTTTTACCCGTTTAATTATTGTACTTGATTTACTTGTTTCCCCGAAAGCATTGAAGTTACTTTAGTAACAGTTATTTGTCCCGAGATGTATTCCCGATATGAAGTGACAGTGTGCCCTTGAGCACCCCCGTTTTACCCGTTTATTTACTGTACTTGATTACTTGCATATGTCTCGATTGGTTTAACCTATGAGTCGGCATCACTAAGCTTGGATACCTTGTCGGTTTGATCCACCGACTTGGAAATCCCTCTCCCGTCCCGCCAGCTGCAGTTTGGATCCCGATACCCGGTTATTGCCGTGGTCCCGTCCCGATACCCGGTTCGCTACCGTGGTCCCGTTCCCGTATATTTATTATTGTATATGATTTACGTTGAGTCTCCTCACCTTGTGTGACTGAGACCAACGTCCCGCTCTTGTCACTTCGGTGATAGAGGACTTAGCTTCTTGTGATTGTCATCTTGCCAGTTCCCGATTCCTTGGACACCCGACATGGTTTATATTGCTTACTTGTTTTCAGTTAAATGATTCATTGCTTTTATGAAAGTTGTTATTTAGATAAGTGTTAATGCTCTCTATTGTAAATCCAGTCACTATTATATTGTTTTATGTCCTTTGCACACGTACATGTTTTACAGGAATGCCGGTTGGGCGAATACCCGTGCTTTTACATATGTTTCAAACGATAAATGATTTTGCTAGATTTATATGATTTCACATGTTTTAAAGGAATACCCGAATTGTTAAATATCCGTGCTTTGTTTTAAATGACATTTGACTTGTGAGATTCCCATGTTTATACATGCTTTAAATGATTACCCGATTTCTAAATATCCATGCTTTGAAATATGTTTCAGATGACATTTGTTTGCAAGATCCCTACCTTTATACCTGTTTTTAAATGAATACCCGAATTGTTAAATACCCATGCTTTGAAATAGGTTTCAAATGACACTTGTTTTGCCAGATTCCTATGTTTATACCTATTTTACATGATAACCGATTTATTAAATATCCGTATTTCTACATAGGTTTCAAATGGACATTGGTTTTGCTAGACTGTTATGGATACCTGATTTGTTGTATACTTGTGTTTTACTTAAGTTTCAAATGAACGTTTGTTTTGTCAAACCACTATATTTATACATGTTTTAGACGAATACCCGATTGTCAAATATCTATGATTATAGATGATGTAAATGAACACTTGTTTTATTAGATGTTCATGCTTTACCCGTGCTTGAAATGAATACAAGTTTTCCCCGAGATTCCCGACTTTGCACCCGTTTAATTATATGCAGCACTTGATCGATTAGCATGATTTATTATATGTTTTATTCTTTACTATATTTGTGATCTTTTCATCCACCTGCCAGACCGTCGTGTCTGACCCACTACTTTTGGTACTCAGGTTCAGATTTCTTCGCCCCGAGTTGAGTGTTTTGTTGGCTGTGGGGCCATGCCTTGCAGGTTGTTTTGTCGGCTATGTCATGTAGACATTGAGCTTGACATCGGAGCTACGTCACATTTGGGTAGTAGTTTATAGCTTATTGTTGTATGGCTTTTATTAGCCTTTTTCTTGGGATTCTTAATTAATGTACATTGATAATTGTAACTTGAACATATTTGGGAATGTAATATCCTGTTACTGTCAGCTCTGTAATTTATTGTGATGTTTACTCCAGTCTGGTATGATTCTTGATATAATAGCTATGGGCTAAAGGTTGAGTGCGACGCGGAATCCGATGGCCACGGACTTCGGGTCGCAACGCCACAAATGCTTCCGCAAAATATTCAGAATGTGTTGTCTTCACACACGCGGATCTTGGGAGAAGTAAAATACATTTATGTTTAATCCCATCTCCCGCCCCCGAGGTTCTGGTTCGGGGGCGTGACACATATCCGCCTATTTTAGAGGCATTTTAATTGAGCTTAAATTGTATCTCTTAGAGTGTTCTTGTATAGACACATTCTTAGAGAAAACTTTCTTTTGTAAAGGTTATTGCTTAGCCTAAGAAAAGCATTGTGTAAAGGTTATTGCTTAGCCTAGAAAAGCATCTTGTAAAGGTTGTTGTTTAGCCTAGAAAAACAACATCGTAAAGGTTATTGCTTAGCCTATTGAAAAGCATAAATAGTGAAAATCCGGTGGGGTGATTGGATCACAAGCCGGTAATGGACGTAAGCAATGAGGCCGAACCACTATAAATCTTTGTGTAGTGGTGTTTGCTTGTGGTGATTGTTTTATTAGCTTCCGCATCTTGTTTGATAAATCATCACTTGTGACTAGTTTAAGTTAAAGAAGTTAAAATTTGTTTAAATTGGTCATAATTGTAGCTCACCCTATTCACCCCCCCCTCTAGGGTTAGATCCCAGGACTTTCAACTGGTATCAGAGACAAGTGCTCTATATTAGGATCAAGTGTTTTTGGAACTCTTGATTAGGTGTAAAAACCTAGAGTCAAAACCCTAGTGTTGTGCTTTCATGAAAATCCTTAGAATGGATTCCACTATAATAGATTGTTTAGATTCTTTTGTAGATTCTTCAAGACCCCTCCTTCTTCCTTCTATTGGAGATTTAAACCCTCAAATTAATGAATCTCAATTTGATTCAAAAGAAGAAGAAAATGATTATAATGAAGATGAACTTCAACAAGCATATGAGGAGTTATATACTTTGTCCGTAGAGCTTTATAAGAAAAACAAAAAATTAAGAGAAGAATAAAAAACGCTAAACAAAGAATTAGTTTCTTCTAAAGATGAACTTAGAGAGAAAGAAGAAGTCATAAATTGTGTAGACTCTAAGTTTATGATCTCTTTGCATAACCTATATATTGTTCAAGATGAACTAAAAGAATTAAAGATGGGTTGTGATAATATCAATAAGGAGAATTTAAATCTAAGTGATCAATTAAAAAGGCAAGATGAAGACATTAACAATTTAGAATCCAAGTTAACCATTTCTAAGGAAAATTTATCTAATTCTCAAAATAAGATAAAAACTCTAGAACTTGGATCTAATGTCATTAATGAACTTAAATTTGATTTAAAACTTTCCCATGAAGAACTAATCAAATATAAGGAAATTGAAAATGAACTATCAAAAGTTAAAAACGAAAATTCAATCCTTATAAACAAAGTCACTCAACTTGAAAACTACAAACAAAAGTATGAGTGCAAGTTTACCCAAGGTGAAGAGAGATTTGAAAAATTATTTAAATTGGGTAAATCTTAAAGAGATAGGACAGGTCTTGGATTTGATAGGAATATTTCACATGACCCTAAATTCACCAACACTTTTGTGAAAGGTGAGTCCTCATTCTCTAGCACTCACCCTCCTTTGCCCAAAACTAAATGTATTTATTGTGGCATTGAAGGACATTTTAGGTTTGAGTGCAAACTAAGAAGAAGCCATGTGTCTAGACCCATCTTTGAACCCAAAAAGGTAGAATCTAAATCTATGAAGGGTAAGACACTGTCGCGACCCCGGAACAGGACTCCCGGGCCCGCGACGCAGTAGATGATACTTTCCCACAGGTTCCCGCGGTGAGGATTCCCAAAGACACGCGGAATCTGGCTCACATGATCAAGTATGCGGAAGCGTGTAGCAAAACACAACAAGATGAGCACCAATAAAATATTTAAGTGCCATGACATATAATAACACGACATAGTATCAAAGAAGAAGCTAACAAGGCATTCCCATTAATATTCAAGTGATAGGACTAGCACTAAAACAAGTTAAGTTTTGTTACAATTCCAAGAGAGGCCAACAGAGGCCAATACACTTCTCAAAATATAATCCCAAAGAAACCCCATGACAAAAAGGTCACGAGACTCAAGGAACCCGCCCGACATCTAGATGACATCGTCGGGCTGCCACTCTCTCACAGGGGTTGGCTCACAAGCCTCCTCCTGACGCTCCTCCTCAAAGGTAACGTCTCCTGCACCTGGGCACCAACAAACAAGGGTCAAACACGACGGTTTGGCAGGTAATCAATTTAGGCATGAACATGAACAATAACATTTAGAGAAAACATGTAAGCAAATCTTTGATATGAAATACTATCAAAACTGAGGTACATTTTCAAGAATGCGAACAAAGCTGAGATACCGAAACAAACTAGGATGAATACGTAATATATATCATGAATAGTTATCAACCACAAAGAGCCCATCCTTTCTCTATCATTTATATAATGAAAAGAGCAAGCACGCATGACAAGCAGGATATACATATTATAAGCACGACACGATTTCCCACAAAGACGGGAATTCCGGCCGCGGAACCGGACACACACGATGTGTAATAAATACACGACCAGTCTGCAGACAGTCCACATGTTTAAAGACCCCCAGACAGTGGATCAAACTGAAAGGGCAGTCTAAGCTCAGTGGTGTTTACTTAATTCATGAATGCACAAAACACGCGAGATATTAACAAAACTTTTCGAGATAAAAAGGGGGAAATCACTTATCAAAACACGATGAACACGACTAGCAAGGGCATAATTAATATGCATAACACGCTTAGGAAGTGATCCCCTTTTTCTTGAAACACATCTTCAAAACTAGCTTGTACTTGACTTCAAAACGAGTACACGATGATATTCATCATATCGAAAACCAAAGTACGAATACAAAGCCTATCAAGTTCATGCAAGGACCTTTGGTTGATCGTTGTGCAGCCGAAGCCCAGATGTTGGAATTAAAACAGAATTGGTGCCCCAGAAGTTCAAGGGTATCTCGGGTTTCGAGTGCATAATATCCGGCTAAAGGCCCCTAAACATGTTCTAGTTTTCATTCTTGCAAAAGCCCTTCAAAACAAGCAAATGTGTCAATTTCAGTCAGCTCGCGGTCAGCTGTCAGCTAGTCGAAATGGGAACTGGCGGCTAGCCGCAAGTTGACCGACAGGGTGACCGCTGGAAACCCAGGTCTGAAACAGTTCTCTGGAAAAGGAACCGAAATGCCCACGGTTGGCTTACGGTTAGCCACAAGGGAAGATGGCGGTTAACCGCGAGCTGACCGCAGGGCTGACCGCCGAACCCTGATGCAAAAGCCAGCTACTGGAAAAGTAACCGCCGAGTTCGGTTAGCCCGCGGTTAGCCGAAGTGGAGATTGGCTGCTAGCCGCAAGCTGACCGCCAATGCACGGGACGCGCGGTTCAGTGCAGGTTTTTCACATCTTTTTTCTACCCTTCTTCTTATTCTCATTCCACCTGCATTCCCTTGAGCCTACATGCTCTCCAAGGGTAAAACACACATATTTTTCCAAATCTTAAACATTCAATCCGAAGAAAACATAATCATGAAGCTTGTAAACATATTTGTATGCAAAATTCCCAAAACAACAATGTAGCTTAAAATACACATGCACAAAGATCCTATAGAGATTACTTGCCTTGCCCAAATGCTAAAATACTTCTCCAAGCACTTCACTCAAGCTATTCAAGAACTACAAAACCCAAAGAAAACACACAAAACTCACTCAAAAATGGAAACAAAGAAGCCATTTTACAAATAGGGTTTGTAACATGAAAAACATGATCTTGAGGAACCAAAATAACTCCATGAAAGATATGAGTGGAAGCTCTTACCTAGAGAAGGTCAAACAAGAGAGGAGGAAGAAAATGTAGAGCTTGTCCCCCAAGAAACTCCAATAAACTTGTATCAATGGAAAGCTTGCAAAGAGATGAAGAAGATGATGTTCTTAGAATTTTCTTTGGAGATCTATAGCTAGAGCATGCAAGAGGAAATGAAGAGGAAAAGAGAAAGGTTTTCCTTGCCCTAGGTTCAGAAATTGCAGAGATTGGTAAAGTGAATGAAAAGAGAGGGAGAAGGGGCTTTAGTGATGGAAATGGGCCCCAAACCAGCTGAATCTTGAAGTGACCAAAACACGATCTTGTGGGCCTCGGATGACTTCGACGAAGAAGGATAAAACGATCGTCGAAAGATCTAGTTTCCAAAAAGTATATTTTTGACATGGTTTCGAGATCTCAAAAATTGTGTCCAGATTTGTGCAAGAAAGACAATTTTACCCTCTTTGGGCCAAAACATGGGTTTTTAGGCTCCAAACACAACTGGGCTTAAAACGAAAGTTGTAACACATAGAAAAAATAATTCAATTGAAATCAAAATCACATTCACACAGAAATCAATACGATCTTCCCAAGCTCACACGTGCACTTAGGCCTTCCTGAGTGTGTCTGACTAATATTAAACGTCCTCAAAATTTCCCAAAGCTATGTCCAAGACTAAAACTAATTACTTCTAATCCCAACGATAACTAAACCCACTTAGGACTAAACACATACTACTCGCACACTAATCAACTTGGTCTGGGCCGGGGTCTAACAGACACTAAAAATAAAAGAAGACTCCAAAAGGATTAAACAAGTTAAATCATTTAAAATGGAGTCTCCTAAGATAGATTCTAAAAATTTTAAACAAGTTAAACCAAGTTTAAAAGAATCTATAAACAAAAAGCTTCTCAACCTATCTCCCTTAAATCAACCCATGAAAGAACTTTTGAAGAAAATAACAAAGTTAAATTTAAAATTCAAAAGTCATATAAAGGGAGAATATAAGAAGAAAAGAAAAATGAACCAATCCCCTAAGAAACAATCTCACCAACCTCAAAAGATTAATCACCAATCTAAGCTAAATTTAGTAAAATCTAAATATCATGGTGATAAGTCCAAATTGAAAATTTATCAAGTCAAATCTCCTATAGTTGGTGGGACTTCCAAACTAGACCTCAAAGATCAACCCTCTCAAGACCTTAGGTGGATTCCTAAAGTTAGACACTTAGACAAACCTTAAGGCCTTCAACCTTCTTGACCAACCTATCCTTTATAGTTAAATCTTTTTGTTGGTCATGTTACATTTGCATTTTGTTTCTATATAGTTACATTTATTAAAATGCATTGTTTCTTTATGATCAATTGATTTTTTCTTCATGTACATTTCTAGTTGCATTTCATGGTTTTCAAAATCATTTGATTATAATTTCATCATGTTAGATTTGCTTTTTGCTCACTTTGAGTTGTATCTCTTGCATTGCATTTCTATACATGTTCAATTGATTGTGATTTCAAAAGCATTCTTAGCTAGATTATTCATGATCAATTGTTGTTGCAAAATCATTTGTGTAGATGTCATAGTTAGATTATTTGAACAAATGATTTGAATAAATTTTGGATTTTTCATAGTTTTCTAAAGTTATACTTTAATATGGAAAATCATTGTTTTGAAAAAAAAAATCAACTTGTATGTGTTTCAATTAAGTTATATATTTTAAAATACAATGTTGAAAATTGTCCTTCAAATTCATTCTTTTTATGCTTATTGTTGGATTTTGTTTATTGAAATGATTTGAAGATTGTATGATTGGAAATGCTCTAAAACATCATTAGTTATAATCATCAAAGCATGTTCCATGATTCTCATTTCCTTTTTCTTTTGGTTACATCATCTTAGAAATGGAAATGAATATTGTTTGCATCTTTGCTTATTTGTTTACATTCTTTCTATATGCAAATGTCATTTGGTTCCATGTATGGTTGTGATATTAGTTATATTTGTAGAAACCATACTAGAACTAAAATCCATCCTCTATGCCTTCTAGTCATTTCTTTTTGGATGGTTATTGCCGCGACCCCGGAACGGACCCCGGGCCCGCGACGAGTTGAATTGATGATTGTTATGTTTTCCCACAGGTTCCCGCGGTGAGGATTCCCGAAACACGCGGAATCTGTCTCACACGATCAAGTTTGCGGAAGCGTGTAGCAAATCACATCGAGATAAGCACCAATACATTTTTAAGTGCTATGACAAATAATAACAAGACATAGTATCAAAAGAAAGGAGTTAACATAACATTCCCATCATAATTCAAGTTACAAGACTACACAAAGTAAGTTAAGTTTAGTTACATCCCATAAGAGGCCAACACAGGCCAATACAATTCTCAAAACAATAAAGGAACCCCATGACAAAATGGCGAAACTCAAGAACCCGCCCGACGTCTAGTTGACATCGTCGGGCTGCCACTCTCTAACTGGGGGTGGCTCAAAAGCCTCCTCCGGACGTTCCTCCTCAAAGGCAACGTCACCTGCACCTGGGCACCAACAAACAAGGATCAAACACAATGGTTTGGCAGGTAATCAATTTAAGCATGAGTATAAGTAGTAAATATTACATGAAACATTTAAAGACATTTTTGCTGAAGAGTAAACAGTTACATGACTAAGGGTCATTTCAAAATACGAACAAAACTAACATGCATACTTATTATATCATGAATAGTTACATTCCACAAAGAGCCCATCCTTTCTTTATCACTTATAATGAAAAGAGCAAGCACGCATGACAAGCACGATATACATAATATAATCACGACACGATTACCACATATACGGGGATTCCGGTCGCGGAACCGGACACGCACGATGTGTAATAAAATACACGATTAGTCTGCAGATAGTCCACATGTTTAAGGACCCCCAGACAGTGGATCAAACTGAAAGGGCAGTCCAAGCTCAGTGGTGTTCACTTAAATTCATGAATGCATAAAACACATGAAAATACTGTCTGAACATGTCGAGATAAAAAGGGGAAATCACTTAACAAAAACACGACAAGCACGACTAGCAAAAGGCATAATTAATATGCATAACACGCTTAGGAAGTGACCCCTTTTTCTTGAAACAAATCTTCAAAACGAGCTTGTACTTAAACTTCAAAACGAGTACACAATGATATTCATTGTATCAAAGCCAAAGTATGAATACAAAGCCTGACAAGCACAGGTAAGGACCTTTGGTTGATCCTTGTGTAATTGAACCAAAATGTTGGAATATAAAAGAGAATTGTTGTCCCCGAAGTTAAAAGACATCTCAGGTTCGAGTGCACAATATCAGGCTAAAGGTCACTTAACATGTTCTAGTTTTCATTCTTACAAACACTCTTCAAAATGGCAATGGTGACAGTTTCAGTCAGCTTGAGGTCAGGTGTCGGCTAGCCGAACTAGGGTCTGGCGGCTAGCCGCCAGTTGACCGACAGGCTGACCGTAGGAAATCCAGGTCCAAACGCAGCTCTCTGGAAAAGAAACCGAAAACGTTCGGTTGGCCAGCGGTTAGCCGAAATGGGATATGGCGGCTAGCCGCTAGCTAACCGTCAAGCTGACCGAAACCCACTGTCGAAAAGCCAGCTTCTGGAAAGGGAACCGGCGAGCTCGGTCAGCTCGCGGTTAGCCGAAATGGGGATTTTGGCTAGCCGCCAGCTGACCAGCGGCTGGCCGAAACTGCACGGGAAGTGCAGCTGAGTTCAGATTTTTAACATTTTATTCTTGTTTCTCATTCCACCTGTACTCCCTGAGCCTCCATGCTCTCCAAGGGTAAAACACACATTTCGAAACACAATTTGAGACATTATAATCCCATTCTCCAATTAGAACAAAATCCCCAAATTTTTCAATGAATGAGAAGGGTGCAAGGAAAACAAATGCAATGCACACATGCTAACATCCATCCTAGATTGGTTACTTGCCTTAAATTAAAGATGCCACCAACCTCTTCAAGCACTTCCACTCAAGCTAATCCCAAGAACTACAAAACCCAAGAAAACCACACAAAACTCACTCAATCTTGAAAACAAGAAACCCATTTTCACAAAAGGGTTTGTAACATGAAAAACAAGAATTTTTTAGGAACTAAAAAGACTTCATTAAGGAGAGGGTTGGAGCTCTTACCTAGAAAAGGTCAAACAAGGGAAATGAAGACAATAGAGAGCTTGTTCACTTCTAACTTTCAAGAAAAGGACATCAATAGAAAGCTTGAGATAAGAGGAAGAAGGTGATGGTCTTGGAATCTTCTTTGGAGTCTTCTAGCTTGATCATTCAAGAGAGCAAAGTGGAAGGAAAAGACTTTCTCTCCTTTGGCTGCTCTAGGGTTAGGGTTGAAAGTGAAGGAGGGAAAGAGTAGTTGACTTAAAACACTTGCAAATGGGCCAAAATGGCCAAATCTTGTATCAACAAAAACATGACCTTGCGAGCCTCGAATGAACTCGACGAAGAAGGATAAAACGATCCTCGAAATATCTAGTTTCCAAAAAGTATATTTTTGACATGGTTTTGAGATCTCGAAATTTGTGTCCAGATTTGTATATAAAAGACAACTTTACCCTTTTTGGGCCAAAACTTGGGCTTTTGGGCTTCAAACATGAATGGGCTGAAGACGAAAGTTGTAACACATAGTAAACTCATTCAAATGAAATCAAAATCACAATTACACGGAAACCGATACGGTCCCCCCAAGCTTACATGTGCACTTAGGCCTTCCTGAGTGTGTCTGACTAATACTAAACGTTCTCAAAATTCCCAAAGCTATCTCCAAGACTAAAACTAATTATTTCTAACCCAACGACTGCTAAACCCACTTAGGACTAAACACACACTAATCGCACACTAATCGAAAAAGTCTTGGTCGGGGTCTAACAATTATGATGTTGATTCATGTATATTCTCTAAGTAATGTCATCGTCATACATGTTTCAACGTCATAGTAGTGATCTTGATCATTTGAAACTCTTTGAAATTCATTCCTCATATATCTATATGTTTGATGGATATCTTAGTAGTTGAATTCATATGATTTTGATACTTTGAAAATTGCATGCTTTACCAAGTCATATCCTTTTGCATTGTAATTTATCTTGTTCATCACTATACTTAATAGTTATATCATTTAAAGTAATGAATAATCCTTTTATGATGCTTGATGGAATTTTGTGTTTGTCACATCCTTGCTTTTAATCATGTTGTCATATTCAATTGGTTTCATTTGGTATAATTTTCCATTGATTTCATATCCAATTGATGTCTTATCTTGTGTATGTGATAGACCTTGTGTACATTGGATTGAACTTAATAGTAATATATTTTTGTTCCATGTCACATTCTATTAGCATCATAAATTTTCATGATTGCCTCCTCTCTTGCTCATATAGGTAAATCTCATGACCACCATGTTTATGTTTTCATAATCTTGGTTGGTTATTAGTTGAGGTTGGCTTCATGTTTAAATTTCATTTCACTCATCTTGCACATTAATAGTCATATTTTTTGATTGAATGAAATGATTTCAAAACTTTCATAGCATATGATTTTCATAGTCAAATTATTTGATGCTATGTTTAGTAAACCCCATTTCATCATGGATAACTCTAATTTGGATTTATCTTAATAATTATATTCTTTATAACTCCATTTTAGAGTGATTGTTTTAATAGAATTATCCTTGAATCTCAATTGGTATTCTTTGTTTTTTCAATTGGTATCCATGATTGCTTTTCTCATTGACCTTGCTTTCTTTTGGTAATTTGATCATATTGAGCTTTATAGTTAAACATGTCTAATCCTTTCCTTGAAGTTGACCCTCATTTAGTAAAACCATCTTCTTCTTGCATCTAATAGTTAAATCTTTGTCAATATGTTGACAAAAGGAGAGAATGGATTGAGGGGGAGTGTAAACCTTCATAGGAAGTATTAGTTTTTGATCAAATTGACCATTGGATTGACTTTGAACCCTTAGAGACTACTTTCATACATGATAGCTTGTTATGTATTTCATTTTCGATTCCTTTTGTTAACAGGTGCTACTAAAAGGTATTTTCCTTATTTCATGTGTGTAGGTACCTTTGCAATTTAATATCAAAGATGGAGAGAGCATTCAAGTTCTCTAAAGGGGAAGAGAATGTCCAAGCTTCCTAAGGGGAGATTTTGTATGATCTTCTACAGGGGGAGAGAATGCATATCTTGCCAAAGGGAGAGAGAGAGGCATGGTCAAAGGGGGAGAGCTAATAGAAGAAAGAAAGCTTGGAGCTAAAGAAGATGCTTGGCCATAAAGAGGAAGATGAAAAGAAAGCTTGAAGATTGATCAAGCACCAAGCATCAAGAAGTTTGGAGAAAAAGTCCAAGAGCCCAAGCTAAGAGAAGAAGCATCCAAGAGATTTCAAGACTTGTCCAGCTTAGGGGGAACTGAAGACTTAGTGTTAATTCGGTGTTAAGTAAGTTGCTATCAAATTGCAAAGAGGGAGATTGTTAGGAATTTTGTGTATTGCAATTTGATGGATGCATTATCATATTAGCACCTTTTGAATTTTCACACATGCATTGATTTTGAAAATCTTGAAATCTTGATTTACACATGCATTGGTTTTTAGACTTGAAGAAATATTGGTTTATGCATGTTTTGTTTCTAAACTTGGATGCATTTGTTTTTGAAAAGAAGTTTTAGAAATCAATCAAGCAAGCTTATGAGTTTTAAATCTTTCAAATCATTTTAGGCCTTTTGTGTTTCATGTTTTTAAACCACTTAGTTTGATTTAAAACATGTTTCCAAGCTTGATTTAATGGCCCAAAAATTCCCACTTGAAAAGACTTTGAAATATGCAAAATTTGGGAATTTTGGTCCCAGGGGGTCGACCTACAGTGTGGCCGGTCGACCGGCCCAGGGGACCAGGTCGACCGGCCACACTGCGCGGTCGACCAGGGTAAAGAGCCGTTGGCTCTTCCAATGGTCATTTTTCTAACCGTTTATGGCCAGGTCGACCGGGCACTCGCAGAAACCCACTTTTTGGGTATAAAATGAAGTTCATTCATTTTCAAAAGTTGGAGATTTTCAAGACTCTTTTGAGGTGTTTTGAGACAAAGAAAAGGGGATGAACTAAGAGAGATCAAGGGGTCATTAGTGAAGTTAAAGCTTGGATCAATGAAGTTAAATCTCTAAGTAAGCTTTACTTTTTATTAATCATATGTTATATGCTTTGTTTAAATTATTGGTAAATTAATTTTAGCATTATAACTATGATGTGTTGAATCCATTCTTTTTCTAATCTTTGATTTATGTTGGATTGGATTCTTCACCCTTGATTTCAAACCAAGTTTGTTTTAAAATCTTCATTAATCATGCTTAGCCTAAATCTTTGATTTCTTTTGTAGCATGATTCATTTACTTGGTTGAAACATTGTTTGTTGTTTTCATTCATTTAAACCTTAGTCAAATTTGTTTAGTTTTGAAAACAACATTGTATATGCATCACATGTTTTAAGTTAGTCATTTTCATACAACTTGTGAGCTATTGATTTTCATGTCATTAACAAGTTGATATTCATACATGTGATTTGCATTAAACTTCAATCAAATCTTTTATGTGCCTTAAACTTTTAAATGCTTTGAGCATATATTGATTGAGCTTTCTTTTTAAACTTGATTGAAGTTATCACACACACCTCATGAGCATACATCTTTGCATTCATTTAGTGTTTGTGTGAGTTAGTTTTTCACTTTCATATCCGCCTATTTTAGAGGCATTTTAATTGAGCTTAAATTGTATCTCTTAGAGTGTTCTTGTATAGACACCTTCTTAGAGAAAACTTTCTTTTGTAAAGATTATTGCTTTGCCTAAGAAAAGCATTGTGTAAAGGTTATTGCTTAGCTTAGAAAAGCATCTTGTAAAGGTTGTTGTTTACCCTAGAAAAACAACATTGTAAAGGTTATTGCTTAGCCTATTGAAAAGCATAAATAATGGAAATCCGGTGGAGTGATTGGATCACAAGCCGGTAGTGGACGTAGGCAATGAGGCCGAACCACTATAAATCTTTGTGTAGTGGTGTTTGCTTGTGGTGATTGTTTTATTAGCTTCCGCATCTTGTTTGATAAATCATCACTTGTGACTAGTTTAAGTTAAAGAAGTTAAAATTTGTTTAAATTGATCATAATTGTAGCTCACCCAATTCACCCCCCTTCTAGGGTTACATCTCAGGACTTTCACACACTATCTCATAGTGATCAAAGTGCTGCAACCTTGTCAGATGAGATGCCCAGTCTCATCACTGGTTGTGAAGATATTTTAAGTATAAGATTTGTGACACATATCTCCTGTATGTGGATCTCATCCATATACATATATCACATCTAATATACTAATGGGACCCGGTTAATCTCATGAACCATTATGTCATATGTATTGGTCATGTGCATTAAGTAATAAATCACCATTCATCTCATGAAAGGAAAGCATGATTATATTGATAAATAAAGAAATTAATCAATTTATTACATCAACTGATGGATTGAGGCCATACAATCTAACAATCTCCCATTTAGGCTCAATGCCAGTTAGGGTTGCATCTCATGCCTATCCCATCTACATGTTGCTCAAAGACTTTGGTAGTCAAAAGCTTAGTAAAGGATGTTGGAATATAGGTTGGCCTTCCAGACAGGTTTCAAAACTTTTGACCCACTTAATGCAGGGATCAATTGTCTAGAATGCAACAAAAACAATCCAGGATGCAATTCCCTCAATCTCATAGCCATGTATAGCAACAACTACTATCTAGAAGATAGAAAACAGAACATAAACATGCTTCCACGAAATACACAACATACAAGGATGTAGATATACCTTTGGAGCTTTGTTGTGCTCTAATGGAGGATTTGATTTCTTTACTTTGGTGATGAACAACTTCATAATCCAAATCAGAATCTTCAACTCCTTTTGATCTTCCAACGCTATGTCCCGTATTAGATCTCTTTTCTCAAGAAGATGGTGGAATCCTCAAGAGAAAACCCTACTAGTAACTCTAAGGAACCAAAGGTGAAAGAGAGGGGAACTTTGAGAGGAAGAAGACTTGTACAACTCTTGCACAAGGGGGCTGAAAGTGCTCCTATTATTATGCACGAATTTGAGAGGAGTATTCCTCTATTTATAGCCCTCCATAACTCCTCTTTTCCTATTTGAAATAGAAGTTTAACTCCCATTACAAATTAGTAAACATCTCCGTTACTAATTGCCATAGAAGTCTTACTTCCACAACTATTAGTAACTTTCTCCTTTCTAATTAAAATAGAAGTCCTACTTCCATTATTAATTAGTAGCTTACCATTACCACTATTAGAAGTCTCACTTCAAATAGAATTAGTAACCTTCCTTTTAGAGTTTAAGTAGAATTAGTATCTTTCTAATATATTGGGCTACCGTGGGGACCACTAGGGATTCCTTAGAAAGCTGGCTCCAACTGGGACACGCGACCCCACATCTCATGTGCAATCCGGGCCCACAGTTAATTGCAAATAACTCCACTATATAAATGCAATTGCACTCCAGTCTTAGGAATAAATTACAATGAAGACCCTAAACTTCCACAGTACCACAAGTAGGCCCCTTCATCTATATCCATGGATCAAATGGACCTGTCCACCAAATTAGATCCATATCTTATTGTGAGAACCCGACCCCTGATCTCTTGGATTAGTGTTGTTTTATTTGTGGATTAGTTCTTTTAGTGAGATTAGTGGTTGTTGGGTTGAGTTTGTGAGCTAGAATGGTTTTTCGTCTAGTTTTGGGCTTTTGAGTGCTTTGGTAGCTTGTGGGGCCCTTTGGGGGTTCCTTTTTCGGCTTTGCATTTTCTTGTGAGATTTTCCCGATTCGTTTTGTATTGTGTTTTTGGCCCGTTGCATTCATCTTGAGGAATCCTACAACTTTCATGTTGATCTCGTATCCATTTGAGAACCCAAAAACAGATTTCTTGGCCTTGAGGGCAAAACAGTCTTTTCACACCAAATCTGTACCCAAAACTCGATATTCTCGAAACCCCCGAAACATATACTTTTTGGAAACTAGATATTTCGACGATCATTTCTTCCTTCTTCGTCGAATCCATCCGAGGTCCCGAATTAGATGATTTCAGCCACCCAAGTCCCTTAAGTTGTGGGACCCAAACCCCACTTGCTTATAAGGGGAACCCATCTCCTTCATTCACTCCATTCTCCATTGTTCCAGCTGAGCCTAGGGCTTTTCTTGCAACTCCTTCTTCTTCTTCTTGCTTCTTCATCTCCAAGCCATACCAATAGTTCATCAATCAAGAAATGGAGACCACCTTCTTCTTCCTCATCTTTCAAGCTTTCCATTGGTATCATTTGTGAAGAGAACCCTCCATCACAAGGCTTCCATTGAGCTTACTCTTGCCATTAGAGGACCTTCCAAGTAAGTGTTCTTCTCCATCTTCTAGATTTGTAATCTTCTAGCCTTAGAGAAGCTCCACCTTGATTATTGAAAGGTTTCATGGTCATTTCATTGTTTAACCCATTTTAGGGTTGTTTTTGGGGGTTTTTGATTGTAGCTTGGAAGTGAGCTTAAGAAGGGATTAGGAGCTTGGTTTGTGATATTGGAACCCAAGGCAAGTGGTTGATTGGATCGTTTTGATTATTAACATGTTTTGTGAGAAAATCTTGATTCATTAATGGTTTTGGTGATTTTAATAGTTGTCTTTAATATGATTAATATTGATTTCAAGATGTGCTTATTGATGAGTTATTTCTCCCTTGTTAATCTCTTGGAAAAATGTGCTTTCATTTGGTCAAGTTTGTTCATATGGTTTTAAAAGGAATGAGATTGGATTGGCTATTCATGGTTATGTTTATAAGTTACATTGACTTGAAATTGATACCCGTTTAAAGAGGTGTTTGAATTTAATTGTTCATTGGAGTTTTAATGAGGTTTTGAAGTGATTATGGAAGAGAAATGCTAGTGGTTTAAGTGTTGGAAAGGAAAGGAAAAGGGAAGAGAAATCAGTGTCCCGGACCTGCTGCACGCCCAGGTCCGATCGATCGGACCTACAGGCAGATCGATCGGCCTGTCTTTTAACAGTAAGGCTTTTTGGGCCGATCGATCGGACCCAGTGAAATTTGATATTGTGTTTTTTTTTGGAAACCTTTGGGCTTTCTATGAGTCCTAGAGGTATATACCTTAGTGTTAAGACCAATTGTACCCTAATCTAAGGTCTCTAAGACTAGGGAACTAAAAGAAAAGAATGGTGTTGATTTAGATACTAATTCTTCGTTCTAGGTGGGACCCTGGCTACCCTTTTTGGACTGTTTGGACCAAGTGTGAGAATGTCTTGAGCCGACACGCCTCACGGTTGGTTCGGTGGCATCGAAGTTCAATCCATTTCAATCTTGAACGGGATGGAACGACGCGATATCTTCTTTATATCTAAACACAAGTCTATTTCCTTGGTTATCGCTAATTCTATTCCTTTCGATGACTGAATCGGTTGCTCGATGTTTCCGGATTAATATCATGCCTAGGATGGACCGTTTATAATCTTGATTCTTGCTATTGTAACATCTAGTACTACCCGTAAGCTCATGTTAAGATTTTGAAAGTAGTAAAAGTGCATAAGGAGCCCGGAATGTCTTCAAACTCAAGGAGTACCAAGTAATTGTTATAATCGACATACGGGACCCCTATTCACTTAAATAGATCTTGAAACCGATATTTTTACCCGAAATTGTTATAGTTCATTGTTTCACCTCTTTTCCCGAGATTGCATTACATGACTTGTTTTCCCGAAAGCATCGGAGTTACTCTAGTAACAGTCATTTGTCCCGAAGTGCATTGCATCACATGATACGATAGTGTGCCCTTAAGCACCCCATTTTACCCGTTTATTTATTGTACTTGATTTACTTGTTTCCCGAAAGCATTGAAGTTACACTAGTAACAGTTATTGGTCCCGAAATGTATTGCCCGATATGAAGTGATAGTGTGCCCTTGAGCACCCCCGTTTTACCCGTTTATTTACTGTACTTGATTTACTTGCATATGTCCCGATTTGTTATTTGACCTATGAGTCGGCATCACTAAGCTTGGATACCTTGTCGGTTTGATTCACCGACTTGGAAATCCCTCTCCCGTCCCGCCAGCTGCAGTTTGGATCCCGATACCCGGTTATTGCCGTGGTCCTGTCCCGATACCCGGTTCGCTACCGTGGTCCCGTTCCCGTATATTTATATTGTATATATATGATTTACGTTGAGTCTCCTCACCTTGTGTGACTGAGACCAACGTCCCGTTATACTCTTGTCACTTCGGTGATAGAGGACTTAGCTTCTTGTGATTGCCATCTTGCCAGTTCCCGATTCCTTGGATACCCGACATGTTTTATATTGCTTACTTGCTTTTCGATAAATGATTCATTTCCTTTATGAAAGTTGTTATTTAAACAAGTGTTAATATTCTCCAATGTAAATTCAGTTATTGTTATATTGTCTTCTATTCTTTGTACCCGCACATGTTTTAAATGAATGTCGATTGGGTGAATAACCATGCTTTTACATATGTTTCAAACGATCAATGATTTTGCTAGATTTATATGATTACACATGTTTTAAAAGAATACCCGAATTGTTAAATATCCGTGCTTTGTTTTAAATGACATTTAACTTGTGAGATTCCTATGTTTATACTTGTTTTTAAATGAATACCCGAATTGTTAAATGCCCATGCTTTGAAATATGTTTCAAATGACACTTGTTTTGCCAGATCACTGTGTTTATACCGGTTTTGTTAAATATCTGTACTTTCACATATCTTTCAAATGGACATTGATTTTTGCTAGACTGTTATGGATACCTGACTTGTTGTATACTTGTGTTTTACTTAAGTTTCAAATGAACGTTTGTTTTGTCAAACCACTATATTTATACATGTTTTAGACGAATACCCGATTGTCAAATATCTATGATTAGAGATGATGTAAATGAATACATGTTTTATTAGATCTTCATATTTTACCCATACTTGAAACGAATACAGGTTTTCCCCGGGATTCCCGACTTTGCACCCGTTTAATTATATGCAGCACTTGATCGATTAGCATGATTTATTATATGTTTTATTCTTTAGTATATTTGTGATCTTTTCATCCACCTGCCAGACCGTCGTGTCTGACCCACTACTTTTGGTACTCAGGTTCAGATTTCTTCGCCTCGAGTTGAGTGTTTTTGTTGGCTGTGGAGCCATGCCTTGCAGGTTGTTTTGTCGGCTATGTCATGTAGACATTGAGCTTGACATCGGAGCTACGTCACATTTGGGTAGTAGTTCATAGCTTATTGTTGTATGGCTTTTGTTAGCCTTTTCTTGGGATTCTTAATTAATGTACATTGATAATTGTAACTTGAACATAATTGGGAATGTAATATCCTGTTACTGTCAGCTCTGTAATTTATTGTGATGGTTACTCCAGTCTGATATGATTCTTGATATAATAGCTATGTGCTAAAGGTTGAGTGCGACGCGGAATCCGATGGCCACGGACTTCGGGTCGCAACGCCACAAATGCTTCCGCAAAATATTCAGAATGTGTTGGAATGTGTTGTCTTCACACATGCGGATCCTGGGAGAAGTAAAATATAATTTATGCTTAATCCCATTTCCCGCCCCCGAGGTTTCGGTTCGGGGGCGTGACACTTATTAGCCTTGAGCCCCAATTAATTATAATGATCATATGGTACCGATCCAATTAACTCTTAATCGGAATGGGTGCGCACTTACCAATGATAAATCCATTAATTGGCACAAGGGAATATTAAAGATAGATTCCATCTTGACCATTGAATGTTCCCACAGCTCTACTATCAAGTACCCAAATCACCGAGGTGTTGACCTACAATTGGCCTCACTCATTGGTGACTCAAAGCAAATGAATAGATAGAAACCTGAGTTCATTGATGTCTCAGGATTATGAGCCTATTGCTACGGAATTATGAGAGCAGACCTTAAAATAAAGACAGTGTATATAAGGTGCTTCTCATGGTCCTTCAATACATCCAATGTATTCTGACGATCGAGAATCTTACATTCTGACGATCGAGATAAATCACACTATCTCATAGTGATCAAAATGCTGCAACCTTGTCAGATGAGGTGTCCAATCTCATCACTAGCTGTGAAGATATTTAAGTATAAGATTTGTAATACATATCTCCTGTATGTGGTCTCATCCATAGACATGTATTACATCTAGTATACTTGTGGACTCCGGTTCATCTCATGAACTATTATGTCATTTGTATTAGTTATGTGCAAGTATATAGAACACCATTCATCTCATGAAAGGAAAAGCATAAATTGTATTGATAAATAAAGAACTTAATCAATTTATTACATCATATACCCATGGTATTGAGACCATAAACTAACATGTTGCATCTCATGCCTATCCCATCTACATGTTGCTCAAAGACTTTGGTAGTCAAAAGCTTAGTAAAGGAATCTCCCAGATTGTGTGCAGAGTCTATCTAGGTGATAGCAGTATCACCTCTCTACACAATCTCTCTGACTATGTGTTACTACCTTTGTACATGTTTTTGGCTCCTAGGTTCCTTGGACTTATCGACTACCCTGCTATTATCACAGTAAACTGTGAGCGGCTGTCTTGCCAAAAGTACCACTCCAAGTTCCATAAGGAGTCTTTTGAGCCAATCTGCTTCTTTAGCTGCTTCTCAAGCAGCTATAGCATAAACACATGCCCAGAAGTTGATTTCCTGGAATCCTTATCTGACATGAAGTCAGAATCTGTGTAACCGACTAGAATTAGTTCATCACTACTATAAATTAACATGTAATCTCTAGTCCTTCTCAAGTATTTGAGAATACACTTTACAGCAGTCCAATGCTCGGGTCCTGGGTTAAACTGATATCTGCTGACTAAGGCCACTGCATGACAGATATTCGGTCTAGTAGATAGCATAGCATACATGATGAAGCGTATGGTATCGACCTCATCTGCTCCTTTTCCTTAGGTGTCTTAGGACACTGATCTTTCGAAAGGTGCACTCCATGCCTGAAAGGTATAATACCCTCCTTAGAGTCTTGCATAGAAAATCGTACCAGTACCTTATCTATGTATACAGCTTGGGATAAGCCAATCATCCTATTTTTCCGGTCTCAATGTAGTTTGATCCCTAGGATGTGGTTGGCTTCTCCCAAGTCCTTCATATAAAAAATCTTTGCTAACCAAACTTTCACTGTTGACAACATCCCTATATCACTGTCTAGAAGAAAGATGTCGTCGACCCGAAAAACTACCCTGCCTCCTTTACTTTTCATATACACTCATGACTCATCTGTTTTTGACAAAAATCAAATGACTTGATTGCCTGTTCAAAACAGATGTTCCAGCTTCGGGATGACTGCTTCAGTCCATAAATAGACTTCTGTATCTTGCAAACTCTTTGCTCTTGGTTTGTAGCTACAAAACCATCTGGCTGCACCATATAGATGTCTTCCTCAAGATGGCCGTTGAGAAACGCCGTCTTGACATCCATTAGCCAAAACTCGTAATTGAGATGAGCCTAAATGGAAAAGAGTATCCGGATGGACTTGAGCATGGCTACCAGCGAGAAGGTTTCCTCATAATCGAAATCTTCTTTCTGAGTATATCCTTTTGCAACAAGCCTGACCTTTAAAGGTCTCAACTCTTCCATCTGGTCCTTTGTTTCTCTTGTAGACTCACTTGCACCCAATAAGTTTGATATTGGCAGGCAAACCCACAAGTGTCCATACCTGATTAGAGTACATAGACTCCATCTCAACTTTCATAGCATCTTGCCAACGTCCCGAATCTATGTCATTAATTGCTTCATCATAGTTACAGGGATCCTATTCCAGTTCTTCCGGGATTGCCTCGTAAGACTCTCCCAAGAACGGGAACCTATCAGGGGGCTTGACTATTCTCCCACTACGACGAGGCACTGGTGTAACTACTGGGTGTGGTAAGGGCGGTTCTTTCTCAAGTTTGGTCATACTTGGATTTGGAATTGTTTGCTCTTGAATTTCTTCCAAGATCTCATTTTCTAAAGATTTCCAGTCTATCATATAATCTTCTTCCAGAAAAACCGCATTAGTGCTCACCAGCACTTTCTTCTTTCTGGGATTATAAAATAACCAACCTTTAGTTCCTTTAGGATATCCTACAAACGTGCACACTTTCGACTTCGTTTCCAACTTATCCATCTTAACCTTTAGCACGTGTGCCGGACAACCCTAAATGTGTAAATGTTGTAGACTAGGCTTTCGCCTGGACCACAACTCCCGGGGAGTCTTAAGTACATACTTAGATGGTATGAGGTTTAGTATGTACATTGCAGTATCCAAGGCGTATCCCCAAAAGGATATACACTACACCAAAAATCGGAAATTGGAACGGAAAAGCGTTCCTAATCCTTCCGTTCCTAATCCGTTAAAGTGTTCCAATTTCCGTTCCAATTTGGTACCAACCGTTCCTAATCCAAATTGGAACGGAAATTGGAACACTTTAACGGATTAGGAACGGAAGGATTAGGAACGCTTTTCCGTTCCAATTTCCGATTTTTGGTGTAGTGATAGGTAATCCTGAGAAACTCAGCATAGACCTAATCATATCTAAAAGAGTCATGTTCCTTCTTTTTGCTACTCCATTTTGTTGAGGCATACCAGGAGCAGACAACTGGGATAGAATTCCATTTTCTGATAAGTATCCCATAAAATCAGCAGAGAGATATTCCCCTTCTCAATCTGATTGAAGAGTCTTGATACTCTTACCTAATTGGTTTTCCGCTTCCGCTTGAAACTCTTTGAACTTTTTAAGAGCCTCGGACTTGCGGTGCATAAGGTATATGTATCCATATTTTGAGTAATCATCTGTGAAAGTGATGAAATACTCATATCCTCCTCTGGCCCTGACATTAATGGGTCCACACACATCAGTATGCACTAATTCCAGTAAACCTTTGGCCCTATTGCCCTTAGATGAAAATGGTCTTTTTGGTCATTTTGCCTTCCAGACAGGACTCACAGACAGGCATTGGTTCTACCACCAGTGAAGGCAAGATACCATCTTTCACTAGCCTGTCAATCCTATTTAGGTTTTTATGACCTAGCCTCAAGTGCCAAAGTTTTGTTGGATTAGATGAAGGTGACTTTCTCTTCAATGATGGTCTATTAATTGTTTCAGTATCATGTATCTCATACATTATGGGAGTTAACAAATAAAGTCCATTGGTTACCTTGCCAGAACATATAAAAGTACCATTCATCTTTATGACAACTTCAGTACCAAAAGTAATGGAATAACTTTTATTCAGCAAACTAGAAACTGAAATTAAATTCCGCCGTAAAAATGGTACATATAACGTGTCTGACAAAACCAATTTATTATTTGAAAAACATAATGTAATAACTCCCACTGAAACAACCTCTGCTTAGCATCAAATCCTAGGTTGACAATGATTTTTCCGTCACTGAACTTCCTGGTTTCCCTGAACCCCTGCAACGAATTACATATGTGATCAGTTGCCCTGGACTCCATACACCAAGATTCTGAAGCATCAGTTGCAAAACTAACTTCAGAAATAAGTGACTCAATCATACATGAGATCTTTTTCTTAGACAAATATTCTGGACAATTCCTTTTCCAATGTCCTGTCTTACCACAATGGAAACACTTTCCCTTTGACCCTGAACCCTTAGCCTTGGTCACGCCACCATTAGGACCATTCTCTACCTTAGGACCTTTCGGAACTGATTTCTTTTCGCCTTTCTGCCCTTTGCCTTTCGGCTTGGACTTGGCATCTGAATTTTCTGTCACTAAGGTAGTTGGCTTCTTCTTCATAATCCCATCAGTCACCATCAGCTGCCTAGACAGCTCAGCTAGAGTTAGATTCATCTTATTCATATTGTAATTAACCTTGAAATTGTTGAATGACTCTGGTAGCGACTCAAGGATTATGTCGATCTGCGATTCTGCATCAATCGCAGCCCCAGTACATCTAACTCATTCAATGAGTTCATCATTTTCAACATATGGTCATGTACTGGTGTGCCTTCAGCCATCTTGGTGCTTATAAGCACCCTTATAGTAGCCTGTCTAGCAGGCCTGCCCTGTTCC
This sequence comes from Cinnamomum chago, assembly GCA_038049695.1. Lineage (NCBI taxonomy): Eukaryota > Viridiplantae > Streptophyta > Magnoliopsida > Laurales > Lauraceae > Cinnamomum > Cinnamomum chago. Next base: position 55,583,396 of record CP142451.1, read on the forward strand.
GCAAACATCTCCTTTAAGTTCGATATAATATCGTATGCAGTCTTATAGGATTGATGTTGGTGTTGCAAAACACTAGACATGGATGCTAGAATGTAACATCTGGCCATCTCATCATCTTTGGCCCATTGGGTGTAAAGTTCATTTTCTTCTTCCGGTGCATCTGGGCCAGGCTCATCAAGGGGGGTTTTGGTAAGGACATATTTATATCCTGAAGCAGTTAGGACAATATCCAGGTTCCGTTTCCAGTCTACATAGTTGGATCCCACCAATTTATTCTGGTTGAGGATGGTCGCAAGTGGATTGAAAGTATTTGAATTCATGCTTGAAAAACTTATAGTAAATAACCATACATTCAATTAATGAATTTAAATGACATTAGGGTTTAGTATTCTACCAAATTTATGTGGGAATCCTCATAACCACTAAATTCAGAATACATCGAAATCCCAATCTCCGAGGTATGTCTCCTTGGGGAGTGCGAATACCACCTAGATTGGTGCGGATCAAAGTTGGTCAAAATTAGGATTAAGACTAACTTTCCATGATCCCCTTCATTCATTATTATCTAGGTATCTCATACCAAATAATGAATGACTCCTGATTAGCTTCGGTTTCTAAAATAAATGAGGCAAATCCTTGGGGATACTATATCATTATTTTAGTTAAGTGTGACCCACCAACTAGCATTGCATGACAATCGTTGCGAGCAACTCCTCCTTGGGGAGTGGGCCCCCACCCCGTCTCACTAACACTATCCATAGGAGATCCATATCTAGTAACCAGACAAGTAAAAGCCCTCCGTGGGGAACGACTATTCTCAAGATGGTGCGAGGCTAATACTTTCCTTATAATGGACTTATGGTGGAAAATCATGGGGATTTCTAAATATAAATGCCCCCTCCCACTTAATATTTTAGAATTGAGGATTTCCCTTAAGGTACATGGGCCCACATATATACACGTCAAATCATCTCATGATATGACCAATGATTGGTTCCAAGGCAAGTTATTTTAAGGAAAGTCTAGTTTCTAAATTAGTGTTACCAATGGATCCATCTCATGGGCCCATCAACTCTAATTAGAACTCTTTTCAAAAATTAATTTGATTTGACCAATTTTGGTAACTTGCTATGTTTGGATTAGATATGGAAACATTCTAAATTAAGCATTCATCCATAAATAGAAAAAGCTAAAATTAGAAACTAGTCCTCTCCTCCACATGGCCCAAGCGAAATAGACTTCTTGGACTTTTAGACTTTCCAAAACTTTGGGATTCCTCAAACTCTTTGGGCATCTCCAAAAGGCTTTTGGTAATCTTCAAACTCTTTGATTAGGAGTCCAACTTTACTTTCCTTCTTCATTTCGGACATCGCCATAATTTACAAATTTAGAAAAATTACATAAATTCCTATGCCTCAATTATGAGACTTACATGATAATCTAAACATGGAAATAAAAGGGTTATAGGGAAATTCACCATGCCTTGCCCTTTCACGGGAAACCAAGGAAACCATGATGCCCTTTACACTTAGTCTCAAATAAACCAATAACCATAAAAAGAAAGTAAAAGATTTGTGGGCCATATGGAGAGGACATTATCACCTGCAAGTCAGTATCTCATACAACAAAGCATCTCACAAAACCAGGTTACCAAACCACAATGGAAAAACAAGATGCCAAAAGTAGCCACCCTTTTAATACATGCACTTCGCAGAGGGGGTCTAGGGGTGTCCCCTGGCGGGGTTTGAGCTGACCAGTCAGCTCGTGGGGGGGCCAGGGGGCAGCGCCCCCGGACCAGAAAATTCAGATCAAAGAATAAACTAATCCTGTGTTCCCGATAGACCGACCCTACAGGTACCCGGTCGACCGAGCGTGGGGCCAGGTCGACCCGCCTGACAAAGGCAAAAAATTGGGTTTTTTCAATTCGAGTCCAAACACCTCCAAAACCCTTTTGAAGGCTCTCAATGGCATCCTACCATCATTCCATCATAATTAAACCCTTTTGTGACTATCCAAACATGGATTTACTACATAAAGTAAACAAACCCAATCATATTTACTGGGAAGCCTTGTGAAATGCGACAATGTCATGGGGTGCATTTGTAGGACAAGAGAAATTTATGATGGAGATAAAAATTGGTCTGATTTTCAATATAACCCCATTTCATGCTTGTTTTGGTGCCGTGTATTTTCCTCACCGAAGAAAAAATTGAATTGATTTTCTTTGGTGGGGATGATTTTTACTTTCTACGCGAGAGATAGGTGTTGGAAGTAGGTGGGACTCGTGGATAGGTTTTCAAAACTTATTGACCCACTTGACTCAGGGATCAACTATCCAGAAGGCTATAACCCAATCCAGGATGCAATCCCTCATTCTCATCAATCATGTACAACAATATAACCTATCTAGAAGATAAAAACCAGCAACTACATGCAACAAAATAATCTACAATAAGAAGAGAAGCAGATTATACCTTTGGAGCCCGGTAGTGCTCTAATCGAGAAGAAGACAACCAACTAGAACAAGAACTCTTCTTGAAACAATTAGAGATCTCCAAGACCTTGTTGTCTTCCATGCTATGACCCTCTATCAGATCTTTTTTCTCAAGAAGATGTGTGGGATCTCCAAGAGAAAACCCCACTAGAAACTCTAAGGAACTAGAAGGCAACTAAAAGAGAAGAAAATTGTGCAACACTTGCACAAATAAAGAGGGTTGGGCGTGCACTCTTATGGCTGGACGTCCAAGGGGTGTATTCCCCTTTAAATAGCCTTCAAGTCTCCTCTCTTATATCTCTTACTAACTTGTATTAGAAGTCACACTTACACACAAATTAGTAGCTTACTATTACCACTATTAGAAGTCCCACTTCAAATAGAAATAGTAACTTTCTAATTCCTTCCTTTTAGAGTTTAAGTAAGAATAGAATCTTTCTAATACTTGGGCTAGCGTGGGGACCACTAGAGATTCCTTAGAAAGCTGGCTCCAACTGGGACATGCGACCCTACATCTCATGTGTAATCCAGGCCCATAGTTAATTGCAAATAACACCACTATATAAATGCAATTGCACTCTAGTCTTAGGAATAAATTATAATGAAGACCCTAAACTTTCCAATTACCACAAGTAGGCCCCTCTATCATTATCCATTGATCAATTGGAATAAATCTGTTCCATCCAATCTTAGATCCACATCTTATTATCCTTGAGCCTCAATTAATTACAGTGATCATCAGTACCATCCAATTAACTCTTAATCGAGATGGGTGCGCACTTACTAATGATAATCCATTAATTGGCACAAGGGGATAATGTAGATAGATTCCATCTTGATGGTTCCATGTTCCCACAGTCCTACTACCACGTACCCAAGACACCGAGGTGTTGACCTACAGTTGGCCTCACTCATTGGTGACTCAAAGCAAATGAATAGATAGAAACTTGAGTTCATCAATGTCTCAGGATTGAGAGCCTATTGCTAGGGAATTATGAGAGCAGTCCTTAAATCGAGACAGTATTTCATAAGGTGCTTCTCATGGTTCTTCAATACATCCAATGTACTAGCACTATGATCCAGAATCTTACATTCTGATGATCGAGATGGATAACACTATCTCATAGTGATCAAAGTGCTGCAACCTTGTCAGATGAGATGCCCAGTCTCATCACTGATTGTGAAGATATTTTAAGTTTAAGATTTGTGACACAGATCTCCCGTATGTGGATATCATCCATATACATATATCACATCTAATATACTAATGTGACCCGGTTCATCTCATGAACCATTATGTCATATGTATTGGTCATGTGCATTAAGTAATAAATCGTCTTTCATCTCATGAAAGGAAAGCATGATTATATTGATAAATAAAGAAATTAATCAATTTATTACATCAACTGATGGATTGAGACCATACAATCTAACAATAGGAACGTTAGATTCCTCTCTATTACAAAAATTGAAATACGTAGAGAGTGGAATCCTCACTGTACAAAATACACTCTTAATTAAATACTGCCAAACGGGCCCAAGCTACAAGGGCATTGCTCGGTCTTTTACCACTTAATCCAAGCCCAATCCAAATATTAAACGTGCAGAAATTTTAGATCCAGACTGGGCTCAAATACTAAAACCTAAAGTCCAAACGCAGCCCAAAGCAGATGGACATGGGTTAGGCCAGAGATGCTGGCCAACCCATTAACACCCTTGAATGCATGTTGGTGCTCCCAAAGGATATTTGCCTGTAAACAATAACCTCTATTACCAAAATTCTTGTTTGCCAAAATGCCTTCTATTTTGTGTAAGTTGTACCCACTTGTGGCCAATTTAAAGTATTCTAAATCCTTCCGTGCACACTCCCCCCTTGAATTGGCATAATGTTTACCTGAAAATGATTGACTCATTATCTATCGTTGCAATGAATCATAACAAAATAAGAATTTACTAGCAACAAACCTGCTTAGCCTGGGCCCAAAACTGAGAAGATATTTAGAATTAAAGTAAGAGAAAAAATATTATTGAATTAAAATAGATAGTATCATTTAGACATTAATATTTATTTCAGTTTGCAAAGGAAACTATATAAAATATGTGTGTGGGGTGTTTTCCTAAGAGTAGGATTACGCTAGTCTCGGTAACGGTTCTAGCTAGACATCGCTTCTCAGTTCGACAGACAGTGCTGGCTTGTGCCAAGCTAGAGCCAGTCTCGGTAAGAGTACCGACTGGGCTCATCTCGGCCTCGGTATAAGGCACCTCGACAATAGTGCCAAGATGCATTCAAATCTGGCCTCAGTATCATCTTCAGCTCGGTCCGTCTACAGAGATGAGTACTAGACCATGATTGTACTTCCATAAAGTTATGGCTACATTGCAGAACGTGCTGACAGACAAGACAGGTGCCGGATAGTGATCAGTTGCCGTCGTGATCAATCACATCTACATTAATACCAAAGGTCATCTCTTGATTCGACCAGACGGTATCTCCACCTTCCTCCACTAAGGGTGCACCAGGTGAAATCTCTACTTATAAAGGGATACCAATCCCTTCTAAGGTACGCTGAATTACGCAATATTATGCAATAACACGCCATTATTACAGATTGCAGAACGCGTTACAGAACGCTATGCATAAGAGCATACTTGCCTCTCATCTCCATCCTCTGTTCAGCGACAACACTAACTCAGGCATCGGAGAGCCTTCGGCTGACGGCAGGCAGGGTCTCTGATCTCTATTTCTTCTCCCCTTTCAGGTTCTAAAGTGATCTATCTTCCCCAAAGAAGCTTGAATAGCAAATCACGAGTCTCACACTCACCTAATCCGAGTCCTTAACTTTTAGGCACTCACAATTGGCGTCGTCTGTGGGAAACACGATAAAAAAGTCATGCCTTTAGCAATAGCAAATGATCTACAAAGCTCAGCCACCATCATCGACAACCCCTTGTCAAAACAGATCCAGGGAAAGTCTAATGCGATAGGCGTAGGACGACCTGCAACTCAGACAAGTTCATCAGTAAAGGAGCTGATAACACCTCCCCAATAAAGTGCTAATCCACCGGAGCACCCCCAACAGAGTGCTGCCCCGCTAGAGACTCACCCGCGGAGCAAAAGTTCCAGTAGCAACTGGGCCTCGTCATTTCCTCCACCAAGTGGATCGCAACGGCGATAATGATGAAGATCCGTCCCTTGTTGATATCAGGGCCCGCAGCCGTGGCCCTCGCATCTTTCGAGCAAAGCTCTGCTGCCAGGCAACAAGCTTCAAAGGGACCTTATTTGGTTCCCCATAAGTCACGGTGCAAGCACTGATCGACAGGGCAAACCAAGACGAAGCTCGAGCTCGAGCTCACGAGAGCTTCAATCTTTGGCGGGAAAAATTCCCCCAGAAAAGAAACGGCGGTCACAGAAACAGTTTCTTCAATAGCCATGCAGTCTTCATCCTCAAGTCCTGGTTCGGAGATAGTGCCAGCCACAGCTTGGACAGTTCCAATCGTGATAGCTCCAGCAGCGGCCTCGACGATATCACTAGCCACGATTCAGGTAGAAGCACAACACAGCAGGAGTTTTCAACTACGGTCTCGGTGACAACACCGACCACAACTCATGTCCTTCAGTCAAAAGCTCCAACAACGGCCTCGGTGATAGCACCAACTGCTCTAGCAGCGGCCTCGGTGATAGCAACAACTGCTGCTCTGACAGTCTCAAACTTGACAACTCCAGCAATGGTCTCGGTGATAGCACCAGCCACAGCTCGGACTGTTTCAATCTTCATAGCTTCGGCTACGGCCTTGGTGGCAACACCAACCTCAGCCCTATTCTTCGAACATGAAACAAAGCTTTGACAGTGGCCTCAGTGACAGCACCAGCCTCCGCTACAAAACTTAAATGTTAGGCTTCGGAGGCAGCACCATCCTCGACTTACAAAGCCCCGACAACGACCTCGGTGATAGCACCAGCCGCCACCCGGACAGCTTCACTTACAACAACTCTGATCCTCGCCAAGTTATAGAACTCAACAACGATCACAACTCGGTTACAGTACCAACTGCAAAGCGCCGCAGTTATGGAACTCAGCAAAGGTCTCAGCTTGGTGACAACACCAGCATAGAAGAGACCACAACTCAGTTACAGAACCAGCTGCAAAGCGCCGCAGTTATGGAACTCGGCAAAGGTTTCAGCTCGGTGACAACACCAGCATAGAAGAGACCCCAACTCGGTTACAGAATCAGCTGCAAAGCACTGTAGTTATGGAACTCGACAAAGGTCTCAACTCGGTAACAACACCAGCATAGAAGAGACCATAGCTCGGTTACAGAACCAGTTGCAAAGCGCTGTAATTATGAAACTCGGTAACAGTCTCAACTCGGTGATAACACTAGCACAGAAGAGACAACAACTTGGTTACAGAACCAGCTGCAACGTGACGTAGCTATGGAATCGGCAACAATCTCAGCTCGGTGACAGCACCAGCACAGAAGAGACTACAGTTCGGTTACAGAACCAGCCGCAGAAGGCCATAGTTATGGAACTCGGCCAAAATCTCAGCTCGGTTACAGAACCAGCCAACCTGGTCACGAGACCAAATGAGCAACACGCCAAGTTATGAAACTCGGTGGCTATCCTAGTTTGGTTATGGAACCAACTATGCAGTTGGAGGACCTGATGGCTTCCTATGAGAATCTAGTTCGGTTGTGGAACCAGCTATGAGTTTTCTATCTCTAAAGGTGTAGGTACTTCTTAAAGTTATTTAAACTTCAGCGCAATTAGAATTTCGGTTATCAAACCAAGTTCAATTTACCTAAGTCACTTCTGGTTATGGAACCGAAGTCATTATTACCCAATAGTCACTCAGTTCCGGTTACTGAATTGAACTTAACTACTTGGTCTAAAATCGGGCGTTTGTGCTAAAAACCCAGTTATGGAACGAAAGTCAAGCACACACACATTGTTATCAGAAGAAAAGAGGAGGCAAGTATGAATGTAAAAATTCTCTTCATTAATGAAAGAATGATTACAGAAGTCTTTACATTTTCGCAAGAAAAAAGTACAAAGAGCTTCAAGATTCAGTAGCCTTAATGTTGACGTCAAAAGGCTTAGTCTTGGTGGCTTGGGGAGCATCCTCAGGTGGAGTTGGAATAGCTTCCGCAACAACTTCTGCAGTGGGGGCAAAACTCGGCTCAGGCTCGGGGCGAGTGAACTTTGGCAGGTCCTGATAGACAAGATGATCATCTGGGATCCCTGCCTTCATCACTGCAGCTCGGCACCCGAGCTCGAATAGCGTCAAGCTGATATTCTCAACTTGGGCCTCGTATGCTTTTGTATCCGCGTCCACCCCGTCCTGGAAACATCATCAATCTCAGCTTGGAGCGAGGCTTGAAGAGTAGCTCTCTCCTTGTGTGCCATTTCGAGCTGGGCATCTCGCTTTACCAACTCGGCCTCAAGTGCGAGAATCTTCTTTTCCTTGACCGCGACCACGCCTCTCAGCTCGTGGGTCTCGGCCTTCACATTACTGAGCTCTTGGAGCGCAAAACTTCATTTCTGCCCCCTGGCTGCTTATTTTCTCCTCCGCCGCCTTCAGCTTCCGGTTACTCCCCTCCAAGGCCACTGTCGTGACCCCGGATCGGGTCACCGAGGTCCTAATCCGGGATCGGGGCTAATTGATTGAGTGATGGTGTGATGAGATGCACACATTTATTTAATTTAATTTAATTTCCCACATGTGTCCGCGGTGAGGATATCACATCAATATAATAAATGTTTCTTTTTAAATGCGGAAGCGTGTAGCAAATCAAATGATAATTCATTTCTAATTACAAGATAAATCACATGTATAATCAAGTATTAGAATGAGCAATGATCATTTGATTACATTCCCAAAAATAGAGGTCAATAAAGGCCAATATAAACAAAATAGCAATCTCCAAAAGAATGGTTAAAAGTTTTCCCAAAATGTTCTCTCTCTAGCAATTCAATGTCTAAATGACATCATCAGCATGCCACTCGACTAGGCGTTGCGGTTCACCGACCGCATCCTCAAGCTCCGTCTCGGGATAGACAATGTCCGGACCTGGGTACCAAAGAGTAGGTCAAACACGACGGTTTGGCAAATGGGTAAAATACAATGACAATATAATAATAAATGAATTTTCCTTCAAAAGCATTTAAACCTGTTTAAATAACAATTTCTATAAACAAGATAAAACATTTATTCAAATACAAGTAGGCATTGTAAAACATGTAAAGGTAAACAAGGAATTGGGAAACAAGTAAGATGGCAACCACACGAAGCTAAGTCCTCTATAACTAAAGTGACAGAGCAATAACTAGGCACTGATCTCAATCACTCGAGGTGAGGAGAAATAGTGGATCATATAAATACATATACATATACTATACATGACCACGGTAGCGAGCCGGGCATCGAGAACCACAGTAGCAATCTACGGGATCGGGACAAGACCACAGTAATAACCAGGTAGCGGGATCCAAACTGCAGCTGGCGGGACAAGAGGGGGATCTCCAAGTCGGTGGATCAGACCAACAGGGTTATCCAAGCTTAGTGCTGCTGACTCATAGGTCAAATGAAAAAATTAAAATATCTAAAAAATACATCAATTGCAAGTACATAAATAAACAGGACGGGGGTGCTCAAAGGCACAACTGTCACTTCATGTCGGGCAATGCATTTCGAGGCTAGTAATTAATATAAGTACAATTTCAATGCTTTTGGGAATAATAAATCATGTAGTATAAATCTCGGGAATAGTGAAATACAATAAACAATTGAAATTTCGGGTAAAGTATCGGGTTCAAAATTTATTTGAAGTGAATAGGGATCCCGTATGTCGATCTAATAACAATTTGGTACTCTTTGAGTTTGGGGACATTCCGGGCTCCTTATACACTTTGAATTTTCAAAACTTCAAATGAAATCTTCATGATGTGGTTTCTTTCTCAAATGGCCTCATACATTGCTTAGTAAATCCCCCTGGCATGGAGCGGCTCTCAATGAATAGTCCCAAAACATTTAAACAACTCATCACTGTCCCAAACATAGCCTTTGACCGACAAGACTCATCGCTCGAGCGAACCGGAGAGTTCGAACTCGAGCGAGGAGCTCTCTGGAATGGTTGTCTGGGTGGGTTCACTCGAGCGAAGTTGAGGTCGCTCGAGCGAACTCATCCAGTAGATGTTTGGCTCGAGCGAAGTATTGGTTCGCTCGAACTAACCACTCTCTGAAATGATTGTCTAGGTGGTTGGCTCGAGCGAGGAGCTCTCTGGAATGGTTGTCTTGGTGGGTTCGCTCGAGCGAACACATCCAGTATCAGGTTGGCTCGAGCGAAAGTTCAGTTCGCTCGAACTAACTACTCTTTGGAACGAGTTCTGAAAGGGTTCGCTTGAGCGACAAAGGGTCTGCTCGAGCGAACTGTCCTCTGGAAAGACTCGAACCCTTTTCTGGACACTTCGCTCGAGCGAAGTGTCATGTTTGCTTGAGCGAACTGTCTAGAAACTGATTTCGGGACAATTCCTCTTCTCTTTTTCTCCTCCTTCTACAACCTCTTTTTAGCCCCTTTAAATACATCAAATGAGGAGTTCAAAACTTCATCCAAATCAATATAAAATTTCTAACAAAATCCATTATAACCTCCTCCAACAATATCACATCCATAAACAAGGAAAAGAGGGAAGTAAACCACTACACACAAGAGTACATTTGAGATGAAACAAGAGAATATTGAATGCCATGAACCAAAACATTTCTATGACAATAAATGCACTATCAAGGCTCTTTCATGAACATTTATTTCAAGTCAATGCAATAAATAAACATGGGTGGAAAATAACAAAACCAATCACATTTCTTATAAAACCATTGAAAGCTCATAAAAGATCAAATCATCCACTTGCCTTGGGTCCAAGCTAAACAATAATAAGCTCTAACACTCCTCCAAGCCAAGAATCCAAGCTACAAGCAAAAACCCCCAAAACAAAACCCTAAAAGAGTCAAAACATGGAATGGAGAGGAAGATGCTTCAATAATGGAAATGGAGATTCCCTTATGCTAGGAGAACACAATATCAAAAGAGGGGAAAGATTACTTACATGAGGGTTCTTCAAAATGCTAGGTTAGTTCAAAAGGAGGTCTTGGAGTAGGTGGTTTTCTCCACAAATGCTATTAAAAGAGAGTTCTCAAAGAGATGAAGAAGATGATGGCCACAAATCTTCTATTGGTGCAAGTTTGGGAGTGGATTGAGGATGGAGAAGCAATAAGAAGAAGAAGGAAGGTAAGCCCTAGCTTGGTGTTTGGTTTGGGCTGGAAAAAGGGAAATGAGGAAGAAGGGTTTCCTCATAAAGCAAGTGGGGAGTGGGCTCCACTAGTGATAATCTAATTGGGCTGAAATCACGACTTTGGGGACTTCTAACGAATTCGACGAAGAAGAGAAAAATGATCGTCGAAATATCTAGTTTCTAAAAAGTATATGCTTCGCGGGTTTCGGGAATATCAAATTTTGGGTACAAATTTAGCGCACAATGACTGTTTTGCCCTCAATGCTAGGAAAGTCGGGTTTTGGGGTCTTGAACGGGCACAGGATCAACATAAAAGTAATAGGGATTAACAATACAAATAAAACGGGATTAAAACAATGAATGCAAGAATCTCCGATAAATCCCCAAGCACATGCAAGGTCATAAAAAGGAACCCCCAAAGGGCCCCACTAATTACTAAGCAATCAAAATTCCCCAAAGCTGTATCAAAATCTATTCTATTCCCAACTTAACCAAAATCCACTAAACATGCTTAAAAGTAAAACACAACTTAATTAATGCTAATCGAGGTCACTCGGGACGGGGTCTTACAGCTGCATCGAGTCTCTTCCTCTCTACTTCTAGCTTTTCGACCTTGGAGCCACTTCACGGGCCCTCTCCAGGACCACTTGAACCCTCTGCGCAGTTTGAGAAAGAAGACAAGTGTCAGAAGAAAGCTAAACAAATGCTACTCGAAGATTTGCATCAAACATTCACCGAGAAGATCGACTGCAAAGATGAAGACAACAGTGTCACGTCGTCCGCTCCCTCATGCCTCTGCATATCGAGTGGCAGGGCGCACGCGTTGGCGAGAGCGGCAACGACCGACGGACTGCTAGTTACACGGTCTTCCACTGTCATGGGCCTCTCAGGCCCAAGCTGCAGGTTTGGCTTCCATAGAGCTGCCCTCGCAGGCTGAGGAGCCAAGGCTTGTCCAGGGCCTCTTTCTGATGAGCCCTTGCCCCGGTGCCTCTTCTCCCTCGGGGCCTTCTCTTTAAACCCTTCAGCAGGATGCTATAGAGCTCCCGAGCCGCGGCCCTCAGACCGCGACCTCTTCTCAGCCCGACCCCCTTCTTTTTGGGTCTCGGTGGAGTGCTGCCGAGCTGCACCAACATCAGCACTGGCAACAGCACTAGCAATTCCAGCAGCAGTGCCGGCGGCAATAGCAGCACCACCAGCGGCCGCAACAGCACCAGTAAAACCCATGGCACTCCCCGAGGCTATTGAGGAAGAGGGAGTTCAACCCCCAAAAAGTTTCGCCCCCAGGTTTTTCACCTACACAACAGGCCGCCCTTTTTCCATTTCCTTTCCTCTTTCTTCTTCATGGTTGGAGGGAGACGAATAGCTCTCAATGAGCTGGGCCAAATCAACAGCCTCCGAGCTGGCCGGCGCAAGCTCCTTCCTCTTGATGTACGTTGGGTACCTCGGCTCGTATTCGAGTAGGGACTAGGCAGCACGCCCGTTGTGGCCTTGATACTTGCGGACGAGTTTCATCCAGCTGTCGTTCCGCTTCCAGCCGGCACGCTCAGCTCCTAGCTTCCTCTGGCTGATCTCTGCACGACATAAGATAACATCAGCTTGGCAAGACAACAGAAGGAAGAAAAAAGAGAACACTCTGAGTTCAGAAATTACTTAGAGGAACCCCGAAGTGTCGATGAATCCTGTACAATTTCTCCGCCTCGGTCTCGTCCTTGCAGAACTCCCAGTTGCCAGAGACGAGCAAATGATCATCCCCGACGTGTTTGTTTGAGTCGTCCGGATCATGGACGAAGGGCTCCATTTTCGGCTTCCCCAGGAGATAGTAACTATGACCGTCCCCGGCGGTCTTGTAGTCATATACGTCCTCGATGTCATGGACATCGAGTTTTATGCCCAGTATCTTATTGAGCTCTGCAACGCCCATTATGACCTTGAAGCCATTGAGCATCAGCTGGCATGGGCCGAGGTGCTATGTCGCCAAGCAGGCCCTAAGCAAAGGGTGGACGGGGAACCTAACCCCTCCCTCTATTATCGAGACTAACGGAAATGGCATCTAGCCATCTCAGAAGGATCGACTCTCGAAGAGGTCCATAGGGTCATCCAGTTTCGTTGGGATATCCTCTAGGATCCCATACATCTCCCTGAAATAGGCCATGGCCTCAGGGGTCTCCCCCCAACTCCTATAAGATCCCATTCCTCTACGGGTGGTGATATCGAAAAAGGGGAAGGGACAGAAACCCTAAACCCTAGAGCAAAACCCCTAAAACAGAAAAAGGCGGTGTGCAAAGACAGGGACAGGGAAGAAGACTCACAAAAAAGGAGACAATCTCCGGGCTCCGATTTGCTAAGTCAAAACTTCCAGCAAAGCTCAGGCAGAGTTCTCTCCTATCTTGCAGCAGAGCTTTCTCTAATGAATGCCAAAGTGAAAGAGACGAAGGAAGAAGCGCCCGATTTATAGACGGTATGGCGCCCGTTCAAATTCCTGAAGGCATGCATTGCTTCAATTTTGTTGAATGACCAACCAGATGGAGACACGTGGCACTACCAGTTAATCTCGCACAGAGATTCAAACGCTACATTTATTACCTTGGGAAGGCGAAACATCAGCGTGCTATTTATTGCCTCGGGCTGATAAAGCGTCACCTACCTAATATTTATCACCTCGGGCAGATGAAGCGTCACCGGCGTGCTATTTATTGTCTCAGGAAGGCAAATAGACTGCATGATAAAGATCAGATGTCATCAGCCAACACCGTGATAAAATTCAATTGGTACCTCAGATCTCTGCAACACGATACTCAACTCCCGACCTCAAAAAGTTAGAGAACTCCAAAAGGTCGCGAGCTGGGGGGCAATTGTGTGGGGTGTTTTCCTAAGAGTAGGATTACACTAGTCTTGGTAGCAGTACCAACTCAGCTCATCCCGATCTCGGTATATATCCAAGTTTGGCCAGAGTGCCAAGATTCATCTAGCTCGGTAACGGTGCCAGCTAGACATCTCTTCTCAGCTCGGCGACAGTGCCAGCTTGCGCCAAGCTTGAGCCAGTCTAGGTAAAAGTACCGACTGGGCTCATCTCGGCCTCGGTATAAGGCACCTCGACAATAGTGTCAGGATGCATCCGAATCTAGCCTCAGTATCATCTTCAACTCGGTCCGTCCATAGAGATGAGTACTAGGCCATGATTGTACTTCCATAAAGTTATGGCTACGTTTGCAGAACGTGCTGACAGACAAGATAGGCGCCGGATAGTGATCTGTTGTCGTCTTGATCAATCACATCCACATTAATACCGAAGGTCTTCTCTTGATTCAACTAGACAGTATCTCCACCTACACCGACTAAGGGTGCGCCAGGTGAAATCTCTACTTATAGAGGGATACCAATCCCTTCTAAGGTACGCTGAATTACGCAATATTATGCAATAACACGCCATTATTACATATTGCAGAACGCGTTACAGAACGCTATGCATAAGAGCATACTTGCCTCTCATCTCCATCCTCTGTTCAGTGACAACACTAACTCAGGCATCGGAGAGCCTTCGGCTGACGGCAGCCAATGTCTCTGATCTCTATTTCTTCTCCCCTTTCAGGTTCTAAGGTGATCCATATTCCTCAAAGAAGCTTGAACAACAAATCACGAGTCTCACACTCACCTAATCTGAGTCCTTAACTTTTGGCACTCACAATTGGCGATACTTGCCTCTCATTTCCATCTTCTGTTTCGTGACAACACTAACTCAAGCAACGGATAGCCTTCGGCTGCCGGCAAACAGGGTCTCTGATATCTATTTCTTCTCCCCTTTCTGGTTCTAAGGCGATCCATCTTCCCCAAAGAAGCTTGAACAGCAAATCACGAGTCTCACACTCACCTAATCTGAGTCCTTAACTTTTAGGCACTCACAATATGTAACGACAATAAGGGATACAATCAAATGTATATAAATGCACTTTCTATGATATACGTTCAACAATTGTGTAGGTAAAAAAGAAAAAAAACATATAGAAATATAAAGCATACTTGATTTGAGAAAATGGAAGAGAAACTCTAGCAGTAACAATAGTAACATTGCATTTATCTATGTTTATATATGGGTGCATAGATGCTGAGATTTAAACATTTATAAAAGGGCTGAGTAAGGAGTCTCTAGACAGTTTTATGGTCATTGGCTTTCTTACAACCATTAGTCTTTTGTTAGTTGTTATGCGTAATTACGCTTCTCTATGGATGAGAAGCACCATTTGTATTTAACCCTTTTCATGAATGTCATTGTAGCTAAGTTGTCAGAACTACTGTTGGTTTAATGTTATAAAAGAATCCTCCTTGCAATTATAAAAACGTCTATATCAAAAAAATTAAATCCCATATCCTGCAAAAAGAAAAAAAAAGAAAAGAAAAAAAGAAAAGGTAACACACCAACAATATCACTAGAAGAAATTTGGGGTTTAAGGACGACACAAATTTGTCCCAATATGTACATATTTCGTCACCGAAACTAATTAAGTCAAAAATTTTTCGTCACCCGTTTTGTTGCCAAAGCCTTGTCGCTAAAAGGTATTAGAGACGAAAAAAAAAAATTCGTCATTGAAAAAGATCAATTTGTGACGATTTTTTTGTCTCCAATACACTTTGTTGGGAATATACTTGTAAGTAATTAGCGACAAAATATTTTTTTCATTAAAGGAAGAAATTAGAGACAAAAATATTTTTTCATAAATATAAGAATAGAGACGAAATAATTTTGTCACGTTTAATATAAAGGAAGATGAAAAAAATTTGTCAAAAAAGCTACCAGTGGATGACGATTTTTTTTTCTCCAATCGACTCTGTGGGAACATACTTGTAACTAATTAACGACAAAATATTTTGTCATTAAAGGAAGCAATTAGAGTTAAAAATATTTTTTCATAAATATAAGAAATAGAGACGAAATAATTTTGTCACGTTTAATATAAAGGAAGACGAAAAAAATTTGTTAAAGAAAGTACCAGTAGACGACGATTTTTTTTTGTCTCCAATCGACTCTGTGGGAACATACTTATAAGTAATTAACGACAAAATATTTTGTCATTAAAGGAAGAGATTAGAGTAAAAAATATTTTGCCATAAATATAAGAAATAGAGACGAAATAATTTTGTCACTTTTAATATAAAGGAAGACGAAAAAAATTTGTCAAAGAAGCTACCAATAGAGACAAAACACTGCACCAAAAACAGCTAACTGGAAGTTAATAAACAGCAGCATTCACGCCTATACACATTCATAGAAAACAATCACCAAATGGTTCACAAAATCTAAAATTGAAATCAATAGACTATCTTGAACTCAAATATTAAATTTATAATATTTGAATATCCATACATCACACATCCACCTCATATAACCTTCTAACTACTTTCATCCACTCCATTTCTAAAAAAAAAATAACAACCAAAGAGTCCATTCCATCACATTTGTTGTGGCTTTAACTTTTTCCAATGTTAATGTTTACTGCTAGCTGAGTCTAATTGTTATGGTGGAAAAAGCCCTCCAATTAACTTGTAGCATTCTTTGCAATGAACTACTTTTCTTGCATAAGTATATTCTTTTGAGCATCCTCCTTAAAAACAAAACAGAAACCAGGCTAAACAACAACAATAATAGAAAATGAGCAGCTCAGAAACTTGGTCATAAAGGGACAATCATCAAGTTGACACAAGCTACAAATACAAACATACAGAAGGTACTCACGGAGAAGAACAAAAATACAGGGCAGTCACTAGGTTTTCCCTGGGCTTCATTGTATCCGGCATCCAGCTTCTTATTTCCACTGGGTGTGCTGGACTAGATGTTATACTTGATACTCTTGTGAAAATTATCCTCGCTGTATGACTTGATAATGAAGAACCTTGCATCCAAGTACTTAATAGGGAATTCTGATCGGATATATTGATCCTTGTCTGGGACTATAGTCGATTTCTCTTTACTCCCATTTGATGTAAGAGCCAAAACAACGAAAGCCAACTACAAGACATGCTGTATTTGCGACAAAATATAAACCTCATAACCTTCATTTATTGCCCTCAAGAGACATCACTTTTCTTTTTCTAAGGTTGGATGAGCACCAGGTTTGGATAATATCTGTGAGAGGATATGTTGATCATAGGTGGGTCAGATGATCAGTAAATGAGCCAGACCATATATAAGAACCACCGAATACTTATAATCGATTTTAGAACCATCAATACACTTTCCAGTCACTACATTTAAAGTTATCACTATGACCTTTTAAATTCAACTATATTAAAAATATGAGCCAAAAGTAGAGAGATCAAAGCATGTTTTGCATTTAAATGAACGGCAGAGGAGATATATGACTAGAAATTATTCTATGATTTCATTCCAAAATGTTGATCATCATTCTCCATCCTTTTTCAATTCCTTGATAATACTCTGTTCATTGGTTGATGAGCTCTCACTCCCCTTCTCATGTAATGAATACATATATAATAAAATTAGTTATGTTTCATTGTTAATTTATGATGTGATCTTTATCAATCATAAAATACTGCAAGTGCACGGGTGTCTATATGAGACAGTGGCAAGAACGGATCGAACCCACAAGGAGCTAATTAAAGAAACTTTAAAATTAAGAAAAGTAATTAACTAACAATTAAGAAAAGTTTTGAGTTTTTAGATATAAAAATAAACAACTAATTTAGAAATTCGAAATCTACTAATTAATGAAGGTTATTAGAGCATAGGAATCCAATAAGCATCCACCAATTCTTTATCAAGTAACCCTAACTTGTTCCAATTTTTACTTCAAATCAAAGACAAATCAATGTTTTTAGTTTGGAAAATTTAACTTTTAAAATACCTTTTTAATCATAAAAAAATTCAAAACTCAAGACTTCCTTCATCTCATAAAAGAATAAAAATAATTTAAGCACCACCCATCAAAAGTAAGCATAAACCATCAAAAGATCTAAATCTTAAGCATGGCCTATCAAACTTAAGCATGAGTAGTCAAAAGCTAATTTTTGTTTTTAGAAATAAAAATAAAGATTTGCCTAGGGCACAAAGACAAGCCTATTAATCATTAAGCACATAATCATGGAACCCAAATTAGAATTACTAAACAAATAAAAATACGATTACTTACCTTCATCCATAACTCTAATCAAGAAAATTAGCCCGCCATTGCAAAGAATGCTTCTTGATTTATCATTAAAAATTGCATCTTTACAACTTCTTCTTCACAAATTTTCTCCTTCAAAATAAATCATTGAACATGGCCCAAGGCTACCAAAAATAAAAGTAAACTAATGGAAAAGAAAAAAAGAAGAGAGAAAGAAAGGACTAGCAGAGAGGGCTACACTGAGATGCTTGATGAAGAAATGCTTTATAGATGTTGATGCCTCCTTTTTAGCAAAGAATCTCCTCTCTTTTAAGACTTGTTTCCTTATTGGTAAAGATTTCTTGCTTAGGACTCAAGGTAGGCTTCACACTTGGAAAGAATTTGAATTGGAGAGGATTTGTTACTAAGTGTGTTCTCTTGGACTCCAAGTCTTGCCTAATTGAACTCCTCAAACATCTCTCAAGTTGCCAATTTTGAAAACTTTTTGTAATTCCCGCATAGAATTATAACATCCAACTTTCAGAGGTCATATCTCCCTTGATATAGCTCTGATTTATGAAATCTTGGGCTCCATAGATATCTACTCGAAAAGAGCTTTCCAACGGTATATAGATTGCACTAATTTGACACTTAGGTTGAAAGTTATGACCATTTCAATTTGTTTCCCCTAAAAAGTCCGAGAATAATTGTGCAATTAAGGGAACTTCTATTTTTGGCATCCAATGGGGTGTGTGGGACCCATGTTGGACGTTCAAGATATGTTTGGACTCTTTATTTGCTTTCTTATTTAATTATCTTCCCATATTTGACATGCTTCCTCACTTGCAACTTTGACTAGTCAACTCTCCTTGCAAAGTTTCCAATTTTCTCTTTCTTTCATGAAGGGCATCCCTGCCTTTGATCTCTCTTCAAGTTTCACCAGTGCAGTTCCCACTCTTGATTTCTCCTACATAAATAAAATTAAATAATGTCAATAATAATCAAGTGTGAAGAATCTAGATTGACTATGCATGGGACCTTACATGCCTACTTAATGCACTAAAAATATCTAACTTTCCAAAAATAACACAGTGTCAAAATTAGCAGGTATGCATTAGTGAAGCTAAAAAAAAAACTATTTTTTTGTGATGAATGAGATGAAAATTCCTAATTTCACAAAAGTCATGCAATCTAATGAATTTTGACCAAATTTGACTAAGATTCCAACTTTGATGCTCAAATGCATGAAATCATGAAATTAACTGTAATTCTATGAAATTAACCTAATTAAGTCCACAAATGCATATAATAAAATGATGAATGAAAGCTACAATTTTGTGGACTTATCACACCCCCAAACTAGCTTTTTGTTAGTCCTCGAGCAAAATAAGTGAAAAAGGAGAAGTTTACTATCCTAACAAAGGCATAAAAAAAAAATGTCACTTTCGTTGGCCCTCTCGACAACATTTAGCGTATGCAGCAAGCCCTTAAACCCCTAGGTTCCCCCTAGTGGACGAGTTATGCCTCGTGAAGGTTTGCAGTGAATATACCCATAAAATTCATTTATCCTAAAAAACACACAGAAATAAAAACAACTAAACTTTTTTTTTTCTTTTTCAAAAAGTAATCAAGTTACCTCGAATACTCTGTGTAACCCAGAATAGTCAAAATCTCAGACTTTTTAAAATTCGGTTCATCCTTCTAATTTCAAACTTTTCTTTTCTTTTGTTTTTTTTTTCAAACACCAAACTTTTATGTGCCTTGTGCAAGTGTATACATCCAATCAATCTTTCAAATGTTCCGCTATGATGTCATGAAAATAGAATTCTCCCTTAAATGCTTTGATCTTTCCTAGATTTAGTGGCTCATAAGTTCCCTCTCAAGGCTACTATGACAGCTTTCGCACTACTGTTTTTTCAAATGACACATTTTTTTTTCCTTTTTTCTTTTTTTTTCTTTTTTGCAAACACACACATGTGACCGTGCATTGCCTAGGTCTATTAAGCTTTCTAATTAATCGATGTAACAAGCATTAGGCCAATGTCTCCCAAACTAGATGTCTTTAGGGCACTAGGTATGTAAATACCCCTACGGGCTTACTGGCTCGGGTTAAAAAGGCTACGAACCCCAACTAGTCACAACTCTTTATTCTTTTCAAGACTTCTAAACATTTTTTTAGCAGTCCCTAAACAATAGGCAACCTTTTTCAATTCGCCCGAATTAATCCAATGGTGTTGGTTGGCCTAACCATTCCGATGAACCAGGTAGACTTACAAGGCTAGACTTCGGAAAGTCATCCCATCTTTCTTGAGAAACTCTAAATTAAACACCAAGGCTTCCTATCCAAAATCTTGATAAATGTATACGTGTTTCAGTGAAAAACAACATTTAGTACTATTTTGATATATTTTAGAAAAGATGAACCTTCATTTTACTTACTTCCACAATTTCCGAAATTCCAGGTTTTCGAGCATCGTTGAATTTTATCAATTCCTTTCAAAACTACCCTTTTTCTCAAAAATAAAATAAAATTGCACAAAAAATCTTTTCCTAAATTTTTAAAAAAATTAAAAGTTTGCCTAAAATTGGAAAAAAAATCACCTAAAAATTGGACAAGTGTGCTATGTCGCGACCCCGGAACGGATCCCCGGGCCCGCGACACATTGATATTGATTACGACTATTGAAGATTTTGTTTTCCCACAGGTTCCTGCGGTGAGGATTCCCAAAGACAAGCGGAATCTGACTCACACGTACAAGCTTTGCGGAAGCGTATAGCAAAACACATCAAGATGAGCACCAATAAAATATTTAAGTGCCATGACATATAATCACCAGTCATAGTATCAAAGAAAGAAGCTAACAAGGCATTCCCCTTATAATTCAAGTTACAAGACGAACAAGAAAGTAATTTAAGTTTAGTTACAGTTCCATAAGAGGCCAACAGAGGCCAATACACTTCTCCAAACTAATCAAAAGAAACCCCAACAAAAGATGACGTGACTCAAGGACCCGCCCGACGTCTAGATGACATCGTCGGGCTGCCACTCTCTCACAGGGGTTGGCTCACAAGCCTCCTCCTGACGCTCCTCCTCAAAGGTAACGTCTCTTGCACCTGGGCACCAACAAACAAGGGTCAAACACGATGGTTTGGCAGGTAATCAATTTAGGCACAAGCATGGACAATAACATTTTGAAAGCATATAAACAATACTTGATTTGAAACACTATATTGACTGAGGTACTAAAGCAAACTAGCATGAGTACAATATATATCATGAATAGTTACAATCCACAAAGAGCCCATCCTTTCTCTATCATTTATATAATGAAAAGAGCAAGCACGCACGACAAGCACGATATACATAATATAAGCACGACACGATTTCCCACAAAGACGGGAATTCCGGCCGCGGAACCGGACACGCACAATGTGTAATAAATACACGACCAGTCTGGAGACAGTCCACATGTTTAAAGACCCCCAGACAGTGGATCAAACTGAAAGGGCAGTCTAAGCTCAGTGGTGTTTACTTAATTCATGAATGCACAAAACACGCGAGATATTAACAAAACTTTTCGAGATAAAAAGGGGGAAATCACTTATCAAACATGATGAACACGACTAGCAAGGGCATAATTAATATGCATAACACGCTTAGGAAGTGATCCCCTTTTTCTTGAAACACGTCTTCAAAACTAGCTTGTACTTAACTTCAAAACGAGTACACGATGATATTCATCATATCACAAACCAAAGTACGAATACAAAGCCTATCAAGTTCATGCAAGGACCTTTGGTTGATCGTTGTGCAGCCGAAGCCCAGATGTTGGAATTAAAACAGAATTGGTGCCCCCCGAAGTTCAAGGGCATCTCAGGTTTCGAGTGCATAATATCAGGCTAAAGACCACTTAACATGTTCTAGTTTTCATTCTTGCAAAAACTCTTCAAAACAGGAAATTTGACATTTTCGGTCACCTCGCGGTCAGGTGTCGGCTAGCCGTACTAGGGTCTAGCGGCTAGCCGCCAGCTGACCGACAAGCTGACCGCTGGAAAGCCAGGTTTAGTGCAGCCCTCTGGAAAAGGAACCGAACTCACTGCGGTTAGCCGAACTGGGACTTGGCGGTTAGCCGTAAGCTGACCGTAGGGCTGACCGCTGAAGCCCAGTCTGAAATGTAGCTCTCGGGAAAAGGAACCGACAACGCGCGGTTGGCCAGCGGTTAGCCGAGATGGGGTATGGCAGCTAGCCGCTCGTTGACCGTCAAGCTGACCGTAACTCCCTGGCGAAATGTCAGCTTCTGGAAAGGGAACCGCCGAGCTCGGTCAGCTCGCGGTTAACCGAAATGGGGATTTCGGTTACCCGCCAGCCGACCGACGGCTGACCGAACTGCACGGGAAATGCAGTCCAGTGCAGATTTTTGCACATTTCTTCTTCCCTTCCTCTTGTTTCTCATTCCACTTGCACTCCCTGAGCCTACATGCTCTCCATGGGACAAAACACATATTTTTCCCAAATCTAGAACATTCAATCCAAAGAAAACATGATCATGAAACTTGTAAACATATTCATATGCAAAATTTCCAAAACAACAATGTAGCTTAAAATACACATGCACAATGGTCCTATAGAGATTACTTGCCTTGCCCAAATGCTAAACAATCCTTCTCAAGCACTTCTCTCAAGCTAATCCAACACTACAAGAAAACCCAAGAGAAAACCACACAACTTACTCAAAAATGGAACCAAGGAACCCATTTTAACAAAAGGGTTTGCAAACATGAAAAACATGATCTTGGGGAACCAAAATAACTCCAAGAAAGATATGAGTGGAAGCTCTTACCTAGAGAAGGTCAAACAAGAGAAGAGGAAGAAAATGTAGAGCTTGTCCCACAAGAAACTCCAATAAACTTGTATCAATGGAAAGCTTGCAAAGAGATGAAGAAGATGGTATTCTCAGAATTTCCTTTGGTGATCTCTAGCTATGTCATGCAAGGTGAGGAAGATGGAAAGAAACAAGAGGGATTTCAGCCTTAGGTCAAGAACTTACAGAGACTTGGTAAAGTGAATGAAAAGAGAGGGGATGGGGCTTAAGTGATGAGAATGGGCCCAAATGACTTGAACTTTGAAATGGCCAAAACACTAACTTGTGGGCCCCGGATGACTTCGACGAACAAGGATAAAACGATCGTCGAAATATCTAGTTTCCAAAAAGTATATTTTTGACATGGTTTTGAGATCTCAAAAATTGTGTCCAGATTTGTGCATAAAAGACAATTTTACCCTCTTTGGGCCAAAACATGGGTTTTTGGGCCTCAAATATGAATATGCTTAAAACGAAAGTTGCAACACGTCGGAACATCATTCAAATGAAATCAAAATCACAATCACACGGAAATCGATACGATCTTCTCAAGCTCACACGTGCACTCAGGCCTTCCTGAGCGTGTCTGACTGATACTAAATGTTCTCAAAATTCCCAAAGCTATGTCCAAGACTAAAACTAATTACTTCTAACCAAACAATAACTAAACCCACTTAGAACTAAACACATACCAATCGCACACTAATCGACTTGGTCTGGGTCGATGTCTAACATGCTAGTTCCCACCCCCAAACCTAAACTAGACAGCGTCCTCGATCTCGTGTATGTCATGTAGAAAATGATAATGTAACATGAGGAAAAAGAAATTGTAAGAGGTAAAGGGAAGAAGTTACCTGATGATTTTGCATGGCGCTCCCCTGTCCAAGGTAAGGGTAAAAATTGACAAAAGATAACCTAAACTAATAATAATATATATAAAAAGAAAGGAAAAGAAACTACCCTATTTGACACCTAACATGGAACCCACCTGGGTCCCAAACAAGCTTACCTTCCAAAATTGAGGTCAAGATCTCTCGCTTAGGTTGCCACCTGTTCTTTTCCATGAATGGGGTTGAATCTAGTAGTACACACACCATTTCAATGTGGCCATCTATATCAAAATCATGTCCAAAGTGGGCCAGACAAGCCTCTATTGGATCTTCAAGTTTCAAATGGGGTAAGTGATTTTCCACCAATTCATGAATGTAACTAACTTCAAAAACCCCATCATCCTCATTAGGAGGTTGCTTAGTCACATTAAAAATGTTCACTTGAACTGCCATGGTCCCAAAAGAAATTTGCATCACTCCATTCCTACAATTGATCAAGGCATTTGAAGTGGCTAGGAATGGTCTTGTCGCAACCCCGGAACGGATCCTGGGCCCGCGACGTCGTTTTCCCACAGGTTCCCACGGTGAGGATTCCCGAGACACGCGGAATCTGACTCACACGATCAAGTTTACGGAAGCGTGTAGCAAATCACATCGTGACAAGCACGAATAGAGTTTCAAGTGCCATAACAAATTAATATCAAGACATAGTATCATAAGTAAGGAGTTAACATGGCATTCCCATCATAATTCAAGTTTTGAAAATTAAGCAAAAGTAATAAGTTTGTTACATCCCAAAATAAGAGGCCAACAAAGGCCAATACAATTCTCAAAATAACAAAAGATCCCATGACAAATGAAGCACAATTCAAGAACCCGCCTGACGTCTAGTTGACATCGTCGGGTTGCCACTCTCTAACTGGGGGTGGCTCAAGAGCCTCCTCCGGACGCTCCTCCTCAAAGGCAACGTCACCTGCACCTGGGTACCAACATAAACAAGGATCAAATACGACGGTTTGACAGGTAATCAATTTAGGCATGGACATGTAAGTAGTAAGTGTTTAAAGAAACATATTAAAACATTTTGCTGAATTGGAAACAGTTACATGGCTAAGGTACATTTCAAAATACGAGCAAAGCTAGATGAATACATATAATATCATGAATAGTTACAATCCACATAGAGCCCATCCTTTCTCCATCATACATGATGACAAGAGTAAGCACGCACGACAAGCACGATACACATAATATAACAAGACACGATTCCCACATATACGGGGATTCTGGCCGCGGAACCGGACATGCATGATGTGTAATAAAATACACGATTAGTCTGCAGATCCACATGTTTAAGGACCCCCGAACAGTGGATCAGATTGAAGGGGCAGTCCAAGCTCAGTGGTGTCACTTGGATTCATGAATGCATTAAATACAACAAAACATAGCTTGAGCAAGTCGAACTTAAGAGGGGAATCATTTATCAAAACGAGATAAAACACGGTTAACAAGAGGCATAATTAATATGCATAACAACATGAAGAAGTGATCCCCTTTTTCTTGAAACAAATCTTTAAAACGAGCTTGTACTTAAAATTCAAAATGAGTAAACAATGATATTCATTGTATCAAAACTAAAGTACGAATACAAGGTCTCTCAAGCACATGTAAGAACCTTTGATTGATCCTTGTGTAATTGAAACCCAAATGTTGGAATTTAAAAGAGAATCTGTGGCCCCGAAGTTAAAAGACATCTCAGGTTTCGAGTACACAATATCATGCTCAAGGTCCCATAACATGTTCTAGTTTTCACTCTTATAAAACTTCTTCAAAAACATGCAATGGTGTCAATTTCGGTCAGCTCGGCGGTCAGCTGTCGGCTAGCGAAAATGGGATCTGGTGGCTAGCCGCAAGCTGACCGCTGGAAACCCAGGTTTGATGAAGCTCTCTGGAAAAGGAGCCGTAATGAGTTCGGTTGGTCAGCGGTTAGCCGAAATGGGGATTTCGGTTAGCCGCTAGCTAATCGTCATGCAGACCGAAACCCACTATCAAAATGCAAGCTTCTGGAGAAGGAACCGCCGAGCTCGGTCAGCTCGCGGTAAGCCAAAATAGGAATTTCGGCTAGCCGCCAGATGACCAGCGGCTGACCGAAACTGCACGGGAAGTGCATTTCAAGTCAGATTTTTACATTTCTTCTTCCAATCTTCTTATTTTTCATTCAACCTACACTTCCCTGAGCCTACATGCTCTCCAATGGATAAAACACACATTTCCTAGCACAAATTGAGACATCACATTCCCATTCTTCAATCTAAAACAAAATCCCTAAAATTTCCATTCAAGACATAGATTTCCAATGAAATGAAGAGAATGAAAAGAAAAAAAACCAAATGCACACATGCTAACATCCATCCTAGATTGTTTACTTGCCTTAGTCCAAGATGTCACAAACCTTTCTTCATGCACTTCCACTCAAGCTAAGCCAAAGACTACAAAACCCATGAAAAACCCATTCTGTGAGAACCCGACCCCTAATTTCCTGGATTAGTGTTGTTTTATTTGTGGATTAGTTTCTCTAAGAGGGTTTAGTGGTTGTTTGGTTGAGTTTGTGAGCTAGAATGGTTTTTCACTAGTTTTGGGGACTTTTGAGAGGTAGTGAACCTAGACAATGATCGTAGGGTCCTACTTGTTTTGCTTGATTAGCTTTGAGAGGTTCTTAGTGATTCCAAAAAATTCCCATCTCGGCTTCGTTTGACGAATCTCGTCGTTCCCTATAACTTTTGTGTTCACTCCGTACCCATTCAAAGCTCCGAAAATCATTTCTTCCAGCCCTGGGGCAAAAATCGATCCTTTCACATGAAATCTGGACCCAAATTTCGAGATCCCAGAACCATGCTAAAATTATACTTTTTAAAAACTAGATTTTATGAGAAACATTTTTCCTTTCTGCGCCAATCGCACTCGAAGCCCAGAAATCGATGTTTGAACCCTTGAAATCCCAAATTTTCCATTATTTCGACACCTTTGACCAAAAAGTTGACTTTTTCTGTGGACCCTGGAAGTATGTCAATACTGACCTTGTTGGAAACATAATCTTATGCTGGACACTTTTCATCTTTTAAGTTTCTTGATCCGAGGTTTGGAAAGCCCTCTAATTTCCATTGTAAGTTCTACCTAGTGTGGACCCCACCTCCACTTATTATATAACACCACCCTCTTTCTCCCTCATTTTTCCACTCTCCATCGACTGCAACTCTCTAGCTACAGTACCAGCAGCCATCCTTCTTATTTTTCTTCCATTTATCTTGCTATAATGGAGCCTCCAAGCCACCAATCCGACGAGGGAACTCCGGTAACTTCTTCCCCTTCACCTCCTCTCTCGTTTGACATCATTTTCGTGGGAAACCAAGGTGGGCAGGCCCTATTTCAAGCTTCTTCTTGTTGATTGATGCCCTAGAGGAAAGGACTCCTTCCCATTTTCTTTTTTGTGCAATGGCATCCCCTTAAGTTCTATTTCCAAGTTTGGTTTGAGCCCATTCCTTGTCTTTCATTGTTTCACCCATTTTAGGGTTTGTTTTGGGTGTTTTGCTTGTAGCTTTGGAGCTTGGATTTGGAAGAGTGTTTAGGCTTGATTTCTTGATTAGAAGACCTAAGGCAAGTGAATGAATGGATAAGTTTTGAACACTTACATGTTTCATGGAAATTTCTTGTTTTTGGCATTAATGGTTCTTAATGATTTTTACATATGTTTTCATAGTCTCCTTGTCTTGATTTTATCACTTTTGAAATGCATATTTATGAGTTGATTTCTCTATTATACCTCTTGATGAATGCATCTATTATGTTATTAAGTGTAGATGAATCTTATGAATTGTGGTTTCTCTCTCTCTCTCTCTCTCTCTCTCTCTCTCTCTCTCTTTGGTGATTGAATGTGAAGAGAATGGAGGTGTTTGGGGTGGATGTTTGTGAAAATTTTAATGATGAATTGGAGGAGTCTTGGACTCATTTTATTGTAGGAATGTAGGGGGAGTTATGTGAGGAATGGTTTATGGGAGAAAGGGCCCAAATCTGAACATAGTGGTGCTTTTCTTGCAACTGGCGGTTAGCCAGCGGTCACATGTCGGCTAGCCGCCGATCACCGCTAGCTGACCGAACCGTCGCGGTCACTTTTCCAGAGAGCACCTCTTTCCCGAGAACCTAGCGGTCACCCCCGTGGTTATCCAGCGGCTAACCGCCGAACCCAGCTGCGGTTATCCGTTAGATAATCGCACCACGACGGTTATATTTCCAGTAAGCTGCAATTTACGGCCCAACCACGGTCAGCTGCGCGGTCAGCCAGCGGCTAGCCGCCTAACCCAGTGGGGGTTCACCGCCAGCTGACCGTCATGTGACCGAAATTACCCAGAAACATACAAATGGAGAGAAATGACGAGTATTTTTGTCCCAATCATTTGTGAACCCTTTTAGAGAATGATTGGGACTGTTCATCTGGAGATGCGCATGGAGCCCGTTTGAGAAAGTGTAAGACCCCGTCCCGAGTGAACTCGATTAGTACTAATTAAGTCATGTGTTAGTTCTAAGCTTGATTAGTGATTTTGGCTAAGTTGGGTTTGGAATAACTTTTGAAATAGTTTTGGGGAATTTTGATTGCTTTGTGATAGTGGGACCCTTTGGGGGTTCCTTCTTTACGACCTTGCATACGCTTGAGGATTTATCGGAGATTTTTACATTCATTGTTTCAATCCCGTTTTATTTGTATTGTTAACCTCTACAACTTTCATGTTGATCCCGTCCCCGTTCGAGATCCCGAAACCCGATTTCATAGCCTTGAGGGCAAAACAGTCATTGTACACTAAATCTGTACCCAAAACTTGATATTCCCGAAACTTGCGAAACATATACTTTTTGGAAACTAGATATTTCGACGATCACTTCTCTCTTCTTCGTCGAATTCATCCGAGATTCCGAAAGCCAAGATTTCAGCCCTTGAATGTCTTAAGTAGTGGGACCCATCTCCATTTGCTTATATAGGGAGAACCCATCTTCATCATTTTTCCTTTTTCCAGCACAAAAGAACCTAGGGTTTGTTTGGCAACTTTTCTTCTTCTTCTTGCTCTCTCCATCTCCAATCCACACCAAACTTGCATCAATCAAGAAATGGATATCATCATCTTCTTCCTCATCACCATAACTCTCTATTGATACCATTTGTGAAGAAAACCCTCCATTCCAAGATCTTCTTTGAGCTTACTCTTGCCATTAAAGGACCTTACAAGTAAGTAACCCTTCCCTTCTTCTAGATTTGTATTCTTCTAGCCCTAGAGAAGCTCCATCTTCATTATTGTAAGGTTTCCCTTTCTATTTCATTGTTTGACCATTTTAGGGTTTGTTTGTTTTGGGGATTTTGCTCATAGCTTGAATCTTTGTCTTGGAAGAGTATAAGAGCTTGATTTGCTTATTAGAAGACCCAAGGCAAGTGGATGATTTGATTTTTATAAGTTTTTAATGATTTTGGTGTTTTCCACTCATGCCTATTTATTGCATTGGTTTGAAATAAATGTCCAAGATAAAGTTTGGTAGTGCATTCATGGCTTATAAGTGTATTGGTGAATGGCATTTATTTTCTTCTCGTTTGTACCAAATGTACTCTATTGTGAAATGGTTTCCTTCTTTCTTTCTTTGTGTGGGATTTGATGTTGATAGAGGAAGTGATGGAATGAACACATGTTAGGGTTTTGGAGAAGTATAGATAGGTCTATTGGAGGAGCTCTTAGCTTAGTTTGATTGCAAGGATTAAATGGAAGTGAGGAGAGTGGTTTTAAGGAGGGAAAATGGCTCAAATTTGAACACAGTGGGTGTTTTCCGCACTTGGCGGTCACCTGTCGGCCTGTCGTCTGGTGATTGGCGGCTAACCGCCAGCTAGCCGAACAGTCCGGGTTACTTTTCCAGAGAGCAACATTTTCCTCCTGAAAGCACGGTCAGCCTCACGGTTAGCTAGCGGCTAACCACTGAATCCTCGACGGCTAACCGCCAGCCAACTGACCCATTCGGTTGCTTTTCCAGAGAGCAACATTTTCTCCTGAAAATACCGTCAGCCTCACGGTTAGCCAGCGGTTTACCGCCGAACATATTGGCAGCCAACCACCAACCAACCGAACCATTTCGGTTACAATTCCAGTAACTTGTCTCTCTGTCAGGCCAACCGCGGTCAACCAGCGGCTAACCTCCTAACCCATCGGCGGCTAACCGCCATCTGACCACAAGGTAACCAAAATTACCTAGACAACCATTCCGGAGAGCTCCTCGCTCGAGCGAACCGGAGAGTTCGCTCGAGCGCTGAGCTTTGTCGGTCAAAGGAGATTCACTAGGCATTGTATGAGGCCACCTGAGAAAGAAACCATATCACGAAGATGTCATTCGAAGTTTTGAAAATTCAAAGTGTATAAGGAGCCCGAGATGTCCCAAAACTCAAAGAGTACCAAATTATTATCAGATCGACATACGGGATCCCTATTCACTTCAAATAAATCTTGAACCCGATACTTTACCCGAGATTTCAATTGTTCATTGTACTTCATCGATCCCGAGATCTATACTACATGTCTTGTTTTCCCGAAAGCATGGAATTACATTTATAATAGTTACTTATCTTGAAGTGCATTGCACGATGTGAAACGACAGTGTGCCCTTGAGCACCCCCGTCCTGCCCGTTTATTTATTTGTATTTGATTTACTTGCACATGTCTGGATTTATTATTTGACCTATTAGTCGGCACCACTAAGCTTGGATAATCCTGTTAGTCTGATCCACCGACTTGGAGATCCCCCTCTTGTCCCGCCAGCTGCAGTTTGGATCCCGCTACCTGGTTATTACCGTGGTCTTGTCCCGATGCCGCAGATTGCTACTGTGGTTCCCGATGCCCGACTCGCTACCGTGGTCATGTATAGTATATGTATATGTATTTATAAGATCCACTGTTTCTCCTCACCTCGAGTGACTGAGATCAGTGCCTAGTTCTTACTCTATCGCTTTAGTGATAGAGGACTTAGCTTCGTGTGGTTGCCATCTTGCTTGTTTCCCGTTTCCTTGGTTACCTGTACATGTTTTATAATGCATACTTGTATTTGAATAAATGTTTTATCTCGTTTATAGAAATTGCTAATTAAACAGGTTTAAATGCTATTGGAAGGTAAATTCATTTATTATCATATTTTCATTGTATTTTACCCATTTGCCAAACCGTCGTGTTTGACCCACTCTTTGGTACTCAGGTCCCGTTGTTGGTTATCCCGAGGAGGAGCACGAGGAGGCGGTCGGAGAACCGCTGCAGTTAGTTGAGTGGCATGCTGATGACGTCATTTAGACATTTGGTTGCTATGAGAGACTTATTATTTTGGGAAACTGTTTAACCATTCTTTGGATTGGTATTTTGTTTATATCGGCCTTTGTTGGTCTCTATTTTTGGGGAAATGTAATTAAATGATCTTTGTATAAACTTTAACTTACTTTTGGATAACATGCCAATGATCATTGCTCATTCTGATATGGTACTATACTTGTGTTATTTATCTTTATGATTTGAGATGGATTGAATATTTGATTTGCTACACGCTTCCGCACTTAATAGAAATGTTCATGTATGGTTGTGATATCCACACCGCGGACACCTGTGGGAAATTAAATAAGTGTGTGCACCTTGTGGACACGCTCTACATATTAACCATTCAATCACCACACCACCATCACCATTAATGTCCCGATCACGGATTAGGACCTCGGCAGCCCGGTCCGGGGTCGCGACAGAAAGAAACCATATTACGAAGATTCATTTGAAGTTTTGAAAACCCCAAAGTGTATAAGGACCCCGAAATGTCCCCAAACTCAAGGAGTACCAAGTTTTATATTTATTGACATACGGGATCCCTATTCACCTTGAACTAGTCTTGAACCTCGATACTTGTCCTCAGATTTCAAAAGTTCTATAGTATTTCATTGTTCCCGAATTTACACTACTTGACTTGTTATTCCCGAAAGTATTGAAAGTGTACTTGTAATAATTGCTAGCCCCGAAATGTATTGCCCGACATGAAATGACAGTGTGCCTTTGAGCACCCCCGTCCTGCCCGTTTATTTACTTGTACTTGATTTATTTACACTTGTCTTGATTTGTTATTTGACCTATGAGTTGGCACCACTAAGCTTGGATAACCTTGTTGGTCTGATCCACCGACTTGGAGATCCCTCTCTTGTCCCGTCAACTGCAGTTTGGATCCTGCTACCCGGTTATTACCGTGGTCTTGTCCCGATGCCGCATATTGCTACTGTGGTTCCTGATGCCCGGCTCGCTACCGTGGTCATGTATAGTATATGTATATGTATTTATAAGATCCACTGTTTCTCCTCACCTCGAGTGACTGAGATCAGTGCCTAGTTATTGCTCTGTCACTTTAGTGATAGAGGACTTAGCTTCGTGTGGTTGCCATCTTGCTTATTTCCCGATTTCCTTGGATACCCATACATGTTTTATACTGCATTTATGTTTTCAGTAAATGATTCGCTTCTTTTATGAAAGTTATTGATTGAATAGGTTGAATGCTTTTACACCCGTCTTACATGAATATATGATTTATCAGATATCTATGTTTTATACCCGCTTTACATGAATATATGATTTGTCAGATATCCATGTTTTATACCCGTTTTACATGAATATATGATTTGTCCGATATCCATGTTTTATACCCGTTTTACATGAATATATGGTCTGTCAGGTATCTATGTTTTACACCCGTTTTACGTGAATACATGATTTGTCAGATATACATGATCTTTCCACCCATTTTAATTATATACAACATTTGATCAAATAACATGATTTATCACAGGTTTTATTCTTCAGTATATTTATTATCTTTTCACTCACCTGCCAGACCGTTGTGTCTGACGCACAATTTTGGTACTCAGGTCGAGATTTGTTCGTCCTGAGCTGAGTGCTTTTGTTGGCTGTGGAGCCATGGGTTGAAGGTTGTTTTGTTGGCTATGTCATGTAGACATTGAGCTTGACATCGGAGTTGCGTCACATATGGGTAGTGGTTATGAGCTTGTTATTATATGGCTTCTATTAGCCTTTTCTTGGGATTCTTAATTAATGCACATTGATAATTTGTAATTTGAATATATATGGGAATGTAATATCCTGTTACTGTCAGCTCTGTACTTAGTTGTAATGGTTTATTCCAGTTTCATATGGTTCTTGATATGATAGCTTTATGCTAGCGGTTGAGTACGACGCGGAATCCGAGGGCCAGGGACTCTGGGTTGTAACGCCACGAAAGCTTCTGCAAAATACTCAGAGTGTGTTGGATTGTGTTGTCTTCACACACGCGGATCTTAGGAGAAAATATATTTATCCTTAATCCCATTCGTGCCCCTGAGGGTCTGGTTTGGGGGCGTGACAGACTGGTATCAGAGCGGACAAGTTTCTAGAAAATAAAATACTCTAGGACCCTTAAGACGTGTGATGAGGACTCGTTTAGCCGTGTCGGTTTTCTTTTGGCTAGCGATTGTTTCTGTGAGTTCATGCCTGTTTTTCTTCTAGTGGGGGAGACTATCTTTGTCTCGTTTTCTTGTCCTTGTTGTTAGGGAATTTGGGGGACCAAATTCTTTTCTAGTGGGGTAGAGTTTAATGTCTCCGTACCCACATTTAGTACCTTTTCTTTGTTCTCGCGTCAGAGAGTCAGAGTTTTGTGGAAGTAGCGTGTGTTTCTCGAAGGACTTTGGAAGAATTTTCAGCTTTTCAACAGATGGAGTTAGCGTGGGAATTTATAAGCAGTTGTTAATCAGCAAGGAATGTGAACAGTATATCAAGATCCAATTACAATTGAACGTGGACTATCAGAGGGTGTATTAGGCAAGTAAGTGTGGATTTTTGGATAAACTTGGATTATTTCCTAAGTCAGAAGACTCCATAAGCCGAATAAGTGGTAGACTTTATGAGGTTTGAGGTGATTTTTAGTGGTACAACTCCAAGAAGATGTGAAAAGTTAGAAATTTCTCAAGCATTAATGAACTTGTGACAGAGAATTGTTCGAAGAGGTTTAACAATTGCAGCTATGATGGTGAAGTCGACTCAGTAGGGTGTATCAGTGAGTGGTTAAAAGCATAGGAAATTAGTTTTCAGCAATAGTGTAGAGAGAGTTGTATGTGGAATTGATTGTTACCTGATCACATAATAGAGAAGATTTTGTGGATTTTACTGACTTGTAGAACATCAGTGTGGGCATAGTACAGATACGAGCAGGAGAATCATCACCTATGGACAATGACAGTCGAAAGATTCAGAGAAGAATGAGTTTGACAGAAGCACACCTCACAAAGTTTGGTCATGTGGAGTTGCATGACAGTTAAAGTGTTAGTAGGTCTAGTTAGAGCTGGAAACCTACAGAATTGTGAACCTTGTGTTTTCAACGAGCAGATAGAGATGGGTGAAGTGTTCAGAGGACCGTTTAAACATTTGATTGAATCAGCTTGGCATATGAAGAAGTGAAAGATTTCCAAGTCATTCACCTCGAAGATTGTGCATTGGCAGGAGACCTAATTTCGACAACTTTGACAGAGATGACAAACGTGTACCGAGGACTGGACAACATTGCCTAAAGTGAGAGACATCTGGTAATACTCAGTGTCACCAATTTTCCGAAGCCAAGGGTAGATAGAAGGACAATACTATATTTAAAAAAAAAAAAAGGTTAGAGATTTCCAGAATTTGATGAGTTTTGTCAAAGAGCTAATCGGGAATTTTCAACAAGTGCAGCCATGTGATGAAGTAGACCCAGCAAGATACGAAGCATTGAGAGTTAGATTTTAGCAGTTGACTACAGAAAGGATCTATACTTGAACGCCTGACAATGAAGATTTTGCAAATTTTATCGACATGAGGAACATTGGATTACAACATGCAAATACCTGGGGCAGGAAGTCAATTATTTCGGATTTTGTTGGGGGAGACAGATTCGGTGGAACAGTTGCAAGAGTGAATGCAGAGCTTCTAATACTGAAGAATGACGAAGGGACAAGAATGATAGTGTCAGAGACCGACTGTTGTGCAGTGGATCAAGAGCAACAAACAGAAAGAGTTAGAGCTAGCAAGAGCTCTCCTTGAAGATGGTGCATTTGATATGAGACCCTAACTTCAATAGTTGTGATGAAGTCGACAGAATTGTTCCAAGAATTTTCTTTGTCATGGTGCCTAAAAGCGAGAGACTTGGTGGAACTTAGAAGGAGTCAGAGTTCCTTGAGTAGTCAGATTGGAAGAGCAATAACAAATTCGAGCTAGTGGAAGAATGTTTGACGACTGTTGATAGTTGACTGAAGAGTTCTACAACGAGGATGACCCAGCGAGCTCAAGGTTTCCAGAGGACCAACTTGGAGCAATTGTTTGAGGTTTTTTTTTCGAAGTGTGGGATTAATATCCCCACTTATTTTTGGGTTTGTTTAGTTCATTTGGAGGACCAAATGTTCTAAGGGAGGGAGGATGTGAGAACCCGACCCCTAATTTCCTGGATTAGTGTTGTTTTATCTGTGGATTAGTTTCTCTTAGAGGGTTTAGTGGTTGTTTGGTTGAGTTTGTGAGCTAGAATGGTTTTTCACTAGCTTTGGGGAGTTTTGAGAGGTAGTGAACCTAGACAGTGACTGTAGGGTCCTACTTGTTTTGCTTGATCAGCTTGGAGAGGTTCTTAGTGATTCACAAAAATTCCCATCTCGGCTTCTTTTGACAAATCTTGTCGTTCCCTGCAACTTTTGTGTTCACTCCGTACCCATTCGAAGCTCCGAAAATTAGTTTTTCCAGCCCTGGGGGCAAAAATCAGTCCTTTCACATTGAATCTGGACCCAAATTTCGAGATCCCAGAACGATGCCAAAATTATACTTTTTGAAAACTAGAGTTTATGAGAAACATTTTTCCTTTCTGCGCCAATCGCACTCGAAGCCCAGAAATCGATGTTTTAACCCTTGAAATCCCAAATTTTCCATTATTTTGACCCCTTTGACCAAAAAGTTGACTTTTTCTGTAGACCCCGGAAGTATGTCAATATTGACCATGTTGGAAACATAATCTTATGCCAGACACTTTTAATGTTTTAAGTTTCTTGATCCGAGGTCTGGAAAGCCCTCTAATTTCCATTGCAAGTTCTACTTAGTGGGGACCCCACCTCCACTTATTATATAACACCACCCTCTTTCTCCCTCATTTTTTTCACTCTCCATTGATTGCAACTCTCTAGCTACAGTACCAGCAGCCATCCTTCTTATTTTTCTTCCATTTCTCTCTCTCTAATGGAGCCTCCAAGCCACCAATCTGACGATGGAACTCCGACAACTTCTTCCCCTTCACCTCCTCTCTCGTTTGACATCATTTTCGTGGGAAACCAAGGTGGGCAGCCCCTATTTCAAGCTTCTTCTTGTTGATTGATGACCCTAGAGGTAAGGACTCCTTCCCATTTTCTTTTTTTGTGCAATGGCATCCCCTTAAGTTCTATTTCCTAGTTTGGTTTGAGCCCATTCCTTGTCTTTCATTGTTGACCCATTTTAGGGTTTGTTTTGAGGTTTTTGCTTGTAGCTTTGGAGCTTGGATTTAGAAGAGTGTTTAGGCTTGATTTCTTGATTAGAAGACCCAAGGCAAGTGGATGAATGGATAAGTTTTGAACACTTACATGTTTCATGGAAATTTCTTGTTTTTGGCGTTAATGGTTCTTAATGATTTTTACATATGTTTTCATAGTCTCCTTGTCTTGATTTTATCACTTTTGAAATGCATATTTATGAGTTGATTTCTCTATTATACATCTTGATGAATGCATCTATTATGTTATTAAGTGTAGATGAATCATATGAATTGTGGTTTCTCTCTCTCTTTGGTGATTGAATGTGAAGAGAATGGAGGTGTTTGGGGTGGATGTTTGTGAAAATTTTAATGATGAATTGGAGGAGTCTTGGACTCATTTTATTGCTGGGATGTAGGGGGAGTTATGTGAGGAATGGTTTAAGGGAGAAAGGGCCCAAATTTGAACATAGTGGGGTTTTTCCTGCACCTGGTGGTCAGCCAGCGGTCACATGTCGGCTAGCCGCCTAGTGACCGGCGGCTAACCGCTAGCCGACCGAACCGTCGCGGTCACTTTTCTAGAGAGCACCACTTTCCCCTGAACCCAGCGGTCACCCCCGTGGTTATCCAGCGGCTAACCGCCAAATCCAGCTGCGGCTATCCGCCAGATAACCGCACCATGGTGGTTACATTTCCAGTAAGCTGCAATTTGCAACCCAGCCACGGTCAGCTGCACGGTTAGCCTGCGGGATGGATGGGTTTTGGAAAAGAGAGACCGGGATGGATGGAGGGACAAAAGGGGAAATTGGTTTTGGAAAAGGGGCATTGGATTGGGGGGAGGGGGGGATGGACGTTAAGGCCTGGGGGGCCCATTTTAGTCATTTAAAGGCTTTTCCAAATTAATACTTATGAGAGAGGAATAGGCTCAAGTGCGAATGAAATTGGCACCAACACAAATGAAATTGGCGCGTTATTTTGTCGGCCAAAATATTTGTCTTCCATAGCTTATCCTTATTAGTGACGAATTACGTTAGTCGCAAAAACAAATTATATTTTGTGACAAAATTGTTCGTCTCCAATGAGCTAAAATAATTCGCGCCAACACAAATGAAATTGGCGCCTTATTTTGGTGACCAAATAATTTCGCCTTCCATAACTTATCCTTATTAGTGACGAATTACGTTTGTCACAAAAACAAATTATATTTTGTGACAAAAATGTTCGTCTCCAATGAGCTAAAATAACTCGCGCCAAAGAAAATGAAATTGGTGCCTTATTTTGGTGACGAAATATGTTCGTCTTCCATAACTTATCCTTATTGGTGACGAATTACGTTCGTCGCAAAAAAAATTATATTTTGTGACAACAATGTTCGTCTCCAATGAGCTAAAATAATTGGCGCCAAAATGAAGTTAGTGCCTTATTTTTGCAGACGAAATTTTGTTTTCGTCTTCTATACTTTTGAAAAAAATGAAAACAAACGACAAAATTTATATTTCGTCCTCTTTGGGTGTTCTTTTAAGACAAAAAAAAATAATTCGTCACAACAGCCTAGATTTCTTGTAGTGTTATATCCAATCCAAAATAATTGGTTTGATGAGATACATCTTCTGAAAGTCCTGGGGATCCTAACCCTAGAGGGGGGGGGGGGTGAATAGGGTGAGCTTCAATTATGACCAATTTTAAACAATTTTAACTTCTTTAAAACAAACTAGTCACATGTGATGATTAATCATACAATATGCGGAAGCTAATAAATGAATCACCACAAGCAAGCACTACAACACCAAGGTTTATAGTGGTTCGGCCTCAATGCCTACATCCACTACCGGCTTGTGATCCAATAACCCCACCGGATTTCCACTATTTATGCTTTTTACTAGGCTAAACAATAATCCTTACAATGTTGTTTTTCTAGGCTAAACAACAACCTCTCAATGTGCTTTTCTAGGCTAAGCAATAACCTTTACAAGATGCTTTTCTTAGGCTAAGCAATAACCTTACAAGATGCTTTTCTTAGGCTAAGCAATAACCTTTACAAATGAATATTTCTCTAAGAAGGTGTCTTCACAAAAGAACACTCCAAGAGATACAATTTAAGCACAATGGAATTGCCTCTTAAATAGGCTAATGTGAAAGTGAAATTCCAATTACAATCATACACTAAAACAAGTTAAAGTGTGTGCACATGTGTATGAAAGTTTCTACTTCAATCAATTTCTACAATGATGCTCCTAAATGAATGCTTGATGCATTTTAAAATCAAAGCTTATAAAATGATGATTGAAGAGAAAACTAATCACATAAAAGATTCAAACAACTTTGAAGAAATGAAACAAACAAGTTGTATGAATGTTAAAGTCTAAGAACACATGTGATTAGGATAAGAGAGTTTGCAAACCAATCTAATTTACCAAAGATGATATTGAGTTTGCAACACAACTCTAGAAATCATGCATAAGTGAAAATACAAAGATTTAGGCATGCATGGATTTCATTTTAATGGAAATCAAAATACAAGTAAAGTGTACCTTTTTAAAACTCAAGTAATTGATTTCCAAATAGCCCTCTAGCCTTTCCAACTTCTTCCCCTTTCTTTGGCTCCAATATGGTCTCAAAGGTTCATGGTTCAAGCACCAAAGAAGGTTGGAAATGAATGGACTTTATAGTGAAAAACAGTCCAACGGCTAGTCCTCGGTCGACCTGCAAACAGGTCTCGGTCGACCGGGATCACTCAATGGTCATATTTCTGACCGTTGGGGCTCCAGGGGCCTTTTTGGCCTGCAGTGTTCCCGGTCGACCGGGACCACTGGGCCGGTGGACCAGCGACACTGCTGGTCGACTCCCCTGGACCAAAATTCCCAAAAATGCAACTTTTCAAAGTATTTCTTGGGGGGACTTTTGGCCACTAAATCAAGCTTGAATAACATGTTTTAGATCAATCTAAGATGATTAAAAACACGAAACACAAAGAGCCTAAAATGATTCGAAACTTTAAAACCAAAGGCTAGCTTGATTTCTAAAAACTCTTTTCTCAAATAAATGCATACAAAAATGATTCTGAAAGTATGCAAGGCACAAACCTAGATTCTCAATATGATTTCTCAAAAGTAATGCACAAAGAAATAGGTTTTCAAAAGAGTTTGAATTCTAAAATCAATGAATCCAAGTTTAGAAACAAAACATGCATAAAACAAAACTTTTACAAATCTTAAAAGCAATGCATGTATAAAACCAGATTTCAAGGTTTTCTAAAACAATGCAAGAGTGTAAATTCAAATGATGTGAATATGTTAATGCATCCATCAAATTGCAAATACAAAATTCCTAACAATCTCCCCCTTTGCAATTTGATGGCAACTTACTCATCATTGAAATAACACACTTAGTCTTCAGCTCCCCCTAAGCTGGACAAGTCTTGAAATCTTCTTGGATGCTCCTCCTCTTAGCTTGGGCTCTTGGGCTCTTTTCTTCAATCTTCTTGATGCTTGGAGCTTGATCATTCTTCAAGCTTTCTCTTCTTCTTTCCTCTCTATGGCCAAGCATCTTCTTTAGCTCCAAGCTTTCTTTCTTCTATTTGCTCTCCCCCTTTGACCATGCCTCTCTCTCCCTTTGGCAAGGTATGCATTCTCTCCCCTTGTAGAAGATCATACACAACACTCCCATTAGGAAGCTTGGACATTCTCTTCCCTTCTTGAGAACTTGAATGCTCTCTCCCCCTTTGAAGAGTAAGAGATCTTTGAGTATTTGAACTCTCTCTCCCCCTTTGACATTAAATTGCAAAGGTACCTACACACATGAAATAAGGAAAATACCTTTAGTAGCACCTGTTAACAAAAGAAATCGAAAATGATAATCATAACAGGCTATCATGTATGGAAGTTATCTCTAAGGGCTCAAAGGCAATCCAAGGGTCAATTTGATCAAAACTAATACTTCCTATGAAGGTTTACACTCCCCCTCAATCCATTATCTCCTTTTGTCAAACTTTTGACAAAGATTTAACTATTAGGTGCAAGAAGAAGATGGTTTAACCAAATGAGGGTCAATTTCAAGAGAAGAATTAGATTCATTTAACTATAAAGCTCATATGATCAAATTGCCAAAAGAAAGCAAGGTCTAATGGGAAAAGCAATCATGGATACCAATTGGAAAAACAAAGAATACCAATTGAGATTTAAAGATAAGTCTATTAAACACAATCACTCTAAAATGGATTTAAAAATATACCTATTAGGAAAAATCCAAATTAGAGCTATCCATGATATATGGGGTTTACTAAACATAGCATCAATCAATTTAACTATGAAAATCATATGCTATGTAAGTTTTGAAATCATTTCATTCAAACACTAAATATGACTATTAATGTGCACGAATGAGTGAAATGAAATTCAATCACGAAGCCAACCTCAACTAATAACCAATCAATATTATGAACACATAAACATGGTGGTCATGAGATATACCTATAAGAGCAAAAGAGGTGGCAACATGAACATTATGATGCTAATGGTGTGTGACATGGAACAAATATATAACTATCAAGCTCAATCCAATGCACACAAGGTCTATCACATACACAAGAAATCAAATCAATCTTAAATTATACCAAATGAAACCAATTGAATTTGACATGTTAAAGAGCAAGGATGTGACAAACACAAAATTCCAACAAGTATCATAATTGCATATTCATCACTTTTAAAGATATAACTAACAAGCATAGTGATGAACAAGGTAAATTAATGCAATGCAAAATTATATAACTTTGAAATGCATGCAATTTCCAAAGTGACTAAATCATATGAATTCAACTACTAAGATATCCATCAACCATCATAAATGCAAGGAATGGATTTCAAAGAGTTTCATATGATTAAGATCACTACTTATGAAGTTGAAACATGTATAAGGATGACATCTTTTAGAGAAACACATGCAACAACATCATAACCATCCTAAAAGATATGACTAGATTGCATAGAGGATGGATTTGGGTTCTAGTATGGTTTCTACAAATATTACTAAGATCACAACCATACATGGAACCAATAGTCATTTGCATATAAAAAGAATGTAAATAAATAAGCAAGGATGCAAACAACATTCATTTCCATTTCTAAGATAATGAAACCAAAAGAAAAGGAAATGAGAACATGGAACATGCTTAGATGATTATAGCTAATGAGGTCAAAGAGCATTTCCATTCAAACAATCTTCAAATCATTTTGAAAAACTAAATCCAACAATGAGCATAAAAAGAATGATTTTGAAGATCAATTTTCAACATTGTATTTTAAAAGATATAACTTAAATGAAACACATACAAGTTGATTTTTCAAAACAATGATTTTCCATATAAAAGTATAACTTAGAAATCCATGGAAAAACTTGAATTGATTCAAATCATTTGTTCAAATAATCTTACTATGACATCTACAAAAATGATTCAACAACAATTGACCATGAAAAATCTAGCTATGAAAGCTTTTAAAAACACAATCAATTAATCATGTAAAGAAATGCAATGCAAGACATATGTGTGCAAAAAGCAAATCAAACATGATGAAATTATAATCAAATGATTTTGAAAACCATGATATGTAACTTAGAATGGTGCATGAAAACAAAATCAAATGATCGTAAACATTGCATTTAAATAGATGTAACTATATAGAAACAAAATGCAAATGCAACATGACCAACAATATGATTTAACTTAAAAAGAATAGGTTGGTCAAGAGGGTTCAAGGCCTTAAGGTTTGTCTAAGTGAAAAACTTTAGGAATCCACCTAAGGTCTTGAGAGGGTTGAACTTTGAGGTCTTGTTTGGAAGTCTCACCAACTAAAGGAGATTTAACTTGATAAATTTTCAATTTGAACTTATCACCATGATATTTAGATTTGACTAAATTTAGCTTAGATTAGTGATTAGTCTTTTGATGTTGGTGAGTTTGTTTCTTAGGGGATTGTTTCACTTTTCTTTTCTTCTTATTTTCTCCCTTTATTTGACTTTTGAATTTTAAATTTAACTTTGTTACTTTATTCAAAAGTTCTTTCATGGGTTTATATAAGGGAGATAGGTTGAGAAGCTTTTTGTTCATAGATTCTTTTAAGCTTGGTTTAACTTGTTTAAACTTTTTAGAATCTATCTTAGGAGACTCCATTTTAAATGATTTACCTTGTTTAGTCTTTTTGGAGTCTTCTTTGATTTTTAGTGTCTTACCCTTCATAGATTTAGGTTTTACATTTTTGAGTTCAAAGATGGGTTTAGACACATGGCTTCTTTTTCTTAGATTGCACTCAAACGAAAAATGCCCTTCAATGCCACAATAATTACATTTGGTTTTGGGCAAAGGAGAAAGAGTGCTAGAGAAAGAGGACTCACCTTTCACAAAAGTGTTGGTGAATTTAGGGTCATATGACATATTCCTAATAAATCCAAGACCCGTCCTATCTCCTTTAGATTTACCCAATCTAAATAATTTTTCAAATTTATCTTCTCCTTGGGTAAATTTGCACTCATACTTTTGTTTATAGCTTTCAAGTTGAGTGACTTTGGTTATAAGGATTGAATTTTCATTTTTGACTTTTGAAAGTTCATTTTCAATTTCCTTACATTTGCTTAGCTCTTCATTGGCAAGTTTTGTGAGAACCCGACCCCTAATCTCTTGGATTAGTGTTGTTTTATTGTGGATTAGTTTCTTTTAGTGGGATTAGTATTTGTTGGGTTGAGTTTGTGAGCTAGGATGGTTTTTCTTCTAGTTTTGGGCTTTTGAGTGCTTTGGTAGCTTGTGGGGCCCTTTAGGGGTTCCCTTTTCGGCTTTGCATTTACTTGTGAGATTTTTCCGATTTGTTTCGTATTGTGTTTTGGCCCGTTGCATTCATCTTGAGGAATCCTACAACTTTCATGTTGATCTCGTATCCATTTGAGAACCCGAAACCCGATTTCTTGGCCTTGAGGGCAAAACAGTCATTTCACACCAAATCTGTACCCAAATCTCGATATTCCTGAAACCCGCGAAACATATACTTTTTGGAAACTAGAAATTTCGACGATCATTTCTTCCTTCTTCGTTGAATTCATCCGAGATCCCGAAAGAGATGATTTCAGCCACCCAAGTTCTTTAAGTTGTGGGACCCAAACCTCACTTGCTTATAAGAGGAACCCATCTCCTTCATTGCATCCCATTCTCCATTTTTCCAGCACAAACCAGCAACCTAGGGTTTCTCTTGTGTTTCTCTTCTTCTTCTTGCTTCTTCATCTCCAAGCCACACCAAGAGTTCATCAATCAAGAAATGGAGATCACCAACCTCTTCCTCATCTTGCAAGCTTTCCATTGATACCATTTGTGAAGAGAACCCTCCATCACAAGACTTCCTTTGAGCTTACCTTGTCCATTAGAGGACCTTGCAAGTAAGTGTTCTTCTTCATCTTCTAGATTTGTAATCTTCTAGCCTTAGAGAAGCTCCACCTTGATTATTGAAAGGTTTCCTTGTCATTTCATTGTTTAACCCATTTTAGGGTTTGTTTTGGGGGTTTTTGTAGAGATTGTGGATCTTGAGCTTGAGAGGTGATTAGGAGCTTGATTTGCTTGATTAGAGTCAAAGGCAAGTGGATGATTGGATCGTTTTGATTATTAACATGTTTTGTGAGAAAAATCTTGTTTCATTAAGGGTTTTGGTGATTTTAGTAGTTGTCTTTACTATGATTAATATTGATTTCGAAATGTGCTTATTGATGAGTTTATTTCCTTCTTGTTCATGCTTGGAAAATGTATGCATCATATTGGCAAGGTTTCAAATGGTTTCACATGAATGAGTTTTCTCCACCTTGAGATTTGTTGTGAATGGAAAGAATGGAAAGAGAGGAATTTGAAATGAGGAGCTCTTTAGCTCATATTATTGTCTTGGAAACATGTGTTTTAGTCCTCTTGTTTATAGTTCTATGTGATTGTTTAAGTGTTGGAAAGGAAAGGAAAAAGGAAGGACAAATCAGTGTCCCGGACCTGCTGCACGCCCAGGTCCGATCGATCGGACCTACAGGCCGATCGATCGGTCTGTCTTTTAACTGTAAGGCTTTTTGG
Source organism: Cinnamomum chago (assembly GCA_038049695.1). Lineage (NCBI taxonomy): Eukaryota > Viridiplantae > Streptophyta > Magnoliopsida > Laurales > Lauraceae > Cinnamomum > Cinnamomum chago. The sequence goes on from CP142451.1 coordinate 55,627,661, forward strand.
GCCGATCGATCGGACCCTGTGCATTTCTGGTACAGAAATTTGAGTCCAGTGAAATTTGATAAGCAATAACCTTACAAGATGCTTTTCTTAGGCTAAGCAATAACCATACAAGATGCTTTTCTTAGGCTAGCAATAACCTTTACAAATGAATATTTCTCTAAGAAGGTGTCTTCACAAAAGAACACTCCAAGAGATACAATTTAAGCACAATGGAATTGCCTCTTAAATAGGCTAATGTGAAAGTGAAATTCCAATTACAATCATACACTAAAACAAGTTAAAGTGTGTGCACATGTGTATGAAAGTTTCTACTTCAATCAATTTCTACAATGATGCTCCTAAATGAATGCTTGATGCATTTTAAAATCAAAGCTTATAAAATGATGATTGAAGAGAAAACTAATCACATAAAAGATTCAAACAACTTTGAAGAAATGAAACAAACAAGTTGTATGAATGTTAAAGTCTAAGAACACATGTGATTAGGATAAGAGAGTTTGCAAACCAATCTAATTTACCAAAGATGATATTGAGTTTGCAACACAACTCTAGAAATCATGCATAAGTGAAAATACAAAGATTTAAGCATGCATGGATTTCATTTTAATGGAAATCAAAATACAAGTAAAGTGAACCTTTTTAAAACTCAAGTAATTGATTTCCAAATAGCCCTCTAGCCTTTCCAACTTCTTCCCCTTTCTTTGGCTCCAATATGGTCTCAAAGGTTCATGGTTCAAGCACCAAAGAAGGTTGGAAATGAATGGACTTTATAGTGAAAAACAGTCCAACGGCTAGTCCTCGGTCGACCTGCAAACAGGTCTCGGTCGACCGGGATCACTCAACGGTCATATTTCTGACCGTTGGGGCTCCAGGGGCCTTTTTGGCCTGCAGTGTTCCCGGTCGACCGGGACCACTGGGCCGGTGGACCGGCGACACTGCTGGTCGACTCCCCTGGACCAAAATTCCCAAAAATGCAACTTTTCAAAGTATTTCTTGGGGGGACTTTTGGCCACTAAATCAAGCTTGAATAACATGTTTTAGATCAATCTAAGATGATTAAAAACACGAAACACAAAGAGCCTAAAATGATTCGAAACTTTAAAACCAAAGGCTAGCTTGATTTCTAAAAACTCTTTTCTCAAATAAATGCATACAAAAATGATTCTGAAAGTATGCAAGGCACAAACCTAGATTCTCAATATGATTTCTCAAAAGTAATGCACAAAGAAATAGGTTTTCAAAAGAGTTTGAATTCTAAAATCAATGCATCCAAGTTTAGAAACAAAACATGCATAAAACAAAACTTTTACAAATCTTAAAAGCAATGCATGTATAAAACCAGATTTCAAGGTTTTCTAAAACAATGCAAGAGTGTAAATTCAAATGATGTGAATATGTTAATGCATCCATCAAATTGCAAATACAAAATTCCTAACATCTTCATCCTTCTAAGAGATATCCATTTTAGATACCTTCTATTTTTGTATGTATCTAAATTTCTTCCCATCATTTAAGATCAAAAAAAGATAAGCCCATGAAAAGCTTGCCTGTAATGAACAACTCTATAAAAAAAAACTACATATTTTAAAGAGATTTCCTCTTAGGAGCCTACATATTATAATCCGAACCGTCCAAAAACAAACCCTTCATATTTATTGGGGCCTACATATTATAATCTGAACCGTCCAAAACAAACCCTTCATATTTATATGTGATACCTTAGAATTCCACCTCAATCCAAATTCCTCATTCATTGATGAAAAGCATGATAACAAAAATGAAAGAGTCAATCCAACTATGGAGAAAATCTGGACTGATTTAAAGTTGGGGGATACATCATACAGGTGGGGCTAGAATTTGGATCTAAGATTTGAAGCCACTGAACTGAATCAATGAAACTACTTCCAATGCTAACCAAGTTACAATATAGATGGTGAATTATAAAAAAATTTATTAGAAATTAAGTGGATTAAGACTTCAAGCTATTGATAAATTGAATCCCAAATCAAAATAGAGTAGATTGTCCGATATTGTAATGTAGATAACTGACCCATAATCAAGATTGCTATGACCTAGATCGCGTAATGCAGGAGATGATAACCCAAACTGTTCATCTCTAGCACATCCTCCCCTAAACCTGTAGATGTAGCAATCACTGTTCCTTCTACTTTGCTCCTGCCAAACAAATAGGCCATGTGGGTGATCAGAAGTGCCACCTATTTTAGTGGTTGAATCAATGGCACACATGCAAAAGACTTGAAAAAAAAATGAACGATAAAAGAGCAATATTTACATTGGTGAGTTTTCACAATATTTACATTGTTCACCATTGGCACTTTGGGTAACCCAATTTATGCCCCTTGATCGACACTTAGATGTGTAAAGCTTAACCGCAAGACTACGGTGTTGTCAAGTAGTAAAGGACTAAAGAGTCCGGGTTATCGATCCCATGAGGAGAGGATGGAATAAGCAATGAATCCAATTAATGTAGAATTGAACTAAGATATGTAGCTAATGTAAACAATTGAAGTGAACAATTGTCATCAGAGGAATCGACAATCAAACGCGAAACATGGTCAGCTACCACGTTTTCAGACCCCTTTTTATCCCGTATCTCAAGATCAAATTCTTGCAAAAACAGTATCCACCTGATCATCCGAGCCTTGGCATCTTTCTTGCTCAACAAATATTTCAATGCGGCATGATCAGTGAAGACAATTACTTTTGGCCCAATGAGATAGGATCTGAACTTATCCAATGCGAAGACGACAGCCAGCAATTCCTTTTCAGTGGTGGTATAGTTAAGCTGTGCGTCGTTAAGGGTCCTACTAGCATAGTAGATGACGTGAGGCAATTTGTCTATCCTCTGTCCCACTACAACTCCAAAAGCATAATTGGAAGCATCACACATCAATTCAAAAGGTTTTGTCTAATCAGGAGGACGGATAATGGGTGCAGATGTCAACTCTCATTTCAAACGATCAAATGATTCTAAACATGTAGCAGAAAAATCAAAATTAACATTCTTTACCAAGAGATCACAGAGAGGGCGAGCAATCTTTCTAAAGTCCTTGATAAATCGCCGATAGAAGCCTGCATGACCCAAAAAGGCTCTCACCTCTCGTACAGTTTTAGGAGGGGGCAGGTTCACAATCAAGTCGACCTTGGCTTTATATACTTCAATGCCCTTACTCTACACAATATGACCCAAAACAATGCCCGATTTGACCATAAAATGACACTTCTCCCAGTTCAAGACCAGGTTCTTTTCCTTACATCTTTGTAATACCAGGGTCAAATGGTGTAGACAACTATCAAAACTCGAGCCAAAAACAAAGAAGTCATCCATGAAGAATTCCAAAAATCTCTCCACCATGTCTTAGAAAATGCTCAACATACACCTTTGAAAAGTCACAGGTGCGTTGCACAGGCCAAACGACATACGCCTGTAGGCAAATGTGCCAAAAGGACAGGTGAAGGTTGTTTTCTCTTGGTCCTCGAGGGAGATATTAATCTGGTTATACCCTGAATAACTATCCAAGAAGCAATAGAAAACATGGCCGGCTAATCTTTCCAACATCTGATCAATGAATGGTAATGGAAAGTGGTCCTTCATGGTCATTGAATTCAATTTTCTGTAATCAATATAGACTCTCCAACCTATTTGAACACGGGTTGGGACCAGTTCATTGTCCTTGTTGGTAACAACGGTTACGCCAAATTTCTTGGGTACTACTTGGACAGAACTCACCCATTGACTGTCAAAAATTGGGTAGATAATGCCAGCGTCTAAAAGCTTGATTACTTCTCCCCTCATTACTTCCTTTAGGACCGGATTCAGTCGCCTTTGTGGTTCACGAGATGGTTTGACACCTTCTTCCAGATGAATCTGGTGTATAACTATAGAGGGACTGATTCCTTTAATGTCCGAGATGGTCCAACCTAGGGCACTCTGATGGTCTTTCAGCACATCCAGTAATTTCTTTTCTTGCTCTTCCTCAAGGTCTGAGGCAATAATTACTGGGTTGTTAGCAGAGGGCCTCAAGTAGGCATACTTTAAATTCTTGGGTAATGGTTTGAATTCTACCTTGGGTGGCTCAACAATGACTGATTCTTTTTCGACCTTAGATTCAGAGGTGGATGTAAAGACAGACTCAATTTTCTGCTCCCATTGGCCAAGATTCATCAGCTGGACCGAATCCAATAATGCATTAATTTCGTACATGGACCCGTTGATGTCTATGTTGGCATTGAAGTGAGCCAGACATTCTTCCAACGGATCTGTGTAACATGATGATTGAACTATTTGATCAACTAATGTGTCAATCATGTTCACTTCCTCATCATCATCTAGGTCTGATGTTTGGAGTCCGTTACGAAAAAACATTCAACTCCAATTTCATGTTCCTGAAACTAAGTGTCACAACCCCATTCCTGCATCTAATCACTGCATCTGATGTTGCAAGGAATGGTCGACCAAGAATGACAGGAATATGTCGGTCGGGGGTTGCCTTTGATTCGGTATCTAAAACCACAAAATCAACTAGAAAATAAAAATCCTTAACTTTTACGATCACATCTTTGATAAGTCCTTAAAAATGCATATTTTCATACACATTTTAGATCATTTTAGGGACTTATTAATCCAAAATAGTCTCATTTAAAAAAAATCATGTTCTTATGCATTTTGGGTTTATTGTAGTGCATTCATGCATAATGATGTGCATTTTAATTTAAGGGCCCACTATCATGCATTTGTGATTTTTATTCAAAATTATTATTTAAAATTGTAATCCACTTTTGCTTGTAGGAAATGGATGAAATGGGTCCCACAACCAAGGAATGAGATAAAGAAAGAAATTGCAAGGAGAAGAGATAAGGCCTCCCCTACCCTACATAGGCCCTACATAGGCCTCCCATACCCTATGTAGGCAACCCATGCCCTACATAGGCCTCCCATGCCCTATGTAGGCAACCCATGCCCTATTAGGCATTCCATGCATGCTCTATATAAGCATCACATGGGATGTTCTTTCCCTCTTCTTCTCATGGAAAGTAACTCTCTCTAGCCTCTCTTCACTCCATCCTCTCCATTCTCCTTCTCCTCATTATGTTCCTCAAGGAGGCCTAGTCCTAAAGCCACACTACTCTCTTGGGATTTCAAATCTAAAAGAGGTTTTTCCATCCTAACATGTATTTCTCTATCATTTTTATTTTCCATCTTATGTAAATGAATCTACATGTTAGTAAAAGTTATTTTTTTTAATATTCTTCTTCTTATGGTTTATGCTTGATGCTTTATTTATGTTGCTTATTTTTGTGTTTGGATTGACAACCCAAGTTTATGAGGGCATATTTGAAGTGATTCTAAATTGTATTAAGAAAGAATTTTTGAGAAGATAATTTCACTACTTGAACTACATTTAAATCCTTCACAACTACATTTACTTTTCTTCACAACACTACATTTAAATTTAATTAGTTTCACTACTTTTACTTTTTGCAACACTACTTTTATTTTCCAGCAAATTCTTTTATTTCTTGCACTTTAAGTTTATGCATAATTTATTTCTTCATAATAATTCATGCATCATAATTAGAAATTGCATTAGAATAGGTTTTGTTTCTGAAATCACAATGTTTAATGAATGATTAATAATGCTAATTTCGGACTTGGTACATAGTTGAAAATCTACACATTGAAAAAAAACTGCACTGTCTCAGCCGTTTTGGTTTGACTGTGTTCCAAAAGTATGTGATTTGAAAACCAGGTAAAAGATGTTATTTTTCCTTGAAAGTTAGCAGAATTAAAGTAAGGTATAAGGACTCTGAAACCTCAGAATTTCATCCAAATATAACCTTGGGAACCGTGTCAACCAGAGGCACAAAAAGGGGTACCCAGCAAGGTCATGCCAGATTTCAGCAGCATAACTGGTTCAAGTAGGCATCTTGTTGCATTCGTATCTTTTGAACTCCTTTTCTACTTCTGTTTATTTTGTTGTGTTCATGAATCATCAAGGTTTGAATTCCAGACATTAAGTTTTGGTTTAGAGCATCTTAGGTAGGTTCTCCAGTCCAGTGAAAACAAGCCTGTGCATAAGGTTTTTCATACTTGGAATTTTTCAGAGTGCATAAGATTTTTAGGAACTTGTCTAGAATTGCATTGTTTACATGTAGGACCTCATAAATCATTCATATTTTCATATAATTTATTTTGGTAAGTAGGATATAATTTAGGAAATCTTAATTTGATTTTTCTTATTAAATTGGTTGTTTGATTTGTGTGTTCTTTTGCAGGTTTTTAGATATTCTAGGATTGCTTAGATTGGGTTTCCATTAGTAGACTAGGTCTTTTATTTTTGGAAAGAATTGTAATTAAACTTTTTACATTCAGTTATTTTAAAAAAGTTGATGTAATTTGATTAGTTTCTTATTTAGGCTAGTTTCAGAGTTTAATTAGGACAGGTTAAAACTTGGAAAGTTTCTTAATCAACATTGCTCCCTGTGGATCGACCTGGTCTCACCAATTTATTACTACATTGTAGCTCTACACTTGGAGCTCGCGATCAAGTTTTTGGCGCCGTTGCCTGGGAGCGCCATATAAGGTAACTTTTCTAACTTTCTGGGTGTGCTATTTTTGGCATCTTTTTAGATATAGGAGGTGCATGCATGGAATGTTAAACCGCCCTAAATTGGATTAGGAAATTGCATGGATTGCTAATTAGAAATGACACATCATTGAATTTTTAGAAACTTTCTAAGAATTGGCAAAGTTATGTTATTTGTCAACTTGTTTTGAATCCTTTTGGAAGAAAGTGAACCTACGTGACCTAATCGTTGTCCTTGATTATCTCGGTGCCGAAGCAAAGCCTTGTCCAGAGTGTGGAGACATCTAGACTGTTCTAGGCAAGGGTCCTTCAAACGGGTCCATTTGTGATCCTACCCTTACCTAGGGGCTGAACTGGCCGGGTTGGTTTCATAGGGCCGGAGTAGTGAACCTAGGGAAACTTTTCAACCTTAGGATATTAATTCAATTGTTTCTTTTGTAGTTTAGGTTTTTCTCATTTGTTTTTCCAAAAAAAAAAATTCTAAAAATCGAAAAGAAAGTACAAGCTCTCTCCAACTTGCTCAGACCATTTGTGCATGAGCAAGAAGTCCAGTTGGCAAAGAGACTCAGCGCATCGGTTAAAAAGAAGAGAGTCCCCAATCAAAGAACTTATGAGAATCGACGACTCTCCTCAATCTCTGAGTCCATCGAGATTGTCTAACATGTCGAGTGGGTCAGGTAGCAATCCCAACAATGGTGGGCCTGCCACAAATCCAAATGGGGACCAACACGGTAGGGAAGTGAACCAGCCACCAAGGAAATTATGTGATCTTTTGAACCCCGCACGACACACCACACCACCGTGCATTTTGTTACCCGCCATTGTGAGTCAATATGAAATAAAACCTGGTATGATCTAACTTCTACCCAAGTTTCACGTACTAGAATCTGAAAGTGCATACTTACATTTGAGGGAATTAGATGAAGTATGTGCTACACTTCAACTGCAAAACATGGTGCCAGATGTGAACAAACTCAAATTATTTCCTTTTTCTTTAATGGAAAAAGCTAAGGCTTGGCTGTTAGGGATTTTGTGTATTGCAATTTGATGGATGCATTATCACTTTAGCATCATTTGAATTTTCACACTTGCATTGATTTAGAAAATCTTGAAATCTTGATTTACACATGCATTGTTTTTAAGACTTGTAGAAATATTGTTTTGTGCATGTTTTGTTTTTAATCTTGGATGCAATTAGTTTTGAAAAGAAATCTTATCAAATCAAGCTAGCCTTTGTTTTATATCTTTCAAATCATTTTAGGCTTTTTATGTTTCATGTTTTTAAACCCCTTAGTATGATTTAAAACATGATTCCAAGCTTGATTCTGTGGCCTAAAAGTTCCCACAAGAAATATCTTTGAAAAATGCAAATTTAGGGAACTTTGGTCCCAAGCCCGGGTCGACCCGCAGTGTGGCCGGTCGACCGGCACCGGGTAAAGAGCCGTTGCTTCTTTTTCAAACGGTCAGTTTTATAACCGTTGAAGGCCAGGTCGACCGGGGATAGGGAAGGTCGACCGGGGAGACGCATGAACTCAATTTTTGAGTATAAATACAAGTTCATTCCTTTGGAAAAGTTGTTGAAAAAGAGAGGAACCAAGAGCCACTCTTGAGGTGTTTTGAGGCAAAGAAAAGGGGATGAACTAAGAGAGACCAAGGGGTCATTAGTGAAGCTAAAGCTTGGATCAATGAAGTTAAATCTCTAAGTAAGCTTTAATTTTACTAATCATATGTTATATGCTTTTTTTAAATTATTGGTAAATGAATTTTAGCATTATAACTATGATGTGCTGAATCCATTCTTCTTTTAATCTTTGATCTAAGTTGGATTGGATTCTTCACTTTGATTTCAAACCGAGTTTGTTTCAAAATCTTCATTAATCATGCTTAGCCAAAATCTTTGATTTTAGCATGAATCATTTACTTGGTTGAATCTTTAATTGTTGTTTTCATTCATTTTAACTTTAATTAAATTTGTTTAGTTTTGAAAACAACATTTCACATGCATCACATGTGTAGAGCTAATTAATTTCAAACAACTTATGAGCCTTTGATTTTGATATCATTAACAAGTTTGTATCCATACATGTGATTTGCATTTCACTTCAATCAAAATCTTTTATTTGCCTTAAACTTTTAAATGCTTTGAGCATATACTGATTGAGCTTTCTTTTTAAACTTGATGGAAGTTATCACACACACACACACATCATGAGCATACATCTTTGCATTCATTTAGTGTTTGTATGAGTTGATTTTTCACTTTCATATCCGCCTATTTTAGAGGCAAATATATTGAGCTTTAATTGTATCTCTTAAAGTGTTTGTGTAGACACTACATTGAGAGAGAATCTTTTTATTGTAAAGGTTATTGCTTAGCCTAATAAAAGCATTAGTGTAGAGGTTATTGCTTAGCCTTGGAAAAGCATCTTGTAAAGGCTATTGCTTAGCCTAGAAAAGCACATTGAGAGGTTGTTGTTTAGCCTAGAAAAACAACATTGTAAAGGTTATTGCTTAGCCTATTGAAAACCATAGATAGTGGAAATCCGGTGCGGTGTGTTAGAGTTTTTGTTTTGTTGCAATTTGATAGGATGTATTCATTTTCATAAGCTTGTCCTCTCATTCATTCATGGTCTTTGTCTTAGGATCTTCATGCATATTTCTCTTTCTTAATCTTTGTTTTTATCACTTGATTTGCATGTTTTTCAATTCAGGTTTATCTCTTAAGATCATGGAGTTTTTGTTTTCAAAAATCATCCAAGCTTTCCAAAGTTTCTATCTTTAAAATCATTATTTTGATTTGGAGTTTTCATGACTTTAGAAATTCAGTTTTCATCTTTTTTGTGTCATGAATTCATGCTTGGTTATGTGCCTCAAAGTCCCCTGGAAAGGTGCCCTCCAAAGTTGCAATTTTCTAAATTTTCAGATTTCTGGGCACTCTTCAGGTTGATCTGCCAGTGTGGCCGGTCGACCGGGCCAAGGTACCCGGTCGACTGGGCACACTGTAGGTCATCAGGGGATTTTGAGCAGTAGCCTCTCCAACGGATCTTTTTCTTGCCGTTGTGTGTACCCGGTCGACCGGACCCTGTTTCCAGGTCGACCGGGGACTAGCCGTTGGGAACTTTTTCTTTATAAAAAGTGGCTTTTTGTTTGAAAAAAGTTGCTGACATTAGAGGGACTTTTGAGGCCAAGGGTTAGCAACTTCTCAAGAGCATCTTTGAAAGGATTATGAAGCCATTCCCTTGATTCAACCTTTGATCTTCAAATGGGTGTGCTTTCTTTAATCCTAAGTCTTTTAAAATCATGTTTTGTTTCACTCTTTTGATTTCTTCAATGCATGATTAACAAGATGCTTTTCTATTAAAATGTTGACCTTCATAACATGCTTAGTACTTTAGAAATCACATGAGCTTTATGAATGCAACATATTGTCTATGTTACACATGATTTTGTTTTCTTGTTTCAAAATCAACTTGTTAGACTTTAGATCATCTTTTTTGAAATCAAGTTAATTTTCATTGTTAGATATATGTGTTAGACATACAACTCTTTCTCAAATATTTGATTAACATCTTTACATCATTCAAGGTTTTATCTTTTCAAAGAGAGAAAGAGAAATTTCTAGAAAATGCATCATTCATAGACTTTGTCATTATTATGCATATTTCTAGGAGTTGAGTTTTCACTTTCTAATTAGCCTATTTAGAGGCACTCCATTGCACTTACATTGCTCTCTTAATCCATGCACTCATAGGCATATTTCTTAAGAGAAAAATTCTATGTTGTAAAGGTTTATGCTTAGCCTTGAAAAGCATATGTTGTAAAGGTTTATGCTTAGCCTTGAAAAGCATAGTGTTGATTGTAAGGTTTGAGGTGATCCTAAACCTTAGTTGGAGTTAGTGAATACCGGTAGGTGTACCGGGAGTGGATGTAGGCAATTTGGCCGAACCACTATATATGCTTGTGTTATGGTGATTGTCTTTATGCTTTCTTGTCATGAATGATGCTTTCTTGGTTGATTTATAATTCCTCTTCAAAGCATAAGAGACTTAAAAGCAAAGAGAATTAAATTTGGTCTAGGTTTTTGAGCTCACCCTATTCACCCCCCCTCTAGGATTTGATCTTGGACTTTCAATTGATATCAGAGCCTAGGTGCTCTTGTTTAGGTCTAACAACCTAGTGTTAGAATCCTTAGAGTGAGTTTTTTCTTTTGTGGTCGCCATGCAATCCCAATTAGGAGAAGGTCATGCTACTAATAGACCACCCTTGTTTAATGGCTCCCATTACCGGTATTGGAAGATTAGGATGCAAGTCTTTCTAGAATCTCAAAGTCTAGATGTTTGGAATATCATTGAAGAAGGGTATCATGAACCCATTATCACTGAACAAGATTCGAAAGGACATGTCATATCTATCAAGCATAAGCCTAAGAAAGACTGGACTCAAGGAGAGAAAGATAGGGCAAATCTAAATGCTAAAGCTAAAAATGCCCTGTTTTGTGCTTTGTACCTAGAAGAGTTCAATAGGGTAGTAAATTGTATTACTGCTAAGGAAGTGTGGGATACCTTAGAGACCACTCATGAAGGGACCAATCAAGTCAAAGTAGCTAAAATCCAAATGTTGTCTACTAAGTATGAAGAAATCAAAATGCAAGAGGAAGAAACCTTTGACGAGTTCTATACTAAATTCATGGAGATTGTTAATTCCCTCATAGGTCTAGGAGAGAAGATGGATGGGTCCAAAGCTGTTAGAAAAATATAAAGATCTCTCCCCAAAAGGTTCAAACCCAAGATAGTAGCTATAACTGAAAGTAAAGATGTTGACAAGATCAAAATAGAAGAACTTAGAGGAAATCTTCTCACTTATGAATTAGATTTTGAAGTCCCTAGCAAGAAGAAAGGTGTAGCTCTTAGCTCCCAACATAAAGAAAATGACAATGAGAGTGAGAGTGATGATGAAAACACTATTTTGCTTGCTAAGAAGTTTAAGAAATTCCTTAAGAACAAAAAGAACTATAAATATTCTGAAGATTCTAGAAATGAAAATTTTCAAAGGAACTCAAGGGGATCTTTTACCAAAAAGGATGTGCAATGTTACAACTGTAAGGGATTTGGTCACATCGCTCAAAATTGTCCCTCCCCTAAAGAATCTGAAAAGAAAGATAATAAAGGAAAGAAAGTCTTGAACATAACTTGGGATGATGATGAAGATGAAAGTAGTGACAATAATGAACCTCAAAATGATGAAGATAATGATAACTCCACTTCTTGGCTTCTCTTTACTCCCATTGAAGAAAACAATGATCATAATGTGTTAATAGAAGAAGTAAATGATGAGAATAGTGACACTGATATTCATCAAGCCTATGAGGAACTATATGAACTATGTGAAGTCATAACCAAGAAAAATAAAAGTTTAAAAAGTGAATCTAAAAGGCTTGTGAATGATCTAAATGTTTTAAAAGATCAATTAATCTTGAAAGACAATGAGATAAGAAATGTTCAATCTAAGTTGACTACCTCTAATGGCAATCTAGCTAAAGCTGAAAAAGAAATTCATAAATTACAATGTCTGCTAGAATCTAGTCAACAAGAATCAGAATCTCTACAAATGAAACTTGAAAAGGGAAAACATGGTGTTGAAAAATTTACCTTGGGTAATGACAAATTCTATCAAATGTTAGAAATGAACAAAATCTTTGGTAACAAGAATGGTATAGGTTTTGAATGCTCTTCTAGTAGCAAGAAGAATAACTTTCAACATAGTACTAGGACCCATCTCAAACCTATAGATAGAATATTCTTTTCCTCTAGATGGCCTTGTCACTTTTGCAATCAAATAGGTCATCTAGTTCCAAATTGTCCCTTTAAGTTTAGGATGTCTCAAAATCATCTTTCTAGAGCTCATTTTAAGTTTATTCCCAAGACCTCTACCTCTATTTTCATTAAGGCTACTTGGATTGAAAAAGAGAAAAGTGTCAAGAACTTTCTAGTTCAAACCGCTCTTAAAGTTAAAGAAAACTCTAGATGGTTTTTGGATAGTGGTTGCTCCAAACATATGACTGGAGACCGTTCTAGATTTATCACGCTTGAGAACTATGATGGAGGAAATGTGTCCTTTGGAGATAATCAGAAAGCTCAGATTATAGGAAAAGGCTGTGTTGGAGGAGATCAAATGCCTACTTTAAAAGATGTTTTCCTTGTGGATGGTTTAAAGCATAATCTCTTGAGCATAAGTCAGTTATGTGATAAAGGAAACAAAGTTGTTTTTTATAGCAAATCTTGTAAGGTTCTGGATGAGAAATCCCACAAAGTCTTACTCACTGGATTATGTACTAAAGATAACATCTACACCATAGAAGAATGTTGTGAAAATGAATCCATGTGTTTAATGTCAAAAGTTCAAGAAAATCAGTTGTGGCTTCAAAGAATGGGACATATAAATTACAAACTGATGAAGATCTTATCCAAGAAAGAGATTGTTAGAGGAATACCCAAATTAGATGATTACAAATCTGAATTGTGCAAGGCTTGTCAAATGGGTAAACAGATCAAGAAAAGTTTTAAAGGTATAAAAGATATATCCTCTACTCGTCCTCTTGAACTCATTCATATGGACCTCATTGGACCTGCACCTGTTCAGAGTATTGGTGGGAGAAAGTATATCCTAGTTATGGTTGATGATTATTCGAGATTTGGATGGGTAGCCTTTCTTTATACAAAATCAGATGCAGTAGATAATATCATAAGGATTTGCAAGAAAATTCAAGTTGAGAAGGACTGCACAATTAAGAAGATAAGAAGTGATCATGGAGGCGAATTTGAAAATGAAAGATTTGCAGACTTCTGTGAAAGCCATGGGATCAGTCATCAATTCTCTGCTCCAAAAACTCCCCAGCAAAATGGAGTAGCTGAAAGAAGAAACAGAGTTATTCAAGAAATGGCCAGAACCCTTCTTAATGAGAAAAATCTCCCGCGCAACTTATGGGCTGAAGCTATAAATACTGCTTGCTATCTTATTAATCGTGTTTATTTGACTAAGAACACTAACAAAACCCCTTATGAGCTGTATTTTGGAAGAAAACCAAATTTGGGTTATCTTAGAGTGTTTGGTAGTAAGTGCTATATTTTAAGAGATAGAGAGCAGCTTGAAAAGTTCGATTCCAAATCTGATGAAGGGATCTTCTTAGGGTATTCTTATAAAAGCAAGGCTTATAGAGTGTTCAACCTCAGATCGATGGCTGTTATGGAATCAGCTCATGTTGTTTTTGATGAGACTAATCAAATTAAAGAGGCTCCTCATGATGAAGAAGAGACCTTAGTTGAGCAGCCTATTTCATCTGAAATTGAAGAAGAAATCCCCTCAGTCCCTACTATGCCCACAAAGTTATTAAGAAATCACAACTTGGATAATGTCATTGGAGATATCACAAAAGGAGTCATGACAAGAAGACAGGTTCATAATCTGTGTGCTCACTATTCCTTTGTTTCTCAAATTGAGCCCAAGAACTTCTCTGAAGCAGAAACCAAGTCTGAATGGATTGATACCATGCAAGAAGAATTAAATCAGTTTAGAAAGAATGATGTATGGGATCTTGTACCTCTTCCTGAAGGCAAACGCCAAATTGGCACCAAATGGATTTTCAAGAACAAGCTGGATGAATCAGGAAATGTTATAAGGAACAAAGCTAGACTTGTAGCCAAAGGGTATGCTCAAGTTGAAGGAATTGATTTTGAGGAAACCTTTGGCCCAGCAGCTCGGTTGGAGTCTATTCGAATTTTATTGGCTTATGCCAGCAGCATGAAGATTAAACTGTTTCAAATGGATGTGAAGAGTGCCTTTTTAAATGGTGAAATTGAGGAAGATGTGTATGTTACTCAACCTCAAGGTTTCGAGGATCCTCATCACCCAGAATATGTTTTTAAGTTGAAAAAGGCTCTCTATGGATTGAAACAAGCCCCAAGAGCCTAGTATGAAAAGCTTACAAGTCACTTACTTGAAAATGGATGTGAATGTGGGAATGTGGATAAGACTCTCTTCATTAAAAAGGCTGATAAAGATATTCTCATTGCTCAGATATATGTTGACGACATTGTTTTTGGATCAACATCTAATCAACTTGCTCAAGGATTTTCTAAGTTAATGAGCTCCACTTTTGAAATGAGTTTGGTAGGACCCCTTCAGTTCTTTCTAGGATTACAAGTTAGTCAGACTGATCATGGTATATTTCTTAGTCAATCCAAGTTTGCTTTAAAAATAGTGAAAAAGTTTGGCTTAGGAGAATCTAAGACTAGTTGCAATCCCATGGGCTCCACTACTAAAATCTCTAGTGACCTTCAGGGTAAGAAAGTTGACCAAAAACTTTATAGGAGCATGATAGGAAGCCTTCTCCATCTCACTGCTAGCAGACCTGATATCTCGTTTAGCGTTGGAATATGTGCTAGGTATCAATCTGACCCCCGAGAGTCTCACATTAAAGTTGTTAAACGTATCATAAAATATATTAATGGGACTTCTCACTATGGTATCTGGTATCCTCATGACTCAACTCTGCAATTAATTGGATATAGTGATGCAGATTGGGCAGGATCAATAGATGATAGGAAAAACACTAGTGGCTGCTGCTATTTCTTAGGGAACTGCTTAGTAGCCTGGCATAGCAAAAAGCAAAATTCTGTATCCTTGTCTATTGCAGAAGCTGAATATATTGCTGCAGGTAGCTGTTGTGCCGAACTGTTGTGGATGAAACAAACTTTGTTAGATTATAATGTTCCACAACAATGCATGCCTATCATGTGTGACAACTCTAGTGCCATTAGTATTTCTAAAAATCCTGTTCAGCACTCTCGCACTAAGCACATTGACATTTGCTATCATTTCTTGCGTGATCATGCTGACCAAGGCACTATTGAGTTAATGTTTGTTCCTACAGATACCCAATTGGCTGACCTATTTACTAAACCCCTTGGAAATGATCGTTTCATAAAATTGAGACATCAATTGGGCATTGGCCCTTGCCCTGAATTCTAAATTCTTGTTGGCTAATCACCTGTTACCTCATTTTATTTTTATATCTCTTATAAATAGGTACTACTAACGAGGTTGTATGTTTTATCTTTGATGGGCAGGCTCCTTTGCAATTAGATGTCAAAGGGGGAGAGAAAATATCAATTGTTCCTCAAGGTGTTCACCAATTGAGGGGGAGAAGATTCAAAGGTCGCTTTTGTTGAGGGGGAGTAGCTTTGCCTAGAGTGTTATTTTGTATAGCTTCTAGGTTGGTCGTCGTATGTCGTCTCTCCTGCAAGGAAAAACCAAAGCTCCAAAATATCCAAATGCTCCCAAATATCCAAAGCTCCTTAAATATCCAAAGCTCCTTAACCATCCAAAGGAGTTGCTGTTCAAGATTCAAAGGAGATTGAGAGAGTTCAAGCTTCAAGAGTTGCCATCAAATTGCAAAGGGGGAGATTGTTAGAGTTTTTGTTTTCTTGCAATTTGATACGATGTATTCATTTTCATAAGCTTGTCCTCTCATTCATTCATGGTATTTGTCTTAGGATCTTCATGCATATTTCTCTTTCTTAATCTTTATTTTTATCACTTGATTTGCATGTTTTTCAATTCAGGTTTATCTCTTAAGATCATGGAGTTTTTGTTTTCAAAAATCATCCAAGCTTTCCAAAGTTTCTATCTTTAAAATCATTATTTTGATTTGGAGTTTTCATGACTTTAGAAATTCAGTTTTCATCTTTTTTGTGTCATGAATTCATGCTTGGTTATGTGCCTCAAAGTCCCCTGGAAAGGTGCCCTCCAAAGTTGCAATTTTCTAAATTTTCAGATTTCTGGGCACTCTTCAGGTTGATCTGCCAGTGTGGCCGGTCGACCGGGCCAAGGTACCCGGTCGACTGGGCACACTGTAGGTCATCAGGGGATTTTGAGCAGTAGCCTCTCCAACGGATCTTTTTCTTGCCGTTGTGTGTACCCGGTCGACCGGACCCTGTTTCCAGGTCGACCGGGGACTAGCCGTTGGGAACTTTTTCTTTATAAAAAGTGGCTTTTTGTTTGAAAAAAGTTGCTGACATTAGAGGGACTTTTGAGGCCAAGGGTTAGCAACTTCTCAAGAGCATCTTTGAAAGGATTATGAAGCCATTCCCTTGATTCAACCTTTGATCTTCAAATGGGTGTGCTTTCTTTAATCCTAAGTCTTTTAAAATCATGTTTTGTTTCACTCTTTTGATTTCTTCAATGCATGATTAACAAGATGCTTTTCTATTAAAATGTTGACCTTCATAACATGCTTAGTACTTTAGAAATCACATGAGCTTTATGAATGCAACATATTGTCTATGTTACACATGATTTTGTTTTCTTGTTTCAAAATCAACTTGTTAGACTTTAGATCATCTTTTTTGAAATCAAGTTAATTTTCATTGTTAGATATATGTGTTAGACATACAACTCTTTCTCAAATATTTGATTAACATCTTTACATCATTCAAGGTTTTATCTTTTCAAAGAGAGAAAGAGAAATTTCTAGAAAATGCATCATTCATAGACTTTGTCATTATTATGCATATTTCTAGGAGTTGAGTTTTCACTTTCTAATTAGCCTATTTAGAGGCACTCCATTGCACTTACATTGCTCTCTTAATCCATGCACTCATAGGCATATTTCTTAAGAGAAAAATTCTATGTTGTAAAGGTTTATGCTTAGCCTTGAAAAGCATATGTTGTAAAGGTTTATGCTTAGCCTTGAAAAGCATAGTGTTGATTGTAAGGTTTGAGGTGATCCTAAACCTTAGTTGGAGTTAGTGAATACCGGTAGGTGTACCGGGAGTGGATGTAGGCAATTTGGCCGAACCACTATATATGCTTGTGTTATGGTGATTGTCTTTATGCTTTCTTGTCATGAATGATGCTTTCTTGGTTGATTTATAATTCCTCTTCAAAGCATAAGAGACTTAAAAACAAAGAGAATTAAATTTGGTCTAGGTTTTTGAGCTCACCCTATTCACCCCCCCCTCTCGGATTCGATCTTGGACTTTCAGGGTGACTGGATCACAAGCCGGTAGTGGATGTAGGCATTGAGGCCGAACCACTATAAATCTTTGTGTGGTGGTGTTTGCTTGTGGTGATTTTTTTATTAGCTTCTGCTTGCTTGTGGTGATTGTTTTATTAGCTTCCGCATCTTGTTTGAAAAATGATCACTTGTGACTAGTTTATTTTTAAGAAGTTAAAATTGTTTATAATTGACCACTAATTGTAGCTCACCCTATTCACCCCCCCCCTCTAGGGTTAGGATCCCAGGAATTTCATTGGCTCCACACACTTAGGCCTAATTCAATTAATACATGGAATGCCTGTGTCATCGAATTACTTAAAAAGTTCTTCCCACGGCACAAAACCAACACCATAAAGAGGGACATCATAATGTTCAAGTAAAATCAGAAAGAGCCTTACTTTAAGTGTTGGGAACGCTTCAACGACTTGATCCTTGCATGCCCAGATCATGGGTATGAAACACACCGTCTCATTGAGATCTTCGTTGAAAACCTCACTCCTGAGACGCGTCAATTTATTGAGATGATGTGCAATGGTCAATTCGATCAGAAAACACCAGGTGAAGCGTGGGCATTTTTGTAATTGATGGCAGAAAATGCACAAAAATGGGCCTCCTCTGAGGGGGTAGATCATTCTAGGGGGTTGAATCAGTCTAAGAGTGGAGGTCTATATCATGTGAACAACTAGATAGACATCCAAGCCAAACTCACGGCACTCACGAGAGAAGTCGAAGCCCAGAGATTTGGAAAGAACAAGGATACATTCATGGTTTGTGAAATTTGTGCTTCCGAAAATCATATGTCGTTAGATTGTCCAACTGGACTTGCCTTACAAGAAGCAATTCAGGAACATGCTAACGCTTTGAATTCTTTTCAAAAGCCATTCAGTACAAATACTATGGGGAACACATATAATCCTTCGTGGCGAAACCACCCAAATTTCAACTGGAGGAATGGACCAAATGCTACTCCTGAGTATAATCCCCAAAGACCATCAAATTCTGGTGCATACGTGAATCCACAGCATAATACATCTTATGCACCGCAGGCCCATAATAGGTCATTGGAGGAATCACTCAATACACTGATACAATCTCAGCAGCAGTTTATGCAGAGCCTGCATAATAATCAACAGATTATTCAGAATAACTAGCAGTCTATTCAAAATAATTAACAGGCTATCCAAAGGTTAGAAATCTCTATCGAGCAAATCAAACGTAGCCTTCAAGGTCATGGGAAAGGAACCTTTCCGGCCCAACCCCTGCCAAACCCCGAAGGCCAGTTTGAAGTGTCCGACGTAACTGACCCTAATTATCAGGAGCATGTTCGAGCTGTCACTCTACGCAGTGGCAAAGAGCTTCAAGAGATTATGAAAAAACATAAACATGTCTCCTCGGATTCAAATGAAAAAATTGAGAAAGAAAAGGATAACACTAATGCAAAAACTGCTGTTGACACTGAAAAAGGTCCTGACCCCACGATTACCAAACCCGATGCCCTTTTCCCTTTAAGGTTGACCCATTCTAGACAAAAAACCCAAACCAATAGATTTTGGATGTTTTCAAAGAAGTTAGGATCAATATTCCTTTGCTGGATGCCATTAAACAGGTCCCCACCTACGCTAAATTCTTGAAAGATCTTTGCACTGTTAAGCGTAGGGTTCATGTTCCAAAGAAAGCATTTCTCACTGAGCAGGTCAGTGCATACCTGACTCAGACCACTCCTCCTAAATACAAAGATTCGAGATGCCCCACCATCCCATGTGTTATTGGAAACCACCGGATAGGTCAAGCTTTGCTAGACCTTGGAGCGAGTGTAAATCTATTACCCTACTCTGTTTATGAACAACTGGGGCTTGGTGAGTTAAAACCAACCAGAACTACTCTTCAACTCGCAGATCCATCTGTTAAGAAACCGAGAGGGGTAATAGAAGACATTTTGGTGCAGATTGAGCACTTTTACTTCTCAGTGAATTTTTACGTATTGGACACTGAGCCGATACAAAATGAAAGTGGTGAAATTCCAATCATTCTGGGAAGACCATTCTTAGCCACTTCCAACGCACTGATCAATTGCGGGAGTGGAAGGCTCAAATTGTCTTTCGGGAACATGACCTTGGACCTCGATATCTTTCAAATGTGCAAACAGCCAAGGGATTGTGAAACTGACTACCATGATGTGGATTTTATTGATACATTGGTTGAGGATGATCTTGAGGAGTGCATTAACTCCCATGTTGCGCTACTTTTTTTGGAGAGGACATGGGCTACCTTGAGGACTTTCAAAATGACACTGTTGAGGATGCCCATGATGTATGGAAACCCCATTTTGAGGAACTTGTACCATCTGATAAGCCAACTCTTCCATCTCAGATGAATCCACCAAAGCCTGAGTTGAAGCCCCTCCCATCGGACTTGCGATATGCTTACCTTGGGGATGGAGAAACATATCCTGTGGTTATTTCTTCGCTTCTTACTGAGGACCAAGAGGTCCAACTATTGAAAATACTCAAACAACATAGAAGTGCAATTGCTTGGAATGTGGTAGATATTAAGGGAATTGACCCCTTGGTGTGTATGCATCGCATTTACCTTGAAGAAGATGCTAAACCATGTAGACAAATGCAACGTCGGCTCAATCCTACCATGCAGGAAGTGGTAAGGGCTGAGGTGCTTAAGCTCCTGGACGTGGGTATCATCTATCCAATCTTGGATAGTCAATTGGTCAGCCCTACCCAAGTCGTCCCGAAAACATCCTGCATTACTGTAGTCATGAACACTCATAATGAACTTGTCCCCACTTGGGTACCCACAGGGTGGAGGGTTTGTATAGACTATAGAAAATTAAATGTGGTCACACGTAAGGATCACTTCCCTCTACCCTTCATGGATCAGATTTTAGAAAGGGTAGCTAGCCATCATTATTATTGTTTTCTAGACGGGTATTTTGGGTATAACCAGATCAAAATTGCCTCGGAAGACCATGAGAAGACCACATTTACTTGTCCTTTCGGTACTTTCGCTTACCAGCGAATGCCTTTCGGGTTATGTAATGCTTCTGCAACATTTCAGAGATGTATGCTGAGTATTTTCAGCAATATGGTGGAGCGGATTATGGAGGTCTTCATGGATGATTTCTCTGTGTTTGGTGATTCTTTTGAGGACTGTTTGAGTAACCTAGAAAGGTCCTCACTAGCTGCGAAGAAAAGAACCTTGTGCTGAATTGGGAAAAGTTCCATTTCATGGTTTGCTAGGGAAATGTCCTTGGTCAGATTGTGTCGGAAAGAGGATTGGAAGTTGACAAGTCCAAAATAGATTTGATCGCCAACTTACCCACGCCCAAAATCGTACGAGATGTCAGATCATTTTTAGGACATGTAGGCTTTTACAGGAGGTTTATCAAAGACTTTAGTTCCATATCCAGACCTCTATGTAACCTGCTTTCCAAAGAGGCAGAATTTAACTGGCTAGAGACATGCAAAGAAGCATTTGAGAAGTTGAAAAGTATGCTGACATCAGCACCAATTGTGCAGCCTCCAAATTGGACCTTGCCCTTTGAGATTATGTGTGATGCTAGCGATTATGCGGTTGGAGCTGTGTTGGGGCAACGAAAGGATAAGAAACCTTCCGTGATTTCTTATGCAAGTAAGAGCTTAAATAGTGCACAGATTAAATATTCAACCACCGAGAAAGAACTGCTGGCAGTGGTCTTTGCACTTGACAAGTTTCGGTCCTCCTTGATTGGGTCCAAGATTATTGTCTTCACTGATCACTCTGCACTAAAGTACCTTCTCTCAAAGAAGGATGCTAAGTCCAGACTCATTAGATGGATACTCCTACTCCAAGAATTTAACTTAGAAATTAAGGATAAAAAGGGAGTAGAGAATGTCGTGGCTGATCATCTATCTAGGTTGGTTCTTTTCGACACCATTCAACCGACACTGATCCAGGACAGTTTCCCCGATGAACATCTTTTTGTGGTACATCAATCCCCTTAGTACGCTGATATCGAAAACTATCTTGCTACGGGCAACACTCTTGACCATTGGACCAAGCAAAATAAAAATAATTTCTTTTCTCAGGTTCAATATTTTTTTTGGGATGATCCATATTTATTCAAATACTACCCAGACCAAATAATTAGGAGATGTGTGCCTAATAATGAGAAACACAATGTCATCTTGTTTTGCCATACATAGGCCTATGGGGGACATTTTTCTGGACAAAAGACTGCTATCAAAATTCTGCAGTCTGGATTCTATTGGCCCTCATTGTTTCGTGATGCTCATGATTTTTGTTAGGCTTGTGATTGCTGCCAAAAGTTTGGCACAATTTCCAAAAGAAACATGATGCCAATGAACCCCATTCTGGTAGTTGAGCTTTTTGATGTATGGGGCATTGATTTTATGTGTTAGACCCCGACCCAAACCTAGTCGATTAGTGTGTGATTAGTATGTATTTAGTCCTAAGCGGGTTTAATTACTGTTGGGTTAGAAGTAATTAGTTTAGTCTTGGACATAACTTTGGGAATTCTGAGAACGTTTAATATTAGTTAGACACACTCAGGATGGTCTGAGTGCACGTGTGAGCTCGGGAAGATCGTATAATTTTCCGTGTGATTGCGATTTTTATTTCATTCGAATGATTTTTCTATGTATTACAACTTTCATCTTGAGCCCATTCATGTTTGAGGCCCAAAAACCCATGTTTTGACCCAAAGAGGGTAAAATAGTCTTTTATGCACAAATCTGGACACAATTTTCGAGATCTCAAAACCATGTCAAAAATATACTTTTTGGAAACTGGATATTTCAACGATCGTTTTATCCTTCTTCGTCGAAGTCAACCGAGGCCCACAAGATAGTGTTTTGGCCATTTCAAAGTTCAAGTTATTTGGGGCCCATTAACCTCACTTAATCCCCATCTCCCTCTCTTTTCATTCATTTCCCTCATTCTCTGCAATTTTCTGAACCTAGGGCAAGGAAAACCTCTTTCCCTTTCATCTTCATTTCTCTTGAATGAGCTAGCTAGAAGACTCCAACGAAAATTCTAAAGACATCATCTTCCTCATCTCATCTCAAGCTTCCTATTGATATCTTCTTCTTCAAAGTTTAAGTTGGGAAAGCTCTCCATTGTTCTCATTTCTCTTGTTTGACCTTCTCTATGTAAGGGTTTCAAACCACAATCTTCATGAAGTCTTTTTAGTTCTTAAAGATCATGTTTTCCATGTTTACAAACCCTTTGGTAAAATGGGTTCCTTGTTTTCAAGATTTAGTGATTTGTGTGGTTTTTCTCTTGGGTTTTCTTGTAGTGTTGGATTAGCTTGAGTGAAGTTCTTGAGAGGATTGTTAACTTTGGTCAAGGCAAGTAATCTCTCTAGGAAATGTGCATGTTGTTAGGAATTTTCTAGATTGCAATTTGATGGATGCATTTTCATTCTAGCATCAATTGATTTACACACTTGCATTGGTTTTAGAAAACTTGAAATCTTGTTTTATTCATGCATTGCTTTTAAGATTTGTAAAAGTATTGATTTATGCATGATTTGTTTTTTCATCTTGGATGCATTTGATTTAGAAAAGAGTTTTCAAGAAATCAAGCAAGCCTTTGTTTTAAAAGTTTTGAATCTTTTTAGGCTTTTTATGTCATGTTTTAAAAACCAATAGAATCTTTAAAACATGTTTTCCAAGCTTGATTTAGTGGCCAAAAGGTCCCCCAAAGAAATAACTTTGAAATGACAAAAGTTGGATTTTTTGTCAAAAGGGGGGTTGTCCCGGCAGTGTCGTCGGTCGACCGAGAGGCAGGTCTCGGTCGACCAAGACAACTGCAGGCAAAAATTGCCTGGGAGCACCAACGGTCAGAAATATGACCGTTGTGTGTTCTCGGTCGACCGAGGCCTGTTTCTCGGTCGACCGAGAACTAGCCGTTGGCCACTTTTCCCTATAAATATGAGTTCTTTCCCTTGCCAAAAGTTGGGAATTTTTAACCCCTCCTTGAGAGGATTTGAGGCATATCAAAAGGGAAAAGAACCAAGGGATGAAGGGGATGATTAGGAAAGCTAAAGCTTGGATTAATGAAGTTAAACTACCAAGTAGGCTCTTCCTTTCTTAATCATATGTTTGCATGCTCTTGTTTTATTTTTGGTAAATCATTTCTAGCATGTTAAACTATGTTTGTGTTGTGTCCTTAACATATTTTATGTTTTGAGTTGATTTATTGTTTTGGATATAACATCACATGATTCAATCCAAGTAGTACTTGAATTGGTAAATCAAAGTAGATCATGTTAATGAAAGAACTTTGGTAAATCATATGTAACATGATCCATATACTTGGTTGAATCTTTGGTTGTTGTTTTCCATCATAAGAACATCTCTCTCAAAACTAACTTATGTTTTGGATTCAACTTCTTTACAAATCATATGTTTTCATGTTTTGTTTTATCATTGGTAAATCTTTGTAACATGTTAATATATGATATGTTGTATCCTTAGCATATTCTATATTTTGAATAGATCTATTGTTTTGGATACATCACCATTGATTCATCAAAGTAGTACTTTATTGGTAAATCTAAGTAGATCATGTTAATGAAAGATGTAACATGATTCATATACTTTGTTGAATCTTTGGGTGTTGTTTTTCCATCATAAGAAAATCTCTCTCAAATGTATCTTATGTTTTGGATTCAACATCATTACAAATCATATGTGTATTATTGTTTTAAAGTTTCACAACTTGCATCACTTTGATAGGTAAATCTTTTTCAAGTTGTATTTATAATTACATATGATTTGTCCCCTAATTTCAATCAAATCTATTTTTATGTTTTGAGCTTCATTGATGATTTGATTGACATCCCTATGCATCACATGTTTAGAGCTAATCCATTTCATACAACTTGTGTAACTTTGATATCATTAACAAGTTGTTACTTTTAACATGTGATTGCATTACTTCCTCAATCATAAATGTTTTATGAGCTAAAACTTTCAAAAGCCTTAGGCATACATTTATGAACTTTCATTTTCAAAATGATTGAGGACCACACACACACACTTCATTTGTTTTCATCTTTGCATTCATAGTGTGAGTGTGTATTTGTATTTCACTTCCATATCCGCCTATTTAAGAGGCAATGTAATGAGCTTAATAGAATCTCCATCAAGTGTATGTAAGACACTAACTTAGTGAGATAACCAACCTTATGGTTGAAGAGGTTATTGCTTAGCCTATAAAAGCATAATGGATAGGTTGATGTTAAGCCTTGAAAAACATCAATGTAAAGGTTATTGCTTAGCCTTGGAAAGCATATTGTAAAGGTTATTGCTTAGCCTATTGAAAAGCATAAATAGTGGAAATCCGGTGGGGTGTTGGATCACAAGCCGGTAGTGGATGTAGGCATTGAGGCCGAACCACTATAAATACTTGTGTGATGGTGCTTGCTTTGTGGTGATTGTTTTTATTAGCTTCCGCATATTGTTTGATAATCATCACTTATGACTAGTTTGTTTTAAAGAAGTTAAAATTGTTAAAATTGGTCATAAAAGAAGCTCACCCTATTCACCCCCCCTCTAGGGTTCGGATCCCCATGGACTTACACATGTCTATTTTGAGTTTCATTGTGTTTTCTTGGAATTGTGCATCAATATGTTTACAAGCTTCATGATTTTGTTTCGCTGGATTTGGATGCTTGAAATTGTGATAAATGAACCCTTGGTGAGCATGGAGGCTCAGGGAATGCAGGTGGAATGAGGAACAAGAAGAAAGGAAGGAAGAAATGTGAAAATCTGAACTGGACTGCATTTTTCCGTGCAATTCGGTCAGCCGTCGGTCGGCTGGCGACTAGCCGAAATCCTCATTTCGGTTAACCGCGAGCTGACCGAACTCGGCGGTTCCTTTTCCAGAAGCTGACATTTCGACAGGGAGTTACGGTCAGCTAGCGACTAGCAGCCATACCCCATCTCGACTAACCGCTGGCCAACCGCGCGTTGTCGGTTCCTTTTCCCGAGAGCTACATTTCCGACTGGGTTTCAGCGGTCAGCCCTACGGTCAGCTTGCGGCTAACCGCCAAGTCCCAGTTCGGCTAACCGTAAGCTAACCGCAGTTAGTTCGGTTCCTTTTCCAGAGAGCTGCACTGAACCTGGTTTTCCAGCGGTCAGCTTGTCGGTCAGCTGGCGGCTAGCCGTTAGACCCTAGTTCGGCTAGCCGACACCTGACCGCGAGGTGACCGAAATTGTCAAATTTCCTGTTTTGAAGAGATTTTTGCAAGAATGAAAACTAGATCATGTTAGTGGCCTTTAGCCTGGTATTGTGCACTCGAGACCCAAGATGTCCTTGAACCTCCGGGGCACCAATCCTGTTTTAAATTCCAACATCTGGGCTTCGACTGCACAACGATCAACCAAAGGTTCTTGCATGAGCTTGATAGGCTTTGTATTTGTACTTCGGTTTCGATATAATGAATATCATCGTGTACTCGTTTTGAAGTTTTAGTACAAGCTCATTTTGAAGACGTGTTTCAAGAAAAAGGGGATCACTTCCTAAGCGTGTTATGCATATTAATTATGCCTCTTTGCTAGTCGTGCTCGTCGTGTTTTGATAAGTGACTTCCCCCCTTTTTATCTCGACAAGTTTTGATAGTGCTTCGCGTGTTTTGTGCATTCATGAATTAAGTAAACACCACTGAGCTTAGACTGCCCTTTCGGTTTGATCCACTGTCAGTGGGTCTTTAAACATGTGGACTGTCTGCAGACTGGTCGTGTATTTATTACACATCGTGCGTGTCCGGTTCCGCGGCCGGAATCCCCGTATACGTGGAAATCGTGTCGTGCTTATATTATGTATATCGTGCTTGTCGTGCATGCTTGCTCTTTTCATTATATAAATGATAGAGAAAGGATGGGCTCTTTGTGGATGGTGACTATTCATGATATATTATGTATTCATGCTAGTTTGTTTTGGTATCTCAGCCTTGTTCGCATTCTCGAAAATATACCTCAGTTATTGTAGTATTTTAATCAAGGTTTTACTCATATGTTTTCTTAAATACTATTGTTTCATGCTTACACCTAAATTGATTACCTGCCAAACCGTCGTGTTTGACCCTTGTTTGTTGGTGCCCAGGTGCAGGAGACGTTACCTTTGAGGAGGAGCGTCAGGAGGAGGCTTGTGAGCCAACCCCTGTGAGAGAGTGGCAGCCCGACGATGTCATCTAGACGTCGGGCGGGTTCTTGAGTCTCGTCATCTTTTGTTGGGGTTTCTGTTGTTATATTTTGAGAAGTGTATTAGCCTCTGTTGGCTTCTTATGGAATTGTAACAAAACTTAACTCACTTTTGAATTAGTCTCTTAACTTGAGTATTAATGGGAATGCCATGTTAGCTTCTTTCTTTGATACTGTGTCTTGTTATTATTTGTCATGGCACTTAAATATTTTATTGGTGCTCGGCTTGATGTGTTTTACTACACGCTTCCGCATACTTGATCGTGTGAGTTAGATTCTGCGTGTCTTTGGGAATCCTCACCGCGGGAACCTGTGGGAAAACAGTAGACAGTGTAATAGAATATCAAAACGACGTCGCGGGCCCGGGGATCCGTTCCGGGGTCGCGACATTATGGGTCCATTTCTGCCAAGTTTTGGTTATATCTATATCTTTGTGGCTGTGAACTATGTGTCCAAGTGGATAGAGGCTATTCCCTGCCGGGAGAATGATTCTAAAACAGTCCAAAAATTTCTGAAAGAAAATATCTTTTCTCGTTTTTGTACTCCACAAGCCATCATCAGTGATGGGAGTTTGCACTTTTGCAATCGGGCATTTGAAGCCCTGATGAAACAGTATGGGATCACCCATAAAATCTCTACGCCTTACCACCCACAGACCAGTGGGCAAGTGGAAGTGTCGAATCGGGAAATTAAATGAATATTGGAGACTACAGTAGGCCCTAATCGGAAAGATTGGTCAATGAGATTGAATGATGCTTTATGGGCTTACCAGACTGCTTTGAAGACTCCAATCGGAGTGTCTCCATACCGGCCCATCTATGGGAAAGCATGCCACCTCCCAGTGGAACTGGAACACAAAGCTTATTGGGCCATTAAGCAATTTAACTTTGATATGGATAAAGCTGGGAACAAGAGGAAACTGCAATTAAATGAATTGGATGAGTTGCATAGGGAAGCCTATGCAAACTTAAGAATTTATAAAGAGAGGACCAAGATTTTTCACGATAAAATTATTCTACGAAAATCCTTTCACCTTGAGCAGAAGGTCCTCCTTTATAACTCTATGCTTCATTTATTTCCTGGGAAACTTAGCTCCCGTTGGACTGGACCATTCATTGTAAAAGAAGTGTTTCCATACGGTGCCGTTCAAATTTATAATCCCAAGGATGGCCAGACGTTCAAAGTCAATGGCCAAAGATTGAAGCCATTCTTGGAAATTGCACCAGCTGATGAGGAAGAAATTCCTCTTGATGATCCTGTCTACCAGGATTAGTCGGCCCTGGATCTGACAGTGGCCCATTGCTATGTATATTATGTAGTTTAGGTTTTATCTCGTTATTTTTGTTGTCTTGTCTAACTTTGGACGGAGAGCAGCTCGATCATATCCCAGGTGCTTTCTATAGTTTACCCTCCATTACTATTTATGTTCCTCATGTTTCATATATATCATTCCTTCACACATCAAGGACGATGTTCATAATAGGTTAGGGGGTGAGAACAAGCACACTTGTCCATCTTTAGACAATAGTTCTTGATTTTTAGGTTTCAAAAAAAAAAATCTGATATTTTGTTTGTTCTTGGGAAAAAGAAAATTTTGAGAGGATTTTTATAAAACAAAGATACCTTGAACTTTGGGAATTTTGGTGCTTTGGGAAAATAAGAGAACAATGGTTTACTATTTTGTTTATGGAAAGGATTTTTGGAAAAGTGTTGAATTTTGATCCCTCACTTTTACACATTCTGTATATGTTTTCAAAAATTTTGAATTCCAAGCCATGATTTCGTTCTTCTTTGACGATTGGGTTGAAAATATGATGGAAAACCGACCCTTAGTTTTATAGTTTCCTGATTCATCTGGTTTTGTTGGCCACAAGCTAGTGAATTAATGCGGGCAAATGAAAAGGGCTGCCTATTGTTGGGGACCATGAAAAAAAAAAACGATAAAGGAAAAAGGAAAAAAATGAAAAAAAAGGAAAAGAAAAAAAAGAAGAAAGATAGAAGAGAAAAAGGAATTCCTTGAAAAAAAATGTTATGGCCCTTTGAAAAAAAAGTAGTGCGAAAGCCGCCATGGTTGCCTTGAGAGGAATATTGTTTTTCTTTGCTAAGGTTAGGTGGCCCAGAATTTTGGATTGAAAATTTTTTTTGCGGGAATCTTGGCAGATCATTTGAGGCTATACGTATACACACTATTTCACCGTACACGATCAATTTAGCATGATTTCGAGAATTTCAGACCGAAAGATAGAACCTGGGAACCGATCTTCAAATTTGCCTTTGCTTTGAAAATTCTGAGAATCGAGAATGTCCGATGTTTGTAAATTTTCTTTTGAAAAAGTCCTCTGATTTTGCTAGGTTTTTACTAGGATTCTTTAAAAAAAAAAAATTTGTGGGTAAATTCACTGCAAATCCTCACGAAGCACAACTCGTCCACTAGGGGGAACCTAGGGGGTTTAAGGGCTCATTGCATACGCTAAATGCAGTCGAGAGTGCTAGTGAAAGTGGCGTTGCATTCATATCCATTTTCATTGCATTTCATTAGTTTTAAGATAGACTACCTTATGATGGAAGCTTCACATTTTGTTCAAAGTTTTTTGCCAGGGACTAGCAAAATGTTAGTTGGGGGGGTGTGATAAGTCCTTAAAAATGCATATTTTCATATACATTTTAGATCATTTTAAGGACTTATTAATCCAAAATAGTCTCATTTAAAAAAAAATCATGTTCTTATGCATTTTGGGTTTATTGTAGTGCATTCATGCATAATGATGTGCATTTTAATTTAAGGGCCCACTATCATGCATTTGTGATTTTTATTCAAAATTATTATTTAAAATTGAAATTCACTTTTGCTTGTAGGAAATGGATGAAATGGGTCCCACAACCAAGGAATGAGATAAAGAAAGAAATTGCAAGGAGAAGAGATAAGGCCTCCCATGCCCTACATAGGCCTCCCATACCCTATATAGGCAACCCATGCCCTACAAAGGCCTCCCGTACCCTATGTAGGCAACCCATGCCCTACATAGGCCTCCCATGCCCTATGTAGGCAACCCATGCTCTATATAAACATCACATGTGATGTTCTTTCCCTCTTTTTCTCATGGAAAGCAACTCACTCTGGCCTCTCTTCACTCCATCCTCTCCATTCTCCTTCTCCTCATTATGTTCCTCAAGGAGGCTTAGTCCTAAAGCCACACTACTCTCTTGGGATTTCTCATCTAGAAGAGGTTTTTCCATCCTAACATGTATTTCTCTATCATTTTTATTTTCCATCTTATGTCAATGAATCTACATGTTAGTAAAAGTTATTTCTTTTAATATTCTTCTTCTTATGGTTTATGCTTGATGCTTTATTTATGTTGCTTATTTTTGTGCTTGGATTGACAACCCAAGTTTATGAGGGCATATTTGAAGTGATTCTAAATTGTATTAAGAAAGAATTTTTGAGAAGATAATTTCACTACTTGAACTACATTTAAATTTTGCACAACTACATTTACTTTTCTTCACAACACTACATTTAAATTTAATTAGTTTCACTACTTGTACTTTTAGCAACACTACTTTTATTTTCCAGCAAATTCTTTTATTTCCTGCACTTTAAGTTTATGCATAATTTATTTCTTCATAATAATTCTAGCATCATAATTAGAAATTGCATTAGAATAGGTTTTGTTTATGAAATCACAATGTTTAATGACTGATTAATAATGCTAATCTCGAACCTGGTACATAGTGGAAAATCTGCACATTAAAAAAAAAACTGCACTGTTTTAGCTGTTTTGGTTTGACTATGTTCCAAAAGTATGTGATTTGAAAACCAGGTAAAAGATGTTATTTTTCCTTGAAAGTTATCAGAATTAAAGTAAGGTATAAGGACTTTGAAACCCCAGAATTTCATCCAAATACAACCTTGGGAACCGTGTCAACCAGAGGCACAAAAAAGGGTACCCAGCAAGGTCATGCCAGATTTCAGCAGCATAACTGGTTCAAATAGGCATCTTGTTGCATTCATATCTTTTTCATCGAAACTCCTTTTTCACTTCTGTTTCTTTTGTTGTGTTCATGAATCATCAATGTTTGAATTCCAGCATTAATTTTTGGTTTAGAGTATCTTAGGTAGGTTCTACAGTCTAGTGAAAACAGACCTGTGCATAAGGTTTTTCATACTTAAAATTTTTCAGAGTGCATAAAATTTTTAGGAACTTGTCTATAGAATTGCATTGTTTGCATGTAGGACCTCATAAATCATTCATATTTTCATTATAATTTGTTTTGGTAAGTAGGATATAATTTAGGAAATTTTATTTTGATTTTTCATACTAAATTGGTTGTTTGGTTTGTGTGTTCTTTTGTAGGTTTTTAGACATTCTAGGATTGCTTAGATTAGGTTTCCATTAGTAGACTAGGTCTTTTACTTTTGAAAAGAATTGCAATTAAACTTTTTACATTCAGTTATTTTAGAAAAGTTGATGTAATTTGATTAGTTTCTTATTTAGGCTAGTTTCAGAGTTTAATTAGGACATGTTAAAAGTTGGAAAGTTTCTTAATCAACATTGCTCCGTGTGGATCGACCTGGTCTCACCAGTTTATTACTACATTGTAGCTCTACACTTGGAGCTCGCGATCAATCTTCAACCACACCTTTTGCATACTCAACTGACCTATCAGCAAGACAAAGGGTAATATCAGTCTTCTTCAGTCCTCCCAGGCCTAACTGCATGTATACGGAGTACGGCAGTAAATTCACGCTTGCCCCAAGATCAAGGAAACACCTCTCCATGACAAAGTCTCCTATCTGAATGGTAATGGTAGGGCAGCCAAGGTCTTTGTATTTGGGTGCAATGGTTTGCTGGATCAACCCTGATGCTTGAGCTGTCATCACAGCGGTTCTGGGTACTAATGTTTTCCGCTTGACAGTGGTCAGGTCTTTCAAAAACTTAGAGTAGGAAGGGATTTGCTTTATGGCATCGAGGAGGGGTATGTTTATCTGGACATTTTTGAAAACTTCCAAGATTCCCTCAAAGTGATCCTTTTTCCTAGTTTCCTTCAATCGGTGTGGGAATAGTGCTCTAGGTACCACTTCTAAAGATGATGGTTCAACTACAGTGGACTTCTGAATCTTCTCTCTCTGTGGCTCTCATCTTGGTATGGATTCTTCTCTAGCTTTCTGTTTTTCTCTTTCTACATTCTCTTTCAAATCTTTCTTCAAATTCTCTCTCTCGAGTTTGACAACTTTCCTAGAACTCTCTGGTTTTCCTAAAAAAAAATATTCTCTCTTTGATCCTCTTCAGGCATCTCAACTCTATTGTCAACAGTTTTTCCTTATCTCAGTGTATGGATCGCCTTCACATGCTCATTACTCTCTATCGAACACTGGCCTCTGGGCTGATTGGGTTGTCCTTTCGGATTAGGAATGGTTTGGCTCGGGAATTGGCCATTTTCTCTCTCGGACAACTGTAAGGTGAGCTGACCTAATTGGGCCTCTAGTTTTGCAATGGACTGGTTGTAGGCCTTGTTTGTTTGCTCTTGGATTTGAACGAATTTGGTCAACAGGTTCTCCAGATGAGAGGATTGCTGAGGGGCTTGTGTTGGTGTAGAGTAGTTAGGCATTTGATTTGGGACTAGTGCCCAACATTGGTTTTTGTGGTTGGAACTGATTCGACTGTATGGGTTGCTGAGGATGAGGAACTATGGGATGATTAGTTTGAGCAGGTTGCTGGTATTGCTGCCTAGGATACTGCGGTTGGAAACCGGGTTGACCTCGTTGGGACTGAATAAGCTCGGCTTGACGGTACGAAAAATTGGGGTGAAACCTATTGTCTGGGAGGTAGGTCCGACTGAAAGTGTTAACAGTTGGTTTCCGGAAGTTTCCGTAGGAATTCAGTGCATCGGGTTGCTCGGTCTTGACAAATGGCAGACTAGAGCAACTCTCAACCATGTGCTCACAACTATCACATAACACACAAACATGACGTGGTTCGCTCATACTTCTCAAGGTGGGCTCTTGTTGCTAAGGGGTGGGTAGGCATGACATCACAGATAAAGATCCTATCTTTTTGCTCAAATTTTCTACTCCCTGAACTAATCTGGTCATCACATTTTTCAACTCAAGGTCTTGTTTGATGTCGTACATTCCAGGCTGCTAGATCCCTATCTCATCTTTCTCTAAGTCTTTCCTACTACTGCTCCAATTTTGTGAATTTTCTGCAAGCTTGACAAGGAATTCATATGCTTGATCGGCAATTTGATTCATGAATTCTCCTGTTAGGGATTTTGTGTATTGCAATTTGATGGATGCATTATCATTCTAGCATCATTTGAATTTTCACACATGCATTGATTTAGAAAATCTTGAAATCTTGATTTGCACATGCATTATTTTTAAGACTTGTAAAAATGTTGAATTATGCATGTTTTGATATTAAAATTGGGTGCAATTTATTTTGAAAAGAATTTTTACCAAATCAAGCTAGCCTATGTTTTAAATCTTTCAAATCATTTTAGGCTTTTTATGTTTCATGTTTTTAAACCTCTTAGTTTGATTTAAAACATGATTCCAAGCTTGATTTAGTGGCCCAAAAGTCCCCACTTGAAAATACTTTGAAACTTACAAGTTTAGGGGATTTTGGTCCCAGGCTTGGGTCGACCCGCAGTGTGGCCGGTCGACCAGGTCCCCTGGGCGGTCGACCGGGAAAGAGCCGTTGGCTCCTTTTTCAAACGGTCAGATTTTTTACCATTGAAGGCCAAGTCGACCCGGGGGTCATGGGGTCGACCGGGGAAGAGCCGTTGGGCACTTTTTGGCTATAAATAGTAGTTCATTCATTTGAAAAATTAGAGGATCAAGAGGCCCTCCTTGAGATGTTTTGAGGCCAATCAAAGGGGAATGAGCTAAGGGATGAAAGGGGTCATTAGGAAAGCTAAAGCTTGGTTCCATTGAGTTAAATCACTAAGTAAGCTTTACTTTTCTTAATCATATGTTTTCATGCTTTGCTTTAATTATTGGTAAATCTTTTCTAGCATGATAAACTATGATTTGTTGTGTCCTTAACATGTTTATGTTTTGAATTGATCTACTGTTTTGGATGCATCACCTTGATTCAATCCAAGTAGTACTTAAATTAGTATATCTAAGTAAATCATGTTAATGAAAACCTCTTTGAAATTATATGTAACATGATTCCTATACTTGGTTGAATCTTTGGTTGTTGTTTTTCATCATAAGAAAATCTCTTTCAAATCTATCTTATATTTTAAATTCAACAACTTCACAAATCATATGTACTTTTATTTTAAAGTTTCACAACTTGTTTAGCTTTGATAGGTATATCATTTTCAAGTTGAATTTATAATTACATATGATTTGTCCCCTAATTTCAATCAAATCTATTTTTATGTTTTATGCTTATAGCATACACATATTGAGCTACATTATTAATTTGATTGACATCCCTATGCATCACATGTTTTGTACTTAGAATTTCACAACTTGTTTAGGATACAAATGTATATCTTTTACGAGTTATTTTTAACATGTGATTAGCATTCTATCCTCAATCATAAATGTTTTTATGAGCTAAAACTTTTAAAAGCCTTTAGCATACATTTATGAGCTTTCATTTTCAAATTGATTGAGGACATCATGCATACACATTGTGCATTCATCTTTGCATCCATAGTGTGTGTGTGTGTGTGTGTGTGTGTGTGTGTGTGTGTGTGAATTAGATTTTCACTTTCATATCCGCCTAATTAAGAGGCAATTCTATTGAGCTTAAATTGTATCTCTTAGAATGTTTTTGTATAGACACCTTCTTAGAGAAATCTTTCATTTGTAAAGGTTATTGCTTAGCCTAAGAAAAGCATAATGTAGAGGTTATTGCCTAGCGTTGAAAAGCATATTGTAAAGGTTATTGCTTAGCCTATTGAAAAGCATAAATAGTGAAAATCCGGCGGGGTGTTGGATCACAAGCCGGTAGTGGATGCAGGCATTGAGGCCGAACCACTATAAATCCTTGTGTGATGGTGCATGCTTTGTGGTGATTGTTTTGTAAGCTTCCGCATTTATTTACTTAATCACCACTTGTGACTAGTTTAATTTAAAAGAATTTTAAAATTGGTTAAAATTGGTCATAATTGAAGCTCACCCTATTCACCCCCCTCTAGGGTTCGGATCCCAGGACTTTCATCTCCTTTGTGCATTGATTCAATCAAGATACGCTGGGGGTTTGTAAGACCTCTATAAAAGAACTGTATCAACTCTCCTTTGTCAATCCCATGATGTGGGCATTTGATCAATAGGTCATGGAATCTCTCCCAGGTTTCGGAAAACTCTTCCTCGAGTCGTCCCCTAAAGTTCCTAATCACACTCCTTAACTGCCCAGTTTTGTTTACTGAAAAAAATTGGACATAAACTTTTTGACAAGCTCATCCCAGGTGGTAATGGAGTTTGGAGTCAAGGAATTTAGCCAAGCGGCTGCATGATCTTCTAGCGAAAGGGGAAACAACCTAAGCTTCACAGCTTCACTATCCAGATTTTGATTCTTAAACGTGTGGCAGATGGTCAGGAATTTGTTCAAATGAATATATGGCTGCTCACACTCGGATCCATGAAATTTTGGTAACATATTGATCGTGGCGGGCCGGATCTCAAATTGGTTCAGATTATTCTCTAACAAAACTATACAACTAGGTGAAGTGGATGAAAATGGTGCAAATAGTTCATTAAGGGTCCTTTGCTGAGGGTTTTGAGCAGCTATTGTGGGTACTATGGGTGGGGCGGGTAAAGCAAGGTAATCAATCCTCACTAATCGGCCTTGATCACATATCCACACTTGCATACAACTGTAATTAACCTAGCAATGCAATGGTCCTCTTAATGAAATGAATGCAACATAACAAAAAGTTCAAAAACTAAATGAAAAGCTAAACTAAACTAAGGTTACCTAAAAGAATTCTAGACAACTCCTAACTGTGAAGAGAACACTCTGGCCTCCAACCTGGACCTATGAAACGAAAATTCTGGCCAGTTAACCCCTAGGTAAATGGTGGGATCATGATGCGCTAGGCGAAGGCTCCTCTTAAAAGCCAACTCCTCGAACAACAAAGTTGTCTCTCTATTTGGTAAGATGGTGCCAAGGGACAAGGTTTGCTTAGGCACCAGAAAATCCGCCAAGGCACACAATTGGCACAACCGTGGTGGTCTTCCCTATTGAGCTCATAACCTTAGGTCACGTTTCTACTCAATTTTATTATGGTTTATTGGTTCTAGACTAAGTGAGAATTAAGATGAAACCATAAGGACAAGAAAACGGTGATGAAATCCGAATCCTTATCTTGTTGGGGTAATTTTCCCTTTCCTAGTAGTGCACCAAATTACAAGTGTATTTGAAACAATTACACTACAAAACAAGGAACAACCAACAAAGTAAACCCGCTTGCAAGTGATTCACGGGGGGTTAGGAAATGGAAACCTCCCGATTTATTTCGGGGGGAGGAATCAGTTGTTGTTGACTCACACCACGGACACCAATCTCGAAACAAATATTCCCATTTAACTATTGCTTGAATTTATCACAAAAGAATTTGAGTGAAAGGAGGGAATACAAAAAAGGAAGTGCTAAAAAATGTCCACAAGCACTACAAAAGAAAGAGTACAAAAATAAATATGTGTGTATACACAGGTACCAAAAAAAGAAGAAAAAAAGGGTTTGTTACAAAAGTCAGGAGCACACATGGTCTTCAACAAAAGACTCAACTCCTCAAGCAGACTCTTGGCCTTAGCCTCTAAGGCTTCCAGGCCACGCTTCTTCAAGATCTTCCCGTAGAATGTGGCAGAACGCCGCGATCCGTCTGCAGCATGGGGAAACTCTTCCCAAAGAATCTGCCATTGCCCATACTCTTCAATCTTCCTCCAAAGATTGCTCTTAGCTTCCACGACTTGGCGAATTAGAGACCCTTCTGTGGGACGAGAATTCATAATGGCATCCCATTTCGCAGCAGATTGTTCCTCCAATAGCTCAAGACGCTGCCTGGTCTCAATGACCTCCCCATCAATACGGCGTAGATCCACTGTTAGCCCGATGATAGCCAACTCGGTAACGATCCTCTCCCGGACGAATTGCTTCCAAGTCCGCGAGATTTAGTCCAGTTCAGACTTGACCTCGCCAGAAGGCTTCAAAAACATCTCATTGAAGAAGTCACCACTTGGGGAGCTCTTGGTTTCATTCCACTTGCCTCCTAAAGCTATGACTTCATCAACGAAAGCCTTTGCATCTGCAATGTCCAGGCCGACTTCTTCGTTATCAGCAAGGATGTCCTATACATGCTTGACCATGCCAAAGCCAGCTTCTAAATGGCCAGAAGAAAGTGTCTCGATCCACGAGCTCAAAAAGCTCTTCATCACTTTCTTCGGATCCTCAAGAGATGGCCTGGACGAAGGCTTGCCCCTCTCCATTGGTCGACTGCTCGTGTCATGTCCGCTGAAGGAGTGATCATTAAACTCTTTCTAACCAAAGACACTGGGGAAGGAATCTGCTCAGAAGATTTCGTCTCTGCAGTATTAAAACTAGAAGAAGAAGTCCCTGTTTCTGGTTCAACTGTAGGCATCCCCTACTCTGGCACTGAGAAAGACGGAGGAACTTCTTCTGTCGCATCATAGTCTGCCAGCAAAACAAAAAAAGAGGTATGAATATGATCCTGTTGAAAAAATCATTATCGTCAGGGTTATTGCTACAAATACCTTCTTCGACGATTGGCGAAATACTTTCTGCCTCCATGAGTTCATCCGAAGTGTCCTCAAAGGCTGCGTCCATGGATGGCTCGAAATCGTCAGAATTCTGTGGCAAGTTAGCTGACAAGAAAACAAGCAACATGACAGCACAGACAAAAAAAAAAGAAAAACAACAAAGAAGTCATACCAGGTGAAGATTCTGGAATCAATTCAGAGTCCCTCAGTCCATTTTCGGATGCTGCAACCGGATCTGTCACTGCCTCATCAGTCGGAACCTCAGGCATCACCAAGTCCTCATCTTCCACTAAAAAAAAAAAAGGAGGGAAGGCAAATCAAAACAGGAAAATCTCAAAGAAAAGAAACGGAAGGAGAAAGAGGAGGAATCATACCTTCATCAACGGTTTCTTCCTCTCGGCTCCTCTTTTCTGGAGGCTCATCAGCATCCCCTGACATCTCTTCACCAGCGGCGAGGGGGACTTCCAAATCAGGAGAGTCATCATGCCGTCTCTTGTTGCGGCACTGTCCGCTCTTCCTCTTGCTTCTATGGGAAGGTTTACTTGAAGTACCCACCCCACTATTCAAGTCAGAAGCTTCGCTTGACTCTTCATCGGATTGTCTACTCTTTCTAGTGGAACCCATGGAAGTCTTCTTCAATTTCGCTTGCATCCAAGCGTCGATCTCGGCCTCCTTCTCTTCGAGCTGATCCAGGACCTCACTAGGTACCTCTTGTACAACTCGTGGTCTGATGATGTCCGACTCATTGAGAAAGTTGATCTTGTGCTTCTCTCCGGAAAGGAAAGCCAGGACTTTCTCCCGCCGAACTCCATCCAATCTGCCAAGTCCCTTCCCAGGAGATTGCTTGACATCAAGCCCCCGGTACACTGAAAAGCTTTCTGCGAACCATTTCATGAAGCCATCAGTCCGGAAGGTGGGCAACTCAGGATATGAAATCATGGCGGTAGTGTCCTCCGCGCTGTAAAAGGCCCATGCATTCCTTCCATCCTGCAAACCTCCAAAACGCTTCACCATGCTCGAAGGCGCTCCAACAACGCCTTGAGAGAAGCCCAACTGCAACGCGAAATGCGAGGGAACATACAGCTAGATGTCAACATAAAGATGTCTCTGGTACACCATCGTACCAACACGTATGTTAAAAAGCCACCCCTTTTCTGGATTGGTCAAGGAGAAGTGTCTTCCCGACCCCGCCCTGGTAGAATCACGGGAGGCTCCAAAATCAAAAGCCTTCTTCCGAAAGCTTCACAGAAGATTGTTTGATCTCGACGTCCCTGAACAGTCGGATCCTCAAACGGGCAGACAAAAGAGATTCGTTAACGGCTGTCCCTCTAGCCAACCGAATCATGAAAGGATCATCATCCTGTGCAACTCCTAAGAGGTGGAAGCCGGGACAGTGATACACATACCACGAATAGAAAATATGGGCTGAAAATACCCTGTTCATAGGGAGCCCAAGCCGAACCAAGAAAGCAGCAGCCTGTAGTTCGGTACACAAGTAGGAGTAGAGAGCTGACACCAAAGCCAACTGCTCTCTGAAACCCATCTGACAAGCTGGAAAAATACAATGCAGCCTGATGTGTGTTCCATCTCCTCCAACAAAAACAGCCTCACCCAACCAGTAAGTGAGGTAAACAACGAGATCTCTTCGCAGTGTGATGTCAGAACAAATGACGCTTGTACTCTCGAAGAACTTCTTCAATTCTTCTCGCATAACGGAGATCTTCTTTAAACCTGGGTTCTTGGCCCTAGCGTCTTGGGCCACACCTCTAGAAGACTCTCCACTGTCAAAGAAGTTGGAGCCGCAATTCCTCCAACTGCTACACCGGACTTTCGAGCCCTCCTTCTCCTTAAAAAAATCATAGAAGGCGACGAGCTAAAAGTACAGGAGCATGAACTCCTCAGACTGCTCCTCAAGAACGCTGTTGATAGGAATGAACTCCTCATAGAATCTGCCAAGGATAGGCAGCCCGGTGATGATGCTTAATTCCTTCAAGGTAAAACCAATCTCACCATTCGTTACAATGAAGGTGTTGGTTTGTGGAAGGAATGACTCTAGCATGGCCATGAAGGCCTCATCGGAGAAAACGACGATCTTTCGAATAGCGCGAACCGCATCGAAGATCCCGACCTCCTTCAAAATGACTCCACCAACCTGCAGGGTGTGATCAGTCCATGATTCCCAGCTCGAATCAGCATTGAAACAGCCACGAAGTTGAAAAGACTTCACCCAACTGCTGCCGCCTCCCCAAAAAATACCAAGGCCAACCCGTGTCAAATTGACCGACAGATGGTCGGAACCTTGGTAGCCACTAGAAGGCATCAACATGTCCATACGGACAGGCAACTTCTCTGCATATCCAGAAGGCCCGCCAACAAAAACCCCGGTCTTTATCACATTGGTCCTCTACACCCAGCTTGGAGGATCCTCCCTCTTGGGGCACGTGGGAGAAAGACTCATGATAGATACAGTCCGATCAAAGGTCAACCGGGTAGAAATTGTTCTCTCCTCACCATCAGTTGTGTAAGAGAGCTGAAAGCATCTCCTTTGGTACGTCAAGTCGTCAGGGACTGCATCACCAAAGAAGAAGGTAGGCTTGGGCACAACGCTCTGATCGTCCATGACCCAAGGATGGTTTTTTACCATAATCCTGTAGAACTCCTCATCCTTGAGAGCGATCAATCGCTGTCTCATCTCATCACGGTTGAGGGAGTCACATTCTTCCAAGTTTCTCTCCACAAACTGGACCTTCTCCCAGGCCTGCTGTACGGCCACATTACGAGACCTGGTAGACCGACGAAGCGCATCAGTAGCAGGCTCTTTGCCCTTGTTCGTTCTGGAAGAACTACCTGTAAAGGACGAAAAAAGGAAAATCAATCATCAAAGTGACAGAATTTTGCTAAAAAAATTCTAGCGAAATTTTGGCATGATTCCGGGACAATTCCGAAGAAAAGGGAAACGTCCCGAAGAAGATAGGAAGCTCGAAGAAAGGCTCAACATTGCTGCAAGCTCCAAATCCCAAAACTTGCAAAAGATTTCTAGGTATGCATCATCATGCTCCCAATCAATTTACTAAAAGCATGCATCCAAAAAAATTATCATGCATTAGATGCTAGTAAAACTTTAACCAAAGTTTGATCAATTCCAACCCAACTTGGTCAAAACCAATCAAACTTTGTCAAAGTCAAAATTCATGTTGACTTGACCTAGAGATTCTAGCGTTTTATCTTGATGCATCAAAGAAAAAAAAAAGAGAAAGAAAGAAATATGCATGAACATCTTGAAATGCATAAAATCTCATCATCATGGTGCATAAACTTCATTATCATGGTGAGAAAAAAAAAAGAAGCAAAAAAAAAAGAGAGAAGTTTCAAAAAAAAAAAAAAATTTTGGGCAGCAGGTCTTGGCCCACTGCCACGTGGCAGTACGGACCTGTCCGTACATCTAATAAAAAAAAACAACGTGCAAAAAAAAAAAAAACAAAGAAAAAAGAAAAAAAACTTCCAAAAAAAAGGGGCAGCACGTGAAACAAAAAAGAAAAAAGAAAGAAAACACGTGGAAAAAAAAAGAAGGAAAAAAAAGGAAAAGAAGAGAAAAAGAATTCTACTTCTACAATGGAAAATTTCTTATGGAGGAAGAAAACTTACTTGAAGCCATTGCTAGAGAAGAAGAAGAAAAACTTTAAGCTCTTTGAAGAAGAAGGAGAATTCTTGTTCTTGGGAGCACTCTTGGAGATTCTTGCAAAGAAATAAAGCAAAGAAACAAAGATCCAACCACCCCTTGCTTTTATAGAAGAGAGCAAACCAAAAGAGGAAACAAGGAGAAAAGGAAGGAGGTAAGTGCTAAAAATTAGTAACCTTCCCAAAAGAAAGAAAATTTGAGATATTCTCTCCCAAAGAGAAGATTCTTTGAGAAATTTTCTCCAAAAAGAAAGGGAGTGAGAAATATTCTCTCCCAAAGAGAGATACTTTGAGAAAATCTTTCCCAAAAGAAAGGAAACTTGAGAGATTCTCTCAAAGTAAGAATATTTTTAGATATTCTCTATCCAAAAGAGATATTTTTAGATATTCTTTACAAAATAACACCATGTGAGATCTAAGCCATCTTTAAAAGCTTAAGGTCCCATGGGCTAGCCCACATGAGTCAGGTTTGACCACCTAGGCACTAAAAAGGGTTCCCTTTCAAAAAAAAAATTCCTCTTACTAAGAGCATACAAAATGGTTCCATGCCTCTTTCAAGTCGATTGAACAATTAAAAAAAAAAAAAAGAGAAAGAAAGGATCAAGAGTTTCCAAAAAACCAAATCACCCAACCTCATGAACCAAATTAAGCCAAAATCTTGAAATTGACAATCCACAAAAAACCACATTCTGGTCCCCTAACTTGCCACATAAAGCTTGTTAGGTCACAAGGCCAAAAGCTCCCTAACCCCCTGGATCGCCACATACAGCTTGTTAGGTCACAAGGTCAAAACCAAACTCAACCCCCCAACTTGCCACATACAGCTTGTTGGGTCACAAGGTCAAAATCCAAAAATCAAACCCCGATCTCCTAACCTGCCACATACAGCCTGTTAGGTCACAAGG
This sequence comes from Cinnamomum chago, assembly GCA_038049695.1. Lineage (NCBI taxonomy): Eukaryota > Viridiplantae > Streptophyta > Magnoliopsida > Laurales > Lauraceae > Cinnamomum > Cinnamomum chago. The sequence goes on from CP142451.1 coordinate 55,669,873, forward strand.
TCAAAAACCAAAAATCCTTCTTGATCGCCTGATGCGGCACATAAAGCCCTTAGGTTCACAAGATCAAAAGGAAAACCCAAAATCCAAAATCCAAATCCAACTCTCTCATGTCATTTCCAAAACTTTTCCTTGAAATGGTACGTGATCCCTCTCACTATCATGAAATCCCTTTTAGAAACTCAAAAGGCTATTCAAAAACAAAAAATGCTCAGACTCTTAGTCAAAGCTCTCATTCAAGTTTCTCTTCGAGGCACATCAACTCCAAAAGATACTCGTTGCTGTACCTCGAGGGGGCATTTGTTGACACAAAAAATGTCACTTTGCCTCTTCAACATCAAAAGGCCACATGAAGCCGCATCCTACTACAAAAGGGCGTTGTTGCTTCAAGCATCAGATCTTGTCAGAATCAAACAAAAACTGCAAGATCCTTCAAGACAGCCAAAAGAGGGGTTCACATGAAGTTTCGGGCCATTCCGACATCATTTGGCCTAACTTCACTCCTCCGGCAACCAAATAGGTGCTCCTGGCGGCGGTGGCGTAAAAGACATCAAAACTTCGATATGAGCCTATGGATGATCTCAAAATACCTCCAAAAGGCTCCACGTCAAATTTCAGGTCATTCCGACAATGTTTGACCAGACTTTGACGCTCCGAAAGAAAATCAAGCCCCTCGGCGGCGAGAACCACCGGGACCATTACTCATCAAACGGAGCACATGGACGGCTTCAACATGTTTCAAAAGGGCTACATGTCAAATTTCAGGTCATTCCGACAATGTTTGACTCGACTTTGACGCTCTGAAAGAAAATCAAGCCCCTCAGCGGTGAGAACCACTCGGACCATTACTCATCAAACGGAGCACATGGACGGCTTCAACATGCTTCAAAAGGGCTACACGTTAGATTTCAGGTCATTCCGACAACGTTTGACCCGACTTTGACGCTCCGACAGAGTTTGACCCGACTTTGACGCCCCAGAACCATGACATCCAAATCGGAGCTAATGGATCATCTCAAAATGACTGCAATAGGCTCCCTGTCAAATTTTAGGTCGATTGGACATCGGTTGACCGCACATCAAAGCGCGATATCTTCCTCGCGGCAAGATCAACCCTAGCAGCGACGGGAACCCAAATGTCTTCAAAACTCAAACAAAAGCCCATGGTTGGTCCAATCTACTACTCAGGAGGCATCATGTCGGATTTCAGGTCATTCCGACGTCGTTTGACCTAGTTTCGACTCTTGACAAAAATCAGCAACTCTACGCAGCAAAGTCTTCGGCTTTTCCAAAAAATAGGAAACTTTATGCCCGGTTTTGCACAACTTCTCATTAGGTTTTCTCCAAGAGAACCAAGCCAAAAAATGAGGAAAAATGTCAAGAAAAATACAGGAGAAAAAAGAAGTAAAAATGCTCGAAAAACGGCCGACAAAATGGCGACCAAAGGGGAAAATCCCCCCACGGTCCCCGGCGACCTTGGCCCACGGTCGCCGGCGACCTTGCCCCATGGTCGCCGGTGACCCTGGAAGTCCAGGTCGCCGGATTTCTGCCGGAGGGCCCTTTTTCCGGTTCTTTTCGCCTTTCGGGAGTTCTAGCCCTTGTGATTTCCTAAAAATCTGATTTTCGACGCTCGGAAACGACGTATCTTCGTCGACATCTTGGATCTGTCGTCAAGAGCATGAAATCGTCATCGATCGCCTAACGGCTGACCAAGAAAGTGCACTTTCTGTCCGACTGATCGAGAAATCGACAAGACAGATGTCACCGGCCCACTGGTATCAACCAATGCCTGAAGTTGCGTGATCATCTGACATCGATCAGCATGAAGATCCATCATTGATCATTACAAGAAGAATTCCAAAAGACACGGCACGGCCCGCAACTTTTCAAATTCCCGGTGACCACTTAATGTTGTTAATTGACCCAACTAAATGCAGTCATTAACTCATTATTTTGGACGGCCTAATCAGATTCAAGGAAATGGGAGTTACAAGTCCAAGTCATCATGACATTTTAGTTATGAAACTCCTCTCATCATGGAGATTAAAGGCGATTAAATGCCCATTATCTCCACCGGCCAATCAGAAGCCAAGAAAAAGGAGTTACAAAACAAAGAAATAAAAACATGTAACTCCTCCCATTATGTGGTTTTAATACATTAAAGCCCATAAAGTCACCTAAAGGCTACCAAATGCCTATAAAAGGAGGTGATTCCAAGAAGAAAGGATCCCCGAACACAGACGCCCAGAAAAACACACGGAGAGTCTCGGAATTCCAAACTCAAGATCCAGAAGTCCTGCTACTTTGAAGAAACTCTGCTGCAACAAACACCTAAAAGCCGATCAAAGTCTGTGTCCCCCCCCCCTCCTCTAAGAAAAATCCTCCCCTTCTCCTACTCGACATGGCTCTTCAGCCCGTCTCTTCATTTTTCATTGGGTATAGGACCTTCCCTTGGTCCTTATCCTCTAAAAAACTGAAGTTCAAGCCAAGCCAAAGAATCAAAGCATCAAGCGTCTCTTCTGAAGGACAATGGCGAAGTCCATACATGACTTGCGACCGTCGATCTGAACTAGTCCCCACGATCTCCTGAGAAGTCAAATTTCCTTTCTTACTTTTCTATTGTACTTTGTTTTTTTAAGAGACAAAAAAATCGCAATTCTTGTCTTTCATTTTCATAAGATTTGTAAATCGCCTTTCATGGCCCAAAATCTCCTTTCACGGCAAACAAAAATGAAATAGCCTCTAATGGCATTCAAAAACTGTCTCTTTTCTTAAATACATGTGCAATTTGGAATGTTAGAAAAAAATATTGATTTCCTTTCTACTTGCGAAGGTGGATCTCCGGATCACCATTTCTAAATTCGAAGTAGAATAGAAAATCTGGCATACCCGTACAAAATATAAGATGCCTTTTTTTCTCCCCCTTTCCTCCCTCCACCTCGATTTTTCCTCTCGGCGAACCCGGGGACGGATGGGAGAGGAGAGGAGAGAAAGAAATTGGGTTCATCATCCATGGAAATAATTAATGGAGGGGCCTACTTGTAGTAACTGAGAAGTTTATGGTCTTCTTATAATTATTCCTAAGACTAGAGTGCAATTGCATTTAATTAGTGGTCTTATTTGCAATTAACTGTGGTCTGAAGTTCACATGAGATGTGGGGTCTAGATTCCTAGTTGGAGTCATATTCTAAGGAGTCCCTAGTGGTCTCCATGCTAGCCCTAATAAAAAAATGTTACTAATCTCATTATAACTCGTAAGGAAATGAGGAGTAGGATACTTACTAAGAATAGAAGTGAGACTTCTAATCTTGGTCTACGAGGAGGTGTGCCATAAACTATAAATAAGAGGTGAAGGTTAGAGATCTTAACTCACAATTATCTCTCAAGTTCTTCTCTCTTTTTCTCCTCTCTCTCCTCTAGTTTCCTACTAAAGATCTATGGTTTTTTTTTTTTTTTTACATGGAGATCCCACCATTCTCCTTTAGAAGTTCTCTAGGAGGGTCATAGCATGGAAGAATACAAAGGCAAGGGAGATCAAAATTTGCGAAAAGAGTTTTTTGTATAGATCAAGTTCTAGTTTAGAGCACAACCAAGCTCCAAAGGTATAGATCTATTATCTATTTGAATTAGTAGATTTGGTTATGCTTGTTGTTTCTTGATCTACCTTCTTGATGGATGTTTGATCTTAATGCATGAGATTAGGGTTTTAGATCTTGGGTGTCGCGACCCCGGACCGGGTCGCGGGCCTAATTCGGGATCGGGACGTTGTTAGTGATGATGAGATGCCAATGCGTGCACGTGATTCATTAGTGCATAAGTTTATCTGGCTAATACGTACACGGGTCAATGAAGAACATGATACCACCCGTGCACGTGATTTCCCACAGGTGTCCGCTGTGAGGACATCACTGTTGGAAAATAGGTGGGCCATTCTGATAGGTTTCAAAAACTTTTGATCCACTTAATGCAGGAATCAACTATCTATAAGGCAACAAGACCCAATCCAGGATGCAATCCCTCAAACTCATAAATCATGTACAGCAATATATACTATCTAGAAGATAGAAAACATCACCTAAACATGCAACCACAAAATCTACAACATACAAGGATGTAGATTATACCTTTGGAGCTTAGTAGTGCTCTAATGGAGAAGTTGATTTCTTTCTGATGATGAACGCTTTCACTTAATCAAATCGGAATTTCCAACACCCTTTGATCTTCCACGCTATGACCCGTATTAGTCTCTTTTCTCAAGAAGATTGGTGGAAACTTCAAAAGAAAACCCAACTAGTAACTCCAAGGGACTAGAGGAGAAAGAGATGAGAGAAACTTGTGCAACACTTGCACTATGAGGAGGGCTGAATGTGGAACTCAATAGTGGACGTCCAAGAGGAGATATATCCCCTATTTATGGTCCTCCATTCCACCTTTTTACCTATTTGAAATAGAAGTTTAACTCCGATTACAAAATAGTAACATTCTCCCTTGCTAGTTTCCATAGAAGTCTCACTTCCACAACAATTAGTAGCTTTCTCCATTCTAATTAAAATAGAAGTCCTACTTCCATTAATAATTAGTAACTTACTATTACCACTATTAGAAGTCTCAGTTCAAATAGAAATAGTAACCTTCCTATTAGAGTTTAAGTAGAATTAGTATCTTTCTAATAACTTGGGCTAGCCTGGGGATCACTAGGGATTCCTTAGAAAGCTGGCTCCAACTGGGACACGTGACCCCACATCTCATGTGCAATCCGGGCCCACAGTTAATTGCAAATAACTCCACTATATAAATGCAATTGCACTCTAGTCTTAGGAATATATTACAATGAAGACCCTAAACTTCCCAATAACCACAAGTAGGCCCCTCCATCTATATCCATGGATCAATTGGACCTGTCCACCAAATTAGATTCATATCTTATTATCCTTGAGCCCCAATTAATTATAGTGATCATTTGGTACCGATCCAATTAACTCTTAATTGGAATGGGTGCGCACTTACCAATGATAAATCCATTAATTGGCACAAGGGGATATTAAAGATAGATTCCATCTTGACCATTGAATGTTCCCACAACTCTACTACCACGTACCCAAATCACCGAGGTGTTGACCTACAATTGGCCTCACTCATTGGTGACTCAAAGCAAATGAATAGATAGAAACTTGAGTTCATTAATGTCTCAGGATTATGAGCTTATTGCTAGGGAATTATGAGAGCAGAACTTAAAGTAAAGACAGTGTATATAAGGTGTTTCTCATGGTACTTTAATACATCCAATGTACCATCACCATGATCCAGAATCTTACATTCTGATGATCGAGACAAATCACACTATCTCATAGTGATCAAAGTGCTGCAACCTTGTCAGATGAGATGCCCAATCTCATCATTGGTTGTGAAGATATTTAAGTATAAGATTTGCAATACAAGTCTCCTGTATGTGGATCTCATCCATACACATGTATTACATCTAGTATACTTGTGGACTCCGGTTCATCTCATGAACCATTATGTCATTCGTATTGGTTATGTGCAAGTATATAATTAAACACCATTCATCTCATGAAAGGAAAGAATGATTGTATTGATAAATAAAGAAATGAATCAATTTATTACATCATATACTTTGTATTGAGACCATCAAAACTAACAATCACACCAACATAGCATTTTCATTCAGTTGCGGAAGTGTGTAGCAAATCAATTCATAATTTGTTTCAAAATTGCAGAGTGAGCAATGATCATTATATCATTTCCTAAAAGTATAGTTAATGTTTATACAAAAGATCAGTTAATTAATCACTCCCCAAAAATAAATGCCAATAAAGGCCAGTACAACCAATAAAAATCCCAAAAGAATAGGTTAACCACAATCCCAAAATCTGTCGTATCTTAGGGCCCGACTGATTGTCTACATGATATCGTCAGCCTGCCACTTTCCTACTCCTTGCGGCTCTTTGGCCACCTCCTCAAGATCTGTTAGGAATTTTCTAGATTGCAATTTGATGGATGCATTTCATTCTAGCATCATTTGTTTCACACACTTATGCATTGGTTTTATAAACTTGAAATCTTGTTTTAAACATGCATTGCTTTTAAGATTTGTAAAAGTTTTGATTTATGCATGATTTGTCTTTTTATCTTGGATGCATTTGTTTTAGAAAAGAGTTTTTCAAGAAATCAAGCTAGCCTTTGTTTTAAAAGTTTTGAAACTTTTTAGGCTTTTTATGTCATGTTTTAAAAACCTTTAGAATCTTTAAAACATGTTTTCCAAGCTTGATTTAGTGGCCAAAAAGTTCCCCCAAGCAAAACTGTGAAAAATGCATTTTTTGGGAATTTTGGTGCTGCGGGGTTAACCATGGGGTTAACCGGGGTGGTCAACCCGCAGTGTAGCCGGTTAACCGGCCATGTTAGCCCGGTTAACCGGCCACAGTGCAGGATGACCCAAAACATAACGGCTCTTTTTATGACCGTTGTGCTTGGCCGGTTAACCTGCCTGTTATGGCCGGTTGACCGGGTAAACTAGCCGTTGGGCTGTTTTGGCTATAAAAATGAGTTCTTTCCCTTTCCAAAAGTTGGGAATTTTTAACCCCTCCTTGAGAGGATTTGAGGCATATCTAAAGGGAAAAGAACCAAGGGATGAAGGGGAAGATTAGGAAAGCTAAAGCTTGGATTAATGAAGTTAAACCACCAAGTAGGCTCTTCCTTCCTTAATCATATGTTTTCATGCTTTGTTTTATTTTTGGTAAATCATTTCTAGCATGTTAAACTATGTTTGTGTTGTGTCCTTAACATGTTTTATGTTTTGAGTTGATTTATTGTTTTGGATACAACACCATATGATTCAATCCAAGTAGTACTTAACTTTGGTAAATCTAAGTAGATCATGTTAATGAAAGAACCTTTGAAATCATATGTAACATGATCCATATACTTGGTTGAATCTTTGGTTGTTGTTTTCCATCATAAGAATATCTCTCTCAAAACTAACTTATGTTTTGGATTCAACTTCTTTACAAATCATATGTTTTCATGTTTTGTTTTATCATTGGTAAATCTTTGTAACATGTTAATCTATGATTTGTTGTATCCTTAGCATGTGTTATATTTTGAATAGATCTATTGTTTTGGATACATCACCATTGATTCATCAAAGTAGTACTTTATCTTTGGTAAATCTAAGTAGATCATGTTAATGAAATATGTAACATGATTCATATACTTTGTTGAATCATTGGTTGTTGTTTTTCCATCATAAGAAAATCTCTCTCAAATGTATCTTATGTTTTGGATCCAACATCATTACAAATCATATGTGTATTATTGTTTTAATGCTTCACAACTTGCCTTACTTTGATTGGTAAATCATTTTCAAGTTGTCCTTATAATTACATATGATTTGTCCCCTCTTTTCAATCAAATCTATTTTTATGTTTTGAGCTTCATTGATGATTTGATTGACATCCCTATGCATCACATGTTTAGAGCTAATCCATTTCATACAACTTGTGTATCTTTGACATCATTAACAAGTTGTTACTTTTAACATGTGATTGCATTCTTCCTCAATCATAAATGTTTTTGAGCTAAAACTTTCAAAAGCCTTAGGCATACATTTATGAACTTTCATTTTCAAAATGATTGAGGACCACACACACACACTTCATATACTTTCATCTTTGCATTCATAGTGTGAGTGTGTAGTTGTTATTCACTTCCATATCCGCCTATTTTAGAGGCATATGTAATGAGCTACAATGAATCTCCATCTAGTGTATTAAAGACACAACTTAGTGAGATAACCAACCATGTGGTTGAAGAGGTTATTGCTTAGCCTATAAAAGCATAATGGATAGGTTGATGTTAAGCCTTGGAAAAACATCATTGTAAGGTTATTGCTTAGCCTTGGAAAGCATATTGTAAAGGTTATTACTTAGCCTATTGAAAAGCATAAATAGTGGAAATCCGGTGGGGTGTTGGTTCACAAGCCGGTAGTGGATGTAGGCATTGAGGCCGAACCACTATAAATACTTGTGTAATGGTGATTGCTTTGTGGTGATTCTTTTGTTAGCTTCCGCATCTTGTATGATTAAACATCACATGTGACTAGTTTGTTTTAAGAAGTTAAAATTGATGAAAATTGGTCATAGTTGTAGCTCACCCTATTCACCCCCCCTCTAGGGTTCGGATCCCCATGGACTTACAAGTGGTATCAGAGCGGGTTACTCCATTTTAGGGCTTAACAACCCGGAGTTGATCCTTGCTAGATTTGAACCCTAGTGTTGTGATTCATTGCATATCTTTTTAAAGATTTCCACTATGGTTGAAAATGAATTTTCCCTTGCCTCATTGCACCACTCTAAGTCTTTTCAAAGTTATATCTTCTAGAGTTGGTGAGTCCTCAAAGTGTTCTCTCATGGACAACCTTTTCAAGACCTTAGGTGAATTTTCAAAGGTAGACTATTTGAGTAACCTTAAGGCCTTGATACCCCTAGACCAACCTATGCTTTTTAGTTATATCTTTTTGTTGGTCATGTTACATTTGCATTTTGTTTCTTTATAGTCACATCTTTTAAAATGCAATGTTTCTATGTGATCATTTGATTTTGTTTTCATGAACTTTTATAGTTATATCTCATGGTTTTCAAAATCCTTTGATTGCAATACTTTCATGATGGATTTGCATTTTGATCATATAGTTATATCTCTTGTAGTGCATATCTATTCATGATCAATTGATTGTGATTACAAATGCTTTCATAGCTAGTTTTTCATGATCAATTGATGTTGGAAAATCATTTGATGTTTGTCATAGTTAGATCCTTTTTGGAAATCAAATGATTTGAAGCTATTTAAGTTTTCCATTGTTTTTTCAAAGTTATATCTCATGGTATGGAAACTTTGTGAGTGTCTATTGTTTTACAAATTGAAAACTTTACAATAGTACACTTCTTGTTTTTCAAAATCACTTGCTCTTAATTCTATAAATGATTCTTTGTTGGAATTTCATAAATTGTAGTGATTTGAAAAACTTTGGAAAATGTTCTAAGCTTCATTGGTTGTATTTTTAGAAGCATTTTCCTTGAATTTATTTCCTTGTGCTTAAATATGATTTTATCATTTGAAAGGAAATAATGTTTACAAACAATTTGCATCTTTGCTCATTTAGTTATATTTCATTTATGCAAATTGATTTTGATGTCTTACATTGCTTGGTTGGATATGGTTTCATTGATTTGCATGTTTGTGCCTAACTTGGTATATTCTCATTAATGCATTTTGATGATTGTTTATGTGCTTTATAGTAAAATCTTGTATTTGAGCTTTTTAAGTACATATGTGATTTTATGTACTAAGTTCATTTGGTTTAAACCTCATATCCTTTTCCATTGCATTGTAAGCATTAGTACATTTGCTAAGAGTGGAGATGTTACATGATAGATTGATTCCTTTAACTTCATACCTTCTTGTGCTTAAATAGTTATATTCCGTTTTGGATGATTGGTATGAGTTAGATCTTGAATGTTGATTAATCCTCTCTATGCAAATGTCAAATTGTTCTATGTATGGTTGTGGTATTTATTATATTTGTTGAAACCATACAAGAACTCAAATCCATCCTCTATGCCATTCTAGTCATATCTTTTTGGATGGTTATGATGTTGATTCATGTGTATTTTCTAAGTGATTTCATTCTTATACATGTTTCAACTTCATAGTAGTGATCTTGATCATATGAAACTCTTTGAAATCCATTCCTCATATTTCTATATGTTTGATGGACATCTTAGATGTTGAATTCATATAATTTAGTCACTTTATAAATTGCATGCATTTCAAAGTCATATCCTTTAGCATTGCAATTTATCTTGTTCATCACTATGCTCAATAGTTAAATCTTTAAAAGTGATGAATATGCATTTATGATGCTTGATGGAATGTTTGTCACATTCTTGCTCTTTATCATGTTATCAAATTCAATTGGTTTCAATTGGTATAATGTTTGATTGATTTGATTTCTTGTGAATGTGATAAACCTTGTGTGCATTGGATTGAACTTGATAAGTAATATGATTGTTCCATGTCACACACCATTAGCATCATAATGTTCATGTTGCCACCTCTTTTGCTCTAATAGGTATATCTCATGACCACCATGTTTATGTGTTCATAATATTGGTTGGTTATTAGTTGAGGTTGGCTTCATGTTTGAATTTCATTTCACTCATCTTGCTCTTAAATAAGTCATATTTATTGATTGAATGAAATGATTTTCAAAACCTTCATAGCATATGCTTTCCATAGTTAAATTATTTGATGCTATGATTAATAAACCCCATTGCTTCATGGATAGCTCTAATTTGGATTTTTCCTAATAGGTATATCTTTAAATCCATTTTAGAGTGATTGATTTAATAGTCATATCCCTAAATCTCAAGTGGTATTCTTTATTTTTTCCAATTGGTATCCATGAATGCTTTTCTCATTAGACCTAGCTCTCTTTTGGCAATTTGATCATATTGAGCTTAATAGTTAAATGAATCTAATCCTTTCCTTGAAGTTGACCCTCAATTGGTTAAGCCATCTTCTTCTTGCACCTAATAGTTAAATCTTTGTCAAAAGTTTGACAAAAGGAGAGAATGGACTGAGGGAGAGTGTAAACCTTCATAGGAAGTATTAGTTTTGATCAAATTGACCCTAGGATTGCCTTTGAACCCTTAGAGACTTTTTCCATACATGATAGCTTGTTATGTATTTCATTTTCGATTTCATTTGTTAACAGGTGCTTCTAAAGGTATTTTCCTTGTTTCATGTGTGTAGGTACCTTTGCAATTTAATGGCAAAGGGGGAGAAATTATGCAAGTTCTCAAAAGGGTGAAGAGAAAGTCCAAGCTTCCAAAGGGGAGAGTTGTGTATGATCTTCTACAAAGGGAGAGAATGCATACCTTGCCAAAGGGAGAAAGAGGCATGGTCAAAGGGGGAGAGCTAATAGAAGAAAGAAAGCTTGGAAGCTAAAGAAGATGCTTGGATAAAGAGAGAAAGAAGAAAGAAAGCTTGAAGGTTGATCAAGCTCCAAGCATCATGAAGATTGAAGTCCAAGAGCCCAAGCTAAGAGAAGAAGCATCCAAGAAGATTTCAAGCCTTGTCCAGCTGAGGGGGAGCTGAAGACTAAGTGTGTAATCTCAGTGGTGAGTGTGTTTGCCATCAAATTGCAAAGGGGGAGATTGTTAGGAATTTTCTAGATTGCAATTTGATGGATGCATTTCATTCTAGCATCATTTGTTTCTCACACTTATGCATTGGTTTTATAAACTTGAAATCTTGTTTTAAACATGCATTGCTTTTAAGATTTGTAAAAGTTTTGATTTATGCATGATTTGTCTTTTTATCTTGGATGCATTTGTTTTAGAAAAGAGTTTTTCAAGAAATCAAGCTAGCCTTTGTTTTAAAAGTTTTGAAACTTTTTAGGCTTTTTATGTCATGTTTTAAAAACCTTTAGAATCTTTAAAACATGTTTTCCAAGCTTGATTTAGTGGCCAAAAAGTTCCCCCAAGCAAAACTGTGAAAAATGCATTTTTTGGGAATTTTGGTGCTGCGGGGTTAACCATGGGGTTAACCGGGGTGGTCAACCCGCAGTGTAGCCGGTTAACCGGCCATGTTAGCCCGGTTAACCGGCCACAGTGCAGGATGACCCAAAACATAACGGCTCTTTTTATGACCGTTGTGCTTGGCCGGTTAACCTGCCTGTTATGGCCGGTTGACCGGGTAAACTAGCCGTTGGGCTGTTTTGGCTATAAAAATGAGTTCTTTCCCTTTCCAAAAGTTGGGAATTTTTAACCCCTCCTTGAGAGGATTTGAGGCATATCTAAAGGGAAAAGAACCAAGGGATGAAGGGGAAGATTAGGAAAGCTAAAGCTTGGATTAATGAAGTTAAACCACCAAGTAGGCTCTTCCTTCCTTAATCATATGTTTTCATGCTTTGTTTTATTTTTGGTAAATCATTTCTAGCATGTTAAACTATGTTTGTGTTGTGTCCTTAACATGTTTTATGTTTTGAGTTGATTTATTGTTTTGGATACAACACCATATGATTCAATCCAAGTAGTACTTAACTTTGGTAAATCTAAGTAGATCATGTTAATGAAAGAACCTTTGAAATCATATGTAACATGATCCATATACTTGGTTGAATCTTTGGTTGTTGTTTTCCATCATAAGAACATCTCTCTCAAAACTAACTTATGTTTTGGATTCAACTTCTTTACAAATCATATGTTTTCATGTTTTGTTTTATCATTGGTAAATCTTTGTAACATGTTAATCTATGATTTGTTGTATCCTTAGCATGTGTTATATTTTGAATAGATCTATTGTTTTGGATACATCACCATTGATTCATCAAAGTAGTACTTTATCTTTGGTAAATCTAAGTAGATCATGTTAATGAAATATGTAACATGATTCATATACTTTGTTGAATCATTGGTTGTTGTTTTTCCATCATAAGAAAATCTCTCTCAAATGTATCTTATGTTTTGGATCCAACATCATTACAAATCATATGTGTATTATTGTTTTAATGCTTCACAACTTGCCTTACTTTGATTGGTAAATCATTTTCAAGTTGTCCTTATAATTACATATGATTTGTCCCCTCTTTTCAATCAAATCTATTTTTATGTTTTGAGCTTCATTGATGATTTGATTGACATCCCTATGCATCACATGTTTAGAGCTAATCCATTTCATACAACTTGTGTATCTTTGACATCATTAACAAGTTGTTACTTTTAACATGTGATTGCATTCTTCCTCAATCATAAATGTTTTTGAGCTAAAACTTTCAAAAGCCTTAGGCATACATTTATGAACTTTCATTTTCAAAATGATTGAGGACCACACACACACACTTCATATACTTTCATCTTTGCATTCATAGTGTGAGTGTGTAGTTGTTATTCACTTCCATATCCGCCTATTTTAGAGGCATATGTAATGAGCTACAATGAATCTCCATCTAGTGTATTAAAGACACAACTTAGTGAGATAACCAACCATGTGGTTGAAGAGGTTATTGCTTAGCCTATAAAAGCATAATGGATAGGTTGATGTTAAGCCTTGGAAAAACATCATTGTAAGGTTATTGCTTAGCCTTGGAAAGCATATTGTAAAGGTTATTACTTAGCCTATTGAAAAGCATAAATAGTGGAAATCCGGTGGGGTGTTGGTTCACAAGCCGGTAGTGGATGTAGGCATTGAGGCCGAACCACTATAAATACTTGTGTAATGGTGATTGCTTTGTGGTGATTCTTTTGTTAGCTTCCGCATCTTGTATGATTAAACATCACATGTGACTAGTTTGTTTTAAGAAGTTAAAATTGATGAAAATTGGTCATAGTTGTAGCTCACCCTATTCACCCCCCCTCTAGGGTTCGGATCCCCATGGACTTACAAGATCCTCCTCGGGATAAGCAACATCTGGATCTGAGTACCAAAGAATGGGTCAGGCACGATGGTCTGGCAGGTGGGTGAAAATATATAATAATCAAACAATAATCAAATTTACCTTGGAAAAACATTGAAACCTACTTAAACAATAATTTCCATAAAAGAGAATACATCATAAGTTAGAAAACACATGTGTAATATAAAACGAGAAAATGAACCAAGGAACAGGAAACTAGCAAGATGGCAACCACACTGAGCTAGATCCTCCATCACTAATGTGATGAGAGCATGCTAGAGGCGTTAGTCTCGGACACTGGAGGTGACGAGAACCAACTAAATATATATATACATGTAGTTAGACAAGACCACAACGGTGGAACCGGGTAACGAGACAGGCATAATCCAGATTGCAGCTGGCAGGAGCAAGAGGGGGAAGCCAAGTCGGTGGATCGAATCGACAAGGTTGTCCAAGCTTAGTGGTGCCGACTTGTAGGTTACAAGAGAGAAATCAAGACATATGCATATATATAGACAAATAGTTGTATAACACCTAAGCAGGCGGAACAGGGTGCCCATAGGCACATAAATCACATTCATGTTTGGTAATGCATGTACAGGGCTTGCAAGACACGTAAAGTGCATAAATCAGTATTTTTGAAGCAGGGCTAGTAAAAATCACGTGAACACAGGTGAGTCCGTATGAAATCCAAGCGAAAAGAAATACGAAAGGATCTCGACAAAATATTGGGCCATACCGGGAGGATCCAAGATTTGAATCAAGATGTATAGGGGTCCCGTATGTCGGTTTTTGCCACTGGGTTTGTACTCGATGAAATTTATGGACATTCCAAACTCCCTATATAATCGATAAGTCCAAGAATTCTCTATGTATCTCCTTGATGGGGTTTCTTCTTTAATCAAGCTCCACACTTCACTTTCTCGGTCTTACAATCTTATTGGGGCTTTAAACAATACCTCCCCAAGCCTTAGAAGAACATTTCAAGTCTTCATGCATTGACCCAGACCCACTTTATAGTTGGCTCGAGCGGACTCGAAATTTGCTCGAGCTAACCGCTCTCTGCGAGGGGTTCGCTGTGTTCACTCGATCGGACCTTCCCAGGTCAGGTTGGCTCGAGGGAATTGTCAAGTTGGCTCGAGCCAACTGTCCTCTGGATAGGTTTGCTCGAGCGAATTCCACAACCATTTAAGTCTCTTTGCCTTCTCCAGACCATATTAACTCCTCCAACAACCACTCGACCAAAATAATTAAACCACATTCATTTCCCACTTCATTTATCGCAAGAACAACCATCATTTATGAAGATCCATAAGTGACAAGAACTTTAACAAAATATAATGTACACATTTTAAGAGATCAAATAAGAGAAAAGACTCACCAATATGCACATTTCAAAGTTATTAAAATTCATAGAGAAAGCATAGGTGAAGACAATAAATGAAAATCCATATTTTCACATAAACATGAAATCATTCAACAACCCATTCATCCACTTGCCTTGGCCTCAAGGATGACTAAATAAGCTCCTAATCTCCCTTTTAAGCTCAAAATCACCAAGCTACACAAAAACCCCTAAATACAACCCATTACAAACTCTAAATAGCCAAAACAATGAAATAGAAAGAGAGAGCTCCCACTAATGGAGATGGAGACTCTCTAGGGCTACAAGAATACAAATCTAGAAGATGGAGAGGATTGCTTACTTGGAAGGTCCTCCAATGGCAAGAGTTAGTGTCGTGACCCCGGACCGGGTCCACCAAACTAATCCGGGATCGGGACTAATAAATTAAGGATTGAGGATTGTGCGAGATCATGTAAATAAATGAATGGTTCATGCCATAAGGCATATGATAAATTTGTAAATACGTCTATGGGTAATAAAAGGTGAGATGCTACCTGTGCACGTGATTTCCTAGAAGTGTCCGCGGTGAGGATATCATAACCACATAAATATTTCTTTTAAATGCGGAAGCGTGTAGCAAATCAAACATTCAATCCATCTCTAGTCATAAAGATGATGACACATGTATAAACAAAGTATCAGAATGAGCAATGATCATCAGCACTTCCCGAAAGTAATGTTAAGTGTTTAAACGAAAGATCATTTAATTACATTCCCCAAAATAGAGGCCAACAAAGGCCAATATAAACAAAATACAAAACCCCAAAAGTATGGTTATCCACAACCCAAAATGTTATGCATCTCAAACAACCAAATGTCTAGACGACATCATCGGCATGCCACTCAACTAAACGCTGCGATTCACCTACCGCCTCCTCAAGCTCCACCTCGGAATAGACAATGTCTGGCCCTGAGTACCAAAAATGGGTCAAACACAACGGTTTGGCAGGTGGGAGAAAAGATATGATAATATAATAATAAATGAATTTACCATCAAAAGCATTTAAAATTGTTTAAATAATAATTTCCATAAAAGAGATAAATCATTTATTCAAAAACAAGTATGCAATGTAAATCATGTAAAGGTAACCAAGGAAACGGGAAACAAACAAGATGGTAACCACACGAAGCTGACTTGGTGAGACAGTCCACAATGACCCATATTATGTTATTGCTTCTGTTGTTGCTCGGTAGTCCCGAAACAAAGTCCATGGTAATGTGTTCTCACTTCCATTCTGGGATCTCTAACGGTTGCAACAGCCCTGGAGGCTTCTGATGCTTTACTTTATCAACTGACAGGTCATACACCGAAAGACAAACGCTGTGATTTCTCTCTTCATGTTGTTCCACCAAAATCTGCCCTTCAAATTCTGATACATATTCATACTGCCCGGATGCATGTAATACTTAATACTGTGAGCCTTTGTCATGATGTCATTCCTCAAATCTTCAATGTTAGGTACTCATAGACGATCACGATTATACAAGACTCCATCCATAACTCGAAAGTCTGGACAGTTTGCTATATGCTCTGAAATCCTGGCCAACTCCGGATGTTGTAATTGACTATCCTTGATCTTTTGAATAAAAGAAGGCTCGGACATTGACATATTGGCTAACATTACACCCTTCCTTAGTGGTTGTAGGTCTACTCCCTGTGAAACCCCGACCCGAGTGAACTCGATTAGTGTTAACTGAGTCTAGTGTTAGACTTAAGCGTGATTAGTAGTTTTTGACTAAGTTGGGTTTGGAATAACTTTTGATATAGTTTTGGGGAATTTTGAGTGCCTTGGTGACTAGTGGGGCCCTTTGGGGGTTCCCTTTATGACTTTGCATTTACTTGTGGGATTTTCTAGAATTGTTTTGATTTGTGTTTTTATCCCATTTCATCCGTCTCATTAATTCCAACAACTTCTATGTTGATCCCGTCCCCGTTCGAGACCCCGAAACTTGACTTTCCTAGCCTTGAGGGCAAAACATTCATTTTACACCAAATCTGTACCCAAAACTTGATATCCCCGAAACCCGCGAAACATATACTTTTTGGAAACTAGATATTTCGGCGATCATTTCTTCCTTCTTCGTTGAATTCATTTGAAGTCCCGAAAACCATGATTTTAGCCCAAAGAGATTTTCTAGTGGTGGGACCCATTCTCACTTGCGTATATAAGAGGAACCCACCTCCCTTCTCTTCCATCTCCATTTTCCAGCACAAAAGGCAGCCTAGGGATTTCTCTTGCAACATTCTCTTCTTCTTCTTGCTCTCTTCATCTCCAATCCACACCAAACTTGCATCAGTAAAGAAATGGAGGTTATCATTCTCTTCCCCACCTTGCACGCTTCCTTTTGATACCATTTGTTGAGAAATCCACCAACTTTGAGACCTTCATTGAACTAACTCTTTCCATTTGGAGACCTTACAAGTAAGCAATCTTCTCCATCTCCTAGATTTGTATTCTTCTAGTCCTTGAGAAGCTCCATTTTCATTATTGAAAGTTCTTTCTTCTTCATTCATGGTTTGACCCATTTTAGGGTTTGTTTTGGGGGTTTTTCCTTGTAGCTTGGATTTTGAGCTTGAGAGGAGAAATCCACCAACTTTGAGACCTTCATTGAACTAACTCTTTCCATTTGGAGACCTTACAAGTAAGAAATCTTCTCCATCTCCTAGATTTGTATTCTTCTAGTCCTTGAGAAGCTCCATTTTCATTATTGAAAGTTCTTTCCTCTTCATTCATGGTTTGACCCATTTTAGTGTTTGTTTTGGGGGTTTTTCCTTGTAGCTTGGATTTTGAGCTTGAGAGGTGATTAGAGACTTGGATTTGCTTGATTAGAGACCAAAGGCAAGTGGATGATTTGAATTTTTATAAGCTTTCAATGATTTTGGTATTTCTACTCATGCCTATTTATTATATTGATTTGAAATAAATGTCCATGATAGAGCATTGATAGGGCATTTATGTCATAGAAAGGTATTGGTGCATGGCATTTAATCTCTTCTTGTTTTGTCCCAAATGCACTCTTATGTGAAATGGTTTACTTCCTTCTTTCCATGTATTGAATGTGATGTTGATGGAGGAGAATGGAATGGATATTGTAAGAGATTTGATGTTGTTTGAATGAAGTTTTGGACTCCTCATTGGATGTATAAAAGAGGCTAGAAATAGGTTGTAGAAGAAAGAGATAGAGAGGAGCTGAACTATCTCGGAATTAGTTTCTGGACAGTTCGCTCGAGCGAACATGACACTTCGCTCGAGCGAAGTGTCTAGAAAAGCATTCTAGTAGGCAGTTCACTCGAGTGAACATCCCATAACTCGTTCCAGAGAGTGGTTAGTTCGAGCGAACCTATACTTTGCTTGAGCCAACCACCTACTGGATGAGTTCGCTCTGGTGAACCCACCCAGATAACTATTCCAGAGAGCTCCTCGCTCGAGCGAACTCTCCGGTTCGCTCGAGCGATGAGTTTTGTCGGTCAAAGTCTATGTTTGGGATAGTGATGAGTTGTTTAAATGTTTTGTGACTATTCATTGGGAACCCCTCTATGTCAGGGGGATTTACTAAGCAATGTATGAGGCCATTTGAGAAAGAAACCACATCACGAAGATTTCATTTGAAGTTTTGAAAAATTCAAAGTGTATAAGGAGCCCGGATTGTCCCCAAACTCAAAGAGTACCAAATTGTTATTAGATTGACATACGAGATCCCTATTCACTTCAAATAAATCTTGAACCCGAAACTTTACCCAAAATCTCAATTGTTTATTGTATTTCATTGTTCCCGAGATTTATACTACATGATTTATTATTCTCGAAAGCATTGAAATTGTACTTGTATTAATTGGTAGCCTCGAAATGCATTGCCCGACATGAAGTGATAGTTGTGCCTTTGAGCACCCCCGCCCCGTTTATTTATGTACTTGCAATTGATGTATTTCATGCATGTTTTAATCTTGTCATTTGACCTATGAGTCGGCACCACTAAGCTTGGATAACCCGGTTGGTCTAATCCATCAACTTGGAGATCCCCCTCTTGTCCCGCCAGCTGCAGTTTGGATCCCGCTACCCAGTTATTACCGTGGTCTTGTCCCGATGCCGCAGATTGCTACTATGGTTCTCAATGCCCGGCTCGCTACCGTGGTCATGTATAGTATATGTTTATGTATTTATAAGATCCATTATTTCTCCTCACCTTGAGTGACTGAGATCAGTACCCAGTTATTGCTCTATCACTGTAGTGATAGAGAACCTAGCTTCGTGTGGTTGTCACCTTGCTTGTTTCCCGATTTCCTTGGATAACCGTACATGTTTTATACTACATTTATGTTTTCAGTAAATGATTCATTTCTTTTATGAAAGTATTGATTGAACAGGTTGAATGTTTTACACCCGTTTTACATGAATATCTGATTTGTCAGATATCCATGTTTTACATACGTTTTACATGAATATATGATTTGTCAGATATCCATGTTTTACACCTCTTTTTACATGAATATATGATTTGTCAAATATCCATGTTTTACAGACGTTTCACATGAATATATGATTTGTCAGATATCCATGTTTTACATCCGTTTTACATGAATATATGATTTGTTAGATATCCATGGTTTACACCCGTTTTACATGAATATATGATTTGTCAGATATCCATGTTGTACACCCGTTTTACATGAATATATGATTTGTCAGATATCCATGTTTTACACCCATTTTACATGAATACATGATTTGTCAGATATACATGTCTTTCCACCCATTTTAATTATATGCAGCATTTGATCAAATAGCATGATTTATCGCATGTTTTATTCTTCGGCATATTTATTATCTTTTCACCCACCTGCCAGACCCTCGTGTCTGACCCACTATTTTGATATTCAGGTCCAGATTTCTTTGTCCCGAGTTGAGTGCTTTTGTTGGCTGTGGAGCCATGAGTTGTAGGTTGTTTTGTTGGCTATGTCATGTAGACATTGGGCTTGACATCGGAGCTACGTCATATATGGGGTAGTGGTTAATAGCATATTGTTGTATGGCTTTTATTAGCCTTTCTTGGGATTCTTAATTAATGTATATTGATAGTTTGTAACTTGAACATACGTGGTAATGCTTATCCTGTTACTGTCAGTTGTGTATTTCGTTGTGTTGGTTTACTCCAGTCTGATATGGTTCTTGATATAATAGCTACGGAGTTCGGGTCGCAATGCCACGAAAGCTTACGTAAAATATTCAGAATGTGTTGAAATGTGTTGTCTTCACACACGCGGATCTTGGGAGAAAAATATATTTATGCTTAATCCCATTCGCGCCCCCGAGGTTCTGGTTTGGGGATGTGACACTTCCAATTCTTCAAATTGCTCAAAGATACAAGTGCCACTTAGGTTTGCCAAACCTACTGACTTTTTGCTCAAGGCATCGGCAACCACATTTTCTTTCCCCGGGTGATACTTGATCAGAAAGTCATAATCAATATTCCATTCATCTCCTCTGTCTCATGTTCAGCTCCTTCTGAGAAAACAAGTACTGTAAGTTGCGGTGATCGGAGTGAACTTCGAAGTTCTCTCGATAAAGGTAATGCCTCCACATTTTCAATGCAAAGATGACTGCTGCCAACTCAAGATCATGGGTTGCATAATTCTTCTCGTGATCTTTCAATTCCTGGGATCCATAAGCAACAACTTTCCCATCTTGCATAAACACACAACCAAGTCCAACATTCGAAGCATCGGTAAAAATGGTGAAACTGCCACTTCCGGATGGTAAAGAAAGGACCGGTGCTGTAGTCAATCTCTTTTTCAGCTCTTCGAAACTAGCCTCACACTGGTCTGTCCATACATACGGTGCATTCTTCCTGGTCAACTTCGTCAATGGTGACACAATTGAAGAAAATCCTTGGACAAACCTCCGGTAATAACTTACCAATCCGAGAAAGGTTCTGATTTCTGACGCATTTTTCCGTCTTTCCCAATTCATAATTGCCTCAATCTTGGACGGATCCACTGACAACCCTTCTTTAAAAATGATGTGCCCCAAAAATACTACTTGTTGGAGTCAAAATTCACACTTACTGAGCTTCGCATAAAGCTAGTTATCTCTCAGAAGTTGCAGTGCTATCCTTAAGTGCTCTTCATGTTCTTTTCTGGTCTTGGAATATACCAGAATATCATTTATAAGCACCACTGTGAACTAATCTAGATGTTGTGCAAATATTTTGTTCATCAAGGCCATGAATACTGTCGGTGCATTTGTCAACCCAAATGGCACCACTAGGAACTTATAGTGTCCATATCTTGTCCGGAAAGCTGTCTTCAATACATCTAACTCTCTAACTCTCAACTGTTGGTAACCGGATCTCAAGTCAATCTTCGAGAAGTATGCAGCACCTTGTAACTGATCAAACAGTTCATCTATCATTGGCAATGGGTATTTGTTCTTGATAGTCACTTGGTTCAATCTTCGGTAGTCAATGCACATCCTTATCGAACCATCTTTCCTTTTTACAAACAAAACTGGAGCTCCCCACGACGAAATGCTAGATGTAACAAAACCTTTGTCCAACAATTCTTGCAATTGTATCTTTAATTCTCCCAATTCTGTCGGAGCCATCCTATATGGTGCAATAGATATCGGAGCGGTCCCTGGTAATAACTCAATGGTGAAGTCAATCTCTCTGATGGGTGGCAATCCTAGAAACTCTTCTAGAAAGACATCCGGGAATTCCCAAACAATAGGGATCTTCTCCACCCCTTGGGATCGTTTATCCTTCGCGATAAACACTAAATAAGCTTCACATCCACTTTTTAAAAGTCTATTAGCTTTCAATGCTGAGATAAACCCTGCACGAGGATTCCTCCTCTCCCCTTAAAACAATACTCCTTCTGGTATCTCATTTAATTTGAAGGTGAGGGTCTTATGGAAAGAATCCATCGTGGCATGGTACCCTACCAACCAGTCCATCCTAGGATGATATCGAAGTCATGCATCTCCAATAAAATAAGATTTGCGGGTAACACCACTTCACCTATCTGAATTTTGCAACTAGGGTTAAAAGCCCTACACATGACTTGTTCGCCTATCGGAGTAGCCATAATAAAAATAAACGCAAGTTCTCTAGCATGCACATCAATCAATTTATAAAAATCATGGGATAAAAATGAGTGTGTAGAGTCAAGGTTAAATAAAATTTTAGCTTCAATTCCACAGACAAGGGATGTACCTTCCACTACGCCGCCTACCGCCTCTGCATCAGCCCTATTAACTGCATAGACTTGCCCTTGCTATTGTGGCCTGTTATGAGCTTACTGCTGCCTGCCCTGTGGGCCATTCCTGTTCTGTCGCTAGGGATGGTGATTCTAATTTTGTCCATGCTAATGGGCCTGCTATTGTTGCTGGGGTCTATATTACTGGTGTGGTGCTTGCTGTTGTGGTGGTGTCACGCCCCTGGACCGAGACCGAACAAACCAAGTCCCTAATCCAGGGCCGTGGCGCGACGAGCTAGAAAAGTCCATCCGCCTGCACTAGTTTGCCACAGGTTTCCGCTGTGAGGATTCCTATTTCCAATCCATCACAATACAACAATTATATTTACGATAATTATAAAATGTGCGGAAGCAATGTAGCAAACACTTAATTAATTAGAAAGCATAAAATGAACAATCATGCCTTGCATCAAAATGAGAAATATATCATAAGCAAGCCCATAATTTGTTTAAGTTTACAATACCAAAGTTAACATTATACAATTCCCATAAAGGCTAGAGAAACAAGTTCCAAAAAAAAAACATCAATCCCAAAATGTGATTCGAATCTCATAACCCAACCCGACGTCTAGATGACATCATTGGGCTTCCACTCAGGTCCAATCGGCGTTGCTACCGCCTCCTCCTCATGCTCTGCCTCAAAGGAAGCAGGGTCAATATCTGGCACCAAACAAGAGAGTATCAGACACGATAGTCTGGCAAGCAAATAAAATAAATAATAGAATGAAAAGAATTTATAAAACATTATAAAGTCATTTATAAAATGTTTGAAAGTCTAAACAGTAAGCATCGATGAAATAAAGAAACCATTTCCAAATCATTGATAATTTAAAGAAACATAACAAACTGAGTAAAACAAATATTGGCAATCCACATTCAGCTATATTCTCCTATTACCGAAGTAACAAGAGCAAACAGAGACCGTGGCCACTACCCGTGGGACTGGAAAACAAAGTCGTTGCCACATAAAGTGGGACGGAATACAGAACCGTTGTTACTACCCATGGGACCGGAAAACATAACCGTTGCCACTACCCATGGGACCGGAAAATAGAACCGTTGCCACTGCCCGTGGGACTGGAAAACAGAACTGTTGCCATGGTCGGAGTAGATAGAGTCCAAACTGCAGTTGGCTGAATTTTAAAGATCCCAAGCCGAGTGATCAGCCCAACAAGGTAACCTAAGCTTAGTGGTGTCGTTCACAATCAAAACCTGAACCGATATAAATCAAATTATAGTAATACATTTCCGAAATCGATAAAAGGACTACTCCTGATCAAATACAAACTGAAAAATTTAGACGAATTAAATGAGTAGCCTTACCAATATTTTCAGATGTGGCGAATTTATAGAAAAACAAGCAAATTTAACAAACTTGGAATGAAGTAATGTACATAATGGTTTAATAGCTTACCAAGGGTTATCTCAATAGACACTTAACCCTTAAATGTTGATTTATAATAATGCGTTTGGTACCAATGAAAATCTCAAACATTTAATGTTGTAAAGTATACATTGAGACTGATAAAAATTTCCCCAGTAAAGTCCAACATCGAGTCTTTCCTTCATTTTTCACATCCGATTTGCATAATTCAATGTATTTCTTTCTAAACTATTCATTCCCAAACATTCATAGTCCATAGGGGTTAAATACTTCAAATGAAAGGGAAAGTACATGCAGAAATGGGCCTGGGCGCCTGTCGAAACAGGCCTGACAGGGCCCAGGCCCGCTCGAGCGGAGGTGGGTCCGCCCCATTTGTTAGGATTTTTGTTGTTGCTAATTTGATGGATACACTATCACTTTCACTGTGAAATGATCACACACTCATGCATCTTAGGTTGGACTTTGAAATCTAAGTTTCTAGCTTGCATTTGCTTTTGGTTTTCAAATGATTTAATCCTGCATGTTTTAGAACTTAAGAGCTCTTTAGAAATCCTAGTTCTGAATGCATGATTTTTGGAAAATCAAGTTAGGCATCTAGGTTTGTGATTTGCATACATTCCTCGTTTTTAGAATCTTGTTAATATGCTTAAATCATAATGGCCATGAGTTCCAAGTTTCATCCTTTAGAAAATTGCAATTTCTGCAGGAACTCCTCCCAGGCGAGTTTACCTGGTCGACCGACCCCTGCACCCGGTCGACCGAGCCAACTAGCCGTTGGGATTTTCAGCCAGTATACCCGGTCGATAGAGCCTTGTCCAAGTCGACCGGGGAAACTAGCCGTTGGCTAATATGACCGTTGGGCCCGATCGACCCGAGGGTCATGGGGTCGACCAAGCCAACTAACCGATGGACTGATTTTTCTATAAATCTCCATGTCGCGACCCCGGACCGGGAATCCCAATCCGGGATCGGGACCATTAGTGTGTGATGATTATTCAAGAGGATTACCTACATCCTCAAGATAATCTTATTTAATTTCCCACAGGTGTCCGCGGTGAGGATATCAAAACCTTGCATGGATATTTCTTTTTAATGCGGAAGCGTGTAGCAAATCAAATAGTTAGACTATCTCTAGTCATGCAAGCATTTACATCAATATCAAACTGTATCAGAAAGAGCAATGATATATAGCAATGTTTCCCAAAAGTTGTTAAAGTTAGACAAGTTATCATTTAGTTACAATCCCCAAAATTAGAGGCCAACAAAGGCCAATATTACAAAATAATAACCCAAAGAATAGTTAACAAGTCCTTCCCGAAATGTTACGCCTCTTGGCAACCCGATGTCTACATGACATCGTCAGCACGCCACTCGACTAGAGGCTGCAGCTCACCTACCGCCTCCTCCGGCTCCTCCTCAAGGAAACCGGCAACGGGACCTGAGTACCAAAGCAAAGGATCAGACACGACGGTCTGGCAAGAGAATGACAAGATACAACAACAATAATAGAGGAAATCTCTTGAAAAGCATATAAATCTGTTTAAGCAAGAACTCTCATAAAGCAGGTAAATCATTTGCTATAAAACAAGTAAACAAGATAGAACATATGAGGTAACCAAGGAATCGGGAATAACAAGGTGGCAATCACATAAAGCTAAGTCCTCTGTCACTAAAGTGACAACAGTATCACGGGACGTTGATCTCAGTCACACAAGGTGAGGAGAAACAACGTATACATATATACAATATAACTATTCGGGAACGGGACCACGGTAGTGAACCGGGTATCGGGACGGGGCCACGGTGGTAACCGGGCATCGGGATCCAAACTGCAGCTGGCGGGACGGGAGAGGGATTTCCAAGTCAGTGGATCAGACTGACATGGTATCCAAGCTTAGTGATGCCGACTCATAGGATAAAACCAATCGAGACATATGCAAGTAAATCAAGTACAGTAGATAAACGGGTAAAACGGGGTGCTCAAGGGCACACTATCATTTCATGTCGGGCAATGCATCTCGGGACAAGTAACTGTTACTGGAGTAACTTCAATGCTTTCGGGAAAACAAGTCATGTAATACAAGTCTTGGAAACGAGGTGAAATAACGAGTTATAACACATTTCGGGTAAAATACTAATTTCAAAATCTATTTAAGTGAATAGGGGTCCCGTATGTCTATTGCAGTCCTTACTTGGTACTCCGTGAGTTTGAAGACATTCCGGGCTCCTTATTCACTTTTATGATTTTTCAAAGTTTCGGATGACATCTTTGTGATATGGTTTCTTTCTCGGATGGCATCAACAATGCCTAGTGAATCCCTTTCGATTGACAAAGCTCAACGCTCGAACGAACCGGAGAGTTCGTTCGAGCGGGGAGCTTTTCGAAATCTGGGAAATTTCGGTTACCTGGCGGTTAGCCGCCGATGCATTCGGCGGTTAGCCGCTGGGTAACCGTGAAGCTGACCGAATTTCAGGTGAGAATTCTGATGCTCTCGGGAAAAGGAACCGTGATTGTGCGGTTGGCTGGCGGTTAGCCGCCGATGGGTTCGGCGGTTAGCCGCTGGCTAACCGTGAGGCTGACCGCGTTTTCAGGTGGAAAATGATGCTCTCTGGAAAAGTCACCGCGGTGCGCGGTTAGCTGGCGGTTAGCCGCCGATGCATTCGGCGGTTAGCCGCTGGCTAACCGTGAGCTGACCGCCAGTTACGAAAATGCTCACTGAGTTCAGTTTTGAGTCATTTTCCTCCTCAAAACCATCTTCCTCACATCCACAAGGTCCTTACAATAACATTGGGCTAATAGTTCCTCCAATGCCTCTCTTTATACTTCTCCAAATCCTCCTTAAGAGTTCTCTCTATCACCTCTCCCATGCCAAATCCAATGCAAGAATAGGAAGGAAAACAAACCATTCCACAAACATTCATCTAAGCTATCACAAGGACAATAAATGCTTTACCAACATGCTTATAAAACAATGAATGAGGCTATTAAGATATCTTATGAGCATTTATTCCAAAACAAAACACATTAATGATAATATGGAAAATCCATAAATACTAAGCCAAACCATTTCAACTTAAAAACATTCAAGCATTCACTTGCCTCTAATCCAAGCTAGCTGAAACAAGTCTTTGATCACCTCTATTGCTCAAAGCCAAGCTACAATCAAAAATCCCCAAAACAACCCTAAAATGGGTTACACCAAGCTTGAAAATGAAAGAGCTTCCACTAATGCACATGTAGAATCTCAATGACTAGAGGAACACTAATCTAAGAGATGGAAATGATCACTTACTTGGATGACCTTCAAATGAAGAGGACTAGTTCAAAGAAGATCTCAATGTTGATGAATCCCTCCACAAATAGTATCAATGGAAAGCTTGTGAGATGAGGGAGTGATTGGTGAGTTCCAATGCTTGATCTATGAACTATTGATATGGCTTGGAGATGAAGAAGCAAGAAGAAGAAGAAGAAGCAAGGGAAACCCTAGACTCAAATGTGTGCTGGAGCAAGGAAGAGTGAAATGAGAAATGGAGGGTTGGGTTCTCCTTTGTAAACAAATGAAGCTTGGGTCCCACAACTCAAGGTACTACATGGACTGAAATCATCTAATTCGGGACCTCGGATGAATTCGACGAAGAAGGAAGAAATGTTCGTCGAAATATCTACTTTCCAAAAAGTCTATGTTTCGCGGGTTTCGGGAATATCGAGCTTTGGGTACAGACTTGGTGTGCAAATGACTGTTTTGCCCTCTAGGCTATGAAATCGGTTTTCGGGGTCTCGAATGAATACGGGATCAACATGAAAGTTGTTGAGATCTACAAGATGCATGCAACGGGCCAAAAACACAATTCACAACAAATCGGGAAATTCCTCGAGAAAATACAAAGCCGAAAAGGGAACCCCCAAAGGGCCCCACTAGCAATCCAAAACATACTAAGTAACCCAAAACTACAATCAAGGTTATTCTAAACTCAAATCAAACACAACACATCTATCGAGCTTAGCACTAATACGCAACTTAATTAGTACTAATCGGGATCACTCGGGTCGGGGTCTTACACTCCATTTCATTCCTTTCTTTCAAAAGGCTTGTTTAGTGAATCTTTGGAACCATATTGAAGCCTAAGGAAGAGGAATAAGCTGAGAAAGCTAGAAGGCAAATGGAAATAAAAATATTTGATATTTAAAGGTATATCTTTCCAAGTTAAGATTGATTTCCATTCCAGTTAAAATCCATGCATGTTTAACTCTTTGTAACATCATATTTGCATGATTTCTAGCTTTAACTGAGTTGTTTTACAAACACCAAATCACTTTAGCATACTAGATTGTTTTGCAAACACTCATCTCTCAATCACATGTGTTTTAGTCTTTAAATTTCATACTACTTGTGTAGTGTGTCTTTCCAAGTTGTTTTGAATATTTCATGTGATTAGCTTATCACTTCAATCATCTATTTCTATACTTAGATTTTCAAATGCATCAAGCATTCATTTAAGAACTTCATTTTAGAAATTGATTGAAGTAAACATTCATACACTTTGAGCACACACCTTAGCTAATTGTTTGTGTATGTTTGTATCCCGTTTTTAACTTTCATATCAACCTATTTAAGAAGAAAATGTATTGATCTTAAATTGTATCTCTTTTAGTGTTGGTGTAGACACTACTTTGAGAGAAATCTTTCTTACTATAAAGGTTATTGCTTGGCCTAAGAAAACCATAGTTAGAGGTTATTTCTTAGCCTTGGAAAAACATCTTGTAAAGGTTATTGCTTAGCCTAGAAAAGCACATTGATAGGTTGTTGTTTAGCCTAGAAAAACATCGTTGTAAAGGTTATTTCTTAGCATTTTGAAAAGCATAGATAGTGGAAATCCGGTGGGGTGTTGGTTCACAAGCCGGTAGTAGATGTAGGTATTGAAGCCGAACCACTATAAATCATTGTGTGATGGTGTATGCTTATAGTGATTGCTTTTGTTAGCTTCCGCATCTTGTTTGATAATCGTCACTAGTGGCCAGTTAATTTTAAAGAAGTTAAACTTTGGCATAATTGGTTACTAACTTGTAGCTCACCCTATTCACCCCCTCCTCTAGGGTTAGGATCCCGGACCCTTTTAGGGTTCCATTTTCATTACTGTAAGGTTTCCCTTTCTATTTCTTGTATTGACCCTTTTAGGGTTTGTTTTTGGGGATTTTGTTCATTAGCTTGGATCTTTGGCTTAGAGGAGTATAAGAGTTTGATTTTCTTGATTAGCTTAGACCCAAGGGAAGTGGGTGATTTGATTTTTATAAACTTTCAATGGTTTTGGTATTTCCACTCATGTCTATTTATTGCATTGATTTGAAATAAATGTTCATGGTAGAGCATTGATAGTGCATTTATGTCATAGAAATGTATTAGTGCATGGCATTTAATTTCTTCATGTTTTGTCCCAAATGCACTCTTATGTGTAATAATTTCCTTCCTTCTTTCTTTGTATTGGTGTGATGTTGATGGAGGAGAATGGAATGGATATTGTAAGAGATTTGATGTTGTTTTGAATGAAGTTTTGGACTCCTCATTGGATGTATAAAAGAGGCTAGAAAGAGGTTGTAGAAGGAAGAGATAGAGAGGAGCTGAACTGTCCCGAAATCAGTTTATGGATAGTTCGCTCGAGCGAACATGACGCTTCGCTTGAGCGAAGTGTCCAGAAAAGGGTTCGGAGCATTCCAGAAGGCAGTTCGCTCGAACGGACCCCTTGGTCGCTCGAGCGAACGTCCCAGAACTCGTTCAAGAGAGTGGTTAGTTCGAGTGAACAAATACTTCGCTCGGGTCCGCTCGAGCGAACCTCCCAGAACTTGTTCGAGAGAGTTGTTAGTTCGAGCGAACCAATACTTCGCTCGAGCCAACCTAACTCTGGATGAGTTCGCTCGAGCGAACCCACCCAGACAACCATTCCAGAGAGCTAACCGCTCGAGCGAGCCTCCAGTCCGCTCGAGCGATGGGTACTGTTCACTTGGGACTGTTTTGGGAGCATAAATAAAATGTTTATATATTTGAGAGAGGTTTGTTGGGAACTCCATTGTATTGGGAAGAACCGTTCATATGATTTGACATCCGTTTGAGAAAGAAACCACGTCATGAAAATTTCATTTGAAGTTGTAAAAATCCTAAGGTCTATAAGGAGCTCAGAATGTCCCCAAACTCAAAGAGTACCAAGTGGTCATTAAATCGACATACGGGACCCCTATTCACCTTAAACGAACCTTGAACCCGGGTACTTGTCTTGAGATTTTGAAAGTTCATTTGTATTTCATTATTTCCCTAACTTCTTATGTATTCTCGAAAATGATGAAATTGAAATTGTAGCATGTTGCTAGCCCCGATAAGCACGCCCGAATTTATACGACGGCTGTGCCTTTGAGCACCCCGTCCTTTTTATTTATGTACTTGCACTTGATGTATTTCATACATGTTTTAATCTTGTTATTTGACCTATGAGTCAGCACCACTAAGCTTGGATAACCCTGTTAGTCTGATCCACCGACTTGGAGATCCCCCTCTTGTCCCGCCAACTACAGTTTGGATCCCGCTACCCGGTTATTACTATGGTCTTGTCCCGATGCCGCAGATTGCCACTGTGGTTCCCGATGCCTGGCTCAATACCATGGTCATATATAGTATATGTATATATATTTATAAGATCCACTATTTCTCCTCACTTCGAGTGACTGAGATCAGTGCCTAGTTATTGCTCTGTCACTTTAGTGATAGAGGACTTTATTTCGTGTGGTTGCCATCTTGCTTGTTTCCCGATTTCCTTGGATACCCATACAAGTTTTACACTGAGCTTATGTTTTCATTAAATAATTTGATTGTTTTATGAAGTGAATGATCGAACAGGTTTAAATACTTTTAAAGGTAAATGTATTTATTATTGAATTGTTATGTCTTTTCACCCATTTGCCAAACCGTCATGTTCGGCCCACTCTTTGATACTCAGGTCTGGATATAGCCTACCCCGAGGCGGAGCTTGAGGATGCGGTCGGTGAACCGCAACGCCAAGTTGAGTGGCATGCTGATGATGTCATTTAGACATTTGGTTGCTACAAGAGACGTAACATTTTGGGAACTGTTTAACCATTCTTTTGGGGATTGGGATTTTGTTTATATTGGCCTTTGTTGGCCTCTATTTTTTGGAATGTAATTAAATGATCTTTTGTATAACTCTAACTGTTCTTTTGGAAAGCACTAATGATCATTGTTCATTCTGATACTTGGTTATACATGCGATTTATCTTGTGAATAGAAATGAATTATCATTTGATTTGCTACATGCTTCTGGACTTAAAAGAAATGTTCATATATGGTTGTGATATCGTCCCCACGGACACCTGTGGGAAATTAAGTAAATGCGACACTTCACTTACACTACAATTACCGTCCCGATCCCGGATTCCCGGTCCGAGGTCACGACACTCTATTTTAGGATCAAGTGTTTTGGAACTCTTGATTAGGTGTAAAAATCTAGAGTTAAAACCCTAGTACTGTGTTTGAATGAATATTATAGGATCAAGTGTTTCGGAACTCTTGATTATGTGTAAAAATCTAGAGTTAAAACCCTAGTACTGTGTTTGAATGAATATTATTAGAATGGATTCTACTATGTTAGATTGTTTAGATTCTTGTGTAGATTCCTCTAGACCCCTCTTTCTTCCATCTGTTGGAGATTCAAACCTTCGAATTAATGAATCTCAGTTTGATTTAAAAGAAGAAGAAAATGTTGAAAATGAAGATCACCTCCAACAAGCTTATGATGAATTGTATACATTGTCCTTAGAGCTTGTTAAGAAAATTGATAAATTAAGAGAAGAATCTAAAAAGCTAAACAAAGAATTAGTTTCTTTAAAAGATGAACTTAGAAAGAAAGAAGAAGTTATACATTGTTTAGACTCTAAGTTTCTGATCTCGTTACTTAGCTTATCTAAAATTAAAGATGAACTAAATGAAATTAAGATAAGCTGTGATGAGCTTAATAAAGAAAATTTAAAACTAAGAGATCAATTACAAAGGCAAGAAAAAAATATTAACAACCTACAATCCAAGTTGGCAATTTCTAAGGAAAATTTCTCTAATGCTCAAAATAAGATAAAAACTCTAGAACTTGGACCTAATGTTATTAATGAAGTTAAATTTGATTTTAAACTTGCCCATGAAGAACTAATCATCAATAAGAAATTGAAAATGAATTATTAAAAGTTAAAAATGAAAATTCAATCCTTCTAAACCAAGTCACTCAACTTGAAAGCTACAAACAAAAGTATGAGGGCAAATTTACCCAAGGTGGAGAGAAATTTGAAAAATTATTTAGATTGGGTAAATCTCAAAGAGATAGGACGGGTCTTGGATTTGATAGGTATACTTCACATGGCCCTAATTTCACCAACACATTTGTGAAAGGTGAGTCCTCTTTCTCCTTTGCCCAAAACAAAATGTCATTATTGCGGTAATGAAGGGCATTTCAAATTTGAGTGCAAATTAGGAAAAAGTCATATGTCTAAACCCATCTTCGAACCTAAGAAAGAAAAATCTAATTCTATGAATGGTATGACATTGAATTCCAAGGAAGACTTTAGGAAGTTCAAACAAGTTAAAACATTTCAACAAGAGTCATCCAAGATAGACTTTAAAAAGACTAATAGTCAAAATAAATCTATCAAAAAGAAACTTCTCACTTTACCTCCTCTAACCTTGGAAATGAAAGAACTCTTGAAAAAGGTTGAACAGTTAAACTGAAAGTTTAAAAGACAGAAAGAGGGAGGAAAAGCTAAAAGAAATGAGAAGAATAAAAAGAAAATGAAACACCAAATTCCAAAGACTAATCATCAATCTAAATATAAAATAGTCAAACCTCAAAGATATGATGTCAAGTCTAAAAGAACTCAATCTTTATCTCCTCTAGTTGGTGGGATTTCAAACATAGAATCCAAAGTTCAAGACTTTAGATGGATACCTAAGGTTAGAACTTTAGACAAATACTAAGGCTTTTTAGTTAGATATGACCAACCTTTTCTCATAGTTATATGTGTAGTTGGTCTTGAGTCTAGTTCTCTCTACCTTTCTTAGTATCTTCTATAGGTTTCAGATTCATTTGGTAGAGTCTTGCTTGTTTAAAAGGTATTTTATGATAAAATGCATGTTTATGATCAATTTGATTTGAAAAAGTTTTTAAAAGTTATACTTTCTTAGTCAATTGATTTGTTTTTCAAATTTGTTTAAATTTGAATGGATTCATAGTCAAACCATTTTTGGCAAAATTAAATGTTTTTGGAAAATGATTTTAGTCTTACAAGTCTTCATTATTTCAAATGGAATTATTTAGAATTGATAAAATCTCTTTTCTAAAGTTTATTAAGCTTGTCGGATAGTTGGGTTAGGGGTAGATTGCATATAGTTTGTCCCTAATATAATCAAGCCTTTTTTTTTCTCTCTGATCCTGATAAAAAAATCAGGCTGTCCTAGTTTGGCCGGTCGACCGCGAGAAGTGGCTGGTCGACCGAGCATGCGCACCCAGCAACTTAAAGAGTTGCGCTGGGTTGTTTCTGTTTCAAACAGAAACTCTTCTTTCTTGTAGGTCGACAACAACGTGAGCTCAGGCTTCCAGATTTCTTTTCTCCTCTGTCTTTCTTCCTAGAATCAATCTATTCTTCTAAGGATTTGATTTTCTTCCATCTTTTATCATCACTCTTCATCATCCTCGTCTTTTCTGTTGGGCGTCCTCATCACTGTGCATCCAAAGCTCTCTCTCTCTCTGTCCATTCCCAACCTCGATTTTAATCCCTGATTGACTCTGGCTAATCAATTGCTTGGAGGTGTATCTTCTACCTTCCTTATGGTGTATTTGTAGTCATCAATACACATCCCTTTTGGCATCATTCTTCTGTGAACTACTCAGTCTCAATTTCTGCATTCCAAATGTTTGACAGATTGCCTAAACCACAACATTTTTTAGTCAGTTGTTGCAGTGCCGTTTTCAGCTCTTGTCTATTGTCTTGAGCATCCTTCTCATTGAAATCCTCAAAAATGGCACGCACAAAGCAAACTTTTAGGAAGCCAAGCAAAAAGTCCAAAACAGGCCAATCTTCTTCTTCTCACAGATCTCCCTCATCCTCTCTTGAAGCTGCTCCTCCTCCAGAGATTATTAGATTCAATCCCATTCCCTCTCCATCCTCAGTTGTCAAATCTTTCCGGAGCAAAGGGATTATTGTTGAGAAAATGTGCATAGTCAAAGATCTAGTGGACTATGATGTCCCAGCTGTCCTTGAAGCCATTGGATGGGGTAGCATCCTATCTTGGAGTGGCAACACCTAGGCTTCTTCTGTCCATGGTCTTTATGAATCTATTTGTGCCTCCATTGCTAATTCATTTACTATTAGATTCCTTCATGGTGAAGAGGTGGTCACCATTGATACGATCTCTTCCATCTTAGGCATACCTAGGTCTGATGGACCAAGGTTTATTTCAGAAGTTCTGCCTCTTGATGAGTGAGAGTCGGTGACACAAGCTCTATGTGGAAAACCTGAAAATTGGTCTGCCAAAAACTGTCTTCAAGCCTCCTCCATGATTCCCTCCCTACGTATCATTCATATCATCTTTACTCATTCCATCTATCGTAGTAAAGGGAATAGGACTGAAGTAACTCCCTACATGGCAAATCTCTTATACAATTTGATTACCGGTGTTCCAATGTGCCTTCCATCAGTCATCATGCACCATATCATCCGGGTTATCACAGGCTCTCAACCATGTGCTGCTCCTTTCGGGTTTCTCATTACCCAGATCGCCAGATCTTTTGGTGTGATTCCTCCTGCTTCTGAGAGCCCTAAGTCTACAACGTGTTAGGAATTTTGTAGATTGCAATTTGATGGATGCATTATCATTCAAGCATCATTTGATTTACACACATATGCATTGATTTAGAAAATCTTGAAATCTTGATTTACACATGCATTGTTTTTAAGATATTGATTTTTGCATGTTTTGGTTTTTAAACTTGGATGCATTTTATATTGGAAAGAAGTTTTGGAAATCAAGCTAGCCTATGTGTTTTCAATCTTTCAAATCGTTTTAGGCTTTTTATGTTTCATGTTTTTAAAACCCTTAGAATGTTTTAAAACATGTTTTTCCATGCTTGGTTTAATGGCCCAAGAGTTCCCAAATAAATATACTTTGAAATATGCAAGAAAAGTGCATAATAGGGAATTCTAGTCCCCAGGCTCGGTCGACCCGCAGTGGGCTCGGTCAACCGGCCCAACAGGGGACCCGGTCGACCGAGCCCAAGCAGGTCGACCGGGACTGAGCCGTTGGCTCCTGTCTAACGGATCTTTTTATAGCCGTTGTGAAGGCCAGGTCGATCGGGGAAGGGCCAGGTCGACCCGGGAGACTAGCCGTTGGGCTGTTTTGGCTATAAATACTAGTTCATTCCTTTGCCAAAAGTTGGGAATTTTAAGACCTTCCTTGAGAGGTTTTGAGGCAATTCAAAGGGGAATGAACTAAGGGATGAAGGGGTCATTAGGAAAGCTAAAGCTTGGATTAATGAAGTTAAATCACCAAGTAGGCTCTACTTTCCTTAATCATATGTTTTCATGCTTTGTTTTATTATTTGTAAATCTTTTGTAGCATGATAAACTATGAGTTGTTGTGTCCTTAACATGTTTTATGTTTTGAATTGATTTATTGTTTTGGATGCATCACTATTGATTCAATCCAAGTAGTACTTTAATTGGTAAATCTAAGTAAATCATGTTAATGAAAGAATCTTTGGAATTATATGTAACATGATTCCTATGCTTGGTTGAATCTATGGTTGTTGTTTTTCATCATAAGAAAATCACTTTCAAATATATCTTATGTTTTGGATTCAACATCTTTACAAATCATATGTAACTTTGTTTTAAAGTTTCACAACTTGCTTTGCTTTGATAGGTATATCATTTTCAAGTTGAATTTATAATTACATATGATTTGTCCCCTAATTTCAATCAAATCTATTTTTATGGTTTATGAGCTACATTGTTGATTTGATTGACATCCCTATGCATCACATGTTTAGAGCTAATTAATTTCATACAACTTGTGAGCCTTTGATTTTCATATCATTAACAAGTTGTTATTTTTAACATGTGACTTGCATCCTTTCCTCAATCATTAATGTTTTATGAGCTAAAACTTTCAAAAGCCTTAGGCATACATTTATGAGCTTTCATTTTCAAAATGATTGAGGACATCACACACACACATCATGAGCATACATCTTTGCATTCATTGAGTGTTTGTGTGAGTTAGATTTTCATTTTCATATCCGCCTATTTTAGAGGCAAATGTAATGAGCTTAATTGAATCTCCATCAAGTGTATTTTAGACACTAATTAGAGAGATAACCAACCTTGTGGTTGAAGAGGTTATTGCTTAGCCTAAGAAAAGCATAATGTAGAGGTTATTGCTTAGCCTTGAAAAGCATATTGTAAAGGTTATTGCTTAGCCTATTGAAAAGCATAAATAGTGGAAATCCGGTGGGGTGTTGAATCACAAGCCGGTAGTGGATGTAGGCATTGAGGCTGAACCACTATAAATCCTTGTGTGATGGTGCTTGCGTTGTGGTGATTGTTTTTATTAAGCTTCCTCATTTTATTTGTAATCACCACTTGTGACTAGTTTAAGTTAAAGAAGTTAAAATTGGTTAAAATTGGTCATAATTGAAGCTCACCCTATTCACCCCCCCCCCTCTAGGGTTCGGATCCCCGGACTTTCACAACGGTCTTCAACAAAACGAATATTCTCTTGATAAAGCTTCCACCACCACAACGAGTAAACCCCGTTGCAGAAGGAGATGCTAAGTTTGAGGCTGCAGAGACAGAGATTGCAGATCCATTAGCTGATCAACCTCATCAGCCATAGCCTCAGCCTCGTCAGCCCCCTCAGCAGCGTACCTTGGAGGATCATATGATGTCAATGGAGCAAGTTGTTGCTACTATGCGCATAGAGTTTCGGGAGTTTAGTTAAGAGGTTTTAGGGATGATGGAGAAAACCTTGAAGTACCTCTCGAACATCTCCAGCAGCTACAGGCATCATGATGATGTGATGCCCCCATCTCCTACAGATTCATCTTAGACCTTAGAAGGGCTTTTCACTTTTGTGGGGGTAGTAATAGATTGACTTTCATTGATGTATTTATTATCTATCAACGGTCTGAAATTTGGATTACTGACCATGATATTTTGATTTTTGTATTGGTCAAGTAATTTGTGAAATCTATACTAAACTTCAATGCTTAAATCAATGAAATTATAGTTTCACTTGTTCATCTCTTATCTTCTTGTTATATTCCTCATGATAAATGTTTATGATGTTTTGAACTTTATATTCTCTCAATTAATATTTTTTTGTCTTGGCTTCATTCAAACAATGCATAGACAAACCAATATACATGATAACCTGTTCCGCATCACATTTTCAATCTCATTTGGTAACAGGTGCTGCTAAAAGGTATTTGTTTTCTCATGTATACAGGTTCCTTTGCAATTCGATGACAAAGGGGGAGAGAAGATCAGAAGATCCGACAAAGAGAAGATCAAACAAATGGGGAGAGAATATCAAATCTAACTAAGGGGGAGATCTGTTCAAGGACTAAAAAGGGGAGAAAGCTTGAATGCACATAAAGGAAAAGTAAGCAAGAGGAGAGCTTTAACGAAGGGGGAGAAATCTTGAAAAGAAAAAGTTAAAGCTCACGACGAATCGGTCGTTCGGACGAAGCTACATTCAAGGGATTTCAAGAACAGAACCGTTCAGAAAAGCCAAAGTCCTAGAAGTGTTGTGATCAACCAAGTTGCCATCAAATTGCAAAGGGGGAGATTGTTAAGATTTTTGTTGTTGCTAATTTGATGGATACACTATCAGTTTCACTATCAAATGATCACACACTCATGCATCTTAGTTTGGAATTTGAAATCTAAGTTTCTCGCTTGCATTTGCTTTTGGTTTTCAAATGATTTAATCCTGCATGTTTTAGAACTTAAAAGCTTTTTAGAAATCCTAGTTCTAAATGCATGATTTTAGGAAAATCAAGTTAGGCATCTAGGTTTGTGATTTGGATACATTCCTCATTTTTAGAATCTTGTTATTATGCTTAAATCATACTGGCCATGAGTTCCAAGTTTCATCCTTGGAAAACTGCAATTTCTGCAGGAACTCCTCCCAGGCGAGTTTACCCGGTCGACCGACCCAACTAGCCGTTGGGATTTTCAGCCAGTATACCCGGTCGACCGAGCCCTGTCCAATTCGACCGGGGAAACTAGTTGTTGGCTAATATGACAGTTGGGCCCGGTCGACCCGAGGATCATGGGGTTGACCGAGCCAACTAGCCGTTAGACTGATTTTTCTATAAAAGTCCATTTCATTCCTTTCTTTCGAAAGGCTTGTTTAGTGAATATTTGGAACCATATTGAAGTCTAAGGAAGAGGAATAAGTTGAGAAAGCTAGAGGGCAAATGGAAACCAAAATATTTGATATTTAAAGGTATATCTTTCCAAGTTAAGATTGATTTCCATTCCATTTAAAATCCATGCATGTTTAACTCTTTGTAACATCATATTTGCATGATTTCTAGCTTTAACTGAGTTGTTTTGCAAACACCAAATCACTTTAGCATATTAGATTGTTTTGCAAACACTCATGTCTCAAATCACATGTGTTTTAGTCTTTAAACTTCATACAACTTGTGTAGTATGTCTTTCCAAGTTGTTTTTAATATTTCATGTAATATTTCATGTGATTAGCTTATCACTTCAATCATCTATTTCTATACTTAGATTTTCAAATGTATCAAGCATTCATTTAAGAACTTCATTTTAGAAATTGATTGAAGTAAACATTCATACACTTTGAGCACACACCTTAGCTAATTGTTTGTGTATGTTTGTATCTTGTTTTTAACTTTCATATCAACCTATTTAAGAGGCAAATGTATTGGGCTTAAATTGTATCTCTTTGAGTGTTTATGTAGACACTACTTTGAGAGAAATCTTTCTTAGTGTAAAGGTTATTGCGTGGCCTAAGAAAAGCATAGTGTAGAGGTTACTGCTTAGCCTTGGAAAAGCATCTTGTAAAGGTTATTGCTTAGCCTAGAAAATCACATTGATAGGTTGTTGTTTAGCCTAGAAAAACATCGTTGTAAAGGGTATTGCTTAGCCTTTAGGCATTGAGGCCGAACCACTATAAATCATTGTGTGATGGTGCATGCTTGTGGTGATTGTTTTTGTTAGCTTCCATAGCTTGTTTGATAATCATCACTAGTGGCTAGTTAATTTTAAAGAAGTTAAAATTTGGCATAATTGGTCACTAACTTGTAGCTCACCCAATTCACACCCCCCCCCCCCCCCCCCGCTCTAGGGTTAGGATCCCGAACTTTCACCATTCAGAGATTGGTCCGCTCGAGCGGCCCAGTTTCTGTGCTTGGTCCGGTTCAGTGCAAAATTTTGCACTGTTCCTCCTTTTCTTTGGTTCCATTTCCTTTCTACTTCCTCAATCATTTCTAGTTTCTTTCCCATTCATTTCAAGCCTTTCTTAACATTGAGAATTCCCATTCAACCATAAAC
This sequence comes from Cinnamomum chago, assembly GCA_038049695.1. NCBI lineage: Eukaryota > Viridiplantae > Streptophyta > Magnoliopsida > Laurales > Lauraceae > Cinnamomum > Cinnamomum chago. The sequence goes on from CP142451.1 coordinate 55,709,022, forward strand.
ATTATTTACATTCTGATTCCCCAAATCAATTTCAGCATATTATATGACATTAGAAATACATAATTATGCAGAAATCTGAACTCATTTGTATATAAAAATCCTGCTGAAATCAAGCATGAACTAAACAATAAAAACCCTTATGAAATCAGACTTTACATAGCCAAAATAAACAATAGAATGCAGTAACAATTTCAAATCAGAATTTTAAGAAAGTCAAGATTCAGATTGCATGCATTCTAAGATTTGGTTATTCACTTGCCTCTTCTCCGAAAAGATCCACAATCTACTCCAAGAACACTCAACTCAGCTGCACCAAATCTACACTAAAAAAGCCCTAAGAAAAAGAACCACCAAATTCAAAATTAGAAAGAGTTCTCAATGAACTCCTTTGCATGCATGAAGAAAAGGTTCTAAATGGTCCAAAAAGGTCATAAATTCGAAATGGAAGACAATGCTAACCTTTAAAGAGCTTTAAACAAAGAGAAGAGCTTGGAGAAGAAGGTTGTCCCAGCTCAAAGTCCTTGAAAATGGTACAAAAAGGAAGCCAAGAGGAAGGAGAGAGATTTGTGAAATTAACTCTCTAAATGGCACTAAAAAAGGATATATGCAAGAGGAGAGAAGTGGCTGGAAGGAGAAGAAGAAGACTCTCTTCCCAGCTGTGTTGTTGTTGCAGGAAATTAAAATGAAGGAAGAAGACAACTCCAACGTGGGTTTTATTGACTTGAGTTTAAGTGAGTGTGGGCCCCATGGGCTCCAAACCTTCCAAAGGTTGGAATTAACACTTGTGGGTCCCGGATGAGATCGACGAAAGAGACAAATTTGGTTGTCCAAATATCTAGTTTCCAAAAAGTATATTTTCCTCATAATTTGTTTAAATTATCATTGATTTAGAAATGGTTTCTTTATTTCATTGATGATTACCGTTCAGACTTTCAAACTTTTATAAATGACTTTATAATGTTTTATAAATTCTTGTCATTCTATTCTCTGTTTTATTTGCCTGTCAGACCGTCGTGTTTGATACTCTCTTATTTGGTGCCAGATATTGACCCTGCTCCCTTTGAGGCAGAGCGCGAGGTGGAGGCGGTAGCACCACGGGTTGGACCTGAGCGGCAGCCCAACATGTCATCTAGACGTCGTGTTGGGTTATGAGATTCGAATCACATTTTGGGATTGATGTTCTTTTTGGGAACTTGTTTCTATAGCCTTTGTTAGCTGTTTTTATGGGAATTGTATAATGTTAACTTACTTTTGGTATTGTAAACTTAAACAAATTATGGGCTTGATTTTGATATATTTCTCATTTTGATGCAAGGCATGATTGTTCATTTTATGCTTTCTGATTAATTAAGTGTTTGCTACATTGCTTCCGCACATTTTATAAATATCGTAAATATAATTGTTGTAATGTGATGGATTGGAAATAGGAATCCTCACCGCGGAAACCTTTTGGAAACTAGCGCAGGCTGGTGGAATTTTCTGGCTCGTCGTGCTACGGCCCCGGATTAGGGACTTGGTTTGTTCGGTCTCGATCCGGGGGCGTGACAGGTGGCTTCACCTGATTCTGGACAACCGCTGCATTATGGGGTGGTACCGGACGCGGTGCTCCCTACTGTTACTAATTCTGCCTGAGCCTTGGGCAATCCTTTAGTTGATAGTTCATGGCACCACATCTGAAACATACCCCAGTCATGGTATGACATTCAGCACTCACATGATTATTCCCACAGTGGGTGCAAACCACTTGATTCTGAACATTCTGCTCGGGCCTTTACCTCTTGTTCTACTGATTTCTCTACTGCTGATTCTGTTGGTGAGCTAGACTCTTTCCCTGAACTCGGAGGATCTTGTTGTTCAAGTTCTCAAACTTATAAGCCCTCTGACAGCTTCTTCAAAGGTTGCAGGTGGCACAACCCCCGTAGCATCCCTTTCTATGATTGGATTAAGTTCTTCAAGGAACTTCGCTATCTTCTTCTCAACGGTGTCTACCAATTTCGGAGCGCACCAAGACAATCTCTCAAACTTGGTGAGGTATTCGAGAAGATAAGTACCATTGTTTACTCATTTTAAATTTCAAGTATATGCTACCTCATTTGAAGACTTGTACTAAGAATCAAGGGGATCACTTCCTAAGCTTGTTATGCATATAAATTATGCCGTTTTGCTAGTCCTGTCTTGTCTCGTTTCAAAAAGTGATTTCCCCCTTTTATTTCGACTTGTTTAGAATGTGTTTCGCCGTGTTTTGTGCATTCATGAATTTAAGTGAACACCACTGAGCTTGGATTGCCCTTTCAGTCTGATCCACTGTCGGGGTTCCTTAAACATGTGGACTATTTGCAGATTAGTCGTGTATTTTATTACACCTCGTGCGTGTCCGGTTCCGCGGCTGGAAATCCCCGTCTACCTCTGTGTGGCGTGGGAATCGTGTTTGTTTATCGTGCGTGCTTGCTCTTTTCATTATATATGATAGAGAAATGATGGTCTCTTTATGTATTTACTATTCATGATACATTATAAGTGTAAGTCCATGGGGATCCGAACCCTAGAGGGGGGGTGAATAGGGTGAGCTTCTTTTATGACCAATTTTAACAATTTTAACTTCTTTAAAACAAACTAGTCATAAGTGATGATTATCAAACAATATGCGGAAGCTAATAAAAACAATCACCACAAAGCAAGCACCATCACACAAGTATTTATAGTGGTTCGGCCTCAATGCCTACATCCACTACCGGCTTGTGATCCAACACCCCACCGGATTTCCACTATTTATGCTTTTCAATAGGCTAAGCAATAACCTTTACAATATGCTTTCCAAGGCTAAGCAATAACCTTACAATGATGTTTTTCAAGGCTTAACATCAACCTATACATTATGCTTTTATAGGCTAAGCAATAACCTCTTCAACCACAAGGTTGGTTATCTCTCTAATTAGTGTCTATCATACACTTGATGGAGATTCTATTTAGCTCATTACAATGCCTCTTAAATAGGCGGATATGGAAGTGAAATACAAATACACACTCACACTATGAATGCAAAGATGAAAACAAATGAAGTGTGTGTGTGTGGTCCTCAATCATTTTGAAAATGAAAGCTCATAAATGTAAGCCTAAGGCTTTTGAAAGTTTTAGCTCATAACACATTTATGATTGAGGATATGATGCAATCACATGTTAAAAGTAACAACTTGTTAATGATATCAAAGTTACACAAGTTGTATGAAATGGATTAGCTCTAAACATGTGATGCATAGGGATGTCAATCAAATCACCAATGAAGCTCAAAACATAAAAATAGATTTGATTGAAAAGAGGGGACAAATCATATGTAATTATAAGGACAACTTGAAAATGATTTACCTATCAAAGTGATGCAAGTTGTGAAACTTTAAAACAATAATACACATATGATTTGTAATGATGTTGAATCCAAAACATAAGATACATTTGAAAGAGATTTTCTTATGATGGAAAAACAACAACCAATGATTCAACAAAGTATATGAATCATGTTACATATTTCATTAACATGATCTACTTAGATTTACCAAAGATAAAGTACTACTTTGATGAATCAATGGTGATGTATCCAAAACAATAGATCTATTCAAAATATAACACATGCTAAGGATACAACACATCATAGGTTAACATGTTACTAAGATTTACCAATGATAAAACAAAACATGAAAACATATGATTTGTAAAGAAGTTGAGTCCAAAACATAAGATACTTTTGAAAGTGATTTTCTTATGATGGAAAACAACAACCAAAGATTCAACCAAGTATAGGAATCATGTTACATATGATTTACCAAGTTTCTTTCATTAACATGATCTACTTTGATTTACCAATTCAAGTACTACTTGGATTGAATCATATGATGTTGTATCCAAAACAATAAATCAACTCAAAACATAAAATATGTTAAGGACACAACACAAACATAGTTTAACATGCTAGAAATGATTTACCAAAAATAAAACAAAAGCATGCAAACATATGATTAAGAAAGGAAGAGCCTACTTGGTGGTTTAACTTCATTAATCCAAGCTTTAGCTTTCCTAATCTTCCCCTTCATCCCTTGGTTCTCTTCCCTTTTGATATGCCTCAAATCCTCTCAAGGAGGGGTTAAAAATTCCCAACTTTTGGCAAGGGAAAGAACTCATATTTATAGCAAAAAGTGCCCAACGGCTAGTTCTCGGTCGACCGACAAGGAGGTCTCGGTCGACCGGGAAGGCACAACGGTCAGATTTCTGACCGTTGGAGGTTTCAGTTCAAAACTGCAGAAATTACCTCCAGTTGTCTCGGTCGACCGAGACCTGCCTCTCGGTCGACCGGCGACACTGCCGGGACTCCCCCCTTTTTGCAAAAAATGCAACTTTTGCATATATGAAGGTTTTGCTTGGGGGACCTTTTTGCCTACTAAATCAAGCTTGGAAAACATGTTTTAAAGATTCTAATGGTTTTTAAAACATGACATAAAAAGCCTAAAAAGTTTCAAAACTTTTAAAACAAAGGCTTGCTTGATTTCTTGAAAACTCTTTTCAAATGAAATTGCATACACAAATGATTCTTTTTGTGATGAATGTATGCAAAACTCAAACCTAAAATCACAAGATGATTTTCCAAATATAATGCACAATGAAATAGGTTTTCAAAAGAGTTTTGGGTTCTAAAACCAATGCATCCAAGTTTAGAACCAAAACATGCATATAACACAAACTTTTCCAAATCTAAAAACCAATGCATGTATAAAACTAGATTTCAAGTTTATTTAAAAACCAATGCAAGTGTGTAAATCACATGATGCTAGAATGATAATGCATCCATCAAATTGCAATCTATAAAAACCCTAACAATAAGTATTCATGCTAGTTTTATCGTCGTATATTTTTGAAATGTACCTCAGTCAAGTAATTATTTCAAGTTCGGTAAATTGTTTTTAATTTGTTTTCTTTAAAATAATTTATTGTTCCATACTCATACCTAAATTGATTACCTGCCAAACCGTCGTGTTTGACCCTTGTATTTTGGTGCCCAGGTGCAGGTGACGTTGCCCTTGAGGAGGAGCATCAGGAGGACGCTGTTGAGCCACCCCCAACTCGTGAGTGGCAACTTGACGACGTCAACTAGACGTCGGGTGGGATCTTGAGTTTCATTCCATTATTTCTTGGGTTCTTTTGCTATTTTTTGGGAATTGTACTGGCCTTTGTTAGCCTCTTGGGATGTATCAAAACTTAACTTACTTTTGTGTTAACTTTATAACTTGAATTATGATGGGAATGTCATCTTATAATTCCTTCTTCTGATATCTTGGTCCTGATGCTATTTTACTCATGCACTTGAGAATTTTATTCATGTTTTGTGGAGATGTGATTTGCTACAAGCTTCCGCAAACTTGATTGTGTGAGTTAGGCTCCCGTGTCTCAGGATCCTCACCGCGGGAAGTTGTGAGAAATTCCAAATTAACTCCAAACCAACCGACACATCGCGGGCCCGGGACCAGTTCTCGGTCTGGGGTTGCGATAGAACTGGTATTAGAGCGGGACTTGTTTCAGGCACTTAAAAGAAACTAAAAAATCTTAGGAATGTGGCGAGGATTCGTGAGTCCGTCAGATTCGTCTAGGTCTCATACTAACCAAGAGGACCATTAAACCATATTGTTGTGTACTAACGCTTTGTTTTACAGCATCATGCCTTCAAGAAAAGCTCCAAGTTGTTAGAGTTTTTATTTTGTTGCAATTTGATAGGATGCATTCATTTTCATAGCTTGACCTCTCATTCTTTCATGTTCTTAATCTTAGGATCTTCATGCATATTTCTCACTCATAATCTTTGTTTTTATCATATGTTATGCATGGTTTTCAAATTCGTTAAGTCTCTTAAGATTCATAAAGTTTTGAGTTTAGATTTTCAAGCCTCCAAGTGTTTAATTCTTAAGTTCAAAAATCATTTCAAGCTTTCCAAAGTTTTCTTCTTTAAATCCATAATTTAGTTTGAACGTTTCATGTCTTTAGAAAATCAGTTTTCATCCTTTTTCAGTCATGAATCCAACCTCAAGTCCCCTGGAAAAAGCAGCCCTTTTAATTTCAACTTTCTTAAATTTTAGAAAATCAGGGCAGTCTCCAAGTCGACCTGCCTGTGTGGCCGGTCGACCGGGCCAAGGGACCCGGTCGACCGGGCATACTGCGGGTTGATAGGGAGAAATGGCTGTTACCCTCTCCAACGGACATCTTTATAGCCGTTGTGTGTACCCGATCGACCTGGCCCTGTACTAGGTTGACCGGGCACTAGCCGTTGGGAACTTTTTCTTTATAAAATGTGGCTTTTTATTTGGAAAAAGTTGTTGAATTTTGGAGGACTATTGAGGCCAAGGAAAAGCAACTTTTCAAGAGCATTTGTGAAGGGATTATGAAGCCATTCCATTTATTAAACCATTGATCTTCAAATGGGTGTGCTTTCTAAATCTCAAGTTCTATTTCATGCTTAGTTTCTAAATCTTTGTTTTTCTTTTAAGCATGATCAAATATTTGGCTTTCTTCTTGAGATGTTGTGTTTCATAACATGCTTTGAACTTTGAAATATCTTAGCTTTATGAAATCAACATATGATTTATCATTCACATGAGTTATGAATCTTTGTTTTCAAATCTAACTTGTTAATCTTAAGATTGTACCTTTTCTATTCAAGTTTGATCTTTTTGGAAAACCATGTGTTTGTCAAACAACTCTTTCTCTACATATGATTATCATCTTTGCATCATTTAAAGTTTCATCTTTCTAAAAAGAGATAGAGTGATTTCTAGTATATGCATTATTCATAGACTTTGTCATTCATATGCAAGCTTCAACTTGTTGAGATTTCACTTTATATTCAGCCTTTTTAGAGGCACTCATTTGCACTTACATTGTTCTCTTAATCCATGCATTAATACGCATTTTACTTAAGAGAAAATCCTCTTGTTGTAAAGGTTGGTGCTTAGCCTTGAAAAGCATACACAGTGTTGTAAAGGTTTATGCTTAGCCTTGAAAAGCATAGTGATGTATTTGTAAGGTTTGAGGTGATCCTAAACCTTAATTTGAGTTAGTGTAAATCCAAATAGGGTTACCAGGAGTGGATGTAGGCACGTTGGCCGAACCACTATAAATATGTGTGTTATGATGATTGATCTCTTGCTTTCTTTATATGGACGATGTTCTTATGTTAAATGAAGATTGTAGTTGTTTATTCCTTGTGTATGCTTAACTTAGAGACTCCTCTTTATCACAAGATAATTAATCTTCATCAAAGCTTAATTAACTTAATAGCTAAGTAATTTTTTATTGGTCTAGGTTCTTAACGCTCACCAAATTCACACCACCCCTCCTCCTCTATGATTCGTTCTTGGACTTTCAATTGGTTTCAGAGCAAGGTTGCTCTTGTTTTGGTTTAACCACCTAGAGTTAGAATCCTAGTGAGTGTTTTTCTTTTGTTGCCACCATGCAAACTCATTTGGGTGAAGGCAATGCCACTAATAGACCTCCTCTGTTTAATGGAACACACTATCGTTATTGGAAAATTAGAATGCAAGTGTTCTTAGAATCCCAAAGCTTAGATGTGTGGAACATAATAGAAGATGGCTATCATCCTCCAGCTACCACAGAAAAGGACTCTGAGGGGAATGTCATATCCATAAAAATCAAACCTAAAAGTGCTTGGAGTCAAGGGGAAAAAGCATAGAGCAAATTTAAATGGAAAGGCAAAAAACTCCGTATATTGTGCTATATCTCAAGAGGAATTTAATAGAGTAGTAAATTGCAACACTGCTAAGGAAGTTTGGGACACCCTAGAGACCACTCATGAAGGCACAGATCAAGTTAAGATAGCCGAAATTCAAATGTTGACCTCTAAATTAGAAGATATTAAAATGCCTGAAACGAAACATTTGACGAGTTCTACTCAAAATTCATGGAAATTGTCAATTCTCTTATAGGTCTAGGAGAAAAGATGGATGATTCTAAAGTTGTTAGAAAGATTTTAAGATCTCTCCCAAAAAGATTCAAGCCCAAGATTGTAGCCATAATGGAAAGCAAAGATGTTGACAAAATTAAAATTGAAGTACTAAGAGAAAATCTCCTTACTTATGAATTGGACATTGAAGTTCAAGACAAAAGAGAAAGGAGTAGCTTTTTCCTCTCAATTAAAGGAAAATGAAAGTGAGATTGATAGTGATGATGATAATGCTTTATTTGTTAAGAAATTTAAAAGATTCTTTAGGAACAACAAGAACAGTAGAAATTCTGATGATAGCAAAAGTCCTAGATTCCAAAGAAATCCCAAAGGGTCATGTATTAAAAAAAATGTGCAATGTTACAATTAAAAGGGGTTTGGACACATTGCTCAAAATTGCTCCACCCCTAAAGAATTTTGAAAAAGGAGATAAGAAAGGAAAGAAAGCATTAAGCATAACTTGGGATGAGGAAGATGAAGATAGTGACAAAAATGAATCCCCAAATGATGGAGATGAAAATTTCCCTAATTGGCTTCTACTTTCATCTATTGAAGATATCAATGAGCATAATACATTAATAGATGACACATTAGGACAAGAAGAAACTAATGATGAAGTTGAAGATATTGAAATTCAACAAGCTTATGATGAATTGTATGAAAATTGGGAAATCTTATTTAAGAAAAACAAAATTTTTAAAGAGGAATCCAAAAAGCTTGTTAATGAAATAAATGTTTTAAAAGATGAATTGAAATTAAGAATCAATGAGAAAATTGACTTAGAACACAAGTTCACCACTCTAAATGAAAATCTAGCTCATGCTCAAAACCAAATTCATAATTTACAATCCAAGCTAGAATCTAGTCAACTTGAAACTAACTCTCTACAAAGGAAACTTAACAAAGGAAAATTCATTGTTGATAAATTCACTTTGGAAAATGATAAGTTTTATCAAATGTTAGGGATGCATAAAATTTATGGTGATAGAGTGGGATAGGTTTTGAAAGTTCCCCTAGTAACGAGAAAAATAGTTTTTAAAACATTACTAAGACTTTCGAAAAACCCCTAGTTGAGAGAAACTATACTTCGAGATGGACTTGTCATTTTTGCAATCGTAGTGGTCATTTAGTTTCTAATTGCCCATACAAAATTAGATTGTCTCTCAAAAATCCCTCTAGAATCCTTTTCAAGATTGTCCCTAAGACCATTCCCTCTAAATCTTTTTTATCTAGTTGGACTATAAAAGAAACAAATGTTGAGAGTCTCTTAGTGCAAACCGCTTTGAAAGCCAAGGAAGAGCCTACTTGTTTCTTAGATAGTGGTTGTTCCAAACACATGACAGGAGACCGATCTAGATTCAGCACTATAGTGGATTATGATGGAGGAAACGTTTCTTTTGGTGACAATAGTAAAGCTCAAATCATTGGTAAAGGAAGTGTGAAAGGAGATCAAATACCCACCTTAAATGATGTATTTCTTGTGGAAGGATTAAAGCATAATCATCTTAGCATAAGTCAATTGTGTGATAAAGGAAACAAGGTAGTCTTTGACAGTCAATAATGCAAGGTGGTAAATGATAAAACCAACCAAGTTATTCTTACTGGATCAAGGACAAAAGGAAATATTTACATAATAGAAGAATCTGATGAAAATGAGTCTAGGTGCTTGATAACTAAAGATAAAGAAAATTACTAATGGCACCAAAGGATGGGACACATAAATTTCAAATTGATGAAAATCTTGTCGAAAAATGAAATTATGAAAGTGATTCCAAAATTGAGTGATGAAAAAGCTAAAATCTGTAAGGCATGTCAATTGGGTAAACAAATCAGGAAGAATTTTAAAGGTTTAAAGGATATATCGTCCTCTAGTCCTCTTGAACTAATCCACATGGACTTGATTGGAGTTGCACCTGTGCAGAGTATTGGAGGAAAGAGATTTATTTTGGTTATGGTAGACGATTATTCTCGTTTTGGATGGATTGCTTTTCTTCATGCTAAATCGGACGCTGTAGACAATATCATAAGAATTTGCAGTAAGATACAAGTTGAAAAAGATTGTAAAATTCGGAAGATTAAAAGTGATCATGGGGGAGAGTTTGAAAATGAAAAATTTGTTAAATTTTGTGAGAGTCATGGAATTAATCATCAATAGTTTGCTCCTAAAACTCCTCAACAAAATGGAGTCACTGAAAGGAGAAATAGAGTTATTCAAGAAATGGCTAGGACCATGCTTAATGAAAAGCATCTTTCTCGTAATCTATGGGCTGAAGCTGTGAATAGTGCTTGTTATCTCATAAACAGAGTTTATCTAACTAAGAATACCAACAAAACCCCTTACGAACTCTACTTTGATAGAAAACCTAATTTGGGGGTATTTGAAAGTTTTTGGAAATAAATGTTACATTCTAAGAGATAGGGAGCATTTGGAGAAATTTGAGCCTAAGTCTGATGAATGAATTTTTCTAGGATACTCTGAAAGGAGCAAGGCATATAGAGTTTTCAATCATAGAACCATGACCATAATGGAATCGGCTCATGTTATTATCGATGATGTAAATCAAGTTGGAAGAATTCTATAAGATGATGCTGAAGCTGAAATTGATGATGAACAACCTATTCCAACAGATAGTAATGATATCATTCCATCCAAAGCCATTGTTCCAACCAAATTAATGAAAAATCACACATTGGATAATATTAATGGAGATATCAGCGGTGGGGTTATGACCCGGAAACAAGTTCAAAATCTATGTGCTCATTACTCTTTTGTCTCTCAAATCGAGCCCAATAATATTTCTGAGGCTGAATCTAAATTTGAATGGATGGAAGCAATGCAAGAAGAATTGAATCAATTTAAAAAGAACGATGTTTGGGATCCTGTCCCTTTACCCACCGAGAAAAATCCTATTGGCAAGTGGATTTATAAGAACAAATCAGATGAATCTGGCAATGTTGTTGAAAGACCAAGATCTAATCCTAGAGGGGGGGGGGGGGTGAATAGGATGAGCTCTAAAAACTTGGACCAATTTGAATTCTTTTAACTTTTAAGTCAATTAAGATTTGCTGAAGATTAATTATCTTGTAATAGATAGGAATCTCTAAGACAATCATTCACAAGGAAACACCAACTACAATCTTCATACATCCAAAAGTAAATCATCCATGAAAAGAGAGCAAAAAGTCAATCACCATGACAAGCACATTTATAGTGGTTCGGCCAAATTGCCTACATCCACTCCCGGTACACCTACCGGTATTCACTAAATCCAATTAAGGTTTAGGACACCTCAAACCATACAATCAACACTATGCTTTTCAAGGCTTAGCATAAACCTTTACAACATATGCTTTTCAAGGCTAAGCATAAACCTTTACAACTTAGAATTTTTCTCTTAAGAAATATGCCTAAGGATGCATGGATAAGAGAGCAATGTAAGTGCAATGGAGTGCCTCTAAATAGGCTAATTAGAAAGTGAAAACTCAACTCCTAGAAACATGCATAATAATGACAAAGTCTATGAATGATGCATTTTCTAGAAATAACTCTTTCTCTTTGAAAAGATGAAACTTTGATTGATGCGAAGATGATAAACTTAAGATAGAGAAAGAGTTGTTTGCCTAACACATGGATTTAGCAAAGTGAACAAACTTGTTTTCAAAGAAGATGAACTAAAGGTTAACAAGTTGGTTTTTAAAACAAGAAAGCAAAATCATGTGAAATAAAGATCATACGTTGATTTCATAATGCTATGATATGTTTAAAGTTCTAAGCATGTTATGAAAAACAACATTTCAATAGAAAGACATCTATTCTAATCATGCATTGAATAAAATAAAAAACAAAGAAACATGCATGATTTTAAAGAGCTTAAGATTAAAGAAAGCACACCCATTAGTAGATCAAAGATTGAATCAATGGAATGGCTTCATAATCCCTTCAAAGATGCTCTAGAAAAGTTGCAAATGCTTGGCCTCAAAAGTCTCTCCAATGTCAGCAGCTTTCTTCAAACAAAAAGCCACTTTTTATAAGGAAAAAGTTGCCAACGGCTAGTCCCAGGTCGACCTGGCAGAAGGGCCGGGTCGACCTGGTACACATAACGGTCAAATTTCTGACCCTTGGTGCTTCAGGTCCTAGTCGACCTGTAGTGTGCCAGGTCGACCCAGGTCCCTGGCCAGGTCGACCTGCCACACTGCAGGTTGACATGAAAAGTGCCAAGAATTCTGAAAATCTTAGAAACTTGCAATATTTGAAGGGCACTTTCCAGGGGACTTTGAGGACCATATCCAAACATGAATCCATGACTGAAAGAAGGTGAAAACTAAATTTCTAAAGACATGAAAACTCCAAATCAAAATAATGATTTTAAAGATAGAAACTTTGGAAAACTTGAATGGATTTTAGAAACAAAAACTTCATGATCTTAGGAGGCAAACTGAATTTGAAAACCATGCATATCATATGATAAAAACAAAGATTAAGAAGGAGAAATATGCATGATGATCTTATGAATAAAACTATGAATGAATGAGAGGACAAGCTTTATGAAAGTGAATGCATCCTTTCAAATTGCAACAAAACAAAAACTCTAACAGTTGTGAGGAACAAGGCAAGACTTGTAGCAAAAGGATATGCTCAAATAGAAGGAATTGACATTGAAGAAACTTTTGCTCCTGAGCCCGTTTAGAATCCATACAAATTTTATTGGGAAGCTAGTAGCATAAGAATCAAATTATTTCAGATGGATGTCAAAAGTGCTTTCTTAAATGGAGAAATTGCGGAAGATGTGTATCTTACCCAACCAGAGGGCTTTGAAGATTGTGAGAACCCGACCCCTAATCTCTTGGATTAGTGTTGTTTTATTTGTGGATTAGTTCTTTTAGCGGGATTAGTGTTTGTTGGGTTGAGTTTGTGAGCTAGATTGAGTTTTCTTCTAGTTTTGGGCTTTTGAGTGCTTTGGCAGCTTGTGGGGCCCTTTGGGGGTTCCCTTTTCGGCTTTGCTTTTACTTGTGAGATTTTCCCGATTTGCTTCGTATTGTGTTTTTGGCCCATTGCATTCATCTTGAGGAATCCTACAACTTTCATGTTGATCTTGTATCCATTTGAGAAACCAAAACCCGATTTCTTGGCCTTGAGGGCAAAACAGTCTTTTCACACCAAATCTGTACCCAAAACTCGATATTCTTGAAATCCATGAAACATATACTTTTTGGAAACTAGATATTTCGACAATCATTTCTTCCTTCTTCGTCGAATTCATCCGAGGTACCGAAAGAGATGATTTCAGCCCATTTAGCTCCTTTAGTTGTGGGACCCAACCCAACCCAACTCACTTGTTAATAAAGGGGAAGCCATTAGCCATTCATTTCATCCTTCTTGTTCCAGCACAACCCTTTTGAGTCTAGGGTTTTCTTGCCTTTTCTTCTTCTTGCTTCTCCTCCTCTAATCCACACCAAGATTGGCATCAACCAAGAAATGGAACTCATCATCTTCTTCCTCATCTTGCAAGCTTCCCATTGATACCATTTGTGAAGAGAACCCTCCATCACAAGGCTTCCTTTGAGCTTACCCTGTCCATTAGAGGACCTTCCAAGTAAGTGATTCTTCCCATCTTCTAGATTTGTAATCTTCTAGCCTTAGAGAAGCTCCACCTTGATTATTGAAAGGTTTCATGGTCATTTCATTGTTTAACCCATTTTAGGGTTGTTTTGGGGGTTTTTGTAGAGATTGTGGATCTTGAGCTTGAGAGGTGATTAGGAGCTTGATTTGCTTGATTAGAGTCAAAGGCAAGTGGATGAATGGATTGTTTTGATTATTAACATGTTTTGTGAGAAAAATCTTGTTTCACTAAGGGTTTTGGTGATTTTTGTAGTTGTCTTCACTATGATTAATATTGATTTTGAAATGTGCTTATTGATGAGTTATTTCCCTCTTGTTCATACTTGGAAAATGTATGCATCATATTGTCAAGGTTTCAAATGATTTCACATGAATGAGTTTTCTCCACCTTGTGATTAATTGTGAATGGAAAGAATGGAAAGAATGGAAAGAGAGGAATTTGAAATGAGGAGCTCTTTAGCTCATGTTATTGTCTTGGAAACATGTATTTAAACCATCTTGTTTATGGTTCTTTGTGGTTGATCATGTGTTGGAAGGAAAGGAAACAAAAGGAGGAAAAATCAGTGTCCCGGACCTGCACTGCGCCCAGGTCCGATCGATCGGTCGGCCTGTCTTTTAACAGTAAGGCTTTTTCGGCCGATCGATCGGACCCTGTACATTCTGGTACAGAAATTTCGACCGATCGATCGGCCGAGTGAAATTTGATATTGTGTTTTTTTGGAAACCTTTGGGCTTTCTATGAGTCCTAGAGGTGTATACCTTAGTGTTAAGACCAATTGTACCCTAATCTAAGGTCTCTAAGACTAGGGAACTAAAAGAAAGAATGGTGTTGATTAGACACTAATTCTTGGTTTTAGATGGGACCCTGGCTACCCTCTTTGGACTGTTTGGACCATGTGTGAGAATGTCTCGAGCCGACACGCCTCACGGTTGGTTCGGTGGCATCGGAGTTAATCCATTTCAATCTTGAACGGGATGGAACGACGCGATATCTTCTTTATATCTAAACACAAGTCTATTTCCTTGGTTATCGCTAATTCTATTCCTTTCGATGACTGAGTAGGTTGCTCGATGTTTCTGGATTAATGTCATGCCTAGGATGGACCGTTTATAATCTTGATTCTTGCTATTGTAACATCTAGTATTACCCATAAGCTCATTTTAAGTTGTGAAAATAGTAAAAGTGCATAAGGAGCCCGGAATGTCTTCAAACTCAAGGAGTACCAAGTAATTATTATAATCGACATACGGGACCCCTATTCACTTAAATAGATCTTGCAATCAATACTCTTCCCGAAATGGTATAGTGCATTATATTTCCTCATTTCCCGAGATTTGCATCACATGATATGAAAGTGTGCCCTTGAGCACCCCGTTTTACCCGTTTATTTATTGTACTTGATTTACTTGTTTCCCCGAGAGCATTGAAGTTACTTTAGTAACAGTTATTTGTCCCGAGATGTATTCCCGATATGAAGTGACAGTGTGCCCTTGAGCACCCCCGGTTTACCCGTTTATTTACTGTACTTGATTTACTTGCATATGTCTCGATTGGTTTTGACCTATGAGTCGGCATCACTAAGCTTGGATACCTTGTCGGTTTGATCCACCGACTTGGAAATCCCTCTCCCGTCCCGCCAGCTGCAGTTTGGATCCCGATACCCGGTTATTGCCGTGGTCCCGTCCCGATACCCGGCTCGCTACCGTGGTCCCGTTCCCGTTCCCGTATATTTATTATTGTATATATGATTTACGTTGAGTCTCCCCACCTTGTGTGACTGAGACCAACGTCCCGCTCTTGTCACTTCGGTGATAGAGGACTTAGCTTCTTGTGATTGCCATCTTGCCAGTTTCCGATTCCTTGGACACCTGACATGGTTTATATTGCTTACTTGTTTTCAGATAAATGATTCATTGCTTTTATGAAAGTTCTTATTTAGATAAGTATTAATGCTCTCTATTGTAAATTCAGTCACTATTATATTGTTTTATGTCCTTTGCACACGTACATGTTTTACATGAATGCCGGTTGGGTGAATACCCGTGCTTTTACATATGGTTCCATACGATCAATGATTTTGCTAGATTTATATGTTTATACTTGTTTTAAGTGAATACCCGGATTGCTAAACATTTGTGCTTTTTTTTAAATGACACTTGTTCTGCCAGGTCACTATGTTTATAACGGTTTCAAATGAATACCCGATTTGTTAAATATCCCTGTTTTGAAATATGTTTTAAATGACACGTGTTTTGTCAGGTTTCTATGTTTATACCTGTTTCAAATGAATACCCGATTTGTTAAATATCCCTGTTTTGAAATATGTTTTAAATGACACGTGTTTTGTCAGGTTTCTATGTTTATACCTGTTTCAAATGATTACCCGAGCTATTTAACATCCATGCTTAAGAATATGTTTTAAATGACACGCGTTTTGCCAGATCCCTATGTTATACCTGTTTTAAAGGAATGCCCGATCTGTTGAAGATCCATGCTTTGAAATATGTTTAAATGAACGTGGTTTTGCCAAACTTCCATATTCATACATGTTTTCCACGAACACCCGATTGTCAAATATCTATGCTTTTATAGATGATGTAAATGAACATATGCTTTATTAGATCTTCCTGTTTTAACCATGTTTGAAAAGAATACATGTTTTATCCGAGATTCCTGAGTTTTCACCCGTTTAATTATATGCAGCATTTTGAGCAAATAGCATGATTTATCATTTGTATTATTATTCGCTATATTGTGTTCTTTTCATCCACCTGTCAGACCGTCGTGTCTGACCCACTACTTTTGGTACTCAGGTTCAGATTTCTTCGCCACGAGTTGAGTGCTTTTGTTGGCTGTAGAGCCATGCTTTGCAGGTTAGTTTGTCGGCTATGTCATGTAGACATTGAGCTTGACATCGGAGCTACGTCACATTTGGGTAGTGGTTTATAGCTTCTTGTTGTATGGCTTTTGTTAGCCTTTTTCTTGGGATTCTTAATTAATGTACATTGATAATTGTAATTTGAATATATTTGGGAATGTAATATCCTGTTACTGTCAGCTCTGTAAATTATTGTGATGGTTACTCCAGTCTGGTATGATTCTTGATATAATAGCTATGGGCTAGAGGTTGAGTGCGACGCGGAATCCGATGGCCACGGACTTCGGGTCGCAACGCCACAAATGCTTCCGCAAAATATTCAGAATGTGTTGTCTTCACACACGCGGATCCTGGGAGAAGTAAAATACATTTATGCTTAATCCCTTTTCCCTCCCCCGAGGTTTCGGTTCGGGGGCATGACAAAGATCCTTATCATCCTCAACATGTTTACAAGCTTAAGAAAGCTCAATATGGATTAAAACAAGCACCTAGGGCTTGGTACAAAAAGCTTACAAATCATTTGCTCGAAAATAACTTTGATTGTGGGAAAGTTGATAAGACCCTATTTATCAAGAAAATTGATCAAGACATTCTTTTTGCTCAAATTTACGTTGATGATATAGTTTTTGGATCTACTTCAGAGAAAGTTGCTCAAGGATTTTCAGAATTAATGAGTTCCACTTTTGAGATGAGTCTAGTCGGTCCCCTGCAATTTTTCCTTTGTCTTCAAGTTAACGAAATAGAGAAAGGAGTTTTTGTTAGTCAGCCCAAATTTGCTCTAGAAATTATTAAGAAATTCGGTATAGAAAACTCTAAAATTAACTACAACCCCATGGGATCTGTCGCGACCCCGGAACGGGACCCCAGGCCTGCGACGTAGAGGTGTTACTACAACTGCTATTGAAGATTTTGCTTCCCCACAGGTTCCCGCGATGAGGATTCCCAAAGACACGCGGAATCTGACTCACACGATCAAGTATGCGGAAGCGTGTAGCAGAACACATCACGAGGAGCACCAATAAAATATTTAAGTGCTCTCACAATAATAAACAAGACATAGTACCAAAGGAAGAAGCTAACATGGCATTCCCATTAATATTCAAGTTATGAGACTAATCCAAAAACACTTCAAGTTTGGTTACAACCCATAAGAGGCCAACAAAGGCCAATACAGTTCTCCAAAATAATTAAAGCAAACCCCAACGAAAGATGACGAGACTCAAGGACCCGCCCCACGTCTAGATGACATCGTCGGGCTGCCACTCTCTCACAGGGGTTGGCTTACAAGCCTCCTCCTGACGCTCCTCCTCAAAGGTAACGTCTCCTGCACCTGGGCACCAACAAACAAGGGTCAAACACGACGGTTTGGCAGGTAATCAATTTAGGTGTAAGCACGAAACAATAACATTTGAGAAAATATATAAGCAAATCCTTGATTTGAAATACTACAGTAACTGAGATACATTTCAAGAATGCGAACAAAGCTGAGATACCAAAACAAACTAGCATGAATAAATAATATATCATGAACAGTTACAACCCACAAAGAGCCCATCCTTTCTCTATCATTTATATAATGAAAAGAGCAAGCACGCACGACAAGCACGATATACATAATATAAGCACGACACGATTTCCCACAAAGACGGAAATTTCAGCCGCGGAACCGGACACGCACGATGTGTAATAAATACACGACCAGTCTGCAGACAATCCACGTGTTTAAAGACCCCCAGACAGTGGATCAAACCTGTGAGAACCCGACCCCTAATCTCTTGGATTAGTGTTGTTTTATTTGTGGATTAGTTCTTTTAGTGGGATTAGTAGTTGTTGGGTTGAGTTTGTGAGCTAGAATGAGTTTTCTTCTAGTTTTGGGCTTTTTAGTGCTTTGGTAGCTTGTGGGGCCCTTTGGGGGTTCCCTTTTCGGCTTTGCATTTTCTTGTGAGATTTTCCCGATTGGTTTCGTATCGTGTTTTTGGCCCATTGCATTCATCTTGAGGAATCCTACAACTTTCATGTTGATCCCATATCCATTTGAGAACCCGAAAACCGATTTCTTGGCCTTGAGGGCAAAACAGTCTTTTCACACCAAATCTGTACCCAAAACTCGATATTCTCGAAATCCGTGAAACATACACTTTTTGGAAACTAGATATTTCGACGATCATTTCTTCCTTCTTCGTCGAATCCATCCGAGGTCCCGAATTAGATGATTTCAGCCACCCAAGTTCTTTAAGTTGTGGGACCCATTCTCACTTGTTTATAAAAGGAACCCATCTCCTTCATTGCTCATTCTTCACCATTGTTCCAGCACAACCATGGAGTCTAGGGTTTTCCTTGCTCCCTCTTCTTCTTCTTGCTTCCCATCACTCAATCCACTTCCAAGCTTGCACCAAGAAGAGATTGGAGGCCACCATCTTCTTCATCTCCTTGAGGACTTTCTTTCCATAGCTTTTGTGGAGCTCACCAACCATTACAAGACTTTCCTTGAGCTTACCATTTCCATTAGAGGACCTTGCGAGTAAGTGTTCTTCTTCATCTTCTAGATATGTGTTCTTCTAGCCTTAGAGAAGCTCCACCTTGAGTATTGAAAGGTTTCATTGTCATTTCATTGTCTAACCCATTTTAGGGTTGTTTTGGGGGTTTTTGTAGAGATTGTGGATCTTGAGCTTGAGAGGTGATTAGAAGCTTGATTTGCTAGCTTGGGACCCAAGGCAAGTGGATGAATGGATGGTTTTAATGTTATCAAAGTTTTATGAGAAAATCCTAAGTTTTATTACTTGTTCTTGATAATGTGATATATGTTTCTACGCATGCTTCTTGTCATATTTCTATTGATTTCGAAATTGCATATTAATGGTGGTTTATCTCTTGTTAATCTCTTGGAAAAATGTGCTTTCATTTGGTCAAGGTTTGCTCATATGATTTTAAAATGAATGGGGTTGGTTTCCCATTCATGTTTATGTTTACTAGCTTGCATTGATTTGAAATAGATGCTCATTTAATGAGTTTTGCTAAATCATCTATTGTTTTGGAAATGGGATCAATGGTTTTTAATTCCCCCTTGATTATGGCAAATGGACCCTTGTATACAATGGAGATTCTTCCCTTTGGTTTGGTTTTAAGTGAGAAGAAAGGAGATGTTTAGTTTTACTTTTTCATTGGAGTTTTCATGAGGAATGTGATTGGCTAAGTCATTTAATGTTTTGTAAACATGTTGGTTTGGCATGTATTGTCCTTTGGTTATATCCTAAATGAATGTTTGTGAAATGGTTTCCTTCTTCCCTTGTATTGGAATTGATGTTGATGGAAGAGGTGAGGAGATGAACCCATATTGGAGTTGTGGAGAAGTGTAAATAGTTGCATTGGAGGAGCTTTTAGCTCAGTTATGTGGCAAGGATTAAGTGAAAGTGAGGAGGATGGTTTTGAGGAGGAAAGTGACTCAAATATGCACACAGTGGGTGATTCCCGCACTGGCGGTCAGCCTGCGGTCACCCGGCGGCTAGCCGTCTGGTGACTGGCGGCTAACCGCCAGGTAACCGAAATGTCACGGTTCCTTTTCCAGAGAGCATCATTTTCCCCCTGAAAACGCGGCTAACCGCGGACCCCATCGGCGGCTAACCGCCAGGTAACCGCACTTGGCGGTCAGCTTTCCAGTAAGCTATATTTTCTGCAGCCCAGCCGCGGTCAGCTTCGCGGTCAGCCAGCGGCTACCCGCCTGCCCCAGCGGCGGCTAACCGCCAGCTGACCGCCAGGTAACCGAAATTCCCCAGATTTCGAAAAGCTCCCCGCTCGAACGAACTCTCCGGTTCGTTCGAGCGTTGAGCTTTGTCGATCAAATGAGATTCACTAGGCATTGTATGAGATCATTCGAGAAAGAAACCATATCACGAAGATGTCATTCGAAATCTTTGAAAATCGTAAAAGTGCATAAGGAGGCCGGAATGTCTTCAAACTCAAGGAGTACCAAGTAATGACCATAATCGACATACGGGACCCCTATTCACTTAAATAGATCTTGAAAGTAATATTTTACCCGAAATTGTTATAGTTCATTGTTTCACCTCATTTTCCGAGATTGGCATTACATGACTTGTTTTCCCGAAAGCATTGAAGTTACATTAGTAACAGTTATTTGTCCCGACATGTATTGCCCGATATGAAATGTTAGTGTGCCCTTGAGCACCCCCGTCTTGCCCGTTTGATTATGTATTTATACTTGATTTACTTGCATTGTCTCGATTGGATTTGACCTATGAGTCGGCACCACTAAGCTTGGATAACCCTGTTGGTCTGATCAACCGACTTGGAGATCCCCCTCCCGTCCCGCCAGCTGCAGCTTGGATCCCGATACCCGGTTACTACCGTGGTCCCGTCCCGATACCCGGTTATTACCGTGGTCTTGTCCCGATACCGCAGATTGCTACTGTGGTCCCCGATGCCCGGCTCGCTACCGTGGTCCCGTATAGTATATGTATATGCATTCATGAGATCCCCTGTTTCTCCTCACCTCGAGTGACTGAGATCAGGGCCTAGTATATGTATATGTATTGATATGAGATCCCCTGTTTCTCCTCACCTCGAGTGACTGAGATCAGGGCCTAGTTATTGCTCTATCGCTTTAGTGATAGAGGACTTAGCTTCGTGTGGTTGCCATCTTGCCAGTTCCCGATTCCTTGGACACCCGACATGGTTTATATTGCTTACTTGTTTTCAGATAAATGATTCATTGCTTTTATGAAAGTTGTTATTTAGATAAGTGTTAATGCTCTCTATTGTAAATTCAGTCACTATTATATTGTTTTATGTCCTTTGCACACGTATATGTTTTAAATGGATACCGGTTGGGCGAATATCCATGCTTTTACATATGTTTCAAACGATCGATGGTTTTACTAGATTTATGTGATTACACATGTTTCAAATGAATATCCGATTAGTCAAATATCCCTGCTTTGAGATATGTTTTAAATGAACCCCCAGTTTTATTAAATATCTGTATTTTTACATATCTTTCAAATGGACTTTGGTTTTGCCAGACTGCTATGGATACCCGATTTGTTGTGTACTTGTGTTTTTACTTAAGTTTCAAATGAACGTTTGTTTTGTCAAACCACTATATTTATACATGTTTTAGACGAACACCCGATTGTCAAATATCTATGATTATAGATGATGCAAACGAACACATGTTTTATTAGATGTTCATGTTTTACCCGTGCTTGAAATGAATACAAGTTTTCCCCGAGATTCCCGACTTTGCACCCGTTTAATTATATGCAGCACTTGATCGATTAGCATGATTTATTATATGTTTTACTCTTTAGTATATTTGTTATCTTTTCATCCACCTGCCAGACTGTCGTGTCTGACCCACTACTTTTGGTACTCAGGTTCAGATTTCTTGCCCCGAGTTGAGTGTCTTGTTGGCTTTGGAGACATGCCTTGCAGGTTGTTTTGTCGGCTATGTCATGTAGACATTGAGCTTGACATCGGAGCTACGTCACATTTGGGTAGTGGTTTATAGCTTCTTGTTGTATGGCTTTTATTAGCCTTTTTCTTGGGATTCTTAATTAATGTACGTTGATAATTGTAACTTGAACATATTTGGGAATGTAATATCCTGTTACTGTCAGCTCTGTAATTTATTGTGATGGTTACTCCAGTCTGATATGATTCTTGGTATATAGCTATGTGCTAAAGGTTGAGTGCGACGCGGAATCCGATGGCCACGGACTTCGGGTCGCAACGCCACAAATGCTTCCGCAAAATATTCAGAATGTGTTGTCTTCACACACGCGGATCCTGGGAGAAGTAAAATACAATTATTCCTTAATCCCATCTCCCGCCCCCGAGGTTTCGGTTCGGGGGCGTGACAGTTTTCTAGCAAATGATTTTATCTTCTTTATGAGAGTTCTTGCTTAAGCAGATTTCTATGCTTTTCAAGATATTTCATTCATTATATGTTGTTGTATCCTTTCACTCTCTTGCCAGGCCGTCGTGTCTAATACATTTGCTTTGCTACTCATGTCCCGTTGTCGGTTTCCTTGAGGAGGAGCCGGAGGAGGCGGTAGGTGAGCCGCAACCTCTAGTCGAGTGGCGTGCTGACGATGTCATGTAGACATCGGGTTGCTACGAGAAGCGTACATTTTGAGGAGAATGATTTAACCATTCTTTTGGGGTTATTGTTTTGTCTCTATTGGCTTTTGTTAGCCTCTCTTTTTGGGAATGTAACTAAATGATCTTTTGTTAAAACTTTAACTACTTTTGGGAAACATATTATTGATCATTGCTCATTCTGATACAGTATTTCATACTCATGTTATTGTCTTCTTGACTAAGGATAGTCTGACTATTTGATTTGCTACATGCTTCCGCACTTAACAGAAATATTCATTGATGGTTGTGATATCCTCACCGCGGACACCTATGGGAAATTAAATAAATGTATGTTATCATTCTAACAAATGTTATGGTTAATCATCTATGAATCATCATCATCTCTTTATTATAGTCCCGATCCCGGATCAACCCTTCGGGGGCCCAATCCGGGGTCGCGACAGACTGGTATCAGAGCGAGACGTGTTTCAAGCAATTAAAAGAAACTAGAAATCCTAAGGACGTGGCGAGGATCTGTTAGATCTTTCGTTAGCTAGTATCATGTGAGCAATGTGTGTCCCTTTATATTATTATGTGCTAACATTTTGTTTTGCAGCATCATGCCTCCCCGTAAGAGAACAGTGAATGGCATTCCTTCTGGAAGTAAATGCGATCACACCGGGCCGATAGAAGAGGATATAGTTGAGAACAACCCACCAAATCAGTTCCAAGAAATGATGCGAGCAATGCTTGACCAGCAACGTCAAGCTAAAGAGAACCTGGCCAGATTGCAAGAACAGATGCTCAAGAGGGAAGAAGACCATGCTAGGGAAATGGCAGAGATGCAAAGGCAGTTGCTTGAGGTCTTACAGAGAAGACCAGAACCGGTTCAGCCCCAACCCGTAATCGTTATAAATGAAAGGCAACATGACCCTAATGCCTTGTTTAAACGGTTTCGGAAGAGGGCTCCGAAGGAATTTCTTAGGGAAGAATACCCATTGGCTGCAGATGACTGGTTAGAACACACGGAGAACATCTTTGAGATTTTCCAGTGTACAGGAGGAGAAAGGGTAAAGCTAGCATCATCCCTTTTCGTTGGTACATAAGACAGATGGTGGAAAACGGTCAGGGAAGAATACAAGAACATGGCTGATGCAGAGGTGTGGGCAAACTTCAAGATGTAATTCCCTGGGGATCCGAACCCTAGAGAGGGGGTGAATAGGGTGAGCTTCAACTATGACCAATTTTAACAATTTTAACTTCTTTAAAACAAACTAGTCACAAGTGATGATTATCAAACAAAATGCGGAAGCTTGAAGAAAACAATCGCCACAAAGCAAGCACCATCACACAAGTATTTATAGTGGTTCGGCCTCAATGCCTACATCCACTACCGGCTTGTGATCCAACACCCCACCGGATTTCCACTATTTATGCTTTTCAATAGGCTAAGCAATAACCTTTACAATATGCTTTCCAAGGCTAAGCAATAACCTTTACATTGATGTTTTTCAAGGCTTAACATCAACCTATACATTATGCTTTTATAGGCTAAGCAATAACCTCTTCAACCACAAGGTTGGTTATCTCACTAAATTAGTGTCTAACATACACTTGATGGAGATTCATTTAAGCTCATTACAATGCCTCTTAAATAGGCGGATATGGAAGTGTAGAACTAATACACACTCACACTATGAATGCAAAGATGAAAGTACATGAAGTGTGTGTGTGTGGTCCTCAATCATTTTGAAAATGAAAGCTCATAAATGTATGCCTAAGGCTTTTGAAAGTTTTAGCTCATAAAACATTTATGATTGAGGAAGTAATGCAATCACATGTTAAAAGTAACAACTTGTTAATGATATCAAAGTTACACAAGTTGTATGAAATTAATTAGCTCTAAACATGTGATGCATAGGGATGTCAATCAAATCATCAATGTAGCTCAAAAAACATAAAAATAGATTTGATTGAAAATAGGGGACAAATCATATGTAATTATAAGTACAACTTGAAAGTGATATACCTATCAAAGTAAGGCAAGTTGTGAAACTTTAAAACAATAATACACATATGATTTGTAAAGATGTTGAATCCAAAACATAAGATACATTTGAAAGAGATTTTCTTATGATGGAAGAACAACAACCAAAGATTCAACAAAGTATATGAATCATGTTACATATTTCATTAACATGATCTACTTAGATTTACCAAAGATTAAGTACTACTTGTATTGAATCAAATGGTGATGCATCCAAAACAATAGATCTATTCAAAGTATAAAACATGCTAAGGATGCAACACATCATAGGTTATCATGTTACTAAAGATTTACCAATGATAAAACAAAACATGAAAACATATGATTTGTAAAGAAGTTGAATCCAAAACATAAGATAGTTTTGAAAGTGATTTTCTCATGTTGGAAAACAACAACCAAAGATTCAACCAAGTATATGAATCATGTTACATATAATTTCAAAGGTTCTTTCATTAACATGATCTACTTATATTTACCAAAGTTAAGTACTACTTGGATTGAATCATATGGTGTTGTATCCAAAACAATAAATCAACTCAAAACATAACACATGTTAAGGACACAACACAAACATAGTTTAACATGCTAGAAATGATTTACCAAAAATAAAACAAAAGCATGAAAACATATGATTAAGGAAGGAAGAGCCTACTTGGTGGTTTAACTTCATTAATCCAAGCTTTAGCTTTCCTAATCATCCCCTTCATCCCTTGGTTCTTTTCCCTTTTGATATGCCTCAATACCTCTCAAGGAGGGGCTTAAAATTCCCCACTTTTGGCAAAGGAAAGAACTCATATTTATAGCAAAAAGTTGCCAACGGCTAGTCCTCGGTCGACCAGGAAACAGGCCTCGGTCGACCGGGAACACACATCTGACCGTTGGTGCGCCAGGCCCCTTTTTGCTGCAGTGTTCCCGGTCGACCGGGACCTCTGCGCCGGTCGACCGGCGACACTGCCGGGCCACCCCCCCCTTTTGCAAAAATCCAACTTTTCACATTTTAAAGGTATTTCTTTGGGGGACCTTTTGGCCACTAAATCAAGCTTGGAAAACATGTTTTAAAGATTCTAATGGTTTTTAAAACATGACATAAAAAGCCTAAAAAGATTCAAAACTTTTAAAACAAAGGCTTGCTTGATTTCTTGAAAACTCTTTTCTAAAACAAATGCATCCAAGATAAAAAGACAAATCATGCATAAATCAATACTTTTACAAATCTTAAAAGCAATGCATGAATAAAACAAGATTTCAAGTTTATTTAAAACCAATGCAAGTGTGTAAATCAAATGATGCTTGAATGATAATGCATCCATCAAATTGCAATCTACAAAATTCCTAACACAAGAGACAATTCCATAATAAATATGCACCTGCCCATATCAAGAGACAACAGGCCATAGAGTTTCAACAGCTAGTGCAGGGGAGTATGACAGTCTTAGAGTACCTTACCAAGTTTGAGAGACTGTCCAGATATGCCCCGGAGTTGGTGGACACCGTTGAGAAGAAAATTGCTAAGTTCTTTGAGGGACTCAATCCTTTCATTGAGAGGGATGCCACTGGAGTAGTACCACCTACTACTTTCGATGAGGCAGTCAAGAGGGCTTACAAGTTTGAGAACTTCCACAAGAAGATCCTCAGAGTGCAAGGCAAGAGTCCAACTCAGCAGCAGAATTTCCAGCATCAGAGAAACCATCAGAATAAGAGGCAGAGGATAGGGCCAATTGTGCAGAATCCAGTGGTGTGTATCCACTGTGGGAAGAACCATGCTAGTGCTGAATGTCGTACTATTACGGGAGCGTGCTTCAGGTGTGGTTCGATGGACCATCGGATGAGGGATTGTCCTAGGCCAAACAGACAGAATCAACAGCAGCAACAAGGGTCACAATGTCCACCACCACCACCACCACAGCATGCATTGGTTGTCCAAAACCAACCAAGGCCACTTCAGCAGCAAGCACCACAGCAACAACAGTTTAGACAGCAGCAGCAGCCACAACAGCAGGCCCGTCATCAGCAAGGACAGCAGCGACCACCACAACAGAACAGGAATGCACCACAAGGCAGGCCACAACAAGCTTAGAATAGGCCACAACTTCGAGGGCAAATCTACGGGGTCAATAGAGTTGATGCAGAGGCAGCGGGAAATGTCGTGGAAGGTACATTCCTTGTTTGTGGAATGAAAGCTAAGATTTTATTTGACCCTGGCTCCACACATTCTTTCGTGTCCCATAAATTTTCTGAGTTGATTGATATGCATGCTAGAGAACTTGAGTTCATTTTGATTGTGGCAACCCCAGTAGGTAAACAAGTTATTTGTAGAACCTTTTATCCTAGTTGCACATTCCATATAGGAGAAGTGGTTTTAACCGCAGATCTCATTTCTTTGGAGATGTTTGATTATGATGTCATCCTAGGGATGGATTGGCTGGCAGGGTACCATGCCACAATGGATTGTTTCCATAAGATCCTCACCTTCAAGTTGGTTGAGACACCAGCAGGAGTGTCGTTTCAAGGTGAGAGGAGGAATCCTCGTGCAAGGTTTGTTTCAGCGTTGAAGGCTGACAGACTTTTGAGAAGTGGGTGTGAAGCTTATTTAGCATTTATCACGGAGGATAAATGGTCCCAAGGGGTGGAGGAGATCCCAATTGTTTGGGAATTCCTGGATGTTTTTCCGGAGGAGATTCCAGGTTTGCCACCCATGAGAGAGATTGATTTCACTATTGAGTTGCTACCAGGGACCGCTCTTATATCTATTGCACCTTATAGAATGGCTCCGGCAGAATTGGGAGAATTGAAGACTCAGTTGCAAGAGTTGTTAGAGAAAGGTTTTGTGAGACCGAGTGTTTCACCATGGGGAGCTCTAGTTCTGTTTGTTAAAAAGAAGGATGGTTCGATGAGAATGTGTATTGATTACAGAAGATTGAATCAAGTAACCATCAAGAACAAGTACCCATTGCCAAGAATAGATGAATTGTTTGATCAATTGCAAGGTGCATCATACTTTTCGAAGATTGACTTGAGATCAGGTTACCATCAGCTGAGAGTTAGAGAAGCAGATGTGTTGAAAACAACTTTTCGGACAAGATATGACCACTATGAGTTCCTAGTGATGCCATTTCGGTTGACTAATGCACCGGCAGTGTTCATGGCATTGATGAACAAGATATTTGCAGAGTATCTAGATCAGTTTATAGTGGTATTCATTGATGACATTTTGGTGTACTCCAAGACCAAGGAAGAGCATGAAGGGCATTTGAGGATAGCATTGCAACTCTTGAGAGAGAATCAGCTGTATGCTAAGCTTAATAAGTGTGAATTTTTGCTAGACCAAGTAGCATTCTTGGGGCACATTATCTCTAAGGAAGGATTATCAGTGGATCCGTCCAAGATTGAAGCTATAGTGAACTGGGAAAGACCGAAGAATGTGACAGAAATCAGGAGTTTTTTAGGATTGGCAGGTTACTATCGGAGGTTTGTGCAAGGTTTTTCGTCGATTGCGTCACCATTGACGAAGTTGACAAGGAAAAATGCACCATATGTATGGACAGATCAGTGTAAAGAGAGTTTCCAAGAGCTTAAGAAGAGATTGACTACATCACCAGTCCTTACCTTGCCATCTGGAAGCGGCGGTTTCACCATTTTTACCGATGCTTCGAATGTGGGACTTGGTTGTGTTTTGATGCAAGAAGGAAAAGTGATTGCTTATGGATCTCGGCAGTTGAAAGATCATGAGAATAACTATGCCACCCATGATCTGGAGTTAGCAGCGATTGTGTTCGCGTTGAAAATGTGGAGACATTACATCTATGGAGAGCAGTTCGAAGTCCACTCCGACCATCGCAGCTTACAGTACTTGTTTTCACAGAAGGAATTGAAAATGAGGCAGAGAAGATGGATGGAATATATCAAGGACTATGATTTTCCAATCAAGTACCACCCGGGGAAAGCAAATGTTGTTGCAGATGCCTTGAGTAGGAAATTAGTAGGCTTGGCTAATCTTAGTGGCACTTGTATCTTTGAGCAATTTGAAGAATTAAGTTTAGACATGCAGCCACTAAGGAAGGGTGTTTTGTTAGCTAACATGATGGTGTCAGAACCTTCTTTCATTCAGAAGATCAAGGACAGTCAGTTACAAGATCCAGAGTTGGCCAAGATTTCAGAGCATATAGCAGAACGTCCTGATTTTCATATTGTTGATGGAGCTTTGTACTACCGTGACCGTCTGTGTGTGCCTAACATTGAAGATTTGAGGAATGACATCATGACTGAGGCTCATAGCACAAAGTACTCTATGCATCCAGACAGCACAAAGATGTATCAGAATTTGAAAGACAAATTTTGGTGGAACAATATGAAGAGGGAAATTGTAGTGTTTGTCTCCCGTTGCATGACCTGTCAGTTGATTAAGGCAGAACATCAGAGGCCTCTAGGGTTGTTACAACCGTTAGAGATCCTGGAATGGAAGTGGGAGCACATTACTATGGACTTTATTTTGGGATTACTGAGGACTAGTAGAGGCAACGATGCGATTTGGGTCATTGTGGACCGTCTCACCAAGTCAGCGCATTTCCTTGCTATGAAGACTGGGAAGAAGATGCACATGCTACCTTTGGCGGAGTTGTTTGTCAACGAGATTGTCAGTCGTCATGGACAGCCAGTTTCTATCACATCTGACAGAGACAACATATTTGTCTCAAGGTTCTGGAAGACATTGCATGAGTCTATGGGTACGAGACTACAGTTCAACACAACTTATCACCCTCAGACAGGTGGCCAGTCAGAGAGGACGATTCAGACTCTTGAGGATATGCTCTGTCCCTGTGTGTTAGACTTCAAGACTCAATGGGATGAGACTCTACCGTTGTGTGAGTTCGCTTACAACAACAGCTACCATTCGAGCATTGGGATGGCTCCTTTTGAGGCTCTGTATGGCAGAAGGTGTAGGACACCTGTATGTTGGGAAGAAGTTGGCACTCGCAGTTTCCATGGACCGACTATTGTTAGTGAGACCAGCGACAAGATCAAGTTGATTCAAGAACGTCTGAAAGTGTCCAGGAGTAGACAGAAGAGCTATGCAGATTCCCACCGCAGAGATCTACAGTTCAAGGAAGGAGACAAGGTCTTCTTGAAAGTGTCACCTACAAAGGGAACATTGAGGTTCGGACAGAAGGGCAAGCTATCACGGAGATACATTGGACCCTCTGACATTGTCAGTAAGATCGGTGACGTGGCTTATAGATTAGCCTTACCACCCAAGCTATCCGGCGTACACAACGTCTTCCATGTGTCCATGCTGAAGAAGTATGTCCCTGATTCGTCTCATGTGCTCCAGCATGAGCCATTAGAGATTCGAGAGGATGCTACCTATGTTGAGAAGCCCGTGGAGATCATCGATACAAAGGAACAAGAGTTGAGGACTCGGACAATTCAGTGGGTAAAGGTGCTATGGGAGAATCATGGACCGGAAGAGGCAACGTGGGAATTACGAGATCAAGTACAGAAGAAGTATCCACATCTTCTACCTAAGGTGAGCCTTATGTTTCATTTGGAGGACCAAATGCCCTAAGGGGTGGAGGATGTAAGACCCCGACCCGAGTGAACCCGATTAGTGCTAATTAAGTTGTGTGTTAGTGCTAAGCTTGATTAGTGATTTTGACTAAGTTGGGTTTGGAATAGCCTTTGTTTTAGTTTTGAGCAACTTGGAGTGTTTTGATAGCTAGTGGGGCCCTTTGGGAGTTCCCTTTCGGCTTTGCTTTTACTTGAGAGATTTTTCGGAATTTTTTTGGATTGCATTCTTCACCCGTTGTATTCATCTTGTTGAATCCTACAACTTTCATGTTGATCCCGTGTCCATTCGAGGCCCCGAAACCCGATTTTCAAGCCTAGAGGGGCAAAACAACCCTTTTACACTAAATCTGTACCCAAAACTTGATATTCTCGAAACCCGCGAAACATATACTTTTTCGAAACTAGAAATTTCGACGATCATTTCTTCCTTCTTCGTCGAATTCATCCGAGGTCCCGAAAGAGATGATTTCAGCCAAACTAGTTCCTTTAGTTGTGGGACCCTAACTGTCGCGACCCCGGACCGAGAGATCCGGGATCGGGACTAATATTGATATTAGGATGATCCACAACTGCTTAATAATACCATATGATTTATTTAATTTCCCACAGGTGTCCGCGGTGAGGATATCATAACCATAATTGAATATTTCTGTTAAATGCGGAAGCATGTAGCAAATCAAATAGTCAAACCATCATTGGTCATAAAAACAATAACACCAGACTAAAATACTGTATCAGAATGAGCAATGATTTATAGCATGTTTCCCAATGGTTGTTAAAGTTAGACAAAATATCATTTAATTACATTCCCAAAAATAGAGGCCAACAAAGGCCAATGTACACAAAACAACAACCCAAAAGAATGGTTAAATAGTTCCCCTCAAAATGTTACGCTTCTCAAAGCAATCTGATGTCTACATGACATCGTCAGCACGCCACTCGACTAGAGGTTGCGGCGCGCCTACCGCCTCCTCCAGCTCCTCCTCAAGGAAGCCGACAACGGGACCTGAGTACCAAAGCAAAGGGTCAGACACCACGGTCTGGCAAGAGAAAGCAAGGATACAACAATATCTAATACAAGAAAATCTCTGGCAAAGCGTATAAATCTGAGTTAAGCAAGAACTCTCATAAAATAGATAAAACATTTGCGATGAACAAGTAAACAATATAAAACATATCAGGTATCCAAGGATTCGGGAACTAACAAGGTGGCAATCACATAAAGCTAAGTCCTCTGTCACTAAAGTGACAACAGTATCACGAGACGTTGATCTCTGTCACACAAGGTGAGGAGAAACAACGTATACATATATACAATATAATTATACGGGAACGGGACCACGGTAGCGAACCGGGTATCGGGACGGGACCACGGTATTAGACCGGGTATCGGGATCCAAACTGCAGCTGGCGGGACGGGAGAGGGATTTCCAAGTCAGTGGATCAGACTAACAAGGTATCCAAGCTTAGTGATGCCGACTCATAGGATAAAACCCATCGAGGCATATCAAGTATTCAAGTACAGTAAATAAACGGTAAAATGGGGGTGCTCAAGGGCACACTGTCTTTCCATATCGGGCAATACATTTCGGGGCAATTCACTGTTACTATTGTAGCTCCAAAGCTTTCGAGAAAACAAGTCATGCGATGAAATTCCTGGGGATGAGGTGAAACAATACACTATAATGAAATTCAGGTAAAATATCAATTTAGAAATCCAATTAAGTGAATAGGGGTCCCGTATGTCTATTATAGCCCTTACTTGGTACTCTTTGAGTTTTGACACATTCCGGGCTCCTTATGCACTCCTACGATTTGTCCAAAATTTCGAATGACATATTTGTGATATGGTTTCTTTCTCGGATGGCATCAAGCAATGCCTAGGGAATCCCCTTCGATTGACAAAACTCAACGCTCGAACGAACCGGAGAGTTCGTTCGAGCGGGGAGCTTTTCAAAATCTGGGGAATTTCGGTTACCTGGCGGTCAGCCGCCGCTGGGATGGGCGGCTAGCCGCTGGCTGACGGCACAGCTGACCGCGGCTGGGCTGCAGAAATGCAGCTTACTGGAAAGCTGACCGCCAAGTGCGGTTAGCCGCCGATGTGTTCGGCGGTTAGCCGCTGGCCAACCGTGGAGCTGATTGAGTTTTGAGGAGAATAAGTGTGCTCTCTGGAAAAGCCATCGTGACATTTCGGCTAGCTGGCGGTTAGCCGCCAGTCACCAAGCGGCTAACCGCCGGGTGACCGCAGGCTGACCGCCAGTGTGGGAATCACCCACTGTGTTCAGATTTTGAGTCACTTTCCTCCTCAAAACCATCCTCCTCACTTTTACTTAATCCTTGACACAAAACTGAGCTAAAAGCTCCTCTAATGCATCTAATTACACTTCTCCCAAGGCTCCCATAATTGTTCATGCATCACTTCCTTCATCAACATCCCATTCCATACAAAGAAAGAAGGAAACCATTTCACAATAGAGTACTTTGGGTATAAACAAGAGAAGAATTAAATGCCATTCATTACTACACTTATAAGTCATAAATGCAATACCATGAATGCACTACCAAAGCTCCATTATGAACATTTATGTCAAAGCAATGTAATAAATAGACATGAGTGAAAAACACCAAAAAATCATGGAACTTATAAAGATCAAAACATCCACTTGCCTCTAGTCCAAGTTAGTTGAAATCAAGCCTTTTATCACCTCTATTGCTCAAAGCCAAGCTACAAATCAAAAATCCCAAAAACAACCCTAAAATGGGTTACACATGGAATGACAATGAACAAGCCAACAATAATGCAAATGTAGTACCTCATGGCCTAGGAGACAACAAATCTAGAAGATGAGAATGATCACTTACCTTGAAGGTCCTCTAATGGCAATGGTAAGCTCAATGAAGGTCTTGGAATGGAGGGTTCTCCTCACAAATGGTACCAATGGAAAGCTTGAGAGATGAGGGAGTGATTGGTGATCTCCAATGTTTGCTTGATGAGCCCTAGGTGTGGCTTGGGGATGAAGAAACAAGAAGAAGAAGAAGAAAAGCACAAGAGCAAACCCTAGGCTCAGTTGTGCTGGAACAAGAATGGAGAGTGAATGAGAAAGAAGAGATGGGTTCTCTTTTGTTAACAAAGGGAGCTTGGGTCGCACAACTTAAGGAACTATATTAGCTGAAATCATCTACTTCGGGACCTCGGATGGGTTCGACGAAGAAGGAAGAAATGATCGTCGAAATATCTAGTTTCCAAAAAGTACATGTTTCGCGGGTTTCGGGGATATTGAGTTTTGGGTACAGACTTGGTGTGCAATGACTGTTTTGCCCTTTAGGCTATGAAAATCGGGTTTCGGGATCTCGAATGAATACGGGATTAACATGAAAGTTGTTGAGATCTACAAAATGCATGCAACGGGCCAAAAACATAATCCACAATAAATCGGGAAATTCCTCGAGAAAATACAAAGCCGAAAAGGGAACCCCCAAAGGGCCCCACAAGCTACCAAAGCAAATCAAGACAATCGAATTAGCCCGAAACCATAATCAAAGCTAATCCAAACCCAACTTAACTAGAAATCACTAATCAAGCTTAGCACTAACACGCAACTTAATTAGCACTAATCGGGTTCACTCGGGTCGGGGTCTTACACTAACCTCATTTGTTAACAAAGGGAAACCCACCCTTCATTCATTCCATTCTTCTTGCTCCAGCACAGCAACTGAACCTAGGGTTTTCTCTTGCTTTTCTCTTCTTCTTCTTGCTTCTCCATCTCTAATCCACACCAATCTTGCACCAAACAAGTAATGGAGATCACCATCCTCTTCCTCATCGTGCAAGCTTCATCTTGATACCATTTTTGGAGAAATCTTCCAACCTTGAGATCTTCTTTGAGCTAGCTCTCTTCATTTGAAGGTCATCCACGTAAGTAATCCTTCCCATTTTCAAGATTTGTTGTCTCCTAGCCCTTGAGAAGCTACATTTGCATTATTGTTAGTTCTTTCAATTTCATTCTTTGTGTAACCCATTTTAGGGTTGTTTTGGGGGTTTTTGATTGTAGCTTGGCTTTGAGCTATAGAAGTGAGTAGAGGCTTGATTTCAGCTAGCTTGGACTTGAGGCAAGTGAATGATTGGGTGTTTTAAGTTTTAAATGGTTTGGTGAAGCATTTTTAGGTTTTCATGCTTTCATTGATTGCTTTTATGGTTGAAATAAATGATCTTATTGCATCTTGATAGCCTCATTTAATGTCTTGGAAAACATGAGTTAATGTCTTCTTGTATCTAGTATTATGTGGTTTTTATATGTGTTGGAAGGAGGGAACAAGAGGAGGATCAGGCCACTGCAGAACAACACCTAAAGCCTGTTCCGCAGTGTTCCCGGTCGACCTGGGACACACTGACGAAAACTTCTGGGAGCATTTTAAGTTACAACTCCCGGTCGACCGGCCACACAGAGGGCAGGTCGACCGGCCCAACTGGGAATTCTCTGCTAGGTGGAAATTTCCACCCTGTTTTGGATGGATTTAGGTGGGACCTTGACTACCCTCCTTGGACTCATTTGACCATATGTGAGGACGTCTTGAGCCGATGCTCTTCACGGTTGGTTCGGGTGCATCGAAGTTCAATCCATTTCAATCTTGAACGGGATGGAACGACGCGATATCTTCTTCATATCTAAACGCAAGGTCTATTTCCTTGGGTATCACGAATTCTATTCCTTTCGATGACTGAGTAGGTTGCTCGATGGTTCCGGGTTAACATCATACTTAGGATGGACCGTTTATAGTCTTGATTTTTCTATTGTAACACGTAGTTCTAACCATAAGCTCATGTTAAGTTTTAAAAAACGTAAAAGTGCATAAGGAGCCCGGAATGTCTTCAAACTCAAGGAGTACCAAGTCATTTCAATAATCGACATACGGGACCCCTATTCACTTAAATAGATCTTGAAATCAATATTTTTCCCGAAATGGTATAGTTCATTATATTTCTTCATTTCCAAGATTTACATTACATGAGTTGTTTTCCCGAAAGCATGATAGTTACATTAGTAACATTGACTTGTCCCGAAGAGTATTGCCCGACACGAAATGAAAGTTACGCATTTGAGTATTCTTGCCCCGTTCATTTATTTACTTGAACTTGATGTATTTTTCATATGTCTCGATTTGTGATTTAACCTATGAGTCGGCATCACTAAGCTTGGATAACCTTGTCGGTTTGATCCATAGACTTGGAGATCCCTCTCCCGTCCCGCCAGCTGCATTTTGGATCCCGATACGCTGTTTATTACCGTGGTCCCGTCCCGATACCCGGTTCGCTACCATGGTCCCGTCCCGTACATTTATATTGTATATATGATTTAC
This sequence comes from Cinnamomum chago, assembly GCA_038049695.1. Lineage (NCBI taxonomy): Eukaryota > Viridiplantae > Streptophyta > Magnoliopsida > Laurales > Lauraceae > Cinnamomum > Cinnamomum chago. The sequence continues at coordinate 55,744,586 of CP142451.1, forward strand.
GTTGAATCACCTCACCTTGTGTGACTGAGATTAACGTCCCGTTATATTGTTGTCACTTTAGTGACAGAGGACTTAGCTTTATGTTATTGCCATCTTATTAGTTCCCATTTTCCTTGGATACCTTATATGTTTTATCTTGTTTACTTGTTTTCTAGCAAATGATTTATCTTCTTTATGAGAGTTCTTGCTTAAACAGATTTCTATGCTTTTCAAGATATTTCATTCATTATATGTTGTTGTATCCTTTCACTCTCTTGCCAGACTGTCATGTCTGATACGTTTGCTTTGGTACTCAGGTCCCGTTGCCGGTTTCCTTGAGGAGGAGCCGGAGGACGCGGTAGGTGAGCCGTAACCTCTAATCGAGTGGCGTGCTGACGATATCATGTAGACATCGGGTTGCTACGAGAGGCGTACATTTTGAGGAGAACTATTTAACCATTCTTTTGGGGCTATTATTTTGTCTCTATTGGCCTTTGTTGGCCTCTCTTTTTGGGAATGTAACTAAATGATCTTTTGGTAAAACTTTAACTACTTTTGGGAAACATATTATTGATCATTGCTCATTCTAATACAGTATTTCATACTCATGTTATTGTCTTCATGACTAAGGATAGTCTGACTATTTGATTTGCTACATGCTTCCGCACTTAACAGAAATATTCATTGATGGTTGTGATATCCTCACCGCGGACACCTGTGGGAAATTAAATAAATGTATGTTATCATTCTAACAGATGTTATGGTTAATGATCTATGAATCATCATCATCTCTTTATTATAGTCCCGATCCCGGATCAGCCCTTCGGGGGCCCGGTCCGGGGTCGCGACACCAAAGAAGTTGGTGTTCAAGTTTCAAAGTTTTTAAAAGAGGGTTCAAGCTTCTAGAGTTGCCATCAAATTGCAAAGGGGGAGATTGTTAGAGTTTTTATTTTGTTGTAATTTGATAGGATGCATTCATTTTCAAAGCCTGACCTCTCATTCTTTCATGTCCTTAATCTTAGGATCTTCATGCATATTTCTCACTCATAATCCTTGTTTTTATCATATGTTATGCATGGTATTCAAATTCGTTATGTCTCTTAAGATTCATGAAGTTTTGACTTTAGATTTTCAAGCCTTCAAGTGTTTAATCCTTAAGTTCAAAAATCATTTCAAGCTTTCCAGATTTTTCTTCTTTAAATCCATATTTTAGTTTGAAAGTTTCATGTCTTTAGAAAATCAGTTTTCATCCTTTTTCAGTCATGAATCCAAGCTTGATTTCTGTGCCTTAAGTCCACTGGAAAAGCAGCCCTTTTTATTTGAACTTTCTTAAATTTCAGAAAACCAGGGCAGTCTCCAGGTCGACCTGCCTGTGTGGCCGGTCGACCTGGCCAAGGGACCCGGTTGACCGGGCATACTGCTGGTCGACAAGGAGAAATGGCCGTTTGCCTCTCCAACGGATATTTTTATAGTCGTTGTGTGTACCCGGTCGACCGGGCACTAGCCATTCGAAACTTTTTTCTTTATAAAAAGTGGCTTTTTGTTTGGAAAAAGTTTTTGAATTTTGAAGGACTTTTGAGGCCAAGGAAAAGCAACTTTTCAAGAGCATTTGTGAAGGGATTATGAAGCCATTCCATTTATTAAACCATTGATCTTCAAATGGGTGTGCTTTCTAAATCTCAAGTTCTGTTTCATGCTTAGTTTCTAAATCTTTGTTTTTCTTTTAAGCATGATCAAATAGTTGGCTTTCTTCTTGAGATGTTGTGTTTCATAACAAGCTTTGAACTTTGAAATATCTTAGCTTTATGAAATCAACATATGATTTATCATTCACATGAGTTATGAATCTTTGTTTTCAAATCTAACTTGTTAATCTTAAGATTGTACCTTCTCTATTCAAGTTTGATCTTTTTGGAAAACCATGTGTTTGTCAAACAACTCTTTCTCATACATATGATTATCATCTTTGCATCATTTAAAGTTTCATCATTCTAAAAAGAGATAGAGTGATTTCTAGTATATGCATTATTCATAGACTTTGTCATTCATATGCAAGCTTCAACTTGTTGAGATTTCACTTTATATTCAGCCTTTTTAGAGGCACTCATTTGCACTTACATTGTTCTCTTAATCCATGCATTCATACGCATTTTACTTAAGAGAAAATCCTCTTGTTGTAAAGGTTGGTGCTTAGCCTTGAAAAGCATTCATAGTGTTGTAAAGGTTTATGCTTAGCCTTGAAAAGCGTAGTGATGTATTTGTAAGGTTTGAGGTGATCCTAAACCTTAATTTGAGTTAGTGTAAATCCGATAGGGTTACCGGGAGTGGATGTAGGCACGTTGGCCGAACCACTATAAATATGTGTGTTATGGTGATTGATCTCTTGCTTTCTTTATATGGATGATGTTCTTATGTTAAATGAAGATTGTAGTTGTTTATTCCTTGTGTATGCTTAACTTAGAGACTCCTCTTTATCACAAGATAATTAATCTTCATCAAAGCTTAAATGACTTAACAGCTAAGTGATTTTTTATTGGTCTAGGTTCTTAACGCTCACCAAATTCACACCCCCCCCTCCTCCTCTATGATTCGTTCTTGGACTTCCAATTGGTATCAGAGCAAGGTTGCTCTTGTTTTGGTTTAACCACCTAGAGTTAGAATCCTAGTGAGTGTTTTTCTTTTGTTGCCACCATGCAAACTCATTTGGGTGAAGGCAATGCCACTAATAGACCTCCTCTTTTTAATGGAACACACTATCGTTATTGGAAAATTAGAATGCAAGTGTTCTTAGAATCCCAAAGCTAAGATGTGTGGAACATCATAGAAGATGGCTATCATCCTCCCGCTACCACAGAAAAGGACTCTGAGGAAATGTCATATCCATAAAAATCAAACCTAAAAGTGCTTGGACTCAAGGGGAAAAAGCATAGAGCAAATTTAAATGGAAAGGCAAAAAACTTCGTATATTGTGCTCTATCTCAAGAGGAATTTAATATAGTAGTAAATTGCAACACTGCTAAGGAAGTTTGGGACACCCTAGAGACCACTCATGAAGGCACAGATCAAGTTAAGATAGCCAAAATTCAAATGTTGACCTCTAAATTAGAAGATATTAAAATGCTTGAAAAAGAAACATTTGACGAGTTCTACTCAAAATTCATGGAAATTGTCAATTCTCTTATAGGTCTAGGAGAAAAGATGGATGAATCTAAAGCTGTAGAAAGATTTTAAGATCTCTCCCAAAAAGATTCAAGCCCAAGATTGTAGCCATAACGGAAAGCAAAGGTGTTGACAAAATTAAAATTGAAGAACTAAGAGAAAATCTCCTTACTTATGAATTAGACATTGAAGTTCAAGACAAAGAGAAAGGAGTAGCTTTTTCCTCTCAATTAAAAGAAAATGAAAGTGAGATTGATAGTGATGATGATAATGCTTTATTTGTTAAGAAATTTAAAAGATTCTTTAGGAACAACAAGAACAATAGAAATTCTGATGAAAGCAAAAGTCCTAGATTCCAAAGAAATCCCAAAGGGTCATTTATTAAAAAAGATGTGCAATGTTACAATTGCAAGGGGTTTGGACACATTACTCAAAATTGCTCCACCCCTAAAGAATTTTGAAAAAGGAGATAAGAAAGGAAAGAAAGCATTAAGCATAACTTGGGACGAGGAAGATGAAGATAGTGACAAAAATGAATCCCCAAATGATGGAGATGAAAATTTCCCTAATTGGCTTCTACTTTCATCTATTGAAGATATCAATGAGCATAATACATTAATAGATGACACATTAGGATAGGAAGAAACTAATGATGAAGTTGAAGATATTGAAATTCAGCAAGCTTATGATGAACTGTATGAAAATTGGGAAATCTTATTTAAGAAAAACAAAATTTTTAAAGAAGAATCCAAAAAGTTTGTTAATGAAATAAATGTTTTAAAAGATGAATTGAAATTAAGAATCAATGAGAAAATTGACTTAGAACGCAAGTTCACCACTCTAAATGAAAATCTAGCTCATGCTCAAAACCAAATTCATAATTTACAATCCAAGCTAGAATCTAGTCAACTTGAAACTAACTCTCTACAAATGAAACTTAACAAAGGAAAATTCATTGTTGATAAATTCACTTTGGGAAATGATAAGTTTTATCAAATGTTAGGGATGCATAAAATTTATGGTGATAAGAGTGGGATAGGTTTTGAAAGTTCCCCTAGTAACAAGAAAAATAGTTTTCAAAACATTACTAAGACTTTCGAAAAACCCCTAGTTGAGAGAAACTATACTTCTAGATGGACCTGTCATTTTTGCAATCGTAGTGGTCATTTAGTTTCTAATTGCCCATACAAAATTAGATTGTCTCTAAAAAATCCCTCTAGAATCCTTTTCAAGTTTGTCCCCAAGACCATTCCCTCTAAATCTTTTTTATCTAGTTGGACTATAAAAGAAACAAATGTTGAGAGTCTCTTGGTGCAAACCGTTTTGAAAGCTAAGGAAGACCCTACTTGTTTCTTAGATAGTGGTTGTTCCAAACACATGACAGGAGACCGATCTAGATTCAGCTCTATAGTGGAGTATGATGGAGGAAACGTTTCTTTTGGTGACAATAGTAAAGCTCAAATCATTGGCAAAGGAAGTGTGAAAGGAGATCAAATGCCTACCTTAAATGATGTATTTCTTGTGGAAGGATTAAAGCATAATCTTCTTAGCATAAGTCAATTGTGTGATAAAGGAAACAAGGTAGTCTTTGACAGTCAATAATGCAAGGTGGTAAATGATAAAACCAACCAAGTTATTCTTACTGGATCAAGGACAAAAGGAAATATTTACATAATAGAAGAATCTGATGAAAATGAGTCTAGGTGCTTGATAACTAAAGATAAAGAAAATTACTAATGGCACCAAAGGATGGGACACATAAATTTCAAATTGATGAAAATCTTGTCGAAAAATGAAATTATGAAATTGATTCCAAAATTAAGTGATGAAAAATCTGAAATCTGTAAGGCATGTCAATTGGGTAAACAAATCTAGAAGAGTTTTAAAGGTTTAAAGGATATATCGTCTTCTCGTCCTCTTGAACTAATCCACATGGACTTGATTGGACCTGCACCTGTACAAAGTATTGGAGGAAAGAAATTTACTTTGGTTATGGTAGACGATTATTCTCGTTTTGGATGGATTGCTTTTCTTCATGCTAAATCGGACGCTGTAGACAATATCATAAGAATTTGCTAGGACCATGCTTAATGAAAAGCATCAATATTCTGCTCCGAAAACTCCTCAACAAAATGGAGTGCCTGAAATGAGAAATTGAGTTATTCAAGAAATGGCTAGGACCATGCTTAATGAAAAGCATCTCTCTCGTAATCTATGGACCGAAGCTGTGAATACTGCTTGTTATCTCATAAACAGAGTTTATCTAACTAAGAATACCAACAAAACCCCTTACGAACTCTACTTTGATAGAAAACCTAATTTGGGGGTATTTGAAATTTTTTGGAAGTAAATGTTACATTCTAAGAGATAGGGAGCAGTTGGAGAAATTTGAGCCTAAGTCTGATGAAGGAATTTTTCTAGGATACTTTGAAAGGAGCAAGGCATATAGAGTTTTCAATCATAGAACCATGACCATAATGAAATCGGCTCATGTTGTTATCGATGATGTAAATCAAGTCGGAAGAAATCTACAAGATGATGATGAAGCTGAAATCGATAATGAACAACCTATTCCAAAAGATAGTAATGATATCATTCCATCCAAAACCATTGTTCCAACCAAATTAATGAGAAATCACACATTGGATAATATTAATGGAGATATCAGCAGTGGGGTTATGACCCGGAAACAAGTTCAAAATCTATGTGCTCATTACTCTTTTGTCTCTCAAATCGAGCCCAAGAATTTTTCTGAGGCTGAATCTAAATCTGAATGGATGGAAGCAATGCAAGAAGAATTCAATCAATTTAAAAAGAACGATGTTTGGGATCCTGTCCCTTTACCCACCGAGAAAATTCCTATTGGCACAAAGTGGATTTATAAGAACAAATCAGATGAATCTGGCAATGTTGTGAATTTGGTGGTTGTTATGTTTTCCCACAGGTTCCCGCGGTGAGGATTCCCGACACACGCGGAATCTATCTCACATGATCAAGTTTGCGGAAGCGTGTAGCAAATCACATCACGATAAGCACCAATAGATTTTTAAGTGCAATGACAAATAATAACAAGACATAGTATCAAAAGAAAGGAGTTAACATGGCATTCCCATCATAATTCAAGTTACGAGACTACAAAAAGTAAGTTAAGTTTAGTTACATCCCATAAGAGGCCAACACAGGCCAATACAATTCTCAAAAACAATAAAGGAACCCCATGACAAAATGGCGAAACTCAAGAACCCGCCCGACGTCAAGTTGACATCGTCGGGCGGCCACTCTCTAACTGGGGGTGGCTCAAAAGCCTCCTCCGGACGCTCCTCCTCAAGGACAACGTCACCTACACCTGGGCACCAACAAGCAAGGGTCAAACACAACGGTTTGGCAGGTAATCAATTTAGGCATGAGTACGAAATACTAAACGTTTAAAGATATATATAAAGACTAAGGTACCTTTCAAAATACAAGCGAAACTAACATGCATACTTATTATATCATGAATAGTTACATTCCACAAGGAGCCCATCCTTTCTCTATCATATATAATGAAAAGAGCAAGCACGATATACATAATATAATCACGACACGATTCCCACATATAAGGGGATTCTGGCTGCGGAACCAGACATGCATGATGTGTAATAAAATACATGACCAGTCTGCAAATAGTCCACATGTTTAAGGACCCCCAGACAATGGATCAAACTGAAAGGGCAGTCCAAGCTCAGTGGTGTTCACTTAATTCATGAATGTGCACAAAACACGTGAAACACTGTCTAAACATGTCAAGATAGAAAGGGGAAATCACTTATCAAAACATGACAAACATGAGTAGCAAAAGGCATAATTAATATGCATAACACGCTTAGTAAGTGACCCCTTTTTCTTGAAACAAATCTTCAAAACGAGCTTGTACTTAAACTTCAAAACGAGTACACAATGATATTCATTGCATCAAAGCCAAAGTACGAATACAAAGCCTAACAAGCACAAGTAAGGACCTTTGATTGATCCTTGTGTAATTGAACCCAATTGTTGAAAAGTTAAAAGACATCTCAGGTTAGAGTGCACAATATCAGGCTAAAGGTCACTTAACATGTTCTAGTTTTTTATTCTTACAAACACTCTTCAAAATGGCAATGGTGACAGTTTCGGTCAGCTCGCGGTCAGGTGTCGGTTAGCCGAACTAGGATTTGGCGGCTAGCCGTAGCTGACCGACAGGCTGACCGCTGGAAGTCCAGGTCCAAACGCAACTCTCTGGAAAAGAAACCGACTGACTTCGGTGGGCTTACGATTAGCCGAAAAGCGACCTGGTGGCTAGTCGTAAGCTGGCCGTAGGGCTGACCGTTGGAACCCAGGTCTGAAACTTAGCTCTTGGGAAAAGGAGCCAAAAACATTCGGTTGGCTAGCAGTTAGCCGAAATGGGATATGGCGGCTAGCCGCTAGCTGACCGAACCCCACTGTCGAAAAGCCAGCTTCTGGAAACGGAACCGCCGAGCTCGGTCAACTCACGGTTAGCCGAAATGGGGATTTCGGCTAGCCACCAGCTGACCAGCGGCTGACCGAAATTGCACGGGAAATGCAGCAGAGTTCAGATTTTTCACATTTTCTTCTTCCTTTCTTCTTGTTTCTCATTCCACCTGCACTCCCCTAAGCCTCCATCCTCTCCAAGGGTAAAACACACATTTCAAAACATAAATTGAGACATTAAAATCCCATTCTCCAAATCAAAATAAAATCCCCAAATTTTTCAATGAATGAGAAGAGTGCAAGGAAAACAAATGCAATGCACACATGCTAACATCCATCCTAGATTGGTTACTTGCCTTAAATCAAAGATGCCACCAACCTCTTCAAGCACTTCCACTCAAGCTAATCCCAAGAACTACAAAACCCATGAAACCACACAAAACTCACTCAATCTTAAAAACAATAAACCCATTTTCACAAAAGGGTTTGTAACATGAAAAACAAGATCTTTAGGAGCTAAAAAGACTTCATTAAGAAGATGGGTTGGAGCTCTTACCTAGAAAAGGTGAAACAAAGAGGAATGAAGACAATGGAGAGCTTGCTCACTTTTAACTTTCAAGAAAAGGACATCAATGGAGAGCTTGAGCTGAGAGGAAGAAGATGATAGTCTTAGAATTCCATTTGGAGGCTTCTCGCTTGATCATTCAAGAGAAATAAAAATGGAGGGAAAAGCTTTCTCCTCTTGGTTGCTCTAGGGTTTGGGTTGAGAGTGAAAGGAGGGAAAGAGAAGAGAGTTGACTTAAAGCACTTGCAAGTGGGGCCCAATGAACTTGAACCTTGTATTGACAAAAACATGATCTGGTGGGCCTCAAATGACTTCGACGAAGAAGGATAAAAGGATCCTCGAAATATCTAGTTTCCAAAAGTATACTTTTGACATGGTTTTGCAATCTCGAAAATTGTGTGCAGACTTGTGTATAAAAGACAACTTTACCCTTTTTGGGCCAGAACTTGGGTTTTTGGGCTTCAAATATGAATGAGATGAAGACAAAAGTTGTAACACATAGTAAAGTCATTCAAATGAAATCAAAATCACAAATACATGGAAACCGATACGATCCTCCCAAGCTTACACGTGCACTCAGGCCTTCCTGAATGTGTCTGACTAATACTAACCGTTCTCAAAATTCCCAAAGCTATGTCCAAGACTAAACTAATTATTCTAACCCAACGACAACTAAACCCACTTAGGACTAAACACACACTAATCTCACACTAATCGAAATAATCTGGGTCGGGGTCTAACATCCTCCACCCCTTAAGATATTTGGTCCACCAAATAAAACAAACATTTACCTCTGGTAAAAGCTGTGGATACTTTCTCTGCACTTGCTCTCTCAATTCCTAGGTGGCTTCTTCTGGCTCGTGATTTTCCCAAAGTAACTTGACCGAATGAATAGTCCGATTTCTCAATTCTTGCTCTTTGGTATCAATGATCTTGATCGGCCTTTCAACATACGAGGCATCTTCCCGAATCTCCAAAGGTTCGTGTTGTAGTATATGTGAAGGACTGGAAACTCTAAAATTAACTGCAACCCCATGGGATCTACATCAAAACTTTCTAATGACCCACATGGTAAAAAGGTAGACCAAAAACTCTACAGAAGTATGATAGGCAGCCTCCTCTACCTTACAACTAGCAAACTGGGTCAATCCTTTAGTGTTGGAATTTGTGCTAGGTATCAGTCAAATCCTCGTGAGTCCCATCTTAAAGCTGTCAAACGTATTATCAAATATATCAATGGGACATCTCATTATGGCATATGGTATCCTTGTGACTCCCCATTACAACTGATTGGATACAGTGATGCAGATTGGGCAGGGTCAATAGACGATAGGAAAAGCACTAGTGGTTGCTGCTATTTTATAGGAAACTGCCTAGTAGCTTGGCATAGCGAAAAGCAAAATTTTGTATCTTTGTCTACTGCAAAAGCTGAATATCTTAGCTTTATGAAATCAACATATGATTTATCATTCACATGAGTTATGAATCTTTGTTTTCAAATCTAACTTGTTAATCTTAAGATTGTACCTTTTCTATTCAAGTTTGATCTTTTTGGAAAACCATGTGTTTTTCAAACAACTCTTTCTCATACATATGATTATCATCTTTGCATCATTTAAAGTTTCATCTTTCTAAAAAGAGATAGAGTGATTTCTAGTATATGCATTATTCATAGACTTTGTCATTCATATGCAAGCTTCAACTTGTTGAGATTTCACTTTATATTCAGCCTTTTTAGAGGCACTCATTTGCACTTACATTGTTCTCTTAATCCATGCATTCATACGCATTTTACTTAAGAGAAAATCCTCTTATTGTAAAGGTTGGTGCTTAGCCTTGAAAAGCATACATAGTGTTGTAAAGCTTTATGCTTAGCCTTGAAAAGCATAGTGTTGTATTTGTAAGGTTTGAGGTGATTCTAAACCTTAATTTGAGTTAGTGTAAATCCGATAGGGTTACCGGGAGTGGATGTAGGCACGTTGGCCGAACCACTATAAATGTATGTTATGGTGATTGATCTCTTGCTTTCTTTATATGAATGATGTTCTTATGTTAAATGAAGATTGTAGTTGTTTATTCCTTGTGTATGCTTAACTTAGAGACTCCTCTTTATCACAAGATAATTAATCTTCATCAAAGCTTAATTGACTTAAAAGCTAAGTGATTTTTTATTAGTCTAGGTTCTTAGAGCTCACCCTATTACACACCCCCCCCCACTCTCTAGGATTCGTTCTTGGACTTTCACAAGTAACAATGCTTCGGGTAGTAATCGGACTGAGACAAACCCGGTTAATACACCCACCATTACACAGTTCTAAGAGCCCATGCATGCCATGCTAGAGCAGCAGAGGCAAGCAAATGAAATTCGAACAAGATTCCAAGAACATATGGCTAAAAAGGATGAGGAAATGGCTCAAGTTCAGAGGCAACTATTAGAGGTTTATAGAATAGGCCACAAGCTCCACCTGTGCAACCTATGGGTCCAAATATTCTTATCATCAATAGGGACCATGACCCTAATATGTTATTTGAGAGGTTCAGGAAGAGATCACCAAAGGAATTTCCAGGTCATGAGAACCCGTTAGCTGCGGACGACTGGTTGGAAAACACTGAGAAGATCTTTGATGTCTTCACATGCACAGGAAGAAAAAAGGTCAACCTCACCGCTTTGTTGTTCTATGGGCTCGCAGATCAATGGTAGCAAATGGTCAAGGAACCGTATATGACAATGGCTAACGAGGGCGCATGGGCAGCATTCAAGACACAGTTTCAGGATAAGTACATTCCATCCCATGTTAAGAGATAGAAAGCTATTGAATTTCAACAACTCAAACAAGGCAACATGACCGTTCTAGAGTATGGCACCAAATCTGAGAGACTAGACAAATATGCCACTGGACTTACTGACACCGAACAGAAGAAGATAAACAAGTTCTTGGAAGGATTGAATCCAATCATCATGAGAGATGCCATAGGAGTAGTTCCACCAGCTACCTATGATGAAGCTGTAAAAAGGGCGGGCCTATAAATTTGAAGATATTAACAACATGATCATCTAAGACAAGACACAGCACTACCAGCAACAGAATCAGAGGCAACACCATTACAAGAAACCAAAGCATGAGCAAAATCAAGTGAGGCAAGGTTGTGCTCACTGTGGAAAAAATCGCGAAACACATTAATGTCGTAAGGCCGCAGGTGCTTGCTTCAAGTGTGGGGCCATGAACCAAGCAATCAAGGATTGCCCACAACTTATAACCAAGGCAATATGGACCAACCTCAGAGACAAGCAGCTCCACAAAATCAGACACAAGTTGAGAATCCAACTAAACCACCTCAATAGTAGCAACAACAACAACAAGGCAGACTACAAGCACAAAAAAAATTTTGATCCTGGATCCACACATTCATTTTTATCTCCTATATTTTCCAAGATGATTGATACACCACATAGTGAATTGGATTATATTTTGATTGTCACCACACTAGTAGCTAAACATGCTGTTTGTAAAACCTATTACCCTAGCTATTCAGTTTTGCTAGGAGATGTTAATTTACCAACGAATCTTATTGTTCTGGATATGCATGATTTTTATATCATCCTAGGCATGGATTGGTTAAAAGCATATCATGCTACCATGGATTGTTTTAGCAAAACCATAACATTCAGATTACAAGAAGCACAAGTAGAATTGATATTTCAGGGAAACAAGAAGAAAACTCAGGCAGGATTTATTTCAGTGTTGAAAGCAAGCATATTAGTACAGAGTGGGCGTGAGGCATTTATTACGTTTATCACGGAGGATAAAAGTTTTCCAAGGGATGGAGGATATCCCGTTGTGTGTGAATTTCCTAAAGTTTTTCCAGAAAAAATCCCAGGATTACCACCAGTCAGAGAAGATGAGTTCACAATTGAGCTTCTTCCAGGGACAGCTCCTATCTCTATTGCACCATATAGAATGGCTCCAGCAGAAATGGTTGAATTAAAACTTCAGTTGCAAGAATTGTTGAGCAGGGGCTTCATTAGGCTAAGTGTTTCACCTTCGGGAGCACCCGTGTTATTTGTGAAAAAGAAAGATGGAAGCCTGAGAATGTGCATAGATTACAGAAAATTGAACCATGTGACCGTTAAGAACAAATATCCATTTCCAAGGATAGACGAATTATTTGACCAATTGCTAGGAGAAACCTATTTTTCCAAGATAGACTTGAGGTCTGGGTATCATCAGTTGAGAGTCAGAGACTCAGACGTGCAGAAAACGACTTTTAGAACATGATATGGGCATTACGAGTTCTTAGTGATGCCCTTTGGCTTGACAAATGCACCCGCAGTCTTTATGGCCCTTATGAACGAAGTCTTTGCACAGTACTTGGATCACTCTATGGTGGTATTCATCGATGACATTCTCGTGTATTCCAAGAGTAAGGAAGATCATGAAGAACATTTGAGGACAACATTACAGCTTTTGGGGGATAACCAACTTTACACAAAGCTTAGCAAGTGTGAATTTTGGTTGGAACGGGTTGCTTTTCTAGGCCACATCATCTCCAGAGAAGGTTTAGCAGTTGATCCAGCCAAGATAGAAGCAGTTGTTGATTGGAAAAGACCAAGCAGTGTGACAAAAATCAAAAGCTTTTTAGAGTTAGCAGGATATTACAGAAGATTTGTCCAAGGTCTTTCGTCCATTGCAACACCGTTGACGAAATTGACCCTGAAGAATTGCCCATTTGTTTGGACCGAACAGTGTGAAGCAAGTTTCCAAGAGTTGAAAAGAAGATTAACCACAACTCCAATCCTCACCTTACCATCGGGCAGTAGCGGATTTATTGTCTATACAGATGCTTCGAACGTGGGACTGGATTGTGTATTAATGCAGGATGGCAAAGTGATTGCTTATTGTTAGGGATTTTGTATTTGCAATTTGATGGATACTTTTTCACTTTAGCATCATTTGATTTACACACACTTGCATTGATTTAAAGTATCTTGAAATCCTGATTTTTACATGCATTGGTTTTAGACTTGAAGAAATCTTGTTTTATGCATGTTTTGTTTCTAAACTTGGATGCATTGGTTTTAGAATCCAAAACTCTTTTGAAAACCTAATTCTTTGTGCATTACTTTTGAGAAATCATATTGAGAATTTAGGTTTGTGCCTTGCATGCATTCATCTCTTTCAGAATCATCTTTGTATGCATTTTTATGAGAAAAGAGTTTTATCAAATCAAGCTAGCCTTTGGTTTTAAAGTTTCAAATCATTTTAGGCTTTTTTGTGTTTCATGTTTTTAAACATCTTCATTTGATTTAAAACATGTTACCAAGCTTGGTTTAGTGGCCCAAAAATCCCCTCCAAGAGAAACCTTCAAATTATGCAAATTTGGGATTTTTTGTCCCAAGGGGGTGGCCCGGCCGTGTCGCCGGTCGACCGGGCCAAGCTTGCCGGTCGACCGGGACCACTGCAACTTTTTAGTGCAGTTTTTTAACAGAATTTCCAACGGTCAGATTTATATCAGTTGTGCCTTCTAGGTCGACCGAGACCTGTTTCATGGTCGACCGAGGACTAGCCGTTGGGCACTTTTTGGCTATAAAGTCCATTCATTTCCAACCTTCTTTGGGGCTTGAACCATGAACCTTTGAGACTATATTGGAGCCAAAGAAAGGGGAAGAAGTTGGGAAGGCTAGAGGGCTATTTGGAAATCAATTACTTGAGTTTTAAAAAGGTACACTTTACTTGTATTTTGATTTCCATTAAAATGAAATCCATGCATTCTTAAATCTTTGTATTTTCACTTATGCATGATTTCAAGAGTTGTTTTGCAAACTCTTTATCCTCATTGGTATATTAGAATGGTTTGCAATCACTCTTATTCTAATCACATGTGTTCTTAGACTTTATCATTCATACAACTTGTTTGTTTCATTTATTCAAAGTTGTTTGAATCTTTTATGTGATTAGTTTTCTCTTCAATCATCATTTTATAAGCTTTGATTTTAAAATGCATCATGCATTCATTTAGGAGCTACATTGTAGAAATTGATTGAAGTAGAAACTTTCATACACATGTGCACACACTTTAACTTGTTTTAGTGTATGATTGTAATTGGAATTTCACTTTCACATTAGCCTATTTAAGAGGCAATTCCATTGTGCTTAAATTGTATCTCTTAGAGTGATCTTTTGTAAAGACACATTCTTAGAGAAATCTTGATTTGTAAAGGTTATTGCTTAGCCTAAGAAAAGCATCTTGTAAGGTTATTGCTTAGCCTAAGAAAAGCATCTTGTAAGGTTATTGCTTAGCCTAAGAAAAGCATTTTGTAAAGGTTATTGCTTAGCTTAGAAAAGCACATTGAGAGGTTGTTGTTTAGCCTAGAAAAACAACATTGTAAGGGTTATTGCTTAGCCTAGTAAAAAGCATAAATAATGGAAATCCGGTGGGGTGATTGGATCACAAGCCGGTAGTGGACGTAGGCATTGAGGCCAAACCACTATAAACCTTGGTGTTGTGGTGCTTGCCTTTGTGATGATTATTTTATTAGCTTCCGCATTTTGACTGTTTATCATCACATGTGACTAGTTTATTTTAAAGAAGTTAAAATTGTTAAAATTGGTCACAATTGAAGCTCACCCTATTCACCCCCCCCCTCTCGGGTTAAGATCCCAAGGACTTTCACTTATAGCTCAAGGCAGTTGAAGGATCATGAGAGGAACTATGCAACTCATGACTTGGAGTTGGCAACAATTGTATTTGCTTTGAAGATATGGAGACGCTACCTCTATGGAGAGAGATTTGAAGTCCATTCCGACCATCGGAGTTTACAGTACTTGTTCTCACAGAAGGATTTGAATATGAGGTAGAGACGGTGGATGGAATACATCAAGGATTATGATTTTCCAATCAAGTATCATCCAGGCAAGGTGAATGTAGTAGCCGATGCATTCAGGAGAAAATAAGTGGTCATGGCTAGTTTAAGAGGAGTTAGTGTTTTCCAGTAGTTTGAAGAGTTAGGTGTGGAAGTACAGGCCCTTAAGTTGGGTATGATGTTAGAAAATATGACCATATCAGAACCTACCTTCATCCAGAAGATCAAGGATAATCAGTCGTAAGACCCAGACTTGGCAAAGATAGTACAGCATATCGCAGAAAGTCCAGATGTCAAGTTAGTGAATGGGATATTGTATTTTCGTGGTCGATTGTGTGTGCCAAAGGTGGATGACTTGAAGAATGAAATAATGACTAAAGCTCACAATACAAGATATTCCATGCACCAGAGTAGCATGAAGATGTACCACAATTTGAAGAAAATATTTTGGTGGAACAACATGAAGAGAGAGATAGCAGCTTTTGTGTCCTATTGTTTGACCTGTCAATTGATTAAAGCAGAACGTCAGAGACCCCCTGGTTTGCTACAACCGTTGGAGATTCCGTAGTGGAAATAGGAGCACATCACCATGGATTTCGTCTCTAGTTTGCCAAATACCAAGAAGGGGAAGAATGCAATTTGGATTATTATGGATCGTCTTATGAGGTCTGCTCATTTCATCCCGATGAAGACAAGGAATATGATGCATATGGCACCACTTGCAAAATTGTTTGTTGATGAGATTGTTAGTAAGCATGGTCAGCCCGTTTCTATCACTTCAGATAGAGATAGCAGATTTGTTTCAAGGTTTTGGAAAACTCTTCTTGTGTCCATGGGTACCAAACTTCAATTCAGCACAGCGTATCATCCACAGACAGATGGTCAATCAAAATGGACGATACAAACTCTTGAAGACATGTTGCATGCTTGCGTACTAAATTTCAAGGTCCAGTGGGACGAGTAGTTACCACTTTGTTAGTTCGCTTATAACAATAACTACCACTCTAGCATTGGTATGGCACCTTTCGAGGTACTCTATGGCAAAAGATGCAGAGCTCTAGTTTGCTGGGAAGAAGTCGATGTGCGTAGTTTTCATGGACCAACGATAGTTGGAGAGACAAGTGACAAGGTCAACCTGATTTAGGAACATTTGAAGATCGCCCGAAGTAGGCAGAAGAGTTATGCAGACACTCGCCGAAGAGAATTACAGTTTCAAGTGGGTTACAAAGTGTTCTTGAAAGTCTCGCTAGTTAGAGGAACTTTGAGGTTCGGGCAGAAGGGCAAATTGTCAAGAAGGTTTATCGGTCCGTATGAGATTCTGAGCAAGATTGGAGACGTTGCCTACAGACTTGCGTTACCGTCGGAACTTTCCGAGGTGTACAACGTATTTCATGTTTCCATTCTCAAGAAATATGTCCATAGTCCTTCTCATATACTTCAGCACGAGCCTTTGGAGATTCGAGAAGATGCCTCGTATGTGGAAAAGCCGATCAAAATTATTGATACCAAAGAGCAAGAATTGAGAGATCGGACTATTCAGTGGGTCAAGGTACTTTGGAAAAATCACGAGTCAGAGGATGCCACATGGGAATTGAGAGATCAAGAGCAAAGGAAGTATCCACAGTTGTTACCAGAGGTAAAGGTTTGTTTTATTTGGTGGACCAAATATCCTAAGGGGTGGAGGATGTTATACCCCAACCCAGACTAACCCGGTTAGTGTGCAATTAGTGTGTGCTTAGTCTTAAGTGAGTTTAGTTACCGTTGGGTTAGAATATAATTAGTTTCAGTCGTGGACATAGCTTCAGGAATTTCGAGAGCGTCTAATATTGTCAGACACTTAGGGAGGCCTGAGTGTACATGTAAGCATGGGAGGATCACTTTGATTTCCGTGTAAATTGTGATTTCGATTTCCTTTGAATGGTTTTATTATTCTCTACAACTTTCGTTTTCAGCCTGTTTGTGTTTGAAGCCCAAAACCCAAGTTTTGGCCCAAAAAGGGGTAAAATTGTCTTTTCACACCCAAATTTGGACACAAATTTTGAAATCTCAAAACCATGTCAAAATTATACTTTTTCAAGAATCATTTTATCCTTCTTCGTCGAGTTCGTCCGGGGCCCGCAAGATCATGTTTTCATCGACACAAGAATTAGACCTAATGGGCCCCATTTGCAAAGTACTTAAGTCACACTCTCCTTCTCTCTCTTGCTCATTCTCATTTATTGCAACCCTAGAGAACCAAAGCTCAAGGAGAAAACCCTCTTGTATTCTACCTTTCCCCATCTTGCATACCCTAGCTATGAATTTCCAAATGAAATTCTAAGACCACCATTCTTTTCCTCTCATCTCAAGCTTTCTATTGATGTTATTTTCTTGAGAACTATAGTTGGACAAGCTATTCATTTTCTCCATCTCTTCTTATTTGGGGATCTCTAGGTGAGGGCTTCAACCCATCTCTTCAATGGAGTCTTTTTAGCTCCTAAAGAACTTATTTTTCTAGCATGCAACACCCATTTCGAAATGGGTTTCTTGTTTTCAAATTAGGTTGAGTTTTGAATGGATTTTCATGGGGTTTTTGTAGTGTTTGGCTTAGCTCTTGAGTAGGAGTGCTTGAAGAGGATTTCTTTGGGATTTGGGCTAAGGCAAGTAATCTCTATAGGTTGAATGTTGCATGTGTGTTTGTGGATTGCATTGTTACTCTTGAAATTTGCATATAACTTATTATTAATCCTCATTGTTATGTTTTCCTTAGATTCTTCTAATGTGATTTCCATTCAAGTATATTGTAAGACCCTGACCCGAGTGACCTCGATTAGCATTAATTAAGTTGTGTTTTAGTTCTAAGTGTGATTAGTGGATTTTGCTTAAGTTGGGATTGGAATAGCTTTTGTTATAACTTTGAGGAATTTTGAGTGCCTTTGTGATTAGTGGGATCCTTTGCAGGTTCTTTGAGTGACTTTGCGCATGATTGGGAGATTATTCAAATTTTCGATAATTCTTATTTTAGCCTTGTTTTACTTATCTCGTTAATGTCTACAACTTTCGTATTTACTTCGTCCCCATTCGAGACCCTGAAACCCTACTTTTCTAAAGTTAGGGGCAACACAGTCTTTTTACATGAAAATCTAGACAATATTTTCAATATCTCCGAAACCCGTAAAATGTATATGTTTTGGAAACTAGAAATTTCGACGATCATTTCTTCCTTCTTCATCGAATTCATCCTAGACACCGAGAAACATGTTTCTAGCCCGACAAGCCATGTTAAGTTATGGGACCCACCTTCACTTTTTATAAAAGGAGAGCCTTTTTTCCACTTTACTCTTTCTAGCTACCTTTTCATTGTAGGAAGACTTGCTTAAAGGCTGCCTAGGGTTTCTTCTTGCAATTTCTTCTTCTCCTTCTTGCTTCCATCTCCAAATCCACATCAATCTTGCACCAATCTAGATATGGGTTTCATCTTATTCTTCTCCACCTTGCAAACTCTCCATTGATACTCTTGGAAGAGAAATTCATCAACATTGAGGCTCTCTTTGAGCTAACTCTTTCCATTTGAAGGTCATCCAAGTAAGCAATCATCTACATCTTCTAGATGTGTCTTCTTGTGACCCTAGAGAAGCTCCCTCTTTCTATTTCATTGTTTTGATCATTTAGGGTTTATAATGGGTTGTTTTTGGGGGTTTTTATGTAGATTGGTGATTTTGAGCTTCAGAGTGTGATTAGAGGCTTGATTTGCTAGCTTGGACCAAAGGCAAGTGGATGAATGGATTGTTTTGGATAGTAACATGTTTTATGAGAAATGTGGATTTCATTTCTCGCTTTATTATTGTCGCGACCCCAATCGGGCTACCGAGGTCCTGATCCGTGATCGGGACAATTAATGAAATGATGATGATAATATACCACAACAGTTTAATGTTACCATACATTTATTTAATTTCCCACAGGTGTCCGCGGTGAGGATATCACAACCGTAAATGAATATTTTCTTTTGAGTGCGGAAGCATGTAGCAAATCAAGTATTCAAATTATTCCTAGTCATGAAGACAATATCACATATAAAATACTGTATCAGAATGAGAAATGATCATAAGCATGTTTCCCAAAAGTAAGTTAAAGTTTAACAAAAGATCATTTAGTTACATTCCCCAAAATTAGAGGCCAACAAAGGCCAATATACCCAAAACAATAACCCAAAAGAATGGTTAAATAGTTCTCCCAAAATGTCACGTCTCTCGTAGCAATCCCGATGTCTACATGACATCGCCAGCACGCCACTCAACTAGGGGTTGCGGTTCACCTACCGCCTCCTCCGGTTCCTCCTCAAGGTAACCGGCAACAGGACTTGAGTACCAAAGAAAATGGATTAGACACGACGGTCTGGCAAGAGAGTGAAGAGGTACAACAACATATAATAAAGGAAATATCTTGAAAAGCATAGAAATCTATTTAAGCAAGCACTCTCATAAATGAGATAAATCATTTACTAGAAAACAAATAACAAGATAAAACATGTAAGGTAACCAAGGAATCGGGAACTAACAAAATGGCAATCGCATAAAGCTAAGTCCTCTATCACTAAAGTGACAAAAGTATAACGGGACGTTGGTCTCAATCACACAAAGTGAGGAGGTTCAGCGAAAAGCATATATACAATATAAATATACGGGACGGGACCGCAGTAGCGAACCGGGTATCAAGACGGGACCACGGTAATAATCCGGGTATCGGGATCCAAACTGCAGCTGGCGGGACAGGAGAGGGATCTCCAAGTCGGAAGATCAAACCGTCAAGGTTATCCAAGCTTAGTGATGCCGACTCATAGGTTAAATAACAAATCGAGACATATGCAAAATACATCAAGTTCATGTAAATAAATGAACGGGCAAAAAAGCTCAAAGACATAACTTTCATTTCATGACGGTCAATGCATTTCGGGACAAGTAAATGTTACTAGTGTAACTATCATGCTTTCGGGAAAACAAATCATGTAATGTAAATCTCGGAAATGAAGTGAAACAATGAACTATTGCAGTTTCGGGTAAAGTATTAGTTTCAAGATTTATTTGAAGTGAATAGGGGTCCCGTATGTCGAATATAAAATGACTTGGTACTCCTTGAGTTTGAAGACATTCCGGGCTCCTTATGCACTTTACGATTTTCAAAACTTTAAATGAGCTTATAGATAAAACTAGATGCTACAATAGAAAAATCAAACTATAAACAGTCCCTCCTAGGCATGACGTTAATCCGGAAGCATCGTACAACCTACAAAGTCACCGAAAGGGATAGGATTCGTGATATCTAAAGAAATAGACTTCTGGTATAGATATAATGAGGATATCGCGTCGTCCCATACCGTTCAAGATTGAAATGGAATGGACTCCGATGCAACCGAACCAATCGTGAGGAGTGTCGGCTCAAGACATCCTCACATATAGTCCAATGAGTCCAAAAAGGGTAGCCAAGGTCCCACCTAAGACTATTCGAAAATAGGGTAAAAACTCCTCCCAGTAGGGGTTTCCCAGTTGGCTAGGTCGACCTGGTACACACCAGCCCGGTCGACCTGGTACACACCAGCCCGTTCGACCTGGTCAAGGCCTGGTCGACCTGGCCCCTGTGTGCCCGGTCGACCGAGCCATGGCCGGTCGACCGGGAGTTATAACTTAAATGGGGTGCACAATGTTTTGGTCAGGCTCCCAGGGAGCCTGACCCTGTGTCCCAGGTCGAACGGGCCCCCGCCAGGTCGATCGGGTACACTGCGGAACATAACCCAAGTTCTGTTCTGCAGTGTGCTGGTTCCTCCTCGTTTTCCTTCCATTCAATACTTATACAACCACACAAGACTAGAGACAAGAAAACTATAAACTCATGTTTCCAAGACATTAAATGAAGCTAGCAAGATGCATTATGAGCATTTATCTCAACAATGAAAGTCAATAAAAGCATGAAAAATCCATTAATGTTTCACCAAACCATTTAAAATTCAAAACACCTAATCATTCGCTTGCCTTAGGTCCAAGATAGGAACAACCAAGCCTCTAATCACCTCTTAAGCTTAAAATCAACAATCTCTACAAAACCCCCAAGACAACCCTAAAATGGGTCAAACAAAGAATGAAAAGGATAGAACTTACAATAATGAAAATGTAGCTTCTCAAGGGCTAGAGGAATACTAATCTAGGAGATGAAGAAGATTACTTACTTGGATGACCTTCAAATGAGAAGAGCTAACTCAAAGGAAGTCTCAAAGTTGATGGATTTCTCTACAAATAGTATCAAAAGGAAGCTTACAAGATGAGGAAGAGGATGGTGATCCCCATTTAGATGTTGGTGCAAGATTAGTGTGGATTGGAGATGGAGAAGCAAGAAGAAGAATAAGAAGTTGCAAGAAAACCCTAGGCTGCTGGTTTGTGCTGGAACAATGAAGAATGAAATGAGATGAAGAGTGGGTTTCCCTTTGTTAACAAATTGGGTTGGGTCCCACAACTAAAGAAGATTGTTTGACTGAAATCATGTCTTTCAGGATCTCGGATGAATTCGACAAAGAAGGAAGAAATGATTGTCGAAATATCTAGTTTCTAAAAAGTATATGTTTCACGGGTTTCGAGGATATCAAGTTTTGGGTACAGGTTTAATGTGAAAAGACCGTTTTGCCCCTCAAGGCTAGTATATCGGGTTTTGGGGCCTCGAATGGACACGGGGTCAACATGAAAGTTGTAGGGATCACTAAGATAAATGAAACGGGATAAGAGCGCAATTCCCAAAGATTCCGAAAAATCCTCTAAGTAAATGCAAAGTCAGAAGGGGAACCCCCAAAAGGCCCCACTAGTTATCAAAGTACTCAAAGTTGCCCAAAACGAACACAAAAGTTATACCAAACCCAACTTAGCCAAAATCACTAATCAAGCTTAGCAGTAACACACAACTTAATTAACACTAATCGGGCTCACTCGGGTCGGGGTCTTACATCCTCCACCCCTTAGGGCATTTGGTCCTCCAAATGAAACATAAGACTCACCTCTGGTAGAAGATATGGGTACTTCTTCTGCACTTGATCTCGTAATTCCCACGTTGCCTCTTCCTGTCCATGATTCTCCCATAGTACATTTACCCACTGAATAGTCCGTGTCCTCAACTCTTGTTCCTTCGTATCAATGATCTGAACGGGCTTCTCAACGTAGGTAGCATCCTCTCGAATCTCCAACGGCTCATGCTGAAGCACATGGGACGGATCGTGGACATACTTCTTCAACATAGACACATGGAAGACGTTGTGTACGCTGAATAGCTCGGGTGGTAAGGCTAATCAATAAGCCACGTCACCGATCTTACTCACAATGTCATAGGGTCCAATGTATCTCTGTGATAGCTTGCCCTTCTGCCCAAATCTCAATGTTCCCCTTGTAGGTGACCCTTTCAAGAATACCTTGTCCCCTTCTTTGAACTGTAAATCTCTGTGGTGGGAGTCTGCATAGCTCTTCTGTCTACTCCGGAACACTTTCAAACGTTCTTGAATCAACTTGATTTTGTCGCTGGTCTCACTTACAATAGTCGGTCCATGGAAACTGCGAATGCCGACTTCTTCCCAACATACAGGTGTCCTACCTTCTGCCGTACAAAGCCTCAAAAGGCCACATCCCAATGCTCAAATGGTAGCTGTTGTTGCAAGCAAACTCACACAACGGTAGAGTCTCATCCCATTGAGTGTTGAAGTCTAACACGCAAGCACGAAGCATATCCTCAAGAGTCTGAATCGTTCTCTTTGACTGGCCATCTGTCTGAGGGTGAAAAGCTGTGCAGAACTGTAATCTCGTACCGATAGACTCATGAAGCGTCTTCCAGTACCTCGAAACGAATCTGTTGTCTCTGTCGGATGTGATAGAAACTGGCTGCCCAGGACGCCTGACAATCTCGTTGACAAACAATTCTGCCAAAGGTAGCATGTGCATCTTCTTTCCGTCTTCATAGCAATGAAATGAGCTGACTTGGTGAGACGGTCCACAATGACCCATATCGCATCGTTGCCTCTGCTGGTCCTCGATAATCCCAAAATAAAATCCATGGTAATATGCTCCCACTTCCATTCCGGGATCTCTAATGGTTGTAACAACCCTGGAGGCCTCTGATGTTCTGCCTTAATCAAATGACAGGTGATGCAACGGGAGACAAACGCTGCAATCTCTCTCTTCATATTGTTCCACCAAAATCTGCCCTTCAAATTCTGATACATCTTTGTGCTGCCTGGATGCATAGAATACTTCGTGCTGTGAGCCTCAGTCATGATGTCATTCCTTACATCTTCAATGTTAGGCACACACAGACGGTCACGGTAGTACAAAACTCTATCAACAATACGAAAGTCAGGACGTTCTGCTATATGCTCTGAGATCTTGGCCAACTCTAGATCTTGCAACTGACTATCCTTGATCTTCTGAATGAAAGAAGGTTCTGACACGGACATGTTAGCTAACAAAACACCCTTCCTTAGTGGCTGCAGGTCTATACTCAACTCTTCAAATTGCTCAAATATACTAGTGCCACTTAGATTTGCCAAGCCTACTGATTTTCTGCTCAAGGCATCGGCAACTACATTAGCTTTCCCCGGGTGATACTTGATTGGAAAATCGTAATCCTATATATATTCCATCCATCTTCTCTGCCTCATGTTCAATTCTTTTTGTGAAAACAAGTATTGTAAGCTGCGGTGGTAGAAGTGGACTTCGAACTGCTCTCCATAAAGGTAATGTCTCCACATTTTCAACGCGAACACAACCGCTGCTAACTCAAGATCATGGGTTGCATAGTTCTTCTCATGATCTTTCAACTGTCGAGATTCATAAGCAATCATTTTCCCTTCTTGCATCAATACACAACCAAGTCCAACATTCGAAGCATCGGTAAAAATGATGAAACCACCGCTTCCGGATGACAAAGTAAGGACTGGTGCTGTAGTCAATCTCTTCTTTAGCTCTTGAAAACTCTCTTCACACTGATCTGTCCAAACATATGGTGCATTCTTCCCTGTCAACTTCGTCAATGGTGACGCAATCGACGAAAATCCTTATACAAACCTCCGATAATAGCTTGCCGATCCCATAAAACTTCTAATTTCTGTCACATTCTTCGGTCTTTCCCAATTCACTACTGCCTCAATCTTGGATGGATCCACTGACAATCCTTCCTTGGAGATAATGTGCCCCAAGAATGCTACTTCGTCTAACCAAAATTCACACTTGTTGAGTTCGCATACAGCTGATTCTCTCTCAAGAGTTGCAATGCTATTCTCAGGTGCTCTTCATGCTCTTCCTTAGTCTTGGAGTACACCAAAATGTCATCTATGAACACTACAACAAACTGATCTAGATACTCCGTAAATATCTTATTCATCAACGCCATGAACAATGCCGGTGCATTTGTCAACCCGAATGGCATCACTAAGAACTCATAGTGGCCATATCTTGCCCGGAAAGCTGTTTTCAACACATCTGATTCTCTGACTCTCAGCTGATGGTAACCGGATCTCAAGTCAATCTTTAAAAAGTATGAAGCACCTTGCAATTGATCAAACAATTCATCTATCCTTGGCAATGGGTATTTGTTCTTGATGGTCACTTGATTCAATCTTCTGTAATCTATACACATTCTCATCGAACCATCCTTCTTCTTAACAAACAAGACTGGAGCTCCCCATGGTGAAATGCTCGGTCTCACAAAACCTTTGTCTAACAATTCTTGCAACTGGGTCTCCAATTCCCCCAACTCTGCTGGAGCCATTCCATATGGTGCAAAAGATATCGAAGCGGTCCCTGGTAACAACTCAATAGTGAAGTCAATCTCTCTGATGGGTGGCAAACCTGGAATCTCCTCCGGAAAAACATCCGGGAATTCCCAAACAATTGGGATCTCCTCCACCCCTTGGGACCGTTTATCCTCCGCGATAAACGCTAAATAGGCTTCACCACCACTTCTCAAAAGTATGTCAGCCTTCAACGCTGAAACAAACCCTGCACTAGGATTCCTCCTCTCTCCCTGAAACAACACTCCTTCTGGTGTCTCAACTAACTTGAAAGTAAGGGTCTTATGGAAACAATCCATCGTGGCAAGGTACCCTGCCAGCCAATCCATCCCTAGGATGACATCATAATCATACATCTCCAATGAAACGAGATTTGCGGTTAAAACCACTTCTCCTAACTGGACTGTGCAACTAGGATAAAAGGTTTTACAAATAACTTGTTTACCTACTGGGGTTGCCACAGTCAAAATGAACTCAAGTTCTCTAGCATGCATATCAATCAACTCAGAAAATTTATGGGATACGAATGAATGTGTAGAGCCAGGGTCAAATAAAATCTTAGCTTTAATCCCACAAACAAGGAGTGTACCTTCCATGACATTGCCTGCTGCCTCTGCATCAGCTCTGTTAATCGCATAGATTTGTCCTCGATGCTGTGGCCTATTCTGAGCTTGTTGTGGACAGCCTTGTCATGCGTTCCTATTCTGTTGCGGTGCACGCTGATTCTGGTTCTGTCCTTGCTGATAACAGGCCTGTTGTTGTGGCTGTTGTTGTCTATGTTGTTGTTGCTGTGGTGCCTATTGCTGGAGTGGCCTTGCCTGGTTTTAGACAACCAATGCATTATGTGGTGGTGCTGGACGTTGTGGTCCTTGCTGCTGCTGCTGATTCTGCCTATTCGGTCTTGGGCAATCCCTCATCTGATGGTCCATCGAACCACACCTGAAGCATGCTCCTGTAATGGTACGACATTCAGCACTAGATTCTTCCCACAGTGGATGCAAACCACTGGATTCTGCACATTTGGTCATGTCCTTTGCTTCTTAGTCTGATGATTTCTCTAGGGTTGGTAGTTCTGCTGCTGAGCTGGACTCTTGCCTTGCACTCTAAGGATCTTGTTATAGAAGTTCTCAAACTTGTAAGCCCTGTTGACCGCTTCATCGAAAGTAGCAGGTGGCACTACTCCGGTGGCATCCCTCTCAATGAAAGGGTTAAGTCCCTCAAAGAACTTGGCAATCTTCTTGTCGACGATATCTACTAACTCCGGAGTATATCTGGACAATCTCTCAAACTTGGTGAGATACTCTAAGACTGTCATACTCCCTTGGACAAGCTGCTGAAATTCTATTGCTTTCTGTCTCTTGATGTGAGCGGGTACATATTTATCATGGAATTGCCTCTTGAAGTTTACCCAAACCTCTGCATCAGTCATAGTCCTGTATTCCTCCCTGACTGTCTTCCACCACCTGTCCGTTGTACCACTGAAAAGAGATGATGCTAGTTTTACTCTTTCTCCTCCTGTGCACTGAAAGATCTCAAATATGTTCTCTGTATGCTCTAGCCAATCATCTACAGCTATTGGATCCTCTATTCCAAGAAATTCTTTCGTAGCCCTCTTCTGAAACCGCTCAAATAAGGCATTTGGGTCATGTTGCCTCTGATTGATAACGATTGCGGGTGGAGGTGGAACCGGCTCGGGTCTTGTCTGTAATACTTCCAACAACTGCCTCTGCATATCTGCCAATTCTTTAGCATGATCTTCCTCTCTTTTGAGCATTTGTTCTTGCAGCCTAGCCCGATTCTCATTAGCCTGACGCTGTTGGTCAAGCATTGCCTGCATCATTTGCTGGAATTGATTTGGTGGGTTGTTATCAACCCTATCCTCTTCAAGTGGCCCTGTGTGATCACTATTGCTTGCAGAAGGGTTGCCATTTACTGGTCTCTTACGAGGTGGCATGATGCTGCAAAATAAATTGTTAGCACATAATAATCAAATAAAGGGTCACACATTGCTCACACGATACTAGCTAACGAAAGATCTAACGGATCCTCGCCACGTCCTTAGGATTTCTAGTTTCTTTTAATTGCTTGAAACACGTCTCACTCTGATACGAGTCTGTCGCGACCCCGGACCGGGCTATCGAGGTCCTGATCCGGGATCGGGACAAGTAATGAAATGATGATGATAATATACCACAACAGTTTAATGATACCATACATTTATTTAATTTCCCACAGGTGTCCGCGGTGAGGATATCACAACCATAAATGAATATTTTCTACATACTATATCAGAATGAGCAATGATCATAAGCATGTTTCCCAAAAGTAAGTTAAAGTTTAACAAAAGATCATTTAGTTACATTGCCCAAAATTAGAGGCCAACAAAGGCCAATATACCCAAAACAATAACCCAAAAGAATGGTTCAATAGTTCTCCCAAAATGTCATGTCTCTCGTAGCAACCCCGATGTCTACATGACATCGTCAGCACGCCACTCAACTAGGGACTGCGGTTCACCTACCGCCTCCTCCGGCTCCTCCTCAAGGTTACCGGCAACGGGACCTGAGTACCAAAGAAAATGGATCAGACACGATGGTCTGACAAGGGAGTGAAGAGGTACAACAACATATAATAAAGGAAATATCTTGAAAAGCATAGAAATCTGTTTAAGCAAGCACTCTCATAAATGAGATAAATCATTTACTAGAAAACAAATAACAAGATAAAACATGTAAGGTAACCAAGGAATCGGGAACTAACAAAATGGCAATCACAAAAAGCTAAGTCCTCTATCACTAAATTGACAAAAGTATAACGGGACGTTGGTCTCAATCACACAAAGTGAGGAGGTTCAGCGAAAAGCATATATACAATATAAATATACGGGACGGGACCGCAGTAGCGAACCGGGTATCAAGACGGGACCACGGTAATAATCCGGGTATCGGGATCCAAACTGCAGCTGGCGGGACAGGAGAGGGATCTCCAAGTCGGAAGATCAAACCGTCAAGGTTATCCAAGCTTAGTGATGCCGACTCATAGGTTAAATAACAAATCAAAACATATGCAAAATACACCAAGTTCAAGTAAATAAATGTACGGGCAAGAAAGCTCAGAGACATAACTTTCATTTCATGACGGTCAATGCATTTCGGGACAAGTAAATGTTACTAGTGTAACTATCATGCTTTCGGGAAAACAAATCATGTAATGTAAATCTCGGAAATGAAGTGAAACAATGAACTATTGCAGTTTCGGGTAAAGTATTAGTTTCAAGATTTATTTGAAGTGAATAGGGGTCCCGTATGTCGAATATAAAATGACTTGGTACTCCTTGAGTTTGAAGACATTCCGGGCTCCTTATGCACTTTACGATTTTCAAAACTTTAAATGAGCTTATAGATAAAACTAGATGCTACAATAGAAAAATCAAACTATAAACAGTCCCTCCTAGGCATGACGTTAATCCGGAAGCATCGTACAACCTACAAAGTCACCGAAAGGGATAGGATTCGTGATATCTAAAGAAATAGACTTCTGGTATAGATATAATGAGGATATCGCGTCGTCCCATACCGTTCAAGATTGAAATGGAATGGACTCCGATGCAACCGAACCAATCGTGAGGAGTGTCGGCTCAAGACATCCTCACATATAGTCCAATGAGTTCAAATAGGGTAGCCAAGGTCCCACTTAAGACCATTCGAAAACAAGGTAAAAACACCTCCCAGCAGGGGTTTCCCAGTTGGCCAGGTCGACCTGGTCAAGGCCCGGTCGACCTGGTACACAGCCGCCCGGTCAACCTAGTCCCTGTGTGCCCGGTTGACAAAGCCATGGCCAGTTGACCGGGAGTTGTAACTTAAATTGGGTGCACAATGTTTTGGTCAGGCTCCCAGGGAGCCTGGCCCTGTGTCCCAGGTCGACCGGGTACACTGCGGAACAGAACCCAGGTTCTGTTCTGCTGTGTGCTGGTTCCTCCTCTTTTTCCTTCCATTCAAGACTAGAGACAAGAAGACTTTAAACTCATGTTTCCAAGACATTAAATGAAGCTAGCAAGATGCATTATGAGCATTTATTTCAACAATGAAAGTCAATAAAAGCATGAAAAATCCATTAATGTTTCACCAAACCATTTAAAATTCAAAACACCTGATCATTCGTTTGCCTTAGGTCCAAGATAGGAACAACCAAGCCTCTAATCACCTCTTAAGCTTAAAATCAACAATCTCTACAAAACCCCCAAGACAACCCTAAAATGGGTCAAACAAAGAATGAAAAGGATAGAACTTACAATAATGAAAATGTAGCTTCTCAAGGGCTAGAGGAATACTAATCTAGGAGATGAAGAAGATTACTTACTTGGATGACCTTCAAATGAGAAGAGCTAACTCAAAGGAAGTCTCAAAGTTGATGGATTTCTCTACAAATAGTATCAAAAGGAAGCTTACAAGATGAGGAAGAGGATGGTGATCCCCATTTAGATGTTGGTGCAAGATTAGTGTGGATTGGAGATGGAGAAGCAAGAAGAAGAATAAGAAGTTGCAAGAAAACCCTAGGCTGCTGGTTTGTGCTGGAACAATGAAGAATGAAATGAGATGAAGAGTGGGTTTCCCCTTGTTAACAAATGGGGTTGGGTCTCACAACTAAAGAAGCTTGTTTGACTGAAATCATGTCTTTCGGGATCTCGAATGAATTCGACGAAGAAGGAAGAAATGATCGTCGAAATATCTAGTTTCCAAAAAGTATATGTTTCGCGGGTTTCGGGGATATCAAGTTTTGGGTACATGTTTAATGTGAAAAGACTGTTTTGCCCCTCAAGGCTAGTAAATCGGGTTTTGGGGCCTCAAATGGACACGGGGTCAACATGAAAGTTGTAGGGATCACTAAGATTGATGAAACTGGATAAGAGTGCAATTCCCAAAGAGTCCGAAAAATCCTCTAAGTAAATGCAAAGTCATAAGGGGAACCCCCAAAGGGCCCCACTAGTTATCAAAGTACTCAAAGTTGCCCAAAACTAACACAAAAGCGATACCAAAACCAACTTAGCTAACATCACCAATCAAGCTTACCACTAACACACGACTTAATTAACACTAATCGGGTTCACTCGGGTCAGGGTGTTACAATTATGCCCTTTCTTATGATTTCTCATTGATTTCGAAATGTGCATATTAATAGGTCATTTCCTCTCTTGCTTAATCTCTTGGAAATATATTTAACTTGTTTGGTTAGATCTTGATTTATGTTACATATGGGTCTTCATATATGTTGGGTTTTCTTTGATGAAATGAGAATGAATGTGATGGATTTGATGCATTTTGTGGATGTTTGGAGGAGGATTATGTAAGGTTTTGAGATGACAAGGAGATCCTATTTTGGTGATAAATGGGTGGCTCAAATGTGGGTTGCAAAGGGAGGAAGGAACTACATCAAAAGATTGGAAAATGGAGCCAAAAACCCGCAGTGGAACAACCCAGGGAGCAAGCTGCTTGGGTTGAGCGAGGGAAACTCTCGCTTGAGCGAGACTGCCTTCTGGGCAGGTTCGCTTGAGCGAGGAAACAAACCTGGGTTCTACCTGGGTCTATTCAGGGAGCTTAAAACTTGTTTCTTTATGCTTAGGAGAGGTCTGTTTGGAGCCCAATACAAGGGTGATATCTAGGGAATGATGTTTGGAGCCCGGTTGAGAAGGAAACCCGATCACGGAGAATTATTGAGGATTTATGGACTTGTTAATGTGTATGGGGAGCTCGGAATGTCTTCAATCTTGAGGAGTACCAAGTGAATAACTAAACTGACATACGGGACCGCTATCCACATTGATTTAAATCTTGAATCCTCAATGTATGGACTGGCATTTTGTGGAAATATATCCATGTGTGATCCCTTTTAACTGATTACTAATGTAACTTTCTGTTTTCACGTGTTGACACCAGTTTTACTTTAAAACCACTGATTACTAATGTAACTTTCTGTTTTCACGTGTTGACACTAGTTTTACTTTAAAACCACTGACTCCTAATGTAACTTCCTGTTTTCACGTGTTGACACCAGTTTTACTTTAAAACCACTGAAATGTGTGCTTTGAGTTTCCTGCAAGCCTGTATGTGCATGATCAGACATGAACGTGATTTATGTGCCTATGTGCACCCTGTCCCGCCTGCTAAGGTGTTACACACCTTCCTGTATATATATATATATATGTATATGTCTAGATTTCTTACTTGTAACCTATAAGTCGGCACCACTAAGCTTGGACAACCTTGTCGGCTTGATCCACTGACTTGGCATCCCCATCTTGCTCCTGCAAGTTGCAGTCTGGATCCTGCCTGTCCCATTACCCGGTTCCGCGGCCGTGGTCTTGTCTAGCTACTTGTATATATATATTTAGTTGGTTCTCATCACCTCGAGTGTCCAAGACCAACGCCTCTAGCGTGCTCTCATCACATTAGTGATGGAGGATTTAGCTCGGTGTGGTTGCCATCTTGCCAGTTTCCTCTTTCCTTGGTACCCTTCATGTTTTATATTACATATATGTTTTCTAACTAATAATGCATTCTTTTTCATAGAAATTATTGTTTTAGCAGGTTTCAATGTTTTCCAAGGTACATTTAATTATTCTTATATTGTTATATCTTTTCACCCACCTGCCAGACCGTCGTGTCAGACCCACTACTTTTGGTACTCAAGTCCAGATGCCCCCTTCCTCGAGGAGGAGCCGGAGGAGGCGGTCGGAGAGCCACAACGCTTAGGCGAATGATAAGCTGATGATGTCATGTAGACATCGGGTCAAACTATGAGATACGAAACACTTTTTGGGGATTATAATTGACACATTCTTTTGGTTGTACTGGCCTTTGTTGGCCTTTGTTGGCCTTTATTTTTTGGGAGTGATTAATTAACTGATCTTTTGTATAATAATTTAACTTTATTTTTGGGAAAATGTTATAATGATCATTGCTCACTCTGAAATCAAGTTATATAAATATGTTATCAGTCATGTGATTTTGAAATGAATTATGATTTGATTGCCACACGCTTCCGCACTTAAACAAAAATCTATTATGTTATTGTGATATCCTCACCGCGGACACCTGTGGGAAATTAAATAAATGTGCACACCTCACCACACTTCATCACACCTCATTACTTACTTAGTCCCGATCCCGGATTAGGTCGCTAACCCGGTTCGGGGACGCGACATATATGTATTAATGTCAAGTGTTTTTCCAAACTTCTAGATTTCTATTTGATTGCAAGCCCTTGTTTCATTAGGAAATTTTGATTTGTTTTGATAAAGAATGGAGATTGAATGTTTAAATTGTAGATTGAATGGTATGGAAATGTGAAATTGACCCCTTAGAGAGCATGGAGGCTCAGGGGATTTCAGGTCGTCTAAGGATGTGAAGAGGGGAAGAAAGAATTTAGAAATGTGTACCAGGAAGTGCATTTTCTGCACCCAGCGAGCACAGGTAGAAGCCTGTTCGCTCGAGCGACCAAGCCACTGCCTGGGGTGGAGCAGGCCAGAGACCTGTTCGCTCGAGTGACCCTTGGGTCCGCTCGAGCGAACAGTCATCTGTCTGGCCTGATTCAGGACAAAGACCTGTCAGGTTCGCTCGAGCGAACCTGCCCGATTTTAGGACTGAGTTTTGTTTTTCATTCGTGTGTTTTTAGGGATTGAAAAACTAGTCTAAGTTGAGGCTTTTCAATTGACATTGTGCCATTGGGAATCCGGAATGTATTCTAACTTCCAGGACACCTAATAGTCCAGAACCGAACCCTAGAGGGGGGGTGAATAGGGTACACTCAAACAACTTAGCCCAATTCTTCTTTAAACCAATATCAATTATGTTTTGAAAGTTCATTAATTTGATTATCGATGAAAGATCTAATATCAAGTAAAGAACCTACGAATATAATCAAAGTTGACATTGATAAGAAAAGAATAAATTCAAGTGCATCATCCACACAATCACCATAACAAGGAAATTTAAAGTGGTTCTGCCAAACATGCCTACATCCACTCCCGGTATTCCTACCGGTGTTCCACTATCAATTTTAAGGTTTAGGCTAACCTCCAACCTTACAACCATAAATGCTTTTTACGCAAGACTAAGCATTAACCTATACAATCTCATATGCTTTTCAATAGGCTAAGCATAAACCTTTACAGCAAGATTTTTAATCTCAAAAACTATGCTGAAACAAGCATACAATGAGATGCAAGTGAATACAATTAAATGCCTCTTAACATAGGCTGATATGAAAGTTGTAATTAAACTAAGGCATATGCATGACAAATGCAAAGATCAATTAATGATACATATGCCTTAAAATTACTTTTATCTCTTTTGAAATTCAATACTCATAAATGATGTAAATGGGAGATAGAGTAACTACAGATGTCTTTTGAAATAATGACAAACTGTTTTTTTTTTTTTTAGAGATTTTAAGATCAAACTAGCAAGTTTGAAAGAAACATTAAATGTCTAAACATGTGAGATTACTAATCAAATGATGAAGTTAAAATGGTAAACATATTTTTAAATCAAAGCATGTTTAAACACTCAACATTTGAACACTTTGAACACTTTAATCATGCCATTTGAAGAAATCAAAGATTTGAAAGCAAGCATGAATAAAATAAGATAAGAGGAGTAAACCCATTGAAGAATCAAAGGTTTGTCATGATGATTTTCCCTCCTAGATTCCCTCTATCTTAGCATGAATGTCCCATCTTCCTTGGCCCTCAAAAGTACAAAAGTGTTGGCACAAAAACCAAGGAAGGGTTCTTTTTATAAGAAATTTGTCTCCAACGGATCTATTGTCGGTCGACCAAACTTAACGGTCATAATCCAACGGCTACAATTTTTTAAATTTGCGGACCGTTGTAAAGTTGTCGGTTCACCGACAAGCTGACCGACATTCCATGATACACGGATTTTACATTCTAGATCCGGAACCAACAGCTGACCGAACTTTCCCTATTTTTTAAAGACTCGAAAAATGATTTTAAAAGGGAAGTTTGGTCTTGGAGTATTGGGCTAGACTATAGACTAACATGTTTGATAAAAAGAGTTTTCTTTTAACTTAAAAATGCAAATCGAAACATGTTTGAGCAAAAACCTTTGAGGCTAAGCTAAATATAATGCAAGAAGATTCCAATAAAGAAGTATGAGAGATCAAGCTTATGAAAATGAATGTATCCAATATAATTACAAATTAATGAAAACCCTAACAATCTCCCCCTTTGCAATTTGATGGCAACTCTTTAAGCTTGACTCTGTCTTCTTCCTTCAATGAAACTTGGACAACTTCTTCTTTGGACCTTAAGGAGCTTTGGATACTAGGAAGCATATGGATTTTCTTTGCGGGAGCAATGAAGCAAACATCTACATCTTTGCTCCCCCTCAACTTGTGCCAAGAAGCCCTCTCTCCACCAATTAGAAGACCGTAGCTCTTCTCCCCCTCAATCAAAGGTAGAGATGAAATGATATTTGCCAATTTGTCTATTTCTCTCCCCCTTTGACATCTAATTGCAAAGAAGTTTTCCCCTAAAAAAAATAAAAAGACAAACCTTGTTAGTAGCACCTGTTTATAACACATGATAAAAATGAGATGTACAAACAGGTGCTTTGAACTACAAGGAATTAGTGATCAGGGCAAGGGCTAATGCCCAATTTATCGCAACCCCGGAACGGATCCCCGGGTCCGCGACGTTGTTTGGGTTACAATTGCTATTAAAGATTTTGCTTTCCCACAGGTTCCTGCGGTGAGGATTCCCAAAGACACGCGGAATCTGACTCACATGATCAAATATGCGGAAGCGTGTAGCAAACACACAAGATGAGCACCAATAAAATATTTAGGTGCCCTGATAAATAGTAACAAGACATAGTATCAAAGAAAGAAGTTAAATATGGCCTTCCCAACATAGTTCAAGTTATAAGACTAACACGAAAGTAAATTAAGTTTTGTTACAATTCCATAAGAGGCCAACAGAGGCCAATAAAATTCTCAAGATAACAAAAGAAACCCCAAGGCAAAATGTTGCGAAACTCAAGAAACCCGCCCGACGTCTAAATGACATCGTCGGGCTGCCACTCTCTCACAGGGGTTGGCTCACAAGCCTCCTCCTGACGCTCCTCCTCAAAGGTAACGTCTCCTGCACCTGGGCACCAACAAACAAGGGTCAAACACAACGGTTTGGCAGGTAATCAATTTAGGTGCAAGCATGAACAATAACGTTTTAGAAAACATATAAGCAATTCTTGACTTGAAATACTATATTGACTGAGATACCAAAACAAACTAGCATGAGTACGTAATATATCATGAATAGTCATCATCCACAAAGAGCCCATCCTTTCTCTATCATTTATATAATGAAAAGAGTAAGCACGCACGACAAGCCCGATATACATAATATAAGCACGACATGATTTCCCACAAAGACGGGAATCCCGGCGACGGAACTGGACACGCACGATGTGTAATAAATACACGACCAGTCTACAGACAGTCCACATGTTTAAGGACCCCCAGACAGTGGATCAAACTGAAAGGGCAGTCCAAGCTCAGTGGTGTTTACTAAATTCATGAATGCATAAAACACGCGAAAACACTATCAAACAAGTCGAGGTAAAAAGGGGGAAATCACTTATCAAAACACGATGAACACGACTAACAAGGGCATAATTAATATGCATAACACGCTTAGGCAGTGATCCCCTTTTTCTTGAACAATACTTTAAAGCAAGCTTATACTTGAAATCCAAAACTAATACACGATGGTACTTATCACTTCAAAAACGGAATTCGAACACGAAATCTAACAAGCATGTGTTAAGGCTGCTAATTGGCCTTTGTGTAATTGGGACCCCAAATGTCGGAATATACAAGAGTTGGTGTCCCCTAAGTTGGGTTGCATTTCGAAGTACCATTTACACAATGTCAAGTCAATACCCTCAACATAGTCTAGTTTTTCAACCTTCAAGAAAATACAGAAATAAAATAAATTCTTCTTCCTGAATCTGGCATGTTCGCTCGAGCGAACTTTATAGGGTGATGACACTTCGCTCAAGCGAGACAGTTTGTTCGAGCGGATGATAAGTGTGTTCGAACGGACAGCTCTCTGCCTTGCTCCAGATTACACAGAGGGCAGTTCGCTCGAGCGGACCCTATGGTCGCTCGAACGGACAGCTCTTTGTCTGCGCTCGGACCAAACAGAGGCTTGGTCGCTGGAGCGGACCCAAGGGTCGCTCGAGCGAATCAGCTTCTGCCTGAGCTCGCAGAGTGCAGAAACTGCCTTTCTCTTACACATCTTCCACTACATTTTTCTCCTTCTTCTCATTCCTCAATCACATAAAATCCCATTACCCTTCATGCTCACCAAGGGTTCATTTATCACCATTTCACACATCCAAATCCAATAAAACATAATAATGAAGCTTGTACACAAATCAAATGCACAATTTCTAAAATAACAATGGAATCAAATTACACATGCACATTGAACCTATAAAGATTACTTGCCTTGCCCAAATGCTAACAATCTTCTCAAGCACTTCTCTCAAGCTAATCCAACACTACAAGAACCCAAGAGAAAACCACACAACTCACTAGATCTTGAAAACAAGAAACCCATTTTACCAAAGGGTTTGTAAACATGGAAAACATGATCTTTAAGGGCTAAAAGGACTACATGAAAAACATGGGTTGAAGCTCTTACCTAACAATGGCTAAACAAGGAGAGATGGTGAAGATGAAGAGCTTGCTCCACAAGAAACTCCAAGAAATTTGTACCACTGGAAAGCTTGCAAGGAGATGAAGAAGATGATGATTTTGGAACCCCTTTTGGAGCACTCTAGCTAAAGCATGCAAAAGGAAATGAAGAGGAAGAGAGATAGGTTTTCCTTGCCCTAGGTTTAGAAAATTGCAGAGATTGGGGGAAATAAATGAAGAAGATGAGACTTGGGGGTTTAGGTGATGATAATGGGCCCCCAATGACTTAACCTTGAGATGACTAAAACATGGTCTTGTGAGCCTCGGATGACTTCGACGAAGAAGAGTAAAACGATCGTCGAAATATCTAGTTTCCAAAAAGTATATTTTTGACATGGTTTTGAGATCTCAAAAATTGTGTCCAGATTTGTGCATAAAAGACAATTTTACCCTCTTTGGGCCAAAACATGGGTTTTTGGGCTTCAAACATGAATGGGCTTAAAACGAAAATTGTAACACATAGAAAAACTCATTCAAATGAAGTCAAAATCACAATCACACGGAAACCGATACGATCTTCCCAAGCTTACACGGGCACTCAGACCTTCCTGAGTGTGTCTGACTAGTACTACACGTTCTCGAAAATCCCCAAAGCTATGTCCAAGACTAAAACTCATTACTTCTAACCCAACGATCACTAAACCCACTTATGACTAATCGCACACTAATCGACTTGGTCTGGGTCGGGGTCTAACACAATTGATGTTTCAAATTGATAAAACGTTCATTTCCAAGGGG
The DNA here is from genome assembly GCA_038049695.1 of Cinnamomum chago. NCBI lineage: Eukaryota > Viridiplantae > Streptophyta > Magnoliopsida > Laurales > Lauraceae > Cinnamomum > Cinnamomum chago. The sequence goes on from CP142451.1 coordinate 55,781,936, forward strand.
TTTTATAAAGAAATCAGCCAATTGAGCATAAGTGGGGACAAAAAGTAACTCTATTGTTCCTTGATCAACATGGTCACGCAGAAAATGATATCGAATGTCAATATGCTTGGTACGTGAATGTTGGACAGGATTTTTGGAGATACTAATGGCACTAGAGTTATCACACATGACAGGCATACATTGTTGTGGAACATTGTAATCTAAAAGAGTTTGTTGCATCCACAACAGTTGAGCACGACAACTTCCTGTAGCTATGTATTCAGCTTCTGCAGTAAATAAGGATACTAAATTCTGTTTTTTACTATGCCAAGCAACTAAACAGTTTCTTATGAAATAACAGCAGCCACTAGTGCTCTTCCTATCATCTATGGATCCTTCCCAATCAGCATCACTGTATCCAATCAATTGTAATGTAGAATCACTAGGATACCAAATACCATAATTAGTAGTCCCATGAATATATTTGATGATACGTTTGACAGCTTTGAGGTGAGATTCACGAGGATCAGATTGATACCTATCACATATCCCAACACTAAAAGAAAGGTCCAGTCTGTTGGCAGTAAGGTAAAGTAGGCTTCCTATCATACTTCTGTAGAGTTTTTAGTCTACCATTTTGCCTTGTGGGTCATTTGAAAGTTTAGAAGTAGATCCCATGGGGTCACAACTAGTCTTAGAGTTTCCTAAGCCGAACTTCTTGACAATTTCTAAAGCAAATTTGGACTGACTAAGGAAAATACCCTTTTCAGTCTGATTAACCTGAAGTCCAAGAAAAAATTGCAAGGGACCGACCAAACTCATCTCAAATGTGGAACTCATTAAATCTGAAAATCCTTGAGCAAGTTTATCTAAAGTTTATCCAAAGACTATATCATCAACATAAATTTGAGCAACAAGAATGTCTTGATCAATCTTTTTAATAAAAAGAGTCTTGTCAACCTTTCCACAATTAAAATCATTTTCAATCACATGGTTATAAGTTATTCATACCACGCCCTTGGTGCTTGTTTTAAACCATAAAGAGCTTTCTTGAGTTTATACACATATTCAGGGTGATGAGGATCTTCAAAGCCTTCTGGTTGTGTTACATACACATCTTCCTCAATTTCACCATTTAGGAAAGCACTCTTAACATCCATTTGAAATAATTTGATCCCTATACTACTAGCATATGCCAATAATATTCATATGGATTCCAAATGAGCTACTGGAGCAAAGGTTTCTTCAAAGTCAATTCCTTTTATTTCAGCATATCCTTTGGCAACTAATCTTGCCTTGTTCTTTATAACATTTCCATATTCATTTGACTTATTCTTATAAATCCACTTTGTCCCTATTGGATTTTTCCCGTTAGGTAAAGGAACAAGATCCCAAACATCGTCCTTCTTAAATTGACTTAGTTCTTTCTGCATTGCCTCCATCCATTCGAATTTAGATTCAGCCTCAGAGAAATTCTTGGGCTCGATTTGAGAAACAAAAGTGTAATGAGCACATAAATTTTGAACTTGTCTCCAACTCATAACCCCACTTCTGATGTTTCCAATTACATTATCCAAGGGATGATTCTTTATTAATCTGGTTGGTATAATAGTTGTAGATGGAAGGACATTTTCTTTTTCTTTTGGAATAGATGGTTCATTGGTAATTTCTGCTTCATTGTCGTCTTGTAAAGTTTTCCCAAGTTGACTTGATTCATCAATAACAACATGAGATGATTCCATTATGGTCATGGTTCTATGATTGAATACTCTATATACCTTACTTCTATCATAGTGTCTTAGAAAAATTCCTTCATCAGACTTAGGCTTAAATTTCTCCAATTGCTTTCTATCTCTCAATATGTAACATTTACTACCAAACACTTTTAAATACCCCAAATTAGGCTTTCTTCCAAAGTAAAGTTTATAGGGGGTTTTATTGGTATTTTTTGTTAGATAAACTTTGTCTATAAGATAACAGGCAATATTAACAGCTTCAGCCCATAGATTACGAGAGAGATGCTTTTCATTGAGCATAGTCCTAGTCATTCCTTGAATCACTCTATTTCTCCTTTCAACCATTCCATTTTGTTGAGGTGTTTTTGGAGCAGAGAATTGGTGATCAATGCCATGAGTATCACAAAATTTGGCAAATTTTTCATTTTCAAACTCACCTCCATGATCACTTCTAATCTTACGAATTTTGCGATCTTTTTCAACTTGAATCACGTTGCAAATTCTTATGATATTTTCTTCGACATCTGATTTAGCATGAAGAAAAGCAATCCATCCAAACCAAGAATAATTGCTTACCATAACTAGAATAAATTTCTTTCCTCCAATACCCTGCATAGGTGCACATTAGGGATTTTTTTGTATTGCAATTTGATGGATGCATTAACATTTTAGCATCATTTGAATTTTCACACATGCATTGTTTTAGAAAAACTTGAAATCTTGTTTTACACATGCATTGTTAGAAATATTGATTTATGCATGTTTTGATTTTAAACATTGGATGCAATTTGTTTTGAAAAGAAGTTTTATCAAATCAAGTTAGCCTATGTTTTATATCTTTCAAATCATTTTAGGCTTTTTATGTTTTCATGGTTTTAATCCTCTTAGTTTGATTTAAACCATGTTTTCAAGCTTGATTCAGTGGCCCAAAAGTTCCCTTCAAGAAATACTTTAAAATATGAATTTTAAGGGAATTTGGTCCCCGGGCCCGGGTCAATCTGCAGTGTGCTCGGTCGACCGAGCCCATGGACCCGGTCGACCGAGCCCACTGCGGGTCGACCAGGTAAAGAGCCGTTGGGCTTCTTTTCAAACGGTCAGTTTTATGACCATTGAAGGCCAAGTCGACCGGACCCTATTGCAGGTCGACCGGGGACTAGCCGTTTGGCAGTTTTTGCTATAAAATGAAGTTCATTGCGTTGCCAAAGTTAGAGATTTTTAAGCCATCCTTGAGGTGTTTGGAGACGAGACAAAAGGGGATGAACTAAGAGAGACCAAGGGGTCATTTGGAGAGCTAAAGCTTAGATTAATGAAGTTAAATCTCTAAGTAAGCTTTACCTTTCTTAATCATATGTTATATGCTTTGTTTAAATGATTGGTAAATGAATTTTAGCATTATAACTATGATGTGTTGAATCCATTCTTCTTTTAATCTTTGATCTAAGTTAGATTGGATTCTTCACTTTGATTTCAATCCAAGTTGTTTTAAAATCTTCCTTAATCATGCTTAGCCAAAATCCTTGTTTTCTTTTATAGCATGATTCTTTTACTTGGTTGAATCTTCATTTGTTGTTTTCATTCATTTGAACTTTAGTTAAATTTATTTGGTTTTGAAATCAACATTGCACATGCATCACATGTTCCAAGTTAATAAATTTCATACAACTTGTGAGCTCTTGATTTTCATGCCATTAACAAGTTTGTATTCATACATGTGATTTGCATTTCACTTCAATCAAAAATCTTTTATGTGCCTTAATCTTTTAAATGCTTTAAGCATATATTAATTGAGCTTTGTTTTTAACTTGATTGAAGTTATCACACACACACACATCATGAGCATACATCTTTTCACTTTCATATCCGCCTATTTTAGAGGCAATTATATTGAGCTTAAATTGTATCTCTTTGAGTGTATTTGTAGACACTTCTTTAAGAGAAATCTTTCTATTGTAAAGGTTATTGCTTAGCCTAAGAAAAGCACTAGTGTAGAGGTGATTGCTTAGCCTTGAAAAGCATCTTGTAAAGGTTATTGGTTAGCCTAGAAAAGCACATTAAGAGGTTGTTGTTTAGCCTAGAAAAACAACATTGCAAAGGTTATTGCTTAGCCTATTGAAAAGCATCGATAGTGGAAATCCGGTGGGATGTTGATTCACAAGTCGGAAGTGGATGTAGGTATTGAGGCCGAACCACTATAAATCCTTGTGTGATTGTGAATGCTTTATGGTGATTGTTTTTGTTAGCTTCCGCAGTTTGCTTGATAATCATCACTTGTGACTAGTTAATTTTAAAGAAGTTAAAATTGGTCATAATTGCTCACTAACTTGTAGCTCACCCTATTCCCCCCCCCCCCCCCCCCCCCCTCCTCGGGTTAGGATCCCTGGACATCAGAGCCTCATGCTCTATTTTAGGATCAAGTGTTTTGGAACTCTGGATTAGGTGTAAAAACCTAGAGTTAAAACCCTAGTGTTGTGCTTAAATGAAAATCATTAGAATGGATTCCGCTATGATAGATTGTTTAGATTCTTGTGTAGATTCTTCTAGACCCCTCCTTCTTCCTTCTATTGGAGATTCAAACCTTCAAATTAATGAATCTCAATTTATTTTAAAAGAAGAAGAAAATGATTATAATGAAGATGACCTTCAACAAGCCTATGAGGAATTATATACTTCGTCCTTAGAGCTTGATAAGAAAAATAAAAAATTAAGAGAAGAATCTAAAAATCTAAACAAAGAATTAGTTTCTTCAAAAGATGAACTTAGAGAAAAAGAAGAAGTTATACAATGCTTAGACTCTAAGTTTATGATCTCTTTGCATAACCTATCTAATATTAAAGAAGATCTAAATGAATTAAAGATAGAAAATGATGATCTTAAAAAGGAAAATTCAAAACTAAGAGATCAATTACAAAGGCAAGAGAAAAACATTAAAAACATAGAATCCAAGTTGACCATTTCTAAGGAAAATTTATCTAATTCTCAAAATAAAATAAAAACTCTAGAACTTGGATCTAATGTTATTGATGAACTTAAATTTGATTTAAAACTTGCTCATGAAGAACTAATCAAATATAAGGAAATTGAAAATGAACTATTAAAAGTTAAAAATGAAAATTCAATCCTTATAAACCAAGTCACTCAACTTGAAAGCTACAAACAAAAGTATGAGTGCAAATTTACCCAAGGTGAAAAGAAATTTGAAAAGTTATTTAAATTGGGTAAATCTCAAAGAGATAGGACGGGTCTTGGATTTGATAGGAATATTTCACATGACCCTAGCTTCACCAACACTTTTGTGAAAGGTGAGTCCTCATTCTCTAGTACTCATTCTTCCTTGCCCATGACTAAATGTATTTATTGTGATATTAAAGGGCTTTTTAGGTTTGAGTGCAAACTAAGAAGAAGTCATGTGTCTAAACCCATCTATAAACCCAAAAAGGTAGAATCTAAATCTATGAAAGGTAAGACACTAAAAATCAAAGAAGACTCCAAAAAGATTAAACAAGTTAAATCAATTAAAATGGAGTCTCCTAAGATAGATTCTAAAAAGTTTAAACAAGTTAAACCAAGTTTAAAAGAATCTATGAACAAAAAGCTTCTCAACCTATCTCCCTTAAATCAACCCATGAAAGAACTTTTGAAGAAAATAGCCAAGTTAAATTTAAAATTTAAAAGTCAAATAAAGGGAGAAAATAAGAAGAAAAGAAAAGTGAATCAATCCCCTAAGAAACAAACTCACCAACCTCAAAAGACTAATCACCAATCTAAGCTAAATTTAGTCAAATCTAAATATCATGGTGATAAGTTCAAATTGAGAATTTATCAAGTCAAATCTCCTATAGTTGGTGGGACTCCTAAACTAGACCTCAAGGATCAACCCTCTCAAGACCTTAGGTGGATTCCTAAAGTTAGATACTTAGACAAACCTTAAGGCCTTGAACCTCATTGACCAACCTATCCTTTATAGTTAAATCATATTGTTGGTCATGTTACATTTGCATTTTGTTTCTATATAGTTACATTTCTTAAAATGCAATGTTTATTTGTGATCAATTGATTTTGTCTTCATACACCTTTCTAGTTGCATATCATGGTTTTCAAAATCATTTGATTATAATTTCATCATGTTAGATTTGCTTTTTGCCCATATTGAGTTATATCTCTTGCATTGCATTTCTATATATGATCAATTGATTGTGATTTCAAAAGCTTTCTTAGCTAGATTATTCATGATCGATTGTTGTTATAAGACATTTGCATCTTTGCTTATTTAGTTATATTCTTTTTATATGCAAATGTCATTTGGTTCCATGTATGGTTGTGATCTTATTTATATTTGTAGATACCATACTAGAACTCAAATCCATCCTTTATGCTTTCTAGTCATTTTTTTTAATGGATAGTTATGATGTTGATTCATGTATATTCTCTTAGTGATGTCATCCTTATACATGTTTCAACTTCATACTAGTGATCTTGATCATATGAACCTCTTTAAAATCCATTCATTGTATGTCATAGTTATATATGTTGTTTGTTGGATTTCTTTTAGATGTTGATTCATATGATTTTGACACTTTGAAAATTGCATGCATTACCAAGTTATATCCTTTTGCATTGCAATTTATCTTGTTCATCACTATGCTCATTAGTTATATCATTAAAAGTGATGAATACTCATTTATGATGCTTGATGGAATTGTATGTTTGTCACATCCTTGTTATTAATCATGTTGTCAAATTCAATTGGTTTCAAGTATCATTATCGATTGATTTGATGTCTTATCTTGAGTATGTGATGACCTTGTGTACGTTGGATTGAACTTGATAGTAATATATTTGTTCCATGTCACACTCCATTAGCATCATAATTTTCATGTTTGCCACCTCTCTTGCTCATATAGGTAAATCTCATGGCCACCATGTTTATATATTCATAATCTAGGTTGGTTATTAGTTGAGGTTGGCTTCATGGTTTAATTTCATTTCACTCATCTTGCTTTTGATAGTCATATTTATTGATTGGATGAAATGATTTCAAAACTTTTATAGCATATGATTTTCATAGTTAAATTGATTGATGCTATGTTTAGCAAACCCCTTATCATCATGGATAGCTCTAATTTGGTTTTTTTCGTAATAGTTATATTTTTACTCCATTTTAGAGTGATTGATTTAATAGTCTTATCCTTGAATCTCAATTGGTATTCTTTGTTTTTCCAATTGGTATCCATGATCGCTTTTCTCTTTGACCTTGCTCTTTACTTTGGTAATTTGATCTTTTTGAGCAATATAGTTAAACATGTCTAATCTTTTCCTTGAAGTTGACCCTCAATTGGTTAAACCATCTTCTTCTTGCACTACATAGTTATATTTTTGTCAAAAGGTTGACAAAAGGAGAGAATGGATTGACGGGGAGTGTAAACTTTCATAGGAAGTGTTAGTTTTGATCAAATTGACCCTTGCATTGGCTTTGAACCCTCAGAGATTACTTCCATACATGATAACCTGTTATGTATTTCATTTTTTATTTCTTTTGTTAACAAGTGCTACTAAAAGGTATTTTCCTTATTTCATGTGTGTAGGTACCTTTGCAATTTAATGTCAAAGGGGGAGAGAGCATTCAAGTTATCTAAAGGGGAAGAGAATGTCCGAGCTTTCTAAGGGGAGATATTGTATGATCTTCTACAGGGGGAGAGAATGCATATCTTGCCAAAGGGAGAGAGAGTGCATGGTCAAAGGGGGGGGGAGTTGAAAGAAGAAATAAAGCTTGGGAGCTAAAGAAGATGCTTGGCCATAGAGAGAAAGATGGAAAGAAAGCTTGAAGGATGATCAAGCTCCAAGCATCAAGAAGATTCGAGAAAAAGTCCCAGAGCCCAAGCTAAGAGAAGGAGCATCCAAAAGATTTCAAGACGTGTACAACTTAGGGGGAGCTGAAGACTTAGTGTGTAAAATTCAGTGTTGAGTAAGTTGCCATCAAATTGCAAAGGGGGAGATTGTTAGGAATTTTTTTGTATTCAATTTGATGGATGCATTAACATTTTAGCATCATTTGAATTTTCACACATGCATTGTTTTAGAAAAACTTGAAATCTTGTTTTACACATGCATTGTTAGAAATATTGATTTATGCATGTTTTGATTTTAAACATTGGATGCAATTTCTTTTGAAAAGAAGTTTTATCAAATCAAGCTAGCCTATGTTTTATATCTTTCAAATCATTTTAGGCTTTTTATGTTTTCATGGTTTTAATCCTCTTAGTTTGATTTAAACCATGTTTCCAAGCTTGATTCAGTGGCCCAAAAGTTCCCTTCAAGAAATACTTTGAAATATGAATTTTAAGGGAATTTGGTCCCTAGGCCCGGGTCGACCTGCAGTGTGCTCGGTCGACCGAGCCCACGGACCCGGTCGACCGAGCCCATGGACCCGGTCGACCGAGCCCACTGCGGGTCGACCGGGTAAAGAGCCGTTGGGCTTCTTTTCAAACGGTCAGTTTTATGACCATTGAAGGCCAAGTCGACCGGACCCTATTGCAGGTCGACCGGGGACTAGCCGTTTGGCAGTTTTTGCTATAAAATGAAGTTCATTGCGTTGCCAAAGTTAGAGATTTTTAAGCCATCCTTGAGGTGTTTGGAGACGAGACAAAAGGGGATGAACTAAGAGAGACCAAGGGGTCATTTGGAGAGCTAAAGCTTCGATTAATGAAGTTAAATCTCTAAGTAAGCTTTACCTTTCTTAATCATATGTTATATGCTTTGTTTAAATGATTGGTAAATGAATTTTAGCATTATAACTATGATGTGTTGAATCCATTCTTCTTTTAATCTTTGATCTAAGTTAGATTGGATTCTTCACTTTGATTTCAATCCAAGTTGTTTTAAAATCTTCCTTAATCATGCTTAGCCAAAATCCTTGTTTTCTTTTATAGCATGATTCTTTTACTTGGTTGAATCTTCATTTGTTGTTTTCATTCATTTGAACTTTAGTTAAATTTATTTGGTTTTGAAATCAACATTGCACATGCATCACATGTTCCAAGTTAATAAATTTCATACAACTTGTGAGCTCTTGATTTTCATGCCATTAACAAGTTTGTATTCATACATGTGATTTACATTTCACTTCAATCAAAAATCTTTTATGTGCCTTAATCTTTTAAATGCTTTAAGCATATATTAATTGAGCTTTGTTTTTAACTTGATTGAAGTTATCACACACACACACGCACATCATGAGCATACATCTTTACATTCATTTAGTGTTTGGGTGAGTTAGTTTTTGACTTTCATATTCACCTATTTTAGAGGCAAGTATATTGAGCTTAAATTGTATCTCTTTGAGTGTTTTTGTAGACACTTCTTTAAGAGAAATATTTCTATTAAAAAGGTTATTGCTTTGCCTAAGAAAAGCACTAGTGTAAAGGTTATTGCTTAGCCTTGAAAAGCATCTTGTAAAGGTTATTGCATAGCCTAGAAAAGCACATTGAGAGGTTGTTGTTTAGCCTAGAAAAATAACAATGTAAAGGTTATTGCTTAGCCTATTGAAAAGCATAGATAGTGGAAATCTGGTGGGGTGTTGATTCATAAGCCGGTAGTGGATGTAGGCATTGAGGCCGAACCACTATAAATCCTTGTGTGATGGTGATTGCTTTGTGGTGATTGTTTTTATTAGCTTCCGCATTTTTTTTTTATAATCATCACTTGTGACTAGTTAATTTTAAAGAAATTAAAATTGGTCATAATTGGTCACTAACTTGTAGCTCACCCTATTCACCCCCCTGCAAGTCCTTGGGATCCTAACCCTAGAGGGGGGGTGAATAGGGTGTGCTACAAGTATGACCAATTTAGACCAATTTTAAATTCTTTAAAACAAACTAGTCAAATGTGATGATTTAGTCAAACAATATGCGGAAGCTAAACAAAAACAATCACCACATAGCAAGCACCACAACACAATATTTATAGTGATTCGGCCAACGTGCCTACATCCACTACCGGCTTGTGCATCCAACACCCCACCGGATTTCCACTATGTATGCTTTTTACTAGGCTAAGCAATAACCCTTACAATGTTGTTTTTCTAGGCTAAACAACAACCTCTCAATGTGCTTTTATAGGCTTAGCAATAACCTTTACAAGATGCTTTTCTTAGGCTAAGCAATAACCTTACAAGATGCTTTTCAAGGCTAAGCAATAACCTTTACACAATGCTTTTCTTAGGCTAAATAATAACCTTACAAGATAAAGATTTCTCTAAGTTAGTGTCTTCACAAAAGAGCACTCTAAGAGATACAATTTAAAGCTCAATGAAATTGCCTCTTAAATAGGCGGATATGAAAGTTTAAAACAAACTCACACAAACACTATATGAATGCAAAGATGAATGCTCATGATGTGTGTGTGTGATGACTTCAATCAAGTTTAAAAAGAAGGCTTATTCAAATGTATGCTCAAAGCATTTCAAAGTTTAAGACATATAAAAGACTTGATTGAAGTTTAATGCAAATCACATGTATGTTTAATAACTTGTTAATGATATGAAAATCAAAGAATCACAAGTTGTATGAAAATGACTAACTTAGAGCATGTGATGCATGTGCAATGTTGTTTTCAAAAACAAATAGATTTAACTAAAGTTCAAATGAAAGAAAACAACAAATTAGGTTTCAACCAAGACAAAGAATCATGCATTAAAGGAAATCAAAGACTTTGGCTTAAGCATGATTAAGTAAGGTTTAAAAACAACTTGGATTGAAACCAAGGTGAAGAATCCAATCTTAATTAGATCAAAGATTAGGAGAAGAATGGATTCAACACATCATAGTTATCATGTACAAAACCATTTACCAATAGATTAAACAAAACATGAAAATCATGATTAACAAAGGTAGAGCTTACTTGGTGGTTTAACTCATTGATCCAAGCTTTAGCTCTCCTGATGACCTTCTAGCCTTTCCAACTTCATCCCCTTTCAATGGCTCCAAAATGCTCTCAAAGGTTCATGAGTCAAGCCTTGAAAAAGGTTGGAAAAGAAAGGATTTTATAGCCAAAAAGTGTCCAACGGCTAGTCCTCGGTCGACCTAGACACAGGCCTCGGTCGACCGAGAACACACAACGGTCATATTTCTGACCGTTGGTGCTCCCAGGCAAATTCTGCCTGCAGTTGTCTCGGTCGACCGAGACCTGTATCTCGGTCGACCGGCGACACTGCCGGGACACCCCCTTTTTGCAAAATTTCCAACTTTTGCATATTTGAAGGTATTATCTTTGGGGGACTTTTGGGCCACTAAACCAAGCTAGAATACATGTTTTAAGACATTCTAAGATGTTTAAAAACATGAACACACAAAGCCTAAGATGATTCAAAAGTTTAAAACCAAAGGCTAGCTTGATTGGATAAAACTCTTTTCAAATGAAAATGCATACAAAAATGATTCTGAAAGTGATGAAAGTATGCAAAGCTCAAACCTAAATTCTCAAGATGATTTTTCAAATATAATGCACAAGGAAATAGGTTTTCAAAAGAGTTTGTATTCTAAAACCAATGCATCCAAGTTTAGAACCAAAACATGCATAAAACAAAAACTTTTCCAAATCTAAAAACCAATGCATGTATAAATCAAGATTTCAAGATATTTTAAATCAATGCATGTGTGAAATATCAAATGATGCTAAAGTGCAAAAGCATCCATCAAATTGCAAATACAAAATCCCTAACAATCTCCCCCTTTGCAATTTGATGGCAACTTACTCATCATTGAAATTACACACTCTGTCTTCAGCTCCCCCTTAGCTAGACATGTCTTGAAATCTTCTTGGAAGCTCCTTCTCTTAGCTTGTGCTCTTGGGCTCTTTTCTTCAATCTTCTTGATGCTTGGAGCTTGATCATTCTTCAAGCTTTCTTTCTTCTTTCTCTCTTTATCCAAGCATCTCCTTTAGCTCCAAGCTTTCTTTCTTCTATTAGCTCTCCCCCTTTGTCCATGCCTCTCTCTCCCTTTAGGAAGCTTGGACATTCTCTTCACCCTTTGAGAACTTGAATTCTTTCTCCCCCTTTTATGGATAGGAGATCTTCGAGTACTTGAACTCTCGAACTCTCTCCCCCTTTGACATTAAATTGCAAAGGTACCTACACACATGAAACAAGGAAAATACCTTTAGTAGCACCTGTTAACAAATGAAATCGAAAATGAAATTCATAACAGGTTATCATGTATGGAAGTTATCTCTAAGGGCTCAAGTTCAATCCAAGGGTCAATTTGATCAAAACTAATACTTCCTATGAAGGTTTACACTCCCCCTCAATCCATTCTCTTCTTTTGTCAAGCTTTTGACAAGATATAACTATTAGATTCAAGAAGTAGATGGTTTAACCAAGTGAGGGTCAACTTCAAGGAAAGGATTAGGTTCATTTAACTATAAGGCTCATATGATCAAATTACCAAAAGAGAGCTAGGTCAAGGTGAAAAGCAATCATGGATACCAATTGGAAAAACAAAGAATACCAATTGAGATTTAAGGATATGACTATTAAATCAATCACTCTAAAATGGATTTAAAAATATAACTATTAGGAAAAATCCAAATTAGAGCTATCCATGAAGCAATGGGGTTTACTAATCATAGCATCAAATAATTTAACTATGAAAATCATATGCTATGAAAGTTTTGAAATCATTTCATTCAAACATTAAGTGTGACTATTATATGCAAGAATGAGTGAAATGAATTTCAAGCATGAAGCCAACCTCAACTAATAACCAACTAATATTATTAACACATAAACATGGTGGTCATGAGATAAACCTATATGAGCATGAGAGGTGGCAAACATGAACATTATGATGCTAATGGAATGTGACATGGAATGAAAACATATAACTATCAAGATCAATCCAATGTACACAAGGTCTATCACATACACAAGATAAGATATCAATTGGATATGAAATCAATGGAAAGTTATACCAAATGAAACCAATTGAATATGACAACATGATTAAAAGCAAGGATGTGACAAACCCAAAATTCCATCAAGCATCATAAATGCATATTCATCACTTTTAAAGATATAACTATTGAGCATAGTGATGAACAAGGCAAATTGCAATGCAAAAAGATATGACTTGGTAAAGCATGCAATTTCCAAAGTGTCAAAATCATATGAATTCAACATCTAAGATATCCATCAAACATATAGGAATATGAGAAATGTGTTTCAAAGAGTTTCATATGATTAAGAACACTACTATGAAGTTGAAACATGTATAAGGATGATACCAAGAGAATCTACATGAGTCAACATCATAACCATCCAAAAAGATATGACTATAAGGCATAGAGGATGGATTTGGGTTCTAGTATGGTTTCTACAAATGTAACTAAGATCACAACCATACATGGAACCAATAGTCATTTGCATATAAAAAGAATAACTAAATAAGCAAAGATGCAAACAACATACATTTCCATTTCTAAGATAATGAAACCAAAAAAAAGGAAATGAAAACATGGAACATGCTTTAGATGAATATAACTAATGATGTTATAGGCATTTCCATTCAAACAATCTTCAAATCATTTTGAAAAACAAAATCCAACAATGAGCATAAAAAGAATGATTTTGAAGATCAATTTTCAACATTGTATTTTAAAAGATATAACTTAATTGAAACACATACAAGTTGATTTTTCAAAACAATGTTCTCCATATAAAAGTATAACTTAGAAATCCATGGAAAACTTAAGTTGATTCAAATCATTTGTTCAAAAAAAAATCTTACTAAGACATCTACACAAATGATTCAACAACAATTGATCATGAATAAATTAGCTATGAAAGCTTTTAAAATCACAATCAATTAATCATGTAAAGAAATGCAATGCAAGACATATGAGTGCAAAAAGCAAATTAAACATGATGAAATTATAATCAAAAGATTTTGAAAACCATGATATGTAACAAGAATGGTGCATGAAGACAAAATCAATTGATCATAAAGAAACAATGCATTTTAATAAATGTAACTAAGCAAGAACAAAATGCAAAGCAACATGACCAACAAAGTGATTTAACTATTAAAGAATAGGTTGGTCAAGTAGGTTCAAGGCCTTAAGGTTTGTCTAAGTAGATAACTTTAGGAATCCACCTAAGGTCTTGAGAGGGTTGAACTTTGAGGTCTAGTTTGAGATTTTCACCAACTATAGGAGATTTAACTTGATAAATTTTCAATTTAAACTTATCACCATGATATTTAGATTTGACTAAATTTAGCTTAGATTGGTGATTAGTCTTTTGAAGTTGGTGGGTTTGTTTCTTAGGGGATTGTTTCACTTTTCTTTTCTTCTTATTTTCTCCCTTTACTTGACTTTTGAATTTTAGATTTAACTTAGTAACTTTCTTCAAAAGTTCTTTCATGGGTTGATATAAGGGAGATATGTTGAGAAGCTTTTTGTTCTTAGATTCTTCCAAGCTTGGTTTAACTTGTTTAAGCTTTTTAGAATCTATCTTAGGAGACTCCATTTTAAATGATTTAACTTGTTTAGTCTTTTTGGAGTTTTCCTTGATTTTTAGTGTCTTACCCTTCATAGATTTTGCTTCTACCTTCTTGAGTTCAAAAATGGGTTTAGACACATGGCTTCTTCTTCTTAGTTTGCACTCAAACATAAAATGCCCTTCAATGCCACAAAAATTACATTTGTTTTTGGGCAAAGGAGGAGGAGTGCTAGAGAAAGAGGACTCACCTTTCACAAAAGTGTTGGTGAATTTAGGGTCATATGTCATATTCCTATTAAATCCAAGACCCGTCCTATCTCCATGAGGTTTACCCAATTTAAATAATTTTTCAAGTCTATCTTCACTTTGGGTAAACTTGCACTCATACTTTTGTTTATAGCTTTCAAGTTGAGTGACTTTGGTTATAAGGATTGAATTTTCATTTTTAACTTTTGAAAGTTCCTTTTCAATATCCTTATATTTGCTTATCTCTTCATTGGCAAGTTTTAATTCATGTTTTAGTTCATTAACAACATTAGATCCAAGTTCTTGGTTTTTTAACTTACTTTTAATCAACTTGGCTTCTAAATAGTCAATGTCTTCATCTTGCCTTTTTATTTGATCTCTTAGATTTAAATTTTCCTTATTGACATTTTCATAACCCATCTTTAATTCTTTTAGTTCATCTTGAATGTTAGATAGGTTATTTAAAGAGATCATGAACTTAGAGTCTAGACATTTTATAACTTCTTCTTTCTTTCTAAGTTCATCTTTTGAAGAGGCTAGCTCTTTGTTTAGTTTATTTGATTCTTCTTTTAAACTTTTATTTCTCTTATCAAGCTTTGAAGATAATGTATATAATTCATTATAGGCTTGTTGAAGATCATCTTCATCATACTCATTTTCTTCCTCTTTTGAATCAAATTGATATTCATTTAATTGAGGGTTTGAATCTCCAATAGAAGGAAGAATGAGGGGTCTAGAAGAATCTACAAAGTCTAGCATAGTGGAGTCCATTCTAATGATTTTCAAATAAGCACTACTCTAGGGTTTATAACTCTAGGTTTTTACACCTAATCAAGAGTTCCAAACACTTGATCCTATAAGATAGAGCACGAGGCTCTGATACCAATTGAAAGTCCTTGGGATCCTAACCCTAGAGGGGGGGGGGGGGTAAATAGGGTGTGCTACAAGTATGACCAATTTAGACCAATTTTAAATTCTTTAAAACAAACTAGTCAAATGTGATGATTTAGTCAAACAATATGCGGAAGCTAAACAAAAACAATCACCACATAGCAAGCACCACAACACAATATTTATAGTAGTTCGGCCAACGTGCCTACATCCACTACCGGCTTGTGCATCCAACACCCCACCGGATTTCCACTATGTATGCTTTTTACTAGGCTAAGCAATAACCCTTACAATGTTGTTTTTCTAGGCTAAACAACAACCTCTCAATGTGCTTTTATAGGCTTAGCAATAACCTTTACAAGATGCTTTTCTTAGGCTAAGCAATAACCTTACAAGATGCTTTTCAAGGCTAAGCAATAACCTTTACACAATGCTTTTCTTAGGCTAAGCAATAACCTTACAAGATAAATATTTCTCTAAGTTAGTGTGAGGTCCCACCCTTGGTGGGCCCTCTAAGGGCTATTTTATAGACTAATTAACTCTAATTTATGTTAATTATTGTTTAATTATGTTAATCTTTGCTAATCCTTGTTAATCTTCGCTAATCTTCGCTAATTATGGCTAATCATTGTTTATTACTGTTTTATTTGGGCTAATTAGGGGCTAATTAGATTTTCTAGTTAGATTTCCTAAGTTAGTTAGATTAACTTAGTGGGTTAGTGTTTTTAATTAAGTTGGGTGTTGTGTTAATCTTAGGCTTAGTTAGTAGAGTCTAATTAATTAAGTTAATTAAGTGGGTTTAGTGCTAAGGTGCCTCTCTTCTAGAAACTTCCTAACCAAATGACCCAACCACCCTTAAACCCTAACCCTAATCCCACTAAACCCTAAGGGTATCTTAGTCCTTAACCACTCCCCCCTAGACCTATATAATATCTCTTAACCCCCATTTGCAATAAACCCTAAACCCTAAGCAGCCCCCTTCCCAAGACAACTTCCAGCCCTCTTCCCAAGAAAACCACTCCCAACTACCTTCCCTTCATTCCTCTCCTTCCCCTACGTTTGAGCTAAGAGTTGGCAACAGCCACTGTTGCTGGAACTCCATCTTGAAGATTCTCCTGCAGCCACTTACTCCTTCTACATCATCTTCTCATCTCCCTCAAATCCCTCTCTTCCAGACGGCAGCCCTGTTACTGTGTTGTGCTGAAGATCTCTGGGGGTCATTGCTGCTGAGTTCCACTCCTTCATCAGTGGGAGCAGCTGCTACTTCCTCTTCCCATCTCATATTCCCTCTTTCCTCTCTATTTCTGTTGCTGGGATTCATCTCTGGAACCACTACTCTGCTGGACTGTTGCTGATTGCTGTAATTTCTGTCTTGAAGTGACTGCTGGAATTCCTCTTGGAGATACTACTGCTGTTGCCATCTTCTTCTTCTTCTTATTCTTCTTCTTCACCTCTGAGTGTGGACTGAGGTGCTGGGAGCCACTGATTAACTGCTGGAAAATCCCCTGGGTGCTACCTTTTTGCTGAAATTCCATCTTGAAGCCACTGTTGCTGGGACTTTTCCATAGGAGCTGCTGATTACATCTTTTCCTCATCTCCTTCCTCTCATTTCCTCACTTGAGGTACTGTGGTTCTGCTGGAATTTCCACTTAGGCTACTGCTACAGCCACTACATCTCCTTTCTTCATCTCCCTCCTTTCCCTCACTCTATTACTGTGCTGGAAATCATCCTCTGGAGCTGCTGCTGCACTCTGCTGTAACCTCTTCTTCTGCTGGACTGGTTCTGGATCTTCCTTTCTAGCTCTATTTCTCTCTACAACTCTCTCTCTCTCAAGCTAAAAAGGCAAGTGCATCAAACTACTAACTTAGGATGTGTGTTTTATTCTGTGATTCCCTTTGTTTTCAGTTATTAATATGTTCAGTTTAGTCTAGTTACCATATGAGCTCTGTTGTGTTTGTTTGGATGGAAAGGTCACTGATGGATGGGGGTTTTCACCCCCCATTTGGAAGATCAGTGGGCCATAAGGTGATGGATGGATGGTTTTTGTGTTGTTAATTGATTAGAAGTGTTTGGGTGAAGTTTGGAAGAGATTGGAAGTAGTTTGGGTGGAAATGGAGCCAAAACAGAGTGACTGCAGAAACTGGGTTTTGTCCCAGTTTCGTGTACCCGGTTAACCGGCAGTGTAGCCGGTTAACCGGGCTTTGCAGGTCGGTCAACCGGCCACACTGAAATTGCAGAAATGGGAAAAATCAAAGCTCCCAGTTATTCTTCTGCAGGGACATGCTGCAGGTCAGCCGGTTAACCGGACTATGCAGGCCGGTTAACCGGCCACACTGAGATTTCTTGGAAAACTGGCCCTTAGCCATTTCTTGCACAAATTTCATTTCAAATAGTCGGGTTGACCTGGTCTCGCACCGGTTGACCCGATTCACGCTGTTTGTGCAGGAAGTGACTGAAAGTTGGTTCTTCAATCAAAACTCAGACTCCTTACACCCAAATGGACTTGATACTTAGGATTTTACTTTAGGTGATGTTTAAAGCGGGAACATCAATCGTTCTAAGGTTTTCAGAGTATGCGGTCAATCACCTAGGCCTGGTTGTTTGACCGGACACGCTGTAAGCCTTTAGAAACGATATAAGTTGTCCATGAAGCCTGATTCAGATTAGTTAGTGCACTCGGTTGATCTTCCCGGCCAGGAAATCAACCGAGCTCACAACACATCAGGTTCACCTGGAAAACCCTGATTGTTCCAGTTTTCAACACTTAGGAGATATGATCAGTTGTGGGGCCCATTGACCATCCAAATTAGTATTTATCAGTGTCCTAAGCCCGAGTCAACGGTGTGGCTCAACCTTGACTCGCGGGGACCACTGTTTAGAGTTTTGGTTGATAATCTAAGATGATTCGACCTCCAAGAGTTGTCATAGATGCCATTAACTAACTAAGCACCAAATACAATATTTTACGGCATTAATGACATCGTTTAGAGATCGAATTACCGGAGATAGACCCGAACCTAAAGTGGCCCATTACCTAGGATTGGACCGTTGGATTTCCCGTTGATTCTCTGATTGAAGTTTATACTTCACTGTTATCATTTATTGTCATTCTTAGATCTTTAGAATAGCTGCTTACCATTAATTGAACATAAATGGAAGACCTGAACCTAGGGTATCTAGAGGTGACCCGATGATGTGACTTCGGAGATCATTGACCCGTGTCTGTGTCTAGGCGGGCCCTTATTGGGCCTAAGTGTGGTGATGTGAACCCTTTAGCTTGAAGAGGTAGTTTTATTGGACTGTTAAGCTGTTATGGATTGAATTGGAACTGTTATCAGTAAGAGATGGATTAGTTGCCTCGTTTGGACGGTTTTAGACCAGGCCATGTACTGATGGGCCTTGGTATGGATCCAACGAGTGGGCCTGGACCTTGAATGAGATCCAGAGACTGTGTTGAGATGTTTGGACCTCTTAGGGATATTGTTAGGACCTTGTTCACGCAAGGCAAAGCCTAGACAGACACAGACCGTAGAGTTATTCTCGAGTCGGCATGGACATTCACTCGGTTGATTTTAGCTCAGCCGGTGGACTGATCATCCCCGGTAGGAGCTAGTTGAGTGTTGTGGAACTATCATGATGAGCTGTGTGGTTAAGACGGCAAGGTGTCATGCCGTGCCGATCTGGAGTGATGAGATGATGAGTTGATGAGTGATATTCGGGATTAGTTATTCCCTGGTGAGATTCCCCACCGCGACTGTGTTCAGTATGGGAGGGCCGCGGCATAATATCCCGCGGTATTCCAGCTCGTGTGAATGTGCCACCCTGTTTGTAGTAGTTTAGATGTTTTCTATTTATACTGATTCCTTATGATTTAAATGCACAACTGCCTAGTTCTTTTCCCTTGTTATTCATTTAACTTATGTACCCGTATTTAATTCCTTTGATATATATATGCTATGTTAGTAGTATGCTGTATCTTGCCAGATCGTTTAGATCTGACCCATTCTATGGTGCTTAGGCCTTGATCCCGAGATCCCAGATGACACACTAGCTGTAGTGGAGGCACCCGTTGCAGGAGAGTACGCATGGGGCCCGGCCGACACGGATGTCGAGCCGGAGGGCGAGGAGTTCATTCCAGGGTTTTGAGGGACTTTGTTATTTTGGGTTTGAGTGGAAATTTTGTAGTGAGAAGGGTAGAATGAAAATGTATAACTTTGATTAACATTGAATCATTTTAATTAGACATATGTTCTGCTCATACTTTATATATTTATCGATACCTATTGCTTCCGCTTTGTTTAAATCGTTATGCTTCCGCAATATTAAATGTTATAACTATGTTGGTCAAAAAGTTTTAAATTGGACCTCACTGCGGCCTACGATCTTGGAAGTTCTCGGATTTTCCGGGAAGTAGCGCGCCAATTTCGGGTAGTCAAACGAGTATATCGGTATCCGGAATTGGGGCGTTACAGTTAGTGTCTTCACAAAAGAGCACTCTAAGAGATACAATTTAAAGCTCAATGAAATTGCCTCTTAAATAGGCGGATATGAAAGTTTAAAACAAACTCACACAAACACTATATGAATGCAAAGATGAATGCTCATGATGTGTGTGTGTGTGATGACTTCAATCAAGTTTAAAAAGAAGGCTTATTCAAATGTATGCTCAAAGCATTTCAAAGTTTAAGACATATAAAAGACTTGATTGAAGTTTAATGCAAATCACATGTATGTTTAATAACTTGTTAATGATATGAAAATCAAAGAATCACAAGTTGTATGAAAATGACTAACTTAGAACATGTGATGCATGTGCAATGTTGTTTTCAAAAACAAATAGATTTAACTAAAGTTCAAATGAAAGAAAACAACAAATTAGGTTTCAACCAAGACAAAGAATCATGCATTAAAGGAAATCAAAGACTTTGGCTTAAGCATGATTAAGTAAGGTTTAAAAACAACTTGGATTGAAACCAAGGTGAAGAATCCAATCTTAATTAGATCAAAGATTAGGAGAAGAATGGATTCAACACATCATAGTTATCATGTACAAAACCATTTACCAATAGATTAAACAAAACATGAAAATCATGATTAACAAAGGTAGAGCTTACTTGGTGGTTTAACTCATTGATCCAAGCTTTAGCTCTCCTGATGACCTTCTAGCCTTTCCAACTTCATCCCCTTTCAATGGCTCCAAAATGCTCTCAAAGGTTCATGAGTCAAGCCTTGAAAAAGGTTGGAAAAGAAAGGATTTTATAGCCAAAAAGTGTCCAACGGCTAGTCCTCGGTCGACCTAGACACAGGCCTCGGTCGACCGAGAACACACAACGGTCATATTTCTGACCGTTGGTGCTCCCAGGCAAATTCTGCCTGCAGTTGTCTCGGTCGACCGAGACCTGTATCTCGGTCGACCGGCGACACTACCGGGACACCCCCTTTTTGCAAAATTTCCAACTTTTGCATATTTGAAGGTATTATCTTTGGGGGACTTTTGGGCCACTAAACCAAGCTAGAATACATGTTTTAAGACATTCTAAGATGTTTAAAAACATGAACACACAAAGCCTAAGATGATTCAAAAGTTTAAAACCAAAGGCTAGCTTGATTGGATAAAACTCTTTTCAAATGAAAATGCATACAAAAATGATTCTGAAAGTGATGAAAGTATGCAAAGCTCAAACCTAAATTCTCAAGATGATTTTCCAAATATAATGCACAAGGAAATAGGTTTTCAAAAGAGTTTGTATTCTAAAACCAATGCATCCAAGTTTAGAACCAAAACATGCATAAAACAAAAACTTTTCCAAATCTAAAAACCAATGCATGTATAAATCAAGATTTCAAGATATTTTAAATCAATGCATGTGTGAAATATCAAATGATGCTAAAGTGCAAAAGCATCCATCAAATTGCAAATACAAAATCCCTAACACCCCCCTCTAGGGTTAGGATCCCCGGACTTTCAATTGGTATCGGCGCCTCGTGCTCTATTTTAGGATCAAGTGTTTTGGAACTCTTGATTAGGTGTAAAAACCTAGAGTTAAAACCCTAGTGTTGTGCTTAAATGAAAATCATTAGAATGGATTCCGCTATGATAGATTGTTTAGATTCTTGTGTAGATTCTTCTAGACCCCTCCTTCTTCCTTCTATTGGAGATTCAAACCTTCAAATTAATGAATCTCAATTTATTTTAAAAGAAGAAGAAAATGATTATAATGAAGATGGCCTTCAACAAGCCTATGAGGAATTATATACTTCGTCCTTAGAGCTTGATAAGAAAAATAAAAAATTAAGAGAAGAATCTAAAAATCTAAACAAAGAATTAGTTTCTTCAAAAGATGAACTTAGAGAAAAAGAAGAAGTTATACAATGCTTAGACTCTAAGTTTATGATCTCTTTGCATAACCTATCTAATATTAAAGAAGATCTAAATGAATTAGAGATAGGAAATGATGATCTTAAAAAGGAAAATTCAAAACTAAGAGATCAATTACAAAGGCAAGACAAAAACATTAACAACCTAGAATCCAAGTTGACCATTTCTAAGGAAAATTTATCTAATTCTCAAAATAAGATAAAAACTCTAGAACTTGGATCTAATGTTATTAATGAACTTAAATTTGATTTAAAACTTGCTCATGAAGAACTAATCAAATATAAGGAAATTGAAAATGAACTAATCAGATATCAGATTTTTCATCACTCAACTTAAGAATTCCTTTCAAAATTTCATTCTTCGATAAGATACTCATTAGTTTGAAGTTTATGTTAGAGTTTTTGTTTTGTTGCAATTTGATAGGATGCATTCACTTTCATAAGCTTGTCCTCTCATTCATTCATGGTTTTATTAATAGGATCATCATGCATATTTCTACTTCTTGAATCTTTGTTTTTATCATTTGATATGCATGGTTTTCATTTCAGATTTATCTCTTAGATCATAGAGTTTTTAATTTCAAAATCCATCCAAGCTTTCCAATGTTTCTATCTTTAAAATCATTATTTTGCTTTGGAGTTTTCATGGTTTTAAAATCTCAGTTTTCATCTTCTTTCAGACATGATTTAATGCTTGGATATGTGTCTCAAAGTCCCCCTTGAAGGTGCCCTCAAAAGTTCAATTTTCTAAAAACTGGGCTGTTTTTGCCAGTGTCGTCGGTCGACCGAGACCTGCTTCCCGGTCGACCGGGACCACTGTCGGTCGAGTCCTCAGTTTCTGAACTGTATCATGCCAACGGTCAGAAATTTGACCGTTGTGCTTTCTCGGTCGACCGAGACCTGTTTCTAGGTCGACCGAGGACTAGCCGTTGGCAACTTTTTCTTTATAAAAAGTGACTTTTTGGTTGAAGAAAGTTGCTGATCTTGGAGGGACTTTTGAGGCCAATTGTTTGCAACTTCTCAAGAGCATTTCTAAGGGGATTATGAAGCCATTCCATTAAACCAACCTTTGATCTTCAAATGGGTGTGCTTTCTTTAATCCTAGTCTTTTTGAAATCATGTTTTGTTTCAAATCTTTGATCTCTTTCTAAACATGATTAACAAGTTGCTTTTCTATTAGAATGTTGTCTTTCATAACATGCCTAATATCTTAGAAATCTCATATGCTATGAATACAACATGTTGTCATTGTTTCACATGAAGTTGTTTTCTTGTTTCAATATAAACATGTTAGACTTGAATTTGTTTTCTTTGAAATCAAGTTAGTTTACCTTGTTAAATTCATGTGTTAGACAAATCACTCTTTCTCAAACTTATGTTTATCATCTTTGAATCATTTAAGATTGTATCTTTTCAAAAAGAGAAAGAGTAATTTCTAGAAAATGCATTTTACATAAACTTTGTCATTCACATGCATTTTTCTAGAACTTGAGATTTTCACTTTCTATTGAGCCTATTTAGAGGCACTCTTTTGCACTCATATAGTTCTCTTAATCCATGCATTCTTAGGCATATTTCTTAAGAGAAAAATTCCTTGTTGTAAAGGTTCATGCTTAGCCTTGAAAAGCATATGTTGTAAAGGTTTATGCGAAGCCTTGAAAAGCATAGTGTTGATTGTAAGGTTAGAGGTGATCCTAAACCTTAATTGAAGTTAGTGAATACCGATAAGTGTATCGGGAGTGGATGTAGGCAATTTGGCCGAACCACTATAAATGTGCTTGTCATGGTGGTTGCTCTTTTGCTCTCTTTTTACATGAATGATTTACTTTTGGTTGTATGAAGTTTGTAGTTGATGGTTCCTTGTGTATGCCTATCTTAGAGATTCATATCTATTACAAGATAATTAATCTTCATCAAACCTTAATTGACTTAAAAGTTAAAAGAATTCAAATTGGCCTAGGTTTTTAGAGCTCATCCTATTCACCCCCCCCCCCCTCTAGGATTCGGTCTTGGACTTTCAGTTTATGTGACCCATCCTTTGATGCCATAAGTAATTTTCTTGATCTTTTGTTATCAAGCACCTAGACTTATTTTCATCACGTTCTTCTATGATATAGATGTTTCCTTTAGTTCTAGAACCAGTGAGAATGACTTGATTGGATTTATCATCAACAACTTTGCTAGATTGACTATAAAAAATAACTTTGTTTCCTTTGTCACATAGTTGACTTATGCTAAGAAGATTATGCTTCAATCCTTCCACTAGAAGAACATCATTTAAGTTGGGCATTTGATCTCCTTTCACACATCATTTGCCAATGATTTGAGCTTTACTGTTATCTCCAAAAGATACATTTCCTCTATCATAATCCACAATAGAGCTGAATCTAGATCGGTCTCCTGTCATATGTTTGGAACAACCACTATCTAAGAACCAAGTAGGATTTTCTTTATCTTTCAAGGCAGTTTGAACTAAAAAGCTCTTAAAAGTTCTATCTTTAATAGTCCAACTAGACAAAGGAGATTTAGAAGGGATGATCTTGGGAATAAACTCAAAAAGCACTCTAGTGGGATTTTCTAAGGACAATCTAATTTTGTATGGGTAGCTAGGAACTAAATGCCCACTACGATTGCAAAAATGGCAAGTCCATTTAGAGGTATAGTTTTTCTCATCCATAGGTTTGTAAAGGGTCCTAGTAAAATTTTGAAAGTTATTTTTGTTTTTGCTAGAGGAACCCTCAAAACCTAACCCGTTCTTGTCTATAAAATTTTTATGCATACCCAACATTTGGTAAAACTTGTCACTACCTAATGTGAGTTTATCAACAACAAATGTACCTTTAGTGAGCTTCTTTTGATGGGAGTTAGTCTCAAGTTAACTAGATTCAAATTTGGATTGTAAATTATAAATTTCCTTTTGAGCATGAGCTAGATTTTCATTTAACATAGTCATCTTGTGTTCTAAATTTCTTCTTTCATCTTTCATAATAATCACATGCCTTTTGGTTTCTTCTTTTAAGATTTTGTTTTTCTTAATCAAGATTTTCCAATTTTCGTATAGTTTATCATAGGCTTGTTGAATTTCATTAATTTCATCATTTGGTTCCTCTTTCCCTAATGTTTCATCTATTAGATTATTATGCTCATGGTCTTCTTCAATAGATGTAAAGAGAAGCCAATTAGGGGAATTTTCATCTTCATCATTTTGGGATTCATTATGGTCACTACCTTCATCTTCTTCATCCCAAGTTATGTTTAAAACTTTCTTACCTTTCCTATAGATCTCCCTTTTCAGATTCTTTGGGGGTAGAGCAATTTTGAGCAATGTGTTCAAACCCCTTACAATTGTAACATTGAACATCCTTCTTAAGGGATCCTTTGGAATTTCTTTGGAATCTAGGACTTTTAGTTTCATCTGAATTTCTATTACTCTTGTTGTTTCTAAAGAATTTTTTAAATTTTTTAACAAACAAGGCATTGTCATCATCACTCTCATCATCACTTTCATTTTCCTTTAATTGAGATGAAAAGACTACTCCTTTCTTTTTACTGGGAACTTCTAGATCTAGTTCATAGGTAAGAAGATTTCCTCTTAGCTCTTCTAGTTTAATTTTGTCAACATTTTTTCTTTCCACTATGGCTATTATCTTGGGTTTGAACCTGTTAGGAAGAGATCTTAAGATTTTTCTCACAGCCTTGGACTCATCCATTTTCTCTCCTAGACCTATAAGAGAGTTGACAATCTCCATGAATTTAGAATAGAATTCATCAAATGTTTCTTCCTCGAGCATCTTGATATCTTCAAATTTAGATATCAACTTTTGAATTTTAGATATCTTAACTTGATTCGTTCCCTCATGAGTAGTCTCTAAGGTATCCCAAACTTCCTTAGCCGTATTACAATTGACTACTCTATTAAACTCTTTTTGGGATAAGGCACAATACAAAGAATTCTTTGCCTTAGCATTTAAATTAGCCCTATCCTTTTCTCCTTGGGTCCATTCTCTCTTAGGCTTTGGTTTAATAGAGATGACATATCCTTCCATGTCTTGCTCAGTGATAGGAGGATAATAGCCTTCTTTTATGATACTCCACACATCTAAGCTTTGGGATTCTAAGAACACTTGCATTCTAATTTTCCAGTAGCGATAATGTCTTCCATTAAACAAGGGTGGTCTATTTGTGGCATTACCTTCTCCCAAATGAGTTTGCATAATGGCAACTAATGAAAACACTCTCTAGGATTCTCTCAAGGTTAGTTAGACCTAGACAAGAGCACCTAAGCTCTAATACCAATTGAAAGTCCAAAACCGAACCCTAGAGAGGGGGGGGGGGGGGGGGTTGAATAGGGTACACTCAAACAACTTAGCTCAATTCATCTTTAAACCAATATCATTTATGTTTTGAAAGTTCATTAATTTGATTATCGATGAAAGATCTAATAGCAAGTAAAGAACCTATGAATATAATCAAAGTTAACATTGATAAGAAAAGAATAAATTTAAGTGCATCATCCACACAATCACCATAACAAGGAAATTTATAATGGTTCGGCCAAACATGCCTATATCCACTCCCGGTATTCCTACCGGTGTTCCACTATCAATTTTAAGGTTTCGGCTAACCTCCAACCTTACAACCACAAACGCTTTTTACGCAAGGCTAAGCATTAACCTATACAATCTCATATGCTTTTCAATAGGCTAAGCATAAACCTTTACAACAAGATTTTTAATCTCAAAAACTATGCCTAAACAAGCATACAATGAGATGCAAGTGAATACAATTAAATTCCTCTTAACATAGGCTGATATGAAAGTTGTAATTAAACTGAGGCATATGCATGACAAATGCAAAGATCAATAAATGATACAAATGCCTTAAAACTACTTCTATCTCTTTTGAAATTCAATGCTCATAAATGATGTAAATGAGAGATAGAGTAACTACACATGTCTTTTGAAATAATGACAAACTTTTTTTTTTTTTTAGAAATTTTAAGATGAAACTAGCAAGTTTGAAAGAAACATTAAATGTCTAAACATGTGAGATTACTAATCAAATGATGAAGTTAAAATGGTAAACATATTTTAAAATCAAAGCATGTTTAAACACTCAACATTTGAACACTTTGGACACATTAATCATGCCATTTGAAGAAATCAAAGATTTGAAAGCAAGCATGAATAAAATAAGATAAGCGGAGCAAACCCATTGAAGAATCAAAGGTTTGTCATGATGATTTGCTCTCCTAGCTTCCCTCTAGCTTAGCATGAATGTACCATCTTCCTTCGCCCTCAAAAGTCTCAAAAGTGTTGGCACAAAAACCAAAGAAGGATTTTTTTTATAAGAAATTCGTCTCCAACGGATCTATTGTCGGTCGACTGACAAATGGAGTTCAATCGACCGAACTCAACGGTCATAATCCAACGGCTATAAGTTTTGAAATTTGCGGACTGTTGTAAAGTTGTCGGTTCACCGAACTGTAGTTCGGTCGACTGACAGCTGACCGACAACAGACCGACATTCCCTGATACACGGATTTTATATTCTGGATCTGAAACCGACAGCTGACCGAACTTTCCCTATTTTTTAAAGACTCGAAAAATTATTTAAAAAGGGAAGTTTGGTCTTGGAGAACTAGGCTTGACTGAAGACTAACATGTTTGATAAAAAGAGTTTTCTTTTAATTTAAAAATGCAAATCGAAACATGTTTGAGCAAAAACCTTTGATGCTAGGCTAAATATAATGCAAGAAGATTCCAATAAAGAAGTATGAGAGATCAAGCTTATGAAAATGAATGTATCCAATCTAATTGCAAACTAATGAAAACCCTAACAACACCGATTCATGTTTATTTCCGACATTTGGGTCCCAATTATACCAAGCTCAATGAATAGCCTCAACATATGCTTGATAAACTTCGCGTTCAAACTTCAGTTTTGGTATGATAAGTACCATCGTTTACTCATTTTAAATTTCAAGTATAAGCTAGCTCGTTTGGAGACTTGTACTAAGAATCAAGGGGATCACTTCCTAAGATTGTTAAGCATATAAATTATGCCTTTTTGTTAATCGTGTCTTGTCTCGTTTCAAAAAGTGATTTCCCCCTTTTATTTCGACTTGTTTAGAACGTGTTTCGCCATGTTTTATGCATTCATGAATTTAAGTGAATACCACTGAGCTTGGATTGCCCTTTCAGTCTAATCCACTGTCTGGGGGTCCTTAAACATGTGGACTATCTGCAGATTAGTCGTGTATTTTATTACACCTCATGCGTGTCTGGTTCCATGGCCATAAATCCCCGTCTACCTCAGTGTGGCGTGGGAATCGTGTTTGTTTATCATGCTTATCATGCTTGTCGTGCCTGCTTGCTCTTTTCGTTATATATGATAAAGAAAGGATGGGCTCTTTGTGGATTTACTATTCATGATACATTATGTCGCGACCTCGGACCGGGTTACCAACCTAATCTAGGATCGGGACTAATTAAGATGGAATAGATGGAATGATGATGCCATAAACATACAATGCATACACTGGTCAATAAAGAATAAGATATTACCCGTGCACGTGACTTCTCATAGGTGTCCACGGTGAGGACATCACATCTGAAGGTTTATGCATTACAGATCTGAAAGTGAACTGCCATGGCTGATTTTGGCTTTTCATGTTTTTAAAACAAGAAACCCAGATCTGATTTTCCAGCCATGAAAACATGCATATAAATCCATGAAATCATGATCAACATGTGTCTAAAGAAAGGAGATGATAGAGGACTATTACCTTGATGATCTTAGTGCCTCAAAACTCTGATAAGAATGACTTCAAAGGACTGATATCAATGTGCAACCAGCAATACAGGTGCAGAAATTTGTTGCAGGAATTTCTCCTTTGATCTTCTCTTCTATTCCACTTCCCAATCTAATTGGTCTTGATGGTGGGATCAAACTATGGAATCCTAAGAAGGGTTTTCAGAATTACTCTTTGTGGAATCAGACCAGTGGCTGATCTGATCTCTTCAATGAAGAAGAAGAAGGGCTGGGCGTGAGAAACTCTCCCTTGTCTTGGGCGGCCAATGGAGCACTTTGATAATCCACGCCCCTAGGTTTTTCTTCTCACTTCGTTTCTTCTATGTTGCACGCCCAAGGTAGTGCCTCCTATTTATAAAGATTGCATTCCTTTTAGAGTTCTCTTTCTAATAGGAATGACCATCCCTTAAAATTAGCAACTAGTCCCCTTAGTTGTGCAACACTTTCTAATTAAAGATACTAAAGATTAGTAAGCTTTAATTATAGGAGTTCTTACCCAAAGAGGAGTCCTTCCTTCCAAGTAAAGATACCTAATGAAACTTGGAAACCTCACACAAGTGGCTCCACTTATGGCTGGCCCACAAAATAGCTAAACACACCATGGCCCACTAGTTAATAATTTAGCTAGAGTTAAATTCATGTATGCCATCAAAAGCCTATTTGAATTTATACTCAAAATTATTCTTCCACAAAATTAATTCAACCACATATCATTTAATTAAATTAGGAAACCATGCCAATATAGGAAAGTGGCTAGAAGAGGGACCAAAAGACATATTTGCCCTTCGCTCCCAAAATGACCAAAATGTCCATGCTAACCCCATAGCAACATTAAGATCATTTTAACCCTAACTCATTCCACTAGAGAGTTATGGTTGCACTCCAGGGACAAATATTAAATTGCAAATAAAGCTCATCATAAATAGACGATTGGCTTTGACCTACCAAGTACAATGACCACAATGCCCCTCTATGTAACATCCATAACCAAGTAGGTTAACCAATGTACTATCTACCTTCTTGATTACATCTCAACCTTAGAACTTCATATCCTTGACCTAATTGTCATCCGGATATCATTCTCTTGATCCAGGGAGCGACCCACAAGTTCAATATCCATATGGAACATCCATATACTAAGATTTTAGATTCTGATGATTAATCGGATAATTCTAAGGGGACGATCATTCCATCACACGATGGCATAGATTCCATATTGCATTTGCACGTCCCAACTAATCAAGCCCGAGCACCCAAAACACAGGGCTGTTGACCCATGAACAGGATCTCACCCATAGTGAATTAAAGCACAAGAACTTGACTTCGTCAGTTCATTCATCCACAAATGCTCAAGATTAAGAGCACTGGTCACTCAGTAGCAAGAGGTGATTTGATCTCTCTCTGTGATAGTACTATTTTAGATATCACACCTACAAGTGGTCCTGTTGAATGCATGACACATGCACTAATGAGATAAATCTGGAAAGGCCTCCGTGACTAAGGTAAGTCACCCTGAATACAGGAGAGTATCTCATTATAACTTATACCAAGATGAAGTGCCCAACTCCATCTCTCAGTTATGAACAAGTTTATTGTTTCAAGTGTCCATGACTCAGACCTTACTGTGTGTAGCCACTACACACCCAAGTCATTTACTAGAAAACAATGGGCCTTACACAACTATACATATACACAAGTATAAAGAGAAAGATGTCATTCCATTAAATAACCAATAAATATCCAGTAACAGAGATGTGAGTGCAGTCAGTGGGCTTTAGGGCATACACCAATCCCAACAACATCAACATAATATATTTTTGTTAAGTGCGGAAGTGTGCAGTAAATCAAACATTCAATCCAACTCTAGTCATAAGATGATAACACATGTATAAACAAAGTATCAGAATGAGCGATGATCATTAATGCTTTCCCAAAAGAAATGTTAAAGTTTATACAAAAGATCATTTAATTACATTCCCAAAAAAAAAATCAAAACCAATAAAGGTCAGTAAAACCCAAAAGAATAGGTTATTCACAATCCCCAAAATGTGACATAACTCCAGCAACTAAATGTTTAGACAACATCGTGGGAGATTGTTAGTTTTATGGTCTCAATACCAGTATATGATGAATAAATTGATTAATTTCTTTATTTATCAATATATATTATTGCTTTCCTTTCATGAGATGAATGGTGTTTTATTACTTGTTTGCACATAACCAATACGAATGACATAATGATTCATGAGATGAATCGGAGTCCACAAGTATACTAGATGTAATATATGTGTGTGGATGAGATCCACATACAGGAGACATGTATTGCAAATTTTATACTTAAATATCTTCACAACCAGTGATGAGATTGGGCATCTCATCTGACAAGGTTACAGCACTTTGATCACTATGAGATAGTGTGATTTGTCTTGATCATCAGAATGTAAGATTCTGGATCATGGTGCTGGTACATTGGATGTATTGAAGGACCATGAGAAGCACCTTATATACACTGTCTTTACTTTAAGGTCTGCTCTCATAATTCCCTAGCAATAGGCTCATAATCCTGAGACATTAATGAACTTAAGTTTCTATCTATTCATTTGCTTTGAGTCACCAATGAGTGAGGCCAATTGTAGGTCAACACCTCGGTGATTTGGGTACGTGGTAATAGAGCTGTGGGAACATTTAATGGTCAAGATGGAATCTATCTTTAATATGCCCTTGTGCCAAATAATGGATTTATCATCGGTAAGTGTGCACCCATTCCAATTAAGAGTTAATTGGATCGGTACCAAATGATCATTATAATTAATTGGGGCTCAAGGATAATAAGATATGGATCTATTTTGGTGGACAGGTCAAATTGATCCATGGATATAGATGGAGGGGCCTACTTGTGGTAAAGAGGAAGTTTAGGGTCTTCATTGTAATATATTCCTAAGACTGGAGTGCAATTGCATTTATTTAGTGGAGTTATTTGCAATTAACTGTGGGCCCAGATTGCACATGAGATGTGGGGTCGTGTATCCCAGTTGGAGCCAGCTTTCTAAGGAATCCCTAGTGGTCCCCACGCTAGCCCAAGATATTAGAAAGATACTAATTATAGTAGAACTCTAAAAGGAAATAGAAAGTTACTATTTCTATTTGAAGTGAGACTTCTAATAGTGGTAATAGTAAGTTACTAATTATTAATGGAAGTGAGACTTCTATTTTAATTAGTAAAAGATGAAGTTACTAATCATATTTGAAGTAAGACTTCTAATTGTGATTAAGTAAGCAACTAATTGTAGTGGAGGTAAGACTTTTATTTCAATTAGTAAGAGGAGGTGGCTTGAATGCTATAAAAAGAGGAGAGGAGTGCCTTGGACGTCCTAATGCACAATCCCACCTAGGGATTCACGCCCATCATCTCTCTTCCTCTCTTGTGCAAGTTGTTGCACATCACTTCCCTCTTCTAGTTTCTCTTCTAGTTTCCTCTAGGGTTTTTCTCTTGGAGATTCCACCATCTTCTTGAGAAAAGAGAATTTGATACGGGTCATAGCGTGGAAGATCAAAAGGTGTTGGAGATTCTAATTTGATTAGTGAATGTGTTCCTCATCAAAGAAAGAATTCAAATTCTCCATTAGAGCACAACTAAGCTCCAAAGGTATAATCTACATCCTTGTATGTTGTAGATTTCGTGGTTGCATGTTTAGGTGTTGTTTTCTATCTTCTAGATAGGTTTTATTGTTGTACATGATTTATGAGTTTGAGGGATTGCATCCTGGATTGGGTTTATTGCCTTCTAGATAGTTGATCCTTGCATCAAGTAGGTCAAAAGTTTTTGAAACCTATCTGAAAGACCCACCTATTTTCCAACATTCTACACCAAATATGGAGCTCAAAACCTTCTTTAAACCATCATCAAATCTTCTACAACATCCATCCCAACCACCTCCATTCATTTCACATTCAATCATAAAGAGAGAAATAAGGGAAACCACCATACACAAGAATACATTTGAGCTATAAACAAGAGATAAATGAAGGCTATAAACCAACATATTTCCAAGACATTAAATGCACTCATAAAACTCTTTCATGAGCATTGTTGTGAGCTCCAAACCCCAAAACTTGCAAAAGATTTCCAGGATAGCACATCATGCTTCCAAATCAATTTACTAAAATTCATGCATCAAAGAAAATCACCACGCATTAGAAGCTAGGAAAACTTTAACCAAAGTTTGACCAATTCCAACCCAACTTGGTTAAAACCAATCAAACTTTGTCCAAGTCAAAATTCATGTTGACTCGACCTAAAGATTCTAGCCTTCTACTTGATGCATCAAAAAAAAAAGAAGAGAAAATACATGAACATCTTGGATTGCATAAACCTCATTATCATGGTGAGCAAAAGAGGGAAAGGAAAAAAAAAAGAGGAGAGAAATCTCTTTAAAAAGATATTTCTAGGCTGGCCCACTGCCACGTAGCAGTACAGACCTGTACGTACAGCTAGAGAAAAAAAATGTGCAAAAAAAATAGAGAAAACGTGAGCAAAAAAAAAAAAAGAAACCAGCACGTGTAAGAAAAAAAAGAGAAAACACGTGGAAAATAAAAAGAAAAGAAAAGAAAGAATTTTTTTCTACTTCTACATGGAGTTTCTTGTGAAGGAACAAAACTTACTTGAAGCCATGGATGAAAAAGAAAGAACTTGAAGATTCTTGAAGAAGAAGAGAAGTTCTTGATCTTGGAACACTCTTGAAGACTTTTGCAAAAAGAAAGCAATAAGGGTAAGAGATCCAACCTCCTTTGTTTTTATAGAGGAGAGCAAATCAAAAGAGAAAACAATGAGAAAACCAAGAAGGTAAGTGCTAAAAATTAGCAA
This sequence comes from Cinnamomum chago, assembly GCA_038049695.1. Classification (NCBI taxonomy): domain Eukaryota; kingdom Viridiplantae; phylum Streptophyta; class Magnoliopsida; order Laurales; family Lauraceae; genus Cinnamomum; species Cinnamomum chago. Next base: position 55,815,334 of record CP142451.1, read on the forward strand.
CTTTCCCAAAAGAAAGGAGATTTGAGATATTCTCTCGTAAAGATAAGATTATTTGAGAAATTCTCTCCAAAAAGAAAGGGTATAAGAAATATTCTCTCCCAAAGAAAGATACTTTGAGAAAATCTCTCCCAAAAACAAGGAAACATGAGAAATTCTTTCCAAATAAGGATATTTTTAGATATTCTCTACCCAAAGGAGATATTTTTAGATATTCTTTACAAAATGACACCATATGAGATCTAAGCTATCTCTAAATCTTAAGATCCCATGGGTTAGCCCACATGAGCCATGTTTGACCACCTAGGCACTAAAAGAGGCTTCCTATCAAAAATCTCCTTTACCAAGAGCATACAAAATGGTTTCATGCCTCTTTTGAGTTTATTGAACCATTAAAAAAAAAAGCCTCATGAGTTTCCAAAAATCCAAACCATCCAACCTCATGAACCAAATTAAGCCAAAATCTTGAAATTGACATTCCACAAAAAATCAAACTCTGGTCCCCTAACTTGCCACATACAGCTTGTTAGGTCACAAGGCCAAAACCAAAAAACCAAATCCTGACCCCCTAGCTCGCCACATACAGCTTGTTAGGTCACAAGGTCAAAACCAAATCTGACCCCCTAATTTGCCACATACAGCTTGTTGGGTCACAAGGTCAAAATCAAAAATCAAACCCCGACCCCCTAACCTGCCACATACAGCTTGTTAGGTAAAAAAAAAAAAAAAAACCTCTTGACCGCCAAATGCGCCACATATAGCCCTTAGGTTCACAAGGTCAAAAGGAAAACCAAAATCCAAAATCCAACTCCCTCATGTCATTTTCAAAACTTTGCCTTGGGACGGTATGTGATCCCTCTCACTACCATAAAATCCCCTTGGAAACTCAAACGGCTATAAAAAAAAACATGAATGCTCAAAGACTCTTGGTCAAATCAGAAACCCTCCTTCAAGTTTTTCTTCAAGGCACATTGACTCCAAAAGCTACTCGTCGATGTACCCCGAGGGGCATTTGTTGACACAAAAAAAGTCACCTTGCCTCCTCAACATCAAGAAGCCACATTCTACTACAAGTAGGCATTGCTACTTCAAGCATCAGATCTTGTCAGAACCAAACAAAAACTGCAAGATCCTTCAAGACAGCCAAAAGAGCTAAGCCCTGACACATAAAATAGAGCACACAGCTGGCCCCAAGATCATTTTAACATCATTTGGCCTAACTTCACTCCTCCAACAGCTGAGCGGGCGCTCCCGGCGGTGGTGAAGCCAGAGACCCTAACACATAAAACAGAGCACACAGCTAGCCCCAAGATGCCACTAGGAGGCTCTACATCAAGTTTCAGGCCATTCCGACATCATTTGGCCTAACTTCACTCCTCCGTCAGCTGAACATGCGCTCACAGCGGCAATGGCGTTGAAGACATCAAAACTTCGATCAGAGCCTACAGATGGTCTCAAAATACCTCCAAAAGGCTCCATGTAAAATTTCAAGTCAAACCAACAACATTTGACCCTCCATCAACCCTTGAGCATTAAAATCAAGCCTCTCGGCGGCGAGAATCACCGAGGCCATCACTCATCAAACAGAGCACATAGGTGGCTTCAACATGCTTCTAAAGGGCTGCACGTCAAATTTCAGGTCATTCCGACAACGTTTGACCCGACTTTGATGCTCTGAAAGAAAATCAAGGCTACCGGCGGTGGAGCACCCCGAGACCATGACATCCAAATTAGAGCTAATGGATCGTCTCAAAATGACCCCAATAGGCTCCCTGTGGAAATTCAAGTCAATCGGACATCGGTTGACTGTACATCAAAGCGCGGCATCTTGCTCGTTGCAAAATCAAGTCCACTGAGGACGGGACCCCACACAACTTCAAAACTCAAAGAAAAGCCCATGGTTCGTCCTATCTACTGCTCAGGAGGCTTCACCTCAAATTTCAGGTCATTCTGACATCGTTTGACCTAGTTTTGACTCTTGACGAAAAATCGGCTACAAAGTCTTCGGCCTTTCCAGAAAATAGAAAACTTTGTGCTTAGGTTTGCGTGACTTCTCGTTAGGTTTTCTTCAGGAGAACCAAGCCAATAAATGAAGAGAAATGTCAAGAAAAATACAGGAGAGAGAAAGAATCAAAAAGATAGAAAAAGGGCCAAGAAACGGCGATCGGAAGGGGAAAAAAACCTCATGGTCGCCGGCGACACTGGAAACCCGGGTTGCCGGATTTTCCGCCGAATGGTTTGTTTTTCAAAGCTTTTCGCGTTTCGGGAATACCAGCCTCTGTGGTTTTCCGAAAATCTGATTTTTTATGCTTGAAATCGACTGATCTTCATCAACATTTTGGATCGACTATCAAGGGCATGAAATCATCATTGATTGCTTTAAGATCCCCAACCGGCTGACCAAAAAAGTACACTTTCTGTCTGACCGATTGAGAAATCAACAAGACAGATGTCACCGGTCCATAGGCACCAATTAATGTTTGAAGTTGCATCGCCATCCGACATCAAACAACATGTGGATCCATCGGTGATCATCACAAGAAGAATTCCAAAAGACCCGGCACGGCCCGCGACTCTTCAAATGCCCTGGCGACCACTTAATGCAGTTAATTGACCCGTTTTATGACAACTTAGTGCAGTCATTAACCAATTATTTTGGACGGCCCAATCAAAACCAAGCAAATGGGAGTTACAAATTCAAGTAATCATGATATTAAAATCATGAAATTCCCCTCATCATGGAGATTAAGGGCGATTAAATGCCCATCATTCTCCATCGGCCAATCATATTCAAGGAAAAAGGAGTTACAAAATCAAAGAATTAAAACTTGTAACTCCCCTCATCATGGAGCATCAATGCCATCAATGCTCATAAACCCACCTTATGGCCACCAGAAGCCTATAAAAGGGGGGTCATTCCAAGAATAAAGGGTCCAAAAAAAATTCCAAAGAATTCTCGAAGAAATCTCTGCACAAACAAGCTCTCCTTCTTCGAAGGAACTCTGTTGCAAGAAACAACACAAGGTGATCGAAGTCCTTTGGGGGGCCGCCACCCCAAGGTCCTCTCTCCTCTCTCCTTCGGGCCGCCACCCCAAGATTTGTAAATCGCCTTCTACGGAAAAATTGTCTTTCACGGTACAAATCACCTTTCACAGCACAAAACCGCCTTTCACGGCAAACAAAAATCGTCTTTCACGGCAAACAAAATGAAATCGCCTCTCACAGCATTAAAAAAAATTGTGTCTCTTTCTTAAAATATATGTGCAAAGGAAAGTTAGAAAGAAGAATTGATTTCCTTTCTACTTGTGAAGGTGAATCTCCGGATCACCACTTCAAATTCCAAGTAGAATAGAAAATCTGGCATAACCGTATAAAAAAATATTGCTGACTCGCTTTTCCTCCTCCGCCAACCCCGGCAGCCCCTAGGGCGGAAAGAGAGGACGAAAAGTCGGGGCCCCATCAAGGCTGTTGAGCCACCCCCAGCTCGTGAGTGGCAACCCGACGACGTCAACTAGACGTCGGGTGGGATCTTAAGTTTCGCTCCATTATGTCTTGGGTTCTTTTTTTATTTTTTGGGAATTGTATTGGCCTTTGTTAGCCTCTTGGGATGTATCAAAACATAACTTACGTTTGTGTTAACTTTATAACTTGAATTATGATGGGAATGTCATGTTATAATTCATTCTTCTGATATCTTGGTCTTGATGCTATTTTACTCATGCACTTAAGAATTTTATTCATGTTGATGTGATTTGCTACTCGCTTCCGCAAACTTGATTGTGTGAGTTAGTCTCCCGCGTCTCGGGATCCTCACCGCGGGAACTTATGGGAAATTCCAAATTAACTCCAAACCAACCGACACGTTGCGGGCCTAGGCCCGGTTCTCGGTCCAGGGTCGCGACAAAACCTCGTGGAATTTTCTTCGAAAAGAAGACTTACTTGAAGCCATTGATGGAGAAGACTTACTTGAAGTTTTTTTTTTTTACCATCTTACTTCTACATGGAGTTTTCTTCAAAAAGAAGACTTCCTTGAAGCCATTGATGGAGAAAAAGAAGAAAAGCTTAAAGATCCTTGAAGAAGAAAAAGCTCTTGGCCTTGATGCACTCTTGAGATTTTTGCAAAAGCAAAGCAATAAAAGCAAGAGATCCAACCTCCCTTTGCTTTTATAAAGGAGAGCAAGCCTAAGAAGGAAACAAGGAGAAAAGCAAAGAGGTAAGCGCTACAGATTAGCAACCTTCCCAAAAGAAAGATACTTGAAATTGACATTCCACAAAAATCCAAACCACTCCAATGGACCCAAAATAGTCCCAAAGAGTGATCAAAACTAAATCTTGACCCCCTAACTTGCCATATACAGCTTGTTAGGTCACAAGGCCAAAAAACCAAAAACCAAATCCTGACCCCCCTAACTTGCCACATACAGCTTGTTAGGTCACAATGTCAAAAACCAAAAACCAAACCCAATCCCCTAACCTGCCACATACAGCTTGTTAGGTCACAAGGTCAAAAAGAAAATCCAAAACTCAAAAACCCAAATCCAAATCTCTTGTCATTTTCAAAACTTTGCCTTAAGATGGTACGTGATCCCTCTCACTGCCATAAAATCCCCTTGGAAACTCAAAAGGCTACTCTACCAAAAGAAAAATTGCTCAAAGACTTAGTCAAGTCAAAAGCTCTCCTTCAAAATTCTCTTCGAGGAACATCGACTACAAAAGTTATGCAACTCATCGCTATATCTCGAGGGGGCATTTGTTGACACCAAAAATGTCACTTTGTCTTTTCAACATTAAGAAGCTACATGAGGCCGCATCCTACCACAAACAGGCAATGCTACTTCAAGCATGAAATCTTGTCAGAATCAATCAAAAATTGCAAGATCCTTCAAAACAGCCAAAAGAAGAGTAAACATGAAGTTCCGGGCCATTTCAACATTGTTTGGCCTAACTTACTCTTCTAGCAGCTGAACAGTGTCGAAGACAGCAAATCTTCGATCAGAGCCTATGGATGGTCTCAAAATACCTCTAAAAGGATCCATGTCAAGTTTCAGGTCAAACTGACAACGTTTGACCCTACATCAACCCTCGAGCAGCAAAATCGAGCCTCTCGGTGGCGAGAACCACCGACGCCATCACTCATCAGACAAACACATGGGTCACTTCAAAAGGCTTCCAAAGGGCTACATGTCAAGTTTCAGGTCATTTCGACAACATTAAGTCAATCGGACATCGGTTGACCGTACATCAAAGCGCGACATCTTCCTCGCGACAAAATCAAGTCTACTAGCGACAGGACCCCACACGGTTTCAAAACTCAAACAAAAGCCTAAGTTTGGTCTTATCTATTGCTCAGGAGACTTCACCTCAAATTCCAGGTCATTCCGACATCATTTGGCCTAGTTTTGGCTTTTGACGACAAATCAACTACTCTGCGGACAAAGTCTTTGGTTTTCCTGGAAAATCAGAAACTTTTCCCCCTAATACGCAAGGCTTCCCGTCAAATAGGCGACCAAAAGGGGTAAAAAACCCCATGGTCGCCTGCGACCCTGGGTGCATGGTTGCCGGCAACCCGTCGGCGACCCGAGTCTAAGGTCGCCAGCTTTTCCCCGAAAGACCCTTTTTTGGGTCCCTTTTCGCGTTTCAAGATGTCCAACCGCTGTGGTTTTCCGAAAATCCAACTTTCAAGTAACGGAATCCATCGATCTTCGTCAACATTACGGATCTGCCGTCAAAAGCATGGAATCGTCATCGATCGCTTCGACATCACCAACAGTGTTAGACCCCGACCCAGACCAGGTTGATTAATGTGTGATTAGTATGTGTTTAGTCATAAGTGGGTTTAGTGATCGTTGGGTTAGAAGTAATTAGTTTAGTCTTGGACATAGCTTTGGGAATTTTGAGAACGTTTAGTAATAGTCTGACACACTCAGGAAGGCCTGAGTGCCCGTGTAAGCTTGGGAAGATCGTATCGATTTCCGTGTGATTGTGATTTTGATTTCATTCGAATGATTTTTCTATGTGTTACAACTTTCATTTTAAGCCCATTCATGTTTGAAGCCCCAAAACCCATGTTTTGGCCCAAAGGGGGTGAAATTGTCTTTTATGCACAAATCTGGACACAATTTCCGAGATCTCAAAACCATGTCAAAAATATACTTTTTGGAAACTAGATATTTCGAGGATCGTTTTATCCTTCTTCGTCGAAGTCATCCGAGGCCCACAAGATCATGTTTTTGTCATTTCAAGGTTCAAGTCATTGGGTCCCATTTGCTAAAGTCTTTAACTTAATCCCCCTCTTTCCCTCTTTTCATTCACTTTACCAAATCTCTACAATCTCTTGACCTAGGGCTGGAAAATCCCTTTTCCCCTCCATCTTTCTCACCTTGCATGATCTAGCCATAGATCTCCAAATAAAATTCTAAGAACATCATCTTCTTCATCTCCTTGCAAGCTTTCTATTGGTACAAATTTCTTGGAATTTCTTGTGGGACAAGCTCTTCACTTTCTTCCTCCTCTCTTGTTTGACCTTCTCTAGGTAAGAGCTTCAAACCATGCTTTTCATAAAGTCTTTTTAGTTCCTTAAAGACCTTGTTTTCCATGTTACAAACCCTTTTGGTAAAATGGGTTTCTTGTTTGCAAGATTTAGTGAGTTTTGTGTGGTTTTCTTGGGGTGTTGTAGTTCTTTGGATTGGCTTGAGTGAAGTGCTTGAAGAGGAGTGTTTAGCATTTGGGCAAGGCAAGTAATCTCTATAGGACCATTGTGCATGTGTTTTGTAAGCTTCATTGTTGTTTTAGAAAGTTTGCATATGAATATGTTTACAAGCTTCATGATCATGTTTTCTTCGGATTGAATGTTTAAGTTTGGGAAAAATATGTGTTTTGTCCCTTGGAGAGCATGTAGGCTCAGGGAGTGCAAGTGGAATGAGAAATAAGAAGAAGGGAAGAAGGAAATGCAACAGTCTAAACTGGACTGCATTTTCCCGTGCAGTTCGGTCAGCCGTCGGTCGGCTGGCGGCTAACCGAAATCCCCATTTCGGCTAACCGCGAGCTGACCGAGCTCGGCGGTTCCCTTTCCAGAAGCTGACATTTCGACAGTGGATTACGGACAGCTTGTCGGTTAGCAAGCGGCTAGCCGCCATACCCCATGTCGGCTAACCGCTGGCCAACCGCGCATTGTCGGTTCCTTTTCCCGAGAGCTACATTTCAAACTAGATTTCCCGCGGTCAGCCCTACGGTCAGCTTACGGCTAACTGCCAAGTCTCAGTTCGGCTAACCGTAAGCTAACCGCAGTAAGTTCGGTTCCCTTTCCAGAGGGCTGCGTTGGACCTAGACTTCCGTCGGTCAGCCTGTCGGTCAGCTGGCGGCTAGCCGCTAGACCTTAGTTCGGCTAGCCGACACCTGACCGCGAGGTGACCGAAATTGACAAATTTCTTGTTTTGAAGAGTTTTTGCAAGAATGAAAACTAGAACATGTTAAGTGGCCTTTAGCCTGATATTATGCACTCGAAACCCGAGATGTCCTTGAACTTCTGGGGCACCAATTCTATTTTAATTCCAACATCTGGGCTTCAGCTGCACAACGATCAACCAAAGGTCCTTGCATGAGCTTGATAGGCCTTGTATTCGTACTTTGGTTTCGATATAATGAATATCATCGTGTACTCGTTTTGAAGTATAAGTACAAGCTCGTTTTGAAGATGTGTTTCAAGAAAAAGGGGATCACTTCCTAAGCGTGTTATGCATATTAATTATGCCCTTGCTAGTCGTGTTCATCGTGTTCGATAAGTGATTTCCCCCTTTTTTTATCTCGACATGTTTTGATAGTGTTTCGCGTGTTTTGTGCATTCATGAATTAAGTAACACCACTGAGCTTGGACTGCCCTTTCAGTTTGATCCACTGTCTGGGGGTCCTTAAACATGTGGACTGTCTCCAGACTGGTCGTGTATTTATTACACATCGTGCGTGTCCGGTTCCGCGGCCGGAATTCCCGTCTTTGTGGGAAATCGTGTCGTGCTTATATTATGTATATCGTGCTTATCGTGCATGCTTGCTCTTTTCATTATATAAATGATAGAGAAAGGATGGGCTCTTTGTGGATGATAACGATTCATGATATATTATGTACTCATGCTAGTTTGTTTTAGTATCTCAGCTCAGTTAAACATTTCTGCAAATGTATCTCAGTCAGTATAGTATTTCAAATCAAGGATTTACTTATATGTTTTCTTAAATGTTATTGTTTCATGCTTGCACCTAAATTGATTACCTGTCAAACCGTCGTGTTTGACCCTTGTTTGTTGGTGCCCAGGTGCAGGAGACGTTACCTTTGAGGAGGAGCGTCAGGAGGAGGCTTGTGAGCCAACCACTGTGAGAGAGTGGCAGCCCGACGATGTCATCTAGACGTCGGGCGGGTTCTTGAGTCTCGTCATCTTTTGTTGGGGGTTTTCTTTTGTGATTTTGGGAAGTGTATTGGCCCTGTTGGCCTTTTATGGATTGTACCTAAAACTTAACTTACTTTTGTGTTAGTCTCATAACTTGAACTATGTTGGGAATGCCATGTTTAACTTCTTCCTTTGATACTATGCCTTGTGATCATTTCTTCAAGGCACCTAAAGATTTATCGGTTCTCATCTTGATGTGTTTTGCTACACGCTTCCGCAAACTTGATCGTGTGAGTAAGATTCCGCGTGTCTTTGGGAATCCTCACCGTGGGAACCTATGGGAAAACTATAAACATAAACTATATCTTTATTTCGACTCGTCGCGGGCCCGGGGGATCCGTTCCGGGGTCGCGACAAACAGGCCAACCAAGGAAGCACACTTTATGCCCGATCGATCGAGAAATTGATAGGACAGGTGCCACCGGCCCACTGATAGGGATTAGTGTCTGAAATTGCATGGTCACCCAACATCGATCAGCATGTAGATCCATCGGCAATCATCGTAAAAGAATTCCAAAAGACGCGGCACGAGCTGCGACTCTTCAAATGCCTCAACGACCACTTAATGCAATTAAATGACCCATTTTATGACAAGTTAATGCGGTCATTAACTCATTATTTTGGACGGCCCAATAAAAAATAAGGAAAAAGGAGTTATAAGTCAGCCATAATCATGGCATTAAACCCTGTAACCCCTCCCATCATAGAGCTTAAAGGCAATTAAAAGCCCTTAATTCTCCATCGGCTAATCAGAAGCCAAGAAAAAGGAGTTACAAAATAATGAATTAAAAACTTGTAACTGTTAGGAATTTTGTATTTGCAATTTGATGGATGCAATTTCACTTTAGCATCATTTGAATTTTCACACATGCATTGTTTTAGAAAATCTTGAAATCTAGTTTTGTACATGCATTGGATTTTAGACTTGTAGAATTAATGATTTGTGCATGTTTTGTTTTTTAAACTTGGATGCATTTGTTTTAGGATCCAAACTCTTTTGAAAACCTAATTCTTTGTGCATTACTTTTGAGAAATCAAATTGAGGATTTAGGTTTGTGCCCTGCATACATTCATCATTTTCAGAATCACTTTTGTATGCATTTAAATACGAAAAGAGTTTTATCAAATCAAGCAAGCCTTTGGTTTTAAAGTTTTGAATCATTTTAGGCTTTTTGTGTTTCATGTTTTTAAACATCTTAGATTGATTTAAAACATATTTCCAAGCTTGGTTTAGTGGCCCAAAAATCCCCTCCAAGAAAAACCTTCAAATATGCAAAATTTGGGACTTTTTGGTCCCAAGGGGCCGGCCTGCCTGTGTCGCCGGTCGACCGGGAACACTGCAGGCCGACTGGTCCCTGGAGCACCAACGGTCATATTTCTGACCGTTGTGTGAACCCGATCGACCGAGACCTGTTTCCAGGTCGACCGGGGACTAGCCGTTGGACTGTTTTCTGGTATAAAGTCCATTCATTTCCCATCTTTCAAGAGGCTTGATACATGAACTTTTGAGACCATTTTGGAGCCAAAGAAAGGGGAAGAAGTTGGAAAGGCTAGAGGGCTTTTTGGAAATCAAATGCTTGAGTTTTAAAAAGGTACATCTTACTTGTCATTTTGATTTCCATTCAAATTAGAATCTATGCATGTTTAAATCTTTGTATTTTCTTTTATGCATGATTTCTAGTTTTTAAAGAGTTGTTTTGCAAACTCATTATCATCTTTGGAATATTAAGAATGGTTTGCAAACTCTCTTGACTAATTCACATGCTCTTAGACTTTAAATATTCATACAACTTGTTTAGTTCATTTCTTCAAAGTTGTTTGAATCTTTTATGTGATTAGTTTTATCTTCAATCATCATTTTCTAAGCTTGATTTTAAAATGCATCAAGCATTCATTTAGGAGCTTCATTGTAGAAATTGATTAAGTAAAGCATTCATACACTTGTGCACACACTTTAGCTTATTTTAAGTGTATGTTTGTAATTTGTTTTAAACTTTCATATTAGCCTATTTTAGAGGCAATTACATTGAGCTTTAATTGTATCTCATAGAGTGTTCTTGCATAGACACCTTCTTTGAGAAATCTCTCATTTGTAAAGGTTATTGCTTAGCCTAAGAAAAGCATTGTGTAAAGGTTACTGCTTAGCCTAAGAAAAGCATCTTGTAAAGGTTATTGCTTAGCCTTGAAAAGCATCTTGAGAGGTTGTTGTTTAGCCTAGAAAAACAACTTTGTAAGGGTTATTGCTTAGCCTTTTAAAAAGCATAAATAGTGGAAATACGGTGGGGGTGATTGGATCACAAGCCGGTAGTGGACGTAGGCATTGAGGCCGAACCACTATAAACCTTTTTGTTGTGGTGCTTGCTTTTGTGGTTATTGTTTATATTAGCTTCCACATTTTGTTTGATTAAATCATCACATGTGACTAGTTTTTGTTAAAGAATTAAAATTGGTCTAAATTGGTCATATTTGTAGGACACCCTATTCACCCCCCCCCCCTCTCTAGGGTTAGGATCCCAGGACTTTCAGTAACTCCTCCCATCATGTGGTTTTAATACATTTAAAGCCCATAAATCCCCTCATCACCACCAAAAGCCTATAAAAGGGGGGTCATTCCAAGAAGAACGAATCGGAATCCAAACAAAAAAGTCCACACACAAGAGAGAATTCTACAACTTTCTTAAGACGCGCTGACAGCAAGCTCTCCTCTGTTGATGAAGTCATGCACCGACCACCACTACAAGGTGACAAAAGTCACTCCCCCCCCCCCCCCCACCCCCACCAAGGTGTTCTCCTTCCTCCTTTATTGCTTAGATGTGGCTTTTCATTCCATCTACTCGGCTTTTTATTGGATATAGGACATCCTCTTGGTCTTTATCCTCTAAAAATTTAAGATTTAAACCAACCCAAGCAAATCAAGAGCATCACTTGTTCTCATCTGAAGGATGATGGTGAAGTCCACTTACAACTTGCGACCGTCAACCTAAATGAGTCCTGACAATCTTCTGAGAAGTCAGATCTTCTTTTCTTGCTTTTCGTTATATTTTGTATTGTTTAAAGACACAAAAAAAATCACAACTCTTGTCTTCCATTATTGATAAGAATTGTAAATCGCCTTTCATGGTAAAAATCACTTTTTTACGGCAAACATCGCCTTTCACGGCATTCAAAACAAAACATGTCTCTTTTCTTAAATATATGTGCAATAAAAAACTAGAAAAAAGTTGATTTCTTTTTCTACTTGCGAAGGAGGATCTACGGACCACCATTTGTCAATTCCAAGTAGAGTAAAAAATTTGGCATACCTGTACAAAAAAATGTTGAAGCTCGCTCCGGCCTCCGGTCATGAAAGGGTTGGATCCAACGGACTCTCACGTTCGCTGACCTCGGTAGTACAACGAGCCAAAAAAAAAACCGAGTCCATCATTATCATAATTCCCAGTATCACGGCCCCTTATTCCTACCCCCATTTTGGGGTCATGACAGTTGTCACATTGGGTCATCGGTCATCCATTTCGATATTCAGAAATATTGTCTGTTCCATCCATTTAATCTATAATTAGTCAGTTTGAGATAGTTAGATGTCATTTCAGTGATTAGCTCGTTGGAGATTTCCTCTTTATAACTGTCGCGACCCCGAATCGGGAATCCGGGATCGGGACATTAGTGAACAATGATTAATGATGATTATCTACATCAAGAAGATACAACTTATTTAATTTCCCACAGGTGTCAGCGGTGAGGATATCACAACCATCAAGGAATATTTCTTTTTAAGTGCGGAAGCATGTAGCAAATCAAATAGACAACTATCTCTAGTCATGCAAGCATTAACATCAAATATCAAAACTGTATCAGAATGAGCAATGATCTATAACATGTTTCCCAAAAGTTGTTAAAGTTAAACAAAATATCATTTAGTTACATTTCCAAGAATAGAGGCCAACATAGGCCAATATGAACAAAACAATAACCCAAAAGAATGGTTAATTAGTTCTCCCAAAATGTTATGCTTCTCATAGCAGTCTGATGTCTACATGACATCGTTAGCGCGCCACTCAACTAGAGGTTGTGGCTCACCTACCTCCTCCTCTGGCTCCTCCTCAAGGAAACCGGCAACGGGACCTGAGTACCAAAGCAAAGGATCAGACACGGCGGTCTGGCAAGATAGTGAAAAGATACAACAACATATAATAGATGAAATATCTCGAAAAGCAAGGAAATCTGTTTAAATGAGAACTCTCATAGAGTAGATAAATCACTTGTTAGAAAACAGGTAAATAATGTAAAACCATATAAGGTAACCAAGGAATCGGGAACTAACAAGATGGCAATCACATAGAGCTAAGTCCTCTGTCACTAAAGTGACAACAGTATCACGGGATGTTGATCTCAGTCACACAAGGTGAGGAGAATCAACGCAAATCATATATACAATATAAATATACGGGACGGGACCACGGTAGCGAACCGGGTATCGGGATGGGACCACGGTATTAGACCGGGTATCGGGATCCAAACTGCAGCTGGCGGGACGGGAGAGGGATCTCCAAGTCGGTGGATCAAACCGACAAGGTATCCAAGCTTAGTGATGCCGACTCATAGGTCAAATAACAAATCGGGACATATGCAAGTAAAACAAGTACAATAAATAAATGAGCAAGACGGGGGTGCTCAAGGGCACACTGTCATTTCATGTCGGGCAATACATTTCGGGACAATTAACTGTTACTAGTGTAACTATCATGCTTTCGGGAAAAACAAATCTAATACAAATCTTGGAATGAAGTGAAACAACGAACTATAACAATTTCTGTAAAAGTACTGGTTTCAAGTTTTGTTTAAGGTGAATAGGGGTCCCGTATGTCGATTGTAATAATAACTTGGTACTCCTTGAGTTTGAAGACATTCCGGGCTCCTTATTCACTTTGAATTTTCAAAACTTCGAATGACATCCTCGTGATATGGTTTCTTTCTCGAATGGCCTCACACAATGCCTAGTGAATCTCCTTTGATCGACCAAGCTCAGCGCTCAAACGAACCGGAGAGTTCGTTCGAGCAAGGAGCTTTTCGAAACCTGGGGAATTTCGGTTACCTGGCGGTCAGCTGGCGGTTAGCCGCCGCTGGGATGGGCGGCTAGCAGCTGGCTGACCGCGGTTGGGCTGTAGAAATGCAGCTTACTGGAAAGCTGACCGCCAAGTGCGGTTAGCTGGCGGTTAGCCGCCGATGTGTTCGGCGGTTAGCCGCTGGCTAACCGTGGAGCTGACCGAGTTTTCAGGTGGAGAAGTGTGCTCTCTGAAAAAGCAACCGTGACATTTCAGCTACCTGGCGGTTAGCCGCCAGTCACCAGGCGGCTAGCCACCGGGTGACCGCAGGCTGACCGCCAGGTGCTGGAATCACCCACTGTATTCAGATTTGAGCCATTCTCCTCCTCAAAACCATTCTCTCCACTTCCACATAATCCCTGTAATAATATTGAGCTAAGAGCTCCTCCAATGCCTCTATCTACACTTCTCCATGAAAGTTCATGCATTACAGATCTGAATGTGGACTTCCATGGCTGATTTGGTTTTTCAAGTTTTTAAAACAAGAACACAGATCTGATTTCCAGCCATGAAACATGCATAAAAACTCCATGAAATCATGATCAACATGTGTAGAATGAAAGGAGATGATAGAGGACTAATACCTTGCTGATATGAAGTCTTCAAATCTCTGAAACTGAACTTGCAAACTGCTGATCACAAGCCTGCAATCAGCTATACAGGTTGCAGGAATTTACTGCAGCAACTTTCCTTTTGATCTTCTCTTCTATTCCACAACCCAATCTGATTGGTGTTGATTGTGGGATCAAAATATGGTTTCCTAGATGGGTTTTCTGAATAACACTTTGTGGAAAAAGGTCCAGCACCTGATCTCCTCTCTCCAATGAAGAAGAAGAAAGCTGGGCGTGAATTGCTCAACAAGAACAAGGCTAGACGTTTATGTCTCTTTCCTTTTTTAGGGCAGCCAATGGAGAGAGCAAGAGTTGCACGCCTAGGGTATCTTCCAATCCTTGTTGCACGCCCAAGGGATGGTACTGATTATATAGAATACACATTCCTTTAAGAGTCCTCTCAAATAGGAATGTCAATCCCATAAATAAAGCAACCAACCACCATATTAGTGCAACACTTTCTAATTAAAGATACTAAAATTTAGTAAGCTTTAATTATAGGAATTCTTACCCAAAGAGGAATCCTTCCTTCTAAGTAAAGATACCTAGTCAAACTTGGAAACCTCACACAAGTGGCTCCCCTTATGGCTAGCCCACAAGATTGATAAACACATCATGGCCCACTAGTTAATAATTTAGCTAGAGTTAAATTCATGTATGCCATCAAAAACCTATTTGAATTTAAACTCAAAATTATTATTCCACAAAATTAATTCAACCACATATCATCTAATTAAATTAAGAAACCATGCCAATATAGGAAGATGGCTAAAAGAGGGACCAAAAGACATATTTGCCCTTGGCTCCCAAAATGACCAAAATGTCCATGCTAACCTAACCCCATAGCAACATTAAGATCATTTTAACCCTAACTCATTCCACTAAAGAGTTATGGTTGCACTCTAGGGACAAATATTAAATTGCAAATAAAGCTCATCATAAACTGACGATTGTCTTTGACCTACCAAGTACAATGACCACAATGCCCCTCTATGTAACATCCATAATCAAGTAGGTTAACCGATGTACTATCTACCTTCTTGATTACATCTCAACCTTAGAACTTCATACCCTTGACTTAATCATCATCCGGATATCATTCTCTTGATCCAGGGAGCGACCCACAAGTTCAATATCCATATGGAACATCCATATACTAAGATCTTAGATTCTGATGATTAATCGGATAATTCTAAGGGGACGATCATTCCATCACACGATGGCATAGATTCCATATTGCATTTGCACGTCCCAACTAATCAAGCCCGAGCACCCAAAACACAGAGCTGTTGACCCATGAACAGGATCTCACCCATAGTGAATTAAAGCACAAGAACTTGACTTCGTCAGTTCATCCACAAATGCTCAAGATTAAGAGCACTGGTCACTCAGTAGCAAGAGGTGAATAGATCTCTCTCTGTGATAGTACTTTTTAGAGATCACACCTACAAGTGGTCCTGTTCAATGCATGACACATGCACTAATGAGATAAATCCGGAAAGACCTCTGTGACTAAGGTAAGTCACCCTGAATACAGGACAGTATCTCATTATAACTTATACCAAGATGAAGTGCCCAACTCCATCTCTCAGTTATGAACAAGTTTATTGTTTCAAGTGTCCATGACTCAGACCTTACTGTGTGTAGCCACTACACACCCAAGTCATTACTAGAAAACAATGGGCCTTCCACAACCATACATATACACAAGTAATAAGAGAAAGATGTCATTCTATTAAATAACCAATAAATATCCAGTAACAGAGATGTGAGTGCAGTCAGTGGGCTTTAGGGCATACACCAATCCCAACACTCCAAAGCCCCATCATATGTTCACTCCATCACTTCTTCCATATCAAGTCTAATACAAAGTAAAGAGGAAGGAAACCATTTCACAAACATTCATTTAGGATATATCCAAAAGACAATAAATGCTAAACCAACATGTTTACAAAACATTAAATGAGGCTATCAAGATGCAAAAATGGCATTTATTTCAACCATAAACACATTAATGAAAGCATGAAATCCATAAATGCTTCACCAAACCATTTGAAACTTAAAACACTTCATCATTCACTTGCCTCAAGTCCAAGCTAGCCAAAATCAAGCCTCTACTCACTTCTTAAGCTCACTTCCAAGCTACAATAAAAAACCCCCAAAACAAACCCTAAAATGGGTCAAACAATGAAATGACAAGGAAACCTTTCAATAATAAAGGTGGAGCTTCTCTAAGGCTATAGGAACACAAATCTAGAAGATGAAGAAGAACACTTACTTGGATGACCTTCAAATGAAGGGAACTAGTTCAAAGAAGATCTCAAGGTTGGGAGATTTCTCCAAAAACGGTATCAAGATGAAGCTTGCAAGGTGGGGAAGAGGTTGATGATCTCCATTTCGAGTTTGGTGCAAGATTGGTGAGGATTGGAGAAGGAGAAGCAAGAAGAAGAAAGGAAAGTTGCTAGAAAACCCTAGGTCTCTTTCTTGTGCTGGAAAATGAAAATGGATAAGGAAGGGGAAGGGTCTCCTTTGTTAACAATGAGAGGTTGGGTCCCACAACTTAAGGAACTAGTTTGGCTGAAATCATCTATTTCGGTACCTCGGACGAAGTCGACGAAGAAGGAAGAAATGATCGTCGAAATATCTAGTTTCTAAAAAGTATATGTTTCGCGGGTTTCGGGAATATCAAGTTTTGGGTACAGATTTGGTGTGCAATGACTGTTTTACCCTCAAGGCTATGAAATCGGGTTTCGGGATCTCAAACGGGGACGGGATCAACATGAAAGTTGTAGGGATCATCAAAACGAGTAAAACGGGATTAAAATCATGAATGTAAAAACCTCCGATAAATCCTCAAACATATGCAATGTCATGAAAAGGAACCCCCAAAGGGCCCTACTAACACAAGGCAAATCAAAATCCCCAAAACTATATCAAAAGCTATTACAACCCCAACTTAGCCAAAAACACTAATCAAGCTTAGCACTAACACGCAACTTAATTAGCACTAATCGGGTTCACTCGGGTCGGGGTCTTACATCCTCCACCCCTTAGGGCATTTGGTCCTCCAAATGAAACATAAGACTCACCTCTGGTAGAAGAAGTGGGTACTTCTTCTGCACTTGATCTCGTAATTCCCACGTTGCCTCTTCCGGTCCATGATTCTCCCATAGCACTTTTACCCACTGAATAGTTCGAGTCCTCAACTCTTGTTCCTTTGTGTCGATGATCTCAACGGGCTTTTCTACATAGGTAGCATCCTCTCGAATCTCTAATGGTTCATGCCGGAGTACATGTGAAGGATCGGGAACATACTTCTTCAACATAGACACATGGAAGACGTTGTGTACACCAGATAGCTCAGGTGGTAAGGCCAATCTATAGGCCACGTCACCGATCTTGCTCACAATGTCATATGGTCCAATGTATCTCCGTGATAGCTTGCCCTTCTGTCCAAATCTCAATGTTCCCCTTGTAGGTGACACTTTCAAGAAGACTTTATCTCCTTCCTTGAACTGTAGATCTCTGCGGTGGGAGTCTGCATAGCTCTTCTGTCTACTCCGGGACACTTTCAAATGCTCTTGAATCAACTTGATCTTGTCACTGGTTTCGCTAACAATAGTCGGTCCATGGAAACTGCGAGTGCCAACTTCTTCCCAACAAACAGGTGTCCTACACCTTCTGCCATACAAGGCCTCAAAAGGAGCCATCCCAATGCTCGAGTGGTAGCTGTTGTTGTACGCAAACTCACACAACGGTAGAGTCTCATCCCATTGAGTCTTGAAATCTAACACACAAGCACGGAGCATGTCCTCTAAAGTCTGAATCGTTCTCTCTGACTGGCCATCTGTCTGAGGGTGATACGCTGTGCTAAACTGTAGTCTCGTGCCCTTAGACTCATGCAATGTCTTCCAAAATCTCGAGACGAATCTGCTGTCTCTGTCGGATGTGATAGAAACTGGCTGCCCGTGACGACTAACAATCTCGCTGACAAACAACTCTGCCAAAGGTAGCATGTGCATCTTCTTCCCAGTCTTCATAGCCAGGAAATGTGCTGACTTGGTGAGACGGTCAACAATGACCCAAATCGCATTGTTGCCCTTGCTAGTCCTCGGTAATCCCGAAATAAAGTCCATGGTAATGTGCTCCCACTTCCATTCGGGATCTCTAATGGCTGTAACAATCCTGGAGGCCTCTGATGCTCTGCTTTAATCAACTGACAGGTCATGCAACGGGAGACAAACGCTGCAATCTCTCTCTTCATGTTGTTCCACCAAAATCTACCTTTCAAATTCTGATACATCTTTGTGCTGCCTGGATGCATAGAGTACTTTGTGCTATGAGCCTCAGTCATTATGTCATTCCTCAAATCTTCAATGTTAGGCACACACAGACGGTCACAGTAATACAAAACTCCATCAACGATACGAAAATCAGGACGTTCTGCTATATGCTCTGAAATCTTAACCAACTCTGGATCTTGCAACTGACTGTCCTTGATCTTCTGAATGAAAGAAGGTTCTGACACCGTCATGTTAGCTAACAAAACACCCTTCCTTAGAGGCTGTAAGTCTAAACTCAACTCTTCGAACTGTTCAAAAATACAAGTGCCACTTAGGTTCGCCAAGCCTACTGATTTTCTGCTCAAGGCATCTGCAACTACATTAGTTTTCCCCGGGTGGTACTTGATTGGAAAATCATAGTCCTTGATATATTCCATCCATCGTCTCTGCCTCATGTTCAAATCCTTCTGTGAAAATAAATACTGTAAGCTGCGGTGGTCGGAGTGGACTTCGAACTGTTCTCCATAGAGGTAATGTCTCCACATTTTCAACGCGAACACAACCGCTGCTAACTCCAAATCATGGGTGGCATAGTTCTTCTCGTGATCCTTCAACTGTCGAGATCCATAAGCAATTACTTTTCCTTCCTGCATCAACACACAACCGAGTCCGACATTCGAAGCGTCAGTAAAAATGGTAAAACCGCCGCTCCCGGATGGCAAAGTAAGGACCGGTGCTGTGGTCAATCTCTTCTTTAGCTGTTGGAAACTCTCTTCACACTGCTCTGTCCACACATATGGTGCATTTTTCCTTGTCAACTTCGTCAAAGGTGACGCAATCGACGAAAATCCCTGCACAAACCTCCTGTAATAGCCTGCCAATCCCAGAAAACTTCTAATTTCTGTTGCATTCTTCGGTCTTTCCCAACTCATAACTGCTTCAACCTTAGATGGATCCACTAATAATCCTTCTTTGGAGATGATATGTCCCAAAAATGCTACTTGTTCCAACCAAAATTCACACTTGTTGAGCTTCGCATACAGCTGGTTCCCTCTCAAGAGTTGCAATGCTATCCTCAAATGCTCTTCATGCTCTTCCTTGGTCTTGGAGTACACCAAAATGTCATCTATGAATACCACTACAAACTGATCTAGATACTCTGCAAATATCTTGTTCATCAATGCCATGAACACTGCCGGTGCATTAGTCAACCCAAATGGCATCACTAGGAACTCATAGTGGCCATATCTTGTCCGGAAAGTTGTTTTCAACACGTCTGATTCTCTAACTCTCAGCTGATGGTAACCGGATCTCAAGTCAATCTTCGAAAAGTATGATGTACCTTGCAATTGATCAAACAATTCATCTATTCTTGGCAATGGGTATTTGTTCTTGATGGTCACTTGATTCAATCTTCTGTAATCTATACACATTCTCATCGAACCATCACTCTTCTTAACAAACAAGACTGGAGCTCCCCATGGTGAAACACTTGGTCTCACAAAACCTTTGTCCAATAACTCTTGCAACAGGGTCTTCAACTCTCCCAACTCTGCTGGTGCCATTCTATACGGTGCAATAGATATAGGAGCGGTCCCTGGTAGCAACTCAATAGTGAAATCAATCTCTCTCATGGGTGGCAAACCTGGAATCTCCTCCAGAAACACATCCGGGAACTCCCTAACAATTGGGATCTCCTCCACCCCTTGGGACCGTTTATCCTCCGTGATAAACGCTAAATAAGCTTCACAACCACTTCTCAAAAGTCTGTCAGCCTTCAACGCTGAAACAAACCCTGCACGAGGATTCCTCCTCTCTCCCTGAAACGACACTCCTGCTGGTGTCTCAACCAACTTGAAAGTGAGGGTCTTATGGAAACAATCCATTGTGGCATGGTACCCTGCCAGCCAATCCATCCCTAGGATGACATCATAATCAAACATCTCCAAAGAAATGAGATCTGCGGTTAAAACCACTTCTCCTATCTGGACTATGCAACTAGGATAAAAGGTTCTACAAACAACTTGTTTACCTACTGGGGTTGCCACAGTCAAAATGAACTCAAGTTCTCTAGCATGCATATCAATCAACTTAGAAAATTTATGGGATACAAAAGAATGTGTGGAGCCAGGGTCAAACAAAATCATAGCTTTAATCCCACAAACAAGAAGTGTACCTTCCACTACATTACCCGCTGCCTCTGCATCAACTCTATTGACCCTGTAGATTTGTCCTCGAAGTTGTGGCCTGTTCTGAGCTTGTTGTGGCCTGCCATGTGGTGCATTCTTGTTCTGCTGCGGTGGACGCTGCTGTCCCTGCTGATTGCGGGGCTGCTGCTGCTGTCTGAATTGTTGCTGCTGTGGTGCTTGCTGCTGAAGTGGCCTTGGCTGGTTTTGGACAACCAATACATGCTGTGGTGGTGGTGGTGGTGGACGTTGTGGCCCTTGTTGCTGCTGCTTTCTGTTTGGCCTAGGGCAATCCCTCATCCTATGGTCCATCGAACCACACCTGAAGCACGCTCCCGTGATAGTATGACATTCAGCACTAGCATGGTTCTTCCCACAGTGGATGCAAACCACTGGATTTTGCACATTTGGCCCTGTCCTCTGCCTCTTATTCTGATGGTTCCTCTGATGCTGGAAATTCTGCTGCTGAGCTGGACTCTTGCCTTGCACTTTGAGGATCTTGTTGTGGAAGTTCTCGAACTTGTAGGCCCTCTTCATTGCCTCATCAAAAGTAGCAGGTGGTACTACTCCGGTGGCATCTCTCTCAATGAAGGGATTAAGTCCCTCAAAGAACTTAGCAATTTTCTTCTCCACCGTATCTACTAACTCCGGAGCGTATCTAGACAATCTCTCGAACTTGGTGAGATATTCTAAGACTGTCATGCTCCCCTGTACCAACTGCTGAAACTCTATGGCCTTTTGCTTCTTGACATGAGCGGGTACATATTTGTCATGAAACTGCCTCTTGAAGTTTGCCCACACTTCTTCATCAGCCATGGTCCTATATTCTTCCCTCACTGTTTTCCACCATCTGTCAGCTGTGCCAACAAAAAGGGATGATGCTAGATTCACTCTATCTCCTCCTGTACACTGAAAGATCTCAAAGTTGTTCTCGGTGTGTTCCAACCAGTCATCTGCAGCTAGTGGGTCCTCTTCCCCAAGGAATTCCTTCGGAGCTCTTAAAAGTCCTGAGATCCTAACCCTAGAGGGGGGGTGAATAGGGTGAGCTTCAATTATGACCAATTTTAATCAAATTTAACTTCTTTAAAACAAACTAGTCACAAGTGATGATTATCAAACAAAATGCGGAAGCTTAATAAAAACAATCACCACAAAGCAAGCACCATCACACAAGGATTTATAGTGGTTCGGCCTCAATGCCTACATCCACCACCTGCTTGTGATCCAACACCCCACCGGATTTTCACTATTTATGCTTTTCAATAGGCTAAGCAATAACCTTTACAATATGCTTTTCAAGGCTAAGTAATAACCTTTACAATGATGTTTTTCAAGGCTTAACATCAACCTATACAATATGCTTTTATAGGCTAAGCAATAACCTCTTCAACCACAAGGTTGGTTATCTCACTAAGTAGTGTCTAACATACACTTGATGGAGATACAAATTTAGCTCATTACATTTGCCTCTAAAATAGGCAGCTATGAAAATGAAAATCTAATACACACACACTATGAATGCAAAGATGAAAGTACATGATGTGTGTGTGTGATGTCCTCAATCATTTTAAAAATGAAAGCTCATAAATGTATGCCTAAGGCTTTTGAAATCTTTAGCTCAAAAACATTTATGATTGAGGAAAGAATGCAAATCACATGTTAAAAGTAACAACTTGTTAATGATGTCAAAGATTCACAAGTTGTATGACATTAATTAGCTCTAAACATGTGATGCATAAGGATGTCAATCAAATCAACAATGTAGCTCATAAAACATAAAAATAGATTTGATTGAAATTAGGGGACAAATCATATGTAATTATAAATCCAACTTGAAAATGATATACCTATCAAAGTAAGGCAAGTTGTGAAACTTTAAAACAATAATACATATGATTTGTAAAGTTTGTTGAATCCAAAACATAAGATACATTTGAAAGAGATTTTCTTATGATGGAAAACAACAACCAAAGATTCAACCAAGTATATGGATCATGTTACATCTAATTTCAAAGATGTTTCCATTAACATGATCTACTTAGATTTACCAAAGATAAAGTACTACTTGGATTGAATCAAATGGTTGTGCATCCAAAACAATAGATCAATTCAAAACATAAAACATGCTAAGGACACAACACATCATAGATTAACATGCTATTAAAGATTTACCAAAGATAAAACAAAAACATGAAAACATATGATATGTAAAGATGTTGAATCCAAAACATAAGATAGTTTTGAAAAAGATTTTCTTATGTTGAAAAACAACAACCAAAGATTCAACCAAGTATATGGATCAGGTTACATATAATTTCAAAGATGTTTCCATTAACATGATCTACCTAGATTTACCAAAAATAAAGTACTACTTGGATTGAATCAAATGGTGTTGTATCCAAAACAATAAATCAACTCAAAACATAAAACATGTTAAGGACACAACACTTCATACATAGTTTATCATGCTACAAAAGATTTACCAAAAGTAAAAAACAAAGCATGAAAACATATGATTAAGGAAAGTAGAGCCTACTTGGTGATTTAACTTCATTAATCCAAGCTTTAGCTTAACTAATGATCCCCTTCATCCCTTAGTTCATTTCCCTTGAATATGCCTCAAAACCCCTCAAGGAGGGCCTTAAAATTCCCAACTTTTGGCAAAGGAAAGAACTCATATTTATAGCATAAAGTGCCCAACGGCTAGTCCCCGGTTGACCTGGAAACAGGTCTCTGTCGACCGGGAACACACAACGGTCAGAAATATGATCGTTGGTGCTCCAGGGAAAATTCTGCCTGCAGTGTTCCCGGTCGACCTGGAACACAGCATTTCTGGCCCGGGACCAAAATTCCCAAAATTGCATATTTTTTACATATTTCAAAGATTTTCTTGGTGGAACTTTTTGGGCCATTAAATCAAGCTTGAATACATGTTTTAAAACATTCTAAGGGGTTTAAAAACATGAAACACACAAAGCCTAAAAAGATTCAAAACTTTAAAACCAAAGGCTAGCTTGATTTCTAAAACTCTTTTAAAAAACAAATGCATCCAAGTTTTAAAAGCAAATCATGCATAAATTGATACTTTTACAAATCTTAAAAAACAATACATGTATAAAATAAGATTTCAAGTTTATCTAAAATAATGCAAGTGTGTAAATCAAATGATGCTTGAATGATTATGCATCCATCAAATTGCAATCTACAAAATTCCTAACAGCTCTCTTCCTAAATCGCTCAAACAACGCATTGGGATCATGTTGCCTTTGGTTTATGACGATTGCTGGCTGAGGTTGAACCGGATCTGGTCTTCTTTGCAAGACCTCAAGCAATTGCCTCTGCATTTCTGCCATCTCCCTCGCATGGTCCTCTTCCCTCTTGAGCATCTGCTCTTGCAATCTGGCTTGGTTTTCATTGGCTTGACGTTGCTGGTCAAGCATGGCTTGCATCATTTCCTGAAACTGGTTTGGTGGGTTGTTCTCAACTATGTCCTCTTCTACTGGCCCGGTGTGATCACTGTTACTGCCAGAAGGAATGCCATTCACTGTTCTCTTACGGGGAGGCATGATGCTGCAAAACAAATTGTTAGCACATAATAACATAAAGGGTCACACATTGCTCACGCGATACTAGCTAACGAAAGATCTAACAGATCCTCGCCACGTCCTTAGGATTTCTAGTTTCTTTTAATTGCTTGAAACACGTCTCTCTCTGATACCAGTCTGTCGCGACCCCGGACCGGGAATCCGAGATCGGGACATTAGTGAGAAATGATTAATGATGATTATCTACAACAAGAAGATACAACTTATTTAATTTCCCACAGGTGTCCGCGGTGAGGATATCACAACCATCAAGGAATATTTCTTTTTAAGTGCGGAAGCATGTAGCAAATCAAATAGACAACTATCTCTAGTCATGCAAGCATTAACATCAAATATCAAAACTGTATCAGAATGAGCAATGATCTATAGCATGTTTCCCAAAAGTTGTTAAAGTTAGACAAAATATCATTTAGTTACATTTCCAAGAATAGAGGCCAACATAGGCCAATATGAACAAAACAATAACCCAAAAGAATGGTTAATTAGTTCTCCCAAAATGTTACACTTCTCATAGCAGTCTGATGTCTACATGACATCGTCAGCGCGCCACTCAACTAGAGGTTGCGGCTCACCTACCGCCTCCTCTGGCTCCTTCTCAAGCAAACCGGCAACGGGACCTGAGTACCAAAGCAAAGGATCAGACACGGCGGTCTGGCAAGAGAGTGAAAAGATACAACAACATATAATAGATGAAATATCTCGAAAAGCAAGGAAATCTGTTTAAACGAGAACTCTCATAGAGTAGATAAATCACTTGTTAGAAAATAGGTAAATAATGTAAAACCATATAAGGTAACCAAGGAATCGGGAACTAACAAGATGGCAATCACATAAAGCTAAGTCCTCTGTCACTAAAGTGACAACAGTATCACGGGATGTTGATCTCAGTCACACAAGGTGAGGAGAATCAGCGCAAATCATATATACAATATAAATATACGGGACGGGACCACGGTAGCGAACTGGGTATCGGGACGGGACCACGGTATTAGACCGGGTATCGGGATCCAAACTGCAGCTGGCCGGACGGGAGAGGGATCTCCAAGTCGGTGGATCAAACCGACAAGGTATCCAAGCTTAGTGATGCCGACTCATAGGTCAAATAACAAATCGGGACATATGCAAGTAAAACAAGTACAATAAATAAACGAGCAAGACGGGGGTGCTCAAGGGCACACTGTCATTTCATGTCGGGCAATACATTTCGGGACAATTAACTGTTACTAGTGTAACTATCATGCTTTCGGGAAAAACAAATCATATAATACAAATCTTGGAATGAAGTGAAACAACGAACTATAACAATTTCTGTAAAAGTACTGGTTTCAAGTTTTGTTTAAGGTGAATAGGGGTCCCGTATGTCGATTGTAATAATAACTTGGTACTCCTTGAGTTTGAAGACATTCCGGGCTCCTTATTCACTTTGAATTTTCAAAACTTCGAATGACATCCTCGTGATATGGTTTCTTTCTCGAATGGCCTCACACAATGCCTAGTGAATCTCCTTTGATCGACAAACCTCAGCGCTCGAACAAACCGGAGAGTTCGTTCGAGCAAGGAGCTTTTCGAAACCTGGGGAATTTCGGTTACCTGGCGGTCAGCTGTCTGTTAGCCGCCGCTGGGATGGGCGGCTAGCCGCTGGCTGACCGCGATTGGGCTGCAGAAATGCAGCTTACTGGAAAGCTGACCGCCAAGTGCGGTTAGCTGGCGGTTAACCGCCGATGTGTTCGGCGGTTAGCCGCTGGCTAACCGTGGAGCTGACCGAGTTTTCAGGTGGAGAAGTGTGCTCTCTGGAAAAGCAACCGTGACATTTCGGCTACCAGGCGGTTAGCCGCCGGGTGACCGCAGGCTGACCGCCAGGTGCTGGAATCACCCACTTTGTTCAGATTTGAGCCCTTCTCCTCCTCAAAACCATTCTCTCCACTTCCACTTAATCCCTGTAATAATATTGAGCTAAGAGCTCCTCCAGTGCCTCTATCTACACTTTTCCAAAGCCCCATCATATGTTCACTCCATCACTTCTTCCATATCAAGTCTAATACATAGTAAAAAGGAAGGAAACCATTTCACAAACATTCATTTAGGATATACCCAAAAGACAATAAATGCTAAACCAACATGTTTACAAAACATTAAATGAGGCTATCAAGATGCAAAAAGGGCATTTATTTCAACCATAAACACATTAATGAAAGCATGAAATCCATAAATGCTTCACCAAACCATTTGAAACTAAAACACTTCATCATTCACTTGCCTCAAGTCCAAGCTAGCCAAAATCAAGCCTCTACTCACTTCTTAAGCTCACTTCCAAGCTACAATAAAAAAACCTCCAAAACAAACCCTAAAATGGGTCAAACAATGAAATGACAAGGAAACCTTTCAATAATAAAGGTGGAGCTTCTCTAAGGCTATAGGAACACAAATCTAGAAGATGAAGAAGAACACTTACTTGGATGACCTTCAAATGAAGGGAACTAGTTCAAAGAAGATCTCAAGGTTGGGAGATTTCTCCAAAAACGGTATCAAGATTGTCACGCCCCCGAACCGAAACCTCGGGGGCGGGAGATGGGATTAAGGAATAATTGTATTTTACTTCTCCCAGGATCCGCGTGTGTGAAGACAACACATTCTGAATATTTTGCGGAAGCATTTGTGGCGTTGCGACCCGAAGTCCGTGGCCATCGGATTCCGCGTCGCACTCAACCTTTAGCACATAGCTATATACCAAGAATCATATCAGACTGGAGTAACCATCACAATAAATTACAGAGCTGACAGTAACAGGATATTACATTCCCAAATATGTTCAAGTTACAATTATCAACGTACATTAATTAAGAATCCCAAGAAAAAGGCTAATAAAAGCCATACAACAATAAGCTATAAACTACTACCCAAATGTGACGTAGCTCCGATGTCAGACTCAATGTCTACATGACATAGCCGACAAAACAACCTGCAAGGCATGGCTCCACAGCCAACAAAACACTCAACTCGGGGCGAAGAAATCTGAACCTGAGTACCAAAAGTAGTGGGTCAGACACGACGGTCTGGCAGGTGGATGAAAAGATAACAAATATACTAAAGAGTAAAACATATAATAAATCATGCTAATCGATCAAGTGCTGCATATAATTAAACGGGTGCAAAGTCGGGAATCTCGGGGAAAACTTGTATTCATTTCAAGCACGGGTAAAACATGAACATCTAATAAAACATGTGTTCGTTTGCATCATCTATAATCATAGATATTTGACAATCGGGTGTTCGTCTAAAACATGTATAAATATAATGGTTTGACAAAACAAACGTTCATTTGAAACTTAAGTAAAAACACAAGTATACAACAAATCGGGTATCCATAGAAGTCTGGCAAAACCAAAGTCCATTCATCCACTTGCCTTTGACTCTAATCAAGCAAACCAAGCTCCTAATCCCTTCTCAAGCTCAAGATCCACAATCTCTACAAAAACCCCCAAAACAAACCCTAAAATGGGTTAAACAAAGGAAGACAATGAATGGGCTCAAATCAAACTAAGAAATAGAGCCTAAGGGAAAGCCATAGCACATACAAGGAAAATGGGAAGGATTCTTTACCTCTAAGGCCATGAATGAACAAGAAGAAGCTTGCAATAGGGGCTGCCCACCTTGGTTTCCCACAAAAATGGTGTCAAACAAGAGAGGAGATGAAGGAGAGGAAGTTGCCGGAGTTTCCTCTTCGGATTGGTGGCTCGGAGGCTCCATTAGAGCAAGAGAAATGGAAGAAATGGAGAAGAGGGCTGCTGGCACTGTAGCTGGGAAGTTTCAGTCGATGGAATGGAGAAATGAGGGAGAAAGGGAGTGGAGAGACCTCTTATAACATGGGTGGGTGTGGGTCCTACTTCACTTAACACTTGCCAAGGGTAAAACATCTCTTTGTGGGCCTCGTATGCGATCGACGAAGGAGAGAAAGATGTTTCTCAAAAAATCTAGTTTCCAAAAAGTATTACTTTGGCATGGTTCTGGGATCTCGAAATTTGGGTCCAGATTTGGTGTGAAAAGACTGTTTTGCCCTCAAGGCCAAGAAATCGGGTTTTGGGTTCTCAAATGGATACGAGATCAACATGAAAGTTGTAGGATTCCTCAAGATGAATGCAACGGGCCAAAAACACACAACGAAACAAATCGGGAAAATCTCACAAGAAAATGCAAAGCAGAAAAGGGAACCCCCAAAGGGCCCCACAAGCTACCAAAGCACTCAAAAGCCCAAAACTAGAAGAAAACTCATTCTAGCTCACAAACTCAACCCAAAACTACTAATCCCACTAAAAGAACTAATCCACAAATAAAACAACACTAATCCAAGAGATTAGGGGTCGGGTTCTCACATCCTCCCCCCCTTAGAACATTTGGTCATCCAAATGAACTAAACAACTCAAAACAAGTGGGGACATTAATCCCACACTTCGAAAAGAAAACCTCAAACGACTACTCCAACTGGTCCTCTCAGAAGCACTGGACTCACTGGGTCATCATCGCGGTAGAACTCCTCGGTCAACCATCAACAGTTGTCAGACATTCCACCAATGGCTCAAATCTGTTACTGCTCTACAAATCTGGCTGCTCAAGGAATTTGTCATCTCTGACTCCTTCTAAGTTCCACCAAGTCTCTCGCTTCTAGCCATTCTGGTGCCGAAAATTCTTGGAACAATTTGTCGACTTCATCACAACTGTCGAAACTAGAGTCTCCTAACAATTGCACAATCTTCAATGTGAACTCTTGCTGGCTCTAACTATTTCTGCTCGGTGCTTTCGATCCATTTCGCAGCAATCCGTCTCTGACACAATCATGTTTGTCCTTTCACCATTCTTCAACATTTGAAGTTCTAACTGTTTCTGTCCGTTGCTCTTGATCCACTGCACAATAGTCGGTCTCTGCTAGTCTTAGACATGCCTTTACCTTGAAATATTGTCTTATCCTTCTATCTGTCCTTGGCTTCGGAAAATTGGTGACGTTTAGTACTACCAGATATCTCTTACTTTAGGCAATGTCGTCCAGTCCTCTGTACTCTTCTGTCATCTCTGTCAAGTTGTCAAAATTAGGTCTCCTGCCAATGCACAATCTTCGAGGTGAATGACTTGGAAATCTGTCACTCCTTCATATGCCAAGCTGATCCAATCAAATATTTGAACGGTTCTCTGAACACTTCAATCATCTATATCTGCTCGTTGTAAACACAATGTTCACAGCTCTGTAGGTTTCCAACTCTGACTAGACCCGTCAACACTTTAACTGTCATGCTACTCCACTTGTCCAAACTTCGTGAGGTGTGCTTCTGTCAATTCATTCTCCTCTGAATCCTTCAACTGTCATTGTCCATAGGTGATGATTTTTCTGCTCGTATCTGTACTCTGCCTCAAACTGATGTTCTACAAGTCGGTAAAGTCCACTAAATCTTCTCTATCATGTGATCAAGTAACAATCAATTCCACATATAACTCTCTACACTGCTGCTGAAAACTAATTTCCTATGCTTTTAACCATCCACTGACACATCCTGCTGAGTTGACTCACCATCATAACTACAACTGTTAAACATCCTCAAACAATTCTTCGTCACAAGCTCATCAATACTCAAGAAATTTCTAACTTTTCACATCTTTTGAAGCTGCACCACTGAAAATTCACCTCAAACCTCATAAAGTCCATCACTTCTTCGGCTTATGGAGTCTTCTGACTTAGGAAAATAATCCAAGTTTATCCAAAAATCCGCACTTACTTGCCTAATGAATCCTCTGAAGGTACATGATCAGCTGTAATTGGGTCTCCATATGCTGCTCACATTCCTAGCTGACGAACCATTGGTCACAAATTCCTTCTCTAGCTCCATCTGTGACATCCAAAAGCTGAAAACTCTGCCAAAGTCCTTCGAGAAACACACGCTAGGTCCACCAAAACTCTGACTCTCTGGCGGGAAAACAAAGAAAAGGAACTAAATGTGGGTGCGGAGACACTAAATTCTCCCCCACTAGAAAAGAATTTGGTCCCCCAAATTCACCAACAACAAGAACAAGAAAAGGAGACAAAAAAGTCTCCCCCACTAGAAGAAAAACAGGCACAAACTCACAAAAACAACAACTAGGGAAAAGAAAACGAGTCCTCACCACACGTCTTAAGGTTCCTAGAGTGTTTTATTTCCTAGAAACCTGCCCGCTCTGATACCAGTCTGTCACGCCCCCGAACCGAAACCTCGGGGGCGGGAGATGGGATTAAGGAATAATTGTATTTTACTTCTCCCAGGATCCGCGTGTGTGAAGACAACACATTCTGAATATTTTGCGGAAGCATTTGTGGCGTTGCGACCCGAAGTCCGTGGCCATCGGATTCCGCGTCGCACTCAACCTTTAGCACATAGCTATATACCAAGAATCATATCAGACTGGAGTAACCATCACAATAAATTACAGAGCTGACAGTAACAGGATATTACATTCCCAAATATGTTCAAGTTACAATTATCAACGTACATTAATTAAGAATCCCAAGAAAAAGGCTAATAAAAGCCATACAACAATAAGCTATAAACTACTACCCAAATGTGACGTAGCTCCGATGTCAGACTCAATGTCTACATGACATAGCCGACAAAACAACCTGCAAGGCATGGCTCCACAGCCAACAAAACACTCAACTCGGGGCGAAGAAATCTGAACCTGAGTACCAAAAGTAGTGGGTCAGACACGACGGTCTGGCAGGTGGATGAAAAGATAACAAATATACTAAAGAGTAAAACATATAATAAATCATGCTAATCGATCAAGTGCTGCATATAATTAAACGGGTGCAAAGTCGGGAATCTCGGGGAAAACTTGTATTCATTTCAAGCACGGGTAAAACATGAACATCTAATAAAACATGTGTTCGTTTGCATCATCTATAATCATAGATATTTGACAATCGGGTGTTCGTCTAAAACATGTATAAATATAGTGGTTTGACAAAACAAACGTTCATTTGAAACTTAAGTAAAAACACAAGTATACAACAAATCGGGTATCCATAGAAGTCTGGCAAAACCAAAGTCCATTCATCCACTTGCCTTTGACTCTAATCAAGCAAACCAAGCTCCTAATCCCTTCTCAAGCTCAAGATCCACAATCTCTACAAAAACCCCCAAAACAAACCCTAAAATGGGTTAAACAAAGGAAGACAATGAATGGGCTCAAATCAAACTAAGAAATAGAGCCTAAGGGAAAGCCATAGCACATACAAGGAAAATGGGAAGGATTCTTTACCTCTAAGGCCATCAATGAACAAGAAGAAGCTTGCAATAGGGGCTGCCCACCTTGGTTTCCCACAAAAATGGTGTCAAACAAGAGAGGAGATGAAGGAGAGGAAGTTGCCGGAGTTTCCTCTTCGGATTGGTGGCTCGGAGGCTCCATTAGAGCAAGAGAAATGGAAGAAATGGAGAAGAGGGCTGCTGGCACTGTAGCTGGGAAGTTTCAGTCGATGGAATGGAGAAATGAGGGAGAAAGGGAGTGGAGAGACCTCTTATAACATGGGTGGGTGTGGGTCCTACTTCACTTAACACTTGCCAAGGGTAAAACATCTCTTTGTGGGCCTCGGATGCGATCGACGAAGGAGAGAAAGATGTTTCTCAAAAAATCTAGTTTCCAAAAAGTATTACTTTGGCATGGTTCTGGGATCTCGAAATTTGGGTCCAGATTTGGTGTGAAAAGACTGTTTTGCCCTCAAGGCCAAGAAATCGGGTTTTGAGTTCTCAAATGGATACGAGATCAACATGAAAGTTGTAGGATTCCTCAAGATGAATGCAACGGGCCAAAAACACACAACGAAACAAATCGGGAAAATCTCACAAGAAAATGCAAAGCAGAAAAGGGAACCCCCAAAGGGCCCCACAAGCTACCAAAGCACTCAAAAGCCCAAAACTAGAAGAAAACTCATTCTAGCTCACAAACTCAACCCAAAACTACTAATCCCACTAAAAGAACTAATCCACAAATAAAACAACACTAATCCAAGAGATTAGGGGTCGGGTTCTCACAAAGATGAAGCTTGCAAGGTGGGGAAGAGGTTGATGATCTCCATTTCGAGTTTGGTGCAAGATTGATGAGGATTGGAGAAGGAGAAGCAAGAAGAAGAAAGGAAAGTTGCTAGAAAACCCTAGGTCTCTTTGTTGTGCTGGAAAATGAAAATGGATAAGGAAGGGGAAGGGTCTCCTTTGTTAACAATGAGAGGTTGGGTCCCACAACTTAAGGAACTAGTTTGGCTGAAATCATCTATTTCGGTACCTCGGACGAAGTCGACGAAGAAGGAAGAAATGATCGTCGAAATATCTAGTTTCCAAAAAGTATATGTTTCGCGGGTTTCGGGAATATCAAGTTTTGGGTACAGATTTGGTGTGCAATGACTGTTTTACCCTCAAGGCTATGAAATCGGGTTTCGGGATCTCAAACGGGGACGGGATCAACATGAAAGTTGTAGGGATCATCAAAATGAGTAAAACGAGATTAAAATCATGAATGTAAAAACCTCTGATAAATCCTCAAACATATGCAATGTCATGAAAAGGAACCCCCAAAGGGCCCTACTAACACAAGGCAAATCAAAATCCCCAAAACTATATCAAAAGCTATTACAAACCCAACTTAGCCAAAAACACTAATCAAGCTTAGCACTAACACGCAACTCAATTAGCACTAATCGGGTTCACTCGGGTCGGGGTCTTACAATAACTTGTTAGAGAGCTTTTCTTCTAAGATTCTATCTGTTTGACAAGTTCCCCTTTGTTATACCATGTTGTCATGACTATTAGAGTTGGCACACTCAGCTTCGATCCCTCAAGGCTAGGCCAAGCCGAGTGTGGGTTTATTGAACTCACTGCAGTGTAGTATTATATTTGAGATGACCCGAAGCTCACCTCAATACACTGTACCTCTTGTTAATTCACCTCAATACAGTGTACCCCTTGTTCGCTTCCACGATCATGCTGGAATCATCGTTGGGAGAATATAGCGATGTGGTTTGCCGTTTAATTTGGATCTATGTGAGAAGCCTCCTCCCATGGTCACGTTGGAGTCACTGTGATGTCAGTAGCTGATTAATTGATTATTTACAGTTTTGTTTGTTATGAACCCATTCTTATATCATGATTCAGGCATGATAAGCTTAGTTTAGACTTTATTCGCTTTCATAATTTATTTTGATCACATTGATGTTGTCATTATCTATCTATCTTTGGGCTAAGTCTACACTTGGTGACGAGAACATGACTTATTTAACTTGAAATTGACTTGAAACTTCACTAGAAATTGACCCACGTGTCTAGTAATTGATT
This sequence comes from Cinnamomum chago, assembly GCA_038049695.1. NCBI lineage: Eukaryota > Viridiplantae > Streptophyta > Magnoliopsida > Laurales > Lauraceae > Cinnamomum > Cinnamomum chago. The sequence continues at coordinate 55,848,897 of CP142451.1, forward strand.
TATTTTAACTGGAGCCTTTGATTATGTTAAGACGAGCATTGTCTGCAAATGTCAATATATAATCATGTCTCATAACCTCCTGAGCTGATGAACATATGACTCCTACATTTGGTACATGATTTTTCCTTATTTTTTGGCCCGGCTTAGCCTTTTCTGTCGATCTCATTTTTATATTACATCTTAAAAACGTATATACTATATCTCTTTTTTCTGGCATACATGTAGTCTCCTAATTTGTGGTTAGGATCGTTCAACGTGCATTTTTTTCATAAAAGCTAATAAACTCCAACGAGTGTAAGTTTCTCCTATTCATGATCCTCCGAACTATTCAATATCTCTTAAATATGATAAGTGTGAGTGCCTAAAAATTACGGACTTAGATTAGGTGAGTGTGAAACTCATAGTAATGTTGTTTAAGCTTCTTTGGGGAGGGTGGATCGCCTTAGAACCTGAAAGGGAAGGAAAAATAGAAATCAGAGACCCTGACTGCCATCAGCCGAACTGTTATCACTGAACAGAGGATAGAGAAAAGAGGCAAGTATGCTAGCATAAGATACTATCTTGCGTGGCGTGCTGTAACGCGCTGCAATGTGTGATATCGTGTAGTAAGGCCTTCTCTTGCGTACCTGAGAAGGAATTTTTATCCATGTATATGTAGAGGTTTTCACCTGGCGTTCCCTTAATGGGGGTAGGTGGAGTACTGTCTGGTTGAATCAAGAGATGACCACTTGCATCAATGTGGATGTGATTGATAAAGACGACACATGAACATTATCCAGCGCATGTCTTGTCTGCCAACACGTTCTTTAACGCAGCTGTAACTTTGTAGAAGTACAATTATGGTTTAGTACTCATCTCTTGTGGATGTACCGAGCCGGAGATGATACCGAGACCAGATTCGGACGCAGCCTAGCACTATTACCGAGGTGCCTTATACCGAGATCAAGATGAGCATAGTCGGTACTCTTGCCGAGGCTAACTCAAGCTTGGCGCTAGCTGGCATTGTCTGCCGAGCTGAGATGAGATGCCTAACGGGTAGTGTTACCAGGCTAGATGAATCTTGGCAATATTACCGAACTTGGACACCGAGATCGGGATGAGCTAACCCGGTACTACTATCGAGACTAGCGTAATCCTACTCTTAGGAAAACACCCCGCACAATTGCCCCTAGCTCGTGACCTCTTGGAGTTCTCCAACTTTTTTGAGGTCGAGAACTAAGTATCGTGTTGGGAGAGTGAGATATCAGTTTGAATTTCATCTCGGTGTTCGCTGATGACATCTGATCTTTATCTTGAAGTTTGTTTCTCTACCCGAGACATTAAATAGCACATCGGAGATGCTTCGTCCGCCCGAGGTGATTAATATTGGGTTGGTGACACTTTATCTGCTCGAGACAATAAATAGCACACTGTTGTTTTGCCATCTCAAGGCACTTAATAGAGCGTCTGGATCTCAGTGGGAGATGAACTGGCAGTGCCACGTGTTTCCATCTGGTTGGTCGTTCAGCGAATTCGAAGCGACGCATGCCTTCAGGAATTTAAACAGACGTCATTCTCTCTATAAATAGGGTTTTTCCTCCTTCGTCTCTTCACTTTTAGCATTTCATCATAGAGAGTTCTACTGCAAGAGAGAAGAAAACCCTGCCGGGGCCCTTCTGGAACCCTGACTTAGCGAACCAAGTGTGGAGATTGTCTCCGTCTTTTCCCTGTGAGTCTTCTTCCTCATTCCTTTCTTTGCGCACCACCTTTCTTCTGTTTTGGGGTTCTGCTTTTGCCTTTTCTAGTTTCTCCATCTGTTAGGAAATGGGGATCTTATAGGAGTTGGGCAGACACCCCTGAGGCCATGGCTGGTTTCAAGGAGATGTATGGGATCCCAAAGGACATCCCAACCAAACTAGATAACCCGAAGAACCTCTTCGAGGGTTATTCCTTCCAGGATGGCTGCATGCCATTCCCGTTAGTTTCAATAATAGAGTGAGGGATTCGGTTCCCCGTCCACCCTCTCCTTAGGGCCTACTTGGCGACATGGCACCTCGGCCCATGCCAACTGATGCCCAATGGTTACAAGGTAATAATGGGCGTCGTCGAGCTCAATAAGATTTTGGGTACTAACCTCGGTGTCCACGACATCGAGGACGTATATGACCTTAGTAAGACCGCGGGGGACGGTCATAGTTATTACCTCTGGGGGAAGCTGAAGTTGGAGCCCTTCGTCCACGACCTGGAGGTCTCAAACAGACATGCCAGGGACGATCGTCTGCTCTTCTTTGGCAACTAGGAGTTCGGCAAAAAAGAGACCAAGGCGAAGAAATTGTACTGGATTCCTCGACACTTTGGGGTTCCTCCAAGTAATTATCAAGCTCAGAATGCTTTTGTTTTCTTCCTTCTTTTGTTCTGCCGAGCTGATGTTATCTTTTGTCGTGCAGAGATCAGCCAGAGGAAGCTGGGGGCTGAGCGGGCCAGCTGGAAGAAGAACAACGGCTGGTTGAGACTCATGTGCGAGTATCAAGGCCACCACGGGCGAGCTACCTGGTCCTTTCTCGGATACGAGCCAAGGTAGCATACATACATTAAGAGGAAGGAGCTCGAGCCCGCCAGCTCGGAGGCTGCCGATTTGGCCCAGCCCGTTGAGAACTATTCGCCCCCCTCCAACCGAGTGGAAGAAAGGAGAGAGGAGATGGAGAAAAGACGCCCTCTCTTGAAGGTGAAAGACCTGGGGGTGAAACTTTTTGGAGGTCGAGCTCCTTCCACCTCTAGACCTCGGGGAGCGCCGGGGTTCCTGCTGCTGTTGACAGTAAAATGTCACTTTACCTCTTCAACATCAAGAAGCCACATGGAGCTGCATCCTACTACAAATAGGCAATGCTTCTTCAAGCATCAGATCTTGTCAGAATCAAACAAAAACTGCAAGATCCTCCAAGACAGCCATAAGAGTGGTTCACATGAAGTTTCGGGTCATTCCAACGTCATTTGACCCTACTTCACTCCTCCGGCAACTGAATAGACGCTCCTGGCGGCGACGGCATCAAAGACATCAAAACTTCGATAAGAGCCTACTGATGATCTCAAAATACCTCCAAACGGCTCCATGTCAAATTTCTAGTCAAACCAACAACGTTTGATCCTCCATCAACCCTTGAACAGTAAAATCAAGCCTCTGGCAGCGAGAACCACCGAGGCCATCACTCATCAAACAAAGCACATAAATGGATTCAACATGCTTCAAAAGGGTTGCACATCAAATTTCAGGTCATTCCGACAACGTTTGACCCGACTTTGACGCTCCGAAACAAAATCAAGGCTACTGGCGGCAGAGCACCCTAGGACCATGACATCCAAATCGGAGCCAACGGATCATCTCAAAATGACTCCAATAGGCTCCCTGGCAAATTTTAAGTCAATCGGACCTCAGTTGACCGCACATCAACGCGCGGCGTCTTCCCCGCGGTGAAATCAAGCCTACTGGTGACTGGACCCCAAACGGCTTCAAAACTAAAGAAAAAGCCTATGGGTGATCCTATCTACTGCTCAGGAGGCTTCACCTCCAATTTCAGGTCATTCCGACATCGTTTAACCTAGTTTCGACTCTTGACGGAAAATCGGCTACAAAGTCTTCGACTTTTCCAAAAAATAGGAAACTTTGTGCTCCGATTTACATGGCTTCTCGTCAGGTTTTCTTCAGGAAAATAATAAATGAGGAGAAATGTCAAGAAAAATGCAGTAGAAAACGGCGGCGAAAAAGACCAAAAAACAGTCGAGAAACGACGACCAAAAGGGGACCAATCCCCATGGTCGCCGCCGGCGACCATGGAAATCCGGGTCACCGGATTTGTCGCCGAGAGACCCGTTTTCCGCCCTTTCTCGAGTTTTGGAAGTTCCAAGATCATCATTAATCATCCCAAGATCGCCAACCGGCTAACCAAGAAAGTGCACTTTATGTCCAATTGATCGAGAAATCGACAAGACAGATGTCACCAGCCCGCCAGTATCAACCAATGTCTAAAGTTGCATCGCCATTCGACATCAAACAACATACGGATCCTTCAGCGATCATCACAAGAAGAATTCCAAAAGACGCGGCGTGGCCTGCGACTCTTCAAATGCCCTAGCGACCACTTAATGTCATTAATTAACCCGTTTTACGACAACTTAATGCGGTCATTAACCCATTATTTTGGATGGCCCAATCAAAACAAGCAAATGGGAGTTACAAATCCAAGCAATCATGGCATTAAAACCATGAAACTCCCCTCATCATGGAGATTAAAGGCAATTAAATGCCCATCATCTCCCACCGGCCAATCATAAGCCAAGAAATAAAAAGTTGTAACTCCTCTCATCATGAAGCTTCAATGCCATCAATGCCCATAAACCCACATTATGGCCACCAAAAGCCTATAAAAGGAGGGTCATTCCAACAAGAAAGGGGCTACACATACACATACAACCCTTGGACACATCTCTGATCTTCGAATCTCCTATCCGTCCCGGAAGAAGCCAAGAAAACTCTGAAGAATTCTCAAAGAAACTCGGCCACTCTGTTGCGGAAGAGACACCACAAGGTGATTGAAGTCCCTTGGGGGGGGCCACCCCCCCAAGGTCACCTCTCTCCTTCTATCCAACATGGCTCTTCAGTCTGTTTTCTCAGTTTTTCATTGGATATAGAACCTTCTCTTGGTCTTTATCCTCTAAAAAACTAAGGTCCAAGTGTCACGCCCCCGAACCGAAACCTCGGGGGCGGGAGATGGGATTAAGCATAAAATATATTTTACTTCTCCCAAGATCCGCGTGTGTGAAGACAACACATTCTGAATATTTTGCGGAAGCATTTGTGGCGTTGCGACCCGAAGTCCGTGGCCATCGGATTCCGCGTCGCACTCAACCTTTAGCCCATAGCTATTATATCAAGAATCATATCAGACTGGAGTAACCATCACAATAATTTACAGAGCTGACAGTAACAGGATATTACATTCCCAAATATATTCAAGTTACAATTATCAATGTACATTAATTAAGAATCCCAAGAAAAGGCTAATAAAAGCCATACAACAAGAAGCTATAAACCACTACCCAAATGTGACGTAGCTCCGATGTCAGACTCAATGTCTACATGACATAGCCGACAAAACAACCTGCAAGGCATGGCTCCAAAGCCAACAAAACACTCAACTCGGGGCGAAGAAATCTGAACCTGAGTACCAAAAGTAGTGGGTCAGACACGACGGTCTGGCAGGTGGATGAAAAGATCACAAATATACTAAAGAGTAAAACATATAATAAATCATGCTAATCGATCAAGTACTGCATATAATTAAACGGGTGCAAAGTCGGGAATCTCGGGGAAAACTTGTATTCATTTCAAGCACGGGTAAAACATGAACATCTAATAAAACATGTATTCATTTACATCATCTAAAATCATAGATATTTGACAATCGGGTATTCGTCTAAAACATGTATAAATATAGCGGTATGGCAAAACAACGTTCATTTGAAACTTAAGTAAAAACACAAGTATACAACAAACCAGGTATTCATAGCAGTCTAGCAAAAACCAATGTCCCTTTGAAACATATGTGAAAATACGGATATTTAACAAACCGGGTGTTCATTTAAAACAAGTGTAACCCAAGAAATCTGGCAAGACTAATGTTCGTTTAAACCTATTCCAAGATATGGATATTTAAACAAATCGGGTATCATGTAGAATAGGTATAAACATAGGAATCTGGCAAAACAAGTGTCATCAAAAATATATTTCAAACCATGGATATTGACAAATCGGGTAATCGTTTAAAACGTGTATAAACATGGGAATCTCACAAGTCAAATGTCATTTAAAACAAAGCACGGATATTTAACAATTCGGGTTTTCATTTAAGACATGTGAAATCATATAAATCTAGCAAAAGCCATCGATCGTTAGAAACATATGTAAAAGCACGGGTATTCACCCAACCGACATTCATGTAAAACATGTACGTGTGCAAAGGACATAAAACAATATAATAGTGACTGAATTTACAATAGAGAGCATTAACACTTATCTAAATAACAACTTTCATAAAAGCAATGAATCATTTAACTGAAAACAAGTAAGCAATATAAACCATGTCGGGTGTCCAAGGAATCGGGAACTGGCAAGATGGCAACCACACGAAGCTAAGTCCTCTATCACTAAAGCGATAGAGCAATAACTAGGCCCTGATCTCAGTCACTCGAGGTGAGGAGGAGCAGGGGATCTCATATCAATACATATACATATACTAGGCCCAGGTCTCAGTCACTCGAGGTGAGGAGAAACAGGGGATCTCATGAATGCATATACATATACTATACGGGACCACGGTAGCGAGCCGGGCATCGGGGACCACAGTAGCAATCTGCGGTATCGGGACAAGGCCACGGTAATAACCGGGTATCGGGACGGGACCACGGTAGTAACCGGGTATCGGGATCCAAGCTGCAGCTGGCGGGACGGGAGGGGGATCTCCAAGTCGGTTGATCAGACCAACAGGGTTATCCAAGCTTAGTGGTGCCGACTCATAGGTTAAAACCAATCGAGACAATACAAGTAAATCAAGTACAAATGCATAATCAAACGGGCAAGACGGGGGTGCTCAAGGGCACACTGACATATCATATCGGGCAATACATTTCGAGACAATAACTGTTACTAAAGTAACTCCAATGCTTTCGGGGAAACAAGTAAATCAAGTACAATAAATAAACGGGTAAAACGGGGTGCTCAAGGGCACACTTTCATTTCATATCATGTGATGCAAATCTCGGGAAATGAGGAAATATAATGCACTATACCATTTCGGGAAGAATATTGATTGCAAGATCTACTTAAGTGAATAGGGGTCCCGTATGTCGATTATGATAATTACTTGGTACTCCTTGAGTTTGAAGACATTCCGGGCTCCTTATGCACTTTTACTATTTTCACAACTTAAAATGAGCTTACGGGTAGTACTAGATTCCATACTAGGAAAAATCAAGGTTATAGACGGTCCATCCTAGGCATGACGTTAATTCGGAAACATCGACCAACCTATTCAGTCATCGAAAGGAATGGAATTCGCGATAACCAAGGCAAAAGACTTATATTTGGATATAAAGGAGTTATCGCGTCATTCCATCCCGTTCAAGATTGAAACGGATTGAACTTCGATGCCACTAAACTAACCGTGAGAAGCGTCGGCACAAGACATCTCACCCATAGTCCAATTAGTCCAAAAAGGGTAGCCAAGGTCCCACCTAGCACTAAGGAAAAAAATAAAAATCTCAAAATCCACCGGACTCAAACTGAGTCCACCGATCGATCGGACCGATCGGCCAAAATTTTCTGAACAGGTACCGATCGATCGGTCGAAATTTCTACACAGGGCCCGATCGATCGGTCCAAAAACCCTTACAGTTACTGACAGACCGATCGATCGGTCTGCACGTCCGATCGATCGGTCCTGGGCGCAGTGCAGGTCCGGGACTTCTGATTTTTCTCTTTTTCTTTCCTTTCCTTCCAACATATAATCAATCACATAAGACTATAAACAAGGGGGCTTAAACACATGTTTCCAAGACATTAAAATGAGCTAAAGAGCTCCTCATTTCAAGTTCCTCCATTTCCATCCTTTCCATCTATTCCATCCACAATAAAACTCAAAGTGGAGAAAACTCATTCATGTGAAACCATTTGAAATTCTTGACAATAGGATGCATGCACTTTCAAGAGCTTAACAAGAAAGAATAACTCATCAATAGCACATCTCATAATCAATATTTATCATATCAAAAACAACTATTAAAATTACCAAAACCATCAATGAAATCAAGATTTTCACCAAAACATGTTAATAATCAAAACGATCCAATCAACCACTTGCCTTTGACTCTAATCAAGAAAATCAAGCTCCTAATCACCTCTCAAGCTCAAGATCCACAATCTCTACAAAAACCCCCAAAACAACCCTCAAATGGGTTAAACAATGAAATGACAATGAAACTTTCCAAAAATCAAGGTGGAGCTTCTCTAAGGCTAGAAGATTACAAATCTAGAAGATGGGAAGAATCACTTACTTGGATGACTTTCAAATGAGAAGAACAAGCTCAAGGGAAGTCTTGTGATGGAGGGTTCTCTTCACAAATGGTACCAATGGAAAGCTTGCAAGATGAGGAAGAAGAAGACGGTCTCCATTTCGAGTTTGGTGAACTATTGGTGTGGCTTGGAGATGAAGAAGCAAGAAGAGGAAGAGAGCACAAGGAACCCTAGGCTCAATAGTTGCTGATTTGTGCTGGAAATGAAGATGGGGAAGAAGGGAGGTGGGTTCTCTTATAGCAAGTGAGAAGGGGTCCCACAACTTAAGGGACTTGGGTGGCTGAAATCATCTAATTCGGGACCTCGGATGGATTCGACGAAGAAGGAAGAAATGATCGTCGAAATATCTAGTTTCCAAAAAGTGTATGTTTCACGGATTTCGAGAATATCGAGTTTTGGGTACAGATTTGGTGTGAAAAGACTGTTTTGCCCTCAAGGCCAAGAAATCGGGTTTTGGTTTCTCAAATGGATACGAGATCAACATGAAAGTTGTAGGATTCCTCAAGATGAATGCAACGGGCCAAAAACACGATACGAAACAAATCGGGAAAATCTCACAAGAAAAGCAAAGCCGAAAAAGGGAACCCCCAAAGGGCCCCACAAGTTGCCAAAGCACTCAAAAGCCCAAAACTAGAAGAAAACTTAATCTAGCTCACAAACTCAACCCAACAATACTAATCCCACTAAAAGAACTAATCCACAAATAAAACAACACTAATCCAAGAGATTAGGGGTCGGGTTCTCACACCAAGCCAAGCCAAAGAATCAAAGCATCAAGCATTCTCATCTGAAGGACGATGGCGAAGTCCATACATGACTTGCTACCGTCAATTTGAACGATTCCCCACAATCTCCTGAGAAGTCAGATACCTTTTCTTACTTTTCTTTGTATTTTGTATTATTTGTAAAGAGACAAAAAAATTCACATTTCTTGTCTTTCTTCATTGATAAGATTTGTAAACCGCCTTTCACGGCATAAATCGCCTTCTACGGCTCAAAACCGCCTTCTACGGCACAAAAATCGCCTTTCACGGCAAACAAAATGAAATCGCCTCTGACGACATTTTAAAAAAATTGTCTCTTTTTAAAAATATATGTGCAACGGAAAGTTAGAAAAAAGAATTGATTTCCTTTCTACTTGCGAATGTGAATCTTCAGATCACCATTTCAAATTCCAAGTAGAACAGAAAATCTGGCTTACCCATACCAAAAATGTTGTTGACCTCGCTTTTCCTCCTTCGCCATGCTCCCAGCAGCCCCAGGGGTGGGAAGGAGAGGACGAAAAGTCGGAGCCCACATCAAGTTGGCACACCCGGTGGGACTCGTTCATTTGAGAACACGATGCTTGAATTCTTAGGCTCCGTTCTAGTTGGAGGCCTGTGTTGGATCATGCATCCAAAAAACAACCTGAGATGGGATTTTTGGAAATTTCTACCTTTGAACTTGTTTCCATTCTTTCTCATTTCAAAAAAAAAAAAGAAATACGATTTCTCTTTTATGGATTCAAATTTGAGAAAGTTGGGTTCTCTCCTTTTCGGGTTTAGCGCTAGCAGAAATGTTTGAGCCTTTATTCGGATTGGAACACCATTCGTTCTCTTTGATGAGTCCGATAGGGACTTTAAAAAAAAAACTCTTTAAAAAAAATTTCAAAAAAAAATCTTTTTTTTTATTCAAATTTGAGAAAGTTTGGTTTCTTCCTTTTCAGGTTTAGTGCTCGTAGAAATGTTTAAGCCTTTATTCAGATTGGAACACCATTTCGTTCTCTTTGATGAATCCATTATAAATTTTTAAAAAAAATCAAAAAAAAAATTCAAACCCCACTAAGGTTGCACCAATTGTGTTCTTTGCCAAAGTGGATCTAAGAAAAGCCTTGTCTAGAGTGTGGAGGCAGCTAGTCTGTTCGAGGCAAGCAAGGGTCCTTCAAATGGGTTCATTAAGTAATCCTACCCTTACCTGGGGACCTAATCTATTTACTAAGGTTTCATAAGACTGAATTGGAGACCTATGTGTACTCTTCAAAAAACTTCAAAAAAAATTCTTCAAAAAATAAAAAACTTTCATCACATTTGAGTTCAAATTTGAGAACTTTGGTTTCTTCCTTTTCGAGTTTAGTGCTCGCAGAAATGTTTGAGCCTTTATTCAGATTGGAACACCATTTGCTCTCTCTGATGAATTCAATTTTGATAAAAAAAATATAAAAAAAAACTCCGTCATTTTGAATTCATATTTGAGAAATCTTGGTTCTCTCCTTTTCGGATTAGTGCTCGCAGAAATGTTTGAGCCTATGTTCGGATTGGAACACCACTTGCTCTCTTTGATGAATTATTCAATCTTGACCTTTCAAAAAAAAAACCTCCGTCACTTTTGGGTTCAAACTCGAGAAATTCCAATCCCTTCCCGTTCGGACTAAGTGCTCGTAGAAATGTTTGAGCCTTGTTCGGATTGGAATATCATTTGCTCTCCTTTATGAATCCAATCTTGACCTTTCAAAAATCCCATCTCATGTCCCTTCCAAGGATGCGATTTACAACATTTGTGCCTAGCGGTGCTAGCACCCCCTTTCGGGTCTCTGTATTCGCAACCGACACATTTGTATCTCCAACCATATATCATCTTACCTCGAGTGAGCCTTGCTTCTCGGTAATTTGAATTAAGGTTCACAATTGCTTCTAGCAGTCACTGGAACGCTCGCCCTGAGCCTACCATACTTGCATTTAGAACAATTCTACCCTGTATGGCTTTTTGCCTCTTTCATCTTGCTTGGGCTGGGCCATGTCCCCTCGAGCGATTTGAAAAGATGAAATTATAGTTACTTTCCATTTATGATCACTACATTCTTGTGACTACTAATGGATCTGGTCTTGTTTCAGAAGTTTTCCAAACTAACAATGGCAGCTTCATTGACCACCACTTTCGATGAGAACAAGTACCAACTCCTGCTTCAATAAAAGCAAAACAAGCGCACCCACAAGCGCCCTAGCAGCTGCCGAAGCAACATCTCCCTCGGCAACTCTCAAACCGGGTCGACCTCTACTCCCTGGACCATCGTCTTCGGGTCACTGGGACCATTCCCACTTCCCGCGGAAGAAACTGCACCTGCCAAGCAGTAGAAAACCGCCCTTGAAAATGTCGATGCTCCAACACCAAGGGCAGCAATCAAGAAACCTGAAGCCCGTGGCACTCCCACAAAGCCTCAACCTCCAAGAAACCAAGTTTGCTCCAGGACCTTGTCCCTAAGACCTTCCTCAAAACAAAGGAGGTCTCAAACATCTATAAAGCCAGCATACATGGCCCCTCTCAAGGAGAACCGGTTCTACCCTCTCTCTCACATGAAAGAAAAGAAACCTACCCTCCATCAAACAAAAAAAATCAACTCAGCATGAGCCGACTTGCTCCTACAAGCCCAAAATCAAGTCATGCATCACCAGGCCACCGCAAGAACCTGTTAAGGCCTACACTCTTGCGAGTTGACCCTTCATCTCAACAGGGGCCGAACATGAAAAATTCAAAGCCTCACTGCGACAGGCAAAGGACCGCGTCCAGATCCTGTCCATGCCCAACTTCAAAGAAGACAAGCTCGGCTGCTGCGCACAGGGGACTGTATCCTTCATTGTCAGAGCACAGCCAGAGCTGACTGAAGCTCAAATTGCTCATCGTATGCGTCGCTGTGCGGCATATCGACAAAAGAGACTAGAGAAGCAAAGAACCCAGCATTCTACCCTTCAAGTCTTTAAAAAATGGGTCGAAAAAGAAAGACCCGACCAAGCTGTCACTATCTATATGGTTGGTAAAACAAGAAAATGCCAGAAGTCAGCAACCAAAAGTCATGTTAGATGATCGGTGACTCGCAGCGTCTCCCAAACACGAAGACATCAAGAGGATTCTCCCTCTCCTTCAAGCCAAGGACATCGGAGTAACCATTCCTCCGACTCTTCATCCAAAAGAATGAGCTCCAGCTCAGTCACCAAGACAATATCACTCTCGAAGAATGAACGTCCTGGTTACAAATGCTAAGCAACCTCCACAGCATGATGACGTAACAGCACGCATCTAGCAGTTGGAGCAAGGACAATAGAGAGTTGAGGCCCTGATGGAAAATCTCCTCCACACTTTCCAACGTCCACTAAACAATGAAGCTCCTCCGAGTCATCAAGGTGACGAGGAAAACAATGAGTCATGCGCCCTTACCAAAAAGGACGTTGACGATATCCTCGCTGAAGCAAAAGAAGAGGATACGCTGAAGGAACATGGGATCAAGCCACCATATCCCTTATGGATGGACTCGGTTCCGTTCCCTGTAAAATTCAAACAACCTACTCTCCAAACATATATGGGGAAAGGTTCAGCTAGACAACATGTCATCCACTTCAAGATCTTGACGGGAGCTATCGCAGATCAAGATGCCCTCAAGACCCGACTCTTTGCAAGTACCCTAAAAGGTGCGGCCTTCGATTGGTACTCCACTCTGTCGGAGGAGTCCATTCAAAACTGGGTCATGCTGGAGACACGCTTCCTGACCCACTTCAAAGGTGAAGATCACCCTATCACCATGGCACAACTCTGCAGCCTAAAATAGGGAGAGAATGAGTCAACATACGACTTCATTCACAAGTGGAAGGCAATGGCATACAAATGCTCAGATGTACTGCCACAAGCGTCGCTGGTCGACTTCTACCGTAAAAACATGAAAGCAAGGATCCGCTCCATGATTATCGGCAAAAAATCAAAAAACCTAGGAGAACTCCTAGAAGCAGCTATGGAAGCTGAAACGGTAATCAAAGGCCTCAACAGTCAGAAATCATCAAAGAAAGAGTTGACCGCCATTTCGACCTCAAAACCAAAGAAAAAGGAGGTTCTTAATGTGCAAACCAAGTCAGCTCCTCAGTAGCCAAAGAAAACTGAAAACAAAACTACAGGTAAGAAACCTGTATCAACCAATGTCTGAAGTTGCATTGCCATCCGACATCAAACAACATGCGGTCCATCGGCGATCATCACAAAAAGAATTCCAAAAGATGCGGCGCGGCCCGCGACTCTTCAAATGCCCTGGCGACCACTTAATGTCGTTAATTGACCCATTTTATGATAACTTAATGAGGTCATTAACCCATTATTTTGGACGGCCCAATCAAAATCAAGCAAATGGGAGTTACAAATCCAAGCAATCATGGCATTCAAACCATGAAACTCCCCTCATCATGGAGATTAAAGGCGATTAAATGCCCATCATCTCCCACCGGCCAATCATAAGCCAAGAAAAGGAGTTACAAAATCAAGAAATAAAAACTTGTAACTCCTCTCATCATGAAGCATCAATGCCATCAATGCCCATAAACCCACCTTATGGCCACCAAAAGCCTATAAAAGGAGGGTCATTCCAACAACAAAAGGGTTACACATACACACACAACCCTTGGATACATCTCTGATCTTCGAATCTCCAATCCGTCTCGGAAGAAGCCAAGAAAACTCTGAAGAATTCTCGAAGAAACTCGGCCACTCTACTGCGGAAGAGACACCACAAGGTGATCGAAGACCCTTGCCCCCCCTAAGGTCACCTCTCTCCTTCTATCCAACATGGCCTAAATGTGGCTCTTCAGTCCGTTTACACGATTTTTCATTGGATATAGAACCTTCTCTTGGTCTTTATCCTCTAAAAAACTGAGGTCCAAGCCAAGCCAAAGAATCAAAGCATCAAGCGTTCTCATCTGAAGGACGATGGCGAAGTCCATACATGACTTGCGACCGTCAATCTGAACGAGTCCCCACAATCTCCTGAGAAGTCAGATACATTTTCTTACTTTTCTTTGTATTTTGTATTATTTGTAAAGAGACAAAAAAATTCACATTTCTTGTCTTTCTTCATTGATAAGATTTGTAAACCTCCTTTCACAGCACAAATCGCCTTCTACGGCACAAAACTGCTTTCTACGACACAAAAATCTCCTTTCACGGCAAACAAAATGTAATCGCCTATCACAGCATTTTAAAAAAATTGTCTCTTTCTTAAAATATATGTGCAATGGAAAGTTAGAAAAAGGAATTGATTTCCTTTCTACTTGCAAAGGTGAATCTCCGGATCCTCATTTCAAATTCCAAGTAGAATAGCAAATCTGGTGTGAGAACCCAACCCCTAATCTCTTGGATTAGTGTTGTTTTATTGGTGGATTAGTTCTTTTAGTGGGATTAGTAGTTGTTGGGTTGAGTTTGTGAGCTAGAATGGTTTTTCTTCTAGTTTTGGGCTTTTGAGTGCTTTGGTAGCTTGTGGGGCCCTTTGGGGGTTCCCTTTTCGGCTTTGCTTTTACTTGTGAGATTTTCCCGATTTGTTTCGTATTGTGTTTTTGGCCCGTTGCATTCATCTTGAGGAATCCTACAACTTTCATGTTGATCTCGTATCCATTTGAGAACCCGAAACCCGATTTCTTGGCCTTGAGGGAAAAACAGTCATTTCACACCAAATCTGTACCCAAAACTCGATGTTCTCGAAATCCGTGAAACATATACTTTTTGGAAACTAGATATTTCGACGATCATTTCTTCCTTCTTCGTCGAATCCATCCGAGGTCCCGAATTAGATGATTTCAGCCACCCAAGTTCTTTAAGTTGTGGGACCCAAACCTCACTTGTTTATAAGAGGAACCCATCTCCTTCATTCATTTCATTCACCATTGTTCCAGCTGAACCTAGGGTTTTTCCCTTGTGCTTCTCTTCTTCTTCTTGCTTCTTCATCTCCAAGCCACACCAAGAATTCATCAATCAAGAAATGGAGACCACCTTCTTCTCCCTCATCTTGCAAGCTTTCCATTGATACCATTTGTGAAGAGAACCCTCCATCACAAGACTTCCCTTGAGCTTACCTTGTCCATTAGAGGACCTTGCAAGTAAGTGTTCTTCCTCATCTTCTAGATTTGTAATCTTCTAGCCTTAGAGAAGCTCCACCTTGATTATTGAAAGGTTTCCTTGTCATTTCATTGTTTAACCCATTTTAGGGTTTGTTTTGGGGGTTTTTTGTAGAGATTGTGGATCTTGAGCTTGAGGGGTGATTAGGAACTTGATTTGCTTGATTAGAGTCAAAGGCAAGTGGATGAATGGATGGTTTCAATGTTATCAAAGTTTTATGAGAAAATCCTAAGTTTTATTACTTGTTCTTGATAATGTGATATATGTTTCTACACATGCTTCTTGTCATATTTCTATTGATTTCGAAATTGCATATTAATGGTGGTTTCTCTCTTGTTAATCTCTTGGAAAAATGTGCTTTCATTTGGTCAAGTTTGTTCATATGGTTTTAAAAGGAATGAGGTTGGATTGGCTATTCATGGTTATGTTTATAAGTTACATTGACTTGAAATTGATACCCGTTTAAAGAGGTGTTTGAATTTAATTGTTCATTGGAGTTTTAATGAGGTTTTGAAGTGATTATGGAAGAGAAATGCTAGTGGTTTAAGTGTTGGAAAGGATAGGAAAAGGGAAGAAAAATCAGTGTCCCGGACCTGCTGCACGCCCAGGTCCGATCGATCGGACCTACAGGCCGATCGATCGGCCTGTCTTTTAACTGTAAGGCTTTTTGGGCCGATCGATCGGACCCTGTGAGTTTGAGTCCGGTGAAATTTGATATTTGTTTTTTTTTTTAAACCTTTGGGCTTTCTATGAGTCCTAGGGGTGTATACCTTAGTGTTAAGACCAATTGTACCCTAATCTAAGGTCTCTAAGACTAGGGAACTAAAAGAAAAGAATGGTGTTGACTTAGACACTAATTCTTGGTTTTAGGTGGGACCCTGGCTACCCTCTTTGGACTGTTTGGACCATGTGTGAGAATGTCTTGAGCCGACACGCCTCACGGTTGGTTCGGTGGCATCGGAGTTAATCCATTTCAATCTTGAACGGGATGGAACGACGCGATATCTTCTTTATATCTAAACACAAGTCTATTTCCTTGGTTATCGCTAATTCTATTCCTTTCGATGACTGAATCGGTTGCTCGATGTTTCCGGATTAATGTCATGCCTAGGATGGACCGTTTATAATCTTGATTCTTGCTATTGTAACATCTAGTACTACCCATAAGCTCATGTTAAGATTTTAAAGTAGTAAAAGTGCATAAGGAGCCCGGAATGTCTTCAAACTCAAGGAGTACCAAGTAATTGTTATAATCGACATACGGGACCCCTATTCACTTAAATAGATCTTGAAACCGATATTTTTACCCGAAATTGTTATAGTTCATGGTTTCACCTCTTTTCCCGAGATTTGCATTACATGACTTGTTTTCTCGAAAGCATTGGAGTTACACTAGTAACAGTTATTTGTCCCGAATGTATTGCCCAATATGAAGTGACAGTGTGCCCTTGAGCACCCCCGTTTTACCTGTTTATTTACTGTACTTGATTTACTTGCATTTGTCTCAATTGGTTTTGACCTATGAGTCGGCATCACTAAGCTTGGATACCTTGTCGATTTGATCCACCGACTTGGAAATCCCTCTCCCGTCCCGCCAGCTGCAGTTTGGATCCCGATACCCGGTTATTGTTGTGGTCCCATCCCGATACCCGGTTCGCTACCGTGGTCCCGTTCCCGTATATTTATATTGTATATATGATTAGCGTTGAGTCTCCTCACCTTGTGTGACTGAGACCAACGTCCCGTTATACTCTTGTCGCTTCGGTGATAGAGGACTTAACTTCTTGTGATTGCCATCTTGCCAGTCCCGATTCCTTGGATACCCGACATGTTTTATATTGTTTACTTGCTTTCCGATAAATGATTCGTTTCCTTTATGAAAGTTGTTATTTAAACAAGTGCTAATATTCTCCAATGTAAATTCAGTTATTATTATATTGTTTTCTGTCCTTTGTGCCCGCACATGTTTTAAATGAATGCCGGTTGGGTGAATAACCATGCTTTTACATATGTTCCATACGATCAATGATTTTGCTAGATTTATATGATTACACGTGTTTTAAAGGAATACCCGAATTGTTAAATATTCGTGCCTTGTTTTAAAGGACATTTGGTTTGTCAGATATCTATGTTTATACCTGTTTTTAAATGAATACCCGAATTGTTAAATACCCATTCTTTGAAATATGTTTCAAATGACACTTGTTTTGCCAGATCACTATGTTTATACCGGTTTCAATGAATATCCGATTTGTTAAATATCCCTGCTTTGAGATATGTTTTAAATGAACATTAGTCTTGTCAGATTTCTTTGGTTACACCTGTTTTAAACGAACACCCGGTTTGTTAAATATCCGTATTTTCACATATGTTTCAAATGGACTTTGGTTTTGCTAGACTGCTATGAATGTCTGGTTTGTTGTATACTTATGTTTTTACTTAAGTTTCAAATGAACACGTGTTTTATTAGATAGTCATGTTTTACCCATGCTTGAAATGAATACAGGTTTTCCCCGAGATTCCCGACTTTGCACCCGTTTAATTATATGCAGCATTTGATCGAGTATCATGATTTATCTTATGTTTTATTCTTCAGTATATTTGTTATCTTTTCATCCACCTGCCAGACCGTCGTGTCTGACCCACTACTTTTGGTACTCAGGTTCAGATTTTTTCGTCCCGAGTTGAGTGCTTGAGTTGGCTGTGGCGCCATGTTGTGCAGGTTGTTCTGTCGGCTATGTCATGTAGACATTGAGCTTGACATCGGAGCTACGTCACATTTGGGTAGTAGTTTATAGCTTATTGTTGTATGGCTTTTATTAGCCTTTTTCTTGGGGTTCTTAATTAATGTACATTGATAATTGTAACTTGAACATATTTGGGAATGTAATATCCTGTTACTGTCAGCTCTGTAATTTATTGTGATGGTTACTCCAGTCTGATATGATTCTTGATATAATAGCTATGTGCTAAAGGTTGAGTGCGACACGGAATCCGATGGCCACGGACTTTGGGTCGCAACGCCACAAATGCTTCCGCAAAATATTCAGAATGTGTTGTCTTCACACACGCGGATCCTGGGAGAAGTAAAATACATTTATGCTAAATCCCATTCCCGCCCCCGGGGTTTCGTATCGAGGGCGTGACATCTGGCATACCCGTACAAAAAATGTTGATGACCTCGCTTTTGCTCCTCCGCCATGCTCCCGGTAGCCCCAGGGGTGGGAAGGAGAGGACGAAAGGTCGGAGCCCCCATCAGCTGTTGGTGTTGCTGCTGGAACTATTGTTGTTGCTGCTGCCGCTGGTGGTACTACTGGAACTGTTGTTGTTGTTGGTGGTGCAGTTCGGCAACGCTTCTCCGAGACTTCAAGAGAGGGAGGTCGGGCTGAGAAGAGGTCGCCGTCTGAGGGCCGAGGCTCGGGAGCTCGGCAGCACTTTGCCGAACAGGCAAGAGAGAGGGCTCCGAAGGAGAAAAGGCCCAAGGGCGAGGTCTCGTCGGAGAGGGTCCCTAGGCAGGCCTCGGCTTCTCAGTTCGCGGGGGCGACTTTGTGGAGGCTTGCCAAGCCTCCAGCTCGTGCCTGGGGGGCCCATGACGGTGGAAGGCCGTCCATCCAGCAGTCCTTCAGTCGTTGTCGCTCTCACCAACGCGTGTGCCCTGCCACTCGACATGCAGAGGCATAAGGGAGCGGACGATGTGACGCTGCTGACCTCATATCTGCAGTCGGTCTTCTCGGTAAGTCTTTGTCACAGATCGGAGTGTCTTCTGATGTCGTTAGCTTTTGTTCTGATGCTTGTTTCTCTTCTCAGGTTGCTCAGAGGGTTCAGGTGGTCCTGGAGAGGACCCGTGAAAGTGGCTCCAAGGTTGAAAAGCTAAAAGCAGAGAGGAAGAAACTCACTGCGGCCTTGGAGGGGAGTAGCCAGGAGCTGAAAGCGGCGAAGGAGAAGATAAATAGCCAAGGGGCAGAGCTTGAGTTTAAGCTCAACGAGCTCTGCAATGTTAAAGCCGAGACCCACAAGCTGAAAGGTGCGGGCGCAGTCAAGGCTAAGCGGATTCTCGAACTTGAGGCCGAGCTGGCAAAACGGGATGCCGAGCTCGAATTGGTGCACAAGGAGAAAGCTGATCTTTAAGCGTCGCTCCAAGCTGAGATTGAAACATCTTTTCAGGATGGGGTAGATGCGGCTACAAGAGAGTACGAGGCCCAAGTCGAGAATATAAGCTCGGCATTGTTCGAGCTCGGGTGTCGAGCTGCTCTGAAAAAGGTAGGGGTCCCCGAGGATCATCCTGTTTATCAGGATCTGCCCAAGTTTTCTCGCCTTGAGCCCGAGCCAAGTTTTGCCCCCACTGCTGAGGCTGTTGCGGAAGTTGTCCCGACTCCGCCTGAGGCTACTCCCCAAGCCACCACGATTGAGCCCTTTGACGTCAACGTCGAGGCTGCTGCTTCTTGAAGCTTTTTTTATGTACTTTTTTGTAATGAAAGTGTAAAGAACTTTGTACTATTCTTTATTCAATGAATAGAATTTTCTCTCATACTTGCCTTCTCATTTTTTTCTGATAATAACATGTGTGCTTGATTTTTGTTCCACAACTGAGCCTTTAGCACGAACGCCCGACTTTTGACTAAGTAGTTGAGTTCAGTTTAGTAATCGGAACTGAGTGACCACTGGGCAAATTACTTCGGTTCCATAACCAGAAGTGACTTAGGCTAGTAAAATTCGGTTAAATAACCGGTATTCCAATTGCACTTAAGTTCAAATAACTCTAAGAAGTACATGTACCTTTAGAGAAAGAACTTTAGTTGGTTCCGTAACCTAACTAGATTTTCATAGGAAGTCATCAAGTTCTTCAACTGCGCAGTTGGTTCCATAACCGAACTAGGATAGCCGCCAAGTTCATAACTTGGCACTTTGTAGAGTTGGTTCTGTAACCGGGCTGAAACCATCGAGTTCTATAACATGGTGTTGTATAGCTGGTTTTGTAACCAAGATAAAGTCTTTTCCAAGCTGGTGCTATCACCTAGTTGAGACCGCCGCCGAGTTCGATAACTGCGACATTCTGGACAGCTAGTTTTGTAACCGAGATGTGGTCTCTTCCGTGCTGGTGCCATCACCGAGCTAAGACCTTTGCTGAGTTCTATAACTGCGGCATTTTATGTAGCTAGTTCTATAACCGAGTTGTGGTCTCTTCCATGCTGGTGTCGTCACCGAGCTGAGACCCTTGCCGAGTTCTATAACTACGGCATTTTTGTGCAACTGATTCTGCAACTGAGCTGTGGTCTCTTCCATGCCGGTGACGTCACCGAGTTGAGACCACCACCGAGTTCTATAACTGCGGCATTCTGGACAGCTGGTTCTATAACCAAGTTGTGGTCTCTTCCGTACTGGTGCCGTCACCGACCTGAGACTCTTGTCGAGTTCTGTAACTGCAGTGTTTTATGTAGCTGGTTCTGTAACCGAGCTGTGGTCTCTTCCATGCTGGTGCCGTCACCGAGCTGAGACCCTTGCCGAGTTCTGTAACTGCGGCATTCTACGTAGCTGGTCCTGTAATCAAGCCGTTTGTCTGCCAAGTTCTGTAACTCGGCGAGAGTTGGAGTTGCTGTGAATGAAGTTGTCCGGGTTGTGGCTGGTGCTATCACTGAGGCCATTACCGGGGCTTTATATGTCGAGGCTGGTGCTGCCACCGAGGCCCGACGCTGAAGTTGTGTAACGGAGGCTGGTGCTGTCACCGAGGCCACAACTGAATCTTTGTTTTATGTTTAAAGAAGCTGGATTGAGGCTGGCGTTGTCACCGAGCCTGCAGCTGAAGCTGTGAAGGTTGGAACTGTCCGAGCTGTGGTTGGTGCTATCACCGAGGCCGTTGCTGGAGTTGTCAAGATTGAGATTGTTCGAGCAGCAGCTGGTGTTATCACCGAGGCCATTGCTAGAGCTCTCAATTGACGAAGTTGAGTTGTGGTTGGTGTTTTCACCGAGGTCGTTGCTGAAACTCCTACAGGGTTGTGCTTCTACCCAAGCCATGGCTAGAGCTATCGCCGAGGCCACTGCTGGAGCTATCGCAATTGGAACTGTCTGAGCTGTGGCTGGTGCTGCCACCGAGCCGGGGCTTGAGGATGAAGACAACATGGCGAGCCAAGGAGTTGCTTCCAAGACTGTTGTTTCCTTTCTGGGGGGGGGCTTATCTCACCAGAGATCGAGGCTCTCACGAGCTCAAGTCGAGCCTCGTCCTGGTTCACCCTAGCGACCAGTGCTTTCACCGTGACCACGGGGAACCGAATGATGACCCTTTGAAGCTCGTTACCTGGAAGTGGAGCTTGTTGGAAGGATGCGAGGACCGCGGTTTCGGGCTCTGGTATCAACAAGGGACGGATCTTCATCATCATCGATGTCACAATCCACCTGGTGGAGGAAATGACGAGACCTGGTTACTGCTAGAGCCTTGCTACGCAGAGGAGTCTCCAGCAGGGTAGCATTCTGCTGGAGGCGTTCCGGTGGAGGAACACTTTGCTGGGGAGGTGTTGTCATCCCCTTTACTGATGAACCTGTCTGAGTTACAGGTCCTTCCACGCCTGCCACACCAGACTCTCCCTCGGACTCCTTCGACGGGAGATCGTTGGTGATGGTGGCGGGGCTTTGATGATCCTTTGCCGTTTCTAGAGGCATAACATTTTTTATCATTTCCCACAGAAGGCGCCAATTGTGAGTGCCTAAAAATTACGGATTTAGATTAGGTGAGTGTGAAACTCATACTAATGTTGTTTAACCTTCTTTGGGGAGGAAAGATCGCCTATGAACCTCAAAGAGAAGGAAAAATAGAGATCAGAGACCCTGGCTGCCATCAGCTGAAGGCTCTCCGTTGCCTGAGTTAGTGCTATCATTAAAGAGAGGATGGAGAAGAGAGGCAAGTATGCTAGCATAAGATGCTATCTTGCATGGCGTGTTGTAACACGCTGTAATGTGTGATATCGTGTAGTAAGGCCTTCTCTTGCGTACCTAAGAAGGGATTTTTATCCCTGTATATGTAGAGGTTTTCACCTAGCGCTTCCTTAATGGGGGTAGGTGGAGATACTATCTGGTCGAATCAAGGGATAACCTCTTGCATTAATATGGATGTGATTGATAAAGACGACACCTGATCATTATATGGCGCTTGTCTTGTTTGTCAGCACATTCTGTAATGCAGCTGTAACTTTATGGAAGTACAATTATAGTTTAGTATTCATCTCTTGTGGACTTACCGAACTGGAGATGATACCAATGAAAGTCCACGGATCCTAACCCTAGAGGGGGGGGTGAATAGGGTGAGCTACAACTATGACCAATTTAAACCAATTTTAAATTCTTAACTTAAACTAGTCACAAGTGATGATTAACAATCAAAATGCGGAAGCTAAAACAAACTCAATCACCACAAAGCATGCACCACAACACCAATGTTTATAGTGGTTCGGCCTCAATGCCTACATCCACTACCGGCTTGTGAATCCAATCACCCCACCGGATTTCCACTATGTATGCTTTTTCAAAGGCTAAGCAATAACCCTTACAATGTTGTTTTTCTAAGGCTCAACAACAACCTTTACAAGATGCTTTTCAAGGCTAAGCAATAACCTATCAATGTGCTTTTAGAGGCTAAGCAATAACCTTTACAAAAATGCTTTTCTTAGGCTAAGCAATAACCTTACACAATTCAAGATTTCTCAAAGAAAGTGTTTACTCAACACTCTAAGAGATTACAATTTTAGCTCAATGAAATTGCCTCTTAAATAGGCGGATATGAAAGTTTAATACAAACTCACACAAACACTCTATGTATGCAAAAGTGTATGATTATGATGTGTGTGTGTGATGACTTCAATCAAGTTTAAAAAGAAAGCTTAATCAATTATATGCTTGAAGCATTTCAAAGTTCAAAGCTCATGAAAGATTGGATTGAAGTCTAATGCAAATCACATGTATGAGAAACAACTTGTTAATGACATGAATTTCAAAGAATCACAAGTTGTATGAAAAATAAAGTATAAGAAAGCATGTGATTTGATAAGAGTGATTGCAAACCATTCTAATATACCAATGATGAAAATGAGTTTGCAAAACAACTCTTTAAAAACTAGTAATCATGCATAAAAGGAAATACAAAGATTTGTCATGCATGGATTCTAATTTTAATGGAAATCAAAATGATAAGTAAGGTCTACCTTTTTAAATCTCAAGCATTTGATTTCCAAATGGCCCTCTAGCCTTTCCAACTTCTTCCCCTTTCTTTGGCTCCAAAATGCTCTCAAAAGTTCATAGTTCAAGCCTCTCAAAAGGTTGGAAATGAATGGACTTTATAGCAAAAAAGTTGCCAACGGCTAGTTCTCGGTCTACCGGCAAAGAGGTCTCGGTCGACCGAGAAGGCACAACGGTCAGATTTCTGACCGTTGGGGCTTCAGTTCAAAAAACTGTCCACTTGCCCTGCAGTGGTCTCGGTCGACCGAGACCCAGGTCGACCGAGACCCAGGTCTCGGTCGACCGGCGACACTGCCGGGCGAGTCCCTGGGGCCAAAAATCCAACTTTTTCTCATATCAAAGTATTTCTTTGAGGGATCTTTAGGCCACTAAATCAAGCTTAAAAATATGTTTTAAGACATTCTAATGGTTTTTAAAACATGACATAAAAAGCCTAAAAAGATTTGAAAACTTTAAAACCATAGGCTAGCTTGATTTGAGAAAAACTCTTTTCAAATGAAATTGCATACAAAACTGATTCTAAAGGTGCTGAAGGTATGCAAACCTCAAACCTAAATACCTAACATGATTTTCCAAATGAAGTGCACAAGGAAATAGGTTTTCAAAAAGAGTTTGGGTTTCAAAACCAATGCATCCAACTTTAAAACCAAAACAAGCATAAAGCAAAGACTTTTCCAAATCTTAAAAGCTATGCATGTATAAAACTAGATTTCAAGGTTTTCTAAAACAATGCTAGTGTGTGAATCCAAATGATGCTAAAGTGCAAATGCATCCATCAAATTGCAAAAACAAAAGACCTAACAACCAAGACCAGATTCAGACGCAGCCTGGCACTATAGCCGAGGTACCTTATAACGAGACTGAGATGAGCATAGTCAGTACTCTTACCGAGGCTAGCACAAGCTTGCCACTAGCTGGTATTGTCTACCAAGCTGAGATGAGATGCCTAGCGGGTACCGTTATCGGGCTAGATGAATCTTAGCACTATTGCCAAACTTGGACACCGAGATCGTGATAAGCTGACCTGGTGCTGCTACCGAGACTAACGTAATCCTACTCTTAGGAAAACACCCCACACAATTGTTAGGTTTTTGTTTGTTGCTAATTTGATGGATTCACGATCACTTTCACTGTCAAATGATCACACACTCATGCATCTTAGTTTTGACTTTGGAATCTAAGTTTCTAGCTTACATATGCATTTGATTTTCAAATGAGTTAATCATGCATGTTTTAGAACTTAAATACACCTTTGAAAACCTAGTTCTTCATGCTTATTTTTGGAAAATCAAGTTCGGTATCTAGGTTTATGATTTGCATACATTCCTCATTTTTAGAATCATGTTTTTATGCTTAAATCACACTGGACACGAGTTCCAAGTTTCATCTTTGGAAAATCGCAATTTCTGCAGGAACTAATCCCAGGCCAGTTTACTCGGTCGACCGGCCCCTACACCCTGTTAATCGAGCCAACTAGCCGTTGGGCATCTTGGCCAGTATACCCGGTCGACCGAGCCCTGTCCAGGTCGACCCAAGGGTCATGGGGTCGACCGGGCCAACTGGCCGTTGGACTGTTTTTTCTATGTAAGTTCATTTCATTCCCTTCTTTCAAGAGGCTTGTTGAGTGAATTTTTGGAACCATTTTGAAGCCTAAGGAAGAGGAATAAGCTGAGAAAGCTAGAATGCTATTGGAAATCAAAATGTTTGATATTTAAAAGTTATCTTTCAAGTTTAGATTGATTTCCATTCCATTTAAAATCCATGCATGCTTAACTCTTTGTAATTTCATATTTGCATAATTTCTAGCTTTAATTGAGATGTTTTACAAACACCTTATCGCTTTGACAAATTAGATTGTTTTGCAAACATTCTTGTCTCAATCACATGTGTTTTAGTCTTTAAACTTCTTACAACTTGTGTAGCATGTCTGTCCAAGTTGTTTTGAATATTTCATGTGATGCTCTTCACTTCAATCATCTATTTCTGTGCTTAGATTTTCAAATGCATCAAGCATTCATTTAAGAGCTTCTTTTTAGAAATAGATTGAAGTAAACATTCATACACTCTAAGCACACACTTTAGCTAATTGTTTGTGTATGTTTGTATCTTATTTTAAACATTCATATCAGCCTATTTAAGAGGCAAATGTATTGAGCTTAAATTGTATCTCTTTGAGTGTTTGTGTAGACATTACTTTGAGAGAAATCTTTCACATTGTAGAGGTTATTGCTTAGCCTTGAAAAAGCATCTTTCACATTGTAGAGGTTATTGCTTAGCTTTGGAAAAGCATCTTGTAAATGTTATTGCTTAGCCTAGAAAAGCACATCGATAGGTTGTTGTTTAGCCTAAAATACATCGTTGTAAAAGTTATTGCTTAGTGGATGCAGGCATTAAGGCCGAACCACTATAAATCTTTATGTGATGGTGTATGCTTGTGGTGATTGCTTTTGTTAGCTTCCGCATTTTGTTTGATAATCATCACTAGTGGCTAGTTAATTTTAAAGAAATTAAAATTTGTCTTAATTGGTCACTAACTTGTAGCTCACCCTATTCAGCCCCCCTCTAGGGTTAGGATCCCGGACTTTCAACAATAAGCTACGAATGTGCTAACTTCGTATCTGAGATCCTCATAGACTTTTTAAAGAAAAAATGTGATATAACCACGAAATAGCTTAATTCCACTTTCTAACTTTTTTCACTCTTGTGAACCCACACTACACCAAAAATCGGAAATTGGAACGGAAAAGCATTCCTAATCCTTCCGTTCCTAATCCGTTAAAGTGTTCCAATTTCCGTTCCAATTTGGATTAGGAACGGTTGGTACCAAATTGGAACGGAAATTGGAACACTTTAACGGATTAGGAACGGAAGGATTAGGAACGCTTTTCCGTTCCAATTTCCGATTTTTGGTGTAGTGCCAATTTATTATTTGGATCAAAATGTTATAATCGTACACTTCACCTGCTTTTTTACAAGTATAAACATGTAGAAAAGGCTAACTCTAGTAGTATTACATTAACTTTCTTAGGCATTTCGGTTTTGAGTAGAACCTTATAAATCTAGTGATGGTGACGAACGCATAGTATTAGAAGAGTTTAAACCATCCGTTTATCTTTCTAACCTAACATTGCAAAAATAGTATTAGCAAAAGGGTCTGCATTGAGCTCAGGCCCAAAACTAAACTAATATATTTTTTAAGTTTATAAACTTTTTAAGATGGCTAAGGTAGTTGTAATATCAAATTTTTACTTTTCTTGAGATACTGTTGCAAAGAAAAAAAATCCAAAATAAAAGAAATTCAAAAGGGAAAATGAAGTATGGTAAACTTAGACAAACAACTACAATTAGAAAGTAAAGTTATAAACTTCCATATATTTTTTTTATTTTATCTCAATTTAATTGATATCTTATCTTCTAATTAAGAAATTAATTTCTACGAAATGAATTTAATTAGTTCTTATTTTCAAATATATAAATCATTATATTAATAAAAAAAATTATAAACTCTTAGATGACTTTCATTGTTATTAGAAAAAAGATAGATATGTCAATTTGCTACATATTTAATTTTCTAAAAACCTTGGAAAAAGCCGAAAAGGATCTGGGTCATGTGTACATTGTAGAGCCAATTATTGAGATATTTATAGGGATTTTTACAAACAGCATCTTCAAATGTTTTTATACCTCCAAAAGCATCTTCAAATATATGTAATGCCCAAAAGCAACTTATACCGTATACTTTATTTTTTCCCAAACCAAATTTCCCTTCAACCCCTTTCTCTTGATATCGAGACTTGATTACATTCGCGCATTGAAATATTTCGAGGATTGTTACTTCTGTTTCAGTTCCCAAACTCACTAGTTTATTCAAGACAACATAAGTAGTTAACATTTATTTTAAACCCATATTCTAAAGCAGTAAACGTCGAGGAAAAACATCCTCAACTTTGAAGGAAGTCATTTCCATGACGTAATAAAAGTAGGGTTACGAATAGGGAATGGAGAGGAGCACAAATTTTTATATATTTTTTTTTCTAAAAATAAAATATTTGGATTTTTTAGAAAAATCTACACAAATTATAGTAAGAGAATGCTCGTGATGACTACATTCATTATTGAAGAAACTTATAATAGAATGGATGAACTCATATATCTACATAAATCACTCCTTCAGATTTAGCCTATCTAAATGCACATCCATGTATCATATTTCTGTTAACTTTAACTATTGATTTATTAAGTCTTTTCTCGACATTACAAGTTGTTTCTCGACATCGCGACTTAATCATGTTAATATTTCTTGACATCGCAAGTTGTTTCTCGACATCGCGATTGACGTTGGACACATATAAATACTAAATCATGAGCTTGTGAGTGTTATGTCTCGAACTCGCAGTGTTATGTCTCGAGCTCGCAAAAAATAAAGTGAACGGCAATTTGGTTTAAAGAAAAACGAAGTTTGCTATATAAGATGCTTTGGGACATTACATATATTTGAGGATGCTTTTAGAAATATAGAGATATTTGATGATGCTTTTGGTAAAATTCCCGAAAAAAAGTCTATGAAAATATGACCTGCTCATAAATGATTCTCAAGACTATTAAAAAAAAGGTTTGAAAGTGAGTTTTCAATTGGATTTAAACAATTTTCATTCATTTTCTTAACTAATTCATGGTGTCACACAGCTGCACTTGAAATTTATCTTTATATATTCTTCTACTGGGGCATGTGCAAGCACTGTTATTGGTGCGCACATATAGACGAAAGCCTATATAAGTGGAAAGGAACGAAGAAGAGGTGGGGTATCCAGAGTTTGTACCCTGATCAGTGACGTGAACACGGTCAGCCATTACCACTCAGGTAAGGAGCTTGGAATGCCGTATACTGAGACAAGAAAAAATTGAATAAATGTGCCAATTCTGGCTGATCGACTGATCGACTGATCGAGGCCTTGACCAGTACTCTTAAATAAGCCATCGACTTGATGGCCGTTCACATATTGAACTGATGAACGGACGGGCGATCTGATTAGTCTAGCGCCACATCTACGTTGGGCTTATGTGATGTACAGCTTGGATTCGCGGAGAAGCACTGCCAGCGCCAACTGCCAATTGTCGATTTGGTGGGTGTGTAGTTATTCTTTAGAAATGTGAAATATATTAAAAAAAGAAAAACAAGCCGGCCCATGATTTTGGATGTCGTATTCTCTCAATGATGCCACCCAGCCTTTGCTGTCTCACATTTTAAACTTTAATGCTTGTACATGAGAATCAAGAAGGGATACTTCATCTGGTCAATCCAATATGGAACGCTCATCAAATTGGTTGATGGCCCACACGGTATTACCATGCTAGATATGGATAAATTTTGAAATATTCTCCATTTTTTGGTGTTTTATTTCACATGATAATGTTTCATTTTTGGAAAAATATAATCATAAGTTCTTATCTTCATGGAAACTTCGTCTGCGAGCCCACTTCAGGAAACGCTGATCATGGGATGTGGAGGATGGAATGATCTCAGTGAAATTTAATTGCATGCAAAATACCAAGCTTAATAATCCATTCTAGCACTCAAATCTAATAATTTTGAAGGCATTATTTTATAGGATCTCAAACCAAAATGGTTAGTAATGGATGGGTGTGTGTCTGATTTTGATTTGTGGCATTTTAGGGCATAGTTTGTGAGAGGTATAACTTGATCATAAATGGGTCAAGTGACCTAAGAAATAGGATGGACTCCCATAAAAATTGTGCGCAAAACTCATTAGAATATCTCTTCATAGTTACATATATTAAAAGAAAGAGTATATTGACCATGGATGTGGGCATGTTTATTTACATGTATGCAGCAGAGGTGAGGTAGACATCACATCATAGAAAAGATAAATATAAGGTAAGTTGAATTAAAAGTAGAGATTTGGTAAAATATTTGTTCATATAGTATAAAGTTAATAAGTATAGGTGATAAGAAATTGTCAAATTAAAAAGCACTTTTTATCAAGAACTTTAACTTCACTACAGTTTATCACAATTTTTTGTGTAAAGAAAATGCTTGTGGAAGGGTAACAGTTAGAAATGTCACGTTATAAGTTTACTTCTCCACTCTATTTTTCTCATGCAAACATGATAATTAAAGGTAAAAAAAATGTACATATCAAGATATTTGTCCCTAACATTTGAAATTCTAAGTTTCTTTTACAAGAATTTCAAATTTCAACCTCTTAAAAGATCTCAAATGACCTTTCGAAATTTCTTGGAATTCGGGCTTTTTTTCAACTTATGTGGGCTTTCTTCTCACTTATGCGAGCCTCCTTCCCACTTGACCGGCTACCTTCCCGTATGTATGCAGGATTTCTTTTTGGTCCCAGCCCCCTTGGCTAGGGTACAAAAAAAAAAAAATTCATGGAATTTCACTCTCTATACATTTTGTTGAAATTTCAAATGCTCCATTAAATGGAGGGGTTTGGAATTCCACCTAAAAGTGTCTTTTCATGTAGCCTGAAATTCAAAATTCTTGCATCAAACGGAGAATTTGAAATTCATAGGAAAGAATATGTCACATCATATCAGAAATTACCAACAACCCAATTCATTGTCAGAAATGCCTTTAACCAAATAGGACATAAAATCAACCCTATCTTCGTGACCTCAGGAGTTGTGATCCTCAGAACTCACATTTTAGTGGCATTTTTTTATTTCCTCCCCAACTTTTCAATGAAGTGGCAAGTAAATGCCGAATGAGTATAAAAATGGGTCCAGGGTCGAGTGCCCATTATTGAAGCGTCAACGAGTATTATAAGGTGTACCTGGAGGATATGGTACTGGCTGGAAATTAAAAGGTTCCCACCTTTCTAATTGTGTGGGCTACATCTTGCGAAAATCATTCATTACATGGGTTGGTTAAGAATTTAAACATCATTAAATGTCATCACATTGTTTTTTGAAATATACTTTGATGTTTTGCAATAATATTTGGAATGTGTTCACCATTTTTCACCAAAAATATCATGGTATTTTGAAGTAATTTTTTAATTATATCAGTGATAGGTATTCATTCTTCATAGATTTCGCATATGCTTTCAGGTCTCATTCATTGGATTTTACCAACTCTGATTTTACTATGACACTTGTATTTCCTCTTAATTTTTCTTGAAATATTATCATAAGCGTTATTAAAAGCAAATTAATTATAGCTAGAACATAGGAAAATAAAGTAAAATATATAGTTCGTAACATAGGAAAACAAAGTAACATATATAATGCTTCTCATATATAAAATTTGACTTGGAGAGATTAGAATAGCGAAAAAGGATTTGTGTAGCTGAAAACTTAGTTGGGGCAAGAGGTCGAGGAGGAGGATGATGATGATGAGAAGGAGGAGGAGGAGTTAATACACAATCAAATAAAATACTTTAATTCTACTAAATACCAAGAAAGCATTATTAAAAATGAAAATACCACAATATTCTCAACTATAACAACATCTTAGAAGATCAAGATTATAGTAGTGATATAATGATATTTTCAAAATATCACCGAAATTTGTGACAAAGCATAGAAGTCCATGTGAGTCGCATGACTCGGTGATTTGGGGAGATGCGACGGGGGGACATATGAAATTATGAATAGATAAGGGATTAAATAAAATATATTAGAGTTTGACAGCTTAAAGTTAAAGGTATATTTGTTGGGATGGCCCCACACTTTATGGTGACAGTTCGAAGGTATATTTGTTGGGATGGTCCTATTCTTTATGGGACTATACCTGTATTCAGGCAAACAGTATTATAACCAGAATACAACTACATGTATGATTGTGTGGCAACTGGCACATTAATCTTGCTTTTTACCCTCAGCTTTATCCTCTTCCACTTTAGGTTAAATGGATTGGTCAGTAATCATGAGGTAGTTAGAAGTTGAAGCTTTGAAATGCGGATAGAGACCGTTTCAAAAAAAAAATTGTGGATAGAGTAAAAATCGGTTTGCAGTAATATTTTAAAACACTACCCGAGAAAAGGCAGGTTTGAAAACCTATTTTAGGTTGTGTTTCTAAAATGAGTTTGGTCCGAAATCCAATTTAAGTTTTTAAGTTCTGATTGTTAAATGGATGTATGTTTGGATCCATATAAATTCCGACCCATGGGATTAGAATCTGGCATGTGGATGTGCACTTTGGGGATATAGTTCTTGACTATGTACAGGCTAATGCCAAAAACTTCATGTAACAACTTATATTTTGATTGTAAAGATGTTTGGATTTATCAGTTGTAGAAGGTAGATTTGATGCATTGTTATTGAGTCCTTTCCATTTTTAGGTAGAATGATATTCCTACACTAAGTAAATAAAAAGAATAAAAGGGTAAGTTGTAAGTCCTTTTCATTTTTAGGTAGAATGATATTCCTACACTAAGTAAATAAAAAGAATAAAAGGGTAAGTTGTAACCAGATCCAGATCTGAACCCGGTCCTTTCATCAAAACTAGGTTTGGAACCATGTAAACAAATTCCGAGTCAAAACTAAATCCAGAATCAGAACCACCCTCACCTTTACAAAAAGGGTTATGGTTCCGGATCCAACATGGATCCGACTCAGAACTGGCCCATTTGCTTCCCTACTCATCGCTTGAGTTGACCAGTCTAGTCCGAATGGGTCACACCCTAGAGCCAAATAGTCTTTAAGAATATAATAAGAAATCCATAAAAATCTAAAAAGTTAAAAAAATAAATGTCAAATAAAGACATAATCTTACGATCGTCATATTTTAGCGAGTATAAATTAATTTTAAGTAAAAATAGGAGTTGTCTTTCTTTTTTTTATTCACTCAATTGAATAAACAACGTATAAACCTGTGATTGCATAGATCTTTCACCGAATGTGTCATAATCTTCTAAAAAGAAGAAAGAAGGAACCTCTAAACCATGTGAGTCGCATGACTCGGTAGAATGCCATTTTTTTTAAAATCTTTTAGTAGAGAAATGAATCTTACAGTTATATTAAATCTAGACACATTCTCTACAGATTCGATTTATCTTCATTGATAAGGTATATTTTTTATCATTTTCTTAATTTGAATGAGGTGGGAAACCTCTGGATGACTTAGCTAATCTTCAGATGGGGCCCCATAAGGGATGTGCGGCAATTGATTATCAACGGTGTGGATTTAATTGCAATCCCGACTAAAAATAAACAAGAAAATCTATGGGCCCATAACTTTGTCAATATAACTCTAATTTACACATTCTTAAGTTCCACGAATATCTGTTCTAATTAAGATTTCCAATGGTAGATAAATTTCATCGATCCAACGATTGGATTGAAAGTTATGGCCTTTTGAAGATGAGTTATCCTGAGAAAAAAAGGAATAGCGTTTGAAATTTGATTTGCAATGGATTGCACAACTTTCATTTTCAAAAGGAGATCAGATGCGGACGATTCAAACTATTCTTCTTTTATTCCAATCAGAATTGTACTAGTTGAATTATCCATTAATAATTTCAAATTTGCAACTACTACGCACCCTATCATGTGGGACATTTCATCTGCTTGAACAGTGGGCCCTATTTGAAGTCTTCTACTGTAGTTAGGACTCTTCATCTGACATGATGAATGGACCCCTCCTTTGATTGATTTGCACATGGCTTGTGTGTGGGGTCCACGTGGTGAATTCTTCAATTTACTTATTTTCAAACTTCAATTCAGCAATACAGGGCCTAATGTCGCGACCCCGGACCGGGTTACCGAGGTCCTGATCCGGGATCAGGACACTATTAATGATGATAATATACCACAACAGTTTAATGATAGCATACATTTATTTAATTTCCCACAGGTGTCCGCGGTGAGGATATCCAACCATAAATGAATATTTTTTTGAGTGCGGAAGCATGTAGCAAATCAAGTATTCAAATTATTCCTAGTCATGAAGATAACATCAAGTATAGAGTACTGTATCAGAATGAGCAATGATCAATAGCATGTTTCCCAAAAGTAAGTTAAAGTTTAACAAAAGATCATTTAGTTACATTCCCCAAAAATAGAGACCAACAAAGGCCAATACAAACAAAACAATAACCCAAAAGAATGGTTAAATAGTTCTCCCAAAATATTACGTCTCTCGTAGCAACCCGATGTCTACATGACATCGTCAGCATGCCACTCAACTAGGGGTTGCGGTTCACCTACCGCCTCCTCCAGCTCCTCCTCAAGTTAACCGGCAACGGGACCTGAGTACCAAAGAAAATGGGTCAGACACGACGGTCTGGCAAGAGAGTGAAGAGGTACAACAACATATAATAAATATCTTGAAAAGCATAGAAATCTGTTTAAGCAAGAACTCTCATAAAGGAGATAAATCATTTGCTAGAAAACAAATAAACAAGATAAAACATGTAAGGTATCCAAGGAATCGGGAACTAACAAAATGGCAATCACATAAAGCTAAGTCCTCTATCACCAAAGTGACAAAAGTATAACGGGACGTTGGTCTCAATCACACAAGGTGAGGAGATTCAACACAAAGCATATATACAATATAAATATACGGGGCGGGGCCACGGTAGCGAACCGGGTATCGGGACGGGACCACGGTAATAAACCGGGTATCGGGATCCAAACTGCAGTTGGCGGGACGGGAGGGGGATCTCCAAGTCGGTGGATCAAACCGACAAGGTTATCCAAGCTTAGTGATGCCGACTCATAGGTCAAATAACAAATTGAGACATGAACAAGTAATTCAAGTGCAAGTAAATGAACATGCGGGGGAAGTATGTTCAAGGAATAATTTCCATTTCATGTGGTGCAATGCATTTCGGGACAAGTAACTGTTACTAGTATAACTTTAATGCTTTCGGGAAAACAAGTCGTGTAATACAAATCTTGGAAATGAGGAAATACAATGAACTATTACAATTTCGTGTAAAATATTGGTTTCAAGATTTATCTAAGGTGAATAGGGGTCCTGTATGTCGATTATAATAATAACTTGGTACTCCTTGAGTTTGAAGACATTCCGGGCTCCTTATACACTTTACGATTTTCAAAACTTTAAAATGAGCTTATAGGTTATACTAGATGGTACGATTAAAAATGAAAACTATAAACAGTCCATCGTAGGTATGATGTTAGTTCTGAAACATCGTACAACCTGCTCAGTCACAGAAAGGGATAGGATTCGCGATACCTAAGGAAATAGACTTCTCGTATAGATATAAGGAAGGTATCGCGTTGTCTCGTACCGTTCAAGATTGAATTAGATTGGATTCCGATGCCACCGAACTAACCGTGAAGAGCATCGGTTCAAGACGTCCTCACATATAGTCAAATGAATCCAAATAGGGTAGCCAAAGTGAAAGTTATGCACTACAGATCTGATAGGAGACTGCCATGGCTGAATTTCGTTTTAAAACCTTTTGAAAAACTAGAAATCAGATCTGATTCCAGCCATGAATCATGCATAAAACTCCATGAAAACATGAACCACATGTGTATAATCAAAAAGAGATTATAGAGGACCATTACCTAGATAATTTGGGTGCTTCAAATCTCTGAAAGAAGAAGCTTTAAAGGTCTGAAAACAACTTGCAATCAGCAACACAGGTGCAGAAATTCTGTGCAGTATTTTCCCTTTTGATCTTCTCTCCTATTCCACTTCCAAATCTGATTGGTAGTGATGGTGGGATCAAACTATGGAATCCTAAGAAGGGTTTTCTGAATTGATCTTTGTGGAAAAGATAGTTGCTGATCTTCTCTCTCCAGGAAGAAGAAGAGGGCAGCAACCTAAAGGGCTGGGCGTGAATTGTGTGTCCTCTTGCAATGGGCGGCCAATGGGTATTAATAATAATCCACGCCCAAGGGTGGGTTACTAGCACTTGAATTTTCTTCCTCTTTTCTATGTTGCACGCCCAAGGGGAGTCCTACCTTATTTAAAAAGAGATCTCTTTCTTAAAAGAAAGACTATCCCTAAATAATAGCAATTAGTCCTCTTAGTTGTGCAACACTTACTAATTAAGGATACTAAAATTAGTAACCCTTAATTATAGGAATCTTCACCCAAAGAGGAGCCTTTCCTTCCAAGAAAAGAAACCTAATCAATCTTGGAAACCTCACACAAGTGTCCCCACTTATGGCTGGCCCACAAAGATAGCTAAACACACCATGGCCCACTAATCAATAATTTAGCTTGAGTTAAATTCATGTATGCCCACAAGAGCCTATTAGAATTTAAACTCAAAATTATTCTTCCATAAAATTAATTCAACCACATATCATCTAATTAGGAAACCATGCCAAAATAGGAAAGTGGCTAGAAGAGGGACCAAAAGACATATTTGCCCTTGGCTCCCAAAATGACCAAAATGTCCATGCTAACCCCATAGCAACATTAAGATCATTTTAACCCTAACTCATTCCACTAGAGAGTTATGGTTGCACTCCAGGGACAAACATTAAATTGCAAATAAGCTCATCATAAATAGACGATTGTCTTTGACCTACCAAGTAAAATAACCACAATGCCCCTCTATGTAACATCCATAATCAAGTAGGTTAACCGATGTACTATCTACCTTCTTGATTACATCTCAACCTTAGAACTTCATACCCTTGACCTAATCATCATCCGGATATCATTCTCTTGATCCAGGGAGCGACCCACAAGTTCAATATCCATATGGAACATCCATATACTAAGATCTTAGATTCTGATGATTAATCGGATAATTCTAAGGGGACGATTATTCCATCACATGATGGCATAGATTCCATGTTGCATTTGCACGTCCCAACTAATCAAGCCCGAGCACCTAAAACACAGAGCTGTTGACCCATGAAAAAGAATCTCACCCATAGTGAATTAAAGCACTAGAACTCGACTTCGTCAGTTCATCCACAAATGCTCAAGATTAAGAGCACTGGTCACTCAGTAGCAAGAGGTGATTTGATCTCTCTCTGTGATAGTACTATTTTAGAGATCACACCTACAGGTGGTCCTGTTCAATGCATGACACATGCACTAATGAGATAAATCCGAGAAAGACCTCCCGTGACTAAGGTAAGTCACCCTGAACACAGGAGAGTTACTCATTATAACTTATACCAAGATGAAGTGCCCAACTCCACCTCTCAGTTATGAACAAATTAGTTGTTTCCAGTATCCATGACTCAGACCTTTCTGTGTGCAGCCACTACACACCCAAGTCATTTACTAGAAAACAATGGGCCTTATACAACCATACATATACACAAGTAATAAGAGAAAGATGTCATACTATTAAATAACCAATAAATATCCAGTTACAGAGATGAGAGTGCAGTCAGTGGGCTTTAGGGCATACACCAATCCCAACAATCTCCCACTTGTACTAAAGATCACTACGACCTAACCTAACTCCCATAGACTCAACATGTGAAGTAAAGACTTTCTCAGCAAGAGTCTTAGTAAATGGGTCAGCTAAGTTATTTGCTGAGGGAATCTGCTCTACCACTATTTCTCCATCCTGGACGAATTCCCGGATCAAGTGGTACTTTCTCTGAATGTGCTTGCCTTTCTTGTGATTCCTGGGCTCTTTGCAGTTAGCTACTGCTCCAGTATTGTCGCAGTACATGACAATCGGTTTCTGCACTGCAGTAACAACTCCTAATTCCAATAGGAATTTTCTGAGCCATACTGCTTCCTTCGCAGCTTCCGATGCCGCCACATACTCTGCTTCCATGGTAGAATCAGCAGTACAATCTTGCTTGACACTTCTCCATGATATAGCCCCTCCTGATAGAGTAAAGACGTATCCCGAGGTAGACTTTCTGCCATCTACATCTGACTGGAAATCAGAATCTGTATACGCCAGTGGCGTTGGGTCATTTGCCCGGTAGGTTAGCATATAATCTTTCATTCTCCGAAGATACTTGAATATATGCTTAACCGCTGTCCAGTGCATCGGTCCAGGGTTTGACTGATATCTACTAACCATGCCAACGGCAAAACAGATATCTGGTCTAGTACACAACATTGCATACATGAGGCTTCCAACAGCTGATGCATATGGTACTCTCCTCATGCTTTCTATCTCCTCTGGTGTCTTCGGACATTGATTCCGAGATAGTGGTACTCCATGTCTAGAAGGTAGCATGCCCTTCTTGGAGTCATGCATGTTATACTTGACCAATATCTTCTCAATATACGAAGATTGGGATAAGGCTAACATCTTGTTCTTGCGATCTCGCATAAGCTTGATCCCTAAGACATAGCTTGCCTCACCAAAATCCTTCATCTGAAATTGAGATGATAACCAAACCTTCGTAGACGACATCATGCCAACATCATTTCCAATGAGTAATATGTCATCCACATACAGGACTAAAAATGCAACTGCGTTTCCACTCCCTTTCTTATACACACATGGTTCATCAATGTTTTGATCAAAGCCAAAGGATTTGACTGCCTGATTAAACTTGATGTTCCATGCCCTAGATGCTTGCTTAAGTCCATAAATGGACTTCTTAAGCTTACAGACCATGTTCTCTTGGCCACCAGCAATGAATCCCTCTGGTTGCATCATATAGATGCATTCGTCAAGACTTCCATTAAGGAAAGCTGTCTTGACATCCATCTGCCATATCTCGTAGTCATAATGACATGCAATGGCTAAGAGAATCCTTATGGACTTAAGCATAGCCACTGGTGAAAAGGTTTCCTCATAATCGATACCCTCTTTTTGAGTATATCCTTTCGCCACCAGTCTTGCTTTGAAGGTTTCAACCTTCCCATCCACTCCTCTCTTTCTCTTGTAGATCCACTTGCACCCTATGGGTTTGATCCCTTCAGGTGCATCCACAAGTTCCCAGACTTGATTGGAATACAGAGAATCCAATTCAGATTTCATCGCTTGCTGCCACATGTCAGCGTCTATATCCGTTACTGCTTCATCGTAACTAGTAGGATCGTCAACCAGATCCTCGGAGTCTGTCATAAAAGACACTCCTAGGTATCTATCTGGTGGTCTAGAAATTCTCCCACTACGACGAGGCTCCGGAGTGTTAAAAGGAATGTCTTGATTTTCTACAGCCTCAGGATCTGGCACAGGTGCTGAAGGAGTTTCTGAAAGAATCTCCTCAAGGGTTTCTTTACAACCAAGCTCTTGGCGCATCATGCAATCATCCTCCAAGTATCTAGCATGAGTGCTGATAAGCACCTTTTGCTCCTTTGGATGATAAAAGATGCCTCCTCTCGTTCCCTTAGGATACCCAATGAAGTAGCACATTTCTGATCTGGGTTCTAGCTTGGTAGCTTTATCATTCAGTACATAGGCTGGACAACCCCAAATGTGAATATGTCTTAAACTAGGTTTTCGACCTGTCCACATTTCTTGAGGTGTCCTAGGTACTGATTTAGAAGGTACCAGATTCAAAATGTATGCTGCTGCTTCTAGGGCATATCCCCAAAATGATATGGGTAGGGTTGCATGACTCATCATGGACCTTACCATATCAAGAAGGGTGCGGTTTCTTCTCTCTGCTACACCATTTTGCTAGGGTGTACCCGGTGCAGACAACTGAGACACAATCCCATGTTGTGTGAGGTACTCCTTGAACTCACCCAGGAGGACTCGCCACCTCGATCAGATCGAAGAGCTTTGATATGTTTTCCTAGTTGTAGCTCCGCCTCAGCCTTGAATTGTTTGAACTTATCAAACGCTTCAGACTTGCGTCACATTAGGTACACATATCCATACCTAGAGTAATCATCGGTGAAGGTGATGAAATACTCATAACCTCCTCTAGCTAGTTTGTTCATAGGACCACACACATCAGTGTGAACCAATTCTAACAATTCCTTTGACCTCAGTCCCTTTGCAGAGAATGACCTTTTGGTCATCTTTCCCATGAGACAAGATTCGCACTGAGGTAAAGGTTCGAGATCTAATGAGCTCAAAGGCCCATCCTCTACCAACCTCTGAATCCGTTTTAGGTTAATATGACCCAAACGTAAGTGCCAAAGATAAGTGTCATTGGTCGAAGATACCTTCCTCTTAAGGGAAGATGAGCTTTCTAGTTGTACATTGTGTAGTGAGGGAGCAATAGGATATATATAAAATAGGTTATCATGCATTCTACCGGAACATATAATATTTCCATCTCTACTGATATCAACACCAGAATGGAAAGAAACTGAATAATTGAATTCAATGAGTCTGGAAACTGAAATTAAATTCTTCCTTATGTCCGGAACATAGATAACATTGTTTAAAACTAATATCCTATCTTGCGGAAAATGTAAGGTAACTGCTCCCACTGCAACAGCCCATATCTTTGCTCCATTTCCAACTCTAAGGTCAAATTCTCCTTTCTCAAGCCTTTTCATTATCTGAAACCCCTGTAACGAATTGCATATGTGATTAGTGGCTCCAGAGTCTACTATCCATGAATTAGTAGAATCAACCACATGACAGGTTTCAATGTAATAGGAAAGAGATATACCTTTCTTATCTGAGCCTAGGAGCTTGGGACAATCTTTCTTCCAGTGACCTTTGAGGCCGCACTTGAAGCATTTCCCTTTGGGCTTTTCACCTGCACCTCTGTCCTTCTTACCAGCATTGCCCTTTTTCTGCCCTTTTCCCTTACCCTGCTTCTTCTTGAACTTTTTCCCTTTCGGGTTCAGTTTAGAGGAAGACTGGGAAAAATGAGCTTGGCCTTTAGGCTTCATGATGGCCTCTGCCGCATGGAGTTCTTTCATTAACTCAGAGAGAGTCATGTCCAACTTGCTCATGTTGAAGTTGAGCTTGAACTGGTTGAAAGACTCCGGTAGAGTTTCTAGAATCATATCAGTCTGACTCCCCGCATCAATCTCAGCCCCTAGGATCTCAGCTTTATTGAAACAATCCATCATCTTGAGCATATGCTCTCTGACAGGTGTTCCCTCAGCCATCCTAGTATTCATGATTGTCCTTAAAGCAGCTTGCCTAGCTGGCCTGCTTTTGTCTGCGAACATCTCAGACAAGGACAACATGATGTCTGCAGCTATGTCCATTTGCTCATGCTGCGTTTGCAACACGTTGGACATGGAAGCAAGCATGTAGCATTTGGCCATGCTATTAGCCTTTTTCCATTTCTTTTCAGCCTCTAGCTGGTCATCTGTAGAATAATCATCAACGGTAGGACAGGGTTCCGACAGAACATACTTGTACTCCTCAGCAGTGAGTACTATGTTCAGGTTTCTTTTCCAGTCTACGTAATTTGGGCCAGTCAATTTGTTCTCACGCAGAATACTCATCAATGGGCTAAAAGAGTCCTTCCCCATCTCTCTGGATATATAACATGTTATAATTAGACAGGCAGTATATATGTAACATGTATATGGTGCTTGTATTAAAAGGAAAAAACATGCACAAGTCTTTTTACATTATTTCATCCTAATAATAATGTATCAGTGTCTCAACCTCCTCATAGACCCTCCACCGAAGGGATGGCCGAGCCTACAGTCACGTTGAGTTAAGCCTAGCTTATTTGGATCATCACTGTCTGGATACGCATACCCAGTGATAACCCAATCACTGATTGGTTTGGCCTCATATGACAAATAACACTAACTCCTAGGGAGAGGTTATTACCGTCTTATGTCAAGTGTATTACCATCTCTTATGAACGTTCCCAGAATGTCTATGACTTAAGTCCTCCGAAGGGAAGAGACTTTAATCCAATCTAGAAGTGATCTTTAGTAAAGAGCTCCACCGAAGGGATGGCCGCTCCCACTAACGCTTCATTGACATTCTATAGAAGTGATCTTTAGTAAAGAACTCCACCGAAGGGATGGCCGCTCCCACTAACACCTCATTACGAACATTCACATTAGTTCACCTACTAATTCATCAAAGTGATCTTTAGTAAAGAACTCCACCGAAGGGATGGCCGCTCCCACTAACACTCCAATGAGTTAGCATGAACCGAAAATGGAAGGCCGTGGGGTTTTTCCAAACCCCTCTCCCACTTGATTATTTAACACTAGGGTTATGGGCCCACTATGGTATCAACATATCAGATCTTAGTTTGGCCTCTTTTGGAAACTAAGGGTACCAAGGTAAACTAAACCCTATCCAATTTTAAACCTTAGACAAATAGAAGGTGCTGGTCTAAGAGCCGTTTAAAAAATAATTGCCAAACTAAAACCAATCCAATATAGAAAGATGCCAATTTTTAAGAACCTAGTGGTGGCCATGTTACTAGGTGATAAACATAGCAATTATATAAAACATTCAACATGCATTCCATATATAAAAGCTAATTAAAGAATGCAATCCTTGATGGCTCCCTGCTCTTCGGACTTCAAATCCTTTTCCAATTAGGAAACTTGGTAAAGAGTCCTTCTTGCGCTAGGAAACCTCCATTGCCTCCATCACCATGGGACCCTGTTTGTTGCAACCTTCCTCGCTTGAAACTTTCCTTTTCTTGCTTGTTACAATAAATCAAAATTTATACAAGCAACCCAATGAAAAACAAAACCCAAAATTACATTGGAGATTCCTATGCTTTTCAAGAAAGCTTACATGAAGACTAGTTGAAATAAAGACAAGGAAATAATTACAACTTCCTATGATTGCTAACCGCGCAATCGTACATTTTTCAACTAATAAAAACATCCAAATCCACACACATACATGCGAACCATCAAGGATGCAATATACGGCTGCAAACAAGGAGGTTAGTGCATGCAATTGTGCTTGGTACAGCACTATTCATCATCCTGAAATTATTCCAGCAATCTGGAAAAATTTTCTGCACACTCCAACTGCAGTAAACTGAGTTTTGAAAAATTCCAGCACCCTGGAACAATTTCTGCACACTATATAGGTAGCAAACAACAATCTGAAATTGTTCCAGCAACCCAAAAAAAATTCTGCACTCCTATCCTGCAGTAAACTGAGTTCTGTGCAAATTCCAGCAGTTTTGGAATAATTTCTGCACTCCTATTAAGCAGTAGACAGCAACCTAAAGGGCGCTACCATGCCCTTAATAAATCTAGAAATGAAAAAACACAACATGGGATCATGATATCACATGGAGAGTCTCTGATACCATTGAAAGTTATGCACTACAGATCTGATAGGAGACTGCCATGGCTGAATTTCGTTTTAAAACCTTTTGAAAAACTAGAAATCAGATCTGATTCCAGCCATGAATCATGCATAAAACTCCATGAAAACATGAACCACATGTGTATAATCAAAAAGACATTATAGAGGACCATTACCTAGATAATTTGGGTGCTTCAAATCTCTGAAAGAAGAAGCTTTAAAGGTCTGAAAACAACTTGCAATCAGCAACACAGGTGCAGAAATTCTGTGCAGTATTTTCCCTTTTGATCTTCTCTCCTATTCCACTTCCAAATCTGATTGGTAGTGATGGTGGGATCAAACTATGGAATCCTAAGAAGGGTTTTCTGAATTGATCTTTGTGGAAAAGATAGTTGCTGATCTTCTCTCTCCAGGAAGAAGAAGAGGGCAGCAACCTAAAGGGCTGGGCGTGAATTGTGTGTCCTCTTGCAATGGGCGGCCAATGGGTATTAATAATAATCCACGCCCAAGGGTGGGTTACTAGCACTTGAATTTTCTTCCTCTTTTCTATGTTGCACGCCCAAGGGGAGTCCTACCTTATTTAAAAAGAGATCTCTTTCTTAAAAGAAAGACTATCCCTAAATAATAGCAATTAGTCCTCTTAGTTGTGCAACACTTACTAATTAAGGATACTAAAATTAGTAACCCTTAATTATAGGAATCTTCACCCAAAGAGGAGCCTTTCCTTCCAAGAAAAGAAACCTAATCAATCTTGGAAACCTCACACAAGTGTCCCCACTTATGGCTGGCCCACAAAGATAGCTAAACACACCATGGCCCACTAATCAATAATTTAGCTAGAGTTAAATTCATGTATGCCCACAAGAGCCTATTAGAATTTAAACTCAAAATTATTCTTCCATAAAATTAATTCAACCACATATCATCTAATTAGGAAACCATGCCAAAATAGGAAAGTGGCTAGAAGAGGGACCAAAAGACATATTTGCCCTTGGCTCCCAAAATGACCAAAATGTCCATGCTAACCCCATAGCAACATTAAGATCATTTTAACCCTAACTCATTCCACTAGAGAGTTATGGTTGCACTCCAGGGACAAACATTAAATTGCAAATAAGCTCATCATAAATAGACGATTGTCTTTGACCTACCAAGTAAAATGACCACAATGCCCCTCTATGTAACATCCATAATCAAGTAGGTTAACCGATGTACTATCTACCTTCTTGATTACATCTCAACCTTAGAACTTCATACCCTTGACCTAATCATCATCCGGATATCATTCTCTTGATCCAGGGAGCGACCCACAAGTTCAATATCCATATGGAACATCCATATACTAAGATCTTAGATTCTGATGATTAATCGGATAATTCTAAGGGGACGATTATTCCATCACATGATGGCATAGATTCCATGTTGCATTTGCACGTCCCAACTAATCAAGCCCGAGCACCTAAAACACAGAGCTGTTGACCCATGAAAAAGAATCTCACCCATAGTGAATTAAAGCACTAGAACTCGACTTCGTCAGTTCATCCACAAATGCTCAAGATTAAGAGCACTGGTCACTCAGTAGCAAGAGGTGATTTGATCTCTCTCTGTGATAGTACTATTTTAGAGATCACACCTACAGGTGGTCCTGTTCAATGCATGACACATGCACTAATGAGATAAATCCGAGAAAGACCTCCCGTGACTAAGGTAAGTCACCCTGAACACAGGAGAGTTACTCATTATAACTTATACCAAGATGAAGTGCCCAACTCCACCTCTCAGTTATGAACAAATTAGTTGTTTCCAGTATCCATGACTCAGACCTTTCTGTGTGCAGCCACTACACACCCAAGTCATTTACTAGAAAACAATGGGCCTTATACAACCATACATATACACAAGTAATAAGAGAAAGATGTCATACTATTAAATAACCAATAAATATCCAGTTACAGAGATGAGAGTGCAGTCAGTGGGCTTTAGGGCATACACCAATCCCAACACAAAGTCCCACCTAAACCCATCCAAAAACAAGGTGAAAATTCCTCCCAGCGAGGATTTCCATTGAGAAGAGTTAGCTCAAAGGAGATCTCAAGGTTGATGGATTTATCTACAAATAGTATCAAAAGGAAGCTTTCAAGATGAGGAAGAGAATGATGATCTCCATTTTGATGTTGGTGCAAGATTAGTGTGGATTGGAGATGGAGAAAGTAAGAAGAAGAAGAGAAAAGCAATACAAACCCTAGGCCGCTGGTTTGTGCTCGAAAAATGAAGAATGAATGGAAAGGGAGAGTGGGTTTCCCTTTGTTAACAAATGGGGTTGGGTCCCACAACTAAAGAAGCTTGTTTGACTGAAATCATGTCTTTCGGGATCTCGGATGAATTCGACGAAGAAGGAAGAAATGATCGCCGAAATATCTAGTTTCCAAAAAGTATATGTTTCGCGGGTTTCGGGGATATCAAATTTTGGGTACAGGTTTAGTGTAAAAGGACTATTTTGCCCTCAGGGCTAGTAAATTGGGTTTCGGGGTCCCAAATGGACACGGGATCAACATGAAAGTTGTAGGGATCACTAAGATAAATGGAACGGGATAAGAATGCAATTCAAAACGATTCCGAAAAATCCCCTAAGTAAAAGCAAAGTCGTATGGGGAACCCCAAAGGGCCCCACTAGTTACCAA
The DNA here is from genome assembly GCA_038049695.1 of Cinnamomum chago. Taxonomy (NCBI): domain Eukaryota; kingdom Viridiplantae; phylum Streptophyta; class Magnoliopsida; order Laurales; family Lauraceae; genus Cinnamomum; species Cinnamomum chago. Next base: position 55,893,869 of record CP142451.1, read on the forward strand.
AGACTCAAAATTGCCCAAAACTAGAACAAAAGATATTTCAAACCCAACTTAGCCAAAATCACTAATCAAGCTTAGAGCTAACACACGACTTAATCGATACTAATCGGGTTCACTCAGGTCGGGGTCTTACATCCTCCATCCCTTAGGGCATTTGGTCTTCCAAATGAAATATAAGACTAAACTCTGGTAGAAGATGTGGGTACTTCTTCTGCACTTGGTCTTGTAATAACCACGTTGCCTCTTCCGGTCCATGATTCTCCCAAAGTACTTTCACCCACTGAATAGTCCGAGTCCTCAACTCTTGTTCCTTCGTATCGATGATCTGAACGGGCTTTTCAACATAGGTAGCATCCTCTCGAATCTCCAACGGCTCATGCCGGAGCACATGGGACGGATCGTGGACATACTTCTTCAACATAGACACATGGAAGACGTTGTGTACGCCGGATAGCTCGGGTGGTAAGGCTAATCTATAAGCCACGTCATCGATCTTACTCACAATGTCATAGGGTCCAATGTATCTCCGTGATAGCTTGCCCTTCTGTCCAAATCTCAATGTTCCCCTTGTAGGTGACACTTTCAAGAAGACCATGTCTCCTTCTTTGAACTGTAAATCTCTATGGTGGGAGTTTGCATAGCTCTTCTGTCTACTCCGGGACACTTTCAGACGTTCTTGAATCAACTTGATTTTGTTGCTGCTCTCACTTACAATAGTCGGTCCATGGAAACTGCGAATGCCGACTTCTTCCCAACATACAGGTGTCCTACACCTTCTGCCATACAAATCCTCAAAAGGCGCCATCCCAATGCTCGAGTGGTAACTGTTGTTGTAAGCAAACTCACACAACGGTAGAGTCTCATCCCATTGAGTCTTGAAGTCTAACACACAAGCACGGACCATATCCTCAAGAGTTTGAATCGTTCTCTTTGACTGGCCATCTGTCTGAGGGTGATAAGCCGTGTTGAACTGTAATCTCGTACCCATAGACTCATGTAGTGTCTTCCAGAACCTCGAGAAGAATCTGCTGTCTCTGTCGGATGTGATAGAAACTGGCTGCCCATGACGACTGACAATCTCGTTGACAAACAACTCTGCCAAAGGTAGCATGTGCATCTTCTTCCCTGTCTTCATAGCAATGAAATGAGATGACTTAGTGAGACGGTCCACAAATGACCCATATCGCATCGTTGCCTCTGCTGGTCCTCGGTAATCCCGAAATAAAATCCATGGTAATATGCTCCAACTTCCATTCCGGGATCTCTAACGGCTGTAACAATCCTGGAGGCCTCTGATGTTCTGCCTTAATCAACTGACAGGTCATGCAACGGGAGACAAACACTGCAATCTCTCTCTTCATATTGTTCCACCGAAATCTGCCCTTCAAATTCTGATATATCTTTGTACTGCCTGGAGGCATAGAGTACTTCGTACTGTGAGCCTCAGTCATGATGTCGTTTCTCAAATCTTCGATGTTAGGCACACACAAACGGTCACGGTAGTACAAAACTCCATCAACAATACGGAAGTCAGGACGTTCTGTTATATGCTCTGAAATCTTGGCCAACTCTGGATCTTACAACTGACTATCCTTGATCTTCTGAATAAAAGAAGGTTCTGACACTGACATGTTAGCTAATAGTACACCCTTCCTTTGTGGCTGCAGGTCTATGCTCAACTCTTCAAACTGCTCGAAAATACAAGTGCCACTTAGATTTGCCAAGCCTACTGATTTTCTGCTCAAGGCATCGGCAACTACATTAGCTTTCCCCGGGTGGTACTTCATTGGAAAATCGTAATCCTTTATATATTCCATCAACCGTCTCTGCCTCATGTTCAATTCTTTCTGCGAAAATAAGTACTGTAAGCTGCGGCGGTCGGAGTGGACTTCGAACTGCTCTCCATAGAGGTAATGTCTCCACATTTTCAACGCGAAAACAACCGCTGCTAACTCAAGATCATGGGTGGCATAGTTCTTCTCGTGATCTTTCAACTGTCGAGATCCATAAGTAGTCATTTTTCCTTCTTGCATTAATACACAACCAAGTCCCACATTCGAAGCATCGGTAAAAATGGTAAAACCGCCGCTTCCGGATGGCAAAGTGAGGACTGGTGCTGTAGTCAATCTCTTCTTTAGCTCTTGGAAACTCTATTCACACTGATATGTCCATACATATTGTGCATTCTTCCTTGTCAACTTCGTCAATGGTGACGCAATCGACGAAAATCCTTGCACAAACCTCCGATAATAGCCTGCCAATCCCAGAAAACTTCTAATTTCTGTCACAGTCTTCGGTCTTTCCCAATTCACTACTGCTTCAATCTTGGACGGATCCACTGAAAATCCTTCTTTGGAGATGATGTGCCCCAAAAATGTTACTTGGTCTAGCCAAAATTCGCACTTGTTAAGTTTCGCATACAGCTGATTCTCTCTCAAAAGTTGCAGTGCTATTCTCAAGTGCTCTTCATGCTCTTCCTTGGTCTTGGAGTATACCAAAATGTCATCTATGAACACTACAACAAACTGATCTAGATACTCTGCAAATATCTTATTCATCAATGCCATGAACACTGCTAGGGCATTTGTCAACCCAAATGGCATCACTAGGAACTCATAGTGGCCATATCTTGTCCGGAAAGTTGTTTTCAACACATCTGATTCTCTGACTCTCAGCTGATGGTAACCGGATCTCAAGTCAATCTTCGAAAAGTATGAAGCACCTTGTAATTGATCAAACAATTAATCTATCATTGGCAATGGGTATTTGTTCTTGATGGTCACTTGATTCAATCTTTTGTAATCTATACACATTCTCATCGAACCATCCTCCTTCTTGACAAACAAAACTGGAGCTCCCCATGGTGAAATACTCGGTCTCACAAAACCTTTGTCCAACAATTCTTGCAACTGGGTCTTCAATTCCCCCAGCTCTACTAGGGCCATTCTATATGGTGCAATAGATATCGGAACGGTCCCTGGTAACAACTCAATAGTGAAATCAATCTCTCTGATGGGTGGCAAACCTGGAATCTCCTCCGGAAAAACATCCGGAAATTCCCAAACAATTGGGATCTCCTTCACCCCTTGGGACTGTTTATCCTTCGTGATAAACGCTAAATAAGCTTCACAACCACTTCTCAAAAGTCTGTCAGCCTTCAACGCTAAGACAAACCCTACACGAGGATTCCTCCTCTCTCCCTGAAACAACACTCCTTCTGGTGTCTCAACTAACTTTAAAGTAAGGGTCTTATGGAAATAATCCAGCGTGGCATTGTACCCTGCCAGCCAATCCATCCCTAGGATGACATCATAATCATACATCTCCAATGAAATGAGATCTACGGTTAAAACCACTTCTCCTATCTAGACTGTGAAACTAGGATAAAAGGTTCTACAAATAACTTGTTTACCTACTGGGGTTGCCACAGTCAAAATGAACTCAAGTTCTCTAGCATGCATATCAATCAACTCAGAAAATTTATGGGATACGACTGAATGTGTAGAGCCAGGGTCAAGTAAAATCTTAGCTTTAATCCCACAAACAAGGAGTGTACCTTCCACGACATTGCCTGCTGCCTCTGCATCAGCTCTATTAACCGCATAAATTTATCCTCGATGCTGTGGCCTATTCTGAGCTTGTTGTGGCCTACCTTACTGTGCATTCCTATTCTGTTGCGGTGCACGCTGATTCTGGTTCTGTCCTTGCTGATAACGGGCCTGCTATTGTGGCTGCTGCTGTCTATGTTGCTGTTGCTGTGGTGCTTGTTCCTGGAGTGGCCTTGCCTGGTTTTGGACAACCAATGCATTCTGTGGTGGTGCTGGACGTTGTGGTCCTTGCTGCTGCTGCTGATTCTGCATATTCGGTCTTGGACGATCCCTTATCTGATGGTCCATCGAACCACACCTGAAGCATGCTCCCGTAATGGTACGACATTCAGCACTCGCATGGTTCTTCCCACAGTGGATGCAAACCACTAGATTCTACACATTTGGTCCTGTCCTTTGCTTCTTATTCTGATGATTTCTCTGATGTTGGTAGTTCTGCTGATGAGCTGGACTCTTGCCTTGCACTCTAAGGATCTTGTTATGGAAGTTCTCAAACTTGTAAGCCCTCTTGACCGCTTCATCGAAAGTAGCAGGTGACACTACTCTGGTGGCATCCCTCTCAATGAAAGGGTTAAGTCCTTCAAAGAACTTGGCAATCTTCTTCTCAACTGTATCCACCAACTCCGGAGCATATCTGGACAATCTCTCAAACTTGGTGAGATACTCTAAGACTGTCATACTCCCTTGGACAAGCTGCTGAAATTCTATGGCGTTCTGTCTCTTAATGTGGGCGGGTACATACTTATCATGGAACTGCCTCTTGAAGTTTGCCCAAACCTCTGCATCAGGCATAGTCCTGTATTTCTCCCTAACTGTCTTCCACCATCTGTCCGCTGTACCACTGAAGAGAGATGATGCTAGCTTCACTCTTTCTGCTCCGGTGCACTGGAAGATATCAAATATGTTCTCCGTATGCTCTAGCCAATCATCTGCAGCTATTAGATTCTCTATTCCAAGAAACTCTTTCGGAACCCTCTTCCGAAACCGCTCAAATAAGGCATTTGGGTCATGTTGCCTCTGATTTATGACAATAGCAGGTTGGGGTTGAACCGGTTCTGGTCTCCTCTGTAACACCTCAAGCAACTGCCTTTGCATCTCTGTCATTTCTCTTGCATGATCATCCTCTCTCTTTGCTCTTACAGTCTAGCCTGATTCTCATTAGCCTGACGCTGTTGGTCAAGCATTACTTGCATCATTTCTAGGAATTGATTTGGCGTGTTGTTATCAACCTTATCCTCTTCAAGTTGAACTGTGTGATCACTATTTCTTGCAGAAGGGTTGCCATTTACCGGTCTCTTACGAGGTGGCATGATGTTGCAAAACAAATTGTTAGCACATAATAATCAAATAAAGGGTCACACATTGCTCACACGATACTAGCTAACGAAAGATCTAACGGATCCTAGCCACGTCCTTAGGATTTCTAATTTCTTTTAATTGCTTGAAACACGTCTCGCTCTGATACCAGTCTGTCGCGACCCCGGACCGGGTTACCGAGGTCCTGATCCGGGATCAGGACACTATTAATGATGATAATATACCACAACAGTTTAATGATACCATACATTTATTTAATTTCCCATAGGTGTCCGCGGTGAGGATATCACAACCATAAATGAATATTTCTTTTGAGTGCGGAAGCATGTAGCAAATCAAGTATTCAAATTATTCCTAGTCATGAAGATAACATCAAGTATAGAGTACTGTATCAGAATGAGCAATGATCAATAGCATGTTTCCCAAAAGTAAGTTAAAGTTTAACAAAAGATCATTTAGTTACATTCCCCAAAAATAGAGGCCAACAAAGGCTAATACAAACAAAACAATAACCCGAAAGAATGGTTAAATAGTTCTCCCAAAATATCACGTCTCTCGTAGCAACCCGATGTCTACATGACATCGTCAGCACGCCACTCAACTAGGGGTTGCGGTTCACCTACCGTCTCCTCCGGCACCTCCTCAAGGTAACCGGCAACGGGACCTGAGTACCAAAGAAAATGGGTCAGACACGACGGTCTGGCAAGAGAGTGAAGAGGTACAACAACATATAATAAAAGAAATATCTTGAAAAGCATAGAAATCTGTTTAAGCAAGAACTCTCATAAAGGAGATAAATCATTTGCTAGAAAACAAATAAACAAGATAAAACATGTAAGGTATCCAAGGAATTGGGAACTAACAAAATGACAATCACATAAAGCTAAGTCCTCTATCACCAAAATGGCAAAAGTATAACGAGACGTTGGTCTCAATCACACAAGGTGAGGAGATTCAACGCAAAGCATATATACAATATAAATTTACGAGGCGGGGTCACGGTAGCGAACCGGGTATCGGGGCGGGACCACGGTAATAAACCGGGTATCGGGATCCAAACTGGAGCTGGCGGGACAGGAGGGGGATCTCCAAGTCGATGGATCAAACCGACAAGGTTATCCAAGCTTAGTGATGTCGACTCATAGGTCAAATAACAAATCGAGACATGAACAAGTAATTCAAGTGCAAGTAAATGAACGTGCGGGGGAAGTATGTTCAAGGAATAATTTCCATTTCATGTGGTGCAATGCATTTCGGGACAAGTAACTGTTACTAGTATAACTTTAATGCTTTCGGGAAAACAAGTCGTGTAATGCAAATCTTGGAAATGAGGAAATACAATGAACTATTACAATTTCGCGTAAAATATTGGTTTCAAGATTTATTTAAGGTGAATAGGGGTCCCGTATGTCGATTATAATAAAAACTTGGTACTCCTTGAGTTTGAAGACATTCCGGGCTCCTTATACACTTTACGATTTTCAAAACTTTAAAATGAGCTTATAAGTTATACTAGACGGTACGATTAAAAATCAAAACTATAAACAGTCCATCGTAGGTATGATGTTAGTTCTAAAACATCGTACAACTTGCTCAGTCACCGAAAGGGATAAGATTTGTGATACCCAAGGAAATAGACTTCTCGTATAGATATAAGGAAGGTATCGCGTTGTCCCGTACCGTTTAAGATTGAATTAGATTGGATTTCAATGCCACCGAAGTAACCGTGAAGAGCATCGGCTCAAGACGTCCTCACATATAGTCAAATGAGTCCAAATAGGGTAGCCAAAGTCCCAACTAAACCCATCTAAAAACAGGGTGAAAATTCCTCCCAGCAGGGATTTCCTAGTTGGCCCGGTTGACGTGGCCCAGACCCGGTCGACCTGGCCTCTCTGTGCCCGGTCGACTGGGAGTTGTAAGTGAAATGTGTGCACAGTGACTTGGTCAGGCTCCCAGGGAGCCTGACCCTGTGTCGCCGGTCGACCGGGCCCCCACCAGGTCGATCGGGTACACTGCGTCACTGAACCTACAGTGAGCTGGGTCCTCCTCTTTTTCCCTCCTTTCAACACTTAAACAACCACTACAAGACTAGAGAAATGAAGACTATAAATCCATGTTTCCAAGACATTTAATGAACTAGCAAGATGCATTATGAGCATTTATTTCAACAATGTAAATCAATAAAAGCATGAGAAATTCCTTAAAGTTTCACCAAATCATTTAAAACTCAAAACACCTAATCATCCACTTGCCTTAGATCCAAGCTAGCAACAACCAAGCCTCTAATCACCTCTTAAGCTGAATTCCAAACTACAAACAAAAACCCCCAAAACAAACCCTAAAATGGGTCAAACAAAGATTGAAAAGGATAGAACTTTCAATAATGAAAATGTAGCTTCTCAAGGGCTAGAGGAATACTAATCTAGGAGATGAAGAAGATTACTTACTTGGGTCACCTTCAAATGAGAAGAGTTAGCTCAAGGGAGATCTCAAGGTTGATGGATTTATCTACAAATAGTATCAAAAGGAAGCTTTCAAGATGAGGAAGAGAATGATGATCTCCATTTTGATGTTGGTGCAAGATTAGTGTGGATTGGAGATGGAGAAAGTAAGAAGAAGAAGAGAAAAGCAATACAAACCCTAGGCCGCTGGTTTGTGCTGGAAAAATGAAGAATGAATGGAAAGGGAGAGTGAGTTTCCCTTTGTTAACAAATGGGGTTGGGTCCCACAACTAAAGAAGCTTGTTTGACTGAAATCATGTCTTTCGGGATCTCGGATGAATTCGACAAAAAAAGGAAGAAATGATCCCCGAAATATCTAGTTTCCAAAAAGTATATGTTTCGCGGGTTTCGGGGATATCAAATTTTGGGTACAGGTTTAGTGTAAAATGACTGTTTTGCCCTCAAGGCTAGTAAATCGGGTTTCGGGGTCCCGAATGGACACGGGATCAACATGAAAGTTGTAGGGATCACTAAGATAAATGGAACGGGATAAGAATGCAATTCAAAACGATTCCGAAAAATCCCCTAAGTAAAAGCAAAGTCGTAAGGGGAACCCCCAAAGGGCCCCACTAGTTACCAAAGCACTCAAAATTGCCCAAAATTAGAACAAAAGCTATTCCAAATCCAACTTAGCCAAAATCACTAATCAAGCTTAGAGCTAACACACGACTTAATCGATACTAATCGGGTTCACTCGGGGCGGGGTCTTACACCTAAGATGATTATATGTGCTTGAAAGTGGGTTCCGTGATAGAGGCCTACAATTCTCATTTTCTGCACATTTTAATGCAACACATCAAATACTAAAGAGTCTATATTGAAGCGAGATTCATCCGGACAGAATTCTACTCTAACTGGGACTCTTCGGAGAAAACTTGCAAAACATTCTAAGTTAATGCAGAAAATGTATGAAAAATATGAAAATTCAGGGTCCTAGGTGAAAATGCATGAAATAATGGAATTAGAAGAATAATGATGCAATTTACCTAATTAAACCCCTAATTCATCCTAAAATGATGCGTAAATATGCAAATTCATGAACTCAACAACTCCCGTGGTTGGCGGGTTTCAATGGGTCCAACCCCCTTAGTTTGGTACAAAAAAAAAAAAAAAAGGAACTTAGAATGAAAAATGATATTTATGTGGCGTTTTCTATTAGGGATAAATTAGAAAGAGATTCGTGGGTAACTCAACTTGGCCACTTCGAGTGCAATTCAATTCGGCCGAGTGCTGAGGCTAACCTAGGCATAACCACGTGAGTGCAGTCACACCCGTTAAACCATATTACGCTTAAAAAATCTAATCAAAATTATAGGTCCACCCCCAAAATCTACACAGAATCTTCGGTTTGCCACCACAAACCAAACTACCTATTAAGGTTTGCACCCTTAAAACAAAAATCTTGGGTCCGCAACTGGGTGGGTGAGACCATGGTTAGGAGAGTCCAGACTTAGGCCTTGCTGGATCCACCCGACATGAGCCGGTGTAGTAAAACTAGTTTTTGACCCACCCAAGGCAAGTAGAGTTGATCGACCAGTTAGATCATATAGTCAGGATGAGTCGAATGCTAGTGCGAGATTCCCCCAACAAGGTGGCGTCTAGGAAGTAGTTGGATAGATATGATGGATTGTGTAAGTTACTAGAAAATAGCTTCCCATAGGTTTGAGTAAATATAGTAAAAGTTCCATACAAAGCCAACCGAACCAAACATAGATTAGATAATGTGTTGATGATGATGACAACGACCACAAAACTCAATTACTCAAATTCGAAGACTTTTTCAAGTTGAGCGGAGTCCTTTGTTGGCAGCACTGGAGATGTTAAGATTTTTTTTAATTGAGGTGTGCACTTTTCGGAAACCTCTCAAATGTCATTCTAAGTGATGTGGGCTGACTAGCCACGAGAAACAGTAAGGTGATGGGCCTTCAATAATCAAAGAGGCAAAATTGATTTGATCAAGGATCAAGGCCAAATAATTTAAGACACCTGATTACCCAACACGAGTGGTACCTGACCATTCTGGTCTGGCTTCCGAATGATTTTCCTCAAGGTTCCCAAGCTATAGCCCAACTGGTATGAGATGTAATTGTCACTTGAAATGCATAAATTTGAGTTCCCAGTGTAGCAAAAAAGAAAAGAAAAAATCTAGAGACATTTAAGATAAATGTCCAAGATTTTATTTGTTCTTCAATGTGGGGAAGATTTAGAGCTCTAATAGCTTCCCAGTTCCACTTATTGTAATAGATGAAAGTCTGTGACATAACATGAATGGTTGCAGCCCAATCCCAAAAATTCCAAAAAAATTTCTCGCACAGAATTAATCAATGATCCTACTAGAAGGAAGATAAGAATCCTCTCAAATTAACTTAATTACCTTCCTTTCACCAATCAATTGATGATCAATTTGGTCTCTAGCCATGTTCCTAAATTTAAGAATACTGTTCGAGCTAAATTCATTAAGAATTTAACCTCCCAAAAGGTGAAATCTCTAGTGTATTTTGCCTTTGGCAATACTCCTACGACCTGCAAGGTGCAATAAAGATGTTCAACCTCAGCTGTTTCCAAAAGGATATTATAACGACATCTCCTTGTAGTTGTCGCCAGCCCATGCATTAACATTATTTCTAGATTTTTCCTCAAAATCCTAATTTCTTTATTATAACTTTGTTTTGAGCCAAATTTTACTCTACTTAAAGATGGGACCCACCATAACTAGAAAATGATGTGGGCCCACCTCAAAAAAGGGAGGCCATCATCGTGCCATCCCATCTATGCAGGCATAAATCAACATGTGCATAATGTAGGATTTTCTTTGGTCAAGTTAAGTATATATGCTTACTAGGCTACTTCTCCAATTATGTGCCATGGCCTTCCACATGAATGTAATTTTAGAAAATCATAGTTGGAAAGATAACCTCACTAAAATAGTTTTCTCCTCGATGAAATGATCTTCGAAACAAAGGCATTGATGATTATACCTAATATGATCAAGTGGATTTTTACTTTTTATGATCTATCATTTTTTTATTTTATTTCTAAAGGTCAACCAATTTATAAGATAAAAAAATAAATTACTAAAACACCAACTTAAAAGAATATTAGCATATATAAATAAGTGACTTTCCTAGGGGATAATTAAGTTATAAAATAATTTAAATGATCATACAATTTCATAAGTAGCCTTTAGAATAAGCAATTAATGGGTGGTACTAGAGTACAAAAAAAGAATAATTAGAATATATTGGATACACAATCTACAAATGCTAGCAAATAACCAAAATTATCCATAAAACAATTAAAATCTTAAACAAAAATCAACTATTGGGAAAAATGATCTTGGTATTCCTACCCAACCAAGTTATGGTCTTCAAATCAAAGTTAGATTGGGGCCACACTTGATCAACATTGACATATTCCTATCAAACCATTTGGCATGTATATTAGTGGCTTCAGCGGGTCCCATTGTTGGAAATAGGTGGGCCTCGTGGATAGGTTTTCAAAACTTTTTGACCCACTTGACTTAGGGATCAACTATCCAAAAAGCTATAAAACCCAATCTAGGATCCATGTCCTCAATCTCAGCCATCATGATCAGTAAATAAACCTATCAAGAAGGTAGAACAGTAGCCAACAAGCATCCATAAAAATCTACAACATGCAAGGAAGTAGATTATACCTTTGGAGCTCGATTGTGCTCTAATGGAGAAGTTGCGTCTTTTCTTTGATGATGAAACTCTTTCACATATCAAATAAAGATCTCCAAGACCTATTGATCTTCCACGCTATGACCCGCTTATTAGATCTCTTTTCTCAAGAAGATAGGTGGGATCTCCCAGAGAAAACCCTACTAGAAACTCCAACGAACTAGAAGAGAGAGAGGAGAAGGAAGAGATGTGCAACACTTGCACAAAGGAGGGCTTGGGCATGAATACTAAGGGCTGGATGTCCAAGGGGTTGATTCCCCTTTAAATAGCCCTCAAATCTCCTTGATGGACCCGAATTTCCTTCCTTTCCTCTCCCATCCGTCCCCGGGGCCACCGAGAAAGGCCGAATGGAGGGAAGAAAGGGGGGAGAAAGGCAGGCATCAACATTTTGTACGGGTATGCCAGATTTTCTATTATACTTGGAATTTAGAAATGATGATCCGGAGATCCACCTTCGCAAGTAGAAAAGAAATCAACATTTTTTCTAACTTTCCATTGCACATATATTTAAGAAAAGAGACAGCTTTTTGAATGTCGTTAGAGGCGATTTTGTGCCGTGAAAGGCGATTTGTGCCGTAAAAGGGGATTTTGTGCCGTAAAAGGCGATTTACAAATCTTATCAAAATGAAAGACAAGAATTGTGAGCTTTTGCCTCTTAAAGAAAATACAAAGTACAATAGAAAACTAAGAAAGTGAATCTGACTTCTCAGGAGATTGTGGGGACCCGTTCAGATCGACGGTCGCAAGTCGTGTATGGACTTCGCCATCGTCCTTCAAATGAGAATTCTTGATACTTTGATTCTTTGACTTGGCTTGGACTTCAGTTTTTTAGAGGATAAGGACCAAGGGAAGGTCCTATACCCAATAAAAAACGAAGAGACAGGCTGAAGAGCCGCGTCTTGACCATGTTAAATAGGAGAAGAGAAAGCTTTTTCTTGGGGGGGAGTGCCCCTTAAGGGGCTTCAATCACCTTGTGGTGTTTGTTGTAGTATAGTTTCTTCAGAGTAGCAGAGCTTCCGGGTGTCACGCCCCCGAACCGAAACCTCGGGGGCGGGAAATGGGATTACGCATAAATGTATTTTTTTACTTCTCCCAGGATCCGCGTGTGTGAAGACAACACATTCTGAATATTTTGCGGAAGCATTTGTGGCGTTGCGACCCGAAGTCCGTGGCCATCGGATTCCGCGTCGCACTCAACCTTTAGCATATAGCTATTATATCAAGAATCATATCAGACTGGAGTAACCATCACTATAAATTACAGAGCTGACAGTAACAGGATATTACATTCCCAAATATGTTCAAGTTACAATTATCAATGTACATTAATTAAGAATCCCAAGAAAAAGGCTAATAAAAGCCATACAACAAAAGCTATAACTACTACCCAAATGTGACGTAGCTCCGATGTCAAGCTCAATGTCTACATGACATAGCCGACAAGACAACCTGCACAACATGGCTCCACAACCAACAAAACACTCGACTCGGGGCGAAGAAATCTGAACCTGAGTACCAAAAGTAGTGGGTCAGACACGACGATCTGGCAGGTGGATGAAAAGATAACAAATATACTGAAGAATAAAACATAAGATACATCATGCTATTCGATCAAATGCTGCATGTAATTAAACGGGTGTAAAAGTCGGGAATCTCGGGGAAAACCTGTATTCATTTCAAGTATGGGTAAAACATGAAGATCTAATAAAACATGTATTCATTTACATCATCTATAATCATAGATATTTGACAATCGGGTATTCGTCTAAAACATGTATAAATATAGTGGTTTGACAAAACAAACGTTCATTTGAAACTTAAGTAAAACACAAGTATACAACAAATCGGGTATCCATAGCAGTCTGGCAAAACCAATGTCCATTTGAAACATATGTGAAAAATACGGATATTTAACAAACCGGGTGTTCGTTTAAAACAGGTGTAACCAAGGAAATCTGACAAGACTAATGTTCATTTAAAACATATCTCAAAGTAGGGATATTTAACAAATCGGATTTTCATTTGAAACCGGTATAAACATAGTGATCTGGCAAAACAAGTGTCATTTGAAACATATTTCAAAGCATGAGTATTTAACAATTCGGGTATTCATTTAAAAACAGGTATAAACATGGATATCTGACAAACCAAATGTCCTTTAAAACAAGGCACGGATATTTAACAATTCGGGTATTCCTTTAAAACACGTGTAATCATATAAATCTAGCAAAATCATTGATCGTATGGAACATATGTAAAAGCATGGTTATTCACCCAACCGACATTCATTTAAAACATCTGCGGGCACAAAGGACAGAAAACAATATAATAATAACTGAATTTACATTGGAGAATATTAGCACTTGTTTAAATAACAACTTTCATAAAGGAAACGAATCATTTATCGGAAATCAAGTAAACAATATAAAACATGTCGGGTATCCAAGGAATCGGGAACTGGCAAGATGGCAGTCACAAGAAGCTAAGTCCTCTATCACCGAAGTGACAAGAGTATAACGGGACGTTGGTCTCAGTCACACAAGGTGAGGAGACTCAACGCAAATCATATATACAATATAAATATACGGGAACGGGACCACGGTAGCGAACCGGGTATCGGGACGGGACCACGACAATAACCGGGTATCGGGATCCAAACTGCAGCTGGCGGGACGGTAGAGGGATTTCCAAGTCGGTGGATCAAACCGACAAGGTATCCAAGCTTAGTGATGCCGACTCATAGGTCAAAACCAATCGAGACATATGCAAGTAAATCAAGTGCAGTAAATAAGCGGGTAAAACGGGGGTGCTCAAGGGCACACTGTCACTTCATATCGGGCAATGCATTTCGGGACAAATAACTGTTACTAATGTAACCTCAATGCTTTCGGGAAAACAAGTCATGTAATGCAAATCTCGGGAAAAGAGGTGAAACAATGAACTATAACAATTTCGGGTAAAAATATCGGTTTCAAGATCTATTTAAGTGAATAGGGGTTCCGTATGTCGATTATAACAATTACTTGGTACTCCTTGAGTTTGAAGACATTCCGGGCTCCTTATGCACTTTTACTACTTTCAAAACTTAAAATGAGCTTATGGGTAGTACTAGATGTTACAATAGCAAGAATCAAGATTATAAACGGCCCATCCTAGGCATGACATTAATCCGGAAACATCGAGCAACCGATTCAGTCATCGAAAGGAATAGAATTAGCGATAACCAAGGAAATAGACTTGTGTTTAGATATAAAGAAGATATCGCGTCGTTCCATCCCGTTCAAGATTGAAATGGATTGAACTCCGATGCCACCGAACCAACCGTGAGGCGTGTCGGCTCAAGACATTCTCACACATGGTCCAAACAGTCCAAAGAGGGTAGCCAGGGTCCCACCTAAAACCGAGAATTAGTGCCTAGATCATCACCATTCTTTCCTTTTAGTTCCCTAGTCTTAGAGACCTTAGATTAGGGTACAATTGGTCTTAACGCTAATGTATATACCCCTAGGATTCATAGAAAGCCCAAAGGTTTCCAAAAAAATACAATATCAAATTTCACTGGAATTTCTGTACCAAAAATGTACAGGGTCCGATCGATCGGCCCAAAAAGCCTTACTGTTAAAAGACAGGCCGATCGATCGGCCTGTAGGTCCGATCGATCGGACCTGGGCGTGCAGCAGGTCCGGGACACTGATTTTTCTTCATTTTTCCTTTCCTTTCCAACACTTAAACCACTAGCATTTCTCTTCCATAATCACTTCAAAACCTCATTAAAACTCCAATGAACAATTAAATTCAAACACCTCTTTAAACGGGTATCAATTTCAAGTCAATGTAACTTATAAACATAACCATGAATAGCCAATCCAACCTCATTCCTTATAAAAGCATATGAACAAACTTGACCAAATAAAATGCATACATTCCCAAGAGTTCCAAGAGACTTAATAAGAGAGAAAAACCCATTCATATGCATTTCGAAATCAATAGAAATGTGACAAGAAGCATATGTGCAAACATGTATCCAATGATCAAGAACAAGTAATAAAACTTAGGATTTTCTCATAAAACTTAATAACTTTCAAACCATCCATTCATCCAGTTGCCTTTGACTCTAATCAAGCAAATCAAGCTCCTAATCACCTCTCAAGCTCAAGATCCACAATCTCTACAAAAACCCCCAAAACAAACCCTAAAATGGGTTAAACAATGAAATGACCATGAAACCTTTCAATAATCAAGGTGGAGCTTCTCTAAGGCTAGAAGATTACAAATCTAGAGGATGAAGAAGAACACTTACTTGGAAGGTCCTCTAATGGACAAGGTAAGCTCAAAGGAAGTCTTGTGATGGAGGATTCTCTTCACAAATGGTATCAATGGAAAGCTTGCAAGATGAGGAAGAAGAAGGTGGTCTCCATTTCTTGATTGATGAACTATTGGTGTGGCTTGGAGATGAAGAAGCAAGAAGAAGAAGAAGTTGCACAAGGGAAAACCCTAGGTTCAGCTGGAACAATGGTGAATGAAATGAATGAAGGAGATGGGTTCCCCTTATAAACAAGTGAGGTTTGGGTCCCACAACTTAAAGAACTTGGGTGGCTGAAATTATCTAATTCGGGACCTCGGATGGGTTCGACGAAGAAGGAAGAAATGATCGTCGAAATATCTAGTTTCCAAAAAGTGTATGTTTCACGGATTTCGAGAATATCGAGTTTTGGGTACAGATTTGGTGAGAAAAGATTGTTTTGCCCTCAAGGTCAAGAAATCGGGTTTCGGGTTCTCAAATGGATATGGGATCAACATGAAAGTTGTAGGATTCCTCAAGATGAATGCAACGGGCCAAAAACACAATGCGAAACAAATCGGGAAAATCTCACAAGTAAAAGCAAAGCCGAAAAGGGAACCCCCAAAGGGCCCCACAAGCTACCAAAGCACTCAAAAGCCCAAAACTAGAAGAAAAACCATTCTAGCTCACAAACTCAACCCAACAAATACTAATCCCACTAAAAGAACTAATCCACATATAAAACAACACTAATCCAAGAGATTAGGGGTCGGGTTCTCACACCGGGAATTCTGGACGATCTTTTAGGCTAATTTTTTCTGATTTTTCTGGATGAATTTCTGGATCCGTTCTTCTTGGAATGATCTCCTATTTATAGGCCTTTGGTAGCCATTTAGGAGTGTTTATGAGCTTTGATGGCTTTAAAGCTCCATGATGGGAGGAGTTACAAGTTTTTATTTCTTGATTTTGTAACTCCTTTTTCCTTGAATCTGATTGGCCAATGGAGAATGATGTGATCTTTATCAATCATAAAATAACGCAAGTGCACGGGTGTCTAGATGAGACAGTGGCAAGAACGGATCGAACCCACATGGAGCTAATTAAATAAACTTTTAAATTAAAGAAACTAATTAACTAAAAATTAAGAAAAGTTTTGAGTTTTTATATATAAAAATAAGCAACTAATTTAGAAATTCGAAATCTACCAATTAATGAAGGTGATTAGAGCATAGGAATCCAATAAGCACCCACCAATTATTTATTAAGTAACCCTAACTTGTTCCAATTTTTACTTCAAATCAAAGACAAATCAATGTTTTTAATTTGGAAAATTTAACTTTTAAAATCCCTTTTTAATCATAAAAATTCAAAACTCAAGACTTCCTTCATCTCATAAAGAATAAAAATAATTTAAGCACCACCCATCAAAAGTAAGCATAAACCATCCAAAGATCTAAATCCTAAGCATGGCCTATCAAACCTAAGCATGAGTAGTCAAAAACTAATTTTTATTTTTAGAAATAAAAATAGAGATTTGCCTAGGGCACAAAGACAAGCCTATTAATCATTAAGCACATAATCATGGAACACAAATTAGAATTACTAAACAAATAAAAAGACAATTACTTACCTTCATCCATAGCGAATTACTAAACAAATAAAAAGATAATTACTTACCTTCATCCATAACTCTAATCAAGAGAATTAGCCCGCCATTACAAAGAATGCTTCTTGATTTATCATTAAAAATTGCATCTTTACAACTTCTTCACAAATTTTCTCCTTCAAAATAAATCCTTGGACATGGCCCAAGGCTACCAAAAATAAAAAAATAAACTAATGGAAAAGAAGAAAGGAAGAGAAGAGAGGAAGGTTTAGGAGAGAGGGTTGTGGTGAGATGCTTGGTGGAGAATGACTTTATAGATGTTGATGCCTCGTTTTTAGCAAAGAATCTCCTCTCTTTTAGGACTTGTTTCCTTATTGATAAAGATTTCTTGCTTAAGACTCAAGTTAGGCTTCACACTTAGAAAGAATTTGAATTGAAGAGGATTTTTTACTAAGTGTGGTCTCTTGGACTCCAAGTCTTGCCAAATTGAACTCCTCAAATATCTCTCAAGTTGCCAATTTTAAAAACCTTTTGTAATTCCCGCATAGAATTATAATAGCCAACTTCCAGAGGTCATATCTCCCTCAATATAGCTCTGATTTATGAATTCTTGGGCTCCACGGATTTCTACTCGAAAAGATCTTTCCAACGGTATGTAGATTGTACTAATCCGACATTCAGATTGAAAGTTATGACCATTTCAATTTGCTGCCCCTGAACAATCCGAGAATAATTGTGCAATTAAGGGAACTTCTATGTTTGGCATGCAATGGGGTGTGTAGGACCCATGTTGGATGTTCAAGATATGTGTTGGACTCTTTATTTTCTTTCTTATTTGATTATCTTCCCATATTTGGCATGCTTCCTCACTTGCAACTTTGACTAGTCAACTCTCCTTGCAAAGTTTCCAATGTTCTCTTTCTTTCATGAAGGGCGTCCCGCCTTAGATCTCTCTTCAAGTTTCACCAGTGCAGGTCCCACTCTTGATTTCTCCTACATAAATAAAATTAAATAATTTCAATAATAATCAAATGTGAAGAATCTAAATTGATTATGCATGAGACCCTACATGCCTACTTAATGCACTAAAAAAATGAGACTTTTCAAAAATAACACATAGTCAAAATTAGCAGGTATGCACTAGTGAACCTAAAAAATACTAATTTTTTTGGGTGATGAATGAGATGAAAATCCCTAATTTCACAAAAGTCATGCAATGTAACGATTTTTGACTAAATTTGACTAAGATTCTAACTTTGATGCACAAATGCATGAAATCATGAAATTAAGTGTAATTCTATGCAATTAACCTAATTAAGTCCACAATTGCATATAAAATGATGAATGAAAGCTAAAATTTTGTGGACTGATCAGAGAATGATGGGTATTTAATCGCCTTTAATCTCCATGATGAGAGGAGTTTCATAGCTTTAATGTCATGATGGCTTTGACTTGTAACTCCTATTTCCTTGCTCCTGATTGGGCCGTTCAAAACAATGAGTTAATGACCGCATTTAGTTGGGTCAATTAACAACATTAAGTGGCCGCTCGGGATTTGAAGAGTCGCAGGCTGTGCCGCGTCTTTTGAAATTCTTCTTGCGATAATCGACGATGGATCTTCATGTTGATCGATGTCGGATGATCATGCAACTTCAGACATAGATTGCTAACAGCGGGCCGGTACCATTTGTCTTAACGATTTTTCGATCAGTCGGCTGGTTGGCAATCTCGGACCCATTAACGACGATTTCATGCTCTTGACGACGGATCCGAGATGTAGACGAAGATCAGTCGTTTCCGAGCATCGAAAATCAGATTTTTAGGAAATCACAGAGGCTGGAACTCCCGAAACGCGAAAAGGATCGAAAAATGGTCATTCCGGCGGAAATCCGGCTACCCGGATTTCCAGGGTCGCCGGCGACCATGGGGGAATTTTTCCCCTTTGGTCCCCACTTTGTCGGTCGTTTTTCGATCTTTTTGTTTCTTTTTTTCTCCTGCATTTTCCTTGACATTTTTCCTCATTTTTTGGCTTGATTCTCCTGAAGGAAACCTAACGAGAAGCCGTGCAAATCGGAGCACAAAGTTTCCTACTTTTGAAAAAGCCGAAGACTTTGTGGTCGATTTTCCGTCAAGAATCGAAACTAGGTCAAACGATGTCGGAATGACCTGAAATTTGACGTGGAGTCTCCTGAGTAGTAGGTAGGACCAACCATGGGATTTTGTTTGAGTTTGGAAGTCGTTTGGGGTCCCGTCACTCTAGGCTCGATTTTGCTGCGAGGAAGATGTCGCGCTTTGATGTGCGGTCAACCAATGTCCGATTGATCTGAAATTTGACAGGGAGCCTATTGGAGTAATTTTGAGATGATCCATTAGCTCTGATTTGGATGTCATGGTCCCGGGGTGCTCTGCCGCTGGTAGCCTTGATTTTGTTTCGGAGAGTCAAAGTCGGGTCAAACGTTGTCGGAATGACTTGAAATTTGACGTGCAGCCCTTTTGAAATATGTTGAAGCCGCCCATGTGCTCTGCTTGACGAGTAATGGTCCCAGTGGTTCTCGCCGACTAGGGGCTTGATTTTCTTTCGGAGCGTCGAAGTCGGGTCAAATGTCGCCGGAATGACTTGAAATTTGACGTGGAGTCTTTTGGAGGTATTTTGAGACCAGCCATAGGCTCAGATCGAAGTTTTAATGTCTTCGACGCCGCCGCCGCCGCCAGGAGCGCCCGTTTGACTGTCGGAGGAGTGAAGTTAGACCCAATGATGTCGGAATGGTCTGAAACTTCATGTGAACTCCTTTTTTGGCTGTCTTGAAGGATCTTGCAGTTTCTGTTTGATTCTGACAAGATCTGATACTCGAAGTAGCATTGCCTGTTTGTAGCAGGATGCGGCTTCATGCGGCTTCTTGATGTTGAAGAGGCAAAGTGACATTTTTGGTGTCAACAAATGCCCCCTCGAGGTACAACGACAAGTAGCTTTTGGAGTCGATGTGCCTCAAAGAGAATCTTAAATGAGAGTTTCTGACTTGACCAAGAGTCTTTGAGCATTTTTTTTTAATAGCCTTTTGAGTTTCCAGGGGGATTTTATGGCAGTGGGAGAGATCACGTACCATCTCAAGGCAAAATTTTGAAAATGAGATGAGGGAGTTAGATTTGGGTTTTGGATTTTGGGTTTTCCTTTTGACCTTGTGACCCTAAGGGCTGTATGTGGCGCATCAGGTGATCAAGAAGGATTTTTGGTTTTTGACCTTGTGACCTAACGAGCTGTATGTGGCAGGTTAGGGGGTCGGGGTTTGATTTTTGGATTTTGACCTTGTGACCCAACAAGCTGTATGTGGCAAATTGGGGGGTCAGATTTGGTTTTGACCTTGTGACCCAACGAGCTGTATGTGGCAAGTTGGGGGGTCAGGTTTGGTTTTGACCTTGTGACCCAACAAGCTGTATGTGGCAAGTTGTGGGGTCAGGTTTGGATTTTGTGGAATATCAATTTCAAGATTTTGACTCAATTTGGTATATGAGGAGGGATGGTTTGGTTTTTTGGAAACTCATGAGGCTTTCTCTGTTTTTTTTTTTTTTAATGGTTCAATCGACTCAAAAGAGGCATGGAACCATTTTGTATGCTCTTGGTAAGAGGAATTTTTGAAAGGAATCCCCTTTTAGTGCCTAGGTGGTCAAACCGACTCATGTGGGCTAGCCCATGGGACCTTAAGCTTTTAAAGATGGCTTCGATCTCACATGGTGTCATTTTGTAAAGAATATATAAAAATATCTCTTTTGGATAGAGAATATCTAGGAATATTCTTACTTGGAGAGAATCTCTTCAAGTTTCCTTTCTTTTGGGAGAGATTTTCTCAAAGTATTTCTCTTTGGGAGAGAATATTTCTCATTCTCTTTCTTTTTGGAGAAAATTTCTCAAAGAATCTTCTCTTTGGGAGAGAATATCTCAAATCTCCTTTCTTTTGGGGAGGTTGCTAATTTTTAGCACTTACCGCCTTTCTTTTCTCATTGTTTCCTCTCTTCTATAAAAGCAAGAGGAGATTGGATCTTTGATTTATTGCTTTCTTTCTTCAAGAGTGCTCCAAGATCAAGAATTCTTCTTCTTCTTCAAAGCTCTTCAAGCTTTTCTTCTTCTTCTCCTCCATCAATGGCTTCAAGTAAGTTTTCTTCCTCCACAAGAAATTTTCCATTGTAGAAGTAGAATTATTTCCTTTCCTTTCCCTTTTGTTCTTTCTTTTTCTTTTTCTTTTTTTTTTCCACGTGTTTTCTCCCCCTTTTTTTTCACGTGCTGCTGCTTTTCTATGTTTTTTTGACGTTTTTAATTTTGCAAGTTTTTTTTCTTTTTTTCCTTGGCTGTACGGACAGGTCCGTACTGGGTAGTGGGCCACGGCCTGCTGGCCAAATTTTTTTTGTTTTGAAGAAATTTCTTTCTCTTTTTTTGCTCACCAAGATAATGAGGTTTATGCACCATGATGATGAGGTTTATGCATTCCAAGATGTTCATGCATATTTTTCTTTCTTTCTCTTTTTTTTTTTTTTTTGATGCATCAAGATAAAAGGCTAGAATCTCTAGGTCAAGTCAACATGAATTTTGACTTTGACAAAGTTTGATTGGTTTTGACCAAGTTGGGTTGGAATTGATCAAACTTTGGTTAAAGTTTTCCTAGCATCTAATGCATGATGATTTTTGGATGCATGCTTTTTAGTAAATTGATTGGGAGCATGATTGTCACGCCCCCGAACCGAAACCTCGGGGGCGGGAGATGGGATTAAGGTATAATTGTATTTTACTTCTCCCAGGATCCGCGTGTGTGAAGACAACACATTCTGAATATTTTGCGGAAGCATTTGTGGCGTTGCGACCCGAAGTCCGTGGCCATCGGATTCCGCGTCGCACTCAACCTTTAGCCCGTAGCTATTATATCAAGAATCATACCAGACTGGAGTAAACCATCACAATAAAATACAGAGCTGACAGTAACAGGATATTACATTCCCAAATATGTTCAAGTTACAATTATCAATGTACATTAATTAAGAATCCCAAGAAAAGGCTAACAAAAGCCATACAACAATAAGCTATAAACTACTACCCAAATGTGACGTAGCTCCGATGTCAAGCTCAATGTCTACATGACATAGCCGACAAACTAACCTGCAAAGTATGGCTCTACAGCCAACAAAAGCACTCAACTCTGGGCGAAGAAATCTGAACCTGAGTACCAAAAGTAGTGGGTCAGACACGACGGTCTGGCAGGTGGATGAAAAGATCACAAATATACTAAAGAATAAAACATATAATAAGTCATGCTAATCGATCAAGTGCTGCATATAATTAAACGGGTGCAAAGTCGGGAATCCCGGGGAAAACCTGTATTCATTTCAAGTATGGGTAAAACATGAAGATCTAATAAAACATGTATTCATTTACATCATCTCTAATCATAGATATTTGACAATCGGGTATTCGTCTAAAACATGTATAAATATAGTAGTTTGACAAAACAAACGTTCATTTGAGACTTAAGTAAAAACACAAGTATACAACAAATCAGGTATCCATAGCAGTCTGGCAAAACCAAAGTTCATTTGAAACATATGTGAAAAGACGGATATTTAACAAACCGGGTGTTCATTTAAAAACAGGTATAAATATAGATATCTGACAAACCAAATGTCCTTTAAAACAAGGCACGGGTATTTAACAATTCGGGTATTCCTTTAAAACACGTGTAATCATATAAATCTAGCAAAATCATTGATCGTATGGAACATATGTAAAAGCATGGTTATTCACTCAACCGGCATTCATTTAAAACATGTGCGGGTACAAAGAACAGAAAACAATATAATAATAACTGAATTTACATTGGAGAGTATTAGCACTTGTTTAAATAACAACTTTCATAAAGGAAACGAATCATTTATCGGAAAGCAAGTAAACAATATAAAACATGTCGGGTGTCCAAGGAATCGGGAACTGGCAAGATGGCAACCACACGAAGCTAAGTCCTCTATCACTAAAGCGATAGAGCAATAACTAGGCCCTGATCTCAGTCACTCGAGGTGAGGAGAAACAGGGGATCTCATAAATACATATACATATACTAGGCCCTGATCTCAGTCACTCGAGGTGAGGAGAAACAGGGGATCTCATGAATGCATATACATATACTATACATGACCACGGTAGCGAGCCGGGCATCGGGGACCACAGTAGCAATCTGCGGTATCGGGACAAGACCACGGTAATAACCGGGTATCGGGACGGGACCACGGTAATAACCGGGTAGCGGGATCCAAGCTGCAGCTGGCGGGACAAGAGGGGGATCTCCAAGTCGGTGGATCAGACCAACAAGGTTATCCAAGCTTAGTGGTGCCGACTCATAGGTCAAATACAATCGAGACAATGCAAGTAAATCAAGTACAAATACATAATCAAACGGGCAAGACGGGGGTGCTCAAGGGCACACTAACATATCATGTGGTGCAATGCACCTCGGGACAATAACTGTTACCAGAGTAACTTCAATGCTTTCGGGGAAACAAGTCATGTGATGCAAATCTCGGGAAATGAGGAAATATAATGCACTATACCATTTCGGGAAGAATATTGATTTCCAGATCTATTTAAGTGAATAGGGGTCCCGTATGTCGATTATAACAATTACTTGGTACTCCTTGAGTTTAAAGACATTCCAGGCTCCTTATGCACTTTTACTACTTTCACAACTTAAAATGAGCTTATGGGTAATACTAGATGTTACAATAGCAAGAATCAAGATTATAAACGGTCCATCCTAGGCATGACATTAATCCGGAAACATCGAGCAACCGATTCAGTCATTGAAAGGAATAGAATTAGCGATAACCAAGGAAATAGACTTGTGTTTAGATATAAAGAAGATATCGCGTCGTTCCATCCCGTTCAAGATTGAAATGGATTGAACTTCGATGCCACCGAACCAACCGTGAGGCGTGTCGGCTCAAGACATTCTCACACATGGTCCAAACAGTCCAAAGAGGGTAGCCAGGGTCCCACCTAAAACCGAGAATTAGTGCCTAGATCATCACCATTCTTTCCTTTTAGTTCCCTAGTCTTAGAGACCTTAGATTAGGGTACAATTGGTCTTAACACTAAGGTATACACCCTTAGGACTCATGGAAAGCCCAAAGGTTTAAAAAAAAAAACACAATATCAAATTTCACTGGACTCAAACTGAGTCCTCCGGTCCGATCGATCGGCAGAAATTTCTGTACAAGAAATGCACAGGGTCCGATCGATCGGCCCAAAAAGCCTTACTGTTAAAAGACAGGCCGATCGATCGGCCCAAAAAGCCTTACTGTTAAAAGACAGGCCGATCGATCGGCCTGTAGGTCCGATCGATCGGACCTGGGCGCAGTGCAGGTCCGGGAACTTGATTTTTCTCCTTCTTGTTTCCTTTCCTTCCAACATATAATCAATCACATAGAATTATACATAAGGAGACTTAAACACATGTTTCCAAGACATTAAAATGAGCTAAAGAGCTCCTCATTTCAAGTTCCTCCATTTCCATCCTTTCCATTCACAATAAATCTCAAAAGTGGAGAAAACTCATTCATGTGAAACCATTTGAAATCTTGACACTATGATACATACATTTCCAAGAGATTAACAAGGGAGAAATAACTCATCAATAAGCACATCTTGAAATCAATATTAATCATATTAAAGACAACTATTAAAATCACCAAAACCATTAATGAATCAAGATTTTCTCACAAAACATGTTAATAATCAAAACAATCCATTCATCCACTTGCCTTTGACTCTAATCAAGCAAATCAAGCTCCTAATCACCTCTCAAGCTCAAGATCCACAATCTCTACAAAAACCCCCAAAACAACCCTAAAATGGGTTAAACAATGAAATGACAATGAAACCTTTCAATAATCAAGGTGGAGCTTCTCTAAGGCTAGAAGATTACAATTCTAGAAGATGGGAAGAATCACTTACTTGGATGACCTCCAAATGAGAAGAACAAGCTCAAGGGAGGTCTCTAGGTTGGGAGATTTCTCCAAAAATGGTATCAATGGGGAGCCATGGTGAAGAGGAAGAAGAAGATGGTCTCCATTTCTTGATTGAGGAACTATTGGTGTGGCTTGGAGATGAAGAAGCAAGAAGAAGAAGAGAAAACACAAGAGCAACCCTAGGCTCAGCTGGAACAATGGTGAAGAATGAGCAATGAAGGAGATGGGTTCCTCTTATAAACAAGTGGGGTTTGGGTCCCACAACTTAAGGGACTTGGGTGGCTGAAATCATCTAATTCGGGACCTCGGATGGATTCGACGAAGAAGGAAGAAATGATCGTCGAAATATCTAGTTTTCAAAAAGTATATGTTTCACGGGTTTCGAGAATATCGAGTTTTGGGTACAGATTTGGTGTGAAAAGACTGTTTTGCCCTCAAGGCCAAGAAATCGGTTTTCGGGTTCTCAAATGGATACGAGATCAACATGAAAGTTGTAGGATTCCTCAAGATGAATGCAACGGGCCAAAAACACGATAAGAAACCAATCGGGAAAATCTCACAAGAACATGCAAAGCCGAAAAGGGAACCCCCAAAGGGCCCCACAAGCTGCCAAAGCACTCAAAAGCCCAAAACTAGAAGAAAACCATTCTAGCTCACAAACTCAACCCAACAACCACTAATCCCACTAAAAGAACTAATCCACAAATAAAACAACACTAATCCAAGAGATCAGGGGTCGGGTTCTCACAATGATGATGCATACCTGGAAATTTTTTGTAAGTTTTGGGATTTGGAGCTCGCAGCAATGTTGAGCCCTTTCCTGTTCTTGCTGGATTTTGAGGAGCTTTGCAAGTTTTGAAGTTTGGAGCTCGCCGCAATGTTAAACCCTTCTTCAAGCTTCCTATCTTTTTTGGGATGTTTCCTTTTTCTTCGGAATTGTCTCGGAACCATGCCAAATTTTCGCTAGAATTTTTTTCTTAGCAAAATTCTGTCACTTTGATTATTGATTTTTCCTTTTCCATCCTTTTGCAGGTAGTTCCTCCAGAATGGACAAGGGCAAAGAGCCTGTTACTGATGCACCTCGTCGGTCTACCAGGTCTCCTAATGTGGCCGTACAGCAGGCCTGGGAGAAGGTCCAGTTTGTGGAGAGTGAAAGTCCTTGGGATCCTAACCCTGGAGGGGGGGGGGTGAATAGGGTGAGCTTCAATTATGACCAATTTTAATCAATTTTAACTTCTTTAAAACAAACTAGTCACAAGTGGTGATTACAAATAAAATGCGGAAGCTTAATAACAACAATCACCACAAAGCAATCACCATCACACAAGGATTTATAGTGGTTCGGCCTCAATGCCTACATCCACTACCGGCTTGTGATCCAACACCCCACCGGATTTCCACTATTTATGCTTTTCAATAGGCTAAGCAATAACCTTTACAATATGCTTTTCAAGGCTTAGCAATAACCTTTACAATGATGTTTTTCAAGGCTTAACATCAACCTATACAATATGCTTTTATAGGCTAAGCAATAACCTCTTCAACCATAAGGTTGGTTATCTCACTAAATTAGTGTCTATAAACACTTGATGGAGATTCAATTAAGCTCATTACAATGCCTCTTAATTAGGCGGATATGGAAGTGTAAATCTAATACACACTCACACTATGAATGCAAAGGTGAAAGTACATGAAGTGTGTGTGTGTGGTCCTCAATCATTTTGAAAATGAAAGCTCATAAATGTATGCCTAAGGCTTTTGAAAGTTTTAGCTCAAAAACATTTATGATTGAGGAAGGAATGCAAGTCACATGTTAAAAGTAACAACTTGTTAATGATGTCAAAGATACACAAGTTGTATGAAATGAATTAGCTCTAAACATGTGATGCATAGGGATGTCAATCAAATCAACAATGAAGCTCAAAACATAAAAATAGATTTGATTGAAAAGAGGGGACAAATCATATGTAATTATAAATACAACTTGAAAGTGATATACCTATCAAAGTAAGGCAAGTTGTGAAACTTTAAAACAATAATACACATATGATTTGTAAAGATGTTGAATCCAAAACATAAGATACATTTGAAAGAGATTTTCTTATGATGGAAAAACAACACCCAAAGATTCAACAAAGTATATGAATCATGTTACATATTTCATTAACATGATCTACTTAGATTTACCAAAGATAAAGTACTACTTTGATTGAATCAATGGTGATGCATCCAAAACAATAGATCTATTCAAAGTATAAAACATGCTAAGGATACAACATATCATAGTTTATCATGTTACTAAAGATTTACCAATGATAAAACAAAAACATGAAAACATATGATTTGTAAAGAAGTTGAGTCCAAAACATAAGATAGTTTTGAAAGTGATTTTCTTATGATGGAAAACAACAATCAAAGATTCAACCAAGTATAGGAATCATGTTACATATAATTTCAAAGGTTCTTTCATTAACATGATCAACTTAGATTTACCAAAGATTAAGTACTACTTGAATTGAATCATATGGTGTTGTATCCAAAACAATAAATCAACTCAAAACATAAAACATGTTAAGGACACAACACAAACATAGTTTAACATGCTAGAAATGATTTACCAAAAATAAAACAAAGCATGAAAACATATGATTAAGGAAAGTAAAGCCTACTTGGAGATTTAACTTCATTAATCCAAGCTTTAGCTTTCTTAAAGCTCCCCTTCATCCCTTGGTTCTTTTCCCTTGAATATGCCTCAAAACCTCTCAAGGAGGGGCTTAAAATTCCCAACTTTTGGCAAAGGAAAGAACTCATATTTATAGCAAAAAGTGCCCAACGGCTAGTCCTCGGTCGACCTGCAAACAGGTCTCGGTCGACTGGGAACACACAACGGTCAGGAAAATGACCGTTGGGGCGCCAGGGCAACTTTCTGCCTGCAGTGTTCCCGGTCGACCTGGACCTCTGCGCCGGTCGACCGGCGACACTACAGTGGCCAAAAATCCCAACTTTTGCATTTTCAAACATTTTCTTTGTGGAACTATTTGGGCCATATAATCAAGCTTTAAAACATGTTTTAAATCATTCTAAGGGTTTTAAAACATGGAACATAAAAAGCCTAAAACCTTTTGAAAGATTTAAAACTCATAGGCTAGCTTGATTTTCTAAAACTCTTTTCTAAAACAAATGCATCCAAGATTTAAAAACAAATCATGCATAAATCAAAACTTTTACAACTCTTAAAAACAATGCATGAATAAAACAAGATTTCAAGTTTATTTAAAACAATGCAAGTGTGTAAATCAAATGATGCTTGAATGATAATGCATCCATCAAATTGCAATCTACAAAATTCCTAACAGAGAGGAATCTGGAAGAGTGCGACTCCCTCAACCGCAATGAGATGAGACAGCGATTAATCGCTCTTAAGGAGTTCTACAGAATTATGGTAAGCAACCATCCTTGGGTCGTGGACGATCAGAGCATTGTGCCCAAGCCTACCTTCTTCTTTGGCAATGTAGTCCCTGACGACTTGACGTACGAAAGAAGATGTTTTCAGTTCTCTTACACAGCTGATAGTGAGGAGAAAACTATTTCCACTCGTTCGACCTTTGATCGGACTGTATCGATCATGAGTCTTTCTCCCACGTGTCCCAAGAAGGAGGATCCTCCAAGCTGGGTGAAGAGGACCAATGTGATAAAGACCGGGGTTTTTGTTGGCGGTCCTTCTGGATATGCGGAGAAGTCGCCTGTCCGTATGGACATGTTGATGCCCTCCAGTGGCTACTAAGGTTCTGACCATCCATCGGTCAATTTAAGACCGGTTGGCCTTGGCATTTTTCGGGGTGACGGCAACAGTTGGGTGAAGCCTTTTCAACTTCGTGGCCGTTTTCAGTGCTGATTCGAGCTAGGAATCATGGACTGATCACACCCTACAGGTTGGTGGAGCCATTATGAAGGAGGCCGAGATCTTCGACGCGGTTCGCGCTTTTCGGAAGACCGTGGTTTTCTCCGATGAGGCCTTCATGGCCATGCTAGAGTCATTCCTTCCATAAACCAGGACCTTCATTGTGACGAACAGTGATATTGGTTTTACTTTGAAGGAATTAAGCGTCATCACCGGGTTGCCTATGAAAGTCCTGGGATCCTAACCCTAGAGGGGGGGGGGGGGGGTGAATAGGGTGTGCTACAAATATGACCAATTTAGACCAATTTTAATTCTTTAAGATAAACTAGTCACAAGTGATGATAAACAATCAAAATGCGGAAGCTAATAAAACAATCATCACAACACATTCACCACCACACAAAGGTTTATAGTGGTTCGGCCTCAATGCCTACGTCCACTACCGGCTTGTGATCCAATCACCCCACTGGATTTCCACTATTTATGCTTTTTAATAGGCTAAGCAATAACCCTTACAATGTTGTTTTTACTAGGCTCAACAACAACCTTTACAAGATGCTTTTCAAGGCTAAGCAATAACCTTTACACAATGCTTTTCTTAGGCTAAGCAATAACCTTTACAAATAAAGATTTCTCTAAGAAGGTGTCTTCACAAAAGATCACTCTAAGAGATACAATTTAAGCTCAATGAAATTGCCTCTTAAATAGGCTAATATGAAAGTTTAAAACAACTCACACAAACACTATATGAATGCAAAGATGTATGCTCATGATGTGTGTGTGTGATGACTCCAATCAAGTTTAAAAAGAAGGCTCATTCAATGTATGCTCAAAGCATTTGAAAGTTTAAGTCACATAAAAGTTTTGATTGAAGTTTAATGCAAATCACATGTATGAGAAACAACTTGTTAATGACATGAAATTCAAAGACTCACAAGTTGTATGAAAATGACTAACTTAGAACATGTGATGCATGTGCAATGTTGTTTTCAAAACCAAATTAATTTAACTAAAGTTTAAGTGAATGAAAACGACAAATGGAGATTCAACCAAGTAAAAGACTCATGCTATAAAAGAAAAACAAAGATTTTGTCTAAGCATGATTAAGAAAGATTTTAAAACTACTTGGCTTGAAATCAAGGGTGAAGAATCCAATCCAACATAGATCAAAGATTAGAAGAAGAATGGATTCACCACATCATAGTTATAATGCTAAAATTAATTTACCAATAATTTAAACAAAGCATATAACATATGATTAATAAAAAGTAAAGCTTACTTAGTGATTTAACTTCATTGATCCAAGCTTTAGCTTCACTTGAGATCCCTTGATCTCTCTTAGTTCATTCCCTTTTCTTTGTCTCAAAGCTCCTCAAAAGAGTCTTCAAAATCTCTAACTTTTTAAAAGGAATGAACTTCAATTTATACCCAAAAAGTGGGTTCCTGCGAGTGCCCGGTCGACCTGGTAACAGGGCCCGGTCGACCTGGCTATAAACGGTCATAAAAAGACCGTTGGAAGAGCCAACGGCTCTTTGCCCCAGTCGACCTGCACAGTGTGGCCGGTCGACTGGGTCCCCTGGGCCGGTCGACCGGCCACACTGCTGGTCGACCCCCTGGGACCAAAATTCCCATAAATGCATATTTTCAAAGTATTTCTTTGTGGGGATTTTTGGGCCACTAAACCAAGCTTGAATAACATGTTTTAAATCAAACTAAGATGTTTAAAAACATGAAACACAAAAAGCCTAAAATGATTCGAAACTTTAAAACCAATGGCTTGCTTGATTTGATAAACACTCTTTTCACATTTAAATGCATACAAAAATGATCCTGAAAATGATGAATGTATGCAAGGTACAAACCTAAATCCTCAATTTGATTTCTTAAAAGTAATGCACAAAGAATTAGGTTTTCAAAAGAGTTTGGATTCTAAAACAAATGCATCCAAGTTTAAAAACAAAACATGCATAAATCATTAGTTCTACAAGTCTAAAATCCAATGCATGTATAAAACCAAATTTCAAGATTTTCTAAAACAATGCATGTGTGAAAATTCAAATGATGCTAAAGTGAAAATGCATCCATCAAATTGCAAATACAAAATCCCTAATAGCCTATCCTTGGCAAACTCTATGAGGAGTTTATACCTATCGACAGCGTTCTTGAGGAGCAGTTTGAGGAGTTCAGGCTCCTGTACTTTCAGCTCGTCGCCTTCTATGATGTTTTGAAGGAGAAGGAGGGCTCGAAAGTCCGGTGTAGCATTTGGAAGAATTGTAGCTCCAACTTCTTTGACGGTGGAGAGTCTTCTGATGGTATGGCCCAAGATGCTAGGGCCAAGAACCCAGGTTTGAAGAAGATCTCCGTCATGCGAGATGACTTGAGGAAGTTCTTCGAGAGTACAGACGCCATTTATCCTGACATTGCATTGCGGAGAGATCTCGCTGTTTACCTCACTTATTGGTTGAGTGAGGTTGTTTTTATTGGAGGAGATGGAACACACATCAGGCCGCACTGTATTTTTTCGGCTTGTCAGATGGTGTTCGGAGAGCGGCTTGCTTTGGTGCCAGCTTTGTACTCCTACTTGTGTACCGAACTGCAGGCTGCTGCTTTCTTGGCTCGGCTGGGGCTCCCAATGAACATGGTATTTTCAGCCCATATTTTTTATTCGTGGTATGTGTACCACTGTCCCAGCTTCCACCGCTTAGGAGTTGCACACGATGATAACCCTTTCATGATTTGGTTGGCTAGAGGGACAGCCGTCTCCGAATCTCTTTTGTCTGCCCGTTTGAGGATCCGACGATTCAGGGACATCGAGATCGGGCAGTCTTCAGTGAAGCTTTCTCCGAGTTTGCTGAAGAAGGCTTTTGATTTTGAAGCCTCCCACGAATCCACCAGGGCGGGGTCAGGAAGACATTACTCCTTGACCAATGCAGAAAAGGGGTGGCTTTTTAACATACGTGTTGGTACGATGGTGTACCGGTGACATCTTTTTGTTGATATCCAGCCGTATGTTCCCTCGCGTTTCACACTGCAGTTGGGCTTCTCTCAAGGCGTTGTTGGAGCACCTTCAAGCATAGTGAAGCACTTTGGAGGTTTGCAGGAAGGGAGGAATGCATGGGCCTTTTATAGTGCGGAGGACACTACCGCCATGATTTCCTATCATGAGTTGCCTACTTTCCGGACTGCTGGCTTCACGAAATGGTTTGTGGAAAGGTTTTCAGTGTACCGGGGGCTTTCTAAGAAGGAGCTTGATGTCAAGCAATCTCTAGGGAAGGGTCTTGGCAGATCAGACAGAGTCTGTCGAGAGGAAGTCCTGGCTTTCCTTTCCGGAGAGAAGCACAAGATCAGCTTTCTCAATGAGCATGACATCATTAGACCAGGAGTTGTACAAGAGATACCTAGTGAGGTCTTGGATTAGCTCGAAGAGGAGGAAGCCGAGATCGACGCTTGGATGTAAGTGGAATTAACGAAGGCTTCCATGGAGTCCACTGGAAAGAGTAGACAATCTGGTGAGGAATCAAGCGAAGCTCTTGACTTTGACAGTGGGGCGGGTACTACAAGTAAACCAACCCATAAAAGCAAGAGGAAGAGAGGGCAACGCCATAATAAGAGACGACATGATGACTCTCTGTTAGGAATTTTGTAGATTGCAATTTGATGGATGCATAATCATTTAAGCATCATTTGATTTACTCACTTGCTTTGATTTAAAGAAATCTTGAAATCTTGTTTTATACATGCATGGTTTTTAAGAGTTGTAAAAGTTTTGATTTATGCATGTTTTGTTTTCAATCTTGGATGCATTGGTTTTTAGAAAAGAATTTTAAGAAATCAAGCTAGCCTTTGTTTCTAAAGTTTTCAAATCTTTTTAGGCTTTATGTGGTTCATGTTTTAAAAACCCTTAGAATGATTTAAAACATGTTTTCAAGCTTGATTTAATGGCCCAAAAAAATTCCCAACCAAAATTACTTTAAAAAATACATTTTTGGGAAAACAGGACCTTTAGCGGCGGAAAAACCACTTTTACCGGCGGTTTCTGTGTTCGCCGCTAAAAGCAGTTTTTCAAACGGTCACTTTTTTGACCGTTGTGTGTGGTAGGTCGACCTGCCCCTGTAGGTAGGTCGACCTGCTACTAGCCGTTGGGCTGTTTTGGCTATAAAAATGAGTTCTTTCCTTTATCCAAAGTTGGAGATTTTTAAGCCTTCTTTGAGGAGCTTTGAGACAAGATAAAGGGGATGAACTAAGAGAGACCAAAGGGGTCATTAAGTGAAGCTTAAGCTTGGATCAACTAAGTTAAATCTCCAAGTAAGTTTTACTTTTAATTAATCATTTGTTATGTGCTTTATTTGAAACTTTGGAAAATGATTTCAAGCATGATAACAATGATATGTTGAATCCATTCTTCCCTTCATCTTTGATATTCAAGATTGGATTCATCACTTTGTTTTCAACCCAAGTTTTGTTTTAAACTTTCTTAATCATGCTTAGCCTAAATCTTTGATTTCTTTTATTGCATGATTATTTCACTTGGTTGAAACTTCCCTTGTTGTTTTCATTCATTTAATCTTTAGTCAAATTAGCTTAGAAAACAACATTGCACATGCATCACTTGATTAGGCTTAAACACTTTCATAAAACTTGTGATCTTTAGATTTTCATATCATTCACAAGTGTGTAATTGTTCAAGTGATTTGCATAGAACTTCAATCATATCTCTTTGCGCCTTAAACTTTCTAATTGCATTAAGCATAAATTGATTGAGCTTACTTTTAAATTTGATTGAAGTTTTCACATACACACTTCATAAGCATACATCTTTGCATTTCTTTGAGTGTTTGTGTGAGTTAGTTTTCATTTTCATATCCGCCTATTTAGAGGCAAATTTATTTGTGCTTAAATTGTATCTCTTAGAGTGCTCTTTGGTAAAGACACCTTCTTAGAGAAATCTTTATTTGTAAAGGTTATTGCTTAGCCTAAGAAAAGCATTGTGTAAAGGTTATTGCTTAGCCTAAGAAAAGCATCTTGTAAGGTTATTGCTTAGCCTAAGAAAAGCATTTTGTAAAGGTTATTGCTTAGCCTAGAAAAGCACATTGAGAGGTTGTTGTTTAGCCTAGAAAAACAACATTGTAAGGGTTATTGCTTAGCCTAGTAAAAAGCATAAATAGTGGAAATCCGGTGGGGTGATTAGATCACAAGCCGGTAGTGGACGTAGGCATTGAGGCCGAACCACTATAAACCTTGGTGCAGTGGTGCTTGCTTGTGGTGATTCTTTTATTAGCTTCCGCATCTTATTTGATTAATATCATCACATGTGACTAGTTTGTTTTAAAGTAGTTAAAATTGGTCTAAATTGGTCATAGTTGTAGCACACCCTATTCACCCCCCCTCTAGGGTTAGGATCCCAAGGACTTTCACTCTCCTGATCCAGAAATCCCTCTCACCACCGCTGAAGAGATGTCCGGGGATGTTGATGAGCCTCTGGAAAAGAGGAGCCGAGAGGAAGAAACCGTTGATGAAGGTATGACTCCTCTTTCTTCACTTTTCGATTTTTTTTAGATTTTCTTGTTTTGATTTGCCTTCTCTCCCTTTTTCAGTGGAAGATGAGGAATTGATGATGCCTGAGGTTCCAGCCGATGAGGCAGTGACGGATCCGGCTGCAGCATTCGAAGAAGAACCGAGGGACTTTGGAGTGATTCCAGAATCTTCACCTGGTATGACTTCTTTGTATTTTCCTTTTTGTCTGTGCTGTCATTTGCTAAAATGTTGCTTGTTTTCTTGTTAGCTGACTTGCCACAGGATTCCGACAATTTTGAGTGATCCATTGATGCGGCCTTTGACGACGCTTCGGATGAACTCATGGAGGCAGAAAGTATTATGCCAATCGTCGAAGAAGGTATTTGTAGTAATAACCCTGATGATGATGAAAATTTTTAACAGGATCATATTCATACCTCTTTTTTGTTTTGTTTTGTTGGCAGGTTATGAGGTGGCGGAAGAAGTTCCTCGGTTTCTCTCAGTACCAGAGTAGGGGATGCCTGCAGTTGAACCAGAAGTAGGGACTTCTTCTTCCAGTTTTAATGCAGCAGAGATGAAATCGTCTGAGCAGATTCCTTCGCCAGTGTCTCCGATTAGAAAAAGCTTAATGATCACACTTCCAACAGGACATGACATGGACAGTCGACCAATGGAGAGGGGCGAGCCTTCGTCCAGGCCATCTCTTGAGTATGCGAAGAAAGTGTTGAAGAGCGTTTTGAGGTCATGGGTCGAAACTCTTTCTTCTGGCCATTTAGAAGCCGACTTTAGCATGGTTAAGCATGTACAGGACATCCTTGCTGATAGCGAAGAGGTCGGCCTGGACATTGCAGATGCGAAGGCTTTCATTGATGAAGTCATAGCTTTAGGGAGCAAGTGGATTGAAACCAAGAGCTTCCCAAGTGGTGACTTCTTCAATGAGATGTTTTTGAAGCCTTCTGGCGAGGTCAAATCTGAGCTAGATGAGATCTCGTGGACTCGGAAGCAATTCGTTCGGGAGAGGAACATTACCGAGTTGGCTATCATTGGGCTAACAAAGGATTTGCGCCGTGTTGATTGAGAGGTTGTTGAGACTAGGCAGCGTCTTGAGCTATTGGAGGAATAAGCTGCTGCAAAATGGGCTGCCATTGTGGAAGCTCGTGCCAGAGAAGGAACTCTGATTCGCCAAGTCGAGGAGGCTGAAAGCAATCTCCGGAGGAAGACTCAAGAGCACGAGCAATGACAGATTCTTTGGGAAGAGCTTCCCCGTGCTGCAGATGGATTGCGGCGTTCTGCCGCATTTTATGGGAAGATTTTGAAGAAGCGTGGCCTGGAAGCTTTAGAGGCCAAGGCTAAGAGTCTGCTTGAGGAGTTGAGTCTTTGGTTAAAAACCATGTGAGACTGATCTCCTGATTCTTGTAACAAACTTTTTTTTTCTTTTTTTTTGGTACCCGTGTATACACACATATTTTTTGGTACTTTTTTTTCTTGTAGTGCTTGTGGACACAATTGTTTTAGCACTTTTTTTTTTTTTGGTATTCCCTTTTTTTCACTCAAATTCTTTTTGTGATAAATTCAAGCAATAGTTAAATGGGAATGTTTGTTTGGAAATTTGATCAAAAGTTTGTCACTTTGTGAAAAACCTTTTATCGAATGGTTGTTTTGGCCTGAAAGCCAAACTTTGAGATGACATGGAAGCCAAAATTTAGGTTGGCATGGAAGCCGGAATTTTGTGGCGTAAAAGCCAAAATTTGGGATTGCATGGAAACCAGTTTTGTTTGTGGCATGGGAGCCAAAACTTTTGAGATGGCATGAAAGCCAATTTTTGAAATGGCATGAGAGCCGAATTTGGGATGACATGGAAGCCGTTTTTGTTTGTGGCATGGGAGCCAAAATTTTTGTTTGCGGCATTGATAGCCGGGATTTGTTTTTGGCATGGAAGCCGAAATTTGTTTTTGGCATTGATAGCCGTTTTTGTGGCGTTTATAGCTGGTTTTTTTTGGTGACGTTTATAGCCGATTTTTTGAAAACCGAGTTTTGTTTTGTTGGCGTGAAAGCCAAATTTTGAATTGGCATGAGAGCCAGGTTTTGTGGCATTTATAGCCGATTTTGTGGTGTTGATAGCCGATTTTTGGCTTAAGAGCCGGGTTTTTGGCATTTATAGCCTATTTTGGCATGAGAGTCGGGTTTTGGTTTTCAAAAATGCAAGTATCGACTAAAAGTCGCCTCCCTGCTGAATGGTCTTGCAAGTATCGATGGAATGTCACCTCCTTGCTCATTCGGTTGGGAGTATCGATGGAACGTCACCTCCTTGCTCATTCAGTTGCGAGTATCGATGGAATGTCGCCTCCTCGTGAGTTTGGGCGCAAGTATCGACTAAGCGTCGCTTCCTTGCTTTTTTTTTTTTCAAAAAATCTGGTTTTGTGGGTATTGATGGAATGTCGCTTCCCCACGATTTTTGAAATTTAGGGTCTTTTTTTTTTTTGGACCTCAGTTTTTTGTTTGAATTTTGAGTTTTTGTGGATATCAACCGGAATGTTGCGTCTCCATGATTTTTGAAATTTTGCAAGTATCGACAAAGTGTCGCTACCTTACGATTTTGAAATTTTGGAAGTATCGAATGGGTTCGCATCCTTCCGATTTTTGGGTTTTGCGAGTATCGACTGAGCGTCGCTTCCCTGCGGTTTCTAAAAAAAATGTTTTTTTTTTGTTTAAAGACAAGAGGGTCGTAAATTTTGACTTAAAACCGTTTTTTGTTGTAAAACTCAGGGTGGACTAGGGTGGAAATTCTTGAGTCTTGATTTTGTTTCAAACCATGAATTTTGGGTTCTAGGATCGAAAATCTGGTTAAGTCTGCGAAGAGGCTCCTAAACTTGGATTTTTGGATTTTTTTTAACAATGAAACTATGAAAGTAAGCATTGTTTTGAAATTTTAGAAATCTCAACATAAGGATGAAAAATCTAAAAGAGGTGGGTTTGACGAGCGAGTACCTGAGAATAGGCTTTGGCAGTGCAAGCACTGCTCTGACCCAATGGCATAAGTCTTCAAGGGTAATACTGCTTCAAAAACTTGCCGTTGATGGGCAGCATACATCTGTCGCCCTCCATGTTTAGAAGTGCGTATGCGCCGTTGGAGAAGACTTTGTCAATGATGAAGGGTCCCTCCCATTTTGGTTCGAGTTTGCCTTTGGATTTGTGGGAAAAAACCATTGGCCTTTTTACTGCAAGAACCAAGTTGCCCTTTTTATAGGCGCGTTGCTAGACCCTTTTGTCGAAAGATCCTGCCATGCGTGCTTGGTATAACTCAATGCTTTGTAAGGCTTTGAGCCGCCTTTCGTCGAGATTGTCCAACTCTTGGAGTCTCAGTTTGACATTGCTTTCTTGCGTCATGTCATTTTGCAAAGATACCATTAAGGAAGGAATTTGTACTTCCAAAGGGACAACAGCTTCGCATCCATAGACCAAAGAGAATGGTGTCCTATGGGTTGGTCCTCGAACGGTGGTTCGATAAGCCCACAAAGCTTCTGGTAGTTTGTCTCCCCAGTCTCTTTTGTGACTAGAGACCATTTTCTTGAGAATTTTGAAGAGTGTCTTGTTGAAGGCTTCTGCTAGTCCGTTCGCTGCCGGATTGTATGGAGTCGAAGGACAACTCTGGATTTTGTATTTGTCGCAAAACCTATAGAATCGGTGATCCTGGAATTGCGGTCCGTTGTCATGGGCGAATCTTTTAGGTATGCCGAAGCGACAAATAATGTTGATGCGCAAGAATTGAAGGACCGATGAGGTCTTCATTTCGCTAAGCGTAAATGCTTTTAACCACTTGGAGAAATAATCCGTAGCGGTGAAGATGAAGCGATGACCTTTGCTTGATGGGGGAGAGATAGGACCTATGATGTCCATACCCCAAGCTTCGAACCGCCATGAGATTGCTGTGGGGTGTAGCCATTCTAGAGGCATATGAACATAGTCTCCATGAACTTGGCATTGGCGGCAGCGTTTAACAAATTGCATGGCGTCAGCTACCATGGTAGGCCAATAATATCCCAACCTTTTTATCTGATCGCAGAGCTTAGGACCAGCCTGATGAGCTCCACAAAGATCAACATGAACTTCTTTGAGTGTTTCGTCAGCCTCTTGTTGCGACAAGCAACACTAAAGTATCCGTCGAAGGATTTTCTATAAAGCATTTTTGAAGGTACATCCAAATGAAAGTTTGGGGCTCGTCTTTGAATGCTTACCCGTTCTTTTGGATCTTCAGGGGGGATTCCGAACATGGTGTAATCAATGAACGAATCTCTCCAGTTGCCGATTTGAGGTTTGAGGATGGAGATCCAACTTCTGACCAATTGGTGGCATTCAACAACTGCTTGGTGTGTGTTAAGAGGAGGGAGAATCCTTCTCTGACACACTGTAATTTGCATATTTTTCCCTTCCTGGATCGCCATGGATGCGGCAAGTCCGGCCAGGGCATCTGCACGGATGTTCACACCTCTGAGGATATGGGTGATATGACAGATGTCAAACCTTTGGCGAAGTGATTGTGCCTTGTTGTGATAAGGCAACAAATTAGGCTTCCTGACTTCAAATTTCTGATTCATTTGGTTAGCGATCAGTTGGGAGTCTCCAAAGACTTCCAACATGGTGATGCCGGATTCGAGGGCTAGTTCCAGTCCTACGATTAGAGCTTGGTATTCAGCTGCATTGTTTGAGCATGGTTCCAGTAGTGAGAAAGCATGTGGAATCATGTGCTTATCGAGGCTAACAAAGAGGATGCAAACTCTCGAGATCAGCTTTCTTTTTTCATTTGCCTTGGTCGCACCATCAAAGTACATGTCCCAAGAGGCATTTGGTGAGAAAGTCTCCACGTTGTAGACATGTTTGTCAGGGAGATCATCTCTGAGTGGAGAATCTTTAGGCAACGGATGCTCTGCGAGGAAATCTGCTAGAACTTGGCATTTGATTGCCTTTTGTGGTACATACTTGATATCAAATTGTGATTGGAGGATGGACCATTTTGCCAGTCGGCCATTGGGAGAACCTGTTTTTGTGACGAGGACCTTTAAGAGGTTGATCCTCGAAATCAGGTAGACTGTGTTTGAAAGAAGGTAGTGACGTAGCTTATGTACAACAAACATCACTGCAAGGCATTCTTTCTCGACTGGAGAGTAACGATGCTCCACACCTACCAGCATATAGCTGAGGTAGTATAGAGCAGCTTCTTTTCCTTCATCATTCTCTTGTGCAAGCAGAGCGCTTAGAGAATGGTCGAGATCTCTTGTGTACAAGATGAATGGTTTTCCAGTGGTAGGGGCAGCCAGCACTGGAGGTTTGGTCAGGTATGACTTGATATCTTGAAATGCTGCTTCACATTCAGCATCCCAAACAAAGTTCACACCTTTCTTCATCAATCGAGAGAAAGGACGGCATTTCCCCGAGAGATTGGAGATGAATCGTCTGATGTATGCCGATCTTCCTTGAAGTCCTTTTAGTTCTCTTAAGGTTCTTGGAGAAGGCATTTCTAGAATAGCTTTGACTTTGATGGGGTCAAGTTCTATTGCAGCTTTCCAGACTATGAATCCGAGAAGCTTACCCGATGAGACGCCGAAGAAGCATTTCAAGGGATTCATTCGCAGTTTGTGTTTGCGAAGTTGGAGGAAGACTTCCATAAAGGTCTTTCAGATGGTCTTCTTTTCTTCTACTTTTGACGGCGAGGTCATCAACGTAACAATCAACCGTCTTGTGCTGCATATCTTGGAATATCTTCATCATAGCCCTCTGATATGTGGCACCAGCATTTTTCAGACCAAATGACATGATAGTGTAGCAATACAAGCCAAATGGGGTATGAAATTATGTGTGTTTTTCATCTTTAGGATGCATCTTTATCTGATTGTAGCCAAAGAATCCATCCATGAATGTCATTCGCTCAAACCCACTGGTGTTGTCAATCATCACCTCTAGTATGGGGAACGGGAACTCATCTTTGGGGCAAGCGCCATTTAGGTTTCTATAATCAATACAGACCCTGATCTGCCCATTTTTCTTTGTCACAGGGACAATGTTGGCCAACCATTCAGGATGTTGTTCCTCGCGGATGAAGCCGACGTTTTTGAGTTTCTGAACTTCTTGTTCAATTTTGTCCATCACGTCCGGACGGAACCTTCTTTGGCCTTGTTTGACAGGCTGGATATCTTTTTGCAGATTGAGTTTGCGAACTGCTAACTTGGGGTCTAAGCCAGGCATTTCAGCATAAGACCATGCAAAACAATCAACAAACTCACGAAGAAAAGAGATATACTTGGGTAACTCATCATCCTTTATATTCTTGCTTATGAATACAGGACGTGGGTCATCTGGTGTTCCCAAGTCTATCTTTTGAATAAGATCTTCTGTTGGAAGGTTCGAAGGTGGTCCCTCCATAATATTTTTGGAGGCTTCCAACTCAACGAAACCTTCTGGAGTTTCAAGGGCATTTTCAGGCCAAGGCTTTGTTTCTGGCCATGGGTCTTCAGGATCGGTGATCTTCTCAAGGGTTGCTATGAGGTGATCCCAATCTCCTATTGAAACTGGGTCGAAGTAAGAGACGATGGCTCTTCTGGGTCAGAACGCCACATGTCTTTATCACCGGACAATTCCTCTTCGTCATCAGAGAAATCGTACGATTTGGTAGAGCTTCCTGGATCCTTGACGGGTGACTCTTCAAAGAGATATCTAGGGTCGGCAAATCGACTCCTCATCATTTGTGTCAACTTTCTCATGGGAGTGTCGGGATCATACCCCAACCCATGTGAAGATTTTTCTACATGACCGTAGAGTCTCCAATCCTCCAGTTGACTTTTGGTTAAGGCGGGCTCCAGTGGTGTGAGAATACCACGACCTTGCCCCAGACCGACTGGGTTTTGAGTGCCATAACCCATTTTCTTCATAATAGCTTGTGCCACAGGACTATATAGAAATAGTTGAGGCATACCTTTGTTTTGGAAAGGTTCAAGCATGGAATTTGATGAAGAAGTTTCTGATCTATGGAAGAAGATCGGATCTCTTCTGCTGAAGTTACCGGAACAACAAAGGAAGCAGACATAGGATCTTTTATGTCAGTAGGTGTCTCCATTGGAGGTAGAGCAGGCTGAACTTGCTGAGTGTCAGCTTGGCTTGACGATATGTCGTCTTCTGGCTCTGACTTTGAATCCGTGTCTTGCATGATAGACACGAAGGAGACAACAAGTTTGCCCCCAGACTTTTGCTTTGTCTTCTTTGCTTTGGTTGTTATGACCAAAGGCTTTAAATATTTGAGGGAGACAACGAAGGGAGATGGATCTCTCTCTTCAGATTTACCGGAAGGTTTACAGACGTGTGACTCAGCTTGCTAGGTGAGATGCCCAGCTCTTCAAGTGCCGAAGTAGAGATGAGGTTGAGTTCAGAACCTGGGTCGATCTGGACTCTGTGTATCTGCATTTCTTTGACGTACCGTATAAGTACAGGGGTCAGTTGTGCTTTGTCTCGCCTAGCAGGAGATCATCTTTACCGAAGGCGATGGTTGCATTTGCTGCTTTCTGTACAGAGAGGCATTCAATGCCTGATCCCTCGGTTTTCTTCTTCTCTCCCTTTGAGGGAGTATTCGATTTTTTGACCCTATAGTCCATTTCAATTTGTAGGACTTGTGAGGCATGTTTGTCGACATCCGTATTCAGCCTTTGTAGTTCTGAAATGAGACTATCACAGTTTGTGGAGACATTCGTAATAAGTCTAGGATGTGCAGTCGTGCAGGTATGTGTTTGAAGTGCTCAATCAAGTCGTACTTTAAAGCCTCATTCGGGCCTGCGTGTTCATTATTGTTACCACTTGGGGCGTTTACAATTTGCTTTCCCCAAGGATTTACATAAGAAAAAGAAGGTTGGTTGTAGTTTTTATGGTAATCCCGACCATAACGGGTACCTCTACCAACTTCAAGAGCTTCTTGAGAAGGGTTTTCATTTGGAAGATCGTCCTTGGGATCCAAGGATTGATCCTTCTCATTTGTTGAAGATGTGTCTGCAGCAGAGTCACCATCCTCAGTGATTGCGTTACATGGAGCATTTTCCGGGAACAAGTCCTGAACAACATCCAATAACTTTTCTCCTTCATTGAGTAATTTGTCGGTGTAGACGTCTCCTATGAGGTCAGGTATCTGGGACCAATTGACCATGTCTCCATCGGCTGAAGTTTCTTTAGGATGATTGGTCGGAAGGATGTGAGTTGTGATGTCACAGTTTCAGGGGACGAAGGTTGAGAAGATGTTATCTCAGTAGAAGTCACCTGAGAAAATGTAGCTCCGGAAGATATACTATCAAGTGTAGCCGCAGAGTATGTGTCTTCGGTTGATGATGCTTCAGAGGCACTATAATCCTGAACTATCGCATTGCAAGTTGCCCTGATGGGAGATTCCCCAGAGTGGACTGTTAGGAGTCGGACTCATCATCGGATGTGAAAGGATCATCTATCCAGCAGTTTTCTCCATTTTCAGGAGTTGAAGGAGGAGGTACCTGTTCATTTTCAGGGACTTCCGGCTCTGGATTTTGATCGCGAAGATCTTGCTCTTGTTCTAAGGCAAGGCGCTGCAAGATCCTCGCATGCTCTTTAAGATCAGGCATGGGAGCCAAATCTTCTTCTTCGTCTGCCCCTTGTGGTTCAACATGATTGGGTTCCACTGGAGCGTTGAAGGGTGCTGAGTCAAAAGCATTTTCTTGAACATCCTCCTGGTTTTCTTCATCATCGGACCAGGACCCTTGTTGCTGATATGGGTTATACCAGATTACCGACATAAGGTGAGATTCGGGAACCCATTCTTCGTCGGAGAAGTATTCTCCTATTTCAAGGGATTCCTCCCACTCGTCAGTGTCATTGGCGGTGTCACTGGATTCGTATCCATCCATGGAGAATCCAATTACCGAATTGCAAGAGTATGATGCCCCCTGCGCAGTTTCATTTCTAAATTGAGGTGGAATGAAATCACCAAGGGTGAATTTTCTTTCCACCTCTGAAGCCTTGGATTCTTCCGTTGCCCCCAGCGAAGCAGTGAAAGAGGTCTCTGCCTTTTCTAGGATTTCTTGTTTTGTTTTTTTTTGTTTTTTTGTTTTTTTTTTGAAAAATAATATTTTTTTTATTCACAAGCAAATACATGTGTGCAATGCAGTACCACACCACACCCCCAAACCTAAATCAAACATTGTCCTCAATGATATGTAATGCGAAATGATAAATGGACAAGGGAGAAAGAAAAAAAAAATTGGAACGCCTTACCATGGGTTGAAGCAAAAAAAGGAATATTGGGTTGCCTACCAACCAGCACTAAGTTTCATTTTTTTAGCCCGACGTGACCCTGAAAATTACTTATGCAACATACACAGGGTTCTGAACAAGGGTTTCTTCGACATCCTTGTTCTTAAGCTCTAGAAAAGGTTT
The DNA here is from genome assembly GCA_038049695.1 of Cinnamomum chago. Lineage (NCBI taxonomy): Eukaryota > Viridiplantae > Streptophyta > Magnoliopsida > Laurales > Lauraceae > Cinnamomum > Cinnamomum chago. The sequence goes on from CP142451.1 coordinate 55,937,738, forward strand.
CAACCTCTGACCATTGACTTTGAAAACATCCCCATTCTTGGGGTTCTCAATCTCAACTCCCCATGAAAATAGACAGTGTGCACAATGAAGGGTCTAGTCCAGCGAGATCTTAGTTTTCCTGGAAAAAGATGCAGGCGAGAATTATACAGAAGAACTTTCATGCCCGGTTCAAAGGATTTCCTCAACATAGATTGATCATGGTTTCTCTTCATCCGATCCTTATAAATCTTGGCATTCTCATAGGCGTCATTTCTAAGTTCCTCCAGCTCACTGAGATGCAACTTGCGTAGGTTACCGGCTTTAGTTAAATCAAAATTGAACATTTTGATGGCCCAGTAAGCATTATGCTCCAATTCTACCGGCAAGTGACATGCTTTCCCAAAGACCAATCGATATGGAGACATGCCGATCGGGGTCTTATAGGCAGTCCGATAAGCCCATAAAGCGTCTGTCAATCTTAAAGACCAATATTCCCGGGTAGGATTGACTGTCTTTTCCAAAATTTGCTTTATTTGCCTATTAGACACTTCCACCTATCCGCTAGTTTGTGGGTGATACGGAGTAGCAACCTTATGAGTAATAGAATATTTTTTCTTCAGGTTCTCGAAGGTGCTATTACAAAAATGACTCCCACCATCACTGATAATCGCACTGGGGGTACCAAATCTAGAAAAGATGTTTTCTTTAATAAATTTGATAACCACGTGACGATCATTCGTTCTGGTTGGAATCGCCTCTATCCATTCGGAGACATAATCTACAGTAAGCAAAATGTATAAGTTGCCGAAGGAACTTGGAAATGGACCCATGAAGTCTATGCCCCAAACATAAAAAATTCCCACAATAAGCATCAGATTTAAAGGCATCATGTTCCTTCGCGTAATTCTGCCTAATTTCTGACAACGTTCTAGTGCAAACAAAAGGTGTGACAATCCTTGAAAAGGGAGGGCCAGTAAAATCCGCATTGCAACACCTTTGCTGTGGTCTTTCTAGAACTAAAATGCCCACCACAGGCGTGGTCATGGCAGAAGGATATCACACTTAAATAGTCCTCTTCTGAAATGCATCTGCTAATGATCTGGTCTGGACAGTACTTGAACCTGTATGGGTCATCAAAGAAGAAATGCTTAACCTCAGACAAAAACTTGGACCTATCTTGTTTGGACCAGTGATCAGGCATCTGTCTAGTGACCAGGTAGTTAACGATATCCGCAAACCAAGGGAAACAAGAGACACTCAACAACTGTTCTTCCGGGAAACTCTCACTCAATGAGATGACTTCATGCTTGAGGTCTGTAGGTAATCGGGAGAGATGGTCAGCTACAACATCTTCAGAACCTTTCTTGTCCCAAATCTCAAGGTCAAATTCTTGTAACAAGAGAATCCACCTAATCAGACGGGCTTTCGCATCTTTTTTCATCAACAGGTACCTAAGGGCCGAATGATCGGTGTAAACTATGACCTTAGACCCAATCAGGTAGGGTCTAAACTTCTCCAGGACAAAGACGACAGCTAACAGCTCTTTCTCTGTGGTTGTGTAATTCAGCTGAGCATCATTCAAGGTCCTACTGGCATAATATATGACATGGGGCGATTTGTTCACTCTCTGTCCTAGCACAACCCCAAGAGCATGGTCATAAGCGTCACACATGAGTTCGAAGGGAATTGTCCAATCAGGTGGCTTTATTTTCGGGGTAGAGGTTAACTCCTTTTTCAATTGTTCAAATGCTTGTAGGCAGGGTTCATTGAAGACAAAAGGCATATCCTTAGATAGCAGATTGCACAAGGGTGCATCTATCTTGCTAAAATTCTTTATGAACCATCTATAAAAACCTGCATGGCCCAAGAAAGATCTGATATTCTTCACCGTTTTTGGTGGTGGCAGGTTGGAAATGAGTTCAATTTTGGCCTTGTCAACCTCAATGCCATTCTCAGAAATAACATGGCCCAAGACAATTCCTCTTTTCACCATGAAATGACACTTCTCCCAATTCAAAACAAGATTCTTCTCTTGACATCTCACTAAAACAAGGTTCAGGTGATGCAAACATTCTTGGAAACTACTCCCATGGACCGAAAAATCGTCCATAAACACCTCTAAGAATCGTTCGACCATGTCCGAAAATATGCTCATCATACACCTTTGCAATGTCGCAGGTGCATTGCACAACCCAAAAGGCATGCGCCGGTAGGCAAATGTACCGAAAGGACATGTAAAAGTTGTCTTGTCCTGGTCCTCGGGTGCTATGGGTATCTGATTATAGCCGGAGTATCCATCAAGGAAACAATAAAAGGCATGACCGGTTAGTCTCTCAAGCATCTGGTCCATAAATGGGAGGGGAAAATGGTTTTTACGGGTCAATGTACACTTGCCAGCCCGTCTGGGTCCTTGTGGGCACTAACTCGTTCCTCTCATTCTTTACAACAGTTATCCCGGACTTTTTTGGCACAACATGGACTGGGTTCACCCATGAGCTGTCCGAAACAGGGTAAATGATACCTGAATCCAACAGTTTCAGAACCTCCACTCTTACAACATCCTTCATTGATGGTTTAAGACGCCTCTGTGGTTCTCTAGAAGTTTTTGCATTTTCTTCTAAATGGATCGGTTGTTGAACCACAGATGGGCTTATTCCTTTTATATCTCCAATTGTCCAGCCTATAGCCTCTTTGTGATCCTTTAGGATTTCTTAATGAACCCGTTTGGAGGACCCTTGCCTCGAACAATCTAGCTGCCTCCATACTCTGGAGAAGACCTTTCTTAGATCCACTTTGGTCAAAGAACGCAATTGGTGCAACCTTAGTGGGTTTTGAAAAAAATTTTATTTTTATTTTTGGATTCATCAAAGAGAATGAACGGTGTTCCAATTCGAATAAGGGTTCAAACATTTCTGCGAGCACTAAATCCGAAAATGGGGGGGGGGGGACCAAACTTTCTCAAATTTGTTTCCAAGAAAAGAAATTTTTTTTTGAAGGAGTTTTTGTTCGAAGAGTTTTTTGGAGATCCCTATCGGACTCATGAAAGAGAAAAGATGGCCCATTTCTCGATAAGAACAATAGTTGTGAACATTTCTGTGAGCTATTAAGTTCAAAGAGGAGAAGATCAAAGTTACTCAAAATTGAATCCAAAAAAGAGAAATCAGATTTTTTTTTGTAATGGGAAAGAATGGAAATAAGTTCAATGGTAGAAATTTTTCAAAAATCCCATCTCATGTTTTTTTTTTTTGGATGCAACAACCAACATAGGCCACCAACTAGAAAGGAGCCTAAGAATTCGAGCATCGCGTTCTCAAATGAACTCGTCCCACCTGGTATGCCAGGTTGATGGACCCGAATTTCCTTCCTTTCCTGTCCCATCCGTCCCCGGGGTCACTGAGAAAGGCCGAATGGAGGGAAGAAAGGGGGGAGAAAGGCGGGCATCAACATTTTGTACGGGTATGCCAGATTTTCTATTATACTTGAAATTTAGAAATGGTGATCCGGAGATCCACCTATGCAAGTCGAAAGGAAATCAACATTTTTTCTAACTTTCCATTGCACATATATTTAAGAAAAGAGACAGTTTTTTGAATGTCGTGAGAGGCGATTTTGTGCCTTGAAAGGCGATTTGTGCCATAAAAGGTGATTTTGTGCCGTGAAAGGTGATTTACAAATCTTATCAAAATGAAAGACAAGAATCGTGAGCTTTTGTCTCTTAAAGAAAATACAAAATACAACAGAAAAGTAAGAAAGGGAATCTGACTTCTCAGGAGATTGCAGGGACCCGTTCAGATCAACGGTTGCAATCATGTATGGACTTCGCCCTCCTTCAGATGAGAATGCTTGATGCTTTGATTCTTTGGCTTGACTTGGACTTCAGTTTTTTAGAGGATAAGGACCAAGGGAAGGTCCTATACCCAATAAAAAATGAAGAGACGGGCTGAAGAGCTGCGTCTTGACCATGTTGAATAGGAGAAAATAAGGCTTTTTCTTGGGGGGAGTGCCCCACAAGGGGCTTCAATCACTTTGTGGTGTTTGTTGTAGCAGAGTTTCCTCAGAGTAGCAGAGCTTCCGAGAATTCTGGACGATCTTTCAGGATAATTTTCTTTGATTTTTCTGGATGGATTTCTGGATCCATTCTTCTTGGAATGATCTCCTATTTAAAGGCCTTTGGTAGCCATTTAGGAGTGTTTATGAGCTTTGATGGATTTAAAGCTCCATGATGGGAGGAGTTACAAGCTTTTATTTCTTGATTTTGTAACTCCTTTTTCCTTGAATCTGATTGGCCGATGGAGAATGATGGGCATTTAATCGCCTTTAATCTCCATGATGAGAGGGGTTTCATAGCTTTAATGCCATGATGGCTTTGACTTGTAACTCCCATTTCCTTGTTCCTTATTGGGCCGTTCAAAATAATGAGTTAATGACCGCATTTAGTTGGGTCAATTAATAACATTAAGTGGCCGCTGGGGATTTGAAGAGTCGCGGGCCGTGCCGCGTCTTTTGGAATTCTTCTTACGATGGATCGACATGTTGATCGATGTCGAATGATCATGCAACTTCAGACATAAATTGCTAACAGCGGGCTGATACCATTTATCTTGTCGATTTTTTGATCGGTTGGACAGAATGTGTACTTTCTTGGTCAGCCGGTTGACGATCTTGGAGCGATCAACGACGATTTCATGCTCTTGATGGCGGATCTGAGATGTAGACGAAGATCAGTCGTTTTCGAGCATCAAAAATCATATTTTTAGGAAATCACAGGGGCTGGAAGTCCCGAAACGCGAAAAGGATCGGAAAACGGTCATTCCGGTGGAAATCCGGCGACCATGGGGGAATTTTTCCCCTTTGGTCGCCGCTTTGTCGGCCGTTTTTCGAGCTTTTTGTTTCTTTTTTTCTCCTATATCTTCCTTGACATTTTCCCTCATTTTTTGGCTTGATTATCCTGAAGAAAACCTGACGAGAAGCCATGCAAATCGGAGCACAAAGTTTCCTATTTTTGGAAAAGCCGAAGACTTTGTGGTCGTTTTTCCATTAAGAATCGAAACTAGGTCAAACGATGTCGGAATGACCTGAAATTCGATATGGAGCCTCCTGAGTAGTAGGTAGGACCAACCATGTGCTTTTGTTTGAGTTTTGAAGCCGTTTGGGGTCCCGTCGCTGCTAGGCTTGATTTCGCTGCGAGGAAGATGTCGTGCTTTGATGTGTGGTCAACCGATTCCGATTGACCTGAAATTTGACAGGGAGCCTATTGGAGTCATTTTAAGGTGATCCATTAGCTCCGATTTGGATGTCAAGGTCCCGGGGTGCTCTGTCACCGGTAGCCTTGATTTTCTTTCGGAGCGTCAAAGTCGGGTCAAACGTTGTCAGAATGATCTGAAATTTGACGTGCAGCCCTTTTAAAATATGTTAAAGCCGCCCATGTGCTCTCTTTGATGAGTAATGGTCCCTGTGGTTCTCGCCGCTGAGGGGCTTGATTTTCTTTCGGAGCGTCGAAGTCGGGTCAAACGTCGTCGGAATGACCTGAAATTTGACGTGGAGCCTTTTGGAGCTATTTTGAGACTATCCGTAGGATCAGATCGAAGTTTTGATGTCTTCGACGCCGCTGCAGCCAGGAGCACCTGTTTGGCTGCCGGAGGATTGAAGTTAGACCCAATGATGTTGGAATGGCCCGACACTTCATGTGAACTCCTCTTTTGGCTGTTTTGAAGGATCTTGCAGTTTCTGTTTGATTCTGAAAAGATTTGATGCTCGAAGTAGCATTGCCTGTTTGTAGTAGGATGCGGCTTCATACGACTTCTTGATGTTGAAGATGCAAAATGACATTTTTGGTGTCAACACTCCTCTTTTAATTCTCTAACCAATTTCTATAGAAGTCTCACTTCCATACTAATTAGCAACTTACTATTACCACTATTAGAAGTCCCACTTGAAATAGAAATAGTAACTTTCTAATTCCTTCCATTTAGAGTTAAAGTAGAATTAGTATCTTTCTAATTTATTGGGCTAGTGTGGGGACCACTAGAGATTCCTTAGAAAGCTGGCTCCAACTAGGACACTGCGACCCCACATCTCATGTGCAATCCGGGCCCACAGTTAATTGCAAATAACACCACTATATAAATGCAATTGCACTCCAGTCTTAGGAATAAATTACAATGAAGACCCTAAATTTCCACAGTACCACAAGTAGGGGCCTCTATCAATATCCATGAATCAATTGGAATAAATCTATCTCATCCAATCTTAGATCCACATCTTATTATCCTTGAGCCCCAATTAATCACAATGATCATCAGTATCATCCAATTAACTCTTAATCTAGATGGGTGTGCACTTACTAATGATAAATCCATTAATTGGCACAAGAGGATAACGTAGATAGATTCCATCTTGATCATTGTATATTCCCACAGTCTTACTACCACGTACCCAAGACACCGAGGTGTTGACCTACAGTTGGCCTCACTCATTGGTGACTCAAAGAAAATGAATAGATAGAAACTTGAGTTCATCAATGTCTCAGGATTGTGAGCCTATTGCTAGGGAATTATGAGAGCAGTCCTTAAATCGAGACAATATTTCATAAGGTGTTTCTCATGGTCCTTCAATACATCCAATGTACCAGCACTATGATCCAGAATCTTACATTCTGATGATCGAGATAGATCACAGTATCTCATAGTGATCAAAGTGCTGCAACCTTATCAGATGAGATGCCCAGTCTCATCACTGGTTGTGAAGATATTTTTAAGTATAAGATTTGTGGCGCATGTCTCCCGTATGTAGATCTCATCCATATACATATATCACATCTAATATACTAATGGGACCCGGTTCATCTCATGAACCGTTATGTCACATGTATTGGTCATGCGCATTAAGTAATAAAACACCATTTATCTCATGAAAGGAAAGCATGATTTTATTAATAAATAAAGAAATTAATCAATTTATTAAATCAACTAATGGATTGAGACCATACAATCTAACACCCATAATATGGTTTGGAATTGGATGTCTATTATCAACACATGAGTACCATCAACACTTTATTTTATCCACTAGTGAAGCCTTGCACGTGCAAGGCACGTGCAAAATCTCCAAGTAATTCATATAGAATAAATCCTGTGACACTTATTAGATTGGACCGAGTTTATATAGACTTGAGAAAATGTGAGTTTTTATCAAGTAGGTGCAATGAAAACAAGTAGAATCCCAGTTCAAAATATGGAGCATAGCCATGCTCATCCTTCAAGAAACTTTGTTAATTCTGATGGTAGTTGAGAAGAGTTGGATGGAACACAAGAAAAAATTAAGAGGGTGCTATTCTTAGTTGCAACAAAAGGTCAACCACAAGTATGGGCTACTACTAATCAAAGGGAGTAGGAATACTTTCTATGATTCAGTTACATTATCACATCTTCAACAATCCTGTTATGTAAAACCACCGGCTCAAACATTCCAAACCAACTACAAATCATCGTTGGAGACTTGGATTATTTCAAAAATATAAATGAAATTATAAAATTTCTTTTGCCCCTTTAATTCTTACAAAGAATTACATCATTTGCTGATGGCCAAAACATTTGCAACAACAATGAATTATTAGGAAAACAAAGGAGAAGAAGAATTAGGGCCTAGTTCTACAACAAAAGAATGAGCAAATCCTCCTAGTGGCAAGTTATCAGTCATCAGCTTTCTATTTATAATATGTACAAGATTCCAGTTGTACCATGGAAGCAACCAATTTCATTAATTCAAGAAAAAAAAGAATAAATGCATACTCTTTGCAAAAACTAATCACCTCGGTAGGAAAAGAAGCATATCTCGCTCAGACACCTTTTAAATGGGGAGTGTGTGGGGGCATTTCTTGATGCCGGGATAACTCTTGATCTCGGTCTTACCCAACTTGGCAGGAGTGCCAGCCTGGAAAGACCCCAAAACCCATTCCAGTGAAAATACATGCAGGGTGCACCTCGGTCTCGGTCCTAGCCTGACCTCGGTCTCTGCTGTCATTCAGCCATAAATGCGCTGCCGTAAAAGTACGACGGCCAGCTGACAGGAAGACTGGGCCCCGGACCTAGATAAGTAGCCAACCTTATCTCACGGTCACATCCGCAGCCATTGAGGCATGGACAGATGGGACAGTACCTTCACCTGCCCCCACTTAGGAGGCAAAGTGCAGATTGATAGGACTTCCATCTCCACCTACCCCCACTAAGGGGTTTGGCCTAATGAGGAAACTCACGCCTATATATATGCATGAGGTAAAACCACCAAAGGTATGCAAGAAGAGATATTCATATACTCTTTTTTCTTCTCCATTCACTCCTCCTCAGTTCAGTCACCAAACTAACTCAGGCATCGGAGTGCCTTCGGCTGCCTGCAGTCAGGGGCTCTGACCTTTGTCTTTGCTTTCCCTTTTAGGTTCCAGGAGGATAATCCCTTCCCAAATAATCAAGATTGAGAGCTTGATCCTCTCCTAACCAAGTTCGTAATTTTTAGGCACTTACAGAGAGAGAGAGAAGGAAAAAAAAAGAATTTCCAGTATTTGATAGTTTTGAATAACACATCCCAAAAGGGCAAAAGTTGATAATCACATCAGTTGGAAAGATATTGTTTCCAATAACAACACATGGCATCTCACAAGTATGTAATAATGAAAGAGTGAAAAAAAAAAATAACTTAACTGTTCCATTTATTGTGTTGTTGAAAGATTCGACTACTATAAAATGGCATCAATGGTTCTTGAGTCTTTACTGGAGACTTCTATTGATCCTTTACTGCAATAGTAGGCATATAATGCAAGTTTTGCGATTCCCAAAAAGTTCCAACCTCATTTGGGACCTGAAATTTATGTAAAACAATTTCAAATTCATGGTAAACATAACCAAGTAAAAAAAATTGTATGACTACATATCTTACATTATTTAATGAGAAAAAAGATATGTGATATGCTTACTTAAATGAAAAGGTCATGCTTGAGCACTCCATAAGCAAAGAATGAGATACTAATCAAGAATGTAGAAAATGAAAGATAAAATGGCATAAATTCCACAACAGTAAGTATGCTAACATTTGGGAGTCATTGGTTCAACTTGTGTAACAGGATAATAAATAGTTTTCAAGGAACATACTATGATCAATAGCAGGGAAGCAAACATGGATATGAAAGCATAAAAATTCAAAGATCCAACAAAGACTTATTGCAAAGGACATATTACCGTTACGCTAAGAAATGCAATGGATGCAAGTACACCAAAAAACTACCACAATAATCCAACCATCTTCATCTGCCAACAATATTTGGAGAAAATGAGTAACAAAACCAAGCAAATCAAAAACCCAAATAATTAGAAGAAAAGGTCACAGGAAGATTAAGTGGAAAAAGTCTACCTTTTTTGGCCTTCTTGACATATATGATAAATATGATTATGTATATCAATTGGAAAGTGGCTGTTAGACCCTGACTTAGACTAATTCGATTAGTGAGTGTTTAGTGTGTGTTTAGCCTTAAGTAGGTTTAGTTATCGTTGGGATATAAATAATTAGCTTTAGTCCTGGATATAGCTTTGGGAATTTTGAGAACGTTTAGTGTTAGTCAGACACACTCAGGGAGGCCTGAGTGCACGTGTAAGCTTGGGAGGATCGTATTGGTTTCCATTTTTAATTGCGATTTTCAATTCATTTGAATGGTTTTATTAGTTGTTACAATTTTCATTTTCAGCCCATTCGTGTTTGAAGCCCAAAATCCAAGTTTTGTCCCCAAAAAGGGTGAAATTGTCTTTTATGCACAAATCTGGACACAAATTTCAAAATCTCAAAACCATGTAAAAAATATACGTTTTGGAAACTAGATATTTCGATGATCATTTTATCCTTCTTCGTCGATTTCATTCGAAGCCCGCAAGGTCGTGTTTTTGTCAATGCAAGGTTTAGGCTCATTGGGGTCCATTTGCTAGGGTTTTAAGTCAACTCTTCTCGTTCCCACTTTTCATTCCCAAACCCTAACCCTAGAGCAGCCAAGAGGAGAAACCCTCTCTATCCACCTTATTTCTCTTGAATGATTATGCTAGAAGACTCTAAATGGAATTCCAAGACCATCGTCTTCTTTCTCTCATCCCAAGCTTTCCATTGATACAAGTTTCTTGAAGTTTCTAGTTGGGCAAGACCCCCATTTTCTTCCTTCTCTCTTGTTTGGCCTTTTCTAGGTAATTGCTCCAACTCATCTTTTTAATGGAACCATTTTGGATCCCAAAGATCTTGTTTTCCATGTTCACAAACCCTTTTGTGAAAATGGGTTTCTTGTTTTCCAGTTTGAGTGAGTTTTGTAAGGTTTTCATGGGTTTTGTAGTCTTTGGATTAGTTTGAGTGGAAGGGCTTGAAGAAGGTTTGTGACATCTTGGACTAAGACAAGTAATCAATCTAGGATGGATCATAGCATGTGTGCATTTGATTTGTTTTCCTTTCATTCTTTTCATTTCATTGGAAATTTATGTCTTGAATGGAAATTTTGGGGATTTTGTTTTAGATTGAAGAATGGTTTTGTTTAAATTTTGGGGTTGGTTTTCCATTCATGTTTATGTTTACTAGCTTGCATTGATTTGAAATTGATACTCATTTAATGAGTTTTACTAAATCATCTATGGTTAAGGAAATGTGAATCAATAGTCTTGATTTATCTCTAGATTCTTGGCTCAAATGGACCCTTGTGTATATTGGGGATTCTTCCCTTTGTTTATTGTGAAATGGGAAGAAAGAGGTGTTTAGATTTAATTTTTAATGGAGTTTTGATGGGAGTTTTATTGTAGTTAAGATGTTGTTGAAGCAAGGAAAAACTCAGTTTGTACATGTGTTGGAAGGAAAGGAAAAAGGGGAGAAAAATCAAGTTTCCCGGACCTGCTACACGCCCAGGTCCGATCGATCGGACTGTCTTTAACTGTAAGGCTTTTCAGTTTGAGTCCAGTGAAATTTGATATTGTTTTTTTTGTGGACCTTGGCTACCCTCCTTGGACTCATTTGACCATACGTGAGGGCGTCCGGAGCCGATGCTCTTCACGGTTGGTTCGGAGGCATCGAAGTTCAATCTATTTCAATCTTGAACGGAATGGAACGACACGATATTTTCTTCATACCTAAACGCAAGGTCTATTTCCTTGGGTATCGCGAATTCTATTCCTTTCGGTGACTGAGTAGGTGGCTCGATGTTTCCGGATTAACGTCATGCCTAGGATGGACTGCTTATAGTCTTGATTTTTCTATTAGTACTACCCATAAGCTCATTTTAAGTTTTGAAAATCGTAAAGTGCATAAGGAGCCCGGAATGTCTTCAAACTCGAGGAGTACCAAATCATTTAAATAATCGACATACGGGACCCCTATTCACTTAAATGGATATTGAAATCAATATTTTTACCCGAAATTGTTATAGTTCATTGTTTCACCTCATTTCCAAGATTTGCATTACATGACTTGTTTTCCCGAAAGCATTGAAGTTACTCTAGTAACAGTTATTTGTCCCGAAGTGCATTGCACCACATGATATGTCAGTGTGCCCTTGAGCACCCGTCTTGCCCGTTTGATTATGTATTTGTACTTGGTTTACTTGCATATGTCTCGATTGTATTTGACCTATGAGTCGGCACCACTAAGCTTGGATAACCCTGTTGGTCTGATCCACCGACTTGGAGATCCCTCTCTTGTCCTGCCAGCTGCAGTTTGGATCCCGCTACCCGGTCATTACCGTGGTCTTGTCCCGATACTGTAGATTGCTACTGTGGTCCCCGATGCCCGGCTCGCTACCGTGGTCATGTATAGTATAGTATATGTATATGTATATGTATTTATATGAGATCCCATGTTCCTCCTCACCTCGAGTGACTGAGATCAGGGCCTAGTTATTGCTCTATCACCTTAGTGATAGAGGACTTAGCTTCGTGTGGTCGCCATCTTGCTTGTTTCCCGATTCCTTGGATACCCAACATGTTTTGTATTGCTTATTGTTTTCCGATAAATGATTCATTTCCCTTATGAAGGTTATTATTTAAACAAGTGTTAATAGTCTCCAAAGTGAATTCAGTTAATGTTATTATATTGTTTTCTGTTCTTTGTCCACGTACATGTTTTAAATGAATGCCGGTTGGGTGAATACCCATGCTTTTACATATGTTTCAAACGATCAATGATTTTGCTAGATTTATATGATTACACATGTTTTAAAGGAATACCCGAATTGTTAAATATCCGTGCTTTGTTTTAAATGACATTTGGTTTGTCAAATATCTATGTTTATACCTGTTTTAAATGAATACCCGAATTGTTAAATATCCATGCTTTGAAATATGTTTTAAATGACACGCGTTTTGCCAGATTCCTATGTTTATACCTGTTTTAAATGATACCCGATTTGCTTAAATATCCATGCTTTGGAATATATTTAAATGAACATTAGTTTTGTCAGATTTCTTTGGTCACCCCTGTTTTAAATGAACACCCGGTTTGTTAAATATCCATATTTTCACATATGTTTCAAATGGACCTTTGTTTTGCCAGACTGCTATGAATACCGGGTTTGTTGTATACTTATGTTTTTACCTAAGTCTCAATGAACGTTTGTTTTGTCAAACCACTATATTTATACATGTTTTGGACGAACACCCGATTGTCAAATATCTATGATTATAGATGATGTAAATGAACATATGCTTTATTAGATTTTCAGGTTTTACCCATGTTTGAAACGAATAAACGTTTTGTCTGAGATTCATGAGGTTTCACCCGTTTAATTATATGCAGCATTTTGATCAAATAGCATGATTTATCATATGTTTTATTCTTCAGTATATTTGTTATCTTTTCATCCACCTGCCAGACCGTCGTGTCTGACCCACTACTTTTGGTACTCAGGTTCAGATTTCTTCGTCCCGAGATGAGTGCTTTTGTTGGCTGTGGAGCTATGTTTTGCAGGTTGTTTTGTCGGCTATGTCATGTAGACATTGAGCTTGACATCGGAGCTACGTCATATATGGGGTAGTGGTTAATGTTAGGGATTTTGTATTTGCAATTTGATGGATGCATTAACATATTCACATCATTTGAATTTACACTCATGCATTGTTTTAGAAAACCTTGAAATCTGGTTTTATACATGCATTGCTTTTAAGATTTGTAAAAGTATTGTTTTATGCATGTTTTTTTTCTAAACTTGGATGCATTGATTTTAGAATCCAAACTCTTTTGAAAACCTAATTCTTTGTGAATTACTTTTGAAAAATCATCTTGAGAATTTAGGTTTGAGCTTTGCATACATTCATCCTTTCAGAATCATTTTTGTATGCATTGTTTTTGAAAAGAGTTTTAGAAATCAAGCTAGCCTTTGGTTTAAAGTTTCGAATCATTTTAGGCTTTGTGTGTTTCATGTTTTCAAACATCTTAGAATGTCTTAAAACATGTTATTCAAGCTTGATTTAGTGGCCAAAAGGTCCCCCAAAGAAATACCTTCAAATAGGCAAACGTTGGAATTTTTGCAAAAAGGGGGGTGGCCCGGCAGTGTCGCCGGTCGACCGACCCAGAGGTCTCGGTCGACCGAGGACATTGCAGGCAGAATTTGCCTGGCGCACCAACGGTCAGAAATTTGACCGTTGTGTGTTCGAGGTCGACCGAGCCCTGTGTCTAGGTCGACCGAGGACTAGCCGTTGGCAACTTTTTGCTATAAAAATGAGTTCTTTCCTTTGTCCAAAGTTGGAGATTTTTAAGCCTTCTTTGAGGAGCTTTGAGACAAGACAAAGGGGATGAACTAAGAGAGACCAAAGGGGTCATTAAGTGAAGCTTAAGCTTGGATCAACTAAGTTAAGTCTCCAAGTAAGTTTTACTTTTAATTAATCATTTGTTATGTGCTTTATTTGAAACTTTGGAAAATGATTTCAAGCATGATAACAATGATGTGTTGAATCCATTTTTCCCTTCATCTTTGATATTCAAGATTGGATTCATCACTTTGATTTCAACCTAAGTTTTGTTTTAAACTTTCTTAATCATGCTTAGCCTAAATCTTTGATTTCTTTTATTGCATGATTATTTCACTTGGTTGAAACTTCCCTTGTTGTTTTCATTCATTTAATCTTTAGTCAAATTAGTTTTGAAAACAACATTGCACATGCATCACTTGATTAGGCTTAAACACTTTCATACAACTTGTGATCTTTAGATTTTCATATCATTCACAAGTGTGTAATTGTTCAAGTGATTTGCATAGAACTTCAATCATATCTTTTTGTGCCTTAAACTTTCAAATTGCATTAAGCATAAATTGATTGAGCTTACTTTTAAACTTGATTGAAGTTTTCACACACACACACTTCATAAGCATACATCTTTGCATTTCTTTGAGTGTTTGTGTGAGTTAGTTTTCATTTTCATATCCGCCTATCTTAGAGGCAAATTCATTTGAGCTTAAATTGTATCTATTAGAGTGATCTTTTGTGAAGACACTTTCTTAGAAAAATCCTTATCTTGTGAGGTTATTGCTTAGCCTAAGAAAAGCATTGTGTAACGTTATTGCTTAGCCTATGAAAAGCATCTTGTAAAGGTTATTGCTAAGCCTATAAAAGCACATTGAGAGGTTGTTGTTTAGCCTAGAAAACAACATTGTAAGGGTTATTGCTTAGCCTAGTAAAAAACATAAATAGTGGAAATCCGGTGGGGTGATTGGATCACAAGCCGGTAGTGGACGTAGGCATTGAGGCCGAACCACTATAAATCTTGGTGTTGTGGTGCATGCTTTTGTGGTGATTGTTTATATTAGCTTCCGCATATTGTATGGTTAATCATCACTTGTGACTAGTTTTCGTTAAGAAGTTAAAATTGATTTAAATTGGTCATAGTTGTAGCACACCCTATTCACCCCCCCCCCCTCTAGGGTTAGGATCCAAGGACTTTCAGTTAATAGCCTTTGTTGTATGGCTTTTATTAGCCTTTTTCTTGGGATTCTTAATTAATGTACATTGATAATTGTAACTGGAACATATATGGGAATGTAATATCCTGTTACTGTCAGCTCTGTATTTTGTAGTGATGGTTTGCTCCAGTCTGATATGATCCTTGATATGATAGCTATATGCTAAAGGTTGAGTGCGACGCGAAATCCGATGGCCACGGACTCCGGGTCGCAACGCCACGAAAGCTTCCGTAAAATATTCAGGATGTGTTGGAATGTGTTGTCTTCACACACGCGGATCCTGGGAGAAACATATATTTATGCTTAAATCCCATTTCGCGCCCCTGATGTCCCGGATTGGGGGCGTGACAGTTACAGCTTTTGAGGGACAACCAACTTTATGCAAAACTCAATAAGTGTGAATTCTGGTTAGAGCAAGTTGCTTTTTTAGGCCACATCATATCCAGAGGAGGTTTAGCAGTTGACCCAGCCAAGATAGAGGCAATTGTTAATTGGGTGAGACCAAGCAGTGTGACTGAAATCAAAAGCTTTTTGGGGTTAGTAGGCTACTACAGAAGATTTGTCCAAGGTTTTTCATCCATCGCAACACCATTGACAAAGTTGACCAGGAAGAATGTCCCATTTGTTTGGACCGAACAGTGTGAAACGAGTTTTCAAGAGTTGAAGGGAAGGTTAACCACAACTCCAATTCTTACATTACCATCGGGCAACGGCGGATTTATTGTTTATACAGATGCTTCGAATGTGGGACTAGGTTGTGTATTGATGCAGAATGGCAAAGTGATTGCTTATGGCTCAAGACAGTTGAAGGATCATGAGAAGAATGATGTAACTCATGACTTGAAATTGGCAGCAGTTTTTTTTGCTTTGAAGATGTGGAGACACTATTTCTACGGAAAGAAATTTGAAGTCCATTCAGATCACCGAAGTTTGCAATATTTGTTCTCGCAGAAAGATTTAAACATGAGACAAAGAAGGTGGATGGAGTATATCAAGTATTATGACTTCCCAATCAAGTATCATCCAGGCAAGGTGAATGTTGTAGCTGATGCATTGAGCAGAAAATCAGTGGTCATCGCCAGTTTGAGAGGAATTGGTGTTTTGCAACAATTTAAAGAGTTGGGTGTGGAGCTGCAAACCCTGAAACTGGGTGCAATGTTAGTAAACGTGACAATATCAGAACCTATCTTCATCCAGAGGATCAAGGAAAGTCAGTTGCAAGACCCAGACTTGGCAAAGGTAGTAGAGCATATCACAGAACGTCCAGATTCCAAAATGGTGAATGGAGTACTGTATTTCCGTGACCGGTTGTGTGTACCAAATGTGGATGACTTGAAGAGTGAAATAATGAATGAAGCTCACAACACAAGGTACTCGATGCATCCGGGTAGCATGAAGATGTACCACCATTTGAATAACATGAAGAGAGAGATAGCAGCTTTTGTGTCCCGTTGTCTGACTTGTCAGTTGATTAAAGCAGAACATCAGAAGCCCCCAGGTTTGCTACAACCGTTGGAGATTCCGGAGTGGAAATGGGAGCACATCACCATGGACTTCATTTTAGGTTTGCCGAATACCAGGAAGGGAAATAATGCAATTTAGATTATTGTAGATCATTTGACAAAGTTTGCTCATTTCATTCCGATGAAGACATGGAATATGATGCACATGGCACCGCTTGCAAAGTTATTCATCGACGAAATTGTTAGTAAACATGGTCAGCCCATCTCCATCACTTCAGATAGAGACAACAGGTTTGTTTCAAAGTTTTGGAAAACTCTTCATGAGTATATGGGTACCAAACTCCAGTTCTGCGCAGCATATCATCCTCAAACAGATGGTCAGTCAGAAAGGACGATACAGACTCTTGAAGACATGTTGCGTGCATGTGTATTGGATTTCAAGGTTCAGTGGGATGAGTGTTTACCGCTTTGTGGATTTGCCTATAACAATAGCTACCACTCTAGCATTGGTATGGTACCTTTCGAGGCACTCTATGGCAGAAGATGCAGGACTCCGGTTTGGTGGGAAGAAGTCGGCGAGCGTAGTTTTCATGGAACAATGATAGTGGGAGAGACAAGTGACAAGGTCAAGCTGATTCAGGAACGTTTGAAGATCGCCCGAAGTAGGCAGAAGAGTTATGCAGACACATGCCGAAGAGAATTGCAGTTTCAAGTGGGTGACAAAGTGTTCTTGAAAATCTCACTAGTTAGAGGAACTTTGAGATTCGGACAGAAAGGCAAATTATCTAGAAGGTTTATTGGTCCGTATGAAAAATTGAGCAAGATTGGGGATGTTGCTTATAGACTTGCGTTACCGCCGGAACTCTTCGGGGTGCACAATGTATTTCATGTTTCTATGCTTAAGAAATACGTCTCTAGTCCTTCACATATACTACAGCACGAGCCCTTGGAGATTCGAGAAGATGCCTCATATGTGGAAAAGCCGATCAAGATCATTGATACCAAAGAGCAAGAATTGAGAAATCAGACTATTCATTGGGTCAATGTACTTTGGGAAAATCACGAGCCAGAGGAAGACACATGGGAATTGAGAGATCAAGTGCAGAGGAAGTATCCATAGCTTTGACTAGAGGTAAATGTTTATTTTATTTGGTGGACCAAATATCCTAAGGGGTGGAGGATGTTAAACCCCGACCCAGACTAATTTGATTAGTGAGTGTTTAGTGTGTGTTTAGCCTTAAGTTGGTTTAGTTATTGTTGGGATAGAAATAATTAGCTTTAGTCCTGGATATAGCTTTGGGAATTTTGAGAACGTTTAGTGTTAGTCAGACACACTCAGGAAAGCCTGAGTGCACGTGTAAGCTTGGGAGGATCGTATTGGTTTCCATGCTTAATATTGATTTTGACTACATTTGAATGGTTTTATTAGTTGTTACAACTTTCATTTTCAACCCATTCGTGTTTGAAGCCCAAAATCCAAGTTTTGGCCCAAAAAGGGTGAAATTGTCTTTTATGCACAAATCTAAACACAAATTTTGAAATCTCAAAACCAAGTCAAAAATATACTTTTTTGAAACTAGATATTTCGAGGATCATTTTATCCTTCTTCGTCGATTTCATTCGAAACCCGCAAGGTCGTGTTTTTGTCAATGTAATGTTTAGGCTCATTGGGGCCCATTTGCTAGGGTTTTAAGTCAACTCTTCTCTTTCCCTCTTTTCATTCCCAAACCCTAACCCTAGAGCAGCCAAGAGGAGAAACCCTTTCTCTCCACCTTATTTCTCTTGAATGATTATGCTAGAAGACTCCAAATGGAATTCCAAGACCATCATCTTCTTTCTCTCATCCCAAGCTTTCCATTGATACAAGTTTCTTGAGGTTTCTAGTTGGGCAAGACCTCCATTTTCTTCCTTCTCTCTTATTTGGCATTTTCTAGGTAAAAGCTCCAACTCATCTTTTTAATGGGACCGTTTTGGTTCCTAAAGATCTTGTTTTCCATGTCCCTTTTGTGAAAATGGGTTTCTTGTTTTCAAGTTTGAGTGAGTTTTGTATGGTTTTCATGGGTTTTGTAGTCTTTGGATTAGCTTGAGTGGAAGGGTTTGAAGAAGGTTTGTGACATCTTGGACTAAGGCAAATAATCAATCTAGGATGGATCATAGCTTGTGTGCATTTGATTTGTTTTCCTTTCTTTCTTTTCGTTTCATTGGAAATTTATGTCTTGAATGGAAATTTTGGGGATTTTGTTTTAGATTGAAGAATGGAAATGTGATGTCCTAATTCATGCTATGAAATGTGTGTTTTATCCCTTGGAGAGCTTGTAGGCTCAGGGAGGTGCAGGTTGAAGGAGAAATAAGAAGAATGGAAGAAAAAATGTAAAAATCTGACTTTAAATGCACTGTTCGTGCTGTGTCGGTCAGCTGTTGGCTGACCGAAGTTTCCACTTCGGTCAACCGACAGCCAACGAAACTCAGTCGGTTCTTTTTCCTGAGACTTGCATTTCGTCCGGACCGACTTCGGTTAGTTGTCGGCTGACTGACACTTTCACTTCGGTCGACCGACAGCCAACCGAAACCAGTTCGGCACCTTTTCCTGAGAGTTGAGATTTTCTGGAAAAATCTGTCGGTCAGCTTGTCGGTCAGTTGTCGGCTGACCGACATGCCCATCTCGGTCGACCGACAGGTGACCGAGAGGTAACCGAAATTTCAAGATGAGCTGTTTTAGAAGGTTTACTGCAGGAATGAAAACTAGAATATGTTATGGAGCTTTTAGCCTGACATTGTGTAATTGAAATTTAAAATGTCATTAACTTCGGGGGCACCCAATTCTCTTTGCAATTTCAACATTTGGGTTTCAATTACACATGGGTCAACCAAAGGACCTTACATATGCTTGATAGACTTTTCTTTCGTACTTTAGTTTGACGTAACAAGTATTATTGTGTACTCGTTTTGAAGTTAAGTATAAACTCGTTTGACAATGGTTTCAAGGATAAAAAGGGGGTCACTTCTTAAGCATGTTTTGCATATTTAAACTTATGCCTCTTGCTAGCCGTGTCTTATTTAGTTCTGATAAGTGATTTCCCCCTTCAAGCTTGATTTGGTAAGACGTGTTTCGTTGTGTTTTATGCATTCATGAATTTAAGTGAACACCACTGAGCTTGGACTGCCCTTTCAATTTGATCCACTGTTTGGGGGTCCTTAAACATGCGGACTGTCTGCAGACTGGTCGTGTATTTTATTACACATCGTGCGTGTCCGATTCTGCGGCCGGAAATCCCCGTATATGTGGGAATCGTGTCGTGATTATATTATGTATATCGTGCTTGTCGTGCGTGCTTGCTCTTTTCATTATAAATGATAGAGAAAGGATGGGCTCATTATGGAATGTAACTATTCATGATATTATAAGTATTCATATTAGCTTTGCTCGTATTTTGAAATGTACCTTAGTCATGTAACTGTTTACAATTCAACAAAATGTCTTTATATGATTCTTTAAACACTTACTTACATGCTCATGCTTAAATTTATTACCTGTCAAACCGTTGTGTTTGACCCTTGTATGTTGGTGCATAGGTGCAGGCGACGTTGCCTTTGAGGAGGAGCATCAGGAGGAGGCTCTTGAGCCACCCCCAGTCAGAGAGTGGCAACCCAACGATGTCAACTAGACGTCGGGCGGGTTCTTGAGTTGTGCTTCATTTTTTCATGGGTTTCCTTGTGTCATTTTGAGAATTGTATTGGCCTTTATTGGCCTCTTATTGGATGTAACTAAACTTAACTACCTTCTTGTGTTAGTCTTGAAAGATAATGCATTACTGATCTGAACTCATACTCAAGAGGACGTCCATGGCTGCCTTTGATTTTCAAGTTTTAAAAAACTAGAATTCAGATCTGATTTCAGCCATGAAAACATGCATATAACTCCATGAAATCATTATCAACATGTGTCTAAATGTAAGGAGATGTTAGAGGACTAATACCTTGATGATTTGAGTGCCTCTAAACTCTGAAAAGAAAGCCTTCAAAGGTCTGAACTCAGCCTGCAATCAGCAATACAGGTGCAGGAATTTGTTGCAGAATTTTTCCTTTGATCTTCTCTCCTATTCCACTTCCCAATCTGATTGGTGTTGATGGTGGGATCAAACTATGGAATCCTAAGAAGGGTTTTCTGAACTACACTTTGTGGAATCAAGACAAGGACCTGATCTCCTCTCCAATGAAGAATAAGAGGGCAGCAAGGGTTGGGCGTGAGTGAGCTTCTCCTTGCTCTTGGGCGGCCAATGTATCCACCTAGTGATTCACGCCCCTAGGGTTTTAGAATTCCACTTGATTTCTGATGTGTTGCACGCCCAAGGGGAATCCCCTATATTTATAAAGCTTTGATTCCAATAAGGAATGCTCTTTCTAATAGGAATGTCAATCCCTAAAAAGAATAGCAACCTTTCCCCTTTAGTTGTGCAACACTTACTAATTAAAGACACTAAAATTAGTAACCTTTAATCAATGGAATTCTTACCCAAAGAGGAGTCTTTCCTTCCAAGTAAAGATACCTAATCAAACTTGGAAACCTCACACAAGGGGCTCCACTTATGGCTGGCCCACAAGTTAGCTAAACACACCATGGCCCACTAGTCAATAATTTAGCTAGAGTTAAATTCATGTATGCCATCAAGAGCCTATTAGAATTTAAACTCAAAATTATTCTTCCACAAAATAATTCAACCACATATCATCTAATTAAATTAGGAAACCATGCCAATATAGGAAAGTGGCTAGAAGAGGGACCAAAAGACATATTTGCCCTTGGCTCCCAAAATGACCAAAATGTCCATGCTAACCCCATAGCAACATTAAGATCATTTTAACCCTAACTCATTCCACTAGAGAGTTATGGTTGCACTCCAGGGACAAATATTAAATTGCAAATAAAGCTCATCATAAATAGACGATTGTCTTTGACCTACCAAGTACAATGACCATAATGCCCCTCTATGTAACATCCATAATCAAGTAGGTTAACCGATGTACTATCTACCTTCTTGACTACATCTCAACCTTAGAACTTCATACCCTTGACTTAATCATCATCCGGATATCATTCTCTTGATCCAGGGAGCGACCCACAAGTTCAATATCCATATGGAACATCCATATACTAAGATCTTAGATTCTGATGATTAATCGGATAATTCTAAGAGGACGATCATTCCATCACACGATGGCATAGATTCCATATTGCATTTGCACGTCCCAACTAATCAAGCCCGAGTACCCAAAACACAGAGCTGTTGACCCATGAACAGGATCTCACCCATAGTGAATTAAAGTACAAGAACTCGACTTCGTCAGTTCATCCACAAATGCTCAAGATTAAGAGCACTGGTCACTTAGTAGCATGAGGTGAGTTGATCTCTCTCTGTGATAGTACTATTTTAGAGATCACACCTTCAAGTGGTCCTGTTCAATGCATGACACATGCACTAATGAGATAAATCCGGAAAGACCTCCGTGACTAAGGTAAGTCACCCTGAATACAGGAGAGTATCTCATTATAACTTATACCAAGATGAAGTGCCCAACTCCATCTCTCAGTTATGAACATGTTTATTGTTTCAAGTGTCTATGACTCAGACCTTACTGTGTGTAGCCACTACACACCTGAGTCATTTACTAGAAAACAATGGGCCTTACACAACCAAACATATACACAAGTATAAAGAGAAAGATGTCATTCCATTAAATAACCAATAAATATCCAGTTACAGAGATGTGAGTGCAGTCAGTGGGCTTTAGGGCATACACCAATCCCAACAAGTCTCATAACTTGGATTATGATGGGAATGCCATGATAACTCCTTTCTTGTGATACTATGTCTTGATATTATTTTCGTCACAACACTTAAAATTTTATTGGTGATTATCTTGTTGTGATTTGCTACACGCTTCCGCAAACTTGATCGTGTGAGACAGATTCCGCGTGCTTCGGGAATCCTCACCACGGGAACCTGTGGGAAAACAAACAATAACATAACAACACAACCAACGTCACGGGCCCGGGACCCGTTCCGGGGTCGCGATAGGACTGGTATCAGAGCGGGACTTGTTTCAGGCACCTAAAAGAAACTAGAAAGGTCTTAGGAACGTGGCGAGGATTCGTGAGTTTGATAGATTTGTTTGATATAGGACCTTAGAAACCCTTATACCCTGTTTATTTTTGTACTAACACCTTGTTTTACAGCTTCATGCCTCCAAGAAAATTTCCAAACAATAATGCTTCAAGCAGTAATCAGAATGAGTCAGACACGACTACCACGCCAACACCTACTCAGTTCCAAGAGCTCATGCAAGCTATGATAGAACAACAAAGGCAGGTAAATGAGACTCAAGCAAAATTTCAAGAACAAATAGCAAAGAAGGATGAAGAAATGACACAAGTTCAAAGACAACTCTTGGAAGTTCTTCAGAAAAGAAATCTAGCTCCACAACCTCAGCCTTTTGGTCCACAGATTGTTATCCATAATAGGGATCACGACCCTAACGCATTATTTGAGAGGTTCAGGAAGAGAGCATCGAAGGGATTTTCGGGCAATGAGGACCCGTTAGTTGCAGATGATTGGTTGGCTAACACTGAGAAAATCTTTGTTGTCTTTACGTGCACGGGGAGACAGAAGGTCAACCTCACAGCTTCATTATTTTATGGGCTTGCAGATCGGTGGTGGCAAACGGTTAAGGACCCATTTTGAGAATTGTATTGGCCTTTATTGGCCTCTTATGGGATGTAACTAAACTTAACTACCTTTTTGTGTTAGTCTCATAACTTGAATTATGATGGTAATGCCATGATAACTCCTTTCTTGTGATACTATGTCTTGATATTATTTTCGTCATAGCACTTAAATTTTATTGGTGATTATCTTGTTGTAATTTGCTACACACTTCCGCAAACTTGATCGTGTGAGAGAGATTCCACGTGCTTCGGGAATCCTCACCGCGGGAACCTGTTTGATAACAAACAGCAACATAACAACACAACCAACGTCGCGGGCCCGGGACCCGTTCCGGTGTCGCGACAGTGGCCCCAGTGCAGTTGATAGTAGCAACTAAGAAAATACCGGGTGATATCTTGGGAATGCCATACTAAAGGGTGATCAAGTAGTTAGATAGGGCATATATGTAGGGCAATCTTGAAAATTGTTTAGTAAACCTATTCCTAACAATTCGCTGAAATGTTGGTCCGAATGTACAATGGGAAATGTTTGTTGGAAGTAGGTGGGCCTCGTGGATAGGTTTTCAAAACTTTTTGACCCACTTGACTCAGGGATCAACTATCCAGAAGGCTATAACCCAATCCAGGATGCAATCCCTCATTCTCATAAATCATGTACAGTAATATAACCTATCTAGAAGATAGAAATTAGCAACTACATGCAACAAAATAATCTACCACAAGAGGAGAAGCAGATTATACCTTTGGAGCCCGGTAGTGCTCTAATTGAGGAGAAGACAATCAACTAGAATAAGAACTCTTCTTGAAGCAATTAGAGATCTCCAAGACCTTGTTGTCTTCCATGCTATGATCTTCTATTAGATCTCTTTTCTCAAGAAGATGTGTGGGATCTCCAAGAGAGAACCCTACTAGAAATTTTAATGAACTAGAAGGCAACTAGAAGAGAGAACAGGAGAAGAATAGTTATGCAACACTTACACTAGAGGCTCTTGGGCGTGGGTTGTGTGTGTTGGACGTCCAAGGGGTGTTTCCCTTTATATAGTCCTCATGCAACCTCCTTTTCTTGCTTCTCTTACAAATTGCATAAGGAGTCTCACTTCCATACAAATTAGTAATTTCTCATGCTACTATTACCACTATTAGAAGTCTCACTTCAAATAGAAAAAGTAAGTTTCTAATTCCTTCCTATTAGAGTTTAAGTAAGAATAGAATCTTTCTAATACTTGGGCTAGCGTGGGGACCATTAGGGATTCCTTAGAAAGCTGGCTCCAACTGGGACACGTGACACCACATCTCAGGTGCAGTCTGGGCCCACAGTTAATTGCAAATAACACCACTATATAAATGCAATTGCACTCCAGTCTTAGGAATAAATTACAATGAAGACCCTAAACTTCCACAGTACCACAAGTAGGCCCCTCTATCAATATCCATGGATCAATTGGAATAAATCTGTCTCATCCAATCTGTCGCGACCCCGGACCGGGGATCCATGAGAAGGAGCGGATCCGGAGTCGGGACAATTTCATCTCAAATGATGGTGAATAGATAACCACAACATCTGTTTAATAACAACATACATTTATTTAATTTCCCACAGGTGTCCGTGGTGAGGATCTCACAACCATAGATGAACATTTCTTTTAAGTGCGGAAGCGTGTAGCAAATCAAATAGTCAAACCATCCTTGGTCATCCAGACAATAACACAAGTCTAATATACTATATCAGAATGAGCAATGATCTGTAGCATGTTACCCAAAGTAAGTTAAAGTTTATGCAAATATCATTTAATTACATTCCCAAAAATTAGAGGCCAACCAAGGCCAATATAACCAAAAGACCAATCAAAAGAATGGTTAAACAGTTCCCCAAAAATATGAAGTCTCTCATAACCATTAAACGTCTACTTGACGTCATCGGCACGCCACTCAACCAACTGCTGCGGTTCTACGACCGCCTCCTCAAGTTCCTCCTCGGGATATCCAACAACGGGACCTGAGTACCAAAGAGTGGGTCAAACACGACGGTTTGGAAAATGGAGGCAAATACAATGATAGTATGATAATAAATGAATTTATCTTCAAAACATGTAAACCTGTTTAAATAACCATTTCTATGAAAGAGATAAAACATTTATTCAATTACAAGGATGCAATGTAAAACATGTAAGGTGACCAAGGAAACGGGAAACAATCAAGATGGCAACCACACGAAGCTAAGTCCTCTATCACTAAGGTGATAGAGCAATAACTAGGCACTGATCTCAGTCACTCGAGGTGAGGAGAAACAGTGGATCTCATATAATACATATACATATACAATACTATACATAACCACGGTAGCGAGCCGGGCATCGGGGATCACAGTAGCAATCTGCGGCATCGGGACAAGACCACGGTAATAACCAGGTAGCGGGATCCAAACTGCAGCGGGCGGGACAAGAGGGGGATCTCCAAGTCGGTGGATCAGACCAACAGGGTTATCCAAGCTTAGTGGTGCCGACTCATAGGTCAAATACAATCGAGACATATGCAATTAAATCAAGTACAATAGATATACGGGCAAGACGGGGGTGCTCAAGGGCACACTAACATTTCATGTGGTGCAATGCACTTCAAGTCAAATAACCATTTCAAGTGTTCATCAATGCTTTCGAGAAAACAAGACATGTAGTATAAATCTCGGGGTCTTATAAGGTACAATAAACAATTGGGATTTCGAGTAAAGCATCGGGTTCAAAATTTGTTTAAAGTGGATAGGGATCCCGTATGTCAATCTAATAATAATTTGGTACTCTTGAGTTTGGGGACATTCCGGGCTCCTTATACACTTTGAATTTTCAAAACTTCGAATGACATCCTTGTGATATGGTTTCTTTCTCGGATGGCCTCATGCAATGCCTAGTGAATCTCCTTCGATTGACAAAGCTCACTCCGAAACCTGGGAAATTTCGGTCACCTGGTGGTCAGCCGCCGCTGGGACGGGCGGCTAGCCTCTGGCTGACCGTGGCTGGGCTGCAGAAATGCAGCTTACTGGAAAGCTGACCGCCAAGTGCGGTTAGCTGGCAGTTAGCCGTCGATGTGTTCGGCGGTTAGCCGCTGGCTAACCGTGGAGCTGACCGAGTTTTCAGGTGGAGAAGTGTGCTCTCTGGAAAAGCAACCGTGACATTTCGGCTACCTGGCGGTTAGCCGCCAGTCACCAGGCGGCTAGCCGCCGGGTGACCGCTAGGTGCGGGAATCACCCCCTGTGTTCAGATTTGAGCCCTTTCTCCTCCTCAAAACCATTCTCCCCACTTCCACTTGGTCCCTACACTAAAACTGAGCTAGGAGTTCCTCCAATGCTTCTATTTACACTTCTCCCAAAACTCCCATATTTGTTCATCCATCACTTTTTCCATCCACATCCCATTCCATACAAAGAAAGAAGGAAACCATTTCACAATAGAGTACATTTAGTACAAAGAGGAAGAGAATTAAAAGACATTCACCAATACACTTATAAGTCATAAATGCACTACCAAACTCTAGCATGGACATTTATTTCAAACCAATGCAATAATTAGGCATGAGTGGAAAATACCAAAATCATTGAAAGCTTATAAAAATCAAAACATCCACTTGCCTTGTGTCTCTAGTCAATGAAATCAAGCTCTAAAACTCTTCCAAGCAAGGAATCCAAACTATGAGCAAAACCCCAAACAAACAAACCCTAAAATGGTCAAACAATGAAATAACAAGGGAACCTTACAACAATGAAGGTGAAGCTTCCCTAGGGCTAGAGGAACACAAATCTAGAAGATGAAGGGGAATACTTACTTGCAAGGTCCTCTAATGGCAATGGCAAGCTCAAAGAAGGTCTTGGAATGGAGGGTTTTCTCCACAACACTATCAAGAGGAAGCTCTCAAGGAGGTGAAGAAGAAGATGACCTCAACTCTCCCATTGGTGCAAGCTTGGGGGTGGATTGGAGATGGAGAGAGCAAGAGGAAGAAGAAAAGTTTCCAAAAGCAAACCCTAGGTTCTTTTTGTGTTGGAAAAAGGGAATGGGAAGATGGGTTCTCCTTATATGGCAAATGGGAATGGGTCCCACTACTAAAGACATTCAAGGGCTGAAATCATCTCTTTCGGGACCTCGGATGAATTCGACGAAGGAGGAAGAAATGATCGTCGAAATATCTAGTTTCCAAAAAGTATATGTTTCGTGGGTTTTGGGAATGTCAAGTTTTGGGCACAGATTTTGTGTGCAATGACTGGTTTGCCCTCAAGGCTGTGAAATCGGGTTTCGGGATCTCAAACGGGGACGGGATCAACATGAAAGTTGTAGAGCTTATCAATACGAATAAAACGGGATTAAAATCATGAATGCAAAAACCTCCGATAAATCCTCAAACATATGCAATGTCATGAGAAGGAACCCCCAAAGGGCCCTACTAACCCAAATCAATCAAAATTCCCCAAAACTAGTACAAAAGCTATTCCAAACTCAACTAAGCCAAAAACACTAATCAAGCTTAGAACTAACACGAACTAAATTAGCACTAATCGGGTTCCCTCGGGTCGGGGTCTTACATCCTCCACCCCTTAGGGCATTTGGTCCTCCAAATGAAACATAAGACTCACCTCTGGTAACAGATGTGGATATTTCTTTTGAACTTGATCTCATAATTCCCATGTGGCCTCTTCCGGTCCATCGTTCTCCCACGATACCTTCACCCACTGAATAGTTCGAGTCCTCAACTCTTGTTCTTTCGTATCAATGATCTCAACTGGCTTCTCAACATAGGTAGCATCTTCTCTGATCTCTAATGGCTCGTGTTGGAGTACATGTGAAGGATCGGGAACATACTTCTTCAACATAGACACATGGAAGATGTTGTGTACGCCAGAAAGCTCGGGTGGTAAGGCTAGTCTATAAGCCACGTCACCGATCTTGCTCACAATATCGTACGGCCCAATGTATCTCCGTGATAGCTTGCCCTTCTGCCCAAATCTCAATGTTCCTCTCGTAGGTGACACCTTCAAGAAAACCTTATCTCCTTCTTTGAACTGCAAATCTCTGCGGTGGGAATCTGCATAGCTTTTCTGTCTACTCCGGGACACTTTCAGACGCTTTTGAATCAACTTGATCTTGTCGCTGGTCTCACTAA
This sequence comes from Cinnamomum chago, assembly GCA_038049695.1. Taxonomy (NCBI): domain Eukaryota; kingdom Viridiplantae; phylum Streptophyta; class Magnoliopsida; order Laurales; family Lauraceae; genus Cinnamomum; species Cinnamomum chago. The sequence continues at coordinate 55,966,011 of CP142451.1, forward strand.
CAATAGTCGGTCCATGGAAACTGCGAGTGCCAACTTCCTCCCAACATACAGGTGTCCTACACCTTCTGCCATACAAGGCCTCAAAAGGAGCCATCCCAATGCTCGAGTGGTAACTGTTGTTGTAAGCGAACTCACACAACGGTAGAGTCTCATCCCATTGAGTCTTGAAATCTAACACGCAAGCACGAAGCATATCCTCTAGGGTCTGAATCGTCCTCTCTGACTGGCCATCTGTCTGCGGGTGATAAGCTGTGCTGAACTGTAATCTCGTACCCATAGACTCATGCAATGTCTTCCATAACCTCGAGACAAATCTGCTGTCTCTGTTAGATGTGATAGAAACTGGCTGTCCATGACGACTGACAATCTCGTTGACAAACAACTCTGCCAAAGGTAGCATGTGCATCTTCTTCCCTGTCTTCATAGCAATGAAATGCGCTGACTTGGTGAGACGGTCCACAATGACCCATATCGCATCGTTGCCTCTACTAGTCCTTGGTAATCCCGAAATAAAGTCCATAGTAATGTGCTCCCACTTCCATTCCGGGATCTTTAACGGTTGTAACAACCCTGGAGGCCTTTGATGCTCTGCCTTAATCGACTGACAGGTCATGCAACGGGAGACAAACACTGCAATCTCCCTCTTCATGTTGTTCCACCAAAATCTGCCCTTCAAGTTCTGATAAATCTTTGTGCTGCCTGGATGCATAGAGTACTTCGTACTGTGAGCCTCAGTCATGATGTCATTTCTCAAATCTTCAATGTTAGGCACACACAAACGGTCACGGTAATACAAAACTCCATTAACAACTCGGAAGTCAGGACGTTCTGCTATATGCTCTGAAATCTTGGCCAACTCTGGATCTTGCAACTGACTATCCTTGATCTTCTGAATGAAAGAAGGTTCTGACACTGTCATGTTGGCTAACAAAACACCCTTCCTTAGTGGCTGTAGGTCTAAACTCAACTCTTCAAATTGCTCAAAGATTCAAGTGCCACTTAGATTTGCCAAGCCTACTGATTTTCTGCTCAAGGCATCGGCAACTACATTAGCTTTCCCCGGGTGGTACTTGATTGGAAAATCATAGTCCTTGATATATTCCATCCATCTTCTCTGCCTCATGTTCAATTCTTTTTGCGAAAACAAGTACTGTAAGCTGCGGTGATCGGAGTGGACTTCGAACTTCTCTCCATAGAGGTAATGTCTCCACATTTTCAACGCGAAAACAACCGCTGCTAACTCCATATCATGGGTGGCATAGTTCTTCTCGTGATCTTTCAACTGTCGGGATCCATATGCAATCACTTTTCCTCCCTGCATCAACACACAACCGAGTCCGACATTCGAAGCGTCGGTAAAAATGGTAAAACCGCCGCTCCCGGATGGTAAAGTAAGGACTAGTGCTGTAGTCAATCTCTTCTTTAGCTCTTGGAAACTCTCTTCACACTGATCTGTCCACACATATGGTGCATTTTTCCTTGTCAACTTCGTCAAAGGTGACGCAATCGATGAAAATCCCTGCACAAATCTCCTGTAATAACCTGCTAAACCCAGAAAACTTCTGATCTCTGTTGCATTCTTCAGTCTTTCCCAACTCATAACAGCTTCCTTGGATGGATCCACTGATAATCCTTCTTTGGAGATGATATGTCCCAAAAATGCTACTTGTTCCAACCAGAATTCACACTTGTTGAGCTTCGCATACAGCCGATTCTCTCTCAAGAGTTGCAATGCAATCCTCAAATGCTCTTCATGCTCTTCTCTAGTCATGGAGTACACCAAAATGTCATCTATGAACACTACAACAAACTGATCCAGATATTTTGCAAAAATCTTATTCATCAATGCCATGAACAATGCCGGTGCATTAGTCAATCCAAATGGCATCACTGAGAACTCATAGTGGCCATATCTTGTCCGGAAAGCTGTTTTCAACACATCTTCTTCTCTAACTCTCAGCTGATGGTAACCGGATCTCAAATCAATGTTCGAAAAGTATGATGCACCTTGCAACTGATCAAACAATTCATCTATTCTTAGTAATGGGTATTTGTTCTTGATGGTCATCTGATTCAATCTTCTGTAATCTATACACATTCTCATCGAACCATCCTTCTTCTTGACAAACAAAACTGGAGCTCCCCATGGTGAAACACTCGGTCTCACAAAACCTTTATCTAACAACTCTTGCAACTGAGTCTTCAATTCTCCCAACTCTGCTGGAGCCATTCTATATGGTGCAATAGATATCGGAGCGGTCCCTGGTAATAACTCAATAGTGAAATCAATCTCTTGATGGGTGTTAAACCTGGAATCTCCTCCGGAAAAACATCCGGGAACTCCCAAACAATTGAGATCTCCTCCACCCCTTGTGACCATTTATCCTCCGAGATAAACGCCAAATAAGCTTCACAACCACTTCTCAAAAGTCTATCAGCCTTCAATGCTGAGACAAACCCTGAATGAGGACTTCTTCTCTCTCCCTGAAACAACACCCCTGCTGGTGTCTCTTCTAACTTGAAAGTCAGGGTCTTATGGAAACAATCCATTGTGGCATGGTATCCTGCCAGCCAATCCATCCCTAGGATGACATCAAAATCGAACATCTCTAATAGAATGAGATCTGCGGTTAAAACCACTTCTCCTATCTGGACTATGAAACTAGGGTAATATGTACTACAAATAATTTGTTTGCCTACTGGGGTTGCCACAGTCAAAATAAACTCAAGTTCTCTAGCATGCATATCAATCAACTTAGCAAATTCATGGGATAAGAATGAATGGGTAGAACCAGGGTCAAATAAAATCTTAGCTTTTATCCCACAAACAAGAAGTGTACCTTCCACTATATTTCCCGCTGCCTTTGCATCCACTCTATTGACTCCGTAGATTTGGCCTCGTTGTTGGGGCCTATTCTGTGCCTGCTGTGGCCTGCCTTGGGGTGCATTTCTATGCTGCTGCGGTGCACGCTGATTTGGGTTGTGTCCCTGCTGACGAGCTTGTTGTTGTTGTTGCTGTGGTCTATGCTGCTGCTGTGGTGGTGCTTGTTGCTGTAGTGGCCTTGCCTGATTCTGAACAACTATTGCATTCTGTGGTGCTGGTGGGCGCTGTGCCCCTTGCTGCTACTGCTGATTCTGCCTATTCTGTCTTGGACAGTCTCTCATCTGATGAGCCATGGAGCCACATCTGAAACATGCTCCTGTGAGTGTACGACACTGTGCACTCTCATGGTTCTTCCCACAATGGGTACAAACCAATGGACCTTGAGCAATTGGTTCTGTCCTCTGTCTCTTGTTCTGATGGTTCCTTTGCTGGTGGTTCTGCTGCTGAGCTTGTCCCTTGCTTTGGACTCTGAGGATCTTGTTGTGAAAGTTCTCAAACTTGTAGGCCCTCTTGACTGCCTCATCAAAAGTTGCAGGTGGTACTACCCCGGTGGCTTCTCTCTCAATGAAGGGATTAAGCCCCTCAAAGAATTTGGCAATTTTCTTCTCCACCGTATCCACCAACTCCGGAGCATATCTAGACAATCTCTCAAACTTAGTGAGATATTCGAGGACCGTCATGCTTCCTTGGACAAGCTGTTGAAATTCTATGGCCTTTTACTTCTTGATATGAGCAGGTACATATTTATCATGAAATTGCCTCTTGAAATTTCCCCACACTTCTGCATCAGCCATGGTTCTGTATTCTTCTCTAACCATTTTCCACCATCTGTCTGCTAAACCAACAAAGAGGGATGATGCCAACTTGGCCCTATCTCCCCTCGTACACTGGAAAATCTCAAAGATGTTCTCCGTGTGTTCCAACCAGTCATCTGCAGCCAATGGGTCTTCTATTCCCAGAAATTCCTTTGGAGCTCTCTTCCTGAATCGCTCAAACAAGGCATTAGGATCATGTTGCCTCTGGTTTATGACGATAGATGGTTGAGGTTGAACCCGTTCTGGTCTTCTCTGTAAGACCTCAAGCAACTGCCTTTGCATTTCAGCCATTTCCCTTGCGTGATCTTCTTCCCTCTTGAGCATTTGTTCTTGCAATCTGGCTTGGTTTTCATTGGCTTGATGTTGCTGGTCAAGCATTGCTTGCATCATTTCCTGAAATTGGTTTGGAGGGTTGTTCTCAACCATATCTTCTTCTACTGGTCCAGTGTGATCACTGTTACTGCCAGAAGGAATACCATTCACTGTTCTCTTACGGGGAGGCATGATGTTGCAAAACAAATTGTTAGCACAAAATAATATAATGGGTCACACATTGCTCACACGATACTAGCTAACGAAAGATCTAACGAATCCTCGCCACGTCCTTAGGATTTCTAGTTTCTCTTAATTGCTTGAAACACGTCTCGCTCTGATACCAGTCTGTCGCGACCCCGGACCGGGGATCCATGAGAAAGAGCGGATCCGGAGTCAGGACAATTTCATCTCAAATGATGGTGAATAGATAACCACAACATCTGTTTAATAATAACATACGTTTATTTAATTTCCCACAGGTGTCCGCGGTGAGGATCTCATAACCATAGATGAACATTTCTTTTAAGTGCGGAAGCGTGTAGCAAATCAAATAGTCAAACCATCCTTGGTCATCCAAACAATAACACAAGTCTAATATACTGTATCAGAATGAGCAATGATCTGTAGCATGTTACCCAAAGTAAGTTAAAGTTTATACAAATATCATTTAATTACATTCCCAAAAATTAGAGGCCAACCAACGCCAATATAACCAAAAGACCAATCAAAAGAAAGGTTAAACAGTTCCCCAAAAATATGAAATCTCTCATAACCATCAAACGTCTACATGACGTCATCGGCACGCCACTCAACCAGCTGCTGCGGTTCTACGACCGCCTCCTCAACCAAGAAGACTTGTACAACTCTTGCACAAGGGGGCTGAAAATGCTCTTATGATTATGCATGAATTTGAGAGGAGTTTTCCTCTATTTATAGCCTTCCACAACTCCTCTTTTCCTATTTGAAATAGAAGTTTAACTCCCATTACAAATTAGTAAACATCTTCCTTACTAATTGCCATAGAAGTCTTACTTCCACAACTATTAGTAACTTTCTCCTTTCTAATTAAATTAGAAGTCCTACTTCCATTATTAATTAGTAGCTTACCATTACCACTATTAGAAGTCTCACTTTAAATAGAAATAGTAACCTTCCTTTTAGAGTTTAAGTAGAATTAGTATCTTTCTAATAAATTGGGCTAGCGTGGGGACCACTAGGGATTCCTAAGAAAGCTGGCTCCAACTGGGACACGCGACCCCACATCTCATGTGCAATCTGGGCCCACAGTTAATTGCAAATAAGTCCACTATGTAAATGCAATTGCACTCCAGTCTTAGGAATATATTTCAATGAAGACCCTAAACTTCCCAATTACCACAAGTAGGCCCCTCCATCATTATCCATGGATCAATTGGAATAAATCTGTCTCATCCAATATTAGATCCACATCTTATTATCCTTGAGCCCCAATTAATTATAGTAATCATTTGGTACCGATCCAATTAACTCTTAATCAGAATTGGTGCGCACTTACCAATGATAAATCCATTAATTGGCACAAGGGGATAATGTAGATAGATTCCATCTTGATCATTGCATGTTCCCACAGTCCTACTACCACGTACCATGTACCCAAGACACCGAGGTGTTGACCTACAGTTGGCCTCACTCATTGATGACTCAAAGCAAATGAATAGACAGAAACTTGAGTTCATCAATGTCTCAGGATTGAGAGCCTATTGCTAGGGAATTATGAGAGCAGTCCTTAAATCGAGACAGTATTTTATAAGGTGCTTCTCATGGTCCTTCAATACATCCAATGTACCAGCACTATGATCCAGAATCTTACATTCTGATGATCGAGACAAATCACACTATCTCATAGTGATCAGAGTACTGCAACCTTGTCAGATGAGATGCCCAATCTCATCACTGGTTGTGAAGATATTTTAAGTATAAGATTTGTGACACATATCTCCCGTATGTGGATCTCATCCATATACATATATCACATCTAATATACTAATGGAACCCGGTTCATCTTATGAACCATTATGTCATTTATATTGGTCATGTGCCTTAAGCAATAAATCACCATTCATCTCATGAAAGGAGAGCATGATTATATTGATAAATAAAGAAATTAATCAATCTATTCATCATATACTGGTATTGAGACCATAAAATCTAACAATCTCCCACTTGGGCTCAATGCCAGTCAGGGTTGCATCTCATGCCCATCCCATCTGCATGTTGCTCAAAGACTTTGGTAGTCAAAGGCTTAGTAAAGGGATCTCCCAGATTATCTGCAGAGTCTATTTAGGTGATAGCAGTATCACCCCTCTGCACAATCTCTTCGACCATGTGTAACTACATCTGTACATGTTTTTGGCTCCTGGGTTCCTTGGACTTATCGACTGCCCTACTGTTATCACAATAAACTGTGAGCGGTTGTCTTGCCAAAAATACCACTACAAGTTCCATAAGGAATCTTTTGAGCCAATATGCTTCTTTAGTTGCTTCTCAAGCAGCTATAGCATAAACACATACCCAGAAGTTGATATCTTGGAATCCTTATCTGACATGAAGTCAGAATATGTGTAACCGACTGGAATTAACTCATTTTTGCCATAAATCAACATGTAATCTCTAGTCCTTCTCAAGGATTTGAGAACACATCTTACAGCAGTCCAATGGTTAGGACCTAGGTTAGACTGATATCTGCTGACTAAGCCCAATGCATGACAGATATCCGGTATAGTATATAGCATAGCATACATGAGGCTACCAACACCCGAAGCGTATGGTATCGACCTCATCTGCTCCTTTTCCTCAGGTGTCCTGGGACACTGATTCTAGGAAAGGTGCACTCCATGCCTGAAAGGTGTAATACCCTTCTTGGAGTCTTGCATAGCAAACCGTACTAGTACCTTATCTATGTATGCATATTGGGATAAGCCTATCATCCTATTTATCCGGTCTCAATGGAGTTTGATCCCTAGGATGCGACTGGCTTCTCCCATATCCTTCATATCAAAAGTCTTAGCCAACTAAACCTTTTACTGTTGACAACATCCATATACCACTCTCTAGGAGAAGGATGTCGTCGACTAGAAAAATTACCCTGCCTCCTTCACTTTTCATGTACACCCATGACTTATCCGGATTTTGACAAAAATAAACTGACTTGATTTCTTAGTCAAAACGAATGTTCTAGCTTCGGGATGCCTGCTTCAGTCCATAAATGGACATCTGCAGGTTGCAAACTCTTTGCTTTTGGTTACTGGCTATAAAACCGTCTGGCTGCATCATATAGATGTCTTCCTCAAGATGGCCGTTTGAGAAACGCTGTCTTGACATCCATTTGCCAAATCTCGTAATCGAGATCAGCCGCCATGGATAAGAGTATCCGGATGGACTTGAGCATGGCTACCGGCGAGAAGGTTTCCTCATAATCGATATCTTCTTTCTGAGTATATCCTTTTGCAACAAGCCTGACCTTTAAAGGTCTCAACTCTTCCATCTGGTTCTCTCTTTCTCTTGTAGACCCACTTGCACCCAATAGGTTTGATATTGGAGGCAAGTCCACAAGTGTCCAGACCTGATTAGAGTACATAGACTCCATCTCAGCTTTCATAGCATCTTGCCAATGTCCCGAATCTATGTCATTAATTGCTTCATCATAGTTATAGGGATCCTGTTCCGGTTCTTCCGGGATTGCCTCGTAAGACTCTCCCAAGAACGAGAACCTATCAGGGGGCCTGATTATTCTCCCACTATGACAAGGCACTGGTGTAATTACTGGGTTAGGTAAGGGCGCTTCTTCATTAGGTTTGGTCATACTAGGATTCAGAATTGTTTGCTCTTGAATTTCTTCCAAGATCACCTTTTTCTAAAGGTTTCCGGTGTATCATATAATCTTCCTCCAGAAAAACCGCATTAGTGCTCACCATCACTTTCTGCTTTCTGGGATTATAGAATAACCAACATTCAGTTCATTTAGGATATCCTACAAACGTGCATACTTCCAACTTCGCTTCCAACTTATCCGTCTTTATCTTCAGCACATGTGCCGGACAACCCCAAATGTGTAAATGTTGTAGACTAGGCTTTCGCCCAGACCACAACTCCCGGGGAGTCTTAGGTACAGACTTAGATGGTACGAGGTTTAGTATGTACATCGCAGTTTCCAAGGCATGTCCCCAAAAGGATATAGGTAATCCTGAGAAACTCAACATAGACCTGATCATATCTAAAAGAGTCCGGTTCCTTCTTTCCACTACTCCATTCCGTTGAGGCATACCAGGAGCAGACAACTGGGATAGAATCCCATTTTCTGATAAGTGTGCCATAAAATCTCCAGAAAGATATTCTCCTCCTCGATCTGATCGAAGAGTCTTGATACTTTTACCTAATTGCTTTTCCGCTTCCGCTCGAAACTCTTTGAACTTTTCAAAAGCCTCGGACTTACGGTGCATAAGGTATATGTATCCATATCTTGAGTAATCATCTGTGAAAGTGAGGAAGTACTCATATCCTCCTTTGGCTCTTACATTAATGGGACCACACACATCAGTATGCACTAATTCCAATAAATCTTTGGCCCTATTGCCCTTGGATGAAAAGGGTCTTTTGGTCATTTTGCCTTCCAGACATGACTCACAGATAGGCATTGGTTCTACAACCAATGAAGGCAAGATATGACCTAGCCTCAAGTGCCAAAGTTTTGTTGGACTAGATGAAGGTGACCTTCTCTTTAATGATGATCTATTAATTGTTTTAGTATCATGTATCTCATACATTGTGGGATTAACAAATAAATTCCATTGATTACCTTGTTAGAATACATAAAAGTACCGTATCTCTTTATGACAATTTCAGTACCAAGAGTAATAGAATAACTCTTATTCACCATACTAAAAACTGAAATTGAATTCCGCCGTAAAGACGATACATATAACTTGTCCGACAAAATCAATTTATCATTTGAAAAATATAATGTAATAACTCCCACTGAAACATCCTCTGCCTTAGCATCAGATCCTAGGTTGTCAATGATTTCTCCGTCACTGAACCTCCTGGTTTCCCTGAACCCCTGCAACGAATTACATATGTGATCAGTTTCCCTGGAGTCCATACACCAAGATTATGAAGTACCAGTTTTAAAACTGACTTCAGAAATAAGTGACTCAATCATACCTGAGGTCTTCTTCTTAGATAGATATTCTGGACAACTCCTTTTCCAATGTCCTGTCTTACCACAATGGAAACACTTTCCTTTTACTCCTGTATCCTTAGCCTTGGCCATACTACAAGTAGAACCATTCTCCACCTTAGGACCCTTGATGACTGATTTCTTCCTGCTTTCTCGATCTTTGCCTTTCGGCCTGGTCCTAGCAAATGACTTTTCTGTCATGAGGGAATTTTTCTCTTTCTTCATGATTTCCTCAGTCACTACCAGCTGGCGAGAAAGCTCAGCTATGGTCATTTCCAATTTATTACAATTGATCTCGAAATGATTGAAAGAATCCGGTAGTGACTGAAGGATCATGTCGATATGCAATTCTTTATCAATCGAAATACCCAGTGCATCTAACTCATTTAGTGCAAGACTCATTTTCAACAAATGTTTTTGTACTGGGGTTCCCTCAGTCATCTTAGTGTTTATCAGCACCTTTATAGCAGCTTGCCTAGCAGGTCTAACCTAGTCCGCAAACATCTCCTTTAAGCTTGATATAATATCGTATGCTGACTTATATGATTGATGTTGGTGTTGTAAAACACTAGACATGGATGCCTGTATAAAACATCTAGCTACCTCATTGTCTTTTGTCCATTCGGTGTAAAGGTCCTTTTCATACTGAGGTGCATGAAGCTCCGGCTCAGGAAGGGGGGGGGGGTATGGTAAGGACATATCTGCATCCTGAAGCTGTCAGGATAATATCCAGGGTCCTTTTCCAGTCTATAAAGTTGGATTCCATCAACTTATTCTGGTTGAGGATGGTCGCAAGTGGATTGAAAGTATTTGAATTTATGCTTGAAATACTGTAACACATAACCATACATTCAATTAATGAATTTAAATGACATTAGGGTTTAGTATTCTACCAAATTTATATGGAATCCTCATAACCATTAAATTCAGAATACATCGGAATCCCAATCCCCGGGGTATGCCTCCTTGGGGAGTATGAATACCACCTAGATTGGTGTGGATCAAAGTTGGTCAAAATCTGAATTAAGACTAACTATCCATGATCCCCTTCATTCTTTATTATCTGGGTATCTCATACCAAATAATGAATGACTCCCGATTTACTTCGGTTTCTAAAATAAATGAGGCAAATCCTTGGGGATACTACATCATTATTTTAGTTAAGTGTGACCCACCAACTAGCATTGCATGATAACCGTTGCGAGCAGCTCCTCCTTGGGGAGTGGGCCCCCGCCCCGTCTCACCAACACTATCCATAGTAGATCCATATCTAGTAACCAGATAAGTAAAAGCCCTCCGTGGGGAACGGCCATTCTCAAGATGGCGCGAGGCTAATACTTTCCTTACAATGGACCTATGGTGGAAAACCATGGGGATTTCTAAATATAAATGCCCCGCTCCCACTTAATATTTTAGAATTGATGATTTCTTTGTAAGGTATTAGGGCCCACATATATACATATGAACATCAAATCATCTCATGATATGATCTAAGATTGGTTCCAAGTCAAGTTATTTTAAGGAAAGTCGAGTTTCTAAATTAGTGTTACCAATGTGTCCATCTCATGGGTCATCAACACTAATTAGAACTCTTTCCAAAAATTAATTTGATTTGACCAATTTTAGTTACTTGCTATGTTTGGATCAGATCTGGAAAAATTCTAATTTAAGCATGCATCCATAAATAGAAATTGCAAAAAATAGAAACTAGTCCTCTCCTCCACATGGCCCAAGCGGAATAGACTTCTTGGACTTCTAGACTTTCCAAAAATTTGGAATTCCTCAAACTCTTTGGGAAACTCCAGAACTCTTTTGGTAATCTTCAAACTCTTTGATTACGAGTCCAACATCGCTTTCCTTCTTCGTCTCGGACATCGCCAGAATTTACAATTTTAGAACAAAATTACATAAATTCCTATGTCTCAAATATGAGACTTACATGGTTATCTAAAACTGGAAATAAAAGGGCTGTAGGGAAATTCATCATGCCTTGCCCTTTCACGGGAAACCAAGAAAACCATGATACCCTTTACATTTAGCCTTAAATAAACCAATCACCATAAAAGAAAGCAAAAGACTTGTGGGCCATATGGAGAGAACATGATCATTTGCAAGTTAGTATCTCATACAACCATACAAAATAGGCTGCCAAATAATGCTGGAAAAATAGGAAGTAAAAGTAGATCCGAAACTGAAAAATTAGTTTCTATAGAATTCTGCACAGAAGGCCGGGTCGACCCGCCTGCAAGTCACCCGGTCGACCCGGGCACGGGGCCAGGTCGACCCGGCTGACGAATTTCTGCAACTTGGGTTTTCTGTTTCGTGTCTGTTCTTCTCCAAATCACTTCCAAAGTATCCTAATGGCTTCCTATGATCCTTCCATCATTATTAAACCCTTTTGTGACAATCCAAACATGAATTTACTATCAAACCAAGCAAATCCATTAAATTGATCCTTACATAGCCCTTGCTTCATCTTCTTCACATCTCATGCAAAGATCAAAGCAAGCTTGCTGGTCTAACATGATTAGAGAGGAGGTTAGACTCTGATACCAATTGTTGGAATATAGGTGGGCCTTCCAGACAGGTTTCAAAAACTTTTAACCCACTTGATGCAGGGATCAATTGTCTAGAATGCAACAAACCCAATCCAGGATGCAATTCCCTCAATCTCATAGCCATGTACAGCAACAAACACTATCTAGAAGATAGAAATAAGCACATAAACATGCAATCACGAAATACACAACATACAAGGATGTAGATATACCTTTGGAGCTTTGTTGTGCTCTAATGGAGGATTTGATTTCTTTACTTTGATGATGAACAACTTCACAATCCAATTCAGAATCTTCAACTCCTTCTGATCTTCCACGCTATGTCCCGTATTAGATCTCTTTTTCTCAAGAAGATGGTGGAATCCCCAAGAGAAAACCCTACTAGTAACTCTAAGGAACCAAAGGTGAAAGAGAGGGGAACTTTGAGAAGAAGAACACTTGTACAACTCTTGCACAAGGGGGCTGAAAGTGCTCTTATGATTATGCACGAATTTGAGAGGAGTTTTCCTCTATTTATAGCCTTCCACAACTCCTCTTTTCCTATTTGAAATAGAAGTTTAACTCCCATTACAAATTAGTAAACATCTTCCTTACTAATTGCCATAGAAGTCTTACTTTCACAACTATTAGTAACTTTCTCCTTTCTAATTAAAATAGAAGTCCTACTTCCATTATTAATTAGTAGCTTACCATTACCACTATTAGAAGTCTCACTTTAAATAGAAATAATAACCTTCCTTTTAGAGTTTAAGTAGAATTAGTATCTTTCTAATAAATTGGGCTAGCGTGGGGACCACTAGGGATTCCTTAGAAAGCTGGCTCCAACTGGGACATGCGACCTCACATCTCATGTGCAATCCGGGCCCACAGTTAATTGCAAATAACTCCACTATATAAATGCAATTGCACTCCAGTCTTAAGAATATATTTCAATGAAGACCCTAAACTTCCAAATTACCACAAGTAGGCCCCTCCATCATTATCCATGGATCAATTGGAATAAATTTGTCTCATCCAATATTAGATCCACATCTTATTATCCTTGAGCCCCAATTAATTATAGTAATCATTTGGTACCGATCCAATTAACTCTTAATCGGAATGGGTGCGCACTTACCAATGATAAATCCATTAATTGGCACAAGGGGATATGTAGATAGATTCTATCTTGATCATTGCATGTTCTCACAGTCCTACTACCATGTACCCAAGACACTGAGGTGTTGACCTACAGTTGGCCTCACTCATTGGTGACTCAAAGCAAATGAATAGACAGAAACTTGAGTTCATCAATGTCTCAAGATTGAGAGCCTATTGCTAGGGAATTATGAGAGCAGTCCTTAAATCGAGATAGTATTTTATAAGGTGCTTCTCATGGTCCTTCAATACATCCAATGTACCAGCACTATGATCCAGAATCTTACATTCTGATGATCGAGACAAATCACACTATCTCATAGTGATCAGAGTACTGCAACCTTGTCAGATGAGATGCCCAATCTCATCACTGGTTCTGAAGATATTTTAGGTATAAGATTTGTGACACATATCTCCCGTATGTGGATCTCATCCATATACATATATCACATCTAATATACTAATGGGACCCGGTTCATCTCATGAACCATTATGTCATATATATTGGTCATGTGCATTAAGTAATAAATCACCATTCATCTCATGAAGGGAAAGCATGATTATATTGATAAATAAAGAAATTAATCAATCTATTCTTCATATACTGGTATTGAGACCATAAAATCTAACAGATTACTCATTTTAAAATAGTATATGTAACATGGCTATAGGATTGCACATAAAAATACTTCACCTATGTAAAAGATACCTCTGGGATTCTCAAGATGCCGAGTGCAGGCTCCATCTTTTCATTAATTGTGAAATAAACTTTTCTAAAAACTAATATTTTAAAACACCTAATCCATCGTCAGAAACATCATATCCAGAGTTAAGCATAAAATCTCCACAAACAAAATTCTTCTAATGTGATTTTCTCAAGCCAATACTGAAATCCAGCAGAAACTGGATTAAATCTCACAAGCACTGGCATATCTCCCAATCGGAATATTGCAATAAAACTAAAAAAAATAAAAATGCACCTGATAAAAAAATTAATAAAATGAAATTTCTTCAACTCCTTTCCCTTAATTGTATACAGATAAATGCAGATATTCCCTTACCACAATTTATCCAAAAATCAAACAGCATCACAACGTGCGAAAATCCGCATACATTTTCATTAAAATATATTTAATGTCGTGTCTTAATCTGAGACTCTCCATCAAGTAATGTAAATAACAAATGAAACTCACTTTGTGCTCCGATTCAAAAGAATCTACTCCTCCATTGCAAAAGATGTGATTTTCATTGAAAACCTCATGGCAATTACAATTTTCTCTCACACTTCTCTAATCTAGTTCTGGAATACGGCTCCAGAATACCCACATATTTTTTTCTTTTTTTTCTAGAAAGAGAAAAAGGTTGAGAGAGAGAGAGAGTGTTCCACGTGAGATGCCCCCTTAAGGCTATGGAAGTCCAATATATATAGAATTTGATTCCCTTAAGCCCACAAAATTTTCCATTGTCAGAAAGTTAAAAAAATAAAAATAAAAAAGATCCCCATTAATCTCGATGATCATAAAGAGAAAAATAAATGGCTTTTTCCAAAAAGCTCATGAACAAAATTACATATACACATAAAAGACCCAATAAAAACTAAAAATCTCCAATCTTAACAATCCAAGACAAACATCTAATTACAAAGAATCTCAAAATACAATTGGACCTTCAAACAAATAATCCAAAAGAAGAAAACTAAGAAATACAATCTCATACCTAAGATGGAGAATTTGAAAAATCTCTGAGTTGCTAGGATCTGGTGATGGGCTGATGAAGAAGCTAAGAAAAGAACAGAGAGAGATAGAGTGAGGATTTGGGGTAAATGAAGAGAAGAGATGAGTAACGTGTTTTCACCAAAACCAGATCTGGAGATGAAGATGAGCGATAGAAATGGAGATGGGTGAGGCTTGAGAGAGTTGGAGAGGGTTTTTTTTTTCTTGCCCTTTTTCAGAGGATGGCAGTGAGAGGAACAATCGAGGGGGGTAAGGGAGAGGCAGACCTGGATGAAGTTGGCTTGAGATTTTGGTTTTAGGCTTTCCCTCTCCACATGTCCAAGTAACTCCACATGTCCCTTAACCAATTGAGCCAACATAACAGTATTCATGCAAGTGATGCATTCGTTTTGGGCTTTCCGTCTCTCCCCTGTCCCTCTCCACTTGTCCCTTAACCAAACCAATTGAGTCAACATAACAGCATCCATGCAAGGGTAATGGGTGCGAACTTGCATATAAGTGGGCTCCCCCACAGATTAACAGATGTCTCTTACAAAATAGGGGCTTTTGGCCGTAGGTCCGTCATCATTTGCTTTTATAGCCGAAGGTCCACAACATTTTATCGTACCGGCAGCAGTCCTCTAATGAAAACGACTCAGTGAAAAAGACAAAAAGGCCCTTCTACACGTCAGCAAAAAGGGTCCGCTTAAAACCGCTTCTAACCATTTCAGAGAAGCAAAAATCAGACTCTTCTCAATCGCAGAAGCAAAAGGCGAAGACAAAAGAAATTGCAAAACCTAGAAGCAAGCTCAACTCATCGAATATCATCATCATCTGAATCATCTTCACTTGGTTAGAAAAAAACAATTCTTTCATTCGTAAAAAGAAGATGTACAAGATAATTTCTTCTAAAAAAAACTAAAAGCCTAATTTGATCTCGTTCTTCTCTGATTTTATCTATTCTTTATGCTTAACTCTATGTAGACAATGGCTAGAACAAACCTTAATTCAAGAGTAAAAGCAAGCGAAAGTCAGATTAATTTGTTCGTGTCGCGACCCCGGACCGGGAAATCCCCGAAGGACGGACGGATCCGGAGTCGGGACATTAATTGTGTGTCAAGTGCCAACAACATATACATTTTTATTTTAATTTCCCACAGGTGTCCGCGGTGAGGATATCACAACCATCAATGAATATTTCTTTTGAGTGCGGAAGCGTGTAGCAAATCAAATAGTAGACTATCTCTAGTCATGCAAGCATTAACGTCAAGTACCAAAACTGTATCAGAATGAGCAATGATATATATAGCAAGTTTCCCAATCGTTGTTAAAGTTAGACAAAAATATCATTTAATTACATTCCCAAAAATAGAGGCCAACAAAGGCCAATATACACAAAACAGTAACCCAAAGAATGGTTAAGTATATCTCCCAAAATGTTACGCTTCTCAAAGCAATCTGATGTCTACATGACATCGTCAGCACGCCACTCAACTAGAGGTTGCGGTTCACCTACCGCCTCCTCTGGCTCCTCCTCAAGGAAGCCGGCAACGGGACCTGAGTACCAAAGCAAAGGATCAGACACGACGGTCTGGCAAGAGAAAGCAAGGATACAACAATATATAATGTAAGAAATCTCTTGGAAAGCGTGTAAATCTGATTAAGCAATAACTCTCATAAAACAGGTAAATCATTTGCTATAAAACAAGTAAACAAGATAAAACATATGAGGTAACCAAGGGATCGGGAACAAGCAAGATGGCGACCACACGAAGCTAAGTCCTCTATCACTAAGGCGATAGAGCAATAACTAGGCCCTGATCTCAGTCACTCAAGGTGAGGAGAAACAGGGGATCTCATATAAATACATATACTATACATGACCACGGTAGCGAGCCGGGCATCGGGGACCACAGTAGCAATCTGCGGTATCGGGATAAGACCACGGTAATGACCGGGTATCGGGATCCAAACTGCAGTTGGCGGGACAAGAGGGGGATCTCCAAGTCGGTGGATCAAACCAACGAGGTCATCCAAGCTTAGTGGTGCCGACTCATGGGTCAAATACAATCGAGACAATGCAAGTAAATCAAGTACCAATATATATAATCAAGCAGGCAAGACGGGGGTGCTCAAGGGCACACGGACATATCACGTGGTGCAATGCACTTCGGGTCAAGTAACCATTTCAAGTGTACACTATGCTTTCGGGGGAAAACAAGTCATGTGGTGCAAATCTCGGGAAGTGAGGTGAAACAGTGGACTATAACAATTTCGGGAAAAATATTGATTTCAAGATCTATCTAAGTGAATAGGGGTCCCGTATGTCGATTATTGAAATGATTTGGTACTCTCTGAGTTTAAAGACATTTCGGGCTCCTTATACACTTTGGATTTTCGAAACTTCAAATGACATGCTCGTGATATGGTTTCTTTCTCGAATGGCCTCATACAATACCTGGTGAATCTTATTTGATCGACAAAGCTCAACGCTCGAACGAACCGGAGAGTTCGTTCGAGCGGGGAGCTTTTCGAAATCTGGAGAATTTCGGTTACCTTGCGGTCAGCTGGCGGTTAGCCGCCGATGCATTCGGCGGTTAGCCGCTGGGTAACCGTGGAGCTGACCGAATTTCAGGTGAGAATTCTGATGCTCTCGGGAAAAGGAACCGTGATTGTGCAGTTGTCTGGCGGTTAGCCGCCGATGGTTTCGGCGGTTAGCCGCTGTCTAACCGTGAGGCTGACCGCGTTTTCAGGTGGAAAATGATGCTCTCTGGAAAAGTCACCGCGGTGCGCGGTTAGCTGGCGGTTAGCCGCAGATGCATTCGGCGGTTAGCCGCTGGCTAACCGTGAGCTGACCGCCAGTTACGAAAATGCTCACTGAGTTCAGTTTTGAGTCATTTTCCTCCTCAAAACCATCTTCCTCACATCCACAAGGTCCTTACAATAACATTGAGCTAATAGCTCCTCCAATGCATCTCTTTATACTTCTCCAAATCCTCATTAAGAGTTCTCTCCATCACTTCTTCCATGTCAAATCCAATGCAAATAAAAGAGAAGTAAACCATTTCACCAACATTCATCTAAGCTATCACAAGAACAATAAATGCTCTACCAACATGTTTATAAAACATTGAATGAAACTATCAAGATACATTATGAGCATTTATTTCAAACAAACCTCATTAAATGAAAGTATGGAAAATCCATGAAGACTACACCAATCATTTCAAAATTAAAAACATCCAAACATTCACTTGCCTCAAGTCTTCAAATAGAGAAATCAAGCCTCTAATCACCTCTATTGCTCAAAGCCAAGCTACAATCAAAAATCCCCAAAACAACCCTAAAATGGGTTACACAAAGAATGAAAATGAAAGAGCTTACAAGATTGCAAATGTAGCTTCTCAAGAGCTAGAGGAACACTAATCTAGGAGATGGGAAGAATCACTTACTTGGATGGTCTTCAAATGAAGAGGACTAGTTCAAAGAAGATCTCTAGATTGATGGGTTCCTCCAAAAACGGTATCAATGGAATGCTTGCAAGATGAGGAAGGAGAAGATGACCTTCATTGCTTGGTTGGCGGACTATTGGTAAGGCTTGGAGATGAAGAAGCAAGGAGAAGAAGAAAACCACAAGAACCCTAGGTTCAGTTGTGCTGGAGCAATGGAGAGTGAATGAGAAAGGAGAGGTGGGTTCTCTTTTGTTAACAATGAGGAGCTTGGGTCCCACAACTTAAGAAGCTAAATGGACTGAAATCATCTAATTCGGGACCTCGGATGAATTCGACGAAGAAGGAAGAAATGTTCGTCGAAATATCTAGTTTCCAAAAAGTACATGTTTCGCAGGTTTCGAGAATAATGAGTTTTGGTACAGATTTGGTGTGTAAAGACTGTTTTGCCCTCAAGGCCAAGAATTCGGGTTTCGTGATCTCAAACGAGAACGGGATCAACCTGAAAGTTGTTGGAATCCACAAGATGAATGCAACGGGCCAAAAACACAATTCACAACAAATCGGGAAATTTCTCGAGAAAATACCAAGCCGAAAAGGGAACCCCCAAAGGGCCCCACAAGAAATCCAAAACACACAAAGTAGCCCAAAACTAAAATCAAGGTTAAATCTAAACCCAACTTAACCAAGAATCACTAATCAAGCTTAGCACTAACACGCAACTTAATTAGCACTAATCGGGATCACTCGGGTCGGGGTCTTACATCCTCCACCCCTTAGGGCATTTGGTCCTCCAAATGAAACACAAGACTCACCTCTGGTAGAAGATGGGGATACTTCTTCTGCACTTGATCTCTTAATTCCCAAGTTGCCTCTTCCGGTCCATGGTTCTCCCATAGTACCTTTACCCACTGAATAGTCCGAGTCCTCAACTCTTGTTCCTTTGTATCAATGATCTCGACGGGCTTCTCTACATAGGTAGCATCCTCTCTGATCTCTAATGGCTCATGCCGGAGCACATGGGTTGGGTCGGGAACATATTTCTTCAACATAGACACATGGAAGACGTTGTGTACGCCGGATAGCTCAGGTGGTAAGGCTAGTCTATAAGCCACTTCGCCGATCTTGCTCACAATGTCATATGGTCCGATGTACCTCCGTGATAGCTTGCCTTTCTGCCCAAATCTCAATGTTCCCCTCGTAGGTGACACTTTCAGGAAAACCTTATCTCCTTCCTTGAACTGTAGATCTCTGCGATGGGAGTCTGCATAGCTCTTCTGTCTACTCCTGGACACTTTCAGACGCTCTTGAATCAACTTGATCTTGTCGCTGGTTTCACTAACCATAGTCGGCCCATGAAAACTGCGAGTGCCAACTTCTTCCCAACAAACAGGTGTCCTACACCTTCTGCCATACAAAGCTTCAAAAGGAGCCATCCCAATGCTCGAGTGGTAACTGTTGTTGTAAGCAAACTCACACAACGGTAGACTCTCATCCCACTGAGTCTTGAAATCTAACACGCAAGCACGGAGCATGTCCTCAAGAGTCTGAATCGTCCTCTCTGACTGGCCATCTGTCTGAGGGTGATAAGCTGTGCTGAACTGTAACCTCGTGCCCATAGACTCATGCAACGTCTTCCAGAATCTCGAAACAAATCTGCTATCTCTGTCCGAAGTGATAGAAACTGGCTGCCCGTGACGACTGACAATCTCGCTGACAAACAACTCTGCTAAAGGTAGCATGTGCATCTTCTTCCCAGTCTTCATAGCAAGGAAATGTGCTGACTTGGTGAGACGGTCCACAATGACCCAAATCGCATCGTTGCCTCTACTAGTCCTCGGTAATCCCGAAATAAAGTCCATAGTAATGTGCTCCCACTTCCATTCCGGAATCTCTAACGGTTGTAACAACCCTGGAGGTCTCTGATGCTCTACTTTAATCAGCTGACAGGTCATGCAACGAGAGACAAACGCTGCAATCTCTCTCTTCATATTGTTCCACCAAAATCTGCCTTTCAAGTTCTGATACATCTTTGTGCTGCCTGGATGCATGGAGTACTTTGTGCTATGAGCCTCAGTCATGATGTCGTTCCTCAGATCTTCAATGTTAGGCACACACAAACGGTCACGGTAGTACAAAACTCCATCAACAAAACGAAAGTCAGGACGTTCTGCTATATGTTCTGAAATCTTAACCAACTCTGGATCTTGCAACTGACTGTCCTTGATCTTCTGAATGAAAGAAGGTTCTGACACTGTCATGTTAGCCAACAAAACACCCTTCTTCAGGGGCTGCACGTCTAGACTCAACTCTTCAAACTGCTCAAAAATACAAGTGCCACTAAGATTCGCCAAGCCTACTGATTTCCTACTCAAGGCATCTGCAACTACATTGGCCTTCCCCGGGTGGTACTTGATTGGAAAATCGTAGTCCTTGATATATTCCATCCATCTTCTCTGCCTCATGTTCAAATCTTTCTGTGAAAACAGATACTGTAAGCTGCGGTGGTCGGAGTGGACTTCGAACTGTTCTCCATAGAGGTAATGTCTCCACATTTTCAACGCGAACACAACCGCTGCTAACTCCAAATCATGGGTGGCATAGTTCTTCTCGTGCTCTTTCAACTGTCGGGATCCATAAGCAATCACTTTTCTCTCTTGCATCAACACACAACCAAGTCCAACATTAGAAGCATCGGTAAAAATGGTGAAACCGCCGCTCCCGGATGGCAAAGTAAGGACTGGTGCTGTAGTCAATCTCTTCTTCAGCTCTTGGAAACTCTCTTCACACTGATCTGTCCAAACATATGGTGCATTTTTCCTTGTCAACTTCGTCAAAGGCGACGCAATCGATGAAAATCCCTGCACAAACCTCCGGTAATAACCTGCCAATCCCAGAAAACTCCTGATTTCTGTCACATTCTTCGGTCTTTCCCAATTCACTACTGCTTCAATCTTGGACGGATCCACTGCCAAACCTTCTCTAGAGATAATGTGCCCCAAAAATGCTACTTGGTCTAGCCAAAACTCACACTTGTTAAGCTTAGCATACAACTGATTCTCTCTCAAGAGTTGCAATGCAATCCTCAAATGCTCTTCATGCTCTTCCTTGGTCTTGGAGTACACCAAAATGTCATCAATAAACACTACTACAAACTGATCTAGATACTCTGCAAATATTTTGTTCATCAAAGCCATGAACACTGCCGGTGCATTAGTCAACCCAAATGGCATCACTAGGAACTCATAGTGGCCATATCTTGTCCGGAAAGCTGTTTTCAACACATCTGCTTCTCTAACTCTCAACTGATGGTAACCGGATCTCAAGTCAATCTTCGAAAAGAAAGATGCACCCTGCAATTGATCAAACAGTTCATCTATCCTTGGCAATGGATACTTGTTCTTGATGGTCACTTGGTTCAATCTTCTGTAATCTATACACATCCTCATCGAACCATCCTTCTTCTTAACAAACAACACTGGAGCTCCCCATGGTGAAACACTTGGTCTCACAAAACCTTTGTCCAACAACTCTTCCAACTGGGTCTTCAACTCTCCCAACTCCGCTGGAGCCATTCTATATGGTGCAATAGATATCGGAGCGGTCCCTGGTAGTAACTCGATAGTGAAATCGATCTCTCTCATGGGTGGTAAACCTGGAATCTCCTCCGGAAAAACATCCGGGAATTCCCAAACAATTGGGATCTCCTCCACCCCTTGGGACCGTTTATCCTCCGTGATAAACGCTAAATAAGCTTCACATCCACTTCTCAAAAGTCTGTCAGCCTTCAATGCTGAAACAAACCCTGCACAAGGATTCCTCCTCTCTCCCTGAAACGACACTCCTGCTGGTGTCTCAACCAACTTGAAAGTAAGGGTCTTATGGAAACAATCCATTGTGGCATGGTACCCAGCCAGCCAATCCATCCCTAGGATGACATCATACTCAAACATCTCTAAAGAAATGAGATCTGTGGTCAAAACCACTTCTCCTATCTGGACTGTGCAACTAGGATAAAAGGTTCTACAAACAACTTGTTTACCTACTGGGGTTGCCACAGTCAAAATGAACTCCAGTTCTATAGCATGCATATCAATCAACTTGGCAAATTTATGGGACACGAAAGAATGTGTAGAGCCAGGGTCAAACAAAATCATAGCTTTAATCCCACAAACAAGAAGTGTACCTTCCACTACGTTACCCGCTGCCTCTGCATCCACTCTGTTGACTCCGTAGATTTGCCCTCGGTGTTGGGGCCTATTCTGTGCCTGTTGTGGCCTGGCTGGTGGTGCATTTCTATTCTGCTGCGGTGGGCGCTGCTGTCCCTGCTGATTGCGGGCCTGCTGCTGTGGCTGCTGTTGCGGTCTGAACTGTTGTTGCTGTGGTGCTTGCTGCTGAAGTGGCCTAGGCTGGTTTTGGACAGCCAATGCATGCTGTGGTGGTGGTGGTGGACGTTGTGGCCCTTGTTGCTGCTGCTGTTGATTCTGTCTATTCTGTCTTGGGCAATCCCTCATCCTATGGTCCATCGAACCACACCTGAAGCACGCTCCTAACATAGTACGACACTCAGCACTAGCATGGTTCTTCCCACAGTGGATACAAACCACTGGATTCTGCACATTAGGCCCTGTCCTCTGCCTCTTGTTATGATGGTTCCTTTGATGCTGATAGTTCTGCTGCTGCTGGGCTGGACCCTTGCCTTGCACCTTGAGGATCTTGTTGTGGAAGTTTTCGAACTTGTAGGCTCTCTTCACAGCTTCATCAAAAGTCACCGGTGGCACCACTCCAGTGGCATCTCTCTCAATGAAGGGATTGAGCCCGTCAAAGAATTTAGCAATCTTCTTCTCCACCGTATCTATTAAATCCGGGGCATACCTAGACAATCTCTCAAACTTAGTAAGATATTCCAAGACTGTCATGTTCCCCTGCACCAACTGTTGAAACTCTATAGCCTTCTGCTTCTTGACGTGGGCGGGCACATATTTGTCATGAAACTGCCTCTTGAAATTTGCCCAAATCTCAGCATCAGGCATTGTTCTATATTCTTCTCTCACTGTCTTCCACCATCTATCTGCTGTGCCAACAAAAAGGGATGTTGCAAGCTTCACTCTATCTGCTCCTGTACACTGAAAGATCTCAAAGATGTTCTCGGTGTGTTCCAACCAATCATCTGCAGCTAGTGGGTCCTCTTCCCCAAGGAATTCCTTCGGAGCTCTTTTCCGGAACCGTTCAAATAAGGCATTTGGATCATGTTGCCTTTGGTTTATGACTATAGCTGGTTGGGGTTGCACCGGTTCGGGTCTCCTCTGCAAGACCTCAAGTAATTGCCTCTGCATTTCGGTCATCTCTCTAGCATGGTCTTCCTCTCTTTTCAACATCTGCTCTTGCAATCTAGCTTGATTTTCATTAGCTTGACGCTGCTGGTCAAGCATGGCTCTCATCATATCCTGAAATTGATTAGGTGGATGACCATGATTCTCAACTAAATCTTCTTCTAGAGGCCCTGTATGCTCACTATTGCTTGCGGTGGGGTTACCATTCAATGGTCTCTTTCGTGGAGGCATGATACTGCAAAACAAATTGTTAGCACATAATAATATAAAGGGTCACACATTGCTCACACGATACTAGCTAACGAAAGATCTAACGGATCCTCGCCACGTCCTTAGGATTTCTAGTTTCTTTTAATTGCTTGAAACACGTCTCGCTCTGATACCAGTCTGTCGCGACCCCGGACCGGGAAATCCCCGAAGGACGGACGGATCCGGAGTCGGGACATTAATTGTGTGTCAAGTGCCAACAACATATACATTTTTATTTTAATTTCCCACAGGTGTCCGCGGTGAGGATATCACAACCATCAATGAATATTTCTTTTGAGTGCGGAAGCGTGTAGCAAATCAAATAGTAGACTATCTCTAGTCATGCAAGCATTAACGTCAAGTACCAAAACTGTATCAGAATGAGCAATGATATATATAGCAAGTTTCCCAATCGTTGTTAAAGTTAGACAAAAATATCATTTAATTACATTCCCAAAAATAGAGGCCAACAAAGGCCAATATACACAAAACAATAACCCAAAGAATGGTTAAGTATATCTCCCAAAATGTTACGCTTCTCAAAGCAATCTGATGTCTACATGACATCGTCAGCACGCCACTCAACTAGAGGTTGCGGTTCACCTACCGCCTCCTCTGGCTCCTCCTCAAGGAAGCCGGCAACGGGACCTGAGTACCAAAGCAAAGGATCAGACACGACGGTCTGGCAAGAGAAAGCAAGGATACAACAATATATAATGTAAGAAATCTCTTGGAAAGCGTGTAAATCTGATTAAGCAATAACTCTCATAAAACAGGTAAATCATTTGCTATAAAACAAGTAAACAAGATAAAACATATGAGGTAACCAAGGGATCGGGAACAAGCAAGATGGCGACCACACGAAGCTAAGTCCTCTATCACTAAGGCGATAGAGCAATAACTAGGCCCTGATCTCAGTCACTCAAGGTGAGGAGAAACAGGGGATCTCATATAAATACATATACTATACATGACCACGGTAGCGAGCCGGGCATCGGGGACCACAGTAGCAATCTGCGGTATCGGGATAAGACCACGGTAATGACCGGGTATCGGGATCCAAACTGCAGTTGGCGGGACAAGAGGGGGATCTCCAAGTCGGTGGATCAAACCAACGAGGTCATCCAAGCTTAGTGGTGCCGACTCATGGGTCAAATACAATCGAGACAATGCAAGTAAATCAAGTACCAATATATATAATCAAGCAGGCAAGACGGGGGTGCTCAAGGGCACACGGACATATCACGTGGTGCAATGCACTTCGGGTCAAGTAACCATTTCAAGTGTACACTATGCTTTCGGGGGAAAACAAGTCATGTGGTGCAAATCTCGGGAAGTGAGGTGAAACAGTGGACTATAACAATTTCGGGAAAAATATTGATTTCAAGATCTATCTAAGTGAATAGGGGTCCCGTATGTCGATTATTGAAATGATTTGGTACTCTCTGAGTTTAAAGACATTTCGGGCTCCTTATACACTTTGGATTTTCGAAACTTCAAATGACATGCTCGTGATATGGTTTCTTTCTCGAATGGCCTCATACAATACCTGGTGAATCTTATTTGATCGACAAAGCTCAACGCTCGAACGAACCGGAGAGTTCGTTCGAGCGGGGAGCTTTTCGAAATCTGGAGAATTTCGGTTACCTTGCGGTCAGCTGGCGGTTAGCCGCCGATGCATTCGGCGGTTAGCCGCTGGGTAACCGTGGAGCTGACCGAATTTCAGGTGAGAATTCTGATGCTCTCGGGAAAAGGAACCGTGATTGTGCAGTTGTCTGGCGGTTAGCCGCCGATGGTTTCGGCGGTTAGCCGCTGTCTAACCGTGAGGCTGACCGCGTTTTCAGGTGGAAAATGATGCTCTCTGGAAAAGTCACCGCGGTGCGCGGTTAGCTGGCGGTTAGCCGCAGATGCATTCGGCGGTTAGCCGCTGGCTAACCGTGAGCTGACCGCCAGTTACGAAAATGCTCACTGAGTTCAGTTTTGAGTCATTTTCCTCCTCAAAACCATCTTCCTCACATCCACAAGGTCCTTACAATAACATTGAGCTAATAGCTCCTCCAATGCATCTCTTTATACTTCTCCAAATCCTCATTAAGAGTTCTCTCCATCACTTCTTCCATGTCAAATCCAATGCAAATAAAAGAGAAGTAAACCATTTCACCAACATTCATCTAAGCTATCACAAGAACAATAAATGCTCTACCAACATGTTTATAAAACATTGAATGAAACTATCAAGATACATTATGAGCATTTATTTCAAACAAACCTCATTAAATGAAAGTATGGAAAATCCATGAAGACTACACCAATCATTTCAAAATTAAAAACATCCAAACATTCACTTGCCTCAAGTCTTCAAATAGAGAAATCAAGCCTCTAATCACCTCTATTGCTCAAAGCCAAGCTACAATCAAAAATCCCCAAAACAACCCTAAAATGGGTTACACAAAGAATGAAAATGAAAGAGCTTACAAGATTGCAAATGTAGCTTCTCAAGAGCTAGAGGAACACTAATCTAGGAGATGGGAAGAATCACTTACTTGGATGGTCTTCAAATGAAGAGGACTAGTTCAAAGAAGATCTCTAGATTGATGGGTTCCTCCAAAAACGGTATCAATGGAATGCTTGCAAGATGAGGAAGGAGAAGATGACCTTCATTGCTTGGTTGGCGGACTATTGGTAAGGCTTGGAGATGAAGAAGCAAGGAGAAGAAGAAAACCACAAGAACCCTAGGTTCAGTTGTGCTGGAGCAATGGAGAGTGAATGAGAAAGGAGAGGTGGGTTCTCTTTTGTTAACAATGAGGAGCTTGGGTCCCACAACTTAAGAAGCTAAATGGACTGAAATCATCTAATTCGGGACCTCGGATGAATTCGACGAAGAAGGAAGAAATGTTCGTCGAAATATCTAGTTTCCAAAAAGTACATGTTTCGCGGGTTTCGAGAATAATGAGTTTTGGTACAGATTTGGTGTGTAAAGACTGTTTTGCCCTCAAGGCCAAGAATTCGGGTTTCGTGATCTCAAACGAGAACGGGATCAACCTGAAAGTTGTTGGAATCCACAAGATGAATGCAACGGGCCAAAAACACAATTCACAACAAATCGGGAAATTTCTCGAGAAAATACCAAGCCGAAAAGGGAACCCCCAAAGGGCCCCACAAGAAATCCAAAACACACAAAGTAGCCCAAAACTAAAATCAAGGTTAAATCTAAACCCAACTTAACCAAGAATCACTAATCAAGCTTAGCACTAACACGCAACTTAATTAGCACTAATCGGGATCACTCGGGTCGGGGTCTTACAATATGGATCATGTTACATATAATTCCAAAGGCTTTTCCATTAACATGATCTACTTAGATTTACCAAAGTTAAGTACTACTTGGATTGAATCATATGGTGTTGTATCCAAAACAATAAATCAACTCAAAACATAAAACATGTTAAGGACACAACACAAACATAGTTTAACATGCTAGAAATGATTTACCAAAAATAAAACAAAGCATGAAAACATATGATTAAGAAAGGAAGAGCCTACTTGGTGGTTTAACTTCATTAATCCAAGCTTTAGCTTTCCTAATCTTCCCCTTCATCCCTTGGTTCTTTTCCCTTTTGATATGCCTCAATACCTCTCAAGGAGGGGTTAAAAATTCCCAACTTTTGGCAAGGGAAAGAACTCATATTTATAGCAAAAAGTTGCCAACGGCTAGTCCTCGGTCGACCGGCAAAGAGGTCTCGGTCGACCGGGAAGGCACAACGGTCAGATTTCTGACCGTTGGAGGTTTCAGTTCAAAAACTGCAGGTTTTACCTCCAGTTGTCTCGGTCGACCGAGACCTGCCTCTCGGTCGACCGGCGACACTGCCGGGACAGCCTCCCTTTGACAAAAAATGCAACTTTTGCAAATTTGAAGGTTTAGCTTTGGGGGACCTTTTGGCCACTAAATCAAGCTTGGAAAACATGTTTTAAAGATTCTAATGGTTTTTAAAACATGACATAAAAAGCCTAAAAAGTTTCAAAACTTTTAAAACAAAGGCTTGCTTGATTTCTTGAAAACTCTTTTCTAAAACAAATGCATCCAAGATTGAAAACAAAACATGCATAAACCAATACTTTTACAACTCTTTAAAAACAATGCATGTATAAAACAAGATTTCAAGTTTATTTAAAACCAATGCAAGTGTGTAAATCAAATGATGCTTGAATGAAGATGCATCCATCAAATTGCAACCTACAAAATCCCTAACATGTTTCATGCAAGGACGGAGCACATTGAGGTGCGACACCACTTCATTCGAGAGAAGCTGCTGAAAGGTGCTATCAGTCTTCTCCTGATCATCACGGAAGAATAGGTCATGGACATCTTCACCAAGGGGTTACCGCTTTCAAAGTTCACCAATCTCAAATGGCAACTTGGCGTCATAGACAGGAAGTCAGTGCTGCAGGGAAATGTTGAACTCATCATTGGCTCAACAAACACGTGAGAGGGGTTGACCCGATAAAACTATCTTGGTTGGGTTTCCCTATTAGGTTGGGATTGTGATGTAGGGTTGTCTTTTGTGGTTATGATTCCTATTTTGGTTAGGTTTATTGCTTAGCAAGTTAGCTTCACCACACATCAATGGAGCTTTTTTTGTCTTTTAGTGGAGAAAGGGGTTTGCTCTTTTGACTTTTTTTGAAAAATATAGAGGAAATTTTAAAATTGTGTACTTTTGATATGACCCCTTGTCTTTTCTTATCTGGATAATGAAGGCTTTACCCCCACCCCACTTTACTTCACCACACATCCAAACACGCAATTAGGATTTTTCTATTTATATTGGTGAATGTAGTGGGATTTAATAGAATGCAATAAACAAGATTTGTTTGTGTTCTCAATTTCTCTCTCCTTTTTCCCTCAGCAACATTTTTCACTAATTGGTCAAGATGACGAAATCTACCGATCTGATGTGAATTTTGATCTCCTAGGGAAAGAGAGCGTTATTCATCTATTATGATATTTACAATTTACACATTAAAAATGAGTATTTTGACTACCCTCAAAACCAATGAATAACAATCTCTAGTCATAGTAATGGCCATGACTCCATCCTTAGACTATTGTCAAAGAAGAAAGAAGAAATATGGGGTGGATTCCTACTTGTCTAATATGCCGCCAGCAGCACACGACAATTATCCATTCACTTATATGGGTTTTAACAATATGAGTCTAAATATGGGTCCAATAAGGGTCGATTTGTAATATTGGTGATGAGATAATTAAAAGAAAATCCAAGAAAATAAAGTAAATAAAAGCAATAAAATAAAAGGCGGTTGGTCCTAAATACTACTATTCATTTTTGGGGATTGGATTTCCTTCATCTTCCTTCCATAGTAGGATATCTATTACCCTTAGATAAAAGAGAGGATAATGTCATGCTTCTAGCTGCTTGACTAAATTTCTCTACACACTCGGGCCCATTGCTTCCATTGTCTAAGTTGGAGAAAAGGTCTGCATGAGTATATTTTGTAGGGTAAATTAGCCAAAAGTCCCTGAGCACGATCTTCTAAGGCATCCAATCCAACAACTTTTTCTCTAATGTCTATAGTATAGACAGCTGGAGATATTCTGGTGAGAGGTCCCTAATATGTCACATCATATATTTTCATGACTAATTTACCCCTTTCAATTCTCATTCTTAGGCCAAGTTATCTCTTATTCTTTGTTATCCCAGAGAAATCATTCCTTCTTCTTCTCTCTCATTTTCCATTTTCCGTTAAATGGTGTGGTCGGGCATTAACGGCTCTTGGTTATGCTTCTCCTTAATCTCACACAATCAGATGCGGGTATATGTTTTTTGTTACTACAATCATGTTGGTATTCAATTTCTCATTTCTAAACGTATTTGAAATTTTGAATGCCCTTATCAATTTGTGATTGTGCAGTTACAAAAGAGTTATTTTCTGGTTTTCTGAACCAATTTTTGAGTGAATACTTCTTATCGGGGCAATGCGACTCTGTAGCCCTGGTGTGACTTTGTGGAACCCTGGCTGTGATTCCTAGGCCATATACAACAGAATGAAGATAGTGTAATTCTCTAGTCTGAGACCGCACCGGACAAGCTAGTAGAAATTATGTGATCTTAAGCTCCACTTTTCATTTTTATAAGATAACATTTTTTTGTAAGTCGAATTTTGTGCATCAAGAAAGGGGAAGGCTACAAAGAACATATAGTTTAGATGTGATTGCTAAGATATATGTCTGGGGTAACAAAAAAGGATATAATTATGAATGACCACATAAGCAGAAAACTACAGGTTGCTCCATTACAGGGGAGAATAAATGAATACTGTTTGAGAGTTTGGGTTTGTGCCTAGAAGAAAGGAATCAAGACTGTACAAATAACTAAATTATTCCAATATAGGGTAACAAAGGAATGTGAAGCAAATGAAAACTCAAGGTACTTGTTAGAAGATACAAGTTAGGTTGCCTGGTGACAGATAAATTTAACAAAAACTCTAATAAACTGGATGAAGATTCTGATAAATTTGCCAAAACTCAGATAAATTTATCTGAGTTTTGAACAACTTTTCCGAGTTTCGAACTGTAAGACCCCGACCCGAGTGATCTCGATTAGTGCTAATTAAGTTGCGTGTTAGTGCTAAGCTTGATTAGTGATTCTTGGTTAAGTTGGGTTTAGATTTAACCTTGATTTTATTTTTGGGCTACTTTGTGTGTTTTGGATTTCTTGTGGGGCCCTTTGGGGGTTCCCTTTTCGGCTTGGTATTTTCTCGAGAAATTTCCCGATTTGTTGTGAATTGTGTTTTTGGCCCGTTGCATTCATCTTGTGGATTCCAACAACTTTCAGGTTGATCCCGTTCTCGTTTGAGATCACGAAACCCGAATTCTTGGCCTTGAGGGCAAAACAGTCTTTACACACCAAATCTGTACCAAAACTCATTATTCTCGAAACCCGCGAAACATGTACTTTTTGGAAACTAGATATTTCGACGAACATTTCTTCCTTCTTCGTCGAATTCATCCGAGGTCCCGAATTAGATGATTTCAGTCCATTTAGCTTCTTAAGTTGTGGGACCCAAGCTCCTCATTGTTAACAAAAGAGAACCCACCTCTCCTTTCTCATTCACTCTCCATTGCTCCAGCACAACTGAACCTAGGGTTCTTGTGGTTTTCTTCTTCTCCTTGCTTCTTCATCTCCAAGCCTTACCAATAGTCCGCCAACCAAGCAATGAAGGTCATCTTCTCCTTCCTCATCTTGCAAGCATTCCATTGATACCGTTTTTGGAGGAACCCATCAATCTAGAGATCTTCTTTGAACTAGTCCTCTTCATTTGAAGACCATCCAAGTAAGTGATTCTTCCCATCTCCTAGATTAGTGTTCCTCTAGCTCTTGAGAAGCTACATTTGCAATCTTGTAAGCTCTTTCATTTTCATTCTTTGTGTAACCCATTTTAGGGTTGTTTTGGGGATTTTTGATTGTAGCTTGGCTTTGAGCAATAGAGGTGATTAGAGGCTTGATTTCTCTATTTGAAGACTTGAGGCAAGTGAATGTTTGGATGTTTTTAATTTTGAAATGATTGGTGTAGTCTTCATGGATTTTCCATACTTTCATTTAATGAGGTTTGTTTGAAATAAATGCTCATAATGTATCTTGATAGTTTCATTCAATGTTTTATAAACATGTTGGTAGAGCATTTATTGTTCTTGTGATAGCTTAGATGAATGTTGGTGAAATGGTTTACTTCTCTTTTATTTGCATTGGATTTGACATGGAAGAAGTGATGGAGAGAACTCTTAATGAGGATTTGGAGAAGTATAAAGAGATGCATTGGAGGAGCTATTAGCTCAATGTTATTGTAAGGACCTTGTGGATGTGAGGAAGATGGTTTTGAGGAGGAAAATGACTCAAAACTGAACTCAGTGAGCATTTTCGTAACTGGCGGTCAGCTCACGGTTAGCCAGCGGCTAACCGCCGAATGCATCTGCGGCTAACCGCCAGCTAACCGCGCACCGCGGTGACTTTTCCAGAGAGCATCATTTTCCACCTGAAAACGCGGTCAGCCTCACGGTTAGACAGCGGCTAACCGCCGAAACCATCGGCGGCTAACCGCCAGACAACTGCACAATCACGGTTCCTTTTCCCGAGAGCATCAGAATTCTCACCTGAAATTCGGTCAGCTCCACGGTTACCCAGCGGCTAACCGCCGAATGCATCGGCGGCTAACCGCCAGCTGACCGCAAGGTAACCGAAATTCTCCAGATTTCGAAAAGCTCCCCGCTCGAACGAACTCTCCGGTTCGTTCGAGCGTTGAGCTTTGTCGATCAAATAAGATTCACCAGGTATTGTATGAGGCCATTCGAGAAAGAAACCATATCACGAGCATGTCATTTGAAGTTTCGAAAATCCAAAGTGTATAAGGAGCCCGAAATGTCTTTAAACTCAGAGAGTACCAAATCATTTCAATAATCGACATACGGGACCCCTATTCACTTAGATAGATCTTGAAATCAATATTTTTCCCGAAATTGTTATAGTCCACTGTTTCACCTCACTTCCCGAGATTTGCACCACATGACTTGTTTTCCCCCGAAAGCATAGTGTACACTTGAAATGGTTACTTGACCCGAAGTGCATTGCACCACGTGATATGTCCGTGTGCCCTTGAGCACCCCCGTCTTGCCTGCTTGATTATATATATTGGTACTTGATTTACTTGCATTGTCTCGATTGTATTTGACCCATGAGTCGGCACCACTAAGCTTGGATGACCTCGTTGGTTTGATCCACCGACTTGGAGATCCCCCTCTTGTCCCGCCAACTGCAGTTTGGATCCCGATACCCGGTCATTACCGTGGTCTTATCCCGATACCGCAGATTGCTACTGTGGTCCCCGATGCCCGGCTCGCTACCGTGGTCATGTATAGTATATGTATTTATATGAGATCCCCTGTTTCTCCTCACCTTGAGTGACTGAGATCAGGGCCTAGTTATTGCTCTATCGCCTTAGTGATAGAGGACTTAGCTTCGTGTGGTCGCCATCTTGCTTGTTCCCGATCCCTTGGTTACCTCATATGTTTTATCTTGTTTACTTGTTTTATAGCAAATGATTTACCTGTTTTATGAGAGTTATTGCTTAATCAGATTTACACGCTTTCCAAGAGATTTCTTACATTATATATTGTTGTATCCTTGCTTTCTCTTGCCAGACCGTCGTGTCTGATCCTTTGCTTTGGTACTCAGGTCCCGTTGCCGGCTTCCTTGAGGAGGAGCCAGAGGAGGCGGTAGGTGAACCGCAACCTCTAGTTGAGTGGCGTGCTGACGATGTCATGTAGACATCAGATTGCTTTGAGAAGCGTAACATTTTGGGAGATATACTTAACCATTCTTTGGGTTATTGTTTTGTGTATATTGGCCTTTGTTGGCCTCTATTTTTGGGAATGTAATTAAATGATATTTTTGTCTAACTTTAACAACGATTGGGAAACTTGCTATATATATCATTGCTCATTCTGATACAGTTTTGGTACTTGACGTTAATGCTTGCATGACTAGAGATAGTCTACTATTTGATTTGCTACACGCTTCCGCACTCAAAAGAAATATTCATTGATGGTTGTGATATCCTCACCGCGGACACCTGTGGGAAATTAAAATAAAAATGTATATGTTGTTGGCACTTGACACACAATTAATGTCCCGACTCCGGATCCGTCCGTCCTTCGGGGATTTCCCGGTCCGGGGTCGCGACACATATACTTGGTTGAATCTTTGGTTGTTGTTTTCCATCATAAGAACATCTCTTTCAAAACTAACTTATGTTTTGGATTCAACTTCTTTACAAATCATATGTTTTCATGTTTTGTTTTATCATTGGTAAATCTTGTAACATGTTAATATATGATGTGTTGTATCCTTAGCATGGTTTATATTTTGAATAGATTTATTGTTTTGGATACTTCACCATTGATTCATCAAAGTAGTACTTTATCTTTGGTAAATCTAAGTAGATCATGTTAATGAAATATGTAACATGATTCATATACTTTGTTGAATCATTGGTTGTTGTTTTTCCATCATAAGAAAATCTCTCTCAAATGTATCTTATGTTTTGGATCCAACATCATTACAAATCATATGTGTATTATTGTTTTAATGTTTCACAACTTGCCTTACTTTGATTGGTAAATCATTTTCAAGTTGTTCTTATAATTACATATGATTTGTCCCTTAATTTCAATCAAATCTATTTTTATGTTTTGAGCTTCATGTTGATTTGATTGACATCCCTATGCATCACATGTTTAGAGCTAATCCATTTCATACAACTTGTGTAACTTTGACATCATTAACAAGTTGTTACTTTTAACATGTGATTGCATTCTTCCTCAATCATAAATGTTTTTGAGCTAAAACTTTCAAAAGCCTTAGGCTTACATTTATGAGCTTTCATTTTCTAAATGATTGAGGACCACACACACACACTTCATTTGTTCTCATCTTTGCATTCATAGTGTGAGTGTGTATTTGTATTTCATTTCCATATCCGCCTAATTAAGAGGCAATGTAATGAGCTTAATTGAATCTCCATCAAGTGTTTATAGACACTATCTTAGTGAGATAACCAACCTTGTGGTTGAAGAGGTTATTGCTTAGCCCATAAAAGCATAAAGTATAGGTTGATGTTAAGCCTTGAAAAAAACATCAATGTAAAGGTTATTGCTTAGCCTTGGAAAGCATATTGTAAAGGTTATTGCTTAGCCTATTGAAAAGCATAAATAGTGGAAATCCGGTGGGGTGTTGGTTCACAAGCCGGTAGTGGATGTAGGCATTGAGGCCGAACCACTATAAATACTTGTGTGATGGTGTTTGCTTAGTGGTGATTGTTTTCTTTAAGCTTCCGCATTTTGTTTGATAATCATCACTTGTGACTAGTTTGTTTTAAAGAAGTTAAAATTGTTAAAATTGGTCATAGTTGTAGCTCACCCTATTCACCCCCCCCTTTAGGGTTCGGATCCCCATGGACTTACAAAACATATGATTCTCTACTAGACGAATCACACTCTCATTGTCGCAATATAGCCACACAGTTAGCTGCCTCAAGTCGACCATCAACTTCATCTTCCATTCACATTCTTGTGCTGCCATAGATGCCGCTCTATATTCAGCTTCCCTCGGAGACAATAAAATTATTAATTGTCATTTATTGCACTAAGATACCACTCCTGAGCACAAGTTGAATACATAACCTATAATGGATCTACATGTTGAAAGATCTCCTGCAACCAACATCACATACTCCAACTACAAGATGTCTTGTATATCCCATTATCTGAGATGTTGGAAAACTATACAGAAGCCTTCTGTAAAGAGATTTTTTCAGATGAAAAAAAAAACGTATAATGTGAATGGGACTAATATGAAGGCTTGATAAGTGTACATGAGTAATAAAGCTAATCCATCTCTCAATCTCCAAAAGCAACCGTCTATTCATTTCAAAATCAAATGGAAACGACGGATTAACTCTCTCTCAAATGAAAAAGGTGTTAGATTGTATGACCTCAATCCAATGGATAATACATATAAATTGAATTATTTCATTAATTAATTTATATTTTCAGGCTTTATTTATGAGATGAAGGGTATTTTATTCTATGTGTGCACATGACCAATACAAAATGACATGATGGTACATGAGATAAACCGGAGCCAACAAGTATATTAGATGTGATCCATGTGTTTGGATGAGATCCACATACAGGAGACATAAATCACAAATCTTATACTAAATTGATTCACAGCAAGTGATGAGATTGGGCATCTCATCTGATAAGGTTGCAGCACTATGATCACTATTAGATAGTGTGATATATCTCGATCATCAGAGTGTAAGACTTCGATAAGGTTGCAGCACAAATCTTATACTCAAATTGATTTACAGCCAGTGATGAGATTGGGCATCTCATCTGATAAGGTTGCAGCACTATGATCACAATTAGATAATGTGATATGTCTCGATTATCAAAGTGTAAGACTCTGGATCATCGTGCTGGTACATTGGATATACTAAAGGACCATGAGTAACACCTTTACATATCTGTCTTTTGATCAAAGGAATACTCTCATAATTCCTAAGCAATATGCTCTTAATCATGAGAGATTAATGGACTCAAGTTTCTACTATACATTTACTTTGAGTCATCAATGAGTGAGGCAAATTATAAGTCAACACCTCGATGTCTTGGGTACGTGGTAGTGGGGTTGTGGGAACATATAATTCTCAAGATGAAATCTATCCTCATAAATATCCCCTTGTGTAAATTAATGGATTTTATCATTAGTGAGTGCGCACCCATCTCAATTAAGAGTTAATTGGATGGTACTGATGATTATTGTGATTAATTGGGTCACAAGGATAATAAGAGATGTGTCTAATTTGGTTGGACAGATTTATTCTAATAGATCCATGGGTATATTTGACGGAGGGGGCCTACTTGTAGTAATTGAGAAGTTTAGGGTCTCCTTGTAATTATTCCTAAGACTGGAGTGCAATTGTATTTAATTAGTGGACTTATTTGCAATTAAGTGTGGGCCCGGAGTTCACATGGGATGTGAGGTCCGGATTCTTAGTTGGAGCCAAATTCTAAGGAATTAGTGGTCCCCATGCTGGCCATAATAAGAGCAGGTTACTAATTTCATTAGAACTCTTAAGGAAAGGAAGAGTATGATACTTACTAAAAATAGAAGTGAGACTTCTAATTTTGGTCTAAGAGGAGGTGTGCCAAAAACTATAAATAAGAAGTGAGGGTTAGAGATCTTGACACACAATAATCTCTCAAGCTCCTCTCTCTCCTCTGGTTTAGCACTAGAGTTCTAGGGTTTTCTTCTACATGGAGATCCCACCATTCTCCTTTAGAAGTTCTCTAAGAGATTCATAGCGTGGAAGAACACAAAGGCAAGGGAGATCAAAGGATTACGAAAAGAGTTTTCATAAATATCAAGTTCTCGATTAGAGCACAACCGAGCTCTAAAGGTATAGATCTATTATTTATTTGAATTAGTAGATCTAGTTATGCTTGTTGTTTATTTATCTATCATCTTGATAGATGTTTGATCTTAATGCATGAGATTAGGGTTTTAGATCTTGTGCTTAGGTTCTTTGACTTATGAATATTTGATCCCTGCATCAAGTGGGTCAAAAAGTGTTGAATATCTGTCCACAAGGCCCACCTACTTCCAACAAAAGGAAAGCTTGAAGAAACCGAGACCTAATATGTAGGGCAGAGTCTTTAAGTTAGAAATCAAGTTGCACCAATTCGTCAATCCTAGTCCTTCCCGTTTTATTGTGGGTCAATTGTACCTGACTAGTGACCTACCCTAGGGTATGGGTCAGGTTATGCAAATCTAGTTTGGGACATATACAAGTCGCGTTAAGGGGTTGGATCAGATTCTGCCAACCCTAATCATAATACTGGCGTACTTAACCTTCTATTTTAAGTATAAGTTCGAATCACATTAAGGTGTTAAGGGTCCAACTGTTGTATCTTTTTGTGTGGAATTAGGATCATTTGAGGATTTCTCCCACAGTGATCCTGAGTGGACCAATCATGGCAGATACGTCACCATGGAAAGCATGCCACTTGATTGGTCCACTCAAAGTCACAGTGGGAGAAAACCTGAGAGGATCGAGACTCTTTCATGTGTTTGGTTGGTTTGTCCCGAACCAGTAATTCTATTTTATTGAAGGCGTGTACCCCCACATCACTATCATTTGGATTGGATATTGACATTGATTGACATCCACAATAAGCTCATCAGGATGAGACTTATTAGACAAATTTGTATTATTGATCTCAAATTTAGATGTTGTGTGGGGATAATTTCACAATACCCACCGTGCTCAGCTCCGGTAAAAGTACCAGTTCGGCACCTCGGCTCAACCCATCTCGCCCTAACGATACTAGGCGAAATTAGGGTTCCAAAGTCAGAATCACGAACAGAACCCCATTCTGGAAAGGAAACGGCGAGATCTTCAAGATCCATTACTATGTACTGGGCTTTTTGTTTTTAGGCTGAATTCCATCATTTAGGCCTCGAAAAAGGCACTTCGGCCAGACAACCACTTCGGCTAGATAGCTCACCTCGGCCAGACATCTCATCTCGGCCCAGTACTTCACCTCGGCCAGACAACTCATCTCGGCCAAACTCTTCCATCTCGGCCAGGTAAACCACTTCGGCCAGACTCTTCCATCTCGGCCAGATAGCCCACCTCGGCCAGACAGCTCATCTCGGCCAGACTCTTCCATCTTGGCCAGATAGCCCACTTCGCCAGACAACTTACTTCGGCCTAGTAGATAACAAGACAACCACGCTGCAGTACGAACTGACAGACAGGATGGGCGCCGAACGGTCACATCCACTAGAGATCGAGGTATGGGCAGATGGGACATCTACTTTTCACCTACCTCCGCTAATGAAGCTTCTGGTTTAACTTCTCCCTACATATATACAGGCAAGAGGTAAACTCAAAAGGAGGTATGTCATGGAGGCTCACACACAGTGCAGAGAGGTTCAGACACAGGGACCTCCCTTACTCTGAGCCCTCCCTTCTTCTCCACCTCACTTCACCCTTTGTTCAGTGTCAGCACTAACTCAGGCGTCGGAGGGCCTTGCGCTGCCAGCGGCCAGGGTCCCTGACCGTTGCTTCTCCTCCCTCTTTTCCAGGTTTCAGGCGTCTGCTCCTTCTCCCAAAAGCTTCCAACAACTCCATATCATATGAGACCCTCCTTGAAGCGGATAGCTCTCTCCAACTGTTTCGATAAGTCCTCAAAGGCACCCCCAACTCCTGTGAGTGATATTTTTTGCACTTACAATTGGCGCCGTCTATGGGAAACGATAGAAAAACGCCATGCCTCCGAGAGTTAAGAAGAAGGGCAGAGAATCATCAAAGGCCTTACCACCGCCACCACTTGTGTTGCCAGAACAACTGTAAGTCCCTCGCCAGAGGAGATCCCGAGCAAGATCTGGTCTAGCTCAACTGAAGCAGCCCCGACCAGACGATCTTCAATTGGAGCCTCCCGGACGAAATAAAACTCCAGTGCCATCCAAATCTCGTCAGTTCTATCACTGGACTGACAGTGAAGATGACGATGCCGACTCTCTCCTCACGGCCATCAGGGCCCGAAACCTTGTTATCCAAGAGCAAGACGACTTGATTCGTCACCTCCAACAACAGCTACGAGAAAGGTCGACAACTCCAGTTTCGACCGCTAGGCACAACCGAACTGTGGGGCAGAAGATAAAGATGAAGACACCAAGTTAGAGAGCTCGGTCAGCACCAGTTCGGTTTCAACACCAGCTCGGACAGCTCCAGCTCGGTCAGCACCAGTTCGGATAGCTCCAGTTCGGTTTCAACACCAGCTCGGACAACTCCAGCTCGGTCAGCACCAGTTCGGATAGCTCTAGTTCGGTTTCAACACCTGTTCAGATAGCTCTAGTTCGGTTTCAACACCAACTCGGACAGCTCCAGCTCGGTCAGAACCAGTTCGGAGAGCTCCAGTTCGGTTTCAGCACCACTTCGGACAGCTCTAGCTCGGATAGCTCTAGTACGGTTTCAACACCAGCTCGGACATCTCCAGCTCGGTCAGCATTAGTTCGGATAGCTCCAGTTCGGTTTCAACACCAGCTCGGACAGCTCCTGCTCGGTCAGCACCGGCTCGGCGGCACGATCCTCTACCGTCAGCCTCGGTGGCACGATCCTCTACCGTCATCCTTGACGGCACGATCCTCTACCATCATCCTTGACGGTACGATCCTCTACCATCAGCCTCGCTGCAACTATCAGCAGTTCGGCGACTTAGCTGCACTGATGAGATCGCCTTCGGGTCAGTTTGTACACCACCTAGGCGTGAAGCCTTACGGCCACTGATGAGATCGCCTTCGGGTCAGTTTGTATACCACCAAGGCGTGAAGCCTTACGGCCACTGATGAGATCGCCTTCGGGTCGGTTTCTACACCACCAAGGCGTGAAGCCTTACAGCCATTGATGAAATCGCCTTAGGGTCGGTATCTATACCACGACCAAGGCGTGACAGCTCCAGCTCGGTCAGCACCGGCTCGGCGGCGTGATCCTCCACCGTCATCCTCGGCGGCACGGTCCTCTACCATCACCCTCGTTAGCAGCACCAGCTCGCTCAACAGTTCTAGCTCGGTGGCATCACCTGCAATTTTAGTCAGAACGATCGAACGTCGCCAGCCGACACCAAGGTCAAATTTGCGCTCCAATGTGTTCAGAAAGCCCTCTCATCTTAGCTTCCGACTTCAAAGAGTTAGGACTCAAGAAGTCAGAAGCTGGGGGGCTATTGTGTGGGGATAGTTTCACAATACCCACCGTGCTCAGCTCTGATAAAAGTACCAGTTCGGCACCACGGCTCAACCCATCTCTCCCTAACGATACTGGACGAAATTAGGGTCTCGGAGTTAGAATCGTGAACAGAACCCCATTCTGGAAAGGAAACGGCGAGATCTTCAAGATCCATTACTTTGTAATGGGCTTTTTGTTTTTAGGCCGAATTCCATCATTTAGGCCTCGAAAAAGGCACTTCGGCCAGACAGCCACTTCGGCCAGATAGCTCACCTCGGCTAGGCATCTCATCTCGGCCTAGTACTTCACCTCGGCCAGACAGCTCATCTCCGCCAAACTCTTCCCTCTCGGCCAGGTAGCCCACTTCGGCCAGACTCTTCCATCTCGGCCAGATAGCCCACCTCGGCCAGACAGCTCATCTCGGCCAGACTCTTCCATCTCGACCAGATAGACCACTTCGGCCAGACAGCTTACTTCGGCCAAGTAGATAACAAGACAACCACGCTGCAGTACGAACTGACAGACAGGATGGGCGCCGAACGGTCACATCCACCAGAGATCGAGGTATGGGTAGATGGGACATCTACTTTTCACCTACCTCCGCTAAGGAAGCTTCTAGTTTAACCTCTCCCTACATATATACAGGCAAGAGGTAAACTAAAAAGGAGGTATGTCATGGACGATCACACACAGTGCAGAGAGGTTCAGACACAGGGACCTCCCTTACTCTGAGCCCTCCCTTCTTCTCCACCTCACTTCACCCTTTGTTCAGTGTCAGTACTAACTCAGGCGTCGGAGGGCCTTGCGCAGCTAGCAGCCAGGGTCCCTGACCGTTGCTTCTCCTCCCTCTTTTCCAGGTTTCGGGCGTCTGCTCCTTCTCACAAAACCTTCCAACAGCTCCATATCATCTAAGACCCTCCCTGAAGCGGATAGCTCTCTCCAACTGTTTAGATAAGTCCTCAAAGGCACCCCCTACTCCTATGAGTGATATTCTTTGCACTTCCAATTGGCGCCGTCTGTGGGAAACGATACAAAAAGCGATGCCTCCGAGAGTTAAGAAGAAGGGCGGAGAATCATCAAAGGCCTTACCACCGCCACCACTTGTGTTGCCAAAGCGACCGTTAGTCCCTCGCCAGAGGAGATCCTGAGCAAGATC
Source organism: Cinnamomum chago (assembly GCA_038049695.1). Taxonomy (NCBI): domain Eukaryota; kingdom Viridiplantae; phylum Streptophyta; class Magnoliopsida; order Laurales; family Lauraceae; genus Cinnamomum; species Cinnamomum chago. Next base: position 56,007,199 of record CP142451.1, read on the forward strand.
TGGTCCAACTCAACTGAAGCAGCCCCGGCCAGACGATCTTCAACTCGAGCCTCCCGGACGAAATAAAACTCTAGTGCTATCCAAATCTCGTCAGTCCTATCACTGGACTGACAACGAAGATGACGATGCCGACTCTCTCCTCACGGCCATCAGGGCCCAAAACCTTGTTATCCAAGAGCAAGACGACTTGATTCGTCACCTCCAACAACAGCTACGAGAAAGGTCGACAACTCCAGTTTCTCCCCCTAGGCGCAACCGAACTGTGGGGCAGAAGATAAAGATGAAAACACTCAGTTAGAGAGCTCGGTCAGCACCAGTTCGGTTTCAACACCAGCTCGGACAGCTCCAGCTCGGTCAGCACCTGTTCGGATAGCTCCAGTTCGGTTTCAACACCAGCTCGGACAACTCCAGCTCGGACAGCACCAGTTCGGATAGCTCCAGTTCGGTTTCAACACCAGCTCGGACAGCTCCAGCTCGGTCAGCACCAGTTCGGATAGCTCTAGTTCGGTTTCAACGCCAGTTCGGATAGATCTAGTTCGGTTTCAACACCGACTCGGACAGCTCCAGCTCGGTCAGAACCAGTTCGAAGAGCTCCAGTTTTGTTTCAGCACCACTTCGGACAACTCCAGCTCGGTCAGTACCAGTTCGGATAGCTCTAGTACGGTTTCAACACCAGCTCGAACAGCTCCAGCTCGGTCAGCATCTGTTCGGTTTCAACACCAGCTCGGATAGCTCCAGCTCAGTAAGCACCGGCTCGGCGGTACGATCCTCTATCGTCGGCCTCGGTGGCACGATCCTCTACCGTCATCCTTTACGGCACGATCCTCTACCATCAGCCTCGCTGCAACTATCACCAGTTCGGCGACTTCGCCACACTGATAAGATCGCCTTCGGGTCAGTTTGTACACCACCCAGGCGTGAAGCCTTATGGCCACTGATGAGGTCGCCTTCGGGTCGGTTTGTACACCACCCAGGCGTGAAGCCTTACGGCCACTGATGAGATCGCCTTCGGGTCGGTTTCTACACCACCCAGGCGTGAAGCCTTACGGCCATTGATGAAATCGCCTTAGGGTCGGTATCTCTACCACCACCAAGGCCCCCTACTCCTGTGAGTGATATTTTTTGCACTTACAATTGGCACCGTCTGTGGGAAACGTTACAAAAATGCCATGCCTCCGAGAGTTAAGAAGAAGGGCGGAGAATCATCAAAGACCTTACCACCGCCACCACTTGTGTAGCCAGAGAAACCGTCAGTCCCTCGCCAGAGGAGATCCCGAGCAAGATCTGGTCCAGCTCAACTGCGGCAGCCCCGGCCAGACGATCTTCAACTGGAGCCTCCCGGACGAAATAAAACTCCAGTGCAATCGAAATCTCATCAGTCCTATCACTGGACCGACAGCGAAGATGACGATGCCGACACTCTCCTCACGGCTATCAGGGCCCGAAACCTTGTTACCCTTGAGCAAGACGACTTGATTCGTCACCTCCAGCAGCAGCTACGAGAAAGGTCGACAACTCCAGTTTCGCCCCCTAGGCGCAACCGAACTCCAGTTCGGTTTCAACACCAGCTCGGACAGCTCCAGCTCGGTCACCACCAGTTTGGATAGCTGTAGTTCGGTTTCAGCACCACCTCGGACAGGTCCAGCTCGGTCAGCACCAGTTCGGATAGCTCTAGTTCGGTTTCAGCACCAGCTCGGTCAGCGCCAGTTCGGATGGCTCCAGTTCGGTTTCACCACCAGCTCAGACAGCTCCAGCTCGGTCAGCATCAGTTCGGATAGCTCCAGTTCGGTTTCAACACCAGCTCGAACAGCTCCAGCTCGGTCAGCACCGGCACGATCCGCTACCTTTGGCCTCGGTGGCACAATCCTCTACCGTCATCCTTGACGGCACGATGCACTACCATCATCCTCGGCGGCACGATCCTCTACCTTCAGCCTTGCTGCAACTATCAGCAGTTCGGCGCTTCGCCACACTGATGAGATCGCCTTCGGGTCAGTTTGTACACCACCAAGGCGTGAAGCCTTACGGCCACTGATGAGATCGCCTTCGGGTCGGTTTCTACACCACCCAGGCGTGAAGCCTTACGGCCACTGTTGAAATCGCCTTACGGTCGGTATCTCTACCACCACCAAGGCGTGGCAGCTCCAGCTCGGTCAGCACGGTCTCGGCGGCACGATCCTCTACCTTCATCCTCGGCGGCACGGTCCTCTACCATCAGCCTCGCTAGCAGCACCAGCTCGATCAACAGTTCTAGCTCGCTCAACAGTTCTAGCTCGGTGGCACCACCAACAATTTTAGTAAGAACGATCGCACGTCACCAGCGGGCACCAAGGTCTAATTTGCGCTCCAAAGTGTTCAGAAAGCCCAATCATCTCAGCTTCCGACTTCAAAGAGTTAGAACTCAACAAGTCAAAAGCTGGGTGGCTATTGTGTGGGGATAATTTCACAATACCCACCGTGCTCGGCTACGATAAAAGTACCAGTTCGGCACCTCGGCTCAACCCATCTCGCCTTAACGATACTTGGCGAAATTAGAGTTCCGGAGTAAGAATCGAGAACAGAACACCATTCTGGAAAGGAAACGGCGAGATCACCAAGATCCATTACTGTGCACTGGACTTTTTGTTTTTAGGCCGAATTCCATCGTTTAGGGCTCGAAAAAAGGCACTTCGGCCAGATAGCTCACCTCGGCCAGACAGCTCATCTCGGCCCAGTACTTCACCTCAGGCAGACAGCTCATCTCGGCCCAGTACTTCACCTCAGGCAGACAGGTCATCTCGGCCAGTCTCTTCCATCCCGGCCAGATAGCCCACCTCGGCCAGACTCTTCCATCTCGGCCAGATAGCCCACTTCGGCCAAGTAGATAACATGACAGCCACGCTGCAGTACGAACTGACAGACATGATGGGCGCCGAACGGTCACATCCACCAGAGATCGAGGTACGACAGATGGGAAATCTACTTTTCACCTACCTCCACTAAGGAAGCTTCCGGTTTAACTTCTCCCTACATATACAGGCAAGGGGTAAACTCAAAAGGAGGTATGTCATGGATGAAAGTCCACGAGATCCTAACCCTGGAGGGGGGGGGGTGAATAGGGTGAGCTACAATTGTGACCAATTTAAACCAATTTTAACTTTTTTAAGCAAACTAGTCACATGTGATGATTAACCATACAATATGCGGAAGCTAATAAAAGAATCACCACAAATGCAAGCACCACAACACCAAGATTTATAGTGGTTCGGCCTCAATGCCTACGTCCACTACCGGCTTGTGATCCAATCACCCCACCGGATTTCCACTATTTATGCTTTTTCAAAGGCTAAGCAATAACCTATACAATGTTGCTTTTCAAGGCTAAACAACAACCTCTTAATTGTGCTTTTCTAGGCTAAGCAATAACCTTTACAAAATGCTTTTCTAAGGCTAAGCAATAACCTTACAAGATGCTTTTCTTAGGCTAAGCAATAACCTTACACAATGCTTTTCTTAGGCTAAGCAATAACCTTTACAAAACAAGATTTCTCTAAGAAAGTGTTTACACAACACTCTAAGAGATTACAATTTAAGGCTCAATGAAATTGTCTCTAAATAGGCTAATGTGAAAGTGTAATACAAATTACAACCATACACCCAAATATGCTAAAGTGTGTGCACAAGTGTATGAGTGTGTTTCTTCAATCAATTTCTACAATGAATCTCTTAATTGAATGCATGATGCATTTTAAAATCAAAGCTTATAAAATGATGATTGAAGAGAAAACTAATCACATGAGAAATTCAAACAACTTTAAGAAATGAACTTAAACAAGTTGTATGAATGTTAAAGTCTAAGAATGCATGTGATTTAGTTAGGAGAGTTTGCAAACCAATCTAATTTACCAAGGATGATTTTGAGTTTGCTAAACATCTCTAGAAATCATGCATAAGTGAAATTACAAAGAATTAGGCATGCATGGATTTCATTTTAATGGAAATCAAAATACTAGTAATGTGTACCTTATGAAAAGTCAAGCATTTGATTTCCAATTGGCCCTCTAGCCTTTCCAACTTCTTCCCCTTTCTTTGGCTCCAAAATGGTCTCAAAGGTTCATGGTTCAAGCCTTGAAAAAGGTTGGAAATGAATGGACTTTATAGCCAAAAAGTTGCCAAGGGCTAGTCCTCGGTCGACCGGCAAAGGGGTCTCGGTCGACCGAGAAAGCACAACGGTCATAAAAATGACCGTTGGCAGCTTGCAGTTCAGAAACTGCACAGTCGCCCTACAGTGTCCTCGGTCGACCGAGACACGGGTCTCGGTCGACCGGCGACACTGCCGGGCGAGTCCCTGGGGCCAAAAATCCAACTTTTTTCCATTTCAAAGTATTTCTTTGAGGGATCTTTGGGCCACTAAATCAAGCTTAAATAACATGTTTTAAGACATTCTAAGATGTTTAAAAACATGAAAAACACAAAGCCTAAAATGATTCAAAAGTTTAAAACCAAAGGCTAGCTTGATTTGATAAAACTCTTTTCAAATGAAAATGCATACAAAAATTATTCTTTTTGTGATGAATGTATGCAAAGCTCAAACCTAAATTGACAAGATGATTTTCCAAATGTAATGCACAAGGAAATAGGTTTTCAAAAGAGTTTGGGTTTCAAAACTAATGCATCCAAGTTTAGAACCAAAACAAGCATAAAACAAATACTTTTCCAAAACTTAAAAACTATGCATGTATAAAACTAGATTTCAAGGTTTCTTAAAACAATGCAAGTGTGATAATTCAAATGATGCTAAAGTGCAAATGCATCCATCAAATTGCAAATACAAAATTCCTAACAATCCCCCCCTTTGCAATTTGATGGCAACTTACTCATCATTGACATTTCACACTAAGTCTTCAGCTCCCCCTCAGCTGGACAAGTCTTGAAATCTTCTTGGATGCTCCTTCTCTTAGCTTGGGCTCTTTGGCTCTTTTCTTCAATCTTCTTGATGCTTGGAGCTTGATCATTCTTCAAGCTTTCTCTTCTTCTTTCCTTTCTATGACCAAGCATCTTCTTTAGCTCCAAGCTTTCTTTCTTCTATTTGCTCTCCCCCTTTGACCATGCTTCTCTCTTCCTCTTGAGAACTTGAACGCTTTCTCCCCCTTTGATGGATAGGAGATCTTCGAGTACTTGAACTCTCGAACTCTCTCCCCCTTTGTAGAGTAGGAGATCTTTGAGTACTTGAATACTCTCTCCCCCTTTGACATTAAATTGCAAAGGTACCTACACACATGAAAGAAGGAAAATACCTTTAGTAGCACCTGTTAACAAATGAAATCGAAAATGAAATACATAACAGGCTATCATGTATGGAAGTTATCTCTAAGGGCTCAAAGGCAATCCAAGGGTGAATTTGATCAAACTAATACTTCCTATGAAGGTTTACACTCCCCCTCAATCCATTCTCTTCTTTTGTCAAGCTTTTGACAAGATATAACTATTAGATTCAAGAAGTATATGGTTTATCCAAGTGAGGGTCAACTTCAAGGAAAGGATTAGATTCATTTAACTATAAGGTGCAAATGATCAAATTACCAAAAGAGAGCAAGGTCAAATGAGAGAAACGATCATGGATACCAATTGAAATAAACATATCAATTGAGATTAAAGGATGTGACTATAAACTCAATCACTCTAAAATGGATTTAAAAGTATAACTATTATGAGAAATCCAAATTAGAGCTATCCATGATATGGGGTTTACCTAACATAGCATCAATCAATATAACTATGAAAATCATATGCTATGAAAGTTTTGAACTCATTTCATTCAATTACTAGATATGACTATTAAAGTGCAAGAATGAGTGAAATGAAATTCAATCATGAAGCCAACCTCAACTAATAACCAACCAATATTATGAACACATAAACATGGTGGTCATGAGATATACCTATAAGAGCAAGTGAGGAGGCAAACATGAACATTATGATGCTAATGGTGTGTGACATGGAACAATCATATTACTTATTAAGTTTAGTCCAATGCACACAAGGTCTATCACATACACAAGATAAGATATCAATTGGATATGAAATCAATGGAAAATTATACCAAATGAAACCAATTGAATATGATAATATGATTAAAAGCAAGGATGTGACAAACCCAAAATCCCATCAAGCATCATAAATGCATATTCATCACTTTTAAAGATATGACTAATGAGCATAGTGATGAACAAGGTAAATTGCAATGCAAAAGAATATGACTTTGAAATGCATGCAATTTCCAAAGTGTCAAAATCATATGAATTCAACATCTAAGATATCCATCAACCATATAGAAATATGAAAAATAGATTTCAAAGAGTTTCATATGATCAAGAACACTACTATGAAGTTGAAACATGTATAAGGATTAAATCACTTAGAGAAATCACATGAATCAACATCATAACCATCCAAATAGATATGACTATAAGGCATAGTGGATGGATTTGGGTTCTAGTATGGTTTCTACAAATATTACTAAGATCACAACCATACATGGAACCAAAAGTCATTTGCATATAAAAAGAATGTAAATAAACAAGCAAGGATGCAAACAACATACATTTCCATTTCTAAGATAATGAAACCAAAAGAAAAGGAAATGATAATCATGGAACATGCTTGGATGAATATAACTAGTGATGTTATAGAGCATTTCCAATCATACAATCTTCAAATCATTTTGATAAACAAAATCCAACAATGAGCATAAAGAGAATGATTTTGAAGATCAATTTTCAACATTGTATTTTCAAAAGATATAACTTAAAAGAAACACATACAAGTTGATTTTTCAAAACAATGATTTTCCATATAAAAGTATAACTTAGAAGTCCATGGAAAAACTTGAATTGAGTCAAATCATTTGTTCAAATAGTCTTACAAATGATTCAACAACAATTGATCATGAATAAATCTAGCTATGAAAGCTTTTAACATCACAATCAATTAATCATGTAAAGAAATGCAATGCAAGGCATATTAGTGCAAAAAGCAAATCAAACATGATGAAATTATAATCAAAAGATTTTGAAAACCATGAAGTGTAACTTAGAATGGTGTATGAAAACAAAATCAATTGATCATAAAGAAACAATGCATTTTATGAAATGTAACTAAGAGAAAAAAAAATGCAAATGCAACTTACTTGACCAACAAAGTGATTTAACTTAAAAAGAATAGGTTGGTCAAGGAGGGTCAAGGCCTTAAGGTTTGTCTAAGTATCTAACTTTAGGAATCCACCTAAGGTCTTGGGCTTTGGAGACTACTTTGGAAATTCCACCAACTAAAGGAGATAGAGATTGAATTCTTTTAGACTTAACATCAAATCTTTGAGGTTTGACTATTTTAGATTGATGATTAGTCTTAGAGAGTTGGTGTGTTTGTTTCATAGGGGATTGATTTGTTTTCTTGTTAACCTTCTCATTTCTTTTAACTTTTCCTCCCTCTTTTTGCCTTTTGAACTTTAATTTTAACTTTTCAATCTTTTTCATGAACTCTTTCATTTCTAAGGTTAAAGGAGGAAAAGAGAGAAGCTTCTTGTTGATAGATTTATTTTGATTATTAGTCCTTTTTAAATCTATCTTGGATGACTCTTTTTGACAAGATTTAACTTGTTTAGATTTCTTAGAGTCTTCCTTGGATTTTAGTGTCTTACCCTTCATAGATTTAGATTCTCCCTTCTTGAGTTCAAAGATGGGTTTAGACACATGGCTTCTTTTTCTTAGTTTGCACTCAAACATAAAATGCCCTTCAATGCCACAAAAATTACATTTGGTTTTGGGCAAGGGAGAAAGAGTGCTAGAGAAAGAGGACTCACCTTTCACAAAAGTGTTGGTGAATTTAGGGTCATATGACTTATTCCTATTGAATCCAAGACCCGTCCTATCTCCATGAGGTTTACCCAATTTAAATAGTTTTTCAAGTCTATCTTCACTTTGGGTAACCTTGCACTCATACTTTTGTTTATAGTTTTCAAGTTGAGTGACTTTGGTTATAAGGATTGAATTTTCATTTTTAACTTTTGAAAGTTCATTTTCAATATCCTTATGTTTGCTTATCTCTTCATTGGCAAGTTTTAATTCATGTTTTAGTTCATTAACAACATTAGATCCAAGTTCTAAAGTTTTTAAATTACTTTGAGCATTAGACAAATTTTCATTGGAAATTGTCAACTTGGATTTTAAATAGTTAATGTTTTCATCTTGTCTTTTAATTGTATCTCTTAGGTTCAAATTTTCATTTTTAAGTTCAACACAATTTATCTTAATCTCATTTAATTCATCTTGAGCATTAGATAAATTTTCCTTAGAGATAGTCAATTTAGATTCAAGATTGTTAGAGTCTTTACCTTGCCTTTGTAATTGATCTCTTAGTTTTAGATTTTCCTTATTGACATTTTCATAACCCATCTTTAATTCTTTTAGTTCATCTTGAATGTTGGATAGGTTATTTAAAGAGATCATGAACTTAGAGTCTAGACATTTTATTACTTCTTCTTTCTCTCTAAGTTCATCTTTTCAAGAGTCTAGCTCTTTGTTTAGTCTATTTGATTCTTCTTTTAGACTTTTATTTCTCTTATCAAGCTTTGAAGATAATGTATATAATTCATTATAGGCTTGTTGAAGATCATCTTCATCATACTCATTTTCTTCCTCTTTTGAGTCAAATTGATATTCATTTAAGTGAGGGTTTGAATCTCCAATAGAAGGAAGAATGAGGGGTCTAGAAGAATCTACAAAGTTTAGCATAATGGAGTCCATTCTAATGATTTTCAAATAAGCACAACTCTAGGGTTTAGACTCTAGGTTTTTACACCCAATCAAGAGTTCCAAAAACACTTGATCCTAATATAGAGCACTTGGCTCTGATACCAATTGAAAGTCCACGAGATCCTAACCCTAGAGGGGGGGGGGGTGAATAGGGTGAGCTACAATTGTGACCAATTTAAACCAATTTAAACTTTTTAAAGCAAACTAGTCACATGTGATGATTAACCATACAATATGCGGAAGCTAATAAAAGAATCACCACAAATGCAAGCACCACAACACCAAGATTTATAGTGGTTCGGCCTCAATGCCTACGTCCACTACCGGCTTGTGATCCAATCACCCCACCGGATTTCCACTATTTATGCTTTTTCAAAGGCTAAACAATAACCTATACAATGTTGCTTTTCAAGGCTAAACAACAACCTCTTAATTGTGCTTTTCTAGGCTAAGCAATAACCTTTACAAAATGCTTTTCTAAGGCTAAGCAATAACCTTACAAGATGCTTTTCTTAGGCTAAGCAATAACCTTACACAATGCTTTTCTTAGGCTAAGCAATAACCTTTACAAAACAAGATTTCTCTAAGAAAGTGTTTACACAACACTCTAAGAGATTACAATTTAAGGCTCAATGAAATTGTCTCTAAATAGGCTAATGTGAAAGTGTAATACAAATTACAACCATACACCCAAATATGCTAAAGTGTGTGCACAAGTGTATGAGTGTGTTTCTTCAATCAGTTTCTACAATGAATCTCTTAATTGAATCCATGATGCATTTTAAAATCAAAGCTTATAAAATGATGATTGAAGAGAAAACTAATCACATGAGAAATTCAAACAACTTTAAGAAATGAACTTAAACAAGTTGTATGAATGTTAAAGTCTAAGAATGCATGTGATTTAGTTAGGAGAGTTTCCAAACCAATCTAATTTACCAAGGATGATTTTGAGTTTGCTAAACATCTCTAGAAATCATGCATAAGTGAAATTACAAAGAATTAGGCATGCATGGATTTCATTTTAATGGAAATCAAAATACTAGTAATGTGTACCTTATGAAAAGTCAAGCATTTGATTTCCAAATGGCCCTCTAGCCTTTCCAACTTCTTCCCCTTTCTTTGGCTCCAAAATGGTCTCAAAGGTTCATGGTTCAAGCCTTGAAAAAGGTTGGAAATGAATGGACTTTATAGCCAAAAAGTTGCCAACGGCTAGTCCTCGGTCGACCGGCAAAGGGGTCTCGGTCGACCGAGAAAGCACAACGGTCATAAAAATGACCGTTGGCAGCTTGCAGTTCAGAAACTGCACAGTCGCCCTACAGTGTCCTCGGTCGACCGAGACACGGGTCTCGGTCGACCGGCGACACTGCCGGGCGAGTCCCTGGGGCCAAAAATCCAACTTTTTTCCATTTCAAAGTATTTCTTTGAGGGATCTTTGGGCCACTAAATCAAGCTTAAATAACATGTTTTAAGACATTCTAAGATGTTTAAAAACATGAAAAACACAAAGCCTAAAATGATTCAAAAGTTTAAAACCAAAGGCTAGCTTGATTTGATAAAACTCTTTTCAAATGAAAATGCATACAAAAATGATTCTTTTTGTGATGAATGTATGCAAAGCTCAAACCTAAATTCACAAGATGATTTTCCAAATGTAATGCACAAGGAAATAGGTTTTCAAAAGAGTTTGGGTTTCAAAACTAATGCATCCAAGTTTAGAACCAAAACAAGCATAAAACAAATACTTTTCCAAAACTTAAAAACTATGCATGTATAAAACTAGATTTCAAGGTTTCTTAAAACAATGCAAGTGTGATAATTCAAATGATGCTAAAGTGCAAATGCATCCATCAAATTGCAAATACAAAATTCCTAACAATGGAGGCTCACACACTGTGCAGAGAGGTTCAGACACAGGAACCTCCCTTACTCTGAGCCCTCTCTTCTACTCCACCTCACTTCACCCTTTGTTCTGTGTCAGCACTAACTCATGCGTCGGAAGGCCTTGCTTTGCCAGCAGCCAGGGTCATTGACCATTTCTGGTCCAGCTCAACTGAAGCAGCCCCGGCCAGACGATCTTCAACTGGAGCCTCCCGGACGAAATAAAACTCCAGTGCTATCCAAATCTCGTCAGTCCTATCACTGGACAGACATCAAAGATGAGGATGCCGACTCTCTCCTCACGGCCATTAGGGCCCGAAACCTTGTTATCCAAGAGCAAGACGACTTGATTTGTCACCTCCAGCAGTAGGTACGAGAAAGGTCGACAACTCCTGTTTCACACCCTAGGCGCAACCGAATAGTGGGGCAGGAGATAAAGATGAAGACACCAAGTTAGAGAGCTCGGTCAGCACCGGTTCAGTTTCAACACCAGCTCGGATAGCTCCAGCTTGGTCAGCACCAGTTCGGATAGCTCCAGTTCGGTTTCAACACCAGCACGGATAACTCCAGCTCACTCAGTACCAGTTCGGATAGCTCCAGTTCGGTTTCAACACCAGCTTGGACAGCTCCAGCTCGGTCAGCACCAGTTTGGGTAGCTCGAGTTCGGTTTCAGCACCACCTCGGACAGCTCTAGCTCGGTTAGCACCAGTTCCGATAGCTCCAGTTCGGTTTGAGCACCACCTCGGACAGCTCCATCTCGGTCTGCACCAGTTCGGATAGCTCCAGTTCGGTTTCACCACCATCTCGGACAGCTCCAGCTCGGTCAGCATCAGTTCGGATAACTCCAGTTGGTTTCAACACCAGCTCGGTCAGCACCGGCTCGGCGACACAATCCACTACTGTCGGCCTCGGTGGCACGATCCTGTACCGTCATCCTTGACGGTACAATCCTCTACATTCATCCTCGGCGGCACGATCCTCAACCATCAGCCTCGCTGTAACTATCAGCAGTTCTGCGACTTCCCCACACTAATGAGATCGCCTTCGGTTCGGTTTGTACACCACCCAAGCATGAAGCCTTACGGCCACTGATGAGATCGCCTTCGGGTCAGTTTGTACACCACCCAGGCGTGAAGACTTACGGCCACTGATGAGATAGCCTTCGGGGCGGTTTCTACACCACCCAGGCGTGAAGCCTAACGGCCACTGATGAAATCGCCTTCGGGTCAGTATCTCTACCACCACCAAGGCGTGAGAGCTCCAGCTCGGTGAGCACCGGCTCGGCGGCACGATCCTCTACCTTAATCCTCGGCGGCACGGTCCTCTACCATCAGCCTCGCTAGCAGCACCAACTCGCTCAACAGTTCTAGCTCGGTGGCATCACCAGCAATTTTAGTCAGAACGATCGCACGTCGCCAGCCGAAACCAAGGTCTAATTTGCGCTCCAAAGTGTTCAGAAAGCCCTCTCATCTCAGCTTCCGACTTCAAAGAGTTAGAACTCAACAAGTCAGAAGCAGGGGGACTATTGCGTGGGGATAATTTCACAATACCCACCGTGCTCAGCTCCATTAAAAGTACCAACTCGACACCTCGGCTCAACCCTTCTCGCCTTAACGATACTTGGAGAAATTAGGGTTCCGGAGTCAGAATCGCGAACAGCCCTATTATGGAAAGGAAACGGCGAGATCTTCATGTTCCATTACTATGCAATGGACTTTCTGTTTTTAGGCCGAATTCCATCATTTAGGCCCCGAAAAAGGCACTTCGGCCAGATTGCTCACCTCGGCCAGACAGCTCATCTCGGCCCAGTACTTCATCTCGGCCCTGTACTTCACCTCGGCCAGACAGCTCATCTCAGCTAGACTCTTCCATCCCGGCCAGATAGCCCACCTCGGCCAGACTCTTCCATCTCGGCCAGATAGCCCACCTCGGCCAGACAGCTCATCTCGGCCAGATATCCCACTTCGGCCAAGCAGATAACTAGACAGCCACGCTGCAGTAGGAACTGACAGACAGGATGGGCGCCGAACGGTTACATCTACCAGAGATCGAGGTATGGGCAGTTGGGACATCAACTTTTCACCTACCTCCACTAAGGAAGCTTCCTGTTTAACTTCTCCCTACATATATATAGGCAAGAGGTAAACTCAAAAGGAGGTATGTCATGGAGGCTCACACACGGTGCAGAAAGGTTCAGACACAGGGACCTCCCTTACTCTGAGCCCCCTCTTCTTCTCCACCTCACTTCACCCTTTGTTCAGTGTCAGCACTAAATCAGGCGTCGGAGGGCCTTGCGCTGCCAGCAGCCAGGGTCCCTGACTGTTGCTTCTCCTCCCTCATTTCCAGGTTTCAGGCGTCTGCTCCTTCTCCCAAAAGCTTCCAACAGCTCCATATCATCTGAGACCCTCCCAGAAGCGGTTAGCTCTCCCCAACTGTTTGGATAAGTCCTCAAAGGCACCCCCTACTCCTGTGAGTGATATTTTTTAATCTTACAATTGGCGCCGTCTGTGAGAAACGATACAAAAACGCCAAGCCTCCGAGAGTTAAGAAGAAGGGTGGAGAATCATCAAAGGCCTTACCAACGCCACCACTTGTGTTGCCAGAGCAACCGTCAGTCCCTCGCCAGAGGAGATCCGGACCAAGATCTGGTCCAGCCCAACTGAAGCAGCCCCGGCCAGACGATCTTCAACTGGAGCCTCCCGGACGAAATAAAATTCCAATGCTATCCAAATCTCGTCAGTCCTATCACTGGACTGACAGCGAAGATGACGTTGTCGACTCTCTCCTCACGTCCATCAGGGCCCGAAACCTTGTTATCCAACAGCAAGATGACTTGATTCGTCACGTCCAGCAGCAGCTACGAGAATGGTCGACAACTCCAGTTTCACCCCCAAGGCGCAACCGAACTGTGGGGCAGGAGATAAAGATGAATACACCAAGTTAGAGAGCTCTGTCAGCACCAGTTCAGTTTCAACACCAGCTCGGACAGCTCCAGCTCAATCAGCACTAGTTCGGATAGCTCCAGTTCGGTTTCAACACCAGCTTGGACAGCTCCAGCTCGGTCAACACTGATGGACCGCGCCCCTCCGTTCCTCCTCCGCTGCCATCCGCCCCGGGTCTGTCGGGGTCCGGTAGGGGGGAGAGGGAAGAAAGAAAGGCGGGTATCAACATTTTGTGGGTATGCCAGATTTTCTTTTCTACTTGGAATTTAGAGTAGTGATCCGGAGATTCACCTTCACAAGTAGAAAGGAAATCAACTTTTTCCTAACTTTCCATTGCACACATATTTTAAAGAAAAGAGACAAGTTTGTTTTGAATGCCGTGAGAGGCGATTTTCATTGTTTGTCGTGAAAGGCGATTTTGGTGTCGTGAAAGGCGATTTTGCCGTGAAAGGCGGTTTACAAATCTCATCAATAATGAAAAGACAAGAAATGTGAATTTTGTGTCTCTTTAAGAAAAAATACAATACAATAGAAAAGAAAGAAATGGAATCTAACTTTTCATGCGATTGTGGGGGGACCCGTTCAGATCGACGGTCGCGAGTCATGTATGGACTCCGCCATCGTCCTTCAGATGAGAACTTTGATGCTTGATTTCTTGGCTTGGCTCCAACCTTAGAATTTTAGAGGATAAGGACCAAGGTAAGGTCCTATATCCAGTAAAAAGCTGAGTAGACGGGCTGAAAAGCCGCATCTAGCCATGTTGGATAGAAGGAGAGGTGGCCTTGGGGGGGGGGGGGGTGGCCCCCCCAAGGGGCTTTGATCACCTTGTAGTGCTTGTTGCAGCAGAGTTTTCTTCAATAGAGGAGAGTTTGTTGCAGAGGTTCTGGATTTTTCTTGGATTTTTCGGAGAGTTTTTGGATAATTTTTCCCTTGGCCCCCTTTTCCTTGGAATGGCCTCCTATTTATAGGCATTTGGTAGCCATTTAGGAGAGTTTATGAGCATTTATGGTATTAATGTTCATGATGGGAGGAGTTACAAGTTTTTAATTTCTTGATTTGGTAACTCCTTTTTCCTTGAATTTGATTGGCCGGTGGAGGATAATGGGCATTTAGTTGCCTTTAATCTCCATAATGAGGGGAGTTTCATGGTTTTAATGCCATGAATACTTGGATTTGTAACTCCCATTTGCTTGCTTTTGATTGGGCCGTCCAAGATAATGAGTTAATGACTGTAATAAGTTGCCATAAACAAGTCAATTAACAGCATTAAATGGTCTCCCGGTCGCTTGAAGAGTCACGGGCTGCGCCGCGTCCTTTGGAATTCTTTTGGCGATGATCATCGATGGATCTTCATGTTGATCGACATCGGATGATCATGCAATTTCAGACTTTGATTAATATCAACAAGCCGGCGACATCTGTCCAGTCGATTTCTCGATCGGTCGGGCAGAAAGTGCATTTTCTTGATCGGTCGGTTGACAATTTTGAGGTGTCGGATGATGGTTCCATGATTCCGGCGGCGGATCCACGATGTCAACGAAGATCGACGGATTTCATGCTAAAAAAATCAGAATTTGGAAAAATCACAGGGTCCAATCAACTCGGGACGCGAAAGATACCCGAAAAATGGGGATTTTGGGCGAGGTCCGGCGGCCCGGACCTCCATGGTCGCCGGCGACCAAGGGGCCGGCGACCATGGGGTTTGTGCCCCATGGTCGGCCGCCTTCCGGTCGCCTTTTCTTCTTCGTTTTTCGTCGTTTTTCGCTTCTGTTTTGTCCTGCATTTTTCTTGGAATTTCCTCTCATTTATTGGCTGAATTTCCCTCAAGAAAACCTGAAGGGAAGCCGTGCAAATCGGATTTCAAAGTTTCCCATTTTCTGAAAAGCCGAAGACTTTGCTGTGGAGAACTCCCGATTTTTTGTCAAGCGTCGAAACTAGGTCAAACGATGTCGGAATGACCTAAAATTCGACGTGTAGCTTCTTGAGCAGTAGACGAGACCAACCATAGGCTTTTGTTCAGGTTCTGAAGCCGCTTGGGGTCCCGCAAACGCTTGACTTTGATTTCACCATGAGGGAAATGCTGAGCTTTGACTTCTGGTCAAACGATGTCCGATTGACCTGAAATTCGACGGGGAGCCTATTGGAGTCATTTTGAGATGATCCACAAGCTCCGAATTGGGTGCCATGGTCCCGGGGTGCTCCGCCGCTGGTAGGCTTGATTTTGTTTCCGAGCATCGAAACTGGGTCAAACGTCATCGGAATGTCCTGAAATTTGATGTGCAGCCCTTTGGAGGTATGTAGAAGCCGCCCATGTGCTCTGTTTGATGAGTGACGACCTCGGTAATTCTCGCTACCTAAGGGCTTGATTCTACTGCTCGAGAGTTGATGGAGGGTCAAACGGTGTCGGTTTGACTTGAAACTTGACATGTAGCCTTTCGGAGGTATTTTGAGACCATCCGTAGGCTCTGATCGAAGATTTGGGGTCTTCGACACTGTCGCCGCCGGGAGCTGCTGCTTAGCTGTTGGAGAAGTGAAGCTAGGCCAAATGATGTCGGAATGGCCCGAAACTTCATGTGTACCTCTCTTTTGGCTGTTTTGAATGACCTTGCAGTTTTTGTTTGATTCTGACAAGATCTGATGCTTGAAGTGGCGCCTGCCTATTTGGGGTAGGATGCGGCTCCATGTAGCTTTTGGTGTGAAGAGGCAAAGTGACATTTTTTGTGTCAACAAATGCCCCCTCGAGGTACAGCGACGATGGCTTTTGCAGTCGATGTGCCTCGAAGAGAATCTTGAAGGAGAGCTTCTGACTTGACCAAGAGTCTTTGAGCATTTTTTTTTATAGAGTAGCCTTTTGAGCTTCCAGGGGATTTTATGGTAGTGGGAGGGATCACGTGCCATTTCAAGGCAAAGTTTTGAGAATTGACATTTGGGATTTGGATTTTGGGTTTTGGATTTTTTGGGTTTTGGATTTTCCATTTTGACCTTGTGAACCTAAAGGCTTTATGTGGCGCATCAGGCGGTCAAGTAGGAATTTTTTTTTTTGTTTTTGACCTTGTGACCTAACAAGCTGTATGTGGCAGGTTAGGGGGTCGGGTTTTTGGTTTTTTGATTTTGGCCTTGTGACCTAACAAGCTATATGTGACAAGTTAGGGGACCGAAAGTGGGTTTTTGGTTGGCCTTCTGACCTAACAAGCTGTATGTGGCAAGTTAGGGGACCATGGTTTGGTTTTTTGGTTACTCTTTGGGACAATTTTTTTGAGTCCAATGGAGTGGTTTTGGATTTTGGAAGATGTCAATTTCAAGGTTTTGGCTTAATTTGGTTCATGAGGTGGGATGGTTTGGATTTTGGAAGCTCATGAGGCTTGGAATTTTTGTATGGCCCAATCAACTCAAAAGAGGCATGGAACCTTTTTTTTTTTTTTTTTTTTTTTTTTGCTCTTGGTAAGAGGAATTTTGACTAAAAGCCACTTTTAATGCCTAGGTAGTCAAACCTGACTCATATGGGCTAACCCATGGGACCTTAAGCTTTGAAAGATGGCTTAGATCTCACATGGTGTCGTTTTTGTAGAGAATATCTAAAAATATCTCCTTTGGGTGGAGAATATCTAAAAATATCCTTACTTTGAGAGATTTTCTCAAGTTTCTTTGATTTTGGGAGAGATTCTCTCAAAATATCTTTCTTTGGGAGAGAATATCTATCATTCCTTTTCTTTTTGGAGAGAATTTCTCAAGGAATCTTTGTTTTGGGAGAGAATATCCCAAGTTTCCTTTTCTTTTGGGAAGGTTGCCAATTTTTAGCACTTACCTCCTTACTTTTCTCCTCTTTCCTCTTTTGGTTTGCTCTCTTCTATAAAAGCAAGGGAGGTGGGATCTCTTGCTCCTATTGCTTTCTTTTTGCAAAAGTCTTCAAGAGAGCTCCAAGACCTTCTTTTCTTCAAAGATCTTCAAGCTTTTCTTCTTCTTCCTCCATGGCTTCAAGTAAGTTTTTTTTTTTTTCAAGAAATTGCATGTAGGAGTAGAAAGAAAGTTTCTTTTCTTTTTTTCTTTTTTTTTTTCTTCTTTCCTTTCTTTCTTTTTTTTTTCTTTTGCTCACGGTTTTTTTTTTTTACCGTGTACTGTTTTTTTTTTCTCTCTCTCTTTTTTTGCACGTTTTCTTTCTTCTTCTTTTTTTGCTGCTGTACGGCCATGCCTGTACGGCTTGGACCGTATAGCCACGTGGCTTGTGGGCCATGGG
Organism: Cinnamomum chago; assembly: GCA_038049695.1. Classification (NCBI taxonomy): domain Eukaryota; kingdom Viridiplantae; phylum Streptophyta; class Magnoliopsida; order Laurales; family Lauraceae; genus Cinnamomum; species Cinnamomum chago. The sequence continues at coordinate 56,025,048 of CP142451.1, forward strand.
CTGCGGGCCAGCCTAGAAATTTTTTTTTTTAATGAGGTTTTCTCTCTCTTTCTTTTTTTTTTTTTGCTCACCATGATAATGAGGTTTATGCAATCCAAGATGTTTATGCACATACTTTTTTTTTATTTTTTTTATTTTTATGCATCAAGATAGAAAGTTAGAGTCTCTAGGTTAAGCCAACATGAATTTTGACTTAGACAAAGTTTGATTGGTTTTGACCAAGTTGGGTTGGAATTGGTCAAACTTTTTGTCAAAGTTTTTCCTAGCGTCTAATGCATGATGATGCACACCTGAAAATCTTTTGCAAGTCTTGGGATTTGAAGCTCGCAGCAATGTTGAGCTCTTTCCTAGTCTTGCGGCATTTTGAGGAGCTTTGCAAGTTCTGGAATTTGAAGCTCGTAGCAATGTTGAGCTCTTTTCCGATCTTGCCGAGATTTGAGAAGACTAACTTGATCTCGCGGCAATGTTTGAGTTCAAGCTTTCTTTGAGAATCCTTCGTTGATTATGAGCTCGTGGTGATGTTGAACTCATCTTCAGGCTTCCAATCTTTTTTCGGGGTGTTTCCCTTTTCTTCGGAATTGCCCCGGAGCCATGCCAAAATTTCGCTAGGATTTTTTTTAGCAAAATTCTGTCATTTTGGTGATTGATTTTCTTTCTTTTTCTTCCATTGCAGGTAGTTCCTCCAGAACGAACAAGGGTAAGGAGCCCGTTACCGATGCACCTCGTCGATCTGCCAGATCTTCCAATGCGGCCGTACAGCAGGCCTGGGAGAAGGTCCAGTATGTGGAGAGAAACTTGGAAGAGTGTGACTCGCTCAACCGAGATGAGATGAGACAGCGACTGATCGCTCTCAAGGATGAGGAGTTTTACAAGATTATGGCAAGCAATCGTCCTTGGGTCATGGACAATCAGAGCGTTGTGCCCAAGCCTACCTTTTTCTTTGGTGATGCAGCCCCTGATGACTCGTCATACCAAAGGAGATGCTTTCAGTTCTCTTACACAGCTGATGGTAAGGAGAGAACCATTTCTACCCGATCGACTTTTGATCATACTATTTCGATCATGAGTCTTTCTCCCACATGCTCTAAGAGAGAAGATCCTCCAAGCGGGGTGAATAGGACCAATGTGGTCAAGACCGGGGTTTTTGTTGGCGGTCCTTCTGGTTATGCAGAGAAGTTGCCTGTCCGTCTGGAGATGTTGATGCCGGCCAGCGGCTACCAAGGACCTGATCATCCATCGGTTGATTTGAGACCGGTGGGCCTTGGCATTTTCAGGGGTGATGACAACAATTGGGTGAAGCCTTTTCGACTTCCTGGTCGTTTCAGTGTTGACTCGAGCTGGGAGTCGTGGACTGATCACATCCTACAGATTGGTGGTGCCATTCTGAAGGAGGCCGAGATTTTTTATGCCGTTCGCGCTTTTAGGCAAACCGTGATTTTCTCCGATGAGGCTTTTATGGCCATGCTGGAGTCCTTCCTTCCACAAACCAACACCTTCATTGTTACGAATGGTGAGATTGGTTTTTCTTTGAAGGAGCTGAGTGCCATTGCCGGGCTGCCCATCCTCGGCAAACTCTATGAGGAATTTATGCCGATCGACAGCGTCCTTGAGGAGCAGTCTGAGGAGTTCAGGCTTTTGTACTTTCAGCTCGTCGCTGTGAGAACCCGACCCCTAATCTCTTGGATTAGTGTTGTTTTATTTGTGGATTAGTTTCTTTTAGAGGGATTAGTATTTGTTGGGTTGAGTTTGTGAGCTATAATGGTTTTTCTTCTAGTTTTGGGCTTTTGAGTGCTTTGGTAGCTTGTGGGGCCCTTGGGGGTTCCCTTTTCGGCTTTGCATTTACTTGTGAGATTTTCCCGATTTGTTTCGTATTGTGTTTTTGTCCCGTTGCATTTATCTTGAGGAATCTTACAACTTTCGTGTTGATCCCGTATCCATTTGAGAACCCGAAACCCGATTTCTTGGCCTTGAGGGCAAAACAGTCATTTCACACCAAATCTGTACCCAAATCTCGATATTCTCAAAATTCGTGAAACATATACTTTTTGGAAACTAGATATTTCGACGATCATTTCTTCCTTCTTCGTCGAATCCATCCGAGGTCCCAAATTAGATGATTTTAGCCACCCAAGTTCTTTAAGTTGTGGGACCCAAACCTCACTTGCTTATAAGAGGAACCCATCTCCTTCATTCATTTCATTCACCATTGTTCCAGCTGAACCTAGGGTTTTCCCTTGTGTTTCTCTTCTTCTTCTCCAAGCCACACCAAGAGTTCATCAATCAAGAAATGGAGATCACCAACCTCTTCCTCATCTTGCAAGCTTCATCTTGATACCATTTTTGGAGAAATCCATCAACATTGAGATCTTCTTGGATCTAGTTCTCTTCATTTGAAAGTCATCCAAGTGAGTGATTCTTCCCATCTTCTAGATTTGTGTTGATATAGCCTTAGAGAAGCTCCACCTTGATTATTGAAAGGTTTCATTGTCATTTCATTGTTTAACCCATTTTAGGGTTTGTTTTGGGGGTTTTTGTAGAGATTGTGGATCTTGAGCTTGAGAGGTGATTAGGAGCTTGATTTGCTTGATTAGAGTCAAAGGCAAGTGGATGAATGGATTTTTTTGATTATTAACATGTTTTGTGAGAAAAATCTCGTTTCATTAAGGGTTTTGGTGATTTTAGTAGATGTCTTTACTATGATTAATATTGATTTCGAAATGTGCTTATTGATGAGTTATTTCCCTCTTGTTCATGGAAAAATGTATGCATCATATTGTCAAGGTTTCAAATGGTTTCACATGAATGAGTTTTCTCCACCTCGAGATTTGTTGTGAATGGAAAGAATGGAAAAGGAGAAACTTGAAATGAGGAGCTCTTTAGCTCATTTTAATGTCTTGGAAACATGTATTTAAACCATCTTGTTTATCGTTCTATGTGATTGTGTAAGTGTTGGAAAGGAAAGGAAAAAGAGGAGGAAAAATCAGTGTCCCGGACCTGCTGCACGCCCAGGTCCGATCGATCGGACCTACAGGCCGATCGATCGGACCTGGCCTGTCTTTAACTGTAAGGCCTTTTGAGCCGATCGATCGGACTCTGTGTATAACTGGTCCAGTGAAATTTGATATTGTTTTTTTTTTGGAAACCTTTGGGCTTTCTATGAGTCCTAGGGGTATATACCTTAGTGTTGAGACCAATTGTACCCTAATCTAAGGTCTCTAAGACTAGGGAACTAAAAGAAAAGAATGGTGATGATCTAGGCACTAATTCTCGGTTTTAGGTGGGACCTTGGCTACCCTTTTTGGACTGTTGGACCATGTGTGAGAATGTCTTGAGCCGACACGCCTCACGGTTGGTTCGGTGGCATCGAAGTTGAATCCATTTCAATCTTGAACGGGATGGAACGACGCGATATCTTTTTTATATCTAAACACAAGTCTTTCCCTTGGTTATCGCGGATTCTATTCCTTTCGGTGACTGAATCGGTTGCTCGATGTTTCCGGATTAATGTCATGCCTAGGATGGACCGTTTATAATCTTGATTTTTGCTATTGTAACATCTAGTACTACCCATAAGCTCATTCTAAGTTGTGAAAATAGTAAAAGTACATAAGGAGCCAGGAATGTCTTCAAACTCAAGGAGTACCAAGGAATTATTATAATCGACATACGGGACCCCTATTCACTTAAATAGATCTTGAAATCAATATTCTTCCCGAAATGGTATAGTGCATTATATTTCCTCATTTCCCGAGATTTGCATCACATGACTTGTTTTCCGAAAGCATTGAAGTTACACTAGTAACAGTTATTTGTCCCGAAATGTATTGCCCGATATGAAGTGACAGTGTGCCCTTGAGCACCCCCGTTTTACCCGTTTATTTATTGTACTTGATTTACTTGCATATGTCCCGATTTGTTATTTGACCTATGAGTCGGCATCACTAAGCTTGGATACCTTGTCGGTTTGATCCACCGACTTGGAAATCCCTCTCCCGTCCCGCCTGCTGCAGTTTGGATCCCGATACCCGGTTATTGCCGTGGTCCCGTCCCGATACCCGGTTCGCTACCGTGGTCCCGTTCCCGTATATTTATATTGTATATATGATTTGCGTTGAGTCTCCTCACCTTGTGTGACTGAGACCAACGTCCCGTTATACTCTTGTCACTTCGGTGATAGAGGACTTAGCTTCTTGTAATTGCCATCTTGCCAGTTCCCGATTCCTTGGATACCCGACATGTTTTATATTGCTTACTTGCTTTCCGATAAATGATTCGTTTCTTTTATGAAAGTTGTTATTTAAACAAGTGTTAATATTCTCCAATGTAAATTCAGTTATTATTATATTGTCTTCTGTTCTTTGTACCCGTACATGTTTTAAATGAATGCCGGTTGGGCGAATACCCATGCTTTTATATATGTTTCACACGATCGATGGTTTTACTAGATTTATGTGATTTCACATGTTTTAAATGAATACCCGAATTGTTAAATATCCGTGCTTCGTTTTAAATGACATTTGGCTTGTGAGGTTCCTATGTTTAAACCTGTTTTAAACGATTACCCGATTGTTAAATATCCATGCTTTGAAATATGTTTCAAATGACACTTGCTTGCCAGATCCCTACGTTTATACCTGTTTTAAACGATATCCGGTTTGTTAAATATCCATGCGTTGAAATATGTTTAAATGAACACTAGTTTTGTCAGATTTCTTTGGTTACACCTATTTAAATGAACACCCGATTTGTTAAATATTCGTATTTCTACATAGGTTTCAAATGGACATTGGTTTTGCTAGACTGCTATGAATACCTGGTTTGTTGTATACTTATGTTTTTACTTAGGTTTCAAATGAACGTTGTTTTGCCATACCGCTATATTTATACATGTTGTAGACGAACACCCGATTGTCAAATATCTATGATTATAGATGATGTAAACGAAAACATGTTTTATTAGATATTCATGTTTTACCCGTGCTTGAAATGAATACAGGTTTTCCCCGAGATTCCCAACTTTTGCACCCGTTTAATTATATGCACCATTTGATCAAGTATCATGATTTATCTTATTTTTTATTCTTCAGTATATTTGTTATCTTTTCATCCACCTGCCAGACCGTCGTGTCTGACCCACTACTTTTGGTACTCAGGTTCAGATTTCTTCGCCCCTGGTTGAGTGTTTTTGTTGGCTGTGGAGCCATGCCTTGCAGGTTGTTTTGTCGACTATGTCATGTAGACATTGAGCTTGACTTCGGAGCTACGTCACATTTGGGTAGTAGTTTATAGCTTTTTGTTGTATGGCTTTTATTAGCCTTTTTCTTGGGATTCTTAATTAATGTACATTGATAATTGTAACTTGAACATATTTGGGAATGTAATATCCTGTTACTGTCAACTCTGTAATTTATTGTGATGGTTACTCCAGTCTGATATGATTCTTGATATAATAGCTATGTGCTAAAGGTTGAGTGCGACGCGGAATCCGATGGCTACGGACTTCGGGTCGCAATGCCACAAATGCTTCCGCAAAATATTCAGAATCTGTTGTCTTCACACACGCGGATCCTGGGAGAAGTAAAATACATTTATGCTTTAATCCCATTCCCGCCCCCGAGGTTTCGGTTCGGGGGAGTGACAGTCGCCTTCTACGATTTTTTGAAGGAGAAGGAGGGCTCGAAAGTCCGGTGCAGCAGTTGGAAGAATTTTGGCTCTTTATCTCCCAACTTCTTTGGCAGTGGAGAATCTTCTGAGAAGAATCTGGCTTCGAAGAAGATCTCCGTTATGCGAGAAAATCTGAAGGAATTCTTCGCAAGCACAAACGCCATTTGTTCCGACATCGCGCTGCGAAGAGATCTCGCTATGTACCTCACTTACTGGCTAGGTGAGGCTGTCTTTGCTGGAGGAGATGGGACGCACATCAGGCCGCATTGTATTTTTTCGGCTTGTCAGATGGCGTTTGGAGAGCAGCTAGCTTTGGTGCCGGCTCTTTACTCCTATTTATGTACTGAACTTCAGGCTGCTGCTTTCTTGGTCCGGCTTGGGCTCCCCATGAATAGAGTATTTTCAGCCCATATTTTATATTCGTGGTATGTGTACCACTGTCCTGGCTTTCACCGTTTAGGCGCCGCACAGGATGATGACCCTTTCATAATTCGGTTGGCTAGGGGAAAAGCCGTTTCCGATTCACTTTTGTCTGCCCGCTTGAGAATCCGACGATTCAGGGATGTCGAGATTGGGCAATCTTCAGTGAAGCTTTCTCCGGATTTGCGGAAGGAGGCTTTTGATTTTGGTGTCTCCCGTGATTCCACCAGGGCAGGATCGGGAAGACACTATTCTTTCACCAACGCAGAAAAGAGGTGGCTTTTAAACATACGTGTTGGCACGATGGTGTACCGCAGACCTCTTTTTGTTGACATCCAGCCGTATGTCCCTTCGCGTTTTGCGTTGCAGTTAGGCTTCTCTCAAGGCGTTGTTGGAGCGCCTTCGAGCATGGTGAAGCGTTTTGGAGGTTTGCAGGACGGGAGAAATGCATGGGCTTTCTATAGTGCGGAGGACACTACTGCCATGATTTCCTATCCTGAGTTGCCCACTTTCCAGACTGCTGGCTTCAGGAAGTGGTTCGTGGAGAGCTTTGCTGTGTACCGAGGGCTTTCCAAGAAGGAGTTGAATGTCAAGCAATCTCCTGGGAAGGGTCTTGGTAGATCAGATGGCGTCCGTCGAGAGGAAGTTTTGTTCTTCCTTTTTGGAGAGAAGCATAGGATAGGCTTTCTCGAGGAACATGATGTCATCAGATCCGGAGCCGTACAAGAGATACCTGTTGAGGTCTTGAGACAGCTCGAGGAGGAGGAAGCCGAGATCGACCCTTGGATGCAAGCGGAGCAAATGAAGGCTTCCATAGGGTCCACTGGTAGGAGCGGGCCGTCTGGTGAGGAGCCAAATGGAAGTCCTGACTTTGACAGTGAGGCAGGTACTTCAAGTAAACCGGCTCGTAGAAAAAAGAGGAGGAGAGGACAGCGTCGCACTGAGAGACGCCACGAAGACTCTCCTGATCTGGAACTCCCTCCTACCATTGCTGAGGAGGTATCAGGAGATGCTGATGAGCCTCCAGAGAAGAGGAGTCGTGAAGAAGAGACCGCCAATGATGGTATGATTCTCCTTCTTTTCCATTTCCGCTTCCTTTTTTTTTATAAGAGATTTTTTTTGACCTGATGTTTCCTTTCTTTTGTAGAAGATGAAAACTTGGTGATGCCCGAGGTTCCTGTCGATGAATGGGTGATGGATCCAGTTGTGGCATCTGAAGAAGAGTTGAGGGACTCTGGGGAGGACCCAGAATTTCCACCTGGTATGAGGATGATTTTTTTTTGTCAGCTGACTTGCCAGAGGATTCATACTTCGAGATATGGCTTTCGACGATGCCTCGGATGAGCAGATGGAGGCAGAAAGTACTCCACCAGTTATGGAAAAAGGTATTTCATAGTGATAATCTTGACATTGATTTTTTTTTTTGACAAGATCATATTTATACCTTTTCTTGTGTTTTTACCAGCAGGTTGTGAAGCAACAGGAGAAGTTCCTTCGTCTTCCTCAGGGCCAGAGCAGGAGATGCCAGCAGCCGATCCAGAAGTAGGGGCTTCTTCTACCAGTCCCGTCATGGCGGAGGCGGGACTTTGTGGTGATATTGCTTTTTCAGTGGCTCCGATTGGAAAGAGCCTTTTGATTTCTTCTCCACCACGACCTGACATGGGCAGTCAGCCAACAGATCGTGGTGAATCTTCATCTGGGCCATCCCTCCAATATGCAAAGAAGGTGTTGAAGAGTGTATTGAGCTCATGGGTTGAAACTCTCTCTTCTGGCCATTTGGAAGCTGGTTTTGGCATGGTCAAGCATGTACAGGACATCCTTGCTGACAGTGCAGAGGTCGGTCTGGACGTTGCAAGTGCCAAGGCCTTTGTTGATGAAGTCATTGCTTTGGGTGACAAATGGACTGAGACCAAGAATTTCCCAAGCGGTGACTTCTTTAATGAGATGTTTTTGCAGCCATCCGGTAAGATCAAATCTGAAATGGATGAGATCTCACAGGCTCAGAAGCAATTCGTTCGGGAGAGGAACGTTACCGAGTTGGCTATCATCGAGCTAACACAGGACCTGCACTGTCTTGATAGGGAGGTCACAGAAGCTAGGCAGCGCCTTGAGCAATTGTAAGAACAAAGTGCTGCCAAATGGACTGCCATTGTAGAAGCCCGTGCTAAAGAGGGAACTCTGATTCGCCAGGTTGAAGAAGCCAGTAGCAGCCTCCAGAGAAAGACTCAGGAGTATGAGCAGTGGCAAATTCTCTTGGAAGAGCTTCCTCGTGCCGAAGATGGGTCGCGGCGTTCTGCCGCGTTTTATGGCAAGATCTTGAAGAAGCGCGGCCTGGAAGCTTTAGAGGCTAAGGCCAAGAGTCTACTTGAGGAGCTGGATCTTTGGTTGAAGACCATGCAAGACTGAGCTCTTGATTTATAACAAACTCTTTTCTTATTTTCTCTCTTCTTCTTTTTTGGTACCTCTATGTAAAACATTTTTGGTACTCTATGTATCTTTTACTTAAATTCTTTTTGGTGAAAATAAGCAAAGGTTGGGTGAGAATGTTTATTTGAGAATTTTGATCAAAAGGTTGTCATTTTGTGAAAATCTTTTGTCAAAAGGGTTGTTTTGGCATGAAAGCCAGATTTTGCGGCAAAAGCCAGGGTTTTTTTTTTTTTTTTTGTGTGTGGTTTGAAAGCCGAATTTCGAGATGGCATGAAAGCCGAAATTTGGGTTTATGGCATGAGAGCCAAAATTTTGGATGGCGTGGAAGCCGAAATTTTGAGGTGGCATGAAAGCCGATTTTGGTGGCGTGAAAGCCAAATTTTGGGATGGCATGAGAGCCAAATTTTTTTTGAGATGGCATGAAAGCCGAATTTTGAGATGGCATGAAAGCCGATTTTTTTGGGTTTATGGCATGAGAGCCAAAATTTTGGATGCCGTGGAAGCCGAAATTTTGAGGTGGCATGAAAGCCGATTTTGGTGGCGTGAAAGCCAAATTTTGGGATGGCATGAGAGCCAAAAAAAATTTGGATGGCATGAAAGCCGAATTTTGAGGTGGCATGAAAGCCGATTTTTTTGGGGTGGCATGACAGCCGGTTTTCGTGGCGTAAAAGCCGATTTTTTTTTTAAAATGGCATGAAAGCCGAGTTTGAGATGGCATGGGAGCCAAAGATTTTTTGTGGCATGAGAGCCAAGATTTGGTTTGTGGCATGAGAGCTGGTTTTGTTTTTGGTGTAAGAACCAGATTTTGTTTTTGGCATGAAAGCCGAAATTTCTTTTTGGCATGGAAGCCAGATTTTTTGTTTTTGGCATGAAAGCCAGATATTTTTTTTTAAAACCAAGTTTTGTTTTGTTGGCATGGAAGCCGAATTTTGATTTTTGGCATGAAAGCCGAATTTTTGATTTTTTGGCGTGAAAGCCGAATTTTTGGCATGGAAGCCGGGTTTTTTGGCGTGAAAGCCAGGTTTTTGGTTTTCAAAAATGCAAGTATCGACTAAAAGTCGCCTCCCTGCTGAATGGTATTGCAAGTATCGATGGAATGTCGCCTCCTTGCTCATTCGGTTGCGAGTATCGATGGAATGTCGCCTCCCCGCAGATTTGGGTGCAAGTATCGACTAAGCGTCGCTTCCCTGCTTTTTTTTCTTCAAAAATTTTGTTTTGTGGGTATCGATGGAATGTCGCTTCCCCACGATTTTTGAATTTTGAGGTGTTTTCGAACCTTTGTTTTGTTTTTTGTTTGTTTTGAAATTAGGGTTGTGGATATCAACTGGAACGTTGCGTCTCCACGATTTTTGAAATTTTGGGGTTTTGGAAGTATCGAATGGGTGTCGCATCCTTCCGATTTTGGGTTTTGCAAGTATCGACTGAACGTCGCTTCCCTGCGGTTTTTTGAAAAACCATTTTCTGTTTAAAGACATGAGGGTCCTAAATTTTGACTCAAACCATTTTGGTGGTAAAAGCCGGGGTGGACTAGGGCTGAAATCCCTAGGTCCTGATTTTGTTTCAAACCATGAATTTTGGGTTCAAGGATCGAAAATTTTGGTCAAGTTTGGGAAGAGGCTCCTAAACTTGGATTTTTGGATTTGCTTTTTTTTTTAACAATGAAACGATGAAAGAAACATTGTTTTGAGGGGTTTTTTTTTTTTTAGAAATTTCAACAAGAGGATGAAAATTCCAAAAGGAGTGGGTTTGACGAGCAGATACCTAGGAATAGGCTTTGGCCGTGTAGACATTGCTCTGACCCGGTGGGGAAAGCCTTCAAGGGTAGTACCGCTTCAAGAACTTTCCATTGATGGGCAGCATACACCTGTCACCCTCCATATTTAGAAGAGCGTATGCGCCGTTGGAGAAGATTTTGTCGATGACGAAAGGTCCCTCCCATTTTGGTTCAAATTTGCCTTTGGATTTGTGAGCAAAAACCATAGGTCTTCTTACTGTAAGAACCAAGTCTCCCTTTTTGTAGGCGCGTTGCCTGACCTTCTTGTCAAAAGATCCTGCCATGCGTGCTTGGTAGAGTTCAATGTTTTGTAGAGCTTCGAGCCGTCTCTCATCGAGATTATCCAGCTCTTGAAGTCTCAATTTGACATTGCTTTCTTGCGTCATGTCATTTTGTAGAGATACCCTTAAGGAAGGAATTTGAACTTCCAAAGGGTCAACAGCTTCGCATCCATAGACCAAGGAGAATGGTGTGCTATGGGTTGGTTCTCGAACGGTGGTTCGATAGGCCCACAAAGCTTCAGGCAGTTTGTCGCCCCAATCTCTTTTGTGACTAGAGACCATTTTCTTGAGGATTTTGCAGAGCATCTTGTTGAAGGCCTCTGCTAGTCCATTCGCTGCCGGATTGTACGGAGTTGAAGGACAACTTTGGATTTTGTATTTGTCGCAGAACCTGTAGAATCTGTGATCCCGGAATTGCGGTCCGTTATCATGGACGAATCTTTTAGGTCTGCCGAAGCGACAAATGATGTTGGTGCACAAGAACTGAAGGACTGATGAGGTCTTCATTTCACTAAGCGCGAATGCTTCTGACCACTTGGAGAAATAATCCGTAGCGGCGAAGATGAAGCGATGACCTTTGCTCGATGGAGGGGAGATAGGACCTATGATGTCCATACCCCAGGCTTCAAAAGGCCATGAGATCGCTGTAGGATGCAGCCATTCTGGAGGCATGTGGACATAGTCTCCATGAATTTGACATTGTTGGCAGCGCTTAGCAAATTGCATTGCATCAGCCACCATGGTAGGCCAATAATAACCTAACCTTTTTATCTGATCGTAGAGCTTAGGGCCAGCCTGATGAGCTCCACAAAGACCAGCATGTACTTCTTTGAGTGTTTCTTCAGTTTCTTGTTGTGACAAGCAGCGTAGAAGTACTCCGTTGTAAGATTTTCTATACAGCATTTTTGAAGGAATATCCAAATGAAAGTTCGGGGCTCGTCTTTGGATGCTTACCCGTTCTTTTGGATCTTTAGGTAGGATTCCGAACATTATGTAATCAATGAACGGATCCCTCCAGTCGCCGATCAGAGGTTTAAGGACGGAGATCCGACTTCCAACCACTTGGTGGCATTCAGCAACTGCTTGATGTGTGTTGAGAGGAGGGAGAATCCTTTTTTGACACACTGTAACTTGCATGTTTTCCCCTTCTTGGATTGTCATAGACGCAGCAAGTCCAGCCAGGGCATCTGCACGAATGTTTTCACCTCTGAGGATGTGGGTGATGTGACAGATGTCGAACTTTTGTCGAAGCGATTGTGCCTTGTTGTAGTAAGGCAACAGGTCGGGCTTCCTGACTTCAAATTTCTGATTCATCTGGTTGACGATCAGTTGAGAGTCTTCAAAAGCTTCCAGCATAGTGATGCCGGATTCGAGGGCGACTTCCAATCCTATGATCAGGGCTTGGTACTCAGCTGCATTGTTTGAACATGGTTCCAGTAGCGAGAATGCATGCGGAATCATGTATTTATCGGGACTAACAAAGAGAATGCCAATTCCCGATATTTGATTTCCCTTTTCATTTGTCCTGGTTGCGCCATCGAAGTACATGTGCCAGGAAGCATTTGATAAGGAAGTCTCCACACTGTAGACCGGTTCGTCTGGGAGGTCATCCCTGAGTGGAGAATCTTTAGGCAATGGATGCTCCGCGAGGAAGTCTGCTAGAGCTTGGCCTTTGATTGTTTTTTGTGGTACATACCTAATGTCAAATTGTGACAGGAGGATGGACCATTTTGCTAGTCGGGTATTGAGAGAACCTGCTTTTGTGACAAGGACCTTTAGGAGGTTGATCCTCGAAATCAGGTACACTGTGTTGGCTAGCAGGTAGTGACGCAGTTTTTGTATGGCGAACATCACTGCCAAGCATTCTTTTTCGACTGGAGAGTAGCGATGCTCTGCACCTACCAACATGCGGCTAAGGTAATATAGAGCAGCTTCTTTTCCCTCGTCATTCTTTTGTGCGAGTAGAGCGCCTAAAGAACAGTCAAGGGCTCTTGTGTACAAGAGGAATGGTTTTCCAGTTGTGGGGGCAGCCAACACTGGAGGTTTAGTCAGGTATGACTTGATGTCCTGGAACGCGGCTTCACATTCAGCATCCCAGACAAATTCGACACCTTGCTTCATTAACCGAGAGAATGGACGGCACTTCCCTGATAGGTTGGAGATGAACCGTCGAATGTATGACAATCTTCCTTGGAGCCCTTTTAATTGTCTTAGGGTTCTTGGAGATGGCATTTCTAGGATAGCCTTGACTTTGGTGGGGTCAAGCTCTATGCCAGCTTTCCGTACTATGAATCCGAGAAACTTACCCGATGAAACACCGAAGAAGCATTTGAGGGGATTCATTCGCAGTTTGTGTTTGCGAAGTCGGAGGAAGACTTCTCGAAGATCTTTGAGATGGTCTTCTTTTCTTTTGCTTTTGACGGCGAGGTCATCGACATAACATTCGACCGTCTTATGCTGCATATCTTGGAATATCTTCATCATAGCCCTCTGATATGTAGCGCCGGCATTCTTCAGACCGAATGGCATGACAGTGTAGCAATACACGCCAAACGGGGTCCGAAATGCTGTGTGTTTTTCATCTTCAGGATGCATCTTTATCTGATTGTAGCCAGAGAAGCCATCCATGAATGTCATTCGCTCGAACCCACAGGTGTTGTCGATCATCACCTCCGGTATAGGGAGCGGGAATTCATCTTTTGGGCATGCATTGTTCAGGTCTCTATAATCAATGCAGATCCTGATTTGCCCATTTTTCTTTGTCACGGGGACGATGTTGGCCAACCATTCAGGATGTTGTTCCTCACGGATGAAGCCAACGCTTTTGAGTTTTTAAGCTTCTTGTTCAATTTTGTCCATCACGTCAGGACGGAACCTTCTTTGGCCTTGTTTGACAGGCTTGATATCTTTTTGAAGATTGAGTTTGTGGACTGCTATTTTGGGGTCTAAGCCAGGCATCTCAGCGTAAGACCATGCAAAACAATCAACGAACTTATGAAGAAACGCGATATACTCGGGTAACTCATCATCCTTTATATTCTTGCTTATGAATACAGGACGTGGGTCATCAGGTGTTCCCAAGTCTATCTTTTGAACAGAATCTTCAGTTGGAAGGTTTGAAGGTGGTTCCTCCACAATATTTTCGGAGGCTTCCAGCCCAACAAAGCCTTCTGGAGTTCCAAAGGTATCTACAGACCACGGCTCTGCTTTTGTCCATGGGTCTTCTTGATTGGTACTTTTCTCAAGATTTGCTATGAGATGGTCTCAATCACCTGTTGAAACTAGGTCGAAGTAGGGCACTTCTTTTGGAGATGATGGTTCTTCTGGGCTAGAAAATCGTGTATCCGTATCATCGGTCAATTCCTCTTCATCATCCGAGAAATCATACCAGTTGGGTGAGCTTCCTAAATCTTCGACGGGTGACTCTTCAAAGAGATATCCGGGGAGATCGATGTCTTCATTAATATGAGATGTTGAGGCTTGGTCGGCAAGACGACTTTGCAGCCTTTGTGTCAACTGTCTCAAGGGAGCGTCAGGATCATACCCCAGCCCATGTGAAGACTTTTCTATGTGGCGGTGGGGTTTCCAACCTTCCAGTCGACTTTTGGTCAGGGTTGGTTCCAATGGCATGATAATACCACGGCCACCTCCCAAACCGATTGGGTTCTGAGCGTCGTAGCCCATTTTCTTCATGATTGCTTTTGCCATTGGACTATACAGGGATAGTTGAGGCATACCTTCATTTTGGAAAGGTTCAAGCGAAGAATTTGATGAAGAAACTCCCGATTTATGGAAGAAGATTGGCTTTTCTTCTGCTGATGTTGCTGGAACAATGAAGGAAGCAGATGCCGGATCTTCTATGTCAACGGTTGTCTCCATCGGAGTGAGAGCGGGCTGGACTTGTTGATCATCAGCTTGGCTTGACGATGTGTCATCTTCTGGCTCTGAGTCCGAATCCGTGTCTTGCAAGATAGACAAGAAGGAGACAGCAAACTTGCCCCCAGCCTTTTGTTTTGTCTTCTTTGCTTTGGTGGTGATCACCAGAGGCTTTGAAGACTTGAGGGAGACCATGAAGGGAGATTGATTATTCTCTTCGGTTTTGATAGAGGGTTTGTTTTCTTCCGGTGATTGCTGAGGAGCCTTGCCTTTGTCTTTCTGGAGATTTTCGGCAAAGGGTGTTGTTTCTTCCTCCCTTTCTTCTTTTTCATCTTTGTACATCTGAGCATCTGCGAAATAGACTTCTTTGCCTTTGAAGGGCTTTTTGTCTGCAAACACTCAATGTATCAAGCCGTCATTGCCAACGAACTTGATGCACTGATGTAAAGTTGAAGGGACAACACCATTCTCGTGTATCCAGGGGCGTCCGAGAAGGATGTTGTAGCATGAAGGGGTCTTTATTGCTTAGACAGTGACCTCGGAGATAAGATCACCGATTTGCAACTTGAACCTGATTTTGCCGATCGGCCTTTGAGCACTGCCATCATATCCAAAGATGGACACAGACGTGTGGCTCAGCTTGCTAGGCGGAATGCCCAGTTCTTCGAGTGCCGAAGTGGAGATGAGGTTGAGTGCAGAACCTGGATCGATCCGGATTCTGCGTACTGGCACCTCTTTGATGTACCCGGTGAAGTACAGGGGTCGGTTGTGCTTTGTCTCGCCTAGTAGGAGGTCTTCCTTGGTGAAGGCGATGGTTACACTTGCTGCTTTTTGAACCGAGAGGCATTCGATGCAGGATCCCTCAGTTTTCTTCTTTTCTCCTTTTGAGGGAGTTTTTGATTTTTTGACCCTATAGTCCATTTCAATTTGTAGGACTTGTGGGGCATGTTTGTCGACATCCGCATCCAGCATTTGTAGTTCTGAAATGAGACTATCACGAGTCTGTGGTGACATTCGTAATAAGTCTAGGATGTGCAGACGTGCAGGTATGTGTTTGAAGTGCTGAATCAAGTCGTACTTGAAAGCCTCCTTGGGGCCTGCATTTTCATTATTCTTGCCACTAGGGGCGTTTACAGCTTGTTTTCCCGAAGGATTTACATAAGAAGCAGAAGGTTGGTTGTAGTTTTTGTGGTAATCCCGGCCAGAACGGGTACCTCTACCAACTTCAAGAGCTTCTGGAGAAGGGTCTTTGTTTGGAAGATCACCCTCGAGATCGAGGGGTTGTTCCTTCTCATTTGCTGAAGATGTCTCTGTGTCAGCATTGCCATCTTCAGTAATTGTGTTGCATGGAGCATTTTCCGGGAGCAAGTCCTGAACAGCATCCAGCAACTTTCCTTCTTTATCGAATATTTTGTCGGTCCAGACATCACCGATGAGATCGGGCATTTGGGACCAATTGACCGGATTTTCTCTGAAGAAGATTTCACCGGCTGGAATTTCTTCAAGGTGATCAGTCGGAAGAGGTTTGAGTTCCGATGTCACTGTTCCAGGAGACGAAGCCTGAGAAGGTGTGGTTCCGAAGGAATTATCATCCTGAGCTATTGCATTGCAAGTAACTTTGACGAAAGATGCCTCCAAGATGAACTGTTGGGAATCAGATTCGTCCTCAGATGTAAGAGGATCATCGATCCAACGACTTTCTTCATTTTCCAGGGTTACCGAAGGAGATTCCTGTAGTTTTTCAGGAACTTCCGGTGCTGGTTTGTGACGAAGCTAGTTGATGCGACCTTGTTCTTGCTCTATAGCAAGGTGCTGCAAGATCCTTGCGTATTCATCGAGATCAGGCATGGGGGCCAAATCTTCTTCTTCGTCTGCTCCTTGTGGTTCAACATGGTTGGGTTCCACTGGAGTATTTTCTTGGACAGCCTATTGGTCTTCTTCATCATCAGACGAGGATCCTTGCGGCTGTAATGGGTTATACCAGATTACTGCCATAAGATGAGATTCAGGGATCCATTCCTCGTCGGAGAGATATTCTCCTGTTTCGAGGGATTCCTCCCACTCATCGATGTCGCTAGCGGTGTCACTGGACTCGTATCCATCCATGGGGAATCTGACCACCGAGTTGCAAGAGTATGATGCCCCCTGCGTAGTTTCATCTTTAAGGTGCGGTGGCATGAAATCACCAAGAGTGAATCTTCTTGCCGCCTTTGAAGTCTTGGGAGGAGACTCTTTTGTTGCCCCCAGTGAAGCGGTAGAGGAGGTCTCTGCCTTTTTAGCGACTTCTTACTTTTTCGGAGCTTTCTCCTGCTGTTTGAGTTTGCGGAGTTGTCTCCTGGCTATCCTTCGCTGTTGAGCGGTTGGCTTTGTTTTGACGACCTCCCAATTTTCATCTTCTAGGAGATCGGGGTGTACCCATATGGGTTGTCCGTCTGATGTTGGATATGGAACCAACTCTTGGGACTTTTGGGTCATCTTTATCACCTTGAAGGAAGTAGTGATCTTCTCTTTTGGTGATTTTTGTTTTTGTCTACACGACACCATGTTGACGGAGGCAAACCCATAGTTCTTGTCGAAGGTGATGACTCCGTTTTTCCACATCTCATTTATCTTCTCTCTCACAACAAAGCATTGATTGAGAGGATGCGAGACCATCTGATGGTATGGACAGTACCAAGGATCGTTTGTTTTGCCAACATCGCCCGGTCTTTTGGGGTCAGGCAAGGTGAGTTTACCGTTTGCGAGAAGTGCCCCAAAAATTTCTTCAACATCTTCATCGAACGGGTATTTCTTCTCTACTCGTTCTTTGAAGGCATCAGTGAGTTTAGGCTTTTTACCTGCAGCTTTGTTTTCAGCTTTCTTTGGCGGCTGAGGAGCTGACTTGGTTTGCACATTGAGAACCTCTTTTTTCTTTAGCTTTGAGGTTGCAATGGTGGTCGGCTCTTTCTTTGATGATTTCTGACTGTTGAGGTCTTTGATCACCGTTTCAGCCTCCATAGAAGCTTCTAGGAGTTCACCTAGGTTTTTTGATTTGTTGCCGATGATCATGGAGCGGATTCTTGCTCTCATGTTGTTACGGCAGATGTCGACTAGGGACGCTTGTGGCAATACATCTGAGCATTTGTACGCCATTGCCTTCCACTTGTGAATGAAGTCATATGTTGACTCACTCTCTCCCTGTTTTAGGCTGCAGAGCTGCGCCATAGTAACAGGATGATCCTCACCTTTGAAGTGGGTTAGGAAGCGTGTCTCTAGCATGGCCCAATTTTGAATGGAGTCCTCCGGCAGAGTGGAGTACCAATCAAAGGCCGTACCTTTTAGGGTACTTGCAAAGAGGCTGATTTTGAGGGCATCTTGATCCGCAATAGCTCCTGTCAGGATCTTGAAATGGATGACGTGTTGTCTAGCTGAACCTTTCCCCGTATATGTTTGGAGAGTAGGTTGCTTGAATTTTGTAGGGAACGGGACCGAGTCCATCCACAAGGGATATGGTGGCTTGATCCCATGCTCCTTTAGTGTATCATCTTCTTTTGCTTTGGTGAGGATATCGTCAACGTCCTTTTTAGTAAGGGCGCGTGACTCACTATTTTCTGCATTTTCCTCGTCGCCTTGATGGCTTGGAGGAGCTTCATTGTTTGGCGGACGTTGGATAGTGAGAAGGAGGTTTTCCATTAGGGCCTCTATTCTCTGTTGTCCTTGTTCCAGTTGCTGGATGCGTGCAGCTACGTCATCATGTGGCGGAGGTTTGCTCAGCATTTGTGACCAAGATGTTCACTCTTCGAGAGTCGAAAGAGGATACAGTCTTGGTGACTGAGCTGGAGCTCATTATTTTAGATGAAGAGCTCGAGGAGTGATTACTCTGGTGTCGTTGACTTGAAGGAGCGGGAGAATCTTCTTGATGTCTTCTTGTCCGAGTGACGCTGCGAGTCACCGGTCGTCTGACATGGATTTTAGTTGCTGACTTTTGATGTCTTCTGGTTTTTCCAACCATATGGACAACAACAACTTGATTGGGTCTTTCTTTTTCAACCCATTTTTTGGAGACCTGAAGTGCAGAATGCTGGGTTCTTTGCTTCTCTAGTCTCTTTTGTCGATATGCCACGCGGCGGCGCATACAACGAGTAATTTGAGCTTCGGTTAGCTCTGACTACGCTCTGCCAATGAAGGACGTAGTCCCTGATGCGCAGCAGCCGAGCTTGTGCCTGGCAGGGACAGGATCCGGACGTGGTCCTTTGCCTGTCGCAGCGAAGCCTTGAATTTGGCGAGTTCGGCCCCTGTTGAGAGGAAGGGTCGACTCGCAGGAGTGCAGGCCTTTGCAGGTTCTTGCGGAGGCCTTATGATGCACGATTTGATTTTGGGTTTCTAGGAGCAAGCCGGCTTGTGCTGAGTTGGTTTTGTTTGGCGGAGGGTAGGTTTCTCCTCTTTCATGTAAGCAAGAGGGTAGAACCGGTTCTCCTTGAGAGGGGCCAGGTATGCTGGCTTTGCAGGTGTTTGTGACCTTCTTTGTTTGGGTGAAGGTCTTGGGGACCAAATCTTTGAGCAGACCTGGTTTCTTGTAGGTTGAGGCTTCGTGGGGTTACCACGGGCTTCAGGTTTTCTGATGGCCGCCTTTGGTGTCGGAGCAGCGACATGTCCGGTGGCAGTTTTCTACTTCTTGGCAGTTGTGGTTTCTTCTACGGGAAGTGGGAATGGTCCCAGCGACCCGAAGACGATGGTCCGGGGAGTTGAAGTCGACCCGGTGTTCTGGGAGTCGCCAAGGGTGGTGATGCTTTGGCAACTGGCGGGGCGCTTGTAGGTGCGCTTGGTTTGCTTCTCTTGAAGCATCAGCTGGTACTTGTTCTCATCAAAGGTGATGGTTGAAAGTCCTTGGGATCCTAACCCTAGAGGGGGGGTGAATAGGGTGAGCTACAACTATGACCAATTTAGACCAATATTAATTCTTAACAATAACTAGTCACCTGTGATGATTAATCAAACAATATGCAGAAGCTAATAAAAGAATCACCACAAGCAAGCACCACAACACCAAGGTTTATAGTGGTTCGGCCTCAATGCCTACGTCCACTAACGGCTTGTGATCCAATCACCCCACCGGATTTCCACTATTTATGCTTTTTACTAGGCTAAGCAATAACCCTTACAATGTTGTTTTTCTAGGCTAAACAACAACCTCTCAATGTGCTTTTATAGGCTAAGCAATAACCTTTACAAAATTCTTTTCTTAGGCTAAGCAATAACCTTACAAGATGCCTTTCTTAGGCTAAGCAATAACCTTTACAAATGAATATTTCTCTAAGAAAGTGTCTTCACAAAAGATCACTCTAAGAGATACAATTTAAGCTCAAATAAATTTGCCTCTAAATAGGCTTATATGAAAATGAGATTCAAATAACAAACATACACTTGAATAAGTTAAAGTGTGTGCACAAGTGTATGAATGTTTCTACTTCAATCAATTTCTACAATGAAGCTCTTATATGAATGCATGATGCATTTTAAAATCAAAGCTTATAAAATGATGATTGAAGAGAAAACTAATCACATGAAAGATTCAAACAACTTTGAAGAAATGAAACAAACAAGTTGTATGAATGTTAAAGTCTAAGAACACATGTGATTAGGATAAGAGTGATTGCAAACCATTCTAATATACCAATGAAGATAATGAGTTTGCAAAACAACTCTTTAAAAGCTAGAAATCATGCATAAATGAAAACACAAAGATTTAAACATGCATTGATTCTACTTTTAATGGAAATCAAAATGATAAGTAAGATGTACCTTTTTAAAACTCAAGCATTTGATTTCCAAATAGCCCTCTAGCCTTTCCAACTTCTTCCCCTTTCCTTGGCTCCAAAATGGTCTCAAAAGTTCATGTATCAAGCATTGAAAAAGGTTGGAAATGAATGGACTTTATAGCCAAAAATTGCCCAACGGCTAGTCCTCGGTCGACCTGCAAAGAGGTCTCGGTCGACCGGGAAGGCACAACGGTCATATTTTTTACCGTTGGCAGGTTTCAGTTCAGAACCTGCACACTCGACCGACAGTGTTCCCGGTCGACCGGCGACACTGCCAGGGCCCCAAATTCCAGTTTTGCAATTTTCAAAGATTTTCTTTGTGGAACTTTTTGGGCCAATAAATCAAGCTTAAAATCATGTTTTAAATCATTCTAAGGGTTTTAAAACATGGAACATAAAAAGCATGAAACATTTTGAAAGATTTTAAACTCATAGGCTAGCTTGATTTTCTAAAACTCTTTTCAAATGAAAAATGCATACAAAACTGATTCTGAAAGTGATGAATGTATGCAAAGCTCAAACCTAAATTCTCAAAATGATTTTCCAAATATAATGCACAAAGAATTAGGTTTTCAAAAGAGTTTGAATTCTAAAATCAATGCATCCAAGTTTAGAAACAAAACATGCATAAAACAATACTTTTACAAATCTTAAAAGCAATGCATGTATAAAACCAGATTTCAAGGTTTTCTAAAACAATGCATGAGTGTAAATTCAAATGATGTGAATATGTTAATGCATCCATCAAATTGCAAATACAAAATCCCTAACAATCTCCCCCTTTGCAATTCGATGGCAACTTACTTATCATTGAATTAACACAACAAGTCTTCAGCTCCCCCTAAGCTGGACAAGTCTTGAAATCTTCTTGGATGCTCCTCCTCTTAGCTTGGGCTCTTGGGCTCTCTTCTTCAATCTTCTTGATGCTTGGTGCTTGATCAAACTTCAAGCTTTCTATTCATCTTCCTCTCTTTGGCCAAGCATCTTCTTTAGCTCCAAGCTTTCTTTCTTCTATTTGCTCTCCCCTTTTGACCATGCCTCTCTCTCCCTTTGGGACTCTCCCCCTTTGAAGAATAGGAGATCTTTGAGTACTTGAATACTCTCTCCCCCTTTGACATTAAATTGCAAAGGTACCTACACACATGATAGAAGGAAAATACCTTTAGTAGCACCTGTTAACAAATGAAATCGAAAATGAAATACATAACAGGCTATCATGTATGGAGGAAGACTCTAAGGGCTCAAAGTCAATCCAAGGATAAATTTGATCAAAACTAATTCTTCCTATGAAGGTTTACACTCCCCCTCAATCCATTCTCTTCTTTTGTCAAACTTTTGACAAGATATAACTATTTGGTTCAAGAAGTAGATGGTTTAACCAAATGAGGGTCAACTTCAAGGAAAGGATTAGATTCATTTAACTATAAGGCTCAATAAGATCAAATTACCAAAAGAAAGCAAGGTCTAATGGGAAAAGCAATCATGGATACCAATTGGAAAAACAAAGAATACCAATTGAGATTTAAAGATAAGTCTATTAAACACAATCACTCTAAAATGGATTTAAAAATATAACTATTAGGAAAAATCCAAATAAGAGCTATCCATGATGAAATGGGGTTTATTAATCATAGCATCAATTAATCTAACTATGGAAAGCATATGCTATGAAGGTTTTCAAAAACATTTCATTCAATCAATAAATATGACTATTAAAGTGCAATATGAGTGAAATGAAATTCAAACATGAAGCCTACCTGTAAGACCCCGACCCGAGTGAACCCGATTTGTGCTAATTAAGTTGCGTGTTAGTGCTAAGCTTGATTAGTGATTTCTGGTTAAGTTGGGTTTGGATTAGCTTTGATTATGGTTTCGGGCTAATTCGATTGTCTTGATGTGCTTTGGTAACTTGTGGGGCCCTTTGGGGGTTCCCTTTTCGGCTTTGTATTTTCTCGAGGAATTTTCCGATTTATTGTGGATTATGTTTTTGGCCCGTTGCATGCATCTTGTAGATCTCAACAACTTTCATGTTGATCCCGTATTCATTCGAGATCCCGAAACCCGATGTTCATAGCCTAAAGGGCAAAACAGTCATTGCACACCAAGTCTGTACCCAAAACTCGATATCCCCGAAACCCGCGAAACATGTACTTTTTGGAAACTAGATATTTCGACGATCATTTCTTCCTTCTTCGTCGAACCCATCCGAGGTCCCGAAGTAGATGATTTCAGCTAATATAGTTCCTTAAGTTGTGGGACCCATGCTCCCTTTGTTAACAAAAGAGAACCCATCTCTTCTTTCTCATTCACTCTCCATTCTTGTTCCAGCACAACTGAGCCTAGGGTTTGCTCTTGTGCTTTTCTTCTTCTTCTTCTTGTTTCTTCATCCCCAAGCCGCACCTAGGGCTCATCAATCAAACATTGGAGATCACCAATCACTCCCTCATCTCTCAAGCTTTCCATTGGTACCATTTGTGAGGAGAACCCTCCATTCCAAGACCTTCATTGAGCTTACCATTGCCATTAGAGGACCTTCAAGGTAAGTGATCATTCTCATCTTCTAGATTTGTTGTCTCCTAGGCCATGAGGTACTACATTTGCATTATTGTTGGTTTGTTCATTGTCATTCCTTGTGTAACCCATTTTAGGGTTGTTTTTGGGATTTTTGATTTGTAGCTTGGCTTTGAGCAATAGAGGTGATAAAAGGCTTGATTTCAACTAGCTTGGACTAGAGGCAAGTGGATGCTTTGATCTTTATAAGTTCCATGATTTTTTGGTGTTTTTCACTCATGTCTATTTATTACATTGCTTTGACATAAATGTTCATAATGGAGCTTTGGTAGTGCATTCATGGTATTGCATTTATGACTTATAAGTGTAGTAATGAATTGCATTTAATTCTTCTCTTGTTTATACCCAAAGTACTCTATGGTGAAATGGTTTCCTTCTTTCTTTGTATGGAATGGGATGTTGATGAAGGAAGTGATGCATGAACAATTATGGGAGCCTTGGGAGAAGTGGAATTAGATGCATTGGAGGAGCTTTTAGCTCAGTTTTGTGTCAAGGATTAAGTAAAAGTGAGGAGGATGGTTTTGAGGAGGAAAGTGACTCAAAATCTGAACACAGTGGGTGACTCCCGCACTGGCGGTCAGCCTGCGGTCACCCGGCGGTTAGCCGCTTGGTGACTGGCGGCTAACCGCCAGCTAGCCGAAATGTCACGGTGGCTTTTCCAGAGAGCACACTTCTTCTCCTCAAAACTCAATCAGCTCCACGGTTGGCCAGCGGCTAACCGCCGAACACATCGGCGGCTAACCGCCAGCTAACCGCACTTTGCGGTCAGCTTTCCAGTAAGCTGCATTTCTGCAGCCCAGCCGCGGTCAGCTGTGCGGTCAGCCAGCGGCTAGCCGCCCATCCCAGCGGCGGCTAACCGCCAGGTAACCGAAATTCCCCAGATTTCGAAAACCCCGCTCGAACGAACCGGAGAGTTCGTTCGAGCGTTGAGCTTTGTCAATCGAAGGGGATTCACTAGGCATTGCTTGATGCCATCCGAGAAAGAAACCATATCACAAATATGTCATTCGAAATTTTGGAAAAATCGTAGGAGTGCATAAGGAGCCCGGAATGTCTCAAAACTCAAAGAGTACCAAGTAAGGGCTATAATAGACATACGGGACCCCTATTCACTTAATTGGATTTCTAAATTGATATTTTACCCGAATTTCATTATAGTGTATTGTTTCACCTCATTCCCAGGAATTTCATCGCATGACTTGTTTCTCGAAAGCTTTGGAGCTACAATAGTAACAGTGAATTGCCCCCAAAATGTATTGCCCGATATGGAAAGACAGTGTGCCCTTGAGCACCCCCGCTTTACCGTTTATTTACTGTACTTGAATACTTGATATGCCTCGATTGGTTTTATCCTATGAGTCGGCATCACTAAGCTTGGATACCTTGTCAGTCTGATCCACTGACTTGGAAATCCCTCTCCCGTCCCGCCAGCTGCAGTTTGGATCCCGATACCCGGTCTAATACCGTGGTCCCGTCCCGATACCCGGTTTGCTACCGTGGTCCCGTTCCCGTATAATTATATTGTATATATGTATACGTTGTTTCTCCTCACCTTGTGTGACAGAGATCAACGTCCCGTGATACTGTTGTCACTTTAGTGACAGAGGACTTAGCTTTATGTGATTGCCACCTTATTAGTTCCCGAATCCTTGGATACCTGATATGTTTTATATTGTTTACTTGTTCATCGCAAATGATTTATCTATTTTATGAGAGTTCTTGCTTAACTCAGATTTATACGCTTTGCCAGAGATTTTCTTGTATTAGATATTGTTGTATCCTTGCTTTCTCTTGCCAGACCATCGTGTCTGACCCTTTGCTTTGGTACTCAGGTCCCGTTGTCGGCTTCCTTGAGGAGGAGCCGGAGGAGGCGGTAGGCGCGCCGCAACCTCTAGTCGAGTGGCGTGCTGACAATGTCATGTAGACATCAGATTGCTTTAAGAAGCGTAACATTTTGAGGGGAACTATTTAACCATTCTTTTGGGTTGTTGTTTTGTGTACATTGGCCTTTGTTGGCCTCTATTTTTGGGAATGTAATTAAATGATATTTTATCTAACTTTAACAACCACTGGGAAACATGCTATAAATCATTGCTCATTCTGATACAGTATTTTAGTCTGGTGTTATTGTTTTTATGACCAAGGATGGTTTGACTATTTGATTTGCTACATGCTTCCGCATTTAACAGAAATATTCAATTGTGGTTATGATATCCTCACCGTGGACACCTGTGGGAAATTAAATAAATCATAAGGTATTATTAAGCAGTTGTGGATCATCCTAATATCAATATTAGTCCCGATCCCGGATCTCTCGGTCCGGGGTCGCGACACTACCTGAACAATTAACCAACCAATATTATGAACACATAAACATGGTGGTAATGAGATTTACCTATATGAGCAAGGGAGGAGGCAATCATGAAAATTATGATGCTAATGGTGTGTGACATGGAACAAATATATAACTATCAAGTTCAATCCAATGTACACATGGTCTATCACATACACAAGAAATCAAATCAATCTTAAATTATACCAAATGAAACCAATTGAATTTGACAACATGTTAAAGAGCAAGGATGTGACAAACACAAAATTCCAACAAGCATCATAAATTCATATTCATCACTTTTAAAGATATAACTAATAAGCATAGTGATGAACAAGGTAAATTGCAATGCAAAATTATATAACTTTGAAATGCATGCAATTTCCAAAGTGACTAAATCATATGAATTCAACTACTAAGATATCCATTAACCATCATAAATGCAAGGAATTGATTTCAAAGAGTTTCATATGATTAAGATCACTACTTATGAAGTTGAAACATGTATAAGGATGACACCAAGAGAATCTACATGAATCAACACCATAACCATCCAAAAAGAAATGACTATAAGGCATAGAGGATGGATTTGGGTTCTAGTATGGTTTCTACAAATGTAACTAAGATCACAACCATACATGGAACCAATAGTCATTTGCATATAAAAAGAATAACTAAATAAGCAAAGATGCAAACAACATACATTTCCATTTCTAAGATAATGAAACCAAAAGAAAAAGGAAATGAAAACATGGAACATGCTTTGATGAATATGACTAATGAAGTTAAAGAGCATTTCCAATCATACAATCTTCAAATCATTTCAATAAACAAAATCCAACAATAAGCATAGAAAGAATGACTATGAAGAACAATTTTCAACATTGTATTTTAAAAGATATAACTTAATTGAAATACATACAAGTTGATTTTACAAAACAATGATTTTCCATATAAAAGTATAACTTAGAAGTCCATGGAAAAAATTGAATTGATTCAAATCATTTGTTCAAAAAAATCTTACTAAGACATCTACACAAATGATTCAACAACAATTGATCATGAAAAATCTAGCTATGAAAGCTTTTGAAATCACAATCAATTGATCATGTAGAAATGCAATGCAAAACATAAAACTAAATGAGTGCAAAAAGCAAATCAAACATGATGAAATTATAATCAAAAGATTTTGAAAACCATGATATGTAACTTGAAATGGTGCATGAAAACAAAATCAATTGACCACAAATAAACATTGCATTATAAGAAATGTAACTAAGAAAGAACAAAATGCAAATGTAACATGACCAACAAAGTGATTTAACTTAAAAAGAATAGGTTGGTCAAGAAGGTTCAAGGCCTTAAGGTTTGTCTAAGTAAATAACTTTAGGAATCCACCTAAGGTCTTGAGAGGGTTGAACTTTGAGGTCTATTTTGGACTTCTCACCAACTAAAGGAGATTTGACTTGATAAATTTTCAATTTAAACTTATCACCATGATATTTAGATTTAACTAAATTTAGCTTAGATTGGTGATTAGTCTTTTGATGTTGGTGAGTTTGTTTCTTTGGGGATTGATTCACTTTTCTTTTCTTCTTATTTTCTCCCTTTACTTGACTTTTGAATTTTAAATTTAACTTTGTTACTTTATTCAAAAGTTCTTTCATGGGTTTATATAAGGGAGATAGGTTGAGAAGCTTTTTGTTCATAGATTCTTTTAAGCTTGGTTTAACTTGTTTAAACTTCTTAGAATCTATCTTAGGAGACCATTTTAAATGATTTACCTTGTTTAGTCTTTTTGGAGTCTTCTTTGATTTTTAGTGTCTTACCCTTCATAGATTTAGATTCTACCTTTTTGGGTTCAAATATGGGTTTAGACACATGACTTCTTCTTAGTTTGCACTCAAACCTAAAATGTCCTTCAATGCCACAATAAATACATTTTGTTTTGGGCATGGGAGAAAGAGTGCTAGAGAATGAGGACTCACCTTTCACAAAAGTGTTGGTGAATTTAGGGTCATATGACATATTCCTATTAAATCCAATACCCGTCCTATCTCCATGAGGTTTACCCAATTTAAATAATTTTTCAAGTCTTTCTTCACTTTGGGTAAACTTGCACTCATACTTTTGTTTAAATCCTTCAAGTTGAGTGACTTTGGTTATAAGGATTGAATTTTCATGTTTAACTTTTGAAAGTTCATTTTCAATTTCCTTATATTTGCTTAGCTCTTCATTGGCAAGTTTTAATTCAAGTTTAAGTTCATTGATGACATTAGATCCAAGTTCTTGAGTTTTTAACTTACTTTTAATCAATTTGGATTCTAAATTGTCAATGTCTTCATCTTGCCTTTTTATTTGATCTCTTAGATTTAAATTTTCCTTATTGACATTATCATAATCCATCTTTAATTCTTTTAGTTCATCTTGAATGTTAGATAGATTATTTAAAGAGATCATGAACTTAGAGTCTAGACATTGTATTACTTCTTCTTTCTCTCTAAGCTCATCTTTTGAAGAGACTAATTCTTTGTTTAGTCTTTTAGATTCTTCTCTTAACTTTTTGTTTCTCTTTTCAGTCTTTAAGGATAATTCATATAATTCCTCAAAGGCTTGTTGAAGATCTTCTTGATTGTAATCATTTTCTTCCCCTTTTATGTCACATTGAGATTCATTAGTTTGAGAGTTTGAATCTCCAATAGAAGGAAGAATGAGGGGTCTAGAAGAATCTACAAGATCTAGCATAGTGGAGTCCATTCTAATGATTTTCATAAAGGGACAACTCTAGGGTTTTTGACTCTAGGTTTTTACACCTACTCAAGAGTTCCAACCACTTGATCCTAAAAGATAGAGCACTTGTCTCTGATACCAATTGAAAGTCCTTGGGATCCTAACCCTAGAGGGAGGGTGAATAGGGTGAGCTACAACTATGACCAATTTAGACCAATATTAATTCTTAACAATAACTAGTCACATGTGATGATTAATCAAACAATATGCGGAAGCTAATAAAAGAATCACTGTAAGTCCATGGGGATCCGAACCCTAGAGGGGGGGTGAATAGGGTGAGCTTCTTTTATGACCAATTTTAACAATTTTAACTTCTTTAAAACAAACTAGTCATAAGTGATGATTATCAAACAATATGCGGAAGCTAATAAAAACAATCACCACAAAGCAAGCACCATCACACAAGTATTTATAGTGGTTCGGCCTCAATGCCTACATCCACTACCGGCTTGTGATCCAACACCCCACCGGATTTCCACTATTTATGCTTTTCAATAGGCTAAGCAATAACCTTTACAATATGCTTTCCAAGGCTAAGCAATAACCTTACATTGATGTTTTTCAAGGCTTAACATCAACCTATACATTATGCTTTTATAGGCTAAGCAATAACCTTACAATGATGTTTTTCAAGGCTTAACATCAACCTATACACTATGCTTTTATAGGCTAAGCAATAACCTCTTCAACCATAGGTTGGTTATCTCACTAAATTAGTGTCTTTAATACACTTGATGGAGATTCTATTAAGCTCATTACAATGCCTCTTATAATAGGCGGATATGGAAGTGAAATACAAATACACACTCACACTATGAATGCAAAGATGAAAACAAATGAAGTGTGTGTGTGTGTTCCTCAATCATTTTGAAAATGAAAGTTCATAAATGTATGCCTAAGGCTTTTGAAAGTTTTAGCTCATAAAACATTTATGATTGAGGAAGTAATGCAATCACATGTTAAAAGTAACAACTTGTTAATGATATCAAAGTTACACAAGTTGTATGAAATGGATTAGCTCTAAACATGTGATGCATAGGGATGTCAATCAAATCACCAATGAAGCTCAAAACATAAAAATAGATTTGATTGAAATTAGGGGACAAATCATATGTAATTATAAAGACAACTTGAAAATAATTTACCAATCAAAGTAAGGCAAGTTGTGAAGCATTAAAACAATAATACACATATGATTTGTAAACATGTTGAATCCAAAACATAAGATACATTTGAAAGAGATTTTCTTATGATGGAAAAACAACAACCAATGATTCAACAAAGTATATGAATCATGTTACATATTTCATTAACATGATCTACTTAGATTTACCAAAGATAAAGTACTACTTTGATGAATCAATGGTGATGTATCCAAAACAATAGATCTATTCAAAATATAACACATGCTAAGGATACAACACATCATAGGTTAACATGTTACAAGATTTACCAATGATAAAACAAAACATGAAAACATATGATTTGTAAAGAAGTTGAATCCAAAACATAAGTTAGTTTTGAGAGAGATGTTCTTATGATGGAAAACAACAACCAATGATTCAACCAAGTATATGGATCATGTTACATATGATTTACCAAAGTTCTTTCATTAACATGATCTACTTTGATTTACCAATTCAAGTACTACTTGGATTGAATCATGTGATGTTATATCCAAAACAATAAATCAACTCAAAACATAAAATATGTTAAGGACACAACACAAACATAGTTTAACATGCTAGAAATGATTTACCAAAAATAAAACAAGAGCATGCAAACATATGATTAAGAAAGGAAGAGCCTACTTGGTAGTTTAACTTCATTAATCCAAGCTTTAGCTTTCCTAATCTTCCCCTTCATCCCTTGGTTCTTTTCCCTTTTGATATGCCTCAAATCCTCTCAAGGAGGGGTTAAAAATTCCCAACTTTTGGTAAGGGAAAGAACTCATTTTATAGCCAAAAAGGTCCAACGGCTATATCCTCGGTCGACCGGCACACAGGCCTCGGTCGACCGGGAAGCTGACCGTTGGAGGTTTCAGTGCAAAAATGCAGTTTTTACCTCCAGTTGTCTCGGTCGACCGAGACCTGTGTCTCGGTCGACCGGCGACACTGCCGGGACTCCCCCCTATTTGCAAAAAATGCAACTTTTGCATATTTGAAGGTTTTTCTTTGGGGGACCTTTTGGCCACTAAATCAAGCTTGGAAAACATGTTTTAAGGATTCTAATGGTTTTTAAAACATGACATAAAAAGCCTAAAAAGATTCAAAACTTTTAAAACAAAGGCTTGCTTGATTTCTTGAAAACTCTTTTCTAAATCAAATGCATCCAAGATGAAAAAACAAATCATGCATAAATCAATACTTTTACAAATCTTAAAAGCAATGCATGAATAAAACAAGATTTCAAGTTTATTTAAAACCAATGCAAGTGTGTAAATCAAATGATGCTTTGAATGATAATGCATCTATCAAATTGCAATCTAGAAAATTCCTAACAATCTCCCCCTTTGCAATTTGATGGCAAACACACTCACCACTGACAATACACACTTAGTCTTCAGCTCCCCCTCAGCTGGACAAGGCTTGAAATCTTCTTGGATGCTTCTTCTCATAGCTTGGGCTCTTGGACTTCAATCTTCATGATGCTTGGAGCTTGATCAACCTTCAAGCTTTCTTTCTTCTTTCTTTCTTTATCCAAGCATCTTCTTTAGCTCCAAGCTTCTTTCTTCTATTAGCTCTCCCCCTTTGACCATGCCTCTTTCTCCCTTTGGCAAGGTATGCATTCTCTCCCTTTGTAGAAGATCATACATAACTCTCCCCTTTGGAAGCTTGGACTTTCTCTTCACCCTTTTGAGAACTTGCATAATTTCTCCCCCTTTGCCATTAAATTGCAAAGGTACCTACACACATGAAACAAAGAAAATACCTTTAGTAGCACCTGTTAACAAATGACATCGAAAATGAAATACATAACAAGCTATCATGTGAGGTAGTAGTCTCTAAGGGCTCAAAGGCAATCCTAGGGTCAATTTGATCACAACTAATACTTCCTATGAAGGTTTACACTCCCCCTCAATCCATTCTCTTCTTTTGTCAAACTTTTGACAAAGATTTAACTATTAGGTACAAGAAGAAGATGGTTTAACCAAGTGAGGGTCAACTTCAAAGAAAGGATTAGATTCATTTAACTATCAAGCTCATATGATCAAATTGCCAAAAGAAAGCAAGGTCTATGGAAAAAGCCATCATGGATATCAATTGGAAAGACAAAGAATACCAATTGAGATTTAGGATATGACTATTTAAATCAATCACTCTAAAATGGATTTAAAAATATACCTATTAGGAAAAATCCAAATTAGAGCTATCCATGATATGGGGTTTACTCAAACATAGCATCAATCAATATTACTTATGAAAATCATATGCTATGTAAGTTTTGAACTCATTTCATTCAATCAATAAATATGACTATTAAAGTGCATGAAAGAGTGAAATGAAATTCAATCATGAAGCCAACCTCAAATAATAACCAACCAATATTATTAACACATAAACATGGTGGTCATGAGATTTACCTATGAGAGCAAAGAGAGGTGGCAACAAGAGCATAATGATGCTAATGGTGTGTGACATGGAACAACCATATTACTTATCAAGTTCAATCCAATGCACACAAGATTTATCACATTCACAAGAAATCAAATCAATCAAACATTATACCAATTGAAACTAATTGAATTTGATAACATGATAAAGAGCAAGAATGTGACAAAAATCCATCAAGCATCATAAATGCATATTCATCACTTTTAAAGATATAACTAAAGAGCATAGTGATGAACAAGAGAAATTGCAATGCAAAAAGATATGACTTGGTAAAGCATGCAATTTCCAAAGTGTCTAAATCATATGAATTCAACATCTAAGATATCCATCAAACATATAGAAATATGAGAAATGGGTTTCAAAGAGTTTCATATGATTAAGAACACTACTTATGAAGTTGAAACATGTATAAGAATGAAATCACTTAGAGAATACACATGAATCAACATCATAACCATCCAAATAGAAATGACTATAAAAGCATAGAGGATGGATTTTAGTTCTAGTATGGTTTCTACAAATGTAATAAATAACACAACCATACATAGAACACTTTGACATTTGCATAGAGAGGATCTATCAACACTCAAGATCTAACTCATACCAATCATCAATAAAGAATATAACTTTTGAAAGCACAAGAAGGTATGAAGTGAGAGAGACATCATGGATCACATAAAGATGAAGATGGACCACATAAATGGATATACCTATTAAGAATAATGGTTTAATTCCAATTCATCTAAAATGATCCATTAAGCTATCATGTAACATCTCCACTCTTAGCAAATGTACTATGCTTACAATGCAATGGAAAAGGATATGTGGTTTAAACCAAATGAACTTAGCACATAAAATCACATATGTACTTAAAAAGCTCAAATACAAGATTTTACTATAAAGCACATAAACAATCATCAAAATGCATTAATGAGAATATACCAAGTTAGGCACAAACATGCAAATCAATGAAACATATCCAACCATGCAATGTAAGACAACAAAATCAATTTGCATAAAGAATGTAACTTAATGAGCAAAGATGCAAATTGATTGTAACAACTATTTCCTTCCAAAAGATATAATCATAATTAGGCACAAGGAAATAGATTCAAGGAAAATGTTTCTATAAATATAACTAATAAAGCTTAGAACATTTTCCAAAGTTTCTCAAATCACTTCAACATTTGAAATTCCAACAAGGAATCAATTATAGAATTAAGAGCAAGTGAATTTGAAAAACAAGAAGTGTACTATTATAAAATTTTCAATTTTTGAAACAATAGTCACTCACAAATTTTCCATATCAAAAGATATAACTTATAAATCAATGGAAAACTAAAGTTGCTTCAAATCATTTGATTTCCAAAAAGGATATAACTATGACAATCATCAAATGATTTTCCAACATCAATTGATCATGAAAAACTAGCTATGAAAGCATTTGTAATCACAATCAATTGATCATGAATAGATATGCACAACAAGAGATATTACTAAATGAACAACATGCAAATCCATCATGAAAGAATTGCAATCAAAGGATTTTGAAAACCAAGAGATATAACTTAAAAGATCATGAAGACAAAATCAAATGATCACAAAGAAACATTGCATTTTAAAAGATGTGACTATAAAGAAACAAAATGCAAATGTACTATGACCAACAAATAGATATAACTAAAAAGCATAGGTTGGTCTAGGGGTATCAAGGCCTTAAGGTTACTCAAATAGTCTACCTTTGAAAATTCACCTAAGGTCTTGAAAAGGTTGTCCAAGAGAGATAATTTTGAGGACTCACCAACTCTTAAAGATATAACTTGAAAAAGACTAAGAGTGGTGCAATGAGGCTAGGGAAAATAAAACATTTTCAAACATAGTGGAAATCTTTAAAAAGATATGCATTAAATCACAACACTAGGGTTCAAATCTAGCAAGGATCAACTCCGGGTTGTTAAGCCCTAAAATGGAGTAACCCGCTCTGATACCACTTGTAAGTCCATGGGGATCCGAACCCTAGAGGGGGGGTGAATAGGGTGAGCTTCTTTTATGACCAATTTTAACAATTTTAACTTCTTTAAAACAAACTAGTCATAAGTGATGATTATCAAACAATATGCGGAAGCTAATAAAAACAATCACCACAAAGCAAGCACCATCACACAAGTATTTATAGTGGTTCGGCCTCAATGCCTACATCCACTACCGGCTTGTGATCCAACACCCCACCGGATTTCCACTATTTATGCTTTTCAATAGGCTAAGCAATAACCTTTACAATATGCTTTCCAAGGCTAAGCAATAACCTTACATTGATGTTTTTCAAGGCTTAACATCAACCTATACATTATGCTTTTATAGGCTAAGCAATAACCTTACAATGATGTTTTTCAAGGCTTAACATCAACCTATACACTATGCTTTTATAGGCTAAGCAATAACCTCTTCAACCATAGGTTGGTTATCTCACTAAATTAGTGTCTTTAATACACTTGATGGAGATTCTATTAAGCTCATTACAATGCCTCTTATAATAGGCGGATATGGAAGTGAAATACAAATACACACTCACACTATGAATGCAAAGATGAAAACAAATGAAGTGTGTGTGTGTGTTCCTCAATCATTTTGAAAATGAAAGTTCATAAATGTATGCCTAAGGCTTTTGAAAGTTTTAGCTCATAAAACATTTATGATTGAGGAAGTAATGCAATCACATGTTAAAAGTAACAACTTGTTAATGATATCAAAGTTACACAAGTTGTATGAAATGGAT
The DNA here is from genome assembly GCA_038049695.1 of Cinnamomum chago. Lineage (NCBI taxonomy): Eukaryota > Viridiplantae > Streptophyta > Magnoliopsida > Laurales > Lauraceae > Cinnamomum > Cinnamomum chago. Next base: position 56,059,371 of record CP142451.1, read on the forward strand.
TAGCTCTAAACATGTGATGCATAGGGATGTCAATCAAATCACCAATGAAGCTCAAAACATAAAAATAGATTTGATTGAAATTAGGGGACAAATCATATGTAATTATAAAGACAACTTGAAAATAATTTACCAATCAAAGTAAGGCAAGTTGTGAAGCATTAAAACAATAATACACATATGATTTGTAAACATGTTGAATCCAAAACATAAGATACATTTGAAAGAGATTTTCTTATGATGGAAAAACAACAACCAATGATTCAACAAAGTATATGAATCATGTTACATATTTCATTAACATGATCTACTTAGATTTACCAAAGATAAAGTACTACTTTGATGAATCAATGGTGATGTATCCAAAACAATAGATCTATTCAAAATATAACACATGCTAAGGATACAACACATCATAGGTTAACATGTTACAAGATTTACCAATGATAAAACAAAACATGAAAACATATGATTTGTAAAGAAGTTGAATCCAAAACATAAGTTAGTTTTGAGAGAGATGTTCTTATGATGGAAAACAACAACCAATGATTCAACCAAGTATATGGATCATGTTACATATGATTTACCAAAGTTCTTTCATTAACATGATCTACTTTGATTTACCAATTCAAGTACTACTTGGATTGAATCATGTGATGTTATATCCAAAACAATAAATCAACTCAAAACATAAAATATGTTAAGGACACAACACAAACATAGTTTAACATGCTAGAAATGATTTACCAAAAATAAAACAAGAGCATGCAAACATATGATTAAGAAAGGAAGAGCCTACTTGGTAGTTTAACTTCATTAATCCAAGCTTTAGCTTTCCTAATCTTCCCCTTCATCCCTTGGTTCTTTTCCCTTTTGATATGCCTCAAATCCTCTCAAGGAGGGGTTAAAAATTCCCAACTTTTGGTAAGGGAAAGAACTCATTTTATAGCCAAAAAGGTCCAACGGCTATATCCTCGGTCGACCGGCACACAGGCCTCGGTCGACCGGGAAGGCACAACGGTCAGATTTCTGACCGTTGGAGGTTTCAGTGCAAAAATGCAGTTTTTACCTCCAGTTGTCTCGGTCGACCGAGACCTGTGTCTCGGTCGACCGGCGACACTGCCGGGACTCCCCCCTATTTGCAAAAAATGCAACTTTTGCATATTTGAAGGTTTTTCTTTGGGGGACCTTTTGGCCACTAAATCAAGCTTGGAAAACATGTTTTAAGGATTCTAATGGTTTTTAAAACATGACATAAAAAGCCTAAAAAGATTCAAAACTTTTAAAACAAAGGCTTGCTTGATTTCTTGAAAACTCTTTTCTAAATCAAATGCATCCAAGATGAAAAAACAAATCATGCATAAATCAATACTTTTACAAATCTTAAAAGCAATGCATGAATAAAACAAGATTTCAAGTTTATTTAAAACCAATGCAAGTGTGTAAATCAAATGATGCTTTGAATGATAATGCATCAATCAAATTGCAATCTAGAAAATTCCTAACAATCACCACAAGCAAGCACCACAACACCAAGGTTTATAGTGGTTCGGCCTCAATGCCTACGTCCACTACCGGCTTGTGATCCAATCACCCCACCGGATTTCCACTATTTATGCTTTTTACTAGGCTAAGCAATAACCCTTACAATGTTGTTTTTCTAGGCTAAACAACAACCTCTCAATGTGCTTTTATAGGCTAAGCAATAACCTTTACAAAATGCTTTTCTTAGGCTAAGCAATAACCTTACAAGATGCTTTTCTTAGGCTAAGCAATAACCTTTACAAATGAATATTTCTCTAAGAAAGTGTCTTCACAAAAGATCACTCTAAGAGATACAATTTAAGCTCAAATAAATTTGCCTCTAAATAGGCTTATATGAAAATGAGATTCAAATAACAAACATACACTTGAATAAGTTAAAGTGTGTGCACAAGTGTATGAATGTTTCTACTTCAATCAATTTCTACAATGAAGCTCTTATATGAATGCATGATGCATTTTAAAATCAAAGCTTATAAAATGATGATTGAAGAGAAAACTAATCACATGAAAGATTCAAACAACTTTGAAGAAATGAAACAAACAAGTTGTATGAATGTTAAAGTCTAAGAACACATGTGATTAGGATAAGAGTGATTGCAAACCATTCTAATATACCAATGAAGATAATGAGTTTGCAAAACAACTCTTTAAAAGCTAGAAATCATGCATAAATGAAAACACAAAGATTTAAACATGCATTGATTCTACTTTTAATGGAAATCAAAATGATAAGTAAGATGTACCTTTTTAAAACTCAAGCATTTGATTTCCAAATAGCCCTCTAGCCTTTCCAACTTCTTCCCCTTTCCTTGGCTCCAAAATGGTCTCAAAAGTTCATGTATCAAGCCTTGAAAAAGGTTGGAAATGAATGGACTTTATAGCCAAAAAGTGCCCAACGGCTAGTCCTCGGTCGACCTGCAAAGAGGTCTCGGTCGACCGGGAAGGCACAACGGTCATATTTTTGACCGTTGGCAGGTTTCAGTTCAGAACCTGCACACTCGACCGACAGTGTTCCCGGTCGACCGGCGACACTGCCAGGGCCCCAAATTCCAGTTTTGCAATTTTCAAAGATTTTCTTTGTGGAACTTTTTGGGCCAATAAATCAAGCTTAAAAACATGTTTTAAATCATTCTAAGGGTTTTAAAACATGGAACATAAAAAGCCTAAAACATTTTGAAAGATTTTAAACTCATAGGCTAGCTTGATTTTCTAAAACTCTTTTCAAATGAAAAATGCATACAAAACTGATTCTGAAAGTGATGAATGTATGCAAAGCTCAAACCTAAATTCTCAAAATGATTTTCCAAATATAATGCACAAAGAATTAGGTTTTCAAAAGAGTTTGAATTCTAAAATCAATGCATCCAAGTTTAGAAACAAAACATGCATAAAACAATACTTTTAAAAATCTTAAAAGCAATGCATGTATAAAACCAGATTTCAAGGTTTTCTAAAACAATGCATGAGTGTAAATTCAAATGATGTGAATATGTTAATGCATCCATCAAATTGCAAATACAAAATCCCTAACAATGGTTAATGAAGCTGCCATTGTAAGTTTTTGGAAAACTTCTGAAACAAGACCATATCCATTAGTAATCACAAGAATATGGTGATCATAAATGGAAAATACTATGGTTTCGCCTCTTCAAGTCGCCCGAGGGAACATGGCCCAGCCCAAGCAACATGAGGAAGGCAGAAAAGCCATAGAGGGCACAATTGTTCTAAATGCAAGTAGGGTCAGCTCAGAATGAGCGTCCCAGTGACTGCTAGAAGCAATTGTGAACCTTAATTCAAATTACCGAGAAGCAAAGCTCACTAAAGGTAAAATGATATATGGTTGAGATACAAATGTGTCGGTTGCGAATACAGTAGACCCGAAAGGGCGTACTAGGACCGCTAGGCACAAATGTTACAAATCGCATCCTTGGAAAGGACACGAGATGGGATTTTTGAAAGGTCAAGATTGGATTCATAAAAGAGAGCAAATGGTATTCCAATCCGAGAATGAGCTCAACATTTCTGCTAGCTCGAAATCCGAAAGGGAAGGAACCAAAATTTCTCAAGTGTGGATCCAAAAGTGACGGAAGTTTTTTTTTTTTTTGTTTTTGAAAGTGTCAAGATTGGACTTATAGAAGAGAGCAAATGGTATTCCAATCCGAAAATGAGCTCGGAATGACCTAAAATTCGACGTGTAGCTTCTTGAGCAGTAGACGAGACCAACCATAGGCTTTTGTTCAGGTTTTGAAGCCACTTGGGGTCCCGCAAACGCTTGACTTTGATTTCTCCACGAGGGAAATGCCGAGCTTTGACTTCTGGTCAAACGATGTCCGATTGACCTGAAATTTGACGGGGAGCCTATTGGAGTCATTTTGAGATGATCCACAAGCTCCGAATTGGGTGCCATGGTCCCGGGGTGCTCCGCCGCTGGTAGGCTTGATTTTGTTTCCGAGCATCGAAACTGGGTCAAACGTCATCGGAATGTCCTGAAATTTGATGTGCAGCCCTTTGGAGGTATGTAGAAGCCGCCCATGTGCTCTGTTTGATGAGTGACGACCTCGGTAATTCTCGCTACCTAAGGGCTTGATTTTGCTGCTCGAGAGTTGATGGAGGGTCAAACGGTGTCGGTTTGACTTGAAACTTGACATGTAGCCTTTCGGAGGTATTTTGAGACCATCCGTAGGCTCTGATCGAAGATTTGGGGTCTTCGACACTGTCTCCGCCGGGAGCTGCTGCTTAGCTGTTAGAGAAGTGAAGCTAGGCCAAATGATGTCGGAATGGCCCGAAACTTCATGTGTACCTCTCTTTTGGCTTTTTTGAATGACCTTGCAGTTTTTGTTTGATTCTGACAAGATCTGATGCTTGAAGTGGCGCCTGCCTATTTGGGGTAGGATGCGGCTCCATGTAGCTTTTGGTGTGAAGAGGCAAAGTGACATTTTTTGTGTCAACAAACACCAGTTCGGTTTCAGCTCCATCTCGGTCAGCACCAATTCGGATAGCTCCAGTTCGGTTTCAGCACCACCTCGGACAGCTCCAGCTAAGGTCAACACCAGTTCCGATAGCTCCAGTTTGGTTTCTGCACCACCTCAGACAGCTCCAGCTCGGTTAGCACCAGTTCGGATTGCTCCAGTTCGGTTTCACCACCAGCTCGAATAGCTCCAGCTCGGTCACCATCAGTTCGGATAGCTCTAGTTCGGTTTCAACACCAGCTCGGTCAGCACCGGCTCGGCAGCACGATCCTTTACCCGTCGGCCTCGGCGGCACAATCCTCTACCGTCGGCCTCGGCGACACGATCCTCTACCGTCAGCCTCGCTAGCAGCACCAGCTCGCTCAACAATTCTGGCTCGGTGGCATCACCAGCAATTTTAGTCAGAACAATTGCACGTCGCCAGCCGAAACAAAGGTCTAATTTGCGCTCCAAAGTGTTCAGAAAGCCCTCTCATCTTAGCTTCCGACTTCAAAGAGTCAGGACTCAACAAGTCAGAAGCTGGGGGGGCTATTGCGTGGGGATAATTTCACAATACCCACCGTGCTCAGCTCCGGTAAAAGTACCAGTTCGGCACCTCGACTCAGCCCATCTCGCCTTAACGATACATGGCTAAATTAGGGTTCCGGAGTCAGAATCGCGAATAGAACCCCATTTTGGAAAGGAAACGGCGAGATCTTCAAGATCCATTTCGATGTAATGGAATTTTTGTTTTTAGGCCGAATTCCATCATTTAGGCCTCGAAAAATGCACTTCGGCCAGACAGACACTTCGGCCAGATAGCTCACCTCGGCCAGACAGCTCATCTCGGCCCAGTACTTCATCTCTACCCAGTACTTCACCGTGGGCAGACAGTTAATCTCGGCCAGACTCTTCCATCCCGGCCAGATAAACCACCTCGGCCAGACTCTTCCAACTCGGCCAGATAGCCCACCTCGGCCAGACAGCTCATCTCGGCCAGATAACCCACTTCGGCCAAGTAGATAATAAGACAGCCACGCTGTAGTACCAACTGACAGACAGGATGGGCGCCGAAAGGTCACATCTGCCAGAGATCGAGGTATGGGCAGATGGGACATCTACTTTTCACCTACCTCCACTAAGGAAGCTTCCCGTTTAACTTCTCCCCACGTATATACAGGCAAGAGGAAAACTCAAAAGGAGGTATGTCATGGAGGCTCACACACGGTGCAGAGAGGTTCAGACAGAGGGACCTCCCTTACTCTGAGCCCTCTCTTCTTCTTCACCTCACTTCACCCTTTGCTTAGTGTCAGCACTAAATCAGGCCTCGGAGGGCCTTGCGCTGCCAGCAGCCAGGGTCCTTGACCGTTGCTTCTCCTCCCTCATTTCCAGGTTTCAGGCGTCTGCTCCTTCTCCCAAAAGCTTCCAACAGCTCCATATCATCTCAGACCCTCCCTGAAGTGGTTAGCTCTCTCCAACTGTTTGGATAAGTCCTCAAAGGCACCCCCTACGCCTGTGAGTGATATTTTTTACACTTACAATTGGCGCCATCTGTGGGAAACGATACAAAAACGCCAAGCCTCCGAGAGTTAAGAAGAAGGGCGGAGAATCATCAAAGGCCTTACCACCGCCACCACTTGTGTTGCCAGAGCAACCGTCAGTCCCTCACCAAAGGAGATCCCGAGCGAGATCTGGTCCAGCTCAACTGAAGCAGCCCCGGCCAGACGATGTTCAACTGGAGCCTCCTGGATGAAATAAAACTCCAATGCTATCCAAATCTCGTCAGTCCTATCGCTGGACTGACAGCAAAGATGACGATGCCGACTCTCTCCTCACGGCCATCAGGGCCCGAAACCTTGTTATCCAAGAGCAAGATGACTTGATTCGTCACCTCCAGCAGCAGCTACGAGAATGGTTGACAACTCTAGTTTCGCCCCCTAGGCGCAACCAAACTGTGGGGTAGGAGATAAAGATGAAGACACCAAGTTAGAGAGCTCGGTCAGCACCAGTTCGGTTTCAACACCAGCTCGGACAGCTCCAGTTCGGTTTCAACACCAGCTCGGTCAGCACCAGTTCAGATAGCTCCAGTTCGGTTTCAACACCTGCTCGGACAGCTCCAGCTCGGTCAGTACCAGTTCAGATAGCTCCAGCTCGGTTTCAGCACCACCTCGGACAACTCCAGCTTAGGTCAAGACCAGTTTCGATAGCTCCAATTCGGTTTCAGCACCACCTCGGACAGCTCCAGCTCGGTCAACACCAGTTCGGATTGCTCCTGTTCGGTTACACCACCAGTTCGACAGCTCCAGCACGGTGAGCATCAATTCGGATAGCTCTAGTTCGGTTTCAACACCAACTCGGTCAGCACCGGCTCGGCGGCACGATCCTCTACCGTCGGCCTCGGCGGTACGATCCTCTACCGTCATCCTTGACGGCACGATCGTCTACCATCATTCTCGGCGGCACGATCCTCTACCTTCATCCTCGCTGCACCTATCAGCAGTTCGACAACTTCGCCACACTGATGAGAGCGCCTTCGGGTCGGTTTATACACCACCCAGGCGTGAAGCCTTACGGCGACTGATGAGATCGTCCTCGGGTCGGATTGTACACGACCCAGGTGTGAAGACTTACGGCCACTGATGAGATCGCCTTCGGGTAGGTTTCTACACCACCCAGGAGTGAAACCTTATGGCCACTGATGAAATCGCCTTCGGGTCGGTATCTCTACCACCACCAAGGCGTGACCTTTCCAGGTCGGTCAGCACCGGCTCGGCGACACGATCATCTACCTTCATCCTCGGCGGCACGGTCCTCTGCCATTAGCCTCGTTACCAGCACCAGCTCGCTCAACAATTCTCGCTCGGTGGCATCACCAGCAATTTTAGTCAGAACAATCGCACGTCGCCAGCCGAAACAAAGGTCTAATTTGCGCTCCAAAGTGTTCAGAAAGCCCTCTCATTTTAGCTTCCTACTTCAAAGAGTTAGGACTCAACAAGTCAGAAGCTGGGGGGTTGTTGCGTGGGGATAATTTCACAATACGCACCGTGCTCAGCTCCGGTAAAAGTACCAGTTCGGCACCTCGTCTCAGCCCATCTCGCCTTAACGATACATGGCTAAATTAGGGATCCGGAGTCAGAATTGCGAGTAGAACCCCATTCTGGAAAGGAAACGGCGAGATCTTCAAGATCCATTTCTCGGCAATGGACTTTTCGTTTTTAGGCCGAATTTCATCATTTAGGCCTCGAAAAACGCACTTCGGCCAGACAGACACTTCGGCAAGATAGCTCACCTCGGCCAAACAACTCATCTCGGCCTAGTACTTCACCCTAGCCAGACAGCTCATCTCGACCAGACTCTTCCATCCCGGCCAGATAGCCCACCTCGGCCAGACTCTTCCATCTCGGCCAGATAGCCCGCCTCGTCCAGACAGCTCATCTCGGCTAGATAGCCCACTTCGGCCAGACAACTCACTTCGGCCAAGTATATAACAAGACAACCACACTGCAGTACGAACTGACAGACAGGATGGGCGCCGGACGGTCACATCCACCAGAGATCGAGGTATGGGCAGATGGGACATCTACTTTTCACCTACCTCCACAAAGGAAGCTTCCGGTTTAACTTCTCCCTACATATATACAGGCAAGAGGCAAACTCAAAAGGAGGTATGTCATGGAGGCTCACACACAATGCAAAGAGGTTCAGACACAGGGATCTCCCTTACTCTGAGCCCTCTCTTCTTCTCCACCTAACTTCACCCTTTGTTCAGTGTCAGCACTAACTCTTGTGTGTGATATTTTTTGCTCATACAATTAGCGCCGTCTGTGGGAAACGATACAAAAATGCCATGTCTCCGAGAGTTAAAAAGAAGGGCCGAGAATCATTAAAGGCCTTACCACCGCCACCACTTGTGTTGCCAGAGCAACCGTCAGTCCCTCGCCAGAGGAGATCACGAGCAAGATCTGGTCCAGCTCAACTGAAGCAGCTCCGGCCAGACGATCTTCAACTGGAGCCTCACGGATGAAATAAAACTGCAGTGCTATCCAAACCTCGTCAGTCCTATCACTGGACTGACAGCGAAGATGACGATGCCGACACACCTCACGGCCATCAGGGCCCGAAACCTTGTTATCCAAGAGCAAGACGACTTGATTCGTCACCTTCAGCAGCACCTACGAGAAAGGTCAACAACTCTAGGTTCGTCCCCTAGGCGCAACCGAGCTGTGGAACAGGTGATAAAGATGAAGAAACCAAGTTAAAGAGCTCTGTCAGCACCAGTTCGGACAGCTCCAGCTCGGTCAGCACCAGTTCGGACAGCTCCAGCTCGGTCAGCACCAGTTCGGATAGCTCCAATTCAGTTTGAACACCAGCTCGGACAGCTCCAGCTCTGTCAGCAATAGTTCGGATTGCTCCAGTTCGGTTTCAGCACCACCTCGGACAGCTCCAGCTCGGTCAGCGCCAGTTCGGATAGCTCCAGTTCGGTTTCACCACCAGCTCGAACAGGTCCAACTCGGTCAGCATCAGTTCGGAGAGCTCCAGTTCGATTTCAACACAAGCTCGGAGAGCTCCAGTTCGATTTCAACACAAGCTCGGACAGCTCTAGCTCGGTCAGCACCGGCTCGGCGGCACGGTCCTCTACCATCGGCCTCGGTGGCACGATCCTCTACCGTCATCCTTGACGGCACGATCCTCTACCATCATCCTCGGCGGCACAATTCTCTACCATCTGCCTCGCTGCAACTATCAGCAGTTCGGCAACTTCGTCACAATGATGAGATCGCCCTCGGGTCGGTTTGTACACCACCTAGGCGGGAAGCCTTACGACCACTGATGAGATCGCCTTCGGGTCGGTTTCTACACCACCCAGGCGTGAAGCCTTACGGCCACTGATAAAATCGCCTTCGGGTCGGTAACTCTACCACCACCAAGGCGTGACAACTCCAGCTCGGTCAGCACCGGCTCGGCGGCACGATCCTCTACCTTCATCCTCGGCGGCACGGTCCTCTACCATCAGCCTCGCTAGCAGCACCAGCTCGCTCAACTGTTCTAGCTCGGTGGCATCACTAGCAATTTTCGTCAGAACGATCGCACGTCGCCAGCCGACAACAAGGCCTAATTTGCGAGTGTTCGGAAAGCCCTCTCATCTTAGCTTCCAACTTCAAAGAGTTAGGACTCAACAAGTCAGATGCTGGGGGGCTATTGTGTGGGGATAATTTCACAATACCCACCGTGCTCAGCTCTGATAAAAGTACCGGTTCGACACCTGGCTCAACCCATCTCGCCGTAACGATACTAAGCGAAATTAGGGTTCCGGAGTCAGAATCGTGAACCGAACCCCATTCTGGAAAGGAAATGGCGAGATCTTAAAGATCCATTCTACACAATGGACTTTTTGTTTTTAGGCCGAATTCCATCATTTAGGCCGCGAAAAAGGCACTTCGGCCAGATTGCTCACCTCGGCCGGACAGCTCCTCTAGGCCCAGCACTTCATCTCGGCCCAGTACTTCACCTTGGACAGACAGCTCATCTCGACCAAACTCTTCCATCCCGACCAGATAGCCCACCTCGGCCAGACTCTTCCATCTTGACCAGATAGCCCTCCTCGGCCAGACAGCTCTTCTCGGCCAAGTAGCCCACTTCGGCCAGACAGCTTACTTCGACCAAGTAGATAACAAGACAGCCATGCTGCAGTACAAACTGACAGACATGATGGGCGCCGAACGGTCACATCCACCAGAGATCGAGGTATGGGCAGATGGGACATCTACTTTTCACCTACCTCCACTAAGGAAGCTTCCGGTTTAACTTCTCCCTACATATATACAGGCAAGAGGTAAACTCAAAAGGAGGTATGTCATGGAGGCTCACACACAGTGAAGAGAGGTTCAGACACAGGGACCTCCCTTACTCTGAGCCCTCTCTTCTTCTCCACCTCACTTCACCCTTTGTTCAGTGTCAGCACTAACTCAGGCGTCGGAGGGCCTTGCGCTGCCAGCAACTAGGGTCCCAGACCGTTGCTTCTCCTCCCTTTTTTCCAGGTTTCAGGCATCTGCTCCTTCTCCCAAAAGCTTCCAACAACTCCATATCATCTGAGACCCTCCCTAAAGCGGTTAGCTCTCTCCAACTGTTTGGATAAGTCCTCAAAGGCACCCCCTACTCCTGTGAGTGATATTTCTTGCACTTACAATTGGCGTCATCTGTGGGAAACGATACAAAAATGCCATGCCTCCGAGAGTTAAGAAGAAGGGCGGAGAATCATCAAAGGCATTACCAGCGCCACCACTTGTGTTGCCAGAGCAACCGTCGGTCCCAAGCCAAAGGAGATCCCGAACAAGAACTGGTCCAGCTCAACTGAAGCAGCCACGACCAGACGATCTTCAACTGGAGCCTCCTGGACGAAATAAAACTCGAGCGCTATCCAAATCTCGTCAGTCCTATCACTGGACTGACAGCGAAGATGACGATGCCGACTCTCTCCTCACGGCCATCAGGGCCCGAAACGTTGTTATCCAAGAGCAAGACGACTTGATTCCTCACCTCCAGCAGCAGCTACGTGAAAGGTCGACAACTCCAGTTTCGCCCCCTAGGCGCAACTGAACTGTGGGGCCGGAGATAAAGATGAAGACACCAAGTTAGAGAGCTCGGTCAGCACCAGTTCGGTTTCAACACCAGCTCGGACAACTCCATCTCGGTCAACACCAGTTCGGATAGCTCCTGTTCGGTTTCAACACAAGCTAGGACAACTCTAGCTCGTTCAGCACCTGTTCGGATAGCTCCAGTTCGGTTTCAACACCAGCTCGGACAGCTCCAGTTACGATAGCTCCAGTTCGGTTTCAGCACCACCTCGGACAGCTCCAGCTCGGTCAGCACCAGTTCGGATAGCTCCAGTTCAGTTTCAACACCAGCTCGGACAGCTCCAGCTCGGTCAGCATCAGTTCCGATAGCTCCAGTTTGGTTTCAATAAAAGCCAGGACAGCTCCAGCTCGGTCAGCACTGGCTCGGCAGCAAGATCCTCTACCGTCTTCCTTGACGGCACGATCCTCTACCATTATCCTCGGCGACACGATCCTCTACCATCAGCCTCGCTGCAACTATCAGCAGTTCGGCGACTTCCCCGCACTGATGAGATCGCCTTCGGGTCGGTTCCTACACCACCAAGGCGTGAAGCCTTACGGCTACTGATTAGATCGCCTTCGGGTCGGTTTGTACACCACCCAGGCTTGAAGCTTTACGGCCCCTGATGAGATCGCCTTCAGGTCGGTTTCTACACCACCCAAGCGTGAAGCCATAGGGCCACTGATGAAATCGCCTTCGGGTTGGTATCTCTACCACTACCAAGGCGTGACAGCTCCAGCTCAGTCAGAACCGGCTCGGCGGCACGAACCTCTACCTTCATCCTCGGCGGCACGGTCCTCTACCATCAGCCTCGCTGGCAGCACCAGCTCGCTCAACAGTTCTAGCTTGGTGGCTTCAACCACAATTTTAGTCAGAACGATCGCACGTCGCAAGCCGACACCAAGGTCTAATTTGCGCTCCAAAGTGTTCAGAAAGCCCTCTCATGTTAGCTTCCGACTTCAAAGAGTAAGGACTCAACAAGTCAGAAGCTGGGGGGCTATTGTGTGGGGATAATTTCACAATACCCACCGTGCTCAGTTCCGGTAAAAGTACCAGTTCGGTACCTCTGCTAAACCCATCTCGACATAACGATACTAGGCGACATTAGGGTTCCAGAGTCAGAATCGCGAACAGAACCCCATTCTGGAAAGGAAACGGCGAGATCTTTTAGATCCAATACTGGGCAATCGACTTTTTCTTTTTAAGCCGAATTCCATCATTTAGGCCTCGAAAAGGGCACTTCGGCCAGACAGCTCATCTCGGCCCAGTACTTCACCACGGCCAGACATCTCATCTCGACCAGACTCTTCCATCCCGGCCAGATAGCCCACCACGGCCAGACTCTACCAATCTCGGCCAGATAGCCCACCTCGGCCAGACAGCTCATGTCGGCCAGATAGCCCACTTCGGTCAGGGCTCACTTAGGCCAAGTAGATAACAAGACAGCCACGCTGCAGTACGAACTGACGGACAGGATGGGCGCCGAACGGTCACGTCCACCAGAGGTCGAGGTATGGGCAGATGGGACATCTACTTTACACCTACATCCACTAAGGAAGCTTCCGGTTTAATTTCTCCCTACAAATATACAGGCAAGAGGTAACCTCAAAAGGAGGTATGTCATGGAGGCACACACACAGAGCAAAGAGGTTCAGACACAGGGACCTCCCTTACTCTGAGCCCTCTCTTCTTCTCCACCTCACTTCACCCTTTGTTCAGTGTCAGCACTAACTCAGGCGTTGGAGGGCCTTGCGCTGCTAGCAGCCAGGGTCTCTGACCGTTACTTCTCCTCCCTCTTTTCCAGGTTTCAGGCGTCTGCTCTTTCTCCCAAAAGCTTCCAACAACTCCATATCATCTGGGACCCTCCCTGAAGCGGTTAGCTCTTTCCAATTGTTTGGATAAGTCCTCAAAGGCACCCCCTACTCCCGTGAGTGATATTTTTTACACTTACAATTGGCGCTGTCTGTGGGAAACGATACAAAAACGCCCTGCCTCCGAGAGTTAAGAAGAAGGGCGGAGAATCATCAAAGGCCTTACCACTGCCACCAATTGTGTTGCCAGAGCAACCGTTAGTCCCTCGCCAGAGGAGATCCCGAGCGAGATCTGGTCCAGCTCAACTGAAGTAGCCTCGGCCAGACAATCTTCAACTGGACCCTCCCGGACGAAATAAAACTCCAGTGCTATCCAAATCTCGTCAGTCCTATCACTGGACTAACAACGAAGATGACGATGCCGATTTTTTCCTCACGGCCATCAGGGCCCGAAACCTTGTTATCCAAGAGAAAGACGACTTGATTCGTCACCTCCAGTAGCAGCTACGAGAAAGGTCAACAACTCCAGTTCCGCCCCCTAGGCTCAACCGAACTGTGGGGCAGGAGATAAAGATCAAGTCAGAGGGCTCGATCAGCACCAGTTCGTTTTCAACACCAGCTCGGTCAGCACAAGTTCGGATAGCTCCAGTTCGGTTTCAAAACACGAGCTCGGACAGCTCCAGCTCGGTCAGCACCAGTTCGGATAGCTCCAGCTCGGTTTCAGCACCACCTCGGACAGCTCCAGCTCGGTCAACACCAGTTTGGATGGCTCCAATTCGGTTTCAACACCAGCTCGGTCTGCATCAGTTAGGATAGCTCTAGTTCGGTTTCAACCCCAGCTCGGACAGCTCCAGCACGGTCAGCACCGGCTCTGCGGCACGATCCTCTACCGTCGGCCTCGATGGCATGGTCCTCTACCGTCATCCTCGACTGCACGATCCTCTACCATCATCCCCGGCGGCACAATACTCTACCATCAGCCTCGCTGCAACTATCAGCAGTTCGGCGACTACGCTACACTGATGAGATCGCCTTCGGGTCGGTTTGTAGACCACGCAGCCGTGAAACCTTACGGCCACTGATGAGATCACCTTCGGGTCGGTTTGTACACCACTCAGGCGTGAAGCCTTACAACCACTGCTGAGATCGCCTTCGGGACGGTATCTCTACCACCACCAAGGCGTGACAGCTCCAGCTCGGCCAGCACCGGCTCATCGGCACGATCCTCTACCTTCATCCTCGGCGGCACGGTCCTCTACCATCAGCCTCACTTGTAGCACCAGCTCGCTTAACAGTTCTAGCTCGGTGGCATCACCTTGAATTTTAGTCAGAACGATCGCACCTCTCCAGCCGACACCATGGTCTAATTTGCGCTCCAAAGTGTTCAGGAAGCCCTCTCATCTTAGCTTCCGACCTTAAAGAGTTAGGACTCAACAAGTCAGAAGCTCGGGGGCTATTGTGTGGGGATAATGCACAATACCCACCGTGGTCAGCTCCGGTAAAAGTACCAGTTCGGCACCTCGGCTCAACCCATCTCGCAGTAACGATACTAGACGAATTTAGGGTTCCAGAATCAGAATCGCGAACAGAACCCCATTCTAGAAAGGAAACGTCGAGATCTTCAAGATCCATTCTGTGCAATCGAGTTTTTGTTTTTAGGCCGAATTCCATCATTTTGGCCTCGAAAAAGGCACTTCGGCCAGACAGCCACTTCGCCCAGACAGTCACTTCGCCCAGATAGCTCACCTCGGCCAAACAACTTATCTCGGCCCAGTACTTCATCTCGGCCCAGTACTTCACCTCAGCCAGACAGCTCACCTCGGCCAGACTCTTCCATCCCGGGCAGATAGCCCACCTCGGCCAAACTCTTCCATCTCGGCCAGATAGCCCACCTCGGCCAGACAGCTCATCTCGGCCAGATAGCCCACTTCGGCCAGACACCTCACTTAGGCCAAGTAGATAACAAGACAGCCACGCTGCAGCATGAACTGACAGACAGGATGGGCGCCGAACGGTCACATCCACCAGAGGTCGAGGTATGGGCAGATGGGACATCTACTTTTCACCTACCTCCACTAAGGAAGCTTCCGGTTTAACTTCTCCCTACATATATACAGGCAAGACGTAAACTCAAAAGGAGGTATGTCAAGGAGGCTCACACACAGTGCAGAGAGGTTCAGACACAGGGACCTCCCTTACTCTGAGCCCTCTCTTCTTCTCCACCTCACTTCACCCTTTGTTCTATGTCAGCACTAACTCAGGCGTCGGAGGGCCTTGCGCTGCCAGCAGCCAGGGTCCCTGATCGTTGCTTCTCCTCCCTCTTTTCCAGGTTTCAAGCGTCTGCTAATTTTCCCAAAAGCTTCCAACAACTCCATATCATCTGAGACCCTCCCTGAAGCAGTTCGCTCTCTCCAACTGTTTAGATAAGTCCTCAAAGGCTCCCCCTACTCCTGTGAGTGATATTTTTTGCACTTGCAATTGGCGCCATCTGTGGGAAACGATACAAAAACGCCATGCCACCGAGAGTTAAGAGGAAGGGCGGAGAATCATCAAAGGCCTTACCACCGCCACCACTTGAGTTGTGAGAGCAAGCGTCAGTCCCTCGCCAGAGGAGATCCCGAGTAAGATCAGGTCCAGCTCAGCTGAAGCACTCCCGGCCAGACGATCCTCAACTGGAGCCTCCCGGACGAAATAAAACACCAGTGCTATCCAAATCTCGTCAGTTCTATCACTGGACTGACAGCGAAGATGACGATGCCGACTCTCTCCTCACGGCCATCAAGGCCCAAAACCTTGTTATCCAAGAGCAAGACGACCTGATTCGTCACCTCCAGCAGCAGCTACGAGAAAAGTCGACAGCTCCAGTTTCACCCCCTAGGCGCAACCGAACTGTGGGGCAGGAGATAAAGATGTAGACACCAAGTTAGAGAGCTCGGTCAGCACCAGCTCGGACAGCTCCAGCTCAGTCAGCACCAGTTCGGATAGCTCCAGTTCGGTTTCAACACAAGCTCGGACAGCTCCAGCTCGGTCTGCACCAGTTCGGATAGCTCCAGTTCGGTTTCAACACCAGCTCGAACAGCTCCAGCTCGGTCAGCACCAGTTCGGATTGCTCCAGTTCGGTTTCAGCGCCACCTCGGACAGCTCCAGCTCGGTCAACACCAGTTCGGATAGCTCCAGTTTGGTTTCAACACCAGCTCGGACAGCTTCAGCTCGGTCAGCATCAGTTCGGATAGCTCCAGTTCGGTTTCAACACCAGCTCGGACAGCTCCAGCTCGGTCAGAATCGACTCGGCGACACGATCCTCTACCGTCGGCCTCGGTGGTACGATCCCCTACCGTCATCCTTGAGGGCACGATCCTCTACCATCATCCTCGGCGGCACGATCCCCTACCATCAGCCTCGCTGCAACTATCAGCAGTTCGGCGACTTCGCCACACTGATGAGATCGACTTCGGGTCGGTTTCTACACCACCCAGGCGTGAAGCCTTATGGCCACCGATGAGATCGCCTTCGGGTCGGTTTGTACACCACCCAGGCGTGAAGCCTTACGGCCACTGATGAGATCGCCTTGGGGTTGGTTTCAACACCACCTAGACGTGAAGCCTTACGGCCACTCTTGAAATCGCCTTCAGGTTGGTATATCTACCACCACCGAGGCGTGAAGCCTTACTTCATCTCAGCCAGTACTTCACCTTAGCCAGACTCTTCCATCCCGGCCAGATAGGCCACCTCGGCC
This sequence comes from Cinnamomum chago, assembly GCA_038049695.1. NCBI lineage: Eukaryota > Viridiplantae > Streptophyta > Magnoliopsida > Laurales > Lauraceae > Cinnamomum > Cinnamomum chago. The sequence goes on from CP142451.1 coordinate 56,076,023, forward strand.
AGACTCTTCCATCTCGGCTAGATAGCCCACCTCGGCCAGACTGCTCATCTCGGCCAGATAGCCCACTTCGGCCAGACAGCTCACTTCGGCCAAGTAGAAAACAAGACAGCCACGCTGCAGTACGAACTGACAGACAGGATGGGTGCCGAAAGGTCACATCCACCAGAGATCGAGGTATGGGCAGATGGGACATCTACTTTTCACCTACCTCCACTAAGGAAGCTTCCGGTTTAACTTCTCCCTACATATATACAGGCAAGAGGTAAACTCAAAAGGAGGTATGTCATGGAGGCTCACACACAGTGCAGAGAGGTTCAGACACATGGACCTCCCTTACTCTGAGCCCTCTCTTCTTCTCCACCTCACTTCACCCTTTGTTCAGTATCAGCACTAACTCAGGCGTCGGAGGGCCTTGTGCTGCCAGCAGCCAGGGTCCCTGACCGTTGCTTCTCCTCCCTCTTTTCCAGGTTTCAGGCGTTACTCCTTCTCCCAAAAGCTTCCAACAGCTCCATATCATCTGAGACCCTCCCTGAAGCGGTTAGCTCTCTCCAACTGTTTGGATAAGTCCTCAAAGGCACCCCCTACTCCTATGAGTCATATTTTTTGCGCTTACAATTGGCGCCGTCTGTGGGAAACGATACAAAAACGCCATGCCTCCAAGAGTTAAGAAGAAGGGCGGAGAATCATCAAAGGCCTTACCACCGCCACCGCTTGTGTTGCCAGAGCAACCGTCAGTCTCTCGCCCGAGGAAATCCGGAGAAAGATCTGGTCCAGCTCAACTGAAGCAGCCCCGGCCAGACGATCTTCAACTGGAGCCTCCCGGACGAAATAAAACTCCATTGCTATCCAAATCTCGTCAGTCCTATCACTTGAGTGACTGCGGAGATGACGAGGCCGAATCTCTCCTCATGGCCATCAGCGCCCGAAACCTTGTTATCCAACAGCAAGACGACTTGATTCGTCACCTCCTGCAGCAGCTACGAGAAAGGTCGACAACTCTATATTCGCCCCCTATGCGCAATCGAATTGTGGGGCAGGAGATAAAGATGAAGACACCAAGTTAGATAGCTCGGTCAGCACCAGTTCGGTTTCAACACCAGCTCGGACAACTCCAGCTCGGTCAGCACCAATTCGGATAGCTCCAGTTCGGTTTCAACACCAGCTCGGACAGCTCCAGCTCGGTCAGCACCAGATCGGATAGCTCCCGTTCGGTTTTAACACCAGTTCGGACAGCTCCAGCTCGGTCAGCACCAGTTCGGAGAGCTCCAGTTCTGTTTCAACACCAGCTCAGACAGCTCCAGCTCGGTCAGCACCAGTTCGGACAGCTCCAGTTCGGTTTCAACACCAGCTCGGACAGCTCCAGCTCGGTCAACATAAGTTCGGATAGCTCCAGTTCAGTTTCAACACCAGCTTGGATAGCTCCAGCTCGGTCAGTACCGGATCGGCGGCACGATCCTCTACCGTCGGCCTCGGTGGCACGATCCCCTACCGTCATCCTTGGCGGCAAGGTCCTCTACCATCAGCCTCGCAAGCAGCACCAGCTCGCTCAACAGTTCTAGCTCGGTGGCATCACCTGCAATTTTGGCCAGAACGATCGCACGTCGCCAGCCGACACAAAGGTCTAATTTGCGCTCCAAAGTGTTTAGAAAGCCCTCTCATCCTAGCTTCTGACTTCAAAGAGTTAGGACTCAAGAAGTTAAAAGTTGGGGGCTATTGTGTGGCGATAATTTCACAATACCCACCGTGCTTAACTCTGGTAAAAGTACCAGTTCGGCACCTCGGCTCAACCCATCTCGCCCTAACGATACTAGGCGAATATAGGGTTCCAGAGTCAGAATCGCGAGCAGAACCCCATTCGGGAAGGGAAACGGCGAGATCTTCAAGATCCATTACTGTGCATTAGACTTTTTGTTTTTTGGCCGAATTCCATCAGTTAGGCCTCGAAAAAGGCACTTCGGCCAGACAGTCACTTCGGCCAGATAGCTCACCTCGGCCAGACTCTTCCATCTCGGCCAGATAGCCCGCCTCGGTCAGACTCTTCCATCTCGGCCAGATAGCACACTTCGGCCAGACAACTCACTTCGGCCCAATAGATAACAAGACAGCCACGCTGCAATACGGACTGATAGACAGGTTGGGTGTCGAACGGTCACATCCACCAGAGATCGAGGTATGGGCAGATGGGACATCTACTTTTCACCTACCTCCACTAAGGAAGCTTCCGGTTTAACTTCTCGCTACATATAAACAGGCAAGAGGTAAACTCAAAAGGAGGTATGTCATGGAGGCTCACACACAGTGCAGAGAGGTTCAGACACAGGGACCTCCCATACTCTGAGCCCTCTCTTCTTCTCCACCTCACTTCACCCTTTTTTCAGTGTCAGCACTGAATCTGGCGTCGGAGGGCCTTTTTTGCTGCCAGCAGCCAGGGTCCCTGACCGTTGCTTCTCCTCCCTCTTTTCCAGGTTTCAGGCGTCTGCTCCTTCGCCCAAAAGCTTCCAACAACTCCATATCATCTGAGACCCTCCCTGAAGCGGTTAGCTCTCTCCAACTGTTTGGATAAGTCCACAAAGGCACCCCCTACTCCTGTGAGTCATACTTTTTGCATTTACAATTGGCACCGTCTGTGGGAAACGATACAAAAACGCCATGCCGCCGAGAGTTTAGAAGAAGGGCGGAGAATCATCAAAGGCCTTACCACCACCACCACCACTTGTGTTGCCAGAGCAACCGTCAGTCCCTCGCCAGAGGAGATCCCGAGCAAGATCTGGTCTAGCTCAACTGAAGCAGCCCCGGCCAGACGATCTTCAACTGGAGCCTCCCGGACGAAATAAAACTCCAGTGCTATCCAAATCTCGTCAGTCCTATCACTGAACTAACAGCAAAGATGACAATGCCGACTCTCTCCTCAAGGACATCAGGGTCCGAAACCTTGTTATCCAAGAGCTAGACGACTTGATTCGTCACCTCCAGCAGCAGCTACGAGAAAGGTCGACAACTCCAGTTTCGACCCATAGGCGCAACCGAACTGTAGGGCAGGAGATAAAGATGAAGACACCATGTTAGAGAGCTTGGTCAGCACCAGTTCGGTTTCAACACCAGCTCGTAGAGCTCCAGCTCGGTCAGCACCAGTTCGGATAGCTCAAGTTCAGTTTCAACACCAGCTCGGACAGCTCAAGCTCGGTCAGCACCAGTTCGGATAGCTCCAGTTCGATTTCAACACCAACTCGGACAGCTCCAGCTCGGTCACCACCAGTTCGGATAGCTCAAGTTCGGTTTCAACACCAGCTCGGACAGCTCCAGCTCAGTCAGCACCAGTTCGGATAGCTCCAGTTCGGTTTCAACACCAGCTCGGACAGCTCCAGCTCAGTCAGCACCAGTTCGGATAGCTCCAGTTCGGTTTCAACACCAGCTTGGACAGCTCCAGCTCGGTCAGCACCAGTTCGGATAGCTCAAGTTCGGTTTCAACACCAGCTCGGACAGCTCCAGCTCCTTCAGCACCAATTCGGATAGCTCCAGTTCGGTTTCAACACCAGCTCGGACAGCTCCAGCTCGGTCAGCACCGGCTCGGAGGCACGATCCTCTACCGTCGCCCTCGGTGGCACGATCCTCTACCTTCATCCTTGACGGCACGATCCTCTACCATCATCCTCGGCGGCACGATCCTCAACCATCAGCCTCGCTGCAACTATCAGCAGTTCGGCAACTTCGCCACACTGATGAGATCGTCTTTGGGTCAGTTTGTACACCACGCAGCCGTGAAACCTTACAGCCACTTATGAGATCGCCTTCGGGTCGGTTTGTACACCACCCAGGCGTGAAGCCTTACGGCCACTGATGAAATCGCCTTCGGGTCGGTATCTCTACCACCACCATGGAGTGACAGCTCCAGCTCGGTAAGTACTGGCTCGGCGGCACGATCCTCTACATTCATCCTCGGTGGCACGGTCCTCTACCTTCAGCCTCACTAGCAGCACCAGCTCGCTCAACAGTTCTAGCTCGGTGGCATCACCAGCAATTTTAGTCAGAACGATCGCACTTCGCCAGCCGACACCAAGGTCTAATTTGAGCTCCAAAGTGTTCAGAAAGCCCTCTCATCTTAGTTTCCGACTTCAAAGAGTTAGTACTCAACAAGTCAGAAGCTGGGGGGTATTGTGTGGGGATAATTTCACAATACTTACCGTGCTCAGCTCCGGTAAAAGTACCATTTCGGCACCTCGGCTCAACCCATCTCGCCGTAACGATACTAGGCGAAATTAGGGTTCCGGAGTCAGAATCGCGAACAGAACCCCATTCTGGAAAGGAAACGGCGAGATCTTCAAGATCCATTATTCTGTAGTAGCCTTTTGTTTTTAGGCCGAATTCCATCATTCAGGCCTCGAGAAAGGCACTTCGGTCAGACAGCCACTGCGGCCAGACAGTCACTTCGGCCAGATAGGTAGACTCGGCCCTACAGCTCATCTCGGCCCAGAACTTCACCTCGACCAGACAGCTCATCTCGGCCAGACTCTTCCATCCCGGCCAGATAGCCAACCTCGGCCAGACTCTTCCATCTCGGCCAGATAGCCCACCTCAGCAAGACAGCTCATCTCGGCCAGACAGCTCACTTCGGCCAAGTAGATAACAAGACAGTCACGCTGCAGTACGAACTGACAGACAGGATGGGCGCCGAACGGTCACATCCACCAGAGATCGAGGTATGGCAGATGGGACATCTACTTTTCACCTACCTCTACTAAGGAAGCTTCCGGTTTAACTTCTCCCTACATATATACAGGCAAGAGGTAAACTCAAAAGGAGGTATGTCATGGAGGCTCACACACAGTGCAGAGAGGTTCAGACACAGGGTCCTCCCTTACTCTGAGCCCTCTCTTCTTCTCCACCTCACTTCACCCTTTGTTCAGTGTCAGCACTAACTCAGGCGTCGGAGGGCCTTGTGATGCCAGCAGCCAGGGTCCCTGACCGTTGCTTCTCCTCCCTCTTTTCCAGGTTTCAGGCGTCTGCTCCTTCTCCCAAAAGCTTCCAACAGCTCCATATCATCTGAGACCCTCCCTGAAGCGGTTAGCTCTCTCCAACTGTTTGGATAAGTCCTCAAAGGCACCCCTACTTCTGTGAGTGATATTTTTTGCACTTACAGATGTTACAATTCCCATTTAAAATATTCTCATGTCGGTGAGGAATATTCACGAAGAAAGTTGGACTGTGTTAGTTATCCCATTGCGATTGAAAGAAAGAGACCTCCGCTCCTATGTTACTTTACAGTGCGGCAAAATATATCACAGAGGCTTTTGTGGCCCCCCTCGAAAATAAGGTTTCCATGTTTTAAACACAAAAATCTGAGAAAACCATTTTTTTTAACCTAACGAGCACAGATTAGAGCTCTTTGATACTCAATCAAGGAATAAACCCGTAATACTGAAAATAGATTGTTACAAAACGATAAGAGGGGCGTTTAGGTTTGTCATTTAGATTATCTGTCGTTGTCATGAATCCACGTTATTTGTTGTGTTTCCACATCCCATGGACCTCACATAAATGAATCTTTAAACATTTTCAATATAGTGGGCTTAGAATGTTAAAAGGTCAAGTATTGGGTCAATCCGATCTGATGAGCTCTCACCTCTTAGCCCTGGTACTAATCAATGGGTCATGTTAGTTTTGGTGGGCTTAAATAATCAGCCTAGCAGGTACGCTCACTATAGGTTGAGCTCGGTCAAAGCTTTATGCAACATGGGCCATGGCCAGCTCTTAAAAATGGCCCATTCAACGAGTGGGTTGGGCCCAGGTCTTTATTCTGAAGCCTGTAGACCTTGCCCATCAAGCCTGCTTATACTCTGAATTATATCTTATGTATGTTAGAGTAAAATGGCATTAAAGCTGAAGCTAGAGTGGTGAGAAGTGGATGGTCAATAATCATTATATACAACTGTCCATTAATTTTTCACCTTCGATGGAGAATAGTTTCTTATGCTCCAAATGTGAGAACATTCCACTGAATGTATAAATTTGGAGGTATCAGGTATCTACTATCAACCCGTCACCCTCTTACCTTTTGCACTTTTCAGCCCCACTACTTTCCTATGTAAACCATAGGAAAATAGCACATATGCACTAAAAGGGCATGTTTGTGCAGACAGCTCTCTGCTATAATTTACTTCATTTTCTGAAAAAAAAATCGTTGATGGCTTCATTTTACATTGGTGCCTAACTTTTCACAACTGTTTCTACCCTTGTGCACAGACTCTCTCTCTCGGGGGCAAAAACTTTATTCTGGAGGTCATGATTATGCTTTTCATCTTGGGCACTTTTTTGGGATTTGACACTGGTGGGAAAATATGCGGAGAAAACTTTCCATATCACAAAGTTTTACACTGATCTGTCATCATAAAAAAAACTTCTTTAATAATAGGGAGAACTTCAAAAAAGTCCTTAAGTTTCGGCCTTATTTCAAAAAACGATATAAGTTTCAAAACTTTTCAAATTAGTCCCTAAGTTTTTCAGAAAGTTTTCAATTAAGGACATCCACCTATTTAAAGTTATTTTTCGGCTACTTTTTTCCTTTTTTTAAATACTCAAATTACCTTTCATTATAATAAAACTCTCCCTTACTCACTCTATATTCTCCTTATTTCCCTCGTCGGTGTCCTCACGATGATCAAGGACACACAGTGTTCCCACAGCGATTGGCTACATGTAGTGGCTGCCGAAATCATGTCATGACTTTAAATGATGGATAATTTGGGCATTTTCAAAATATTAAGGGAAAAGGTCACCTGAAAATACCTTTAAATGACCGGATGTCCTTAACTGGAAATTTACTGGAAAGTTTAGGGACTAATTTAAAAAATTTCAAAACTTATGTCCTTTTTTGAAATAAGGCAAAAACTTAAGGCCATATTTAAAATATTCCCTTAAAAATACTAGAACTAAGAATAATATTAGATATGGAGATTCTCACTCAGAACATCGTGCAATGTCGAAGATTCTTTTTCGAATCAATTTTCTATTATGCCTGCCTATTACTCATTATTAAGTGCAGCGCATTTGACTGTTTTTCCTCGACTCCACAGAAAACCACTTTCCTTGCGTTGCGGGAGTAGAAATAAGTTTTTTCCCCCTGCAAAATCAATGTTACACGGTCTTTCCCACAAACTTGTATTAAGAAACTTTCATCGGGCACCGATTAGGGGTGTAACAGTTCGATTAACCGGTCATTTTGGGAAAACCGTTAATCGAATCGTAACCGTGGTTTTCTATCTTTTAAAATCATAACCATAATCGTATCCACAAAAACCGTGGAAAACCGAACCACGGTTAACCGTATTAGACAGTTCAATTATGGTTAATAGCCGTGGAAAAATCTGTCACTTGATGGATCAGTGGACATTGATAACCAATTCAAAGCAAAATTAGAGACCCATTATTCCATTAACAATCATAAAATAAAAAAACACCCCAATAATAATGACAATAAAGGAGATGTATCTGTAAGCTAACTTACAGAGGATGTAGAACTTTCAGGCTAAAATTAGTTGATGGGCCAACCAATATACCTATATAAATGAAGAACTTTCAGGCTCAAATTTTGCCCCTTTTTCATAAGAGGATGAAAAAAAAAAAAACCTTAGAACTCAAAACAGATTCAAGTTATCCAGCTACATCTCAAGACATCTGGCGTTTTCCATCGATGTTCTCCCAATTTTAGATCTTAGATCCCCTCTTGGTCCTTCTCTACTTCAAACTTTCACAATCAAAATGATTGCTTCTCTCACCAAACACTTGAAATCCAACAAGAGAACCTTCTCTCTCTTGGAAGAACCGTTTCCCACCATGAGAGAAATCAAGCAAGTCCAATCCCATCTAATTGTCTCAGGGACCCTCTCTGACCCCTTCGCAGGTGGAAAGATCATTGCCTTCTGCGCCATTCCCACTACAGCGACCTTGACTATGCCCACCTTCTCTTCCACAGCCTCCCTTGCCCAACCACCTTCATTTGGAACACCATGATAAGAGCTTTCGCCAAAACAAACCAACCCTTAAGAGCCCTCTCCCCTTACAAATAGATGCTCGACAAGGGTCCCCTCCCCAACAACTACACCTTCTCCTTCGTTCTCAGAGCTTGCATTGATCTCTCCTCCTTCTTGGACGGGCATAAATTGCATTCCCAAATCGTTAGGCTCGGCTGGGAGGAGAGAGAGAGAGAGCGAGAGGCGAGAAAGAGGCTGAGAGTTGAGAGAAAGAGGAGCTAGCGTTTGTTTTGTTATTTATTACATAAGTTAAAAAAAGAATTTCATGTAGGCCCTTTATTTTTTCTTTTATTTGTATAATGGTACGGTTAACCGTGTGCGGTTAACCGAACCGTATTTTATGGTTCGATTCGGTTAATAACCGTGAGTTATTATGGAAAACCGTAATCGAACCGTGAAGTGCTGTTTTTGGATTTCATTAATCATAACCATAACCGTAACTGAACCGTGAAATACGGTTATTAACCGCAGTTCGGTTCTGTTAGATGATTTTTCAGTTTTCTTTTACACTACTAGCACCGATGATATGAATTCCCTACAATGCCTTCCAAAGAGTGAATGTGTAGACAGGAAACTGTGGAAAACAAGTAAAAGGAGTTACGTAGGTGCACCTCATATATACCCCACCACGCCAAAAACCAAGGTCACTCAAAAGAAGTAAAAGGACCACAAAACAAGGAGAATTTATATTTGCACCCACCTACTTTACTGAGCCAACCAACAATTTAATTTTTTTTAATTCCAAGAATGCCCATCTATGAATTTCCCTAATTACCCTTGCCTTCATGTTCCTCTTCTCTTCAAGCCCTCTGCTTCTTCCTGAGTCCATTTTTCCTTCTTATTCACTTCATCTTCCTCCTCTCTTCAGATTTTCATCTTTACTTCTTCTGTACTTATTTCCCTTTAACAGCATATACCTTTTCTTCTACTCCTTCTCATCATTATAAAGGTCCCACTTTGGAAGTACTCATCTCACAATTCATCTCTCCATTTCCTTATATAAGCTATCACATCTCCAATCCGAGGCACCACCTTGTGTTTTAGAGAAGCTATCTATAATATGGACAAGCAAATGACCATATATGAAGAGAAGGCATCGTTTTTTTGACACATGCTTTCAATTTTTTTTCCATTCGTGTCCTGCACGAATTTGCAGAGCTGCGCATAAGTATATTGTACGGCTCTGTATTTCCATGCATAAGTGTATTGCACGGCTCTGTATTTTCGTGCATAAGTGTATTGCATGGCTTCGGATTCCTGTGCATGTGTGTATTGCACGGCTCTAGATTTCTATGCATAAATGTATTGCACGGCTTTGGATTTCCGTGCATAAATATATTGCACGGCTTCGGATTTCTGTCCATGAGTGTATTACACGGCTCTATATTTCCGTGCAATGCAACATGGCTCATCTTATGTTAGCCGAACGTTTGGGCGTTTTAGCAGGGCCATCCAGCATTGATTTTTTTTCCTGGATGTTGATTCTACAGGTGCCAGTGAGTGCTCATTGGATTTTACTAACGTCTTCACCACCGACACTATATTCAGAAGCCAATATGCCCTTATCCAATGGACACGAAATGTCGGAAAAAAATATGGCTTAGTAATTATAATAAAAAAAGTCAGATGCTGGTGTAGATGGTAGAAAATCGAGAATTGTATTTACTTGTGAGAGAAGCGGTACTTACAAGGGTTCTTCGAAGATCTTTGAGAGGAAATGTCTGAATAAGGTGACGGGAACGAAGAAGTGCAATTGAAAGTCCTGGATCCGAATCCTAGAGGGGGGGGGTGAATAGGGTGAGCTACAAGATAGTGACCAATTAAGACCAATTTAGATTTCTATAAAAATAACTAGTCACAAGTGATGATTTATCAAACAAGATGCGGAAGCTAATAAAAACAATCACCACAGGCATACACCATCACATAATGATTTAAAGTGGTTCGGCCTCAATGCCTATATCCACTACCGGCTTGTGAACCAACACCCCACCGAATTTCCACTATTTATGCTTTTCAAAAGGCTAAGAAATAACCTTTACAACGAATTTTTTCTAGGCTAAACATGTCGCGACCCCGGACCGGGAATCCGAGATCGGGACACATTGATGATGTGTGTGAACATTTATTTAATATTTATTTAATTTCCCACAGGTGTCCACGGTGAGGATATCACATCAATATAATAAATGTTTCTGTTTAAATGCGGAAGCGTGTAGAAAATCAAATGATAATTCATTTCTAATCACAAGATAAATCACATGTATAATCAAGTATCAGAATGAGCAATGATCATTAGTGCTTTCCCAAAGTAAAGTTAAAGTTTATACAAAAGATCATTTAATTATATTCCCAAAAATAGAGGCCAACAAAGGCCAATATAAACAAAATACCAATCCCCAAAAGAATAGTTAAAAGTTTTCCCAAAATGTTATCTCTCTCTAGCAATCCAATGTCTAGATGACATCATCAGCATGCCACTCGACTAGGCATTGCGGTTCACCAACCGCATCCTCAAGCTCCGTCTCGGGATAGACAATGTCCGAACCTGAGTACCAAAGAGTGGGTCAAACATGACGGTTTGACAAATGGGTAAAATACAATGACAATATAATAATAAATGAATTTACCTTCAAAAGCATTTAAACCTGTTAAAATAACAATTTCTATAAACAAGATAAAACATTTATTCAAATACAAGTAGGCATTGTAAAACATGTAAAGGTAACCAAGGAATCGGGGAACAAGCAAGATGGCAACCACACGAAGCTAAGTCCTCTATCATTAGAGTGACAGAGCAATAACTAGGCACTGATCTCAGTTACTTGAGGTGAGGAGAAACAATGGATCTTATAAATACATATACATATACTATACATGACCATAGTAGCGAGCCGAGCATCGGGAACCACAGTAGTAATCTGCGGCATCGGGACAAGACCACGGTAATAACCAGGTAGCGGGATCCAAACTGCAGCTGGCAGGACAAGAGGGGGATCTCCAAGTTGGTCGATCAGACCAACAGGGTTATCCAAGCTTAGCGGGATCTCCAAGTTGTTCTTTCTCTGTTCCTTCTCCTCAGACATCTGGAACTGGATCCTGTCCTCAGCTGGTACAGCAGTAGCTGGCCCTCTTCTCCCCTCCAAGATCTGGCAAGCCCTCTCCTGCAACAGTGATAGACTTGCTTGCAAAGGTGTAGCAGTCATCTTCTTCTCTACAGCTTATGTCCTTTGGAAATGTAGAAATGAAGCCATCTTCAGCAATATCAGTGTCTCCAAGGTGAAGGTCACCCGCCTCCTGTTGGAGATCCTCTTGAATACTCTCAAGAACCTTTCAAAGCCCTTCTCTGGTAGACCTCTTAAAAGCTTCTGTAATTTTTTGTTTTCCAATCCTTAAGCTGATTTAGAGTTTTTGGTTTGATGTTCTCTCCTCCCTGGCTGTATTTCTCTGCTCCTTCTCTTGCGGGCGTCTTGCCTCTGTTTCTGCTCTTTCCTTTTTTAATTCAAATGACCTTATAGCAAAAAAAAAAAAAAAAGCTTAGTGGTGCCGACTCATAGGTCAAATGAAAAGATTAAAATATGTATGAAATACATCAATTGCAAGTACATAAATAAACGGGACGGGGGTGCTCAATGGCACAACTGTCACTTCATGTCGGGCAATGCATTTCGAGGCTAGCAATTAATACAAGTACAATTTCAATGCTTTCGGGAATAATAAATCATGTAGTATAAATCTTGGGAACAATGAAATACAATGAACAACTGAAATTTGTTAGGGATTTTGTGTTTTGCAATTTGATGGATGCATTATAATTTTAGCATCATTCGAATTTTCACATATGCATTGTTTTTGAAATACTTGAAATCTTGATTTACACATGCATTGTTTTTTTTTAGACTTGTAGAAATATTGATTTATGCATGTTTTGATTTTAAACTTGGATGCATTTAGCTTTCAAAAGAAGATTTTCGAATCAAGCTTGCCTATGGTTTTAAAAGTTTCAAATCATCTTAGGCATTTTAGATTTCATGTTTTTAAAACTCTTAGAATGATTTAAAACATGTTTCTAGACTTGATTCTATGGCATAGACCTCCAAGCCCAAGTTTCCATTTAAAAAATCATTTTTACGAATCTTTTTAATCAAGGAAAGTTCGGTCAACCGAACCTTTGTCGGTCAGCTGTCGGTTCCGATTCCAGAATATGAAATCTGTGTTTTCTGGGAACTTCGGTCAGCTGTCGGTCAAGTGTCGGTCACCTGTCGGTTGACCGAACTTCAGTTCGGTTAATCGACAAGTGTATTTCGGTCAGCAAACTTTTGAAATATATGACCGTTGGAATATGACCGTTGAGTTCGGTCGACCGAACTCCAAATGTCGATCGACCGACAAGCTAGCCGTTGGATAACATTTTCTATAAATTGAAGTTCATTCTTTGGCCAAATTTGAGGATCTAAGGGATACTCCTTGAAGTGTTTTGAGGCCAAACAAAGGGGAATGAGTTAAGGGATGCTAAAGCTTGGAAGCTAAAGCTTGGAATCATAAGTAAATCATCTATGTAAGCTTAGTTTTCCTTATCATATGTTTTCATGCTTTGTTTACATATTTGAAAAGTGAATTTTAGCATGATAACTATGATGTGTTGAATCCATTACTTACATTTAATCTTTGATCTAAGTTGTATTGGATTCTTCATCTTGATTCAAACCAAGTTTGTTTTAAATTTCATAAATCATGCTTTGTCAAAACCTTTTGTTACTTTTATAGTATGATTCATTTACTTGGTTGAATCCTTACTTGTTGTTTTCAATCACATTAGAACCATAGTTTAGCTACTTTGTTTTCGAAAACAACATTGCATATGCATCACATGTTTAGTCTCAAATAGTTTCATACAACTTGTGAGCCTTTGATTTTCATATCATCAACAAGTTAGTATTCATACATGTGATTTGCATTTCACTTCAATCAAATCTATTTTTGTGTTTTACACTTTCAAAAGCTTTAAGCTTGCATTCATTGAGCTATCATTTTTAATTTGATTGAAGTCTTTCACACACACACCATGAGCATTCATCTTTGCATTTCATAGTGTTGTGTGAGTTTGTTTTAATTTTCATATCAGCCTAATTTAGAGTCATTGTATTGAGCTAACTGTCGCGACCCCGGACCGGGAATCCCAAATCCGGGATCGGGACTAATGGTGGTGGTGATTAATGAGGATTATCTACTTCCACAATATACAACTTATTTAATTTCCCACAGGTGTCCGCAGTGAGGATATCACAACCATGCATGAATATTTCTTTTGAGTGCGGAAGCGTGTAGCAAATCAAATAGTTAGACTATCTCTAGTCATGCAAGCATTAACATCAAATATCAAAACTGTATCAGAATGAGCAATGATCTATAGCATGTTTCCCAAAAGTTGTTAAAGTTAGACAAAATATCATTTAGTTACATTCCCCAAAATTAGAGGCCAACAAAGGCCAATATTACAAAATAATAACCCAAAAGAATGGTTAATAAGTTCTCCCCAAAATGTTACGCCTCTTGTAGCAACCCGATGTCTACATGACATCGTCAGCACGCCACTCAACTAGAGGTTGCGGCTCACCTACCGCCTCCTCCGGCTCCTCCTCAAGGAAACCGGCAACGGGACCTGAGTACCAAAGCAAAGGATCAGACACGACGGTCTGGCAAGAGAGTGAGAAGATACAACAACATATAATAGATGAAATATCTCGAAAAGCAAGGAAATCTGTTTAAGCAAGAACTCTCACAAAATAGATAAATCATTTGCTAGAAAACATGTAAACAAGATAAAACATATGAGGTTACCAAGGGATCGGGAACTCACAAGATGGCAATCACATAAAGCTAAGTCCTCTGTCACTAAAGTGACAACAGTATCACGGGACGTTGATCTCAGTCACACGAGGTGAGGAGATTCAACGCAAATCATATATACAATATAAATATACGGGACGGGACTACGGTAGCGAACCGGGTATCGGGACGGGACCACGGTAATGACCGGGTATCGGGATCCAAACTGCAGCTGGCGGGACGGGAGAGGGATCTCCAAGTCGGTGGATCAAACCGACAAGGTATCCAAGCTTAGTGATGCCGACTCATAGGTTAAATAACACATCGATACATATGCAAGTAAATCAAGTACAAGTAATCAATGAACGGGCAAGAATATTCAAATGTGTAACCTTCATTTCATATCGGGCAATGCACTTCGGGACAAGTCAATGTTACTAGTGTAACTCTCATGCTTTCGGGAAAACAAATCATTTAAGTAGACCTGGGAAAATGAAGAAATATAATGAACTATACCATTTCGGGAAAACTGTTGATTTCGAGATCTATTTAAGTGGATAGGGGTCCCGTATGTTGCTTATTGAAATGACTTGGTACTCCTTGAGTTTGAAGACATCCCGGGCTCCTTATACACTTTGGATTTTCAAAACTTCGAATGACATCCTTGTGATATGGTTTCTTTCTTGGATGGCCTCAAGCAATGCCTAGTGAATCTCCTTCGATTGACAAAGCTTAGCGCTCGTTCGAGCGAGGAGCTTTTCGAAATATGGGGAATTTCGGTTACCTGGCGGTTAGCCGCCGCTGGGATGGGCGGCTGACTGCGGTTGGGCTGCAGAAATGCAGCTTACTGGAAAGCTAACCGCCAAGTGTGGTTAGCTGGCGGTTAGCCGCTAGCTAACCGTGGAGCTGACCGAGTTTTCAGGTGGAGAAGTGTGCTCTCTAGAAAAGCAACTGTGACATTTCGGTTACCTGGCGGTTAGCCGCCAGTCACCAAGCGGCTAGCCGCCGGGTGACCGCAGGCTGACCGTCAGGTGCGGGAATCACACACTGTGTTCAGATTTGAGCCCTTCTCCTCCTCAAAACCATTCTCTCCACTTCCACTTAATCCCTGTAATAACATTGAGCTAAGAGCTCCTCCAATGCCTCTAACTACACTTCTCCAAAGCCCCATCATATGTTCACTCCATCACCTCTTCCATATCAAGTCTAATACAAAGTAAAGAGGAAGGAAACCATTTCACAAACATTCATTTAGGATATACCCAAAAGACAATAAATGCTAAACCAACATGTTTACAAACATTAAATGAGGCTATCAAGATGCAAAGAGGGCATTTATTTCAACCATAAACACATTAATGAAAGCATGAAAAATCCATAAATGCTTCACCAAATCATTTAAAACTTAAAACACTTCATCATTCACTTGCCTCAAGTCCAAGCTAGCCAAAATCAAGCCTCTACTCACTTCTTAAGCTCACTTCCAAGCTACAATAAAAAACCCCCAAAACAAACCCTAAAATGGGTCAAACAATGAAATGACAAGGAAACCTTTCAATAATAAAGGTGGAGCTTCTCTAAGGCTATAGGAACACAAATCTAGAAGATGTAGAAGAACACTTACTTTGATGACCTTCAAATGAAGAGAGCTATCTCAAAGGGAGTCTCAAAGTTGATGGATTCTTCTACAAAAGGTATCAAAGTGAAGCTTGCTAGATGAGAAAAAGGTTGGTGGTCTTCATTGCTTGATTGATGAACTATTGGTGTGGCTTGGAGATGGAGAAGCAAGAAGAAGAAGAGAAACACAAGGAACCCTAGGTTCAGCTGGTTTGTGCTGGAGCAATGGAGAGTGAAATGAATGAAGGAGGTGGGTTCTTTTTTTTGTTAACAAGTGAGGTTTGGGCCCCACAACTTAAGGGACTAGTTTGGCTGAAATCATCTATCTCGGGTCCTCGGATGAATTCGACGAAGAAGGAAGAAATGATCGTCGAAATATCTAGTTTTCAAAAAGTATATGTTTCACGGGTTTCGGGAATATCAAGTTTTGGGTACAGATTTGGTGTGAAATGACTGTTTTACCCTCAAGGCTATGAAATCGGGTTTCGGGATCTCAAACGGGGACGGGATCAACATGAAAGTTGTAGGGATCATCAAAAAGAGTAAAACGGGATTAAAATCATGAATGTAAAAACCTCCGATAAATCCTCAAACATATGCGATGTCATGAAAGGGAACCCCCAAAGGGCCCTACTAACACAAAACAAATCAAAATCCCCAAAACTATATCAAAAGCTATTCCAAACCCAACTTAGCCAAAAACACTAATCAAGCTTAGCACTAACACGCAACTTAATTAGCACTAATCGGGTTCACTCGGGTCGGGGTCTTACACTAACATTGTATCTCCATCAAGTGTATTCTAGACACTACTTAGAGAGAGATAACCAACCTTTTGGTTGAAGAGGTTATTGCTTAGCATAAGAAAAGCATAGTGTAATAGGTTGATGTTAAGCCTTGAAAAACATCATTGTTAAAGGTTATTGCTTAGCCTTGGAAAGCATATTATAAAGGTTATTGCTTAGCCTATTGAAAAGCATAAATAGTGGAAATCCGGTGGGGTGTTGGATTGCAAGCCGGTAGTGGATGTAGGCATTGAGGCTAAGCCACTATAAATCATTGTGTGATAGTGAATGCTTTGTGATGATTATTTTTGTTAGCTTCCGCATTTTAGTTCTATATAATCACTTGTGACTAATTGATTTAAAGAAGTTAAAATTGGGCATTATTGGTCACAAAGTTGTAACTCACCCTATTCACCCCACCCCCTCTCTAGGGTTCGGATCACGGACTTTCAAAATTTTGGGTAAAGTATCGAGTTCAAGATTTATTTGAAGTGAATAGGGATCCCGTATGTCGATCTAATAACAATTTGGTACTCTTTGAGTTTGGGGACATTTCGGGCTCCTTATACACTTTGAATTTTCAAAACTTCAAATGAAATCTTCGTGATGTGGTTTCTTTCTCAAATGGCCTCATACATTACTTAGTAAATCCCCCTGACATAGAGGGCTTCTCAATGAATAGTCCCAAAACATTTAAATAGCTCATCACTGTCCCAAACATAGCCTTTGACCGACAAAACTCATCACTCGAGTGAACCGGAGAGTTCGCTCGAGCGAGGAGCTCTCTGGAATGGTTGTCTAGGTGGGTTTGCTCGAGCGAACTCATCCAATAGGTGGTTGGCTCAAGCGAAGTATTGGTTCGCTCAAACTAACCACTCTCTAGAACGTGTTCTAGGATGTTTACTCGAGCGACCAAGGGGTCCACTCGAGCGAACTGTTAGGGATTTTGTATTTGCAATTTGATGGATGCATTTGCATTTTCACATCATTTGAATTCACACTTGCTTTGATTTAAAATATCTTGAAATCTTGTTTTATACATGCATTGCTTTTAAGTTTTGTAAAAGTTTTGTCTTATGCATGTTTTGGTTTTAAACTTGGATGCATTGGTTTCAAAATCCAAACTCTTTTGAAAACCTAATTCTTTGTGCATTATATTTGGAAAATCATTTTGAGAATTTAGGTTTGAGCCTTGCATACTTTCATCATTTTCAGAATCTCTTTTGTATGCATTTGTTTATGAAAAGAGTTTTATGTAATCAAGCTAGCCTTTGGATTTAAAGTTTCAAATCATTTTAGGCTTTGTGTGTTTCATGTTTTTTAAACATCTTGAGTTGATTTAAAACATGTTACCAAGCTTGGTTTAGTGGCCCAAAAATCCCCTCTAAGAGAAACCTTCAAAAATGCAAAAGTTGGAAATTTTTGTAAAAAGGGGGGTGGCTCGGCAGTGTCGCCGGTCGACCGAGACCTGCTTCCCGGTCGATCGGGACCACTGTCGGTCGAGTGGGCAGTTTCTGAACTGTAACATGCCAACGGTCAGAAATATGACCGTTGTGCTTTCCCGGTCGACCGAGACCTGTGTCTAGGTCGACCGAGGACTAGCCGTTGGGCATTTTTGGCTATAAAAATGAGTTCTTTCCTTTGTCCAAAGTTGGAGATTTTTAAGCCTTCTTTGAGGAGCTTTGAGACAAGACAAAGGGGAGGAACTAAGAGAGACCAAATGGGTCATTAAGTGAAGCTTAAGCTTGGATCAACTAAGTTAAATCTCCAAGTAAGTTTTACTTTTAATTAATCATTTGTTATGTGCTTTATTTGAAACTTTGGAAAATGATTTCAAGCATGATAACAATGATATGTTGAATCCATTCTTCCCTTCATCTTTGATATTCAAGATTGGATTCATCACTTTGATTTCAACCCAAGTTTTGTTTTAAACTTTCTTAATCATGCTTAGCCTAAATCTTTGATTTCTTTTATTGCATGATTATTTCACTTGGTTGAAACTTCCCTTGTTGTTTTCATTCATTTAATCTTTAGTCAAATTAGTTTAGAAAACAACATTGCACATGCATCACTTGATTAGGCTTAAACACTTTCATACAACTTGTGATCTTTAGATTTTCATATCATTCACAAGTGTGTAATTGTTCAAGTGATTTGCATAGAACTTCAATCATATCTTTTTGTGCCTTAAACTTTCAAATTGCATTAAGCATAAATTGATTGAGCTTACTTTTAAACTTGATTGAAGTTTTCACATACACACTTCATAAGCATACATCTTTGCATTTCTTTGAGTGTTTGTGTGAGTTAGTTTTCATTTTCATATCCGCCTATTTAGAGGCAAATTAATTTGAGCTTAAATTGTAATCTCTTAGAGTGTTGTGTAAACACTATCTTTGAGAAAATCTTCTTGATTTGTAAATCACTACACCAAAAATCGGAAATTGGAACGGAAAAACGTTCCTAATCCTTCCGTTCCTAATCCGTTAAAGTGTTCCAATTTCCGTTCCAATTTGGATTAGGAACGGTTGGTACCAAATTGGAACGGAAATTGGAACACTTTAACGGATTAGGAACGGAAGGATTAGGAACGCTTTTCCGTTCCAATTTCCGATTTTTGGTGTAGTGCCTAAGAAAAGCATTGTGTAAGGGTTATTGCTTAGCCTTGAAAAGCATCTTGTAAAGGTTGTTGTTGAGCCTAGAAAAACAACTTTGTATAGGTTATTGCTTAGCCTATTGAAAAGCATAAATAGTGGAAATCCGGTGGGGTGTTGGTTCACAAGCCGGTAGTGGATGTAGGCATTGAGGCCGAACCACTATAAATCCTTGTGTGATGGTGATTGCTTTGTGGTGATTCTTTTGATTAGCTTCCGCATCTTGTATGATTAATCATCACTTGTGACTAGTTTGTTTTAAAGAAGTTAAACTTGTTAAAATTGTTCATAATTGGAGCTCACCCTATTCACCCCCCCTCTAGGGTTAGGATCCCAAGGACTTTCACGAACTGCCTACTGGAATGCTCCAAACCCTTTTCTGGACACTTCGCTCGAGCGAAGTGTCATGTTCGTTCAAGCGAACTGTCGAGAAACTGATTCTGGGACAGTTCAGCTCCTCTCTATCTCTTCCTTCTACAACCTCTTTCTAGCCTCTTTTATACATCCAATGAGGAGTCCAAAACTTCATTCAAACAACATCAAATCTCTTACAATATCCATTCCATTCTCCTCCATCAACATCACATCCAATACAAAGAAAGAAGGAAGGAAGCCATTTCACATAAGAGTGCATTTCGGAGAAAACAAGAAAAGATTAAATGCCATGCACCAATACCTTTCTATGACATAAATGCACTATCAATGCTCTATCATGGACATTTATTTCAAATCAATGCAATAAATAGGCATGAGTGGAAAATACCAAAACCATTGAGAGCTTTTAAAAGGTCAATTCATCCACTTGCCTTAGGTCTCTATTCAAGCAAATCAAGCTCTAACAAGCCTTTAAGCCAAGAATCCAAGTTACAAGCAAAAACCCCCAAAACCAAACTCTAAAAGAGTCAAAACATGGAATGGGGAGGAAGAGGCTTCAATAATGGAAATGGAGATTCCCTTAGGCTAGGAGAACACAATATCAAAAGAGGGGAATGATTACTTACATGATAGTTCTTCAAAATGCTATGTTAGTACCAAAGGAGGTCTTGGGGTAGGTGGTTTTCTCCACAAATGTTATTAAGAGAAAGCTTTCAAAGAGATGAAGAAGATGATGGCCTCAAATCTCCTATTGGTGCAAGTTTGGGAGTGGATTGAGGATGGAGAAGCAAGAAGATGAAGAAGGAAGGGAAAAACCCTAGCTTAGGATTGGAGTTTGCTAGAAAAAGGGAAAAGGAGAGAAAGGTTCTCCTTATATAGAAGATGGGGTTGGGTCCCACCACTAGAAACATTCAAGGGCTGAAATCATGTCTATCGGGATCTCGGATGAATTCGACGAAGAAGGAAGAAAAGATCACCAAAATATCTAGTTTCCAAAATGTAAATGTTTTGCGGGTTTCGAGGATATCAAGTTTTGGGTACAGGTTTAGTGTAAAAAGACTATTTTGCCCTTGTTAGACCCCGACCCAGACCAATTCGATTAGTGTGCGGTTAGTATGTGTTTAGTACTAAGTGGGTGTAGTGTTGGTGAGTTAGAAATGATTAGTTAGTCTTGGTCATAGCTTGGGAATTTTGAGAACGTTTAGTATTAGTCAGACACACTCAGGAAGGCCTGAGTGCACGTGTAAGCTTGGAAAGTCGTGTCGTGTTCCGTGTGAGTGTGGTTTTGATTTCATTTGAATGATCTTTTTATGTGTTACAACTTTCGTTTTAAGCCCATTCATGTTGAAGCCCAAAAACCCATGTTTTGGCCCAAAGAGGGTAAAATTGTCTTTCTTGCATAAATCTGGACACAATTTTCGAGATCTCAAAACCATGGCAAAAATATACTTTTTGGAAAGTAGATATTTCGACGATCGTTTTATCCTTCTTCGTCGAAGTCATCCGAGGCCCACAAGATCATGTTCTGGCCATTTCAAAGTCAAGTCAGTTGGGCCCCACTTGCTAATGCCTTAAGTAACTCATCTCTTTCCCCTCTTTGCTCTTTTCATTCTAAAACCCAAATCTCTGCAATTTCTTGACCTAGGGCAAGGAAGAGCTTCTTTTCTCTCCATCTTCCCCATCTTGTTTGATCTAGCTAGAGAGCTCCAAAGAAGATTCTAAGACTACCATTTTCTTCATCTCCTTGCAAGCTTCCTATTGATACAAGTTTCTTGAGTTTTCAAGTTGGTCAAGAGCTCCATTTCTTTCCCTCCCTCTTGCTTGGCCATTTCTAGGTAAGGGTTTCCACTCCTACTCTCCATTGAGTCATTTTGGTTCCTTGAGAGTATGTTTTTCATGTTTTCAAACCCTATTTGGAAAATGGGTTCCTTGTTTCCATTTTGAGTGAGTTTTGTGTGTTTTCTTGGTTTTTCTTATAGTGTGGGATTAGCTTGAGGAAGTGCTTGAAGAAGAGTATTGTTAGCTTTGGTCAAGGCAAGTAATCTCTATAGGACCATCGTGCATGTGTATTTTAAGCTACATTGTTGTTTTTGGAAATTTTGCATATGAAAATGTTTATAAGCTTCATGATCATGTTTTCCTTGGATTGGATGTTTGGGATTGTGAGAAATGTGTATTTTATCCCTTGGAGAGCATGGAGGCTCAGGGAGTGCAGGTGGAATGAAAAACAAGAAGAAGAGAAGAAGGAAATATGGAAAATCTGCACTGAACTGTACTTCCCGTGCAGTTTCGGTCAGCTGGCGGCTAGCCGTAATTCCCATTTCGGCTAACCGCGAGCCAACCGAAATCAGCGGTTCCTTTTCCAGTAGCTGATTTTTGGTTCAGGGTCCTGCGGTCAGCCCTGCGGTTAGCTCACGGCTAGCCGCCAGTTCCCTTGCGGCTAACCGTAAGCCAACCGAAATTATTACGGTTCCTTTTCCAGAGAGCAACATCAGACCTGGGTTTTCAGCGGTCAGCCCTACGGTCAGCTTACGGCTAGCCGCCAGTTTCTATTTCGGCTAGCCGCCAGCTGACCGCAAGCTGACCGAAAATGACCAATTCCTAGTTTTGAAGAAGTTTTGCAAGAGTGAAAACTAGAACATGTTAAGTGACCTTTAGCTTGATATTGTGTACTCGAAACTCGAGATGTCTTGAACTTCCGGGACACCAACTCTATTCCAAATTCCAACATTTGGGCTTCGAATACACAAAGATCAATCAAGGGTCCTCACATGTGCTTGATAGGCTTTGTGTTCGTACCTTAGTTTGATATAATGAATATCATCGTGTACTCGTTTTGAAGTTTAGTACAAGCTAGTTTTGAAAATGTGTTCCAAGAAGAAGGGGATCACTTCCTAAGCGTGTTATGCATATTAATTATGCCCGTGCTAGTCGTGTTCATCATGTTTCGATAAGTGATTTCCCCCTTTTTCTTATCTCGACGTGTTTAGACCGTGTTTCGCGTGTTTTGTGCATTCATGAATTAAGTAAACACCACTGAGCTTAGACTGCCCTTTCAGTCTGATCCACTGCCTGGGGGTCTTTAAACATGTGGACTGTCTGCAGACTGGTCGTGTATTTATTACACATCGTGCGTGTCCGGTTCCGCGGCCGGAATTCCCGTCTTTGTGGGAAATCGTGTCGTGCTTATATTATGTATATCGTGCTTGTCGTGCGTGCTTGCTCTTTTCATTATATAAATGATAGAGAAAGGATGGGCTCTTTGTGGATTGTAACTATTCATGATATATTATGTACTCATGCTAGTTTGTTTTGTATCTCAGCTTTGATAGTACTTCATACCAAAGATTTGCTTACATGTTTTCTCTAAGTGCTATTGTTCATGTTCGTGCCTACATTGATTACCTGCCAAACCGTCGTGTTTGACCCTTGTTTATTGGTGCCCAGGTGCAGGAGACGTTGCCTTTGAGGAGGAGCGTCAGGAGGAGGCTTGTGAGCCAACTCCCGTGAGAGAGTGGCAGCCCGACGATGTCATTTAGATGTCGGTCTGGTTCTCGAGTTTCGTCACCTTTAGTCTTGGGGTTTCTTTTAGCTATTTTGAGATTGTATTGACCTTTATTGGTCTCTTATGGGTTGTACTAAACTTAACTTACTTTTGTGTTAAACTTATAACTTGAACCATGTTTGGGAATGCCATGTTAACTCTTTTCTTTGATGCTATGTCTTGTTTATTATTGGGATAGCACTTAAATATTTGATTGTGCTTATCGTGATGTGTTTTGCTACACGCTTCCGCAATCGTGTACGTGTGAGTCAGATTCCGCGTGTCTTTGGGAATCCTCACCGCGGGAACCTGTGGGAAAACAAAATCTTCAATAGTAGTAATCATCACCAAACTGACGTCGCGGGCCCGGGGATCCGTTCCGGGGTCGCGACAGCCCTCAAGGCTAGGAAATCGGGTTTCGGGATCTCAGACGGGCACGGGATCAACATAAAAGTTGTAGAGATTAACAATACAATTAAAGCAGGATTAAAACAATGAATGCAAGAATCTCCGATAAATCCCCAAGCACATGCAAAGTCATAAAAGGGAACCCCCAAAGGGCCCCACTAATCACAAAGCAATCAAAATTCTATTATATTCCCAACTTAGTCAAAGACTACTAATCACGCTTAAAACTAAAATACAACTTAATTAATGCTAATCGAGGTCACTCGGGATGGGGTCTTACATCCTCCACCCCTTGGGGCATTTGGTCCACCAAATGAAATATAAAACTCACCTCAGATAGTAGATGTGGATACTTCTTCTGCACTTGATCTCGTAATTCCCACGTTGCTTCTTCCGGTCCATGATTCTCCCAAAGTACTTTCACCCATTGAATAGTCAGTGTCCTCAACTCTTGTTCTTTCGTATCAATGATCTGAATGGGCTTCTCAACATAGGTAGCATCCTCTCTGATCTCCAATGGCTCATGCCGGAGTACATGTGAAGGATCGGGGACATACTTCTTCAACATAGACACATGGAAGACGTTGTGTACGCCGGATAGCTCAGGTGGTAAGGCTAACCTATAAGCCACATCACCAATCTTGCTCACAATGTCATATGGTCCAATGTATCTCCGTGATAACTTGCCCTTCTGTCCAAATCTCAATGTTCCTCTCGTAGGTGACACTTTCAGGAAAACCTTGTCTCCTTCTTGGAACTGTAAATCCCTTCTATGAGAATCTGTATAGCTTTTTTGCCTACTCCGGGCTACTTTTAGACGTTCTTGGATCAACTTCACTTTGTCGCTGGTTTCACTCACTATGGTCGGTCCATGGAAACTGCGAATTCCGACCTCTTCCCAACACACAGGTGTCCTACACCTTCTGCCATACAAAGTGCCAAAAGGCGTCATCCCAATGCTAGAGTGGTAGCTATTGTTGTATGCAAACTCACACAATGGTAGAGTCTCATCCCATTGAGTCTTAAAATGTAACACACAAGCACAAAGCATATCCTCAAGAGTCTGAACTGTTCTCTTTGATTGACCATCTGTCTGTGGGTGATAAGTCGTGCTAAACTGTAGTTTCGTGCCCATAGACTCATGTTGCGTCTTCTAGAACCTCAAGACGAATCTACTGTCTCTGTCAGAAGTGATAGAAACTGGTTGCCCATGTTGACTGACAATCTCGTTGACAAATAACTCCGCCAAAGATAGCAGTGCATCTTCTTCCCTGTCCTCGTAGGAATGAAATGAGCCGATTTGGTGAGTCAGTCCACAATTACCCATATCGCATCGTTGCCTCTGCTGGTCCTCGGTAGTCCCGAAATAAAATCCATAATAATATGCTGCTATTTCCATTCCGGGATCTCTAACGGCTGTAACAATCCTGGAGGCCTCTGATGTTCTACCTTTATCAACTGACAAGTCATGCAACGGGAGACAAACACTGCAATTTCTCTCTTCATGTTGTTCCTGTTAGTTTATGGTCTCAATACCAAGGGTATATGATGTAATAAATTGATTAATTTCTTTATTTATCAATCCAATTCATGCTTTTCCTTTCATGAGATGAATGGTGTTTTATATACTTGCACATAACCAATACGAAAGACATAATGGCTCATGAGATGAACCGGAGTCCACGAGTATACTAGATGTAATACATGTGTATGGATGAGATCCACATACAGGAGACATGTATTGCAAATCTTATACTTAAATAACTTCACAACCAGTGATGAGATTGGACATCTCATCTGATAAGGTTGCAACGCCTTGATCACTATGAGATAGTGTGATTTGTCTTGATCATCGGAATGTAAGATTCTAGATCATGGTGCTTGTACATTGGATGTATTGAAGGACCATGAGAAGCACCTTATATACACTGTCTTTATTTTAAGGTCTGCTCTCATAATTCCCTAGCAATAGGCTCATAATCCTGAGACATTAATGAACTTAAGTTTCTATCTATTCATTTGCTTTGAGTCGCCAATGAATGAGGCCAATTGTAGGTCAACACCTCCGTGATTTGGGTACGTGGTAGTAGAGCTGTGGGAACATTCAATGGTCAAGATGGAATCTATCTTTAATATCCCCTTGTGCCAATTAATGGATTTATCATTGGTAAGTGCGCACCCATTCCAATTAAGAGTTAATTGGATTGGTACCAAATGATCACTATAATTAATTGGGGCTCAAGGATAAAAAGATATGGATCTAATTTGGTGGACAGGTCCAATTGATCCATGGATATTGATAGAGGGGCTTACTTGTGGTACTGAGGAAGTTTAGGATCTTCATTGTAATTTATTCCTAAGACTGGAGTGCAATTGCATTTATATAGTGGAGTTATTTGTAATTAACTGTGCGCCCGAATTGCACATGAGATGTGGGGTCGCGTGTCCCAGTTGGAGCCAGTTTTCTAAGGAATCCCTAGTGGTCCCCACGCTAGCCCAAATTATTAGAAAGATACTAATTCTACTTGAACTCTAATAGGAAGGTTACTATTTCTATTTGAAGTGAGACTTCTAATTGATGGTCCCGGCTTTTGTCTTTTTCCAAAGCTGCCTCCGCCCCGGGGCTGACGGGGTATGGTGGAGGGAAAAAGGAAAAGCGGGCATCAGTTTTTTTTTACGGGTATGCCAATTTCTCTTTAATACTTGGAATTTAGAAATGGTGATCCGGAGATCCACCTTCACAAGTAAAAAGGGAAATGAAACTTTTTTCTAGTTTTCCATTGCATACATATTTTAATAAAAGAGACAGTTTTGTTTGAATGCCGTGAAAGGCGTTTTTGTGCCGTAGAAGGCGGTTTGGTGCCGTTGGAGGCGATTTTGCCATGAAAGGCGATTTACAAATCTTATCAATAATGAAAGACAAGAGATGTGATTTTTTTGTCTCTTTAGAAAAAATACAATTTACAACAGAAAAGTAAGAAAAAGGAATCTAACTTCTCATGCGATTGTGGGAGGGCTCGTTCAGATCGATGGTCGCGAGTCATGTATGGGCTCCGCCATCGTCCTTCAGATGAGAACATAGTGCTTGATTTCTTGGCTTGGCTCCAACCTCAGATTTTTAGAGGATAAGGACCAAGATAAGGTCCTATATCCGGTAAAAAACTGAGTAGACGGGCTGAAAAGCCGCATCTAGCCATGTTGGATAGAAGGAGAGGTGGTCTTTAGGGGGGTGGCCCCCCAAGGGGCTTCAATCACCTTGTTGAACTTGTTGCAGCAGAGTTTTCTTGAAGGAGCAGGGTTGTAGAGATTTCTCCAAGGATTTTTGAATGATTTTCTGGCGATTTTTCCGGATCTGTGGCGATTTTCCCGGATCCTTCTGTGTGTGTCCCCCCTCTCCTTTTGAAATGCTTGGAGGGGACTCCTATTTATAGGCCTTTTGGTAGCCTTTAGGAGTGATTTATGAGCCTTTATGGTAATAAAGCTCATTAAGGGAGGAGTTACAAGTTTAATTGCTTTTTGTTTTGTAACTCCTGACCCTTGGATTTCATTGGCCGGAGGAGAGTCATGGGCATTTAATCGCCTTTAATCTCCATTATGTTAGGAGTTTCATGGCTTGAATGCCATGATTGCTTGGACTTGTAACTCCTGAACGGAGGCTTCTGATTGGGCCGTTCAAGATAATGGGTTAATGACCGCATTAACTTGCCATAAACGGGCCAATTGATTGCACTAAGTGGCCACCTTGGTAGCTGAAGAGTCGCGGGCCATGTTGCGTCTCTTGGAATTCCCTTTGCGATGATCATCGATGGATCCTTATGTAAATCAACATCAGATGATCATGTAGTTTCAGACATTGGTTGATACCAGCGGGCCGGCAGCATCTGTCCAGTCGATTTCGCGATCGGGCGGGCAGAAAGTGCACTTTTTGGTTGTTCAGCTGGCGATCAACGAAGTTTTTGAAGTTCTTGGAAGGATTCCTGTGATCTTGGCGAATATCGGCGAATTTGGAGCCTCAAAAGTCTAAATCTGGAAAAATCACAGGGACAGAACAACTCGTCTCGCGAAAACGGACGAAACGGGGGGTCCCGGGGCGAAATCGGCGCCCCGGACCTCCCAGGGTCGCCGGCCCCATGGTCTCCGGCGACCATGGGCCATGGTCGCAGGCCTGGCCCAGGGTCGCGGGGCTCTGCGACCCTGGGGGGAAAATTGCTTCTCGGGGCCCGTTTCTGGCCGTTTTTCGTCGTTTTTCGCTTCCGTTTTTTTTGTTTGTTTTCTATGACATTTCTCCACATTTTTGGCTTGATTTCCCTCTGAAAAAAATGATGAGAATCCTTGCAAATTGGTTTGCAAATTTTCTGATTTTCCGAGAAAAGCCGAGCGCAGAACTGCTGATTTTCCGCCAGAAGCTGAAACAGGGTCAAACGATGTCGGAATGACCTGAAATTTGAGGTGAAGCTTCTTGAGCATTAAATAAGACCAACCATGGGCTTTCTTTTGAGTTTTGAAGCCGTTTGGGGTCATGCAAATGCTTGCCTTTGATTTCACTGCGAGGGAAATGCCGAACTTTGACTTTCGGTCAAACGATGTCCGATTGACCTGAAATTCGACGTGTGACTCCCTCATCAGTAGTTAAGACCAACCATAGGCTTTCGTTTGAGTTTTGAAGCCATTTGGGGTCATGCAAACGCTTGCCTTTGATGTCACCGCGAGGGAAATGTCGAGCTTTGACTTTTGGTCAAACGATGTCCGATTGACCTGAAATTTGATGGGGAGCCTATTGGAGTTATTTTGAGATGATCCACAAGCTCCGAATTGGGTGCCATGGTCCCGGGGTGCTCTGCCGCTGGTAGGCTTGATTCAGCCGTTGGAGAGTTGATGATGGGTCAAACATTGCTGGTTTGACTTGAGACTTGACATGGAGCCTTTTGGACATATTTTGAGAACATCCATAGGCCCTGATCGAAGATTTGGTGTCTCCGATTCTGTCGCCGCCGGGAGCGCTTGTTTAGCTGTTGGAGAAGTGAAGCTAGGCCAAATGATGTCGGAATGGCCCGAAACTTCATGTGTACCTCTTCTTTTGGTTGTTTTGAATGACCTTGCAGTTTTTGTTTGATTCTGACAAGATCTGATGCTTGAAGTGGCGCCTGCCTATTTTTGGTAGGATGCGGCTCCATGTAGCTTTTGGTGTGAAGAGGCAAAGTGACATTTTTGGTGTCAACAAATGCCCCCTCGAGGTACAACGACGATATAGCTTTTGTAGTCGATGTGCCTCGAAGAGAATCTTGAAGAAGAGCTTCTGACTTGACCAAGAGTCTTTGAGCATTTTTTTTTATGGAGTAGCCTTTTGAGCTTCCAGGGGATTTTATGGTAGTGAGAGGGATCACGTACCACCTTAAGGCAAGATTTTGAGAATGACATTTGGATTTGGATTTGGTTTTGGTTTTTTGGTTTTGATTTTGACCTTGTGACCTAACAAGCTGTATGTGGCAGGTTAGGGGGTCAGGTTTTTGGTTTTGATTTTGACCTTGTGACCCAACAAGCTGTATGTGGCAAGTTAGGGGGTCGGGTTTTGATTTTTGGTTTTGGTCTTGTGACCTAACAGGCTGTATGTGGCGAGTTAGGGGACCATGGTTTGGTTTTTTGGTTCACTCTTTGGGACAATTTTGGGTCCATTGGAGTGGTTTGGGCTTTTGTGGAATGTCAATTTCAAGATTTTTGGCTTAATTTGGTTCATGAGGTGGGATGGTTTGGATTTTTGGAAACTCATGAAGCTTGGATTTTTGTATGGTATGGTCCAATCAACTCAAAAGAGGCATGGGACCATTTTTGTACGCTCTTGGTAAGAGAAATTTTGACTAAAAGCCACTTTTAGTGCCTAGGTGGTCAAACCTGGCTCATATGGGCTAACCCATGGGACCTTAAGCTTTGAAGGATGGCTTAGATCTCATATGGTGTCACTTTGTAAAGAATATCTAAAGATATCTCCTTTGGGTGGAGAATATCTAAAAATATCCTTACTTTGAGAGATTTTCTCAAGTTTCCTTGATTTTGGGAGAGATTCTCTCAAAATATCTTTCTTTGGGAGAGAATATCTCTCATTCCCTTTCTTTTTGGAGAGAATTTCTCAAAGAATCTTTGTTTTTGGGAGAGAATATCCCAAGTTTCCTTTTCTTTTGGGAAGGTTGCTAATTTTTAGCCCTTTCCTCCTTGCTTTTCTCCTTTTTCCTCTTTTGGTTTGCTCTCTTCCATAAAAGCAATTGAGGTTGGATCTCTTGCTCCTATTGCTTTCTTTTTGCAAAAGTCTTCAAGAGTTGCTCCAAGTGCAAGAGTTCTCCTTCTTCAAGAGTCTTCAAGTTCTTCTTTTTCTCCATCCATGGCTTCAAGTAAGTTACCCTTTTTTTTTTTTTTTTTTTTTTTTACAAGAAATCCATGTAGAAATAGGATGGGAAAAAGAAACTGTTTCTTTTCTTTTTTTCTTTCTTTCTTTTTCTTTTCTCTTTTTTTTTTTTTTTTTTTTTTTTAGCAGAAGAGGAAGACATGGCGATCCCTGATGTTGCAACCGATGAGAGGATGCCTGATCCTGTGGAGACGCCAGAAGACAAACCAAGGGACTCTGAAATGAATGCAGAATCTCCAACTGGTATTACTTTTTCCGCTTTCTTTTTTTTTTTTTTTTTTTTTTTTTGTCTGTGACTTGATTTGCTAACACACACATTTTTTTTTTTGTATCAGCTGATTTATCACGGGATTCCGACGACTTTGAACCATCGATGGATGCCAGTGTTGACGATACTTCCGATGAGTTCATGGAGAGGGAAAGCATTTCGCCAATCGTCGAAGAAGGTACTTTCATAGTAATAACCCTGATAGTGATTTTTAACAGGATCCTATTCATACCTTTTTTTGTATTTGGCAGATTTTGAAGTGACAGAAGAGAGTCCATCGCTTCCTTCAGAGCCAGAGTCAGGGATGCCAGAAGTTAATCCTCAAGCCAATTCTGACGCGGCAGAGGCAAGACCTCATGTTGAGATTCCTTCTCCAGCGGCCCCGATTGGAAAGTGTTCTGTTGTCACTCTTCCGATGGGACATGACTTGGGCAGCCAATCGTCAGAGAAGGGTGAGTCTTCATCTGACCCATCTCTTCAGTATGCGAAGAAGGTGGTGATGCGGGTTTTGAGTTCTTGGATTGAGATCCTCTTTTCTGGACACTTGGATGTTGCGCGTAGCAAGATTCCGCATGTGAAGGAGATTCTCAAAGATGCTGAGGAAGATATTGGTCTGGATGTTACGGACGCCTGGGCGATCGTTGATAGGATCATTGCATTAGGCGACAGGTGGTTTGAGACCATCAGCTATCCTGATGACCAGTTCTTCCAAGAGATGTTCTTGAATCCTGCTGAGAAGGCTCAATCAGAATTGAAAGAGACTGCACAGGGCAGGAAGCAGCTGGTTCGGGAGAGGAACCGAGCGGAGTTAGACATCATCAGGCTGCAGCATGACCTTAGCATCCTTGATGGAGAGGTTGAGGAGGCAAGGAAGCATCTCGAACACTTAAAAGCCCAAGTCGCCAGTACGTGGACTGCCTTAACAGAGGCTCGTGGCAGGGAGAGTGCTTTGATTCGCCAAGTTGCAGAGTCCGGTCAGATTCTCAATAGGAAGGCTAGAGAGAATGAACGATGGCAGACTGCTCGGGATAATCTTCCTGGTGTAGCAGAAGGGATAGAGCCTTCTCCAGCTACTCATGGCAGATTCTTGAAGAAGCGTGCCTTGGAGACTCTGACGGATGAAGCCAAGAGTTTGCTTGAGGAGTTGAAAGCTTGGCTGGAGAGCATTTTTGGCTGAGGCCCTGTTTTTTTTTTTAACAGAAACTCTTTCTCTCTTTTTTATATACCACATGTATATTTTTTTTGGTATACATTTTTTGCAGTGCTTGTGAACACATTTTTTTTTTGGTACCACATGTATTTTTTTTGGTACTTTTTTTTTTTTTTGTTTTTTTTTTTTGTTTTCCCTACGCTCACTCAAATATTGTGATTAAAGTGATTGCTAAATGGGATGTGATCAAAAGTTTGTCATTTTGTGAGAAATCTTTTGACAAATGATTGTTTTGGCATGGGAGCCAGTTTTTGCTTGCGGCATGAAAGCCAATTTTTGGGTGGCATCTATAGCCTGATTTGGGTTTATGGCATGAGAGCCAAAATTTTGGATGGCATGGAAGCCGAAATTTTGAGGTGGCGTGGAAGCCGATTTTGGTGGCGTGAAAGCCAAATTTTGGGATGGCATGAGAGCCAATTTTTTTGAGGTGGCATGAAAGCCGATTTTGGGGTGGCATGAAAGCCGATTTTGATGGCGTGAAAGCCAAATTTTGGGATGGCATGAGAGCCAAATTTTGAGGTGGCATGAAAGCCGATTTTGATGGCGTGAAAGCCAAATTTTGGGATGGCATGAGAGCCAAATTTTTGAGATGGCATGAAAGCCAAGATTTGGTTTGTGGCATGAGAGCCGGTTTTGTTTTTGGTGTAAGAACCAGATTTTTTTTTTGGCATGAAAGCCGAAATTTCTTTTTGGCATGGAAGCCAGATTTTTTGTTTTTGGCATGAAAGCCAGATTTTTTTTTGAAAACCGAGTTTTATTTTGTTGGCATGGAAGCCAAATTTTGATTTTTGGCATGAAAGCCGGATTTTTGGCATGGAAGCCGGATTTTTGATTTTTTGGCATGAAAGCCGGATTTTTGATTTTTTGGCATGAAAGCCGGATTTTTGGCATGGAAGCCGGGTTTTTTGGCGTGAAAGCCAGGTTTTTGGTTTTCAAAAATGCAAGTATCGACTAAAAGTCGCCTCCCTGCTGAATGGTATTGCAAGTATCGATGGAATGTCGCTTCCTTGCTCATTCGGTTGCGAGTATCGATGGAATGTCGCCTCCTCGCGGATTTGGGTGCAAGTATCGACTAAGCGTCGCTTCCCTGCTGAATGGTATTGCAAGTATCGATGGAATGTCGCCTCCTTGCTCATTCGGTTGCGAGTATCGATGGAATGTCGCCTCCTCGCGGATTTGGGTGCAAGTATCGACTAAGCGTCGCTTCCCTGCTTTTGTCTTCAAAAATTTTGTTTTGTGGGTATCGATGGAATGTCGCTTCCCCACGATTTTTGAAGTTTGAGGTTTTTTCGAACCTTTGTTTTGTTTTTTTTTTGTTTGTTTTAAAATTTGGGTTGTGGATATCAACTGGAACGTTGCGTCTCCACGATTTTTGAAATTTTGGGATTTTGGAAGTATCGAATGGGGTTCGCATCCTTCCGATTTTGGGTTTTGCAAGTATCGACTGAACGTCGCTTCCCTGCGGTTTTTGAAAAACCATTTTTTTGTTTAAAGACTCGAGGGTCGTAAATTTTGACTCAAAACCATTTTGGTGGTAAAAGTCGAGGTGGACTAGGGCTGAAATCCCTAGGTCCTGATTTTGTTTCAAACCATGAATTTTGGTTTCAAGGATCGAAAATTTTGGTCAAGTTTGGGAAGAAGCTCCTAAACTTGGATTTTTGGATTTGCTTTTTTTTTTTTGAACAATGAAACGATGAAAGAAACATTGTTTTGAGGGGTTTTTTTTTAGAAATTTCAACAAGAGGATGAAAATTCCAAAAGGAGTGGGTTTGACGAGCAGATACCTAGGAATAGGCTTTGGCCGTGCAGGCGTCGCTCTGACCCGATGGAAGAAGCCTTCAAGGGTAGTACCGCTTCAAGAACTTCCCATTGATGGGCAGTATACATCTGTCACCCTCCATGTTTAGAAGAGCGTATGCGCCGTTGGAGAAGACTTTGTCGATGACGAAAGGTCCCTCCCATTTTGGTTCAAATTTGCCTTTGGATTTGTTGGCAAAAACCATTGGTCTTTTTACTGTAAGAACCAAGTCTCCCTTTTTGTAGGCGCGTTGCCTGACCTTCTTGTCAAAAGATCCTGCCATGCGTGCTTGGTAGAGTTCAATGCTTTGTAGAGCTTCGAGCCGTCTCTCATCGAGGTTATCCAGCTCTTGGAGTCTCAATTTGACATTGCTTTCTTGCGTCATGTCATTTTGTAGAGATACCCTTAAGGAAGGAATTTGAACCTCCAAAGGGACAACAGCTTCGCATCCATAGACCAAGGAGAATGGTGTGCTATGGGTTGGTCCTCGAACGGTGGTTCGATAGGCCCACAAAGCTTCAGGCAGTTTGTCGCCCCATTCTCTTTTGTGACTAGAGACCATTTTCTTGAGGATTTTGCAGAGCGTCTTGTTGAAGGCCTCTGCTAGTCCATTCGCTGCCGGATTGTACGGAGTTGAAGGACAACTTTGGATTTTGTATTTGTCGCAGAACCTGTAGAATCGGTGATCGCGGAACTGTGGTCCGTTATCATGGACGAATCTTTTAGGTATGCCGAAGCGACAAATGATGTTGGTGCGCAAGAAGTGAAGGACTGATGACGTCTTCATTTCACTAAGCGCGAATGCTTCTGACCACTTGGAGAAATAATCCGTAGCGGCGAAGATGAAGCGATGACCTTTGCTCGATGGAGGGGAGATAGGACCTATGATGTCCATACCCCAGGCTTCAAAAGGCCATGAGATTGCTGTAGGATGTAGCCATTCCGGAGGCATGTGGACATAATCTCCATGAACTTGGCATTGTTGGCAGCGCTTAGCAAATTGCATTGCATCAGCCACCATGGTAGGCCAATAATAACCTAACCTTTTTATCTGATCGTAGAGCTTAGGCCCAGCCTGATGGGCTCCACAAAGACCAGCATGTACTTCTTTGAGTGTTCCCTCAGCCTCTTGTTGTGACAAGCAGCGTAGAAGTACTCCATTGTAGGATTTTCTATACAGCATTTTTGAAGGAATATCCAAATGAAAGTTTGGGGCTCGTCTCTGGATGCTTACCCGTTCTTTTGGATCTTCAGGTAGGATTCCGAACATTATGTAATCAATGAACGGATCCCTCCAGTCGCTGATCAGAGGTTTAAGGACGGAGATCCGACTTCCAACCACTTGGTGGCATTCAGCAACTGCTTGATGTGTGTTGAGAGGAGGGAGAATCCTTTTTTGACACACTGTAATTTGCATGTTTTCCCCTTCTTGGATTGCCATAGACGCAGCAAGTCCAGCCAGGGCATCTGCACGAATGTTTTCACCTCTGAGGATGTGGGTGATGTGACAGATGTCGAACTTTTGTCGAAGCGATTGTGCTTTGTTGTAGTAAGGCAACAGATCGGGCTTCCTGACTTCAAATTTCTGATTCATCTGGTTGACGATCAGTTGAGAGTCTCCAAAAGCTTCCAGCGTAGTGATGCCGGATTCAAGGGCGAGTTCCAATCCTATGATTAGGGCTTGGTACTCAGCTGCATTGTTTGAACATGGTTCCAGTAGCGAGAATGCGTGTGGAATCATGTATTTGTCGGGATTAACAAAGAGAATGCCAATTCCCGATATTTGATTTCCCTTTTCATTTGTCCTGGTTGCGCCATCGAAGTACATGTGCCATGAAGCGTTTGATAAGGAGGTCTCCACACTGTAGACTGATTCGTCTGGGAGGTCATCCCTGAGTGGAGAATCTTTAGGCAATGGATGCTCCGCGAGGAAGTCTGCTAGAGCTTGGCCTTTGATTGCTTTTTATGGTACATACCTAATATCAAATTGTGACAGGAGGATGGACCATTTTGCCAGTCAGGCATTGAGAGAACCTGCTTTTGTGACAAGGACCTTTAGGAGGTTGATCCTCGAAATCAGGTACACTGTGTTGGATAGCAGGTAGTGACGCCGTTTTTGTACGGCGAACATTACTGCCAAGCATTCTTTTTCGACTAGAGAGTAGCGATGCTCTGCACCTACCAACATGCGGCTAAGGTAATATAGAGCAGCTTCTTTTCCCTCGTCATTCTTTTGTGCAAGTAGAGCGCCTAAAGAACGGTCAAGGGCTCTTGTGTACAAGAGGAATGGTTTTCCAGTTGTGGGGGCAGCCAACACTGGAGGTTTAGTCAGGTATGACTTGATGTCCTGGAACGCAGCTTCACATTCAGCATCCCAGACAAAATCGACACCTTTCTTCATTAACCGAGAGAATGGACGGCACTTCCCTGATAGGTTGGAGATGAACCGCCGAATGTATGCCAATCTTCCTTGGAGCCCTTTTAATTGTCTTAGGGTTCTTGGAGATGGCATTTCTAGGATAGCCTTGACTTTGGTGGGGTCAAGCTCTATGCCAGCTTTCCGTACTATGAACCCAAGAAACTTACCCTATGAAACACCGAAGAAGCATTTGAGGGGATTCATTCGCAGTTTGTGTTTGCGAAGTCGGAGGAAGACTTCCCGAAGATCTTTGAGATGGTCTTCTTTTCTTTTGCTTTTGACGGCGAGGTCATCGACATAACATTCGACCGTCTTGTGCTGCATATCTTGGAAGATCTTCATCATAGCCCTCTGATATGTAGCGCCGGCATTCTTCAGACCGAATGGCATGACAGTGTAGCAATACACGCCAAACGGGGTCCGAAATGCTGTGTGTTTTTCATCTTCAGGATGCATCTTTATCTGATTGTAGCCAGAGAAGCCATCCATGAATGTCATTCGCTCGAACCCACAGGTATTGTCGATCATCACCTCCGGTATAGGGAGCGGGAATTCATCTTTTGGGCATGCATTGTTCAGGTCTCTGTAATCAATGCAGACCCTGATTTGCCCATTTTTCTTTGTCACGGGGACGATGTTGGCCAACCATTCAGGATGCTGTTCCTCACGGATGAAGCCAACGCTTTTGAGTTTTTGAACTTCTTGTTCAATTTTGTCCATCACGTCAGGATGGAACCTTCTTTGGCCTTGTTTGACAGGCTTGATATCTTTTTGAAGATTGAGTTTATGGATTGCTATTTTGGGGTCTAAGCCAGGCAT
Source organism: Cinnamomum chago (assembly GCA_038049695.1). NCBI lineage: Eukaryota > Viridiplantae > Streptophyta > Magnoliopsida > Laurales > Lauraceae > Cinnamomum > Cinnamomum chago. Next base: position 56,112,176 of record CP142451.1, read on the forward strand.
CTCAGCGTAAGACCATGCGAAACAATCAACGAACTCATGAAGAAACGCGATATACTCTGGTAACTCATCATCCTTTATATTCTTGCTTATGAATACAGGACGTGAGTTATCAGGTTTTCCCAAGTCTATCTTTTGAACAAAATCTTCTGTTGGAAGATTTGAAGGTGGTTCCTCCACAATATTTTCGGAGGCTTCCAACCCAACAAAGCCTTCTGGAGTTCCAAAGGTATCTACAGACCACGGCTCTGCTTTTGTCCATGGGTCTTCTTGATTGGTACTTTTCTCAAGATTTGCTATGAGATGGTCCCAATCACCTGTTGAAACTAGGTCGAAGTAGGGCACTTCCTTTGGAGACAGTGGTTCTTCTGGGTCAGAGAACCGTGTGTCTGTATCATCGGACAATTCCTCTTCATCATCAAAGAAATCGTACCAATTGGATGAACTTCCTGGATCCTTGACGACCAACTCTTCAAAGAGATATCCAGGGAGATCGATGTCTTCATTAATATGAGATGTTGAGGCTTGGTTGGCAAGATGATTTTGCAGCCTTTGTGTCAACTGTCTCAAGGGGGCGTCAGGATCATACCCCAGCCCATGTGAAGACTTTTCTATGTGGCGGTGGGGTTTCCAACCTTCCAGTTGACTTTTGGTAAGGGTTGGTTCTAATGGCGTGATAATACCACGACCATCTCCCAAACCGATTGGGTTCTGAGCATCGTAGCCCATTTTCTTCATGATAGCTTGCGCCATTGGACTATACAGGGATAGTTGAGGCATACCTTCATTTTGGAAAGGTTCAAGCGAAGAATTTGATGAAGAAACTCCCGATTTATGGAAGAAGATTGGCTTTTCTTCTGCTGATGTTGCTGGAACAACGAAGGAAGCAGATGCCGGATCTTCTATGTCAACGGTTGTCTCCATCGAAGTGAGAGCGGGCTGAACTTGTTGATCATCAGCTTGGCTTGACGATGTATCGTCTTCTGGCTCTGAGTCTGTGAGAACCCGACCCCTAATCTCTTGGATTAGTGTTGTTTTATTTGTGGATTAGTTTCTTTTAGTGGGATTAGTATTTGTTGGGTTGAGTTTATGAGCTAGAATGGTTTTTCTCTAGTTTTGGGGAATTTTGAGGGCCTTTGTGATTAGTGGGACCCTTTGGGGGTTCTTTTAGTGACTTTGCTCGAGATTGGGAGATTATTTGAATTCATGATAATTCTTGTTTTAGCCTCATTTGACTTATTTTGTTATTCTCTACAACTTTCGTGTTCACTCCGTGCCCATTCGAATTTCCGAAAATCAGTTTTTCCAGCCCGGAGGGCAAAACAGTCTTTTCACACCAAATCTGGACCCAAATTTCGAGATCCCAGAACCATGCCAAAGTTATACTTTTTGAAAACTAGATTTTATGAGAAACATTTTTCTCTCCTTCGTCGATCGCATCCGAGGCCCACAAATAGATGTTTTACCCTTTGCAAGCTTTGAGTGTAGTGGGACCCACACCCACCCATTATATAAGTGACTCCACTCTCTTTCTCCCTCATTTCTCCATTCCATCGACTGAAACCTCCATAGCTACAGTGCCAGCAGCCCCTCTTCTCCGTTTCTTCCATTTCTCTTGCTCTAATGGAGCCTCCAAGCCACCAATCCGACGAGGGAACTCCGGCAACTTCTTCTCCTTCATCTCCTCTCTTGTTTGACACCATTCTTGTGCAAAACCAAGGTGGGCAGCCCCTATTGCAAGCTCCTTCTTGTTCATTCATGACTCTAGAGGTAAAGAATCTTTCCCATTTTCCTTGGATGTGCAATGGCTTTCCCATAGGTTCTATTTCCTAGCTTGGTTTGAGCCATTTCCTTGTCTTTCATTGTTTAACCCATTTTAGGGTTTGTTTTGGGGGTTTTTGTAGAGATTGTTGATCTTGAGCTTGAGAAGTGATTAGGAGCTTGATTTGCTTGATTAGAGTCAAAGGCAAGTGGATGAATGGATGGTTTTAATGTTATCAAAGTTTTATGAGAATTCCTAAATTTATTACTTATTCTTGGTAATTTGACATATGTTTCCCATATGCTTCTTGCTATAGTTCTATTGATTTCGAAAATGCATATTATGGGTCTCGCTCTATTGATTAAATCTCTTGGAAATTCTGCATTTCAATTGATCAAGTTTGTTCATATGGTTTTATAAGGAATGAGGTCGGTTTGGCTAGTCATGGTTATGTTTATGAGTTACATTGATTGAAATTGATACTCATTTAAAGAGTTTTGCTAAAACATCTTTGGTTAAGGAAATGTGATCAATAGACTTTGTTTATCCATAGATTTGGGCTCAAATGAACCCCAGTATACGATTGGAACTCTCCTCCTTATTTGGTTTTAAATGAGATGAAAGGAGATGTTTAGTTATTTGTTTCATTGGAGTTTTCATGAGGAATGGGGTGGGCTACGTCATTCAATGTTTTATAAACATATTGGTAGAGTACTTATCATCCTTGTGATAGCCTTTATGAATGTTGTGAAATGGTTTCCTTCCCTTTTTCTTTGCATGGGACTTGACATGGAAGTAGTGATGGATAGGACTCAAATGGGGATTTGGAGAGGTATAAAGAGATGCATTGGAGGAGCTATTTAGCTCAATGTTATTGTAAGGACTTGTGGATGTGAGGAAGATGGTTTTGAGGAGGAAAATGACTCAAAACTGAACACAGTGAGCATTTTCGTAACTGGCGGTCAGCCAGCGGCTAACCGCCGAGTGCATCGGCGGCTAACCGCCAGCTAACCGCGCACCGCGGCGACTTTTCCAGAGAGCATCGTTTTCCCCCTCAAAATACGGTCAGCCTCACGGTTAGCCAGCGGCTAACCGCCGAACACATCGGCGGCTAACCGCCAGACAACCGCCCACTCACGGTTACCTTTCCAGAAAGCATCAGATATCCCACTTGAAAACTCGGTCAGCTTCACGGTTGCCCAGCGGCTAACCGCCAGGTAACCGCATTTGACGGTCAGCTTTCCAGTAAGCTGCATTCTGCAGCCCAGCCGCGGTCAGCTGTGGGGTCAGCCAGCGGCTAGCCGCCTGTCCCAGCGGCGGCTAACCGCCGGCTAACCGTCAGGTGACCGAAATTCCCCAGATTTCGAAAAGCTCCCCGCTCGAACGAACTCTCCGGTTCGTTCGAGCGTTGAGCTTTGTCAATCGAAGGGGATTCACTAGACATTGATTGATGCCATCCGAGAAAGAAACCATATCACAAAGATGTCATTCGAAACTTTGGAAAATCGTAAAAGTGCATAAGGAGCCCGGAATGTCTTCAAACTCAAGGAGTACCAAGTCATTTCAATAATCGACATACGGGACCCCTATTCACTTAAATAGATCTTGAAAGTAATATTTTACCCGAAATTGTTATAGTTCATGGTTTCACCTCTTTTCCCGAGATTTGCATCATAGAACTTGTTTTCCCGAAAGCTTTGGAGCTACAATAGTAACAGTTATTTGTCCCGAAATGCATTGCCCGACATGAAATGATAGTGTGCCCTTGAGCACCCCCGTTGCACCCGTTTATTTACTGTACTTGATTTACTTGCATATGTCTCGATTGGTTTTGACCTATGAGTCGGCATCACTAAGCTTGGATACCTTGTCGGTTTGATCCACCGACTTGGAGATCCCTCTCCCGTCCCGCCAGCTGCAGTTTGGATCCCGATACCCGGTTATTACCGTGGTCCCGTCCCGATACCCGGTTCGCTACCGTGGTCCCGTTCCCGTATATTTATATTGTATATATGATTTACGTTGTGTCTCCTCACCTTGTGTGACTGAGACCAACGTCCCGCTCTTGTCACTTCGGTGATAGAGGACTTAGCTTCTTGTGATTGCCATCTTGCCAGTTCCCGATTCCTTGGACACCCGACATGGTTTATATTGCTTACTTGCTTTCCGATAAATGATTCGTTTCCTTTATGAAAGTTGTTATTTAAACAAGTGCTAATATTCTCCAATGTAAATTCAGTTATTATTATATTGTTTTCTGTTCTTTGTACCCGCACATGTTTTTAAATGATACCCGATTTGTTAAATATCCATGCTTTGAAATATGTTTCAAATGACACTGGTTTGCCAGATCCCTACGTTTATACCTGTTTTAAACGATATCCGGTTTGTTAAATATCCGCATTTCTACATAGGTTTCAAATGGATATTGGTTTTGCTAGACTGCTATGAATACCTGGTTGTTGTATACTCATGTTTTTACTTAAGTCTCAAATGAATGTTGTTTTGGCCATACCGCTATATTTATACATGTTTTAGACGAACACCCGATTGTCAAATATCTATGATTATAGATGATGTAAATGAACACATGTTTTGTTAGATATTCATGTTTTACCCATGCTTGAAATGAATACAGGTTTTCCCCGAGATTCCCGACTTTTGCACCCGTTTAATTATATGCAGCATTTGATCGAATAGCATGATGTATCTTATGTTTTATTCTTCAGTATATTTGTTATCTTTTCATCCACCTGCCAGACCGTCGTGTCTGACCCACTACTTTTGGTACTCAGGTTCAGATTTCTTCGCCCCGAGTTGAGTGTTTTGTTGGCTGTGGAGCCATGCCTTGCAGGTTGGTTTGTCGGCTATGTCATGTAGACATTGAGCTTGACATCGGAGCTACGTCACATTTGGGTAGTAGTTTATAGCTTATTGTTGTATGGCTTTTGTTAGCCTTTTCCTTGGGATTCTTAATTAATGTACATTGATAATTGTAACTTGAACATATTTGGGAATGCAATATCCTGTTACTGTCAGCTCTGTAAATTATTGTGATGGTTACTCCAGTCTGGTATGATTCTTGATATAATAGCTATGGGCTAAAGGTTGAGTGCGACGCGGAATCCGATGGCCACGGACTTCGGGTCGCAACGCCACAAATGCTTCCGCAAAATATTCAGAATGTGTTGTCTTCACACACGCGGATCTTGGGAGAAGTAAAATACATTTATTCTTAATCCCATCTCCCGCCCCCGAGGTTTCGGTTCGGGGGCGTGACAGAGTCCGAATCCGTGTCTTGCAAGATAGACACGAAGGAGATAGCAAACTTGCCCCCAGCCCTCTGTTTTGTCTTCTTTGCTTTGGTGGTGATCACCAGAGGCTTTGAAGGCTTGAGGGAGACCATGAAGGGAGATTGATTATTCTCTTCAGTTTTGATAGAGGGTTTACTTTCTTCTGGTGATTGCTGAGGAGCCTTGCCTTTGTCTTTCTGGAGATTTTCGGCAAAGGATGCTGTTTCTTCCTCCCTTTCTTCTTTTTCATCTTTGTACATCTGAGCATCTGCGAAATAGACTTCTTTGCCTTTGAAGGGCTTTTTGTCTGCAAACACACGATGTATCAAGCCGTCATTGCCAACGAACTTGATGCACTGATGTAAAGTCGAAGGGACAACACCATTCTCGTGTATCCAGGGGCGTCCGAGAAGGATGTTGTAGCATGAAGGGGTCTTTATCGCATAGACAGTGACCTCGGAGATAAGATCACCGATTTGCAACTTGAACCTGATTTTGTCGATCGGCCTTTGAGCGCTGCCATCATATCCAAAGATGGACACAGACGTGTGGCTCAGCTTGCTAGGCAGAATGCCCAGTTCTTCGAGTGCCGAAGTGGAGATGAGGTTGAGTGCAGAACCTGGATCGATCTGGATTCTGCTTAGTGGTACCTCTTTGATGTACCCGGTGAAGTACAGGGGTCGGTTGTGCTTTGTCTCGCCTAGCAGGAGGTCTTCCTTGGTGAAGGCGATGGTTGCACTTGCTGCTTTTTGAACCGAGAAGCATTCGATGCAGGATCCCTCAGTTTTCTTCTTTTCTCCTTTTGAGGGAGTTTTTGATTTTTTGACCCTATTGTCCATTTCAATTTATAGGACTTGTGGGGCATGTTTGTCGACATCCGCATCCAGCATTTGTAGTTCTGAAATGAGACTATCACGAGTCTGTGGTGACATTCGTAACAAGTCTAGGATGTGCAGACGTGCAGGTATGTGTTTGAAGTGCTGAATCAAGTCGTACTTGAAAGCCTCCTTGGGGCCTGCATTTTCATTATTCTTGCCACTAGGGGCGTTTACAGCTTGTTTTCCCAAAGGATAAGAAGCAGAAGGTTGGTTGTAGTTTTTGTGGTAATCCCGGCCAGAACGGGTACCTCTACCAACTTCAAGAGCTTCTGGAGAAGGGTCTTTGTTTAGAAGATCACCCTCGAGATCGAGGGGTTGTTCCTTCTCATTTGCTGAAGATTTCTCTGTGTCAGCATTGCCATCTTCAGTAATTGTGTTGCATGGAGCATTTTCCGGGAGCAAGTCCTGAACAGCATCCAGCAACTTTCCTTCTTTGTCGAATATTTTGTTGGTCCAGACATCACCGATGAGATCGGGAATTTGGGACCAATTGACCGGATTTTCTCCGAAGAAGATTTCACCGGCTGGAATTTCTTCAAGGTGATCGGTCGGAAGAGGTTTGAGTTCCGATGTCACTGTTCCAGGAGACGAAGCCTGAGAAGGTGAGGAATTATCATCCTGAGTTATTGCATTGCAAGTAACTTTGACGGAAGATGCCTCCAAGATGAACTGTTGGGAATCAGATTCGTCCTCAGATGTAAGAGGATCGTCGATCCAACAGCTTTCTTCGTTTTCCGGGGTTACCGGAGGAGATTCCTGTAGATTTTCAGGAACTTCCGGTGCTGGGTTGTGACGAAGCTGATTGATGCGACCTTGTTCTTGCTCTATAGCAAGGTGCTGCAAGATCCTTGCGTATTCATCGAGATCAGGCACGGGAGCCAAATCTTCTTCTTCGTCTGCTCCTTGTGGTTCAACATGGTTGGGTTCCACTGGAGTATTTTCTTGGACAGCCTCTTGGTCTTCTTCATCATCAGACCAGGATCCTTGCGGCTGTAATGGGTTATACCAGATTACTGGCATAAGATGAGATTCAGGGATCCATTCCTCATCGGAGAGATATTCTCCTGTTTCGAGGGATTCTTCCCACTCATCGATGTCACTGGCGGTGTCGCTGGACTCATATCCATCCATGGAGAATCCGACCACTGAGTTGCAAGAGTATGATGCCCCCTGCGTAGTTTCATCTTTGAGATGTGGTGGCATGAAATCACCAAGAGTGAATTTTCTTACCACCTTTGAAGCCTTAGGAGAGGACTCTTTTGTTGCCCCCAGTGAAGCGGTAGAGGAGGTTTTTGCCTTTTCAGCGACTTCTTGCTTTTTCGGAGCTTTCTCCTGCTGTTTGAGCTTGCGGAGTTGTCTCCTGGCTTGCCTTCGCTGTTGAGCGGTTGGCTTTGTTTTGACGACCTCCCAATTTTCATCTTCTAGGAGATCGGGGTGTACCCATATGGGTTGTCCGTCTGATGTTGGATATGGAACCAACTCTCGGGACGTTTGGGTCATCTTTATCACCTTGAAGGAAGTAGTGATCTTCTCTTTTGGTGATTTTTGTTTTTGTCCACACGACACCATGTTGACGGAGGCAGACCCATAGTTCTTGTCGAAGGTAATGACTCCGTTTTTCCACATCTCATTTATCTTCTCTCTCACAACAAAGCATTGATTGAGAGGATGTGAGACCATCTGATGGTATGGGCAGTACCGAGGATCGTTGGTTTTGCCAACATCTCCTGGTCTTTTGGGGCCAGGCAATGTAAGTTTGCCATTTGCTAGGAGTGCCCCAAAGATTTCTTCAACGTCTTCATCAAACGGGTATTTCTTTTCTACCCGTTCTCTGAAGGCATCAGAGAGTTCAGGCTTTTTACCTGTAGCTTTGTTTTCATCTTTCTTTGGCTGCTGAGGAGCTGACTTGGTTTGCACATTGAGAACCTCCTTTTTCTTTGGTTTTGAGGTTGCAATGGTAGTCGGCTCTTTCTTTAATGATTTCTGACTGTTGAGGTCTTTGATCACCGTTTCAGCTTCCATAGATGCTTCCAGGAGTTCTCCCAGGTTCTTTGATTTGTTGCCGATGATCATGGAGCGGATTCTTGCTCTCATGTTGTTTCGGCAGATGTCGACCAGTGACGCTTGTGGCAGTACATCGGAGCATTTGTATGCCATTGCCTTCCACTTGTGAATAAAGTCATATGTTGACTCATTCTCTCCCTGTTTTAGGCTGCAGAGCTGAGCCATAGTAACAGGATGATCCTCACCTTTGAAGTGGGTTAGGAAGCGTGTCTCCATCATGGCCCAATTTTGAATGGAGTCCTCCGGCAGAGTGGAGTACCAATCAAAGGCCGTACCTTTTAGGGTACTTGCAAAGAGGCGGATTTTGAGGGCATCTTGATCCGCAATAGCTCCCGTCAGGATCTTGAAATGGATGACGTGTTGTCTGGCTGAACCTTTCCCCGTATATGTTTGGAGAGTAGGTTGCTTGAATTTTGTAGGGAACAGGACCGAGTCCATCCACAAGGGATATGGTGGCTTGATCCCATGCTCCTTTAGTGTATCCTCTTCTTTTGCTTTGGCGAGGATATCGTCAACGTCCTTTTTGGTAAGGGCGCGTGACTCACTGTTTTCCGCATTTTCCTCGTCGCCTTGATGGCTCGGAGGAGCTTCATTGTTTTGTGGATGCTGAAGATTGAGAATTAGGTTCTCTAATAGAGTCTCTATCCTCTGCTGCCCTTGCTCCAGCTGCTGGATGCGTGCGGTTACGTCATCATGCGGCGGAGGTTGTTCAGTATTTGTGACCAAGACGTTCATTCTTCGAGAGTCGAAAGAGGATACAGTCTTGGTGACTGAGCTGGAGCTCATTCTTTTAGATGAAGAGCTCGAAGAGTGGTCACTCTGATGTCCTTGGCTTGAAGGAGCGGGAGAGTTTTCTTTATGTCTTCGTGTCCGGGAGACGCTGCGAGTCACCGGTCGTCTGACATGGATTTTAGTTGCTGACTTCTGGCGTTTTCTGGTTTTTCCAACCATATGAACAGCAACAAGTTGGTCGGGCCTTTCTTTTTCGACCCATTTTTGGGAGACTTGAAGTGCAGAATCCTGGGTTCTTTGCTTCTCTAGTCTCTTTTGTCGATATGCCGTTCGGCGACGCATACGACGAGCGATTTGAGCTTTGGTTAGCTCTGGCTGTGCCCTAGCAATGAAGGAAGTAGTCCCTGGTGCGCAGCAGCCAAGCTTGTCTTCTTTGAAGATGGGCAGGGACAGGATCTGGACGCGGTCCTTTGCCTGTCGCAGCGAAGCTTTGAATTTTGCGAGTTCGGCTCCCGTTGAGAGGAAGGGTCGACTCGCAGGTGTGAAGGCCTTGACAGGTTCTTGCGGAGGCCTTACGATGCACGATTTGATTTTGGGCTTGTATGAGCAAGCCGGCTCGTGCTGAGTTGGTTTTGTTTGGCGGAGGGTAGGCTTCTCCTCTTTCATGTAAGCAAGAGGGTAGAACCGGTTCTCCTTGAGAGGGGCCAGGTATGCTGGCTTTGCTGATGTTTGTGACCTTCGCTGTTTGGGTGAAGGCCTTGGAGACCAAGTCTTTGAGCAGACCTGGTTTCTTGCTGGTTGAGGCTTTGCAGGAGCACTACGGGCCTCAGGTTTCTTGATGATCGCCCTTGGTATCACTGTAGTGATACGTTGAGGGGCGGTTCTCTGCTTCTTGGCAGGTGCGGTTTCTTCTGCGGGTAGTGGGAATGGTCCCAATGACCCGAAGACAATGGTCCGGGGAGTAGAGTTTGACCCGGTGTCTTCTGAGTTGCCGAGGGAAATGACGCTTCGGCAGCTGGCGGGGCGCTTGTAAGTGCGCTTGGTTTGTTTGTCTTGGAGCATGAGCTGGTACTTGTTCTCATCAAAGGTGATGGTTAATGAAGTTCTCATTGTTAGTTTTTGGAAAACTTCTGAAACAGGACCATATCCATTAGTAATCACAAGAATATGGTGATCATAAATGGAAAATACTATGGTTTCTCCTTTTCAAGTCGCCCGAGGGGACATGGCCCAGCCTAAGCAATATGAGGAAGGCAGAAAAGCCATAGAGGGCACAATTGTTCTGAACGCAGGTAGGGTCAGCTCAGAATGAGCGTCCCAGTGACTGCTAGAAGCAATTGTGAACTTTAATTCAAATTACCGAGAAGCAAAGCTCACTCAAGGTAAAATGATATAAGGTTGAGATACAAATGTGTCGGTCGCGAATACAGTAGACCCGAAAGGGCGTACTAGCACCGCTAGGCACAAATGTTGCAAATCGCATCCTTGGAAAGGACACGAGATGGGATTTTTGAAAGGTCAAGATTGGATTCATAGGAGAGAGCAAATGGTATTCCAATCCGAAAATGAGCTCAACATTTCTGCGAGCTCGAAAGTCCGAAAAGGAAGGAACCAGGATTTCTCAAATATGAATCCAAAAGTGACGGAAGTTTTTTTTTGAAAGTGTCAAGATTGGACTTTATAGAAGAGAGCAAATGGTATTCCAATCCGAAAATGAGTTCAACATTTCTGCGATCTCGAAGTCCGAAAAGGAAGGAACCAGGATTTCTCAAATACGAATCCAAAAATGACAGAAGTTTTTTTTTTTTTTTTTCTTCTTTTTTTTTGAAGATTTTTTTTTTTAAAGAGTTCACATAGATCTCCAATTCGATCTTATGAAACCTCAGTTGATAGATCAGCCCCCAGGTAAGGGTAGGATTACTTAATGAACCCGTTTGGAGGACCCTTGCCTAGAACAGTCTAGCTGTCTCCACACTCTGGACAAGGCTTTTCTTAGATCCACTTTGGTCAAAGAACGCAATTGGTGCAACCTTAGTGGCTTTTTTTTTTGAAAGATTTTTTTTTTTATGGATTCATAGAAGATAGCGAATGGTGTTCCATTCCGAAAATGGGTTCAACATTTCTGCGATCCCGAAGTCCGAAAAGGAAGAAACCAATGTTTCTCAACTTAAACCCAAAAGAGGAAAATCTGAAAAAATTTTGTAAATCAGATTTTGTTTTTTTTTTTTATGGATTCATAGAAGAGAGCGAATGGTGTTCCATTCCGAAAATGGGTTCAACATTTCTGCGATCCCGAAGTCCGAAAAGGAAGAAACCAAAGTTTCTCAACTTAAACCCAAAAGAGGAAAATCTGAAAAAAAATTGTAAATCAGATTTTTTTTTTTTTTTTTATGGATTCATAGAAGAGAGCGAATGGTGTTCCATTCCGAAAATGGGTTCAACATTTCTGCGATCCCGAAGTCCAAAAAGGAAAAAACCAAAGTTTCTCAACTTAAACCCAAAAGAGGAAAATCTAAAAATTTTTTGTAAATCAGATTTTGTTTTTGATTTTTTTTTAGAAAATTTTTTTTTAGAAACAAGAAAGACTGGAAATAAACTCAAAAGAAGTGGTAGCTATTGTTGTATGCAAACTCACACAATGGTAGAGTCTCATCCCATTGAGTCTTAAAATGTAACACACAAGCACAAAGCATATCCTCAAGAGTCTGAACTGTTCTCTTTGATTGACCATCTGTCTGTGGGTGATAAGTCGTGCTAAACTGTAGTTTCGTGCCCATAGACTCATGTTGCGTCTTCTAGAACCTCAAGACGAATCTACTGTCTCTGTCAGAAGTGATAGAAACTGGTTGCCCATGTTGACTGACAATCTCGTTGACAAATAACTCCGCCAAAGATAGCAGTGCATCTTCTTCCCTGTCCTCATAGGAATGAAATGAGCCGATTTGGTGAGTCAGTCCACAATTACCCATATCGCATCGTTGCCTCTGCTGGTCCTCGGTAGTCCCGAAATAAAATCCATAATAATATGCTGCTATTTCCATTCCGGGATCTCTAACGGCTGTAACAATCCTGGAGGCCTCTGATGTTCTACCTTTATCAACTGACAAGTCATGCAACGGGAGACAAACACTGCAATTTCTCTCTTCATGTTGTTCCTGTTAGTTTATGGTCTCAATACCAAGGGTATATGATGTAATAAATTGATTAATTTCTTTATTTATCAATCCAATTCATGCTTTTCCTTTCATGAGATGAATGGTGTTTTATATACTTGCACATAACCAATACGAAAGACATAATGGCTCATGAGATGAACCGGAGTCCACGAGTATACTAGATGTAATACATGTGTATGGATGAGATCCACATACAGGAGACATGTATTGCAAATCTTATACTTAAATAACTTCACAACCAGTGATGAGATTGGACATCTCATCTGATAAGGTTGCAACGCCTTGATCACTATGACAGAGTGTGATTTGTCTTGATCATCGGAATGTAAGATTCTAGATCATGGTGCTTGTACATTGGATGTATTGAAGGACCATGAGAAGCACCTTATATACACTGTCTTTATTTTAAGGTCTGCTCTCATAATTCCCTAGCAATAGGCTCATAATCCTGAGACATTAATGAACTTAAGTTTCTATCTATTCATTTGCTTTGAGTCGCCAATGAATGAGGCCAATTGTAGGTCAACACCTCCGTGATTTGGGTACGTGGTAGTAGAGCTGTGGGAACATTCAATGGTCAAGATGGAATCTATCTTTAATATCCCCTTGTGCCAATTAATGGATTTATCATTGGTAAGTGCGCACCCATTCCAATTAAGAGTTAATTGGATTGGTACCAAATGATCACTATAATTAATTGGGGCTCAAGGATAAAAAGATATGGATCTAATTTGGTGGACAGGTCCAATTGATCCATGGATATTGATAGAGGGGCTTACTTGTGGTACTGAGGAAGTTTAGGATCTTCATTGTAATTTATTCCTAAGACTGGAGTGCAATTGCATTTATATAGTGGAGTTATTTGTAATTAACTGTGCGCCCGAATTGCACATGAGATGTGGGGTCGCGTGTCCCAGTTGGAGCCAGTTTTCTAAGGAATCCCTAGTGGTCCCCACGCTAGCCCAAATTATTAGAAAGATACTAATTCTACTTGAACTCTAATAGGAAGGTTACTATTTCTATTTGAAGTGAGACTTCTAATTGATGGTCCCGGCTTTTGTCTTTTTCCAAAGCTGCCTCCGCCCCGGGGCTGACGGGGTATGGTGGAGGGAAAAAGGAAAAGCGGGCATCAGTTTTTTTTTACGGGTATGCCAATTTCTCTTTAATACTTGGAATTTAGAAATGGTGATCCGGAGATCCACCTTCACAAGTAAAAAGGGAAATGAAACTTTTTTCTAGTTTTCCATTGCATACATATTTTAATAAAAGAGACAGTTTTGTTTGAATGCCGTGAAAGGCGTTTTTGTGCCGTAGAAGGCGGTTTGGTGCCGTTGGAGGCGATTTTGCCATGAAAGGCGATTTACAAATCTTATCAATAATGAAAGACAAGAGATGTGATTTTTTTGTCTCTTTAGAAAAAATACAATTTACAACAGAAAAGTAAGAAAAAGGAATCTAACTTCTCATGCGATTGTGGGAGGGCTCGTTCAGATCGATGGTCGTGAGTCATGTATGGGCTCCGCCATCGTCCTTCAGATGAGAACATAGTGCTTGATTTCTTGGCTTGGCTCCAACCTCAGATTTTTAGAGGATAAGGACCAAGATAAGGTCCTATATCCGGTAAAAAACTGAGTAGACGGGCTGAAAAGCCGCATCTAGCCATGTTGGATAGAAGGAGAGGTGGTCTTTGGGGGGGTGCCCCCCCAAGGGGCTTCAATCACCTTGTTGAACTTGTTGCAGCAGAGTTTTCTTGACGGAGCAGGGTTGTAGAGATTTCTCCAAGGATTTTTGAATGATTTTCTGGCGATTTTTCCGGATCTGTGGCGATTTTCCCGGATCCTTCTGTGTGTGTCCCCCCTCTCCTTTTGAAATGCTTGGAGGGGACTCCTATTTATAGGCCTTTTGGTAGCCTTTAGGAGTGATTTATGAGCCTTTATGGTAATAAAGCTCATTAAGGGAGGAGTTACAAGTTTAATTGCTTTTTGTTTTGTAACTCCTGACCCTTGGATTTCATTGGCCGGAGGAGAGTCATGGGCATTTAATCGCCTTTAATCTCCATTATGTTAGGAGTTTCATGGCTTGAATGCCATGATTGCTTGGACTTGTAACTCCTGAACGGAGGCTTCTGATTGGGCCGTTCAAGATAATGGGTTAATGACCGCATTAACTTGCCATAAACGGGCCAATTGATTGCACTAAGTGGCCACCTTGGTAGCTGAAGAGTCGCGGGCCATGTTGCGTCTCTTGGAATTCCCTTTGCGATGATCATCGATGGATCCTTATGTAAATCAACATCAGATGATCATGTAGTTTCAGACATTGGTTGATACCAGCGGGCCGGCAGCATCTGTCCAGTCGATTTCACGATCGGGCGGGCAGAAAGTGCACTTTTTGGTTGTTCAGCTGGCGATCAACGAAGTTTTTGAAGTTCTTGGAAGGATTCCTGTGATCTTGGCGAATATCGGCGAATTTGGAGCCTCAAAAGTCTAAATCTGGAAAAATCACAGGGACAGAACAACTCGTCTCGCGAAAACGGACGAAACGGGGGGTCCCGGGGCGAAATCGGCGCCCCGGACCTCCCAGGGTCGCCGGCCCCATGGTCGCCGGCGACCATGGCCCAGGGTCGCAGGCCTGGCCCAGGGTCGCGGGGCTCTGCGACCCTGGGGGAAAATTGCTTCTCGGGGCCCGTTTCTGGCCGTTTTTCGTCGTTTTTCGCTTCCGTTTTTTTTGTTTGTTTTCTATGACATTTCTCCACATTTTTGGCTTGATTTCCCTCTGAAAAACATGATGAGAATCCTTTCAAATTGGTTTGCAAAGTTTCCGATTTTCCGGGAAAAGCCGAGCGCAGAACTGCTGATTTTCCGCCAGAAGCTGAAACAGGGTCAAACGATGTCGGAATGACCTGAAATTTGAGGTGAAGCTTCTTGAGCATTAAATAAGACCAACCATGGGCTTTCTTTTGAGTTTTGAAGCCGTTTGGGGTCATGCAAATGCTTGCCTTTGATTTCACTGCGAGGGAAATGCCGAACTTTGACTTTCGGTCAAACGATGTCCGATTGACCTGAAATTCGACGTGTGACTCCCTCATCAGTAGTTAAGACCAACCATAGGCTTTCGTTTGAGTTTTGAAGCCATTTGGGGTCATGCAAACGCTTGCCTTTGATGTCACCGCGAGGGAAATGTCGAGCTTTGACTTTTGGTCAAACGATGTCCGATTGACCTGAAATTTGATGGGGAGCCTATTGGAGTTATTTTAAGATGATCCACAAGCTCCGAATTGGGTGCCATGGTCCCGGGGTGCTCTGCCGCTGGTAGGCTTGATTCAGCCGTTGGAGAGTTGATGATGGGTCAAACATTGCTGGTTTGACTTGAGACTTGACATGGAGCCTTTTGGACATATTTTGAGAACATCCATAGGCCCTGATCGAAGATTTGGTGTCTCCGATTCTGTCGCCGCCGGGAGCGCTTGTTTAGCTGTTGGAGAAGTGAAGCTAGGCCAAATGATGTCGGAATGGCCCGAAACTTCATGTGTACCTCTTCTTTTGGTTGTTTTGAATGACCTTGCAGTTTTTGTTTGATTCTGACAAGATCTGATGCTTGAAGTGGCGCCTGCCTATTTTTGGTAGGATGCGGCTCCATGTAGCTTTTGGTGTGAAGAGGCAAAGTGACATTTTTGGTGTCAACACTAATAGTGGTAATAGTAAGCTACTAATTATTAATGGAAGTAGGACTTCTATTTTAATTAGAAAGGAGAAAGCTACTACTAGTTGTGGAAGTGAGACTTCTATGGCAACTAGCAAGGGAGAGGTTTACTATTTTGTAATGGGAGTTAAACTTCTATTTCAAATAGGAAAAGAGATGGATTGGAGGGCTATATATAGAGGAATAAACCCCTCTTGGTCGTGCATCATAGTGTGAGCAACTTCAGCCCCTTTGTGCAAGTGTTGCACAAGTTCTCTTCCTCTCTAAGTTCTCCTCCCTTTCACCTTTAGTTCCTTAGAATTACTAGTTTGGTTTTATCTTGGAGATTCCACCATCTTCTTGAGAAAAGAGATCCAATATGGGTAATAGCGTGGAAGATCAAAAGGTGTTGGAGATTCTGAATTGGATAGTGAAGGTGTTCATCATCAAAGGAAAGAACTCAACTTCTCCATTAGAGCACTACAAGGCTCCAAAGGTATATCTACATCCTTGTATGCTGTAGATTTCGTGGTTGCATGTTCAAGTGTTGTTTTCTATCTTCTAGATAGGATAGATTGCGTACATGGTTTTATGAGTTTGAGGAATTGCATCCTGGATTGGGTTTGTTGCCTTCTAGATAATTGATCCTTGCATCAAGTGGGTCAAAAGTTTTTGAAACCTGTCTAGAAGGCCCACCTAGTTTCCAACAGTTCCACCAAAATCTGCCCTTCAAATTCTGATACATCTTCGTGCTGCCTGGATGCATAGAGTACTTCGTACTGTGAGCCTCAGTCATAATGTCATTCCTCAAATCTTCAATATTTGTGATCATAGCCTCAAGTGCAAGGCCGCAATTGTAGAAATAACTCGGTGAAGTCCGAGGTCAATCCACAGGGAGTAATTAATCGTGCAAAACCTGTCCTATTGAAAACTAGCTCTAGCCTAAAAAAAAACTATACAAATCAAATGTCCTACTTTAATTAATAATTAATTACAAGTCTGAAAAAAATTAATTACAACAAAAGAAAAATAAAAAATCCTAATCTAAACACCTAATCTAAGTATTGCATCACCATAAGAATTATTAGTCCAACCAACTGCAATAATTATTAAGATGCATGAAAATAAATAAAAATAAATAAAATAAAATCAGAGAATAAAAAAAGAATGGATTTTAATTCTAAAACTTTGCAATAATTACTTTACTAAATGCCATCAATAAAAATCAAGACCATCGCACCAAGTGCACACTGTCACTACGCACAAAAATTCGATGTTGACCCATTGGTGAAGACCAAGACCCCATAAACTTGATTTATTAATGAAAGACCCATTACAAGAAAATAACCAATACAAAATTATTTGAATCGAAATAAAATGCATCCAACCTTACCTTAGACACATGAAACACTAAACGGAGGAGAGGGACTCGCGGTCTTGAACGACGATCCAACCGGCTCTCGTTTTGCGATCTGAAATCCAAGCAATGGAAGATGATGAATGGCTGGTCCGATGGTGGATCGACGGTAGCAACGGCGGTGGTGCGACGGTGGCGTAGAAATACAAGTGTTGGTGTGCCTTAAGGAAGGCCTTGGATGAAATTGTGATGGAAGGAGGAGAGATGAAGAAAAATTAATGGTAAATGATGGGAAAGAGTTGCTGGTTGTCCAAGGTAGATGGGGGAGATTTTTTTTGGACGTGAGTGAGAGAGAGATTGGCCGTATATGGGGGGTATAAGGGTGAGAGAGATTTTAAAATAAAAAGGTTAATGGGAGAGAAAGAAAGAGAGATAATTTAGGAGGGGAGAGATTCACGTGAGAGAGTGGAGATGGGAGAGAGAAAGAGAGAAAAATTAGGAGGGGAAGAGAGATAAAGAGAGAAAGAATAGGGGGATAGTGATTTTTGGTAGATTTAGGAGACTTTTGTGGGAATTTCAGATTGGAAACAAATTTTCAAACTCATGTGGAGAGCCCATCTTTTTTGGACGTGTGATGTCTTTGGGAGAATCTTGGGTTTTGCAAGATTTCAAAATTTGAGGCCTATCCATTTGGAGTTTAAGTGCTAAAATCTTGGATTCTTTAAATTTGTTTCCAACTTGAATTGCTAATCAAGATCTTCCAAGTTTTCTTGAACTCTTCATGGAAAAATATCCTTAGATGGGCCCACTTTCTCTCCTTGGAATTTATGCCAAACGTAGATGGGTCCCATGGTGCATTTGCTTCACCAATTCTTTTATGCGGGCCCCAATTTCTGAAATTCCCTTAAAAAATAAAAACAACTGTCAAAGAATAATTAATTCATATAAGGAAAGAATTATGCAAGATGCGGGCCCAATTCACATTAAATAGATGCATAAAATGTCACCATTTTATCAAATTTTCTTTAATTAAATCAATGGTGCAAATAAAATTCATCATTTTATGTGTAAATAAAAGCAATGAGAAACTTGTGGCTTTCAATGCCAAAAATAGAGAAATTCATGATTTTATGATAAAATACAAATTTTCAATGAGTTTTGACTCGAATTCAAACTTTGATGCCCACAAATATAAATCATGATTTTTATACTAAAATGGTGCATGATTTGATGATTAAGTCCTTAATTAATTCTAAAATAATGAGGAAATTATGCATTTTTAAGGACTTATCACACCCCTCAACCAGAATTTTGCTAGTCCCGAGCAAAATATGCGAACCATGGTTGGTCTTCTAGCCTAATATAATCTAAATGCAAAGACAAAATGGAAAACACCACTTTCGCTGGTAGCGTATGCAACAAGCCCTTAAACCCCTAGGTTACCGCTAGTGGACGAGTTAGTCCTCGTGAGGGTTTGCAGTGAATATCCCCACAAAATTCATTAACCTAAAAAAAAAATCAACGAAGATTTTTTCGAAAGACGATTGAGTCAAATCGGATGCCTTGAATCCTCGAATAATCAAGATTTCAGACTTTTCAAAATTTGGTTCACGTTTTTTCTTTTCAAAAATTATACCAAAACTTTGGGTGCCCTGTGCAAGTGTATACATCAAATCAAAAATTTTAAATGTCTATGATAATGCCATTAAAACAAAATTCTCCCTCAGGATTTTCAACTTTCCTAGATTCGGGATAAATACAAGTCTCCTCTCAAAGCTACTATGACGGCTTTCGCACTACTATTTTTTCAAAAGCCGCGAGATGCATCTTTTTGTATTTTGTATTTTTTATTTTGAAGACTATCATATGACTGTGCAATGCTCAGGTCCCTTAAGCTTTCTAATTAGCCCATGTAATGAGCGTTAGGCCAATGACTCCCAAAACAGATGTCTTTAAGGCACTAGGTATATAAATACCCCTACGGGTTTACTAGCTCGGGTTAAAAAGGCTACGAACCCAAACTAGCCACACAACTTTTTATTCTTTTCAAAACTTATTTATTTATTTGTTTTCTTTTCAACCTATTTGTGCATCCCTTGACACCCTTTTTTTTTTAAACGGTCCCCAACAATAGGCAGCCTTTTTCAATTCGCCTGAATTAATTCATTGGTTTTGGTTGGCCTAACCTTACCGATGAACCAGGAGAACTCATATGACCAAATTTCAGAAAGTCGTCTCTTTTTTCTCTCTTGAAAGAATTCTGAAAATGACACTTAAATCTTTTTATCCAAGACTTTTGAAATGATGTACACGTGTTACAGTGAAAATCAAAGTTCAGTATTCTATTTTTCTTTCAAAAAATTGTGAACCTTCATTTTACTTCCTTCCAAAAATTCTGAAATTCAAGATTTCTAGACATCTTCGAATCGTCAAGTTCTTTTGAAAAAAATTCCTCTTTTTTTTTGGGTTTTGTTTTTGTTTTTTTTTTTCTTTTTTCTTTTTGAAAAACTACCCAAAAACGAAAAAAAATTGTCTAAAATTGGACAATTGTGCTTGTTCCACCCCCCAAACTAAACAAGACAGCGTCCTCGATGTCATTCATGAAATGCAAAATGGAATGTAATAAATGTAAAGGGAGGAAAGGGGTAGAAAGCACCTGGAGTAATGAAGCTTTCGCGTAGAAACCTGTCCAATGTGAGACAAAGAACACAAAAAGAAAAAGCACGAAAAGAAAAGAAATATATATATATATATATATGCATAATGTACAAAGTTGTGGGCCACTGTCAGATCCAGTGCCCTTCAATTCTGATAGACAGGATCGATCAGAGGAATTTCATTTTCCTCTGGAGGAAAAGTCTCCAAGAATGGTTTTAAACGTTGTCCATTAACTTTAAAAGAGGAACCATTCGATGGGTCAAAGCGGGTCACTGCCGCATATGGAAATACTTCTTGAACAATGTAGGGGCCTGTCCAACGAGATCTTAACTTTCCAGGGAAAAGATGAAGTCGAGAATTGTACAATAGGACTTTTTGAGACGGGTGGAATGACTTCCTTAATATTCGTTTATCATGAAAGGCCTTAGTCCTCTCTTTGTAAATTCTTGAGTTCATATAAGCCTCGTTTCTCAATTCTTCTAATTCATTTAAATCAAGGGCTCTTTTCTCCCCAGCTTTGTCTAGGTCAAGGTTCAATTGTTTTATGGCCCAATAAGCTTTATGTTCCAGCTCCACCGGAAGGTGGCAAGCTTTCCCATATATAAGCCGGTATGGAGACATCCCAATTAGGGTCTTATAAGCAGTTCTATAAGCCCACAAAGCATCATTTAGCCGCATTGACCGATCCTTACGATTTGGTTTTACTGTGGTCTCCAAAATTCTTTTGATTTCCCTATTTGAGACCTCTACCTGCCCACTTGTTTGAGGGTGATAGGGGGTAGCCACTTTATGTGTAACACCATAATTTTTAAACAAACTCTCAATGATGCGGTTACAAAAGTGAGTGCCCCCATCACTAATGATGGCACGTGGAGTTCCAAAACGGGAAAAGATATTATCCAAGATAAACTTTTTGACCGTTTTAGCATCATTATTCCTACATGGGACTGCTTCAATCCATTTGGACACATAATTGACTGCGACGAGGATATAATGAAAACCAAAGCTCGGGGGAAAAGGTCCCATAAAGTCTATACCCCAAACATCGAATAACTCGACGACCAAAATTGGGTTTAAAGGCATCATATTCCTTTTGGAAATTGAACCCAATTTTTGGCATTGCTCACATGCCTTACAGAAGTCATGTGCGTCTTTAAATAACGTGGGCCAGTAAAATCCAGATTGTAAAATTTTGTAAGCGGTCTTTTTAGCAGAAAAATGGCCACCACAAGCATGTGAGTGACAGAATGATATTACACTGTTTACTTCATGGTCAAGAATGCATCTCCTAATGATTTGGTCTGGGCAGTATTTAAAAAGGTATGGTTCATCCCAGAAAAACTGTTTCACCTCAGTGAAAAACTTATTTTTATGTTGCTGCGTCCATTCTTTTGGAATTTCACCCGAAGCTAGAAAATTAGCAATATCAGCATACCATGGAGAATGGGAATATGTGGCAAACAATTGCTCATCAGGGAAAGTGTCTTGGATTGGCAAGGGTTCTAAAGTGTTGGAAAGGACAAGCCTAGAAAGATGATCAGCCACCGCATTTTCTACTCCTTTCTTATCCTTGATTTCGATATTGAACTCTTGGAGTAGAAGAATCCATCTGATCAATCTGGGCTTGGTTTCTTTCTTAGAAAGAAGGTACTTCAGCGCAGAATGGTCAGTAAAGATCACAATTTTGGATCCAATTAAGTAGGAACGGAATTTATCCAGTGCATAGACCACAGCCAATAGTTCTTTCTCTGTTGAAGAATAATTAATCTATGCACTGTTTAAAGTCCTGCTAGCATAGTAAATCACATATGGCTTTTTGTCCCTACGTTGCCCAAGAACTGCCCCAACCGCATAATCGCTAGCATTGTACATGATTTCAAAGGGCGGGCTCCAATCTGGAGGTTGCATAATTGGAGCAGTCGTCAACATGTCCTTAAGCTTGGTAAAAGCCGCTTGACATGCCTCCGTCCACTCAAATTTTGCTTCCTTTAGCAGAAGGTTACATAATGGTCTAGAAATGACAATGAAATCTTTTATGAATCTTCTGTAGAATCCGGCATGCCCTAAGAAAGATCTTA
This sequence comes from Cinnamomum chago, assembly GCA_038049695.1. Taxonomy (NCBI): domain Eukaryota; kingdom Viridiplantae; phylum Streptophyta; class Magnoliopsida; order Laurales; family Lauraceae; genus Cinnamomum; species Cinnamomum chago. The sequence goes on from CP142451.1 coordinate 56,133,852, forward strand.
CATATCTTACAGTTTTTGGGGAGGGCAAATTGGAAATTAAATTTATTTTGGCTTTGTCCACTTCCAATCCTCTAGACGATACAATGTGGCCAAGGACAATCCCTTGTCGTACCATAAAATGATATTTTTCCCAATTCAGTACTAAATTATTTTCTTCACACCTAGAGAGGACCTTAGTTAAGTTGCTCAAGCAATCTTGGAATGTATTTCCAAAAATTGAAAAATCGTCCATGAAGACTTCAAGAAAACGTTCCACCATATCACTAAAAATACTCAGCATGCACCTTTGAAAGGTTGCAGGAGCATTGCACAGCCCAAAGGGCATCCGTCGGTAAGCAAAGGTGCCAAAGGGGCATGTGAAAGTTGTTTTCTCTTGGTCTTCCGAGGCGATCTCTATTTGATTATATCCAGAATATCCATCTAAGAAATAATAATACCCGTGGCCAGTTACCCGTTCTAAAATTTGGTCCAAGAAGGGTAGGGGAAATGATCCTTTCGTGTGACAGCATTTAATTTTCTGTAGTCGATACAAACTCGCCAACCTGTGGGTACGCGGGTTGGGACGAGCTCATCATTAGCATTACGGACTACAGTGACACTGGCCTTTTTAGGTACAACTTGGGTAGGGCTGACCCATTGTCTATCCGAAATTGGATAGATGATACCCACATCTAGAAGTTTCAAAACTTCAGCCCTAACCACTTCTTGGATGGTGGGGTTTAACCGGCGTTGCATCTGACGGGAGGGTTTTGCATTCTCCTCCAAATAGATATGATGTGTACACACGAGGGGATTAATTCCCTTAATGTCAGCCACGGTCCAACCAATTGCACCTTTGTGCAGTTTGAGCACTTCTAAGAGTTTGACTTCTTGGTCCTTGTCAAGGTGTACAGAAATGACTACAGGAAATGTTTCTTTTTCTCCAAGGTATGCATATTTCAGGTGAGAGGGCAAGGGTTTCAACTCAGGTTTGGGCGGCCTCACCTGAGATGGAAGAGACGGAGTGCCAGTTGGTACTAGCTCTTCAAAAGAGGATTTGCCTATAGTGTTGACCAGTTCAACAGCGCTATCATGTTTTTCTTCGCAGAGGGTCAAGTCCTCAATTGACTTAATAGAATCGGAGATCGATTTTTCAAAAGTTTCTGCTGTAAGAGCACCGATCAAATCTACTTCTTCAAGGTCAATGTTATCATCCCGTGGTTGTTTGCAAAGGTCAAAAATATTTAGCTCTAATGTCATGTTACCAAAAGATAGCGTCATTTTTCCATTCCGGCAATTGATCAATGCATTGGATGTGGCTAAAAATGGTCTCCCCAAAATTATCGGAATCTGAGCATGAGGATCTACCACATGATGAGTGTCTAGCACAATAAAGTCTACTGGAAAGTAGAACTTTCCAACCTGCACAAGCACATCCTCTACTATCCCTCTCGATCTTTTGATTGATCGATCTGCTAGCTGCAAAGTAACCTGGGTGGGTTTGAGTTCGCCGAGCCCCAATTTTACATAGACCGAGTAAGGTAGTAAGTTGACACTTGCCCCAAGATCAAGCAATGCTTGTTCAATTTGATAATTCCCAATAATGTACGAAATTGTGGGGCATCCTGGGTCTTTGAATTTAGGGGGAGTGTCATGCTTTAGAATTGCACTAGCTTGCTCAATGAGAAACGCTTTCTTTTGTACATTTATCTTACGCTTCAACGTGCATAACTCTTTAAGAAACTTTGCATAAGATGGGACTTGTTTGATTGCATCTAACAACGGGATGTTAATTTTGACTTCTTTAAGCACATCCAAGATTTCCTGGTTCTATATAGTTGGCTTGGGAGGAGATAATCGGTTGGGAAAAGGCAGTAAGGGTTTGAGTCCTGGAGGAACTGAGTTTTTCTCCTTGATAGGAGGGACTTCGTTTTCTGTTCCTTCCTGATCTGAGGATGCAGGTTGTTTATTTTTTCCATATCAGGTTTTTCAATCTCTTTACCACTACGTAGAGTAGTAACAGCTTGAACCTGCTCCTTTGAATTTGACGGACCACCTTGATGAACCTCATATTGCCCTTTTGGATTGGGCTGTAGTTGGGCTAGAAAAGCCCCTTTATTTTGTGCTTCAATTAACTTGCAGAGGTTCTGCATGGTGTTCTGTAAATTCTCAAAGTTCTTATCATGTCTCTTATTGATGGACTCTTGATTCGCCATAAACTTAGCCACAAGTTCATCCCAAGGCGTTGTTTGAGTTGTAGGGGTACCATTTGCTGTGATTTTTGAGCATATGTACCAGAAGTACCCCCAAACTGATTTGAAATTTGGTTGACATTGGGCGGAGTAGCATTTGGACCATTCCTCCAACTAAAGTTGGGGTGATTCCTCCAATTAGGGTTATACGTGTTATCCAAAGAATTGTTAAACTACCGGTTGTATGTGTTGGTGGCATTTGCTTGCTCGTGAAACACTTCTTGAAAAGCAGGGAGTGTTGGGCACTCTGAAGAAATGTGTTTATCACTAGCGCAGATGCCACAAACTATACCAGGTTCCTTATTCTTCACAAATTTCAAGGACTCAACTTCTCTTGTAAGATAGGCAATTTTTTCTTGAAGATCATCATTTTCTTTCAATACATATAACCCCCCTCCTTTGGCCTGATTCGATTGCTTTACGGGGTCTATACCTTAAGATGTGTCCCAATTTTGTGCACTATCTACCAAAAACTGAAGGTAGGTCCATGCTTGATTTGGGTTCTTTGCCATGAATTCCCCATTGCACATCATCTCCACGAATTGTCGTGTTTCTAGACTAAGTCCATCATAGAAGTGACCAATTGTATTGTGCAATTCAAATCCATGGTGGTGACATGCACGGAGTAGTTCATTAAAGCATTCCCAACACCTATAATAAGACTCCTTGTCTTTTTGTTTAAAATTCATAATATTTCTCCGTAAGGTGTTGGTCTTATGTAATGGGAAAAATTTCTTTAAAAATCCCCGGACCATGTCAAACCATAAAGCAATCGAATTGGGCTGTAAGGAGTGAAGCCATGCCTTAGCCTTATCTTTGAGGGAAAATGGAAATAAACGAAATTTGATAAGGTCTTCCCTCACATTATTGAAGTGTAGTGTTGCACACACTTCTTCAAACTCTTTTATGTGCAAATATGCACTTTCCGATTCAAGTCCATGAAATTTGGGGAGAAGTTGAATTACTCCCGGTTTGATATCAAATTGATGCGGGTATAACCATGCAAGACGGTGTGGCTTGTCGTGTAGGATGAAGGTAATCACGTAGACTCCTAAGTGGTTGATTCACCTCCCCATTATTATTGGGTCCATTCTCATTACCGTTCTCATGCCACTCCAAAAAAATCGGCTTTCATGCCACTCCAAAAAAATCGGCTTTCATGCCACCTCAAAATCTGGCTTTCATGCCAAAAACAAAAAATCTGGCTTCCATGCCAAAAATAAATTTCGGCTTTCATGCCAAAAACAAAATCTGGTTCTTACACCAAAAACAAAACCGGCTCTCATGCCGCAAACCAAATCTTGGCTCTCATGCCACAAAATCTTTGGCTCCCATGCCATCTCAAACTCGGCTTTCATGCCATTTAAAAAAAAACCGGCTTTTACACCAACCAAAACAAAAACCCGGCTTTCATGCCAACAAAACAAACTGGTTTTCAAAACAAACCGGCTATAGATGCCATCCAAATCCGGCTATAGATGCCACCCGAAATTTGGCTTTCATGCCGTAAACAAAATCTGGCTCCCATGCCAAAACATGTCTCAAAAACTGGCTCTCATGCCTAAAACAACCCTTTTGACAAAAGATTTTCACAAAATGACAACCTTTTGATCAAAATTTTCAAACAAACATTCCCATCCAACCTTTGCTTATTTTCATCAAAAGAATTTAAGTAAAAGGTACACAAAGTACCAAAAATGTTTTACATAGAGGTACAAAAAAAAAAAAAAAAGAGTTTGTTATAAATCAAGAGCTCAGTCTAGCATGGTCTTCAACCAAAGATCCAGCTCCTCAAGCAGACTCTTGGCCTTAGCTTCTAAAGCTTCCAGACCGCGCTTCTTCAAGATCTTTCCATAAAACATGGCAGAACGCCGCGACCCATCTTCGGCACGAGGAAGCTCTTCCCAGAGAATTTGCCACTGCTCATACTCCGGAGATGGCTGTCAGTTTCCTCAACCTGGCGAATCAAAGCTCCCTCTTTGGCACGAGCTTCAACAACGGCAGTCCACTTGGCAGCAGCCTGTTCTTCCAACAGTTCAAGGCGCTGTCTAGTCTCTTTGACCTCCCTATCAAGACGGTGCAGGTCCTGAGTCAGCTCAAGGATCGCTAACTCAGTAACGTTCCTCTCCCGAACGTATTGCTTCCGAGTCCGCGCGATCTCGTTCATTTTAGATTTAACCTCGCCGCATGGCTTGAAGAACATCTCTCTGAAGAAGTCATCATTTGGGAAATACTTGGCTCATTCCACTTGTTACCCAGCGCGATGACATCATCAACAAAGGTCTTAGCACTTGTAATGTCCAGGCCAACCTCTGCACTATCAGCAAGGATGTCTTGCACGTGCTTGACCATGCCAAAGCCAGCCTCCAAGTGGCCAGAAGAAAGAGTCTCAACCCATGAGCTCAGCACACTCTTCAACACCTTCTTTGCATATCGAAGGGATGGTCCGGATGGAGATTCACCACGCTCTGTTGGCTGACTGCCCATGTCAGGCTGTGGTGGAGAAGAAATCAAAAGGCTCTTTCCAATCGGAGCCACTGAAGAAGCAATATCACCACAAAGTCCTGCCTCTGCCGTGACGGGACTGGTAGAAGAAGCCCCTACTTCTGGATCGGCTGTTGGCATCTCCTGCTCTGGCCCTGAGGAAGACGAAGGAACTTCTCCTGTTGCTTCACAACCTGCTGACAGAAACACAAGAAAAGGTATGAATATGATCTTGTCAAAAAAAAATCAATTTCAAGATTATCACTATGAAATACCTTCTTCTATGATGGGTGGAGTACTTTCTGTCTCCATTTGCTCATCCGAGGCATCGTCGAAAGCCATATCCATAGAGGGCTCGAAGTCGGAACCCTCTGGCAAGTCAGCTGACAAGAAAACAAAAATATGTGTCAGCAAATTCAAAAAAAAAAAAAATCATCCTCATACCAGGTGGAGATTCTGGGTCCTCCCCAGAGTCCCTCAACTTTTCTTCAGATGCCGCAACTGGATCCATCACCGCCTCATCAGCAGGAACCTCGGGCATCACCAAGTTTTCATCTTCTGCAAAGAAAGAAAACAGCAAATAAAAAAAAATCCCTCATAAAAGGAAAGAAGCGGAAATAGAGAAGAAGGAGAATCATACCAACATCGGCGGTCTCTTCTTCACGACTCCTCTTCTCTGGAGGCTCATCAGCATCTCCTGATACCTCCTCAACGATGGTAGAAGGGACTTCCAGATCAAGAGAGTCTTCGTGGCGTCTCTCAGTGCGACGCTGTCCTCTCCTCCTCTTTTTTCTACGAGCCGGTTTACTTGAAGTACCTGCCTCACTGTCAAAGTCAGGACTTCCACTTTGCTCCTCACTGGACGACCCGCTCCTACCAGTGGACCCCATGGAAGCCTTCATTCGCTCTGCTTGCATCCAAGTGTCGATCTCGGCTTCCTCCTCCTCGAGCTGTCTCAAGACCTCAGCAGGTATCTCTTGTGCAGCTCCGGATCTAATGACATCCTGTTCCTCGAGAAAGCCTATCCTATGCTTCTCTCTAGAAAGGAAGAACAAAACTTCCCCTCGACGGACGCCATCTGATCTACCAAGACCCTTCCCAGGAGATTGCTTGACATTCAGCTCCTTCTTGGAAAGCCCTCGGTACACAGCAAAGCTCTCCACGAACCACTTCGTGAAGCCAGCAGTCCGAAAAATGGACAACTCAGGATAGGAAATCATGGCAGTAGTGTCCTCCGCACTATAGAAAGCCCATGCATTTCTCCCATCCTGCAAACCTCCAAAACGCTTCACCATGCTCGAAGGCGCTCCAACAACGCCTTGAGAGAAGCCTAACTGCAACGCAAAACGCAAAGGGACATACGGCTGGATGTCAACAAAAAGATGTCTGCGGTACACCATCGTGCCAACACGTATGTTTAAAAGCCACATCTTCTCTGCGTTGGTCAAAGAATAGTGCCTTCCCGATCCTGCCCTGGTGGAATCACGGGAGACACCAAAATCAAAAGCCTTCTTCCGCAAATCTGGAGAAAGCTTTACTGAAGATTGCCCAATCTCGACATCCCTGAATCGTCGGATTCTCAAGCGGGCAGACAAAAGTGAATCGGAAACGGCTTTTCCCCTAGCCAACCGAATCATAAAGGGGTCATCATCCTGAGCAGCGCCCAAACGGTGGAAGCCGGGACAATGGTACACATACCACGAATAAAAATATATGGGCTGAAAATACCCTATTCATAGGAAGCCCAAGCCGAACCAGAAAAGCAGCAGCCTGCAGTTCGGTGCACAAATAGGAGTAAAGAGCAGGCACCAAAGCCAACTGCTCTCCGCACGCCATCTGACAAGCCGGAAATATACAATGCGGCCTGATGTGTGTTCCGTCTCCTCCAGCAAAAACAGCCTCACCCAGCCAATAAGTGAGGTATGCAGCAACATCTCTCCGCAGCGCAATGTCGGAGCAAACGGCGTCTGTACTTGTGAGAAAGTTCTTCAAATTCTCTCGCATGGCAGAAATCTTTTTCCCCGGATTCTTAGTCTTGGCTTCCTGGGTCATACTCTCAGAAGATTCTTCGTCGCCAAAAAAGTTTGGAGACAAAGAGCTGAAACTCCTCCAACTGCTACACCGGACTTTCAAGCCCTCCTTCTCCCTCAAAAAATCGTAAAAGGCGACGAGCTGAAAGTACAAAAGCCTGAACTCCTCAGACTGCTCCTCAAGGACGCTGTCGATTGGCATAAATTCCTCATAGAGTTTGCCGAGGATGGGCAACCCGGTAATGGCACTCAGCTCCTTCAAAGAAAAACCAATCTCACCATTCGTAACAATGAAGGTGTTGGTTTGTGGAAGGAAGGACTCCAGCATGGCCATAAAAGCCTCATCGGAGAAAACTACGGTTTGCCTAAAAGCGCGAACCGCATCAAAAATCTCGGCCTCCTTCAGAATGGCACCGCCGATCTGCAGGATGTGATCAGTCCACGACTCCCAGCCTGAGTCAACACTGAAACGGCCACGAAGTCGAAAAGGCTTCACCCAATTGCTGCCATCGCCCCTGAAAATGCCAAGGCCCACCGGTCTCAAATCAACCGATGGATGATCAGATCCTTGGTAGCCGCTGGCCGGCATCAACATATCCAGACGGACAGGCGACTTCTCTGCATAACCAGAAGGACCGCCAACAAAAACCCCGGTCTTGACCACATTGGTCCTTTTCACCCAGCTTGGAGGATCTTCTCTCTTAGAGCATGTGGGAGAAAGACTCATGATCGAAATAGTACGATCAAAAGGCGACCGGGTAGAAATGGTTCTCTCCTCACCATCGGCTGTGTAAGAGAACTGAAAGCATCTCCTTTGATATGACGAGTCATCAGGAGCTGCATCACCAAAGAAAAAGGTAGGCTTGGGCACAATGCTCTGATCGCCCATGACCCAAGGACGATTGCTTGCCATAATCTTGTAAAACTCCTCATCCCTGAGAGCAATCAGTCGCTGTCTCATCTCATCTCGGTTGAGCGAGTCACACTCTTCCAAGTTTCTCTCCACATACTGGACCTTCTCCCAGGCCTACTGTACAGCCGCATTGGAAGATCTGGCAGATCGACGAGGTGCATCGGTAACGGGCTTCTTACCCTTGTTCGTTCTGGAGGAACTACCTGCAAAGATTGAAAAAAAAAATCAATCAACAGAATGACAGAATTTTGCTAAAAAAAAATCCTAGCGAAATTTTGGCATGACTCCGGGGCAATTCCGAAGAAAAGGGAATCACCCCGAAAGAAAGGAAGCCTGAATATGAGCTCAACATCGCTGAGAGCTCATGATCAATGAAGGATTCTCAAAGAAGACTCGAACTCAAACATTGCTGCGAGATCAAGACAGTCTTCTCAAATTTCCGCAAGAATCGGAAAAGAGCTCAACATTGCTGCGAGCTTCAAATCCCAAAACTTGCAAAAAGCTCCTCGAAACCCCCGCAAGACTAAAGAAAGAGCTCAACATTGCTGCGAGCTTCAAATCTCAAGACTTGCAAAAGATTTCCAGGTGTGCATCATCATCATGCTCCCAATCCAATTTACAAAAATCATGCATAAAAGAAAATCATCATGCACTAGATGCTAGGGAAACCTTGACAAAATTTGACCAATTCCAACCCAATTTGGTCAAAATCAAACTTTGTCTAAGTCAAAATTCATGTTGGCTTAGCATAGAAATTCTAGCCTTCTATCTGGATGCAAAAAAAAAAAAAAAAAGAGAAGAAAAAAAAAATGCATAAACATCTTGAATTGCATGAAACCTCATTATCATGATGATGCAAAAAGGGGAGCAAGGAAAGTTTTTTTATATAAAAAAAAAAAAAAAAAAAATTTATGGGCTGGCCCACAGGCCGAAACCCATGGGCCACATGGCCGTACGGCCCAAGCTGTACGAACATGTCCGTACAGCAGCAAAATAAAAAAGAGAGAGAGAAAAAAAAAAAAGAAGAAGAAAGAAAAAAAAAAGAAAAGGGCGTGTAAAAAAAAAAGAACACGTGCAAAAAAAAAAAAGATAGAAAAAAAAATGATGAAACTTTCTTTACATGGAATTTCTTGTAAAAAGAAATAAAAAACTTACTTGAAGCCATGGATGGAGAAGAAAGGAGAACTTGAAGACTCTTGAAGAAGGAGGATTCTTGATCTTAGAGCAACTCTTGAAGACTTTTGCAAAAAGAAAGCAATAGGAGCAAGAGATCCCACCTCAATTGCTTTTATAGAAGAGAGCAAAACAAAAGAGGAAACAAGAGAAAAGCAAGGAGGTAAGGGCTAAAAATTAGCAACCTTCCCAAGTAAATTTGCCTTCCCAAAAGAAAAGGAAACTTGGGATATTCTCTCCCAAAACAAAGATTCTTTGAGAAATTCTCTCCCAAAGAAAGATATTTTGAGAGAATCTCTCCCAAAATCAAGGAAACTTGAGAAAATCTCTCAAAGTAAGGATATTTTTAGATATTCTCCACCCAAAGGAGATATCTTTAGATATTCTTTACAAAGTGACACCATATGAGATCTAAGCCATCCTTCAAAGCTTAAGGTCCCATGGGTTAGCCCATATGAGCCAGGTTTGACCACCTAGGCACTAAAAGTGGCTTTTAGTCAAAATTTCTCTTACCAAGAGCATACAAAAATGGTCCCATGCCTCTTTTGAGTTGATTGGACCATACCATATAAAAATCCAAGCTTCATGAGTTTCCAAAAATCCAAACCATCCCACCTCATGAACCAAATTAAGCCAAAATCTTGAAATTGACATTCCACAAAAGCCCAAACCACTCCAATGGACCCAAAATTGTCCCAAAGAGTGAACCAAAAAAAAAACCAAACCATGGTCCCCTAACTCGCCACATACAGCTTGTTGGGGCACAAGACCAAAACCAAAAATCAAAACCCGACCCCCTAACTTGCCACATACAGCCTGTTAGGTCACAAGGTCAAAACCAAAACCAAAAACCTGACCCCCTAACCTGCCACATACAGCTTGTTAGGTCACAAGGTCAAAACCAAAACCAAATCCAAATCCAAATGTCATTCTCAAAATCTTGCCTTAAGATGGTACGTGATCCCTCTCACTACCATAAAATCCCCTGGAAGCTCAAAAGGCTACTCCATATAAAAAAAAATGCTCAAAGACTCTTGGTCGAGTCAGAAGTTCTTCTTCAAGATTCTCTTCGAGGCACATCGACAGCAAAAGCTATATCATCGCTGTACCTCGAGGGGGCATTTGTTGACACCAAAAATGTCACTTTGCCTCTTCACACCAAAAGCTACACGGAGCCGCATCCTACCAAAAATAGGCAGGCGCTACTTCAAGCATCAGATCTTGTCAGAATCAAACAAAAACTGCAAGGTCACTCAAAATAACCAAAAGAGAGGTACACATGAAGTTTCGGGCCATTTCGATATCATTTGGCCTAGCTTCACTTCTCCAATAGCTAAGCAGCAGCTCCCGGCAACGGAGCACCCCGGGGCCATGGCACCCAATTCGGAGCTTGTGAATCATCTCAAAATGACTCCATTAGGCTCCCCATCAAATTTCAGGTCAATCGGACATCGTTTGACCGAAAGTCAAAGCTCGGCATTTCCCTCGCGGTGAAATAAAGGCGAGCATTTGCATGACTCCAAACGGCTTCAAAACTCAAACGAAAGCCTATGGTGTAAGTCCATGGGGATCCGAACCCTAGAGGGGGGGTGAATAGGGTGAGCTTCTTTTATGACCAATTTTAACAATTTTAACTTCTTTAAAACAAACTAGTCACGAGTGATGATTATCAAACAAAATGCGGAAGCTTAAAGAAAACAATCACCACAAAGCAAGCACCATCACACAAGGATTTATAGTGGTTCGGCCTCAATGCCTACATCCACTACCGGCTTGTGATCCAACACCCCACCGGATTTCCACTATTTATGCTTTTCAATAGGCTAAGCAATAACCTTTACAATATGCTTTCCAAGGCTAAGCAATAACCTTACATTGATGTTTTTCAAGGCTTAACATCAACCTATACACTATGCTTTTATAGGCTAAGCAATAACCTCTTCAACCACATGGTTGGTTATCTCACTAAGTTGTGTCTTTAATACACTAGATGGAGATTCATTTTAGCTCATTACATTTGCCTCTAAAATAGGCGGATATGGAAGTGAATAACAACTACACACACACACACTATGAATGCAAAGATGAAAGTACATGAGGTGTGTGTGTGATGTCCTCAATCATTTTTAAAATGAAAGCTCATAAATGTAAGCCTAAGGCTTTTGAAAGTTCTAGCTCATAAAACATTTATGATTGAGGATGTAATGCAATCACATGTTAAAAGTAACAACTAGTTAATGATATCAAAGTTACACAAGTTGTATGAAATGGATTAGCTCTAAACATGTGATGCATAGGGATGTCAATCAAATCACCAATGAAGCTCAAAACATAAAAATAGATTTGATTGAAAAGAGGGGACAAATCATATGTAATTATAAATACAACTTGAAAATGATTTACCTATCAAAGTGATGCAAGTTGTGAAACTTTAAAACAATAATACACATATGATTTGTAAACATGTTGAATCCGAAACATAAGATACATTTGAAAGAGATTTTCTTATGATGGAAAAACAACAACCAAAGATTCAATCAAGTATATGAATCATGTTACATCTAATTTCAAAGATGTTTCCATTAACATGATCTACTTAGATTTACCAAAGATTAAGTACTACTTGTATTGAATCAAATGGTGATGCATCCAAAACAATAGATCAATTCAAATTATAAAACATGCTAAGGATACAACACATCATATATTATCATGTTACTAAAGATTTACCAATGATAAAACAAAACATGAAAACATATGATTTGTAAACAAGTTGAATCCAAAACATAAGTTAGTTTTGAAAGAGATGTTCTTATGATGGAAAACAACAACCAAAGATTCAACCAAGTATATGGATCATGTTACATATGATTTCAAAGGTTCTTTCATTAACATGATCTACTTAGATTTACCAAAGTTAAGTACTACTTGGATTGAATCATATGGTGTTGTATCCAAAACAATAAATCAACTCAAAACATAAAATATGTTAAGGACACAACACAAACATAGTTTAACATGCTAGAAATGATTTACCAAAAATAAAAAAAAAGCATGAAAGCATATGATTAAGGAAGGAAGAGCCTACTTGGTGGTTTAACTTCATTAATCCAAGCTTTAGCTTTCCTAATCATCCCCTTCATCCCTTGGTTCTTTTCCCTTTTGATATGCCTCAAATCCTCTCAAGGAGGGGTTAAAAATTCCCAACTTTTGGCAAGGGAAAGAACTCATATTTATAGCAAAAAGTTGCCAACGGCTAGTCCTCGGTCGACCTAGACACAGGTCTCGGTCGACCGAGAACACACAACGGTCATATTTCTAACCGTTGGTGCTCCCAGGCAAATTTTGCCTGCAGTTGTCTCGGTCGACCGAGACCTGTGTCTCGGTCGACCGGCGACACTGCCGGGACACCCCCTCTTTGCAAAAAATGCAACTTTTGCATATTTGAAGGTTTTGCTTGGGGGACCTTTTAGCCTACTAAATCAAGCTTGAAAAACATGTTTTAAAGATTCTAATGGTTTTTAAAACATGAACATAAAAAGCCTAAAAAGATTCAAAACTTTTAAAACAAAGGCTTGCTTGATTTCTTGAAAACTCTTTTCTAAAACAAATGCATCCAAGATGAAAATACAAATCATGCATAAATCAATACATTTACAAATCTCAAAAGCAATGCATGAATAAAACAAGATTTCAAGTTTATTTAAAACAATGCAAGTGTGTGTAAATCAAATGATGCTAGAATGATAATGCATCCATCAAATTGCAATCTATAAAATCCCTAACAATCTCCCCCTTTGCAATTTGATGGCAAACACACTCACCACTGAGATTACACACTTAGTCTTCAGCTCCCCCCTTAGCTGGACAAGTCTTGAAATCTTCTTGGATGCTTCTCTTAGCTTGGGCTCTTTTCTTTTCTTCATTCTTCATGATGCTTGGTGCTTGATCATTCTTCAATCTTTCTTTCTTTAGCCAAGCATCTTCTTTAGCTTCCAAGCTTTCTTTCTTCTATTTGCTCTCCCCCTTTGACCATGCCTCTTTCTCCCTTTGGCAAGGTATGTATTCTCTCCCCTTGTAGAAGACCATACAAAACCTCCCCTTAGGTAGCTTGGACATTCTCTTCACCCTTTGAGATCTTGAATACTTTCTCCCCCTTTGCCATTAAATTGCAAAGGTACCTACACACATGAAACAAGGAAAATACCTTTAGTAGCACCTGTTAACAAAAGAAATCGAAAATGATAATCATAACAGGCTATCATGTATGGAAGAAGACTCTAAGGGTTCAAAGGCAATCCAAGGGTCAATTTGATCAAAACTAATACTTCCTATGAAGGTTTACACTCCCCCTCAATCCATTCTCTTCTTTTGTCAAACATTTGACAAAGATTTAACTATTAGGTGCAAGAAGAAGATGGTTAAACCAAATGAGGGTCAACTTCAAGGAAAGGATTAGATTCATTTAACTATAGAGCACTTATGATCAAATTGCCAAAAGAGAGCTAGGTCTAATGGGAAAAGCAATCATGGATACCAATTGGAAAAACAAGAATACCAATTGAGATTTAAGGATATGACTATTAAACACAATCACTCTAAAATGGATTTAAAAATATACCTATTAGGAAAAATCCAAATTAGAGCTATCCATGATAAATGGGGTTTACTAAACATAGCATCTATCAATTTAACTATGAAAATCATATGCTATGTAAGGTTTTGAACTCATTTCATTCAATCAATAAATATGACTATTAAAGTGCAAGATGAGTGAAATGAAATTCAAACATGAAGCCAACCTCAACTAATAACCAACCAATATTATGAACACATAAACATGGTGGTCATGAGATATACCTATATGAGCAAAAGAGGTGGCAACATGAACATTATGATGCTAATGGTGTGTGACATGGAACAAACATATTACTTATCAAGTTCAATCCAATGCACACAAGATTTATCACATTCACAAGAAATCAAATCAATCAAACATTATACCAATTGAAACCAATTGAATTTGATAACATGATAAAGAGCAAGAATGTGACAAAAATTCCATCAAGCATCATAAATGCATATTCATCACTTTTAAAGATATAACTATTGACCATAGTGATGAACAAGATAAATTGCAATGCAAAATGATATGACTTTGAAATGCATGCAATTTAAAAAGTGACTAAATCATATGAATTTAACATCTAAGTTATCCATCAAACACATAGAAATATGAGGAATGGATTTCAAAGAGTTTCATATGATCAAGATCACTATTATGAAGTTGAAACATGTCTAAGGATGATATTACTTAGAGAATATACATGAATCAACATCATAACCATCCAATAAAAATATGACTAGAAAGCATAGAGGATGGATTTGAGTTCTAGTATGGTTTCAACAAATATAATAAATACCACAACCATACATAGAACAATTTGACATTTGCATAGAGAGGATTAATCAACACTCAAGATCTAACTCATACCAATCATCAAAAGGAATATTACTATTTAAGCACAAGAAGGTATGAAGTTAAAAGAATCAATCTATCATGTAACATCTCCACTCTTAGCAAATGTACTAAGCTTACAATGCAATGAAAAAGGATATGAGGTCTATATCAAATGAACTTAGTACATTAAATCACAAATGCACTTAAAAAGCTCAAATACAAGATTTTACTATAAAGCACATAAACACTCATTAATTTGCATTAATGAAACTATATACCAAAATAGGCACAAACATGCAAATCAATGAAATCATATCCAACCATGCAATGTAAGACAACAAAATCAATTTGCATAAAGAATGTAACTCAATGAGCAAAGATGCAAATTGTTTGTAAAAACTATTTCCTTCCAAATGATATAATCATAATTAGGCACAAGGAAATAGATTCAAGGAAAATGTTTCTATAAATATAACTAATAAAGCTTAGAACATTTTCCAAAGTTTTTTCAAACCACTTCAATATATGAACTTCTACCAAAGAATCATTTATAGAATTATGAGCAAGTGAATTTGAAAAACAAGAAGTGTACTATTGTAAAGTTTTCAATTTGTAAAACAATAGACACTCACAAATTTTCCATACCAAGAGATATAACTTGAAAATCAATGGAAAACTTAAATTGATTCAAATCATTTGATTCAAAAAGGATATAACTATGACAATCATCAAATGATTTTCCAACATCAATTGATCATGAAAAACTAGCTATGAAAGCATTTGTAATCACAATCAATTGATCATGAATAGATATGCACAACAAGAGATATTACTATATTAACAACATGCAAATCCATCATGAAAAAATTGCAATCAAGGATTTTGAAAACCATGAGATATAACTATAAAAGTTCATGAAGACAAAATCAAATGATCACAAAGAAACATTGCATTTTAAAAGATGTGACTTTAAAGAAACAAAATGCAAATGTAACATGACCAACAAAAAGATATAACTAAAAAGCATAGGTTGGTCTAGGGGTATCAAGGCCTTAAGGTTACTCAAATAGTCTACCTTTGAAAATACACCTAAGGTCTTGAAAAGGTGTCCTTGAGAGATCACTTTGAGGACTCACCAACTCTAGAAGATATAACTTAGAAAAGTCTTAGAGTGGTGCAAAGAGGCTAGGGAAAATATTATTTTCAATTATAGTGGAAATCTTTAAAAAGATATGCAATAAAAACACAACACTAGGGTTCAAATCTAGCAAGGATCAACTCCGGGTTGTTAAGCCCTAAAATGGAGTAACCCGCTCTGATACCACTTGTAAGTCCATGGGGATCCGAACCCTAGAGGGGGCGTGAATAGGGTGAGCTTCTTTTATGACCAATTTTAACAATTTTAACTTCTTTAAAACAAACTAGTCACGAGTGATGATTATCAAACAAAATGCGGAAGCTTAAAGAAAACAATCACCACAAAGCAAGCACCATCACACAAGGATTTATAGTGGTTCGGCCTCAATGCCTACATCCACTACCGGCTTGTGATCCAACACCCCACCGGATTTCCACTATTTATGCTTTTCAATAGGCTAAGCAATAACCTTTACAATATGCTTTCCAAGGCTAAGCAATAACCTTACATTGATTGTTTTCAAGGCTTAACATCAACCTATACACTATGCTTTTATAGGCTAAGCAATAACCTCTTCAACCACATGGTTGGTTATCTCACTAAGTTGTGTCTTTAATACACTAGATGGAGATTCATTTTAGCTCATTACATTTGCCTCTAAAATAGGCGGATATGGAAGTGAATAACAACTACACACACACACACTATGAATGCAAAGATGAAAGTACATGAGGTGTGTGTGTGATGTCCTCAATCATTTTTAAAATGAAAGCTCATAAATGTAAGCCTAAGGCTTTTGAAAGTTCTAGCTCATAAAACATTTATGATTGAGGATGTAATGCAATCACATGTTAAAAGTAACAACTAGTTAATGATATCAAAGTTACACAAGTTGTATGAAATGGATTAGCTCTAAACATGTGATGCATAGGGATGTCAATCAAATCACCAATGAAGCTCAAAACATAAAAATAGATTTGATTGAAAAGAGGGGACAAATCATATGTAATTATAAATACAACTTGAAAATGATTTACCTATCAAAGTGATGCAAGTTGTGAAACTTTAAAACAATAATACACATATGATTTGTAAACATGTTAAATCCGAAACATAAGATACATTTGAAAGAGATTTTCTTATGATGGAAAAACAACAACCAAAGATTCAATCAAGTATATGAATCATGTTACATCTAATTTCAAAGATGTTTCCATTAACATGATCTACTTAGATTTACCAAAGATTAAGTACTACTTGTATTGAATCAAATGGTGATGCATCCAAAACAATAGATCAATTCAAATTATAAAACATGCTAAGGATACAACACATCATATATTATCATGTTACTAAAGATTTACCAATGATAAAACAAAACATGAAAACATATGATTTGTAAACAAGTTGAATCCAAAACATAAGTAAGTTTTGAAAGAGATGTTCTTATGATGGAAAACAACAACCACAGATTCAACCAAGTATATGGATCATGTTACATATGATTTCAAAGGTTCTTTCATTAACATGATCTACTTAGATTTACCAAAGTTAAGTACTACTTGGATTGAATCATATGGTGTTGTATCCAAAACAATAAATCAACTCAAAACATAAAATATGTTAAGGACACAACACAAACATAGTTTAACATGCTAGAAATGATTTACCAAAAATAAAAAAAAAGCATGAAAACATATGATTAAGGAAGGAAGAGCCTACTTGGTGGTTTAACTTCATTAATCCAAGCTTTAGCTTTCCTAATCATCCCCTTCATCCCTTGGTTCTTTTCCCTTTTGATATGCCTCAAATCCTCTCAAGGAGGGGTTAAAAATTCCCAACTTTTGGCAAGGGAAAGAACTCATATTTATAGCAAAAAGTTGCCAACGGCTAGTCCTCGGTCGACCTAGACACAGGTCTCGGTCGACCGAGAACACACAACGGTCATATTTCTGACCGTTGGTGCTCCCAGGCAAATTTTGCCTGCAGTTGTCTCGGTCGACCGAGACCTGTGTCTCGGTCGACCGGCGACACTGCCGGGACACCCCCTTTTTGCAAAAAATGCAACTTTTGCATATTTGAAGGTTTTGCTTGGGGGACCTTTTAGCCTACTAAATCAAGCTTGAAAAACATGTTTTAAAGATTCTAATGGTTTTTAAAACATGAACATAAAAAGCCTAAAAAGATTCAAAACTTTTAAAACAAAGGCTTGCTTGATTTCTTGAAAACTCTTTTCTAAAACAAATGCATCCAAGATGAAAATACAAATCATGCATAAATCAATACATTTACAAATCTCAAAAGCAATGCATGAATAAAACAAGATTTCAAGTTTATTTAAAACAATGCAAGTGTGTGTAAATCAAATGATGCTAGAATGATAATGCATCCATCAAATTGCAATCTATAAAATCCCTAACATATGGTTGGTCTTAACTACTGATGAGGGAGTCACACGTCGAATTTCAGGTCAATCGGACATCGTTTGACCGAAAGTCAAAGCTCGGCATTTCCCTCGCGGTGAAATCAAAGGCAAGCATTTGCATGACCCCAAATGGCTTCAAAACTCAAACAAAATCCCCATGGTTGGTCTTAACTACTGATGAGGGAGTCACACGTCGAATTTCAGGTCAATCGGACATCGTTTGACCGAAAGTCAAAGCTCGGCATTTCCCTCGCGGTGAAATCAAAGGCAAGCATTTGCATGACCCAAAATGGCTTCAAAACTCAAACAAAATCCCATGGTTGGTCTTATTTAATGCTCAAGAAGCTTCACCTCAAATTTCAGGTCATTCCGACATCGTTTGATACTGTTTCAGCTACTGGCGGAAAATCAGCAGTTCTGTGTTCGGCTTTTCCCGGAAAATCAGAAACTTTGCAAACTAATTTGCAAGGATTCTCATCAGGTTTTTCAGAGGGAAATCAAGCCAAATAATGTGGAGAAATGTCAGAGAAAACAAGCAAAAAAAACGGAAGCGAAAAACGACGAAAAACGGCAAAAAACGGGCCCCGGGAAGAAATTTTTCCCCCAGGGTCACAGACCCCCGCGACCCTGGGCCAGGCCTGCGACCCTGGGCCCGGCGACCATGGGAGGTCCGGGGCGCCGATTTCGCCCCGGGACCCCCCGTTTCGTCCGTTTTCGCGAGACGAGTTGTTCTGTCCCTGTGATTTTTCCAGATTCAGGCTTTTGAAGCTCCAAATTCACTGATATTCATCAAGATCACAGAACTCCTTTCCAGAACTTTAAAAACTTCGTTGATTGCCAGCCGAACAACCAAAAAAGAGCACTTTCTGCCCGGCCGATCGTGAAATCAACTGGACAGATGCTGCCGGCCCGCTGGTATCAACCAATGTCTGAAACTACATGATCATCTGATGTTGATTTACATAAGGATCCATCGATGATCATCGCAAAGGGAATTCCAAAAGACGCAGCATGGCCCGCGACTCTTCAGATACCAAGGCGGCCACTTAATGCTATCAATTGGCCCGTTTATGGCAAGTTAATGCGGTCATTAACCCATTATCTTGGATGGCCCAATCAGAAGCCTCTGTTCAGGAGTTACAAGTCCAAGCAATCATGGCATTCAAGCCATGAAACTCCTAACATAATGGAGATTAAAGGCGATTAAATGCCCATGACTCTCCTCCGACCAATGAAATCCAAGGGTCAGGAGTTACAAAACAAAAAGCAATTAAACTCGTAACTCCTCCCTTAATGAGCTTTATTACCATAAAGGCTCATAAATCACTCCTAAAGGCTACCTAAAGGCCTATAAATAGGAGTCCCCTCCAAGCATTTCAGGGGGGACACACACAGAAGGAGACGGAAAAATCACCAGAAAATCATTCAAAAATCCTCGGAGAAATCTCTACAACCCTGCTCCTTCAAGAAAACTCTGCTGCGATAAGTACTACAAGGTGATTGAAGCCCCTTAGGGGGCCACCCCCTCTCAAAGGCCACCTATCCTTCTATCCAACATGGCTAGATGCGGCTTTTCAGCCCGTCTACTCAGCTTTTTACCGGATATAGGACCTTATCTTGGTCCTTATCCTCTAAAAATCTGAGGTTGGAGCCAAGCCAAGAAATCAAGCACTATGTTCTCATCTGAAGGACGATGGCGGAGCCCATACATGACTCGCGACCGTCGATCTGAACGAGCCCTCCCACAATTGCATGAGAAGTTAGATTCCTTTTTCTTGCTTTTCTATTATAGATTGTATTTTTTTAAGAGACAAAAAAATTCACAATTCTTGTCTTTTACTTTTGATAAGATTTGTAAATCGCCTTTTACGGCAAAATCGCCTTCAACGGCACCAAATCGCCTTCTACGGCACAAAAACGCCTTTCACGGCATTCAAACAAAACTGTCTCTTTTATTAAAATATGTATGCAATGGAAAACTAGAAAAAAAGTTTCATTTCCCTTTTTACTTGTGAAGGTGGATCTCCGGATCACCATTTCTAAATTCCAAGTATAAAAGAGAAATTGGCATACCCGTACAAAAAAAAACTGATGCCCGCTTTTCCTTTCTTTCCCTCCACCGTACCCTGTCAGCCCCGGGGCGGAGGCAGCTTTGGAAAAAGAGAAAAGCCGGGTCCATCAGCTGCAATTGACAAAAAACCTTGGACAAATCTTCTGTAATAGCCTGCTAACCCCAAAAAGCTTCTTATTTCTGTCACACTACTTGGCCTCACCCAATTAACAATTGCCCCTATCTTGGCTGGATCAACTGCTAAACCTTCCCTGGAGATGATGTGGCCTAGAAAAGCAACTTGCTCTAACCAGAATTCACACTTACTGAGTTTTGCATAAAGCCGGTTGTCCCTCAAAAGCTGCAACGCTGTCCTCAAATGTTCTTCATGCTCCTTCTTACTCTTGGAATACACCAGGACATCATCAATGAATACAACCGTAGAGTGATCCAAATAGGGTGCAAAGACTTTGTTCATAAGAGCCATAAAGACTGCGGGTGCATTCGTCAAACCAAAGGACATCACTAAGAACTCGTAGTGCCCATATCTTGTTCTAAAAGCCATTCTCTGAACATCTGAGTCTCTAACTCTCAACTGATGGTACCCTGACCTCAAGTCTATCTTGGAAAATGTCGCGACCCCGGACTGAGGATCCCACGAAGGAACTGATCCGGAGTCGGGACATTAGTAATAGTGGAGGTGATGATGATGAATAGATAACCACATGCATTTATTTAATTTCCCACAGGTGTCCGCGGTGAGGATATCATAACCATAATTGAATATTTCTTTTAAGTGCGGAAGCATGTAGCAAATCAAATAGTCAGACTATCTCTAGTCATGAAAGCATTAACATCAAGTATAAAATACTGTATCAGAATGAGCAACGTTCTATAGCATGTTTCCCAAAAGTAAGTTAAAGTTTAACCAAAAGATCACTTATTTACATTCCTCAAAATTAGAGGCCAACAAAGGCCAATAAAAACCAAAACAATAACCCAATAAATGGTTAAATAGTTTTCCTCAAAATGTTACGCCTCTCTTAGCAACCCGATGTCTACATGACATCGTCAGCACGCCACTTGACTAGAGGTTGTGGCTCACCTACTACTTCCTCCGGCTCCTCCTCAAGGTAGCCGGCAATGGGACCTGAGTACCAAAGCGAATGGGTCAGACACGACGGTCTGGCAAGAGAATGAAAAGATACAACAACATGTAATAATAAAGGAAATACCTTGAAAGCATGGAAATCTGTTTAAACAAGAACTCTCATAAAGTAGATAAATCATTTGCTAGAAAACAAGTAAACAAGATAAAACATATAAGGTATCCAAGGAATCGGGAACTAACAAGATGGCAATCACATAAAGCTAAATCCTCTGTCACTAGAGTGACAACAGTATAACGAGACGTTGATCTCAGTCACACAAGGTGAGGAGATCCAACGCAAATCATATATACAATATAAATATACGGGGCGGGACCACGGTAGCAAACCAGGTATCGGGACGGGACCACGGTAATAAACCGGGTATCGGGATCCAAACTGCAGCTGGCGGGACGGGAGGGGGATCTCCAAGTCGGTGGATCAAACCGACAAGGTATCCAAGCTTAGTGATGCCGACTCATAGGTTAAACCACAAATCGAGACATATGCAAATTACATCAAGTTCAAGTAAATAAATGAACGGGGCAAGAATACTCAAATGCATAACTTTCATTTCATGTCGGGCAATACTCTTCGGGACAAGTCCATGTTACTAGTGTAACTATCATGCTTTCGGGAAAACAAATCATATAATATAACTCTTGGAATGAAGTGAAACAATGAACTATAACAATTTCGGGTAAAATACTGGTTTCAAGATCTATTTAGTGTATAGGGGTCCCGTACGGCGATTATAATAAAGACTTGGTGAAAGTCCGCTATGGATCCTAACCCTAGAGGGGGGGGTGAATAGGGTGAGCTACAAGTATGACCAATTTCGAGCAATTTTAATTTCTAAAACTAAACTAGTCACATGTGATGATTAAACAAACAAGAAGCGGAAGCTAATACAAAATCAATCACCACATAGCATGCACCACAACACCAATATTTATAGTGGTTCGGCCAACGTGCCTACATCCACTACCGGCTTGTGTCTCCAACACCCCACCGGATTTCACTAATTATGCTTTTTCAAAGGCTAAGCAATAACCCTTACAAAGTTGTTTTTCTAGGCTAAACAACAACCTCTCAATGTGCTTTTATAGGCTTAGCAATAACCTTACAATATGCTTTTCTTAGGCTAAGCAATAACCTTACAATATGCTTTTCTTAGGCTAAGCAATAACCTTACAAGTTGCTTTTCTTAGGCTTAGCAATAACCTTTACAAATATAGATTTCTCAAAGAAAGTGTCTTCACAAAAGATCACTCTAAGAGATACAATTTTAGCTCAATGTAATTGCCTCTTAAAATAGGCGGATTTGAAAGTGAATAACAAACTCACACAAACACTCTAAGAATGCAAAGATGTATGCTAATGAGGTGTGTGTGTGATGACTTCAATCAAGTTTAAAATGAAGGCTCATTCATATGTATGCTCAAAGCATTTCAAAGTTTAAGACATATAAAAGATTTGATTGAAGTCTTATGCAAATCACATGTATGAAGTTCAACTTGTTTATGACATGAAAATCAAGGACTAACAAGTTGTATGAAAATGACTAATTTAGAACATGTGATGCATGTGCATGTTGTTTTCAAAACCAAATAAATTTTACTAATGCTTAAATGAATGAAAACAACAAGCAATGTTTCAACCAAGTAAAAGACTCATGCTATGAAAGAAAAACAAGGATTTTGTCTAAGCATGATTAACAAAGTTAACAACTTGGATTGAAAACAAAGGTGAAGAATCCAATCTTAATTAGACCAAAGATTAGAAGAAGAAGGGATTCAACACATCATAGTTATTATGCTAAATATCATATACCAATAGTTTAAACAAAACACATAACTATGATTAATAAAGGTAGAGCTTACTTGGTGGTTTAACTTAATAATCCAAGCTTTAGCTCTCCTAATTGCCTCCTAGCCTTTCCAACTTCATCCCCTTTCTTTGGCTCCAAAATGCTCTCAAAGGTTCATAGTTCAAGCCTTGAAAAAGGTTGGAAATGAATGGACTTTATAGCCAAAAAGTTGCCAACGGCTAGTTCTCGGTCGACCGGCAAAGAGGTCTCGGTCGACCGAGAAGGCACAACGGTCAGATTTCTGACCGTTGGAGGTTTCAGTTCAAAACTGAGTTTTTACCTCCAGTTGTCTCGGTCGACCGAGACCTGTGTCTCGGTCGACCGGCGACACTGCCGGGACTCCCCCCTTTTTGCAACTTTTGCAAATTTGAAGTTTTAGCTTGGGGGACCTTTTTACCTACTAAATCAAGCTTGGAAAACATGTTTTAAAGATTCTAAAGGTTATTAAAACATGATTATAAGAAGCCTAAACAAATTTGAAAACTTTAAAACCATAGGCTAGCTTGATTTGAGAAAAACTCTTTTCAAATGAAATTGCATACAAAACTGATTCTAAAGGTGCTGAAAGTATGCAAACCTCAAACCTAAATACCTAACATGATTTTCCAAATGAAGTGCACAAGGAAATAGGTTTTCAAAAAGAGTTTGGGTTTCAAAACCAATGCATCCAACTTTAAAACCAAAACAAGCATAAAACAAATACTTTTCCAAAGCTTAAAAGCTATGCATGTATAAATCAAGATTTCAAGGTTTTCTAAAACAATGCTAGTGTGTGAATCCAAATGATGCTAAAGTGCAAATGCATCCATCAAATTGCAAAAACAAAAGACCTAACACTTGGTACTCCTCGAGTTAGAAGACATTCCGAGCTCCTTATGCACCTTGAAGTTTCAAAACTTCGAATGAAATCTTTGTGATATGGTTTCTTTCCACGAATGGCCTCATACATTGTTTAGCAAATCCCCATGCCATCGAGGTGTTCCCAGAGAATAGACCCAAACATTGAAATAGTTAAACATCGTCCCAAACATAGCCTTGCCCAACGGGGCCCCTTGCTCGAGCGGACTGGAGAGTTCGCTCGAGCGAGTCGCTCTCAGGAATGGCTGTCTGGGTGGGTTCGCTCGAGCGAAGTTGAAGTCGCTCGAACGAACTCATTGGGTCGAGCGAATATTTAAATGCATTCGAACGAACAACTCTCTGGAATGAGTTTTGGGATGTCCGCTCGAGTGGCCAAGGGTGCACTCGAGCGACCAAGCTACTGGAATGCTCCGAACCCTTTTCTGGACAGGTCGCTCGAGCGAAGTGTCGTGGTCGCTCGAGCGAACTGTCCAGGAACTGATTCCGGACCAGTTCAGCTCCCCTCTATCTCTTCCTTCTACAACTCCCTTTTAGCCCCTTTTCCACATCAAATGAGGAGCCTAATACTTCAATCAAACTACATCAAATCCTTTCATCACATTCATCCCATTCTCTCCTCCATCAAGATCACATTCAATATAAGAAGGAAAGAAGAAGGAAATCATTTCACATAAGAGTACATATGTAACAAAACAATAGGAAATTAAATGTTATGAGCTAACATATCTTTATGACCATAAATGCATCCTTTAATACTCCATCAAAAACATTTATTTCAACAATGAAAATCAATAAAAGCATGAGAAGATCATTAATGTTTCACCAAACCATGTAAAACCCAAAACACCCCAAGCATTCACTTGCCTTAGGTCCAAGCTAGCCAAAAAATCAAGCCTCTAATCACTTCTTAAGCTTACTTCCAAGCTACAATAAAAAATCCCCAAAACAAACCCTAAAATGGGTCAAACAAAGAATGAAAAGGATAGAACTTTCAATAATGCAAATGGAGCTTATCAAGAGCTAGAGGAACACTAATCTAGGAGATGGGGAGGATTACTTACTTGCAAGGTCCTCAAATGGACAAGGTGAGCTCAAGGAAAGTGTTGCAATGAATGATTTTCTCTAGCAATGGTGTTAATGGAGAGCTAGGGTGATGAGGAAGAAGGTGATGATCTCTAATACTCAAGTTGTGCAAGAATGGTGGTGAGTTAGGTGATTGCAAGCAAGAGCAAGAAAAAGAAGGCAATGAAACCCTAGGTTCTCACTCTCTTGTGCTGGAAAAAGGAAATGGAAGGGAAAGACTTCCTTATAAACAAGTGGGGAGTGGGCTCCACCACTAGAAATCTAATTGGGCTGAAATCAGGGTTTTCGGTGCTTCTAATGAATTCGACGAAGAAGGAAGAAATGATCGTTGAAATATCTAGTTTCCAAAAAGTATATGTTTCGTGGGTTTCGGGAATATCAAGTTTTGGGGTACAGATTTTGTGTGCAATGACTGTTTTGCCCTCAAGGCTATGAAATCGGGTTTCGGGATCTCAAATGGGCACGGGATCGACATGAAAGTTGTAGGGATTAACAATATAAATAAAACGGGATTAAAATAATGAATGTAAAATCTCCGATAAATCCTCAAGCACATGCAAAGTCAATAAAAGGGAACCCCCAAAGGGCCCCACTAAGCACAAGCGATCAAAAATCCCCAAAACTATATAAAAAGCTATTCCAAGCCCAACTTAGCCAAAATCACTAATCAAGCTTAGAACTAACACACAACTTAATTAGTACTAATCGGGTTCACTCGGGTCGGGGTCTTACAGAAAAATAGGTCGCTCCTTGCAATTGATCAAATAATTCGTCTGTCATTGGCAATGGATACTTGTTCTTCATGGTCACATGGTTCAACTTCCTGTAGTCGATGCACATTCTCAAACTTCCATCCTTCTTTTTCACAAACAACACCGGTGCTCCCCAAGGTGAAACACTTGGCCTAGTAAAACATTTGCTCAACAATTCCTGCAATTGGAGTTTTAGTTCACCCATTTCTGCTGGAGCCATTCTGTATGGTGCAATCGAGATCGGAGCTGTCCCTGGTAGGAGCTCAATTGTGAACTCAACTTCTCTGATTGGTGGTAATCCCGAGATTTCTTCTAGAAAAACATCCGAAAATTCACACACAATGGGGATATCCTCCACCCCTTGGGACTGTTTATCCTCCGTGATAAACGCAATAAATGCCTGACACCCACTCTGAACTAATATGCTTGCCTTCAAAACTGAAATAAACCATGCCTAAGTTTTTCTCATGTTCCCCTGAAATATCAATTCTGCCTGTGGTCCTTGGAATCTGAATGTTATGATTTTACTAAAACAACCCATGGTGGCATGATATGCTTCTAACCAATCCATGCCTAAAATGACATCAAAATCATGCATGTCCAAAACTATGAGGTTGGCCGGTAAATTCACGTCTCCTAACAAAACTGTACAGCTAGGGTAATAGGTTCTACACACAACTTGTTTTCCTACTGGAGTGGTTACTACTAGAATGTAATCCAATTCACTACATGGTGCATCGATCATTTTAGCAAAACTAGGGGATGAAAAGGAATGCGTGAATCCAGGGTCAAATAAAATATGGGCTTCTACCCCACAAACAAGAAGTTTACCTTCTACCACGTCTCCTGCAGCTTCAGCATCCACACGGTTGAGATAATATAAACGTCCATGCATCTGTAGTCTATTCGGTGCTTGATTCTGCCTTCCTTGGCCATGTCTGTTCTGTTGTGGAGGACGAGTATTCTGATTCTGTGCCGGTGGCCTAGCCTGCTGCTGTTGTTGAGGTGGTCTAATCTGATTCTGAACTGGTGCTTGATTCTTAGGAGCTGCTTGTCTCTGTTGTTGGTTTCTGTTCCCTTGATTTTGAAGTAATGGGCAATCCTTGATTGCATGATTCATAGCCCCACATTTGAAACAGGCACCCATGGCCTTACGACATTCATGAGTTTCGTGATTCTTGCCACAATGTCCACAACCCTGTCTCACTTGACCTTGTTCTTGTCTTGGTTTCTTGTTCTGCTGCTGTCTCTGATTCTGTTGTTGATAGTGCTGCTTCATGTCATGAACGATCATGTTGTTAATATCTTCAAAAGTATATGCCCGCTTAACTGCCTCATCATATGTAGCTGGTGGAACTACTCCTATAACATCTCTCATGATGATCGGATTCAACCCTTCCAAAAACTTCGTTATCTTTTTTTGTTCCATGTCAATCAACTCGGTAGCATATCTAGCCAATCTTTCAAACTTGGTGACATAATCTAGCACTGTCATGCTGCCTTGCTTGAGCTGCTGAAATTCAATAGCCTTCTGCCTCTTAACATGAGAGGGAATGTATTTATCCTGGAACTGTGTCTTGAATGCTGCCCACGCCTCTTCGTCAGCCATTGCCATGTATGGGTCCTTGACCGTTTGCCACCACCTATCTGCAAGCCCATAGAATAGTGAAGCTGTGAGGTTGGCCTTTTGTATCCCCATGCACGTAAAGACATCGAAGATTTTCTCGGTATTAACTAGCTAGTCATCTACCACTAACGGGTCCTCATTGCCCGAAAATTCCTTTGGTGCTCTCTTCCTAAACTTCTCAAATAGTGCATTAGGGTCAGGATCCCTATTTTGGATAACAATCTGCGGACCCGCGGGTGGTGGAGCTACATTCCTGTTCTAAAGTACTTCCAAGAGTTGCCTCTGGACTTGAGCCATTTCGTCATCTTTCCTTGCTAACTGTTCTTGAAATCTTGCTTGGTTTTCTTTAGCCTGCCTTTGTTGTGCTATCATAGCTTGCATTAGTTCTTGAAACTCTGTAGCTGTTGGTGTATTAGATGTGTCTGACTCATTCTTGTTATTGCCTGAAGCATGATGGTTTGGAGCTTTCTTAGGAGGCATGGTGTTGTAAAACAAGGAGTTAGTACACAATAAACATGGTACAAGGGTTTCTAAGGTCCTATACCCACGGATCTATCGAACTCACGAATCCTCGCCACTTTCCTAAGACCTTTCTAGTTTCTTTTAAGTGCCTGAAACATGTCCCGCTCTAATAACAGTCCTGTTGTGACCCCGGAACGGATCCCCGGGCCCGCGACGTGTTGTTACATTGATTGTTTTCCCACAGGTTCCCGCGGTGAGGATTCCCGAAGCACGCAGAATCTGCCTCACACGATCAAGTTTGCGGAAGCGTGTAGCAAAAATCACATCACGTTGAGCACTAATAAATCCTTAAGTGCTATGATAAATAATAACAAGACATAGTATCAAAAGAAAGGAGTTAACATGGCATTCCCATCAGAATTCAAGTTGAGAGACTACACAAGGAAGTTAAGTTTAGTTACATCCCATAAGAGGCCAACAAAGGCCAATACAATTCTTAAAACAATAAAGGAACCCCATGACAAAAATTGGCGAAACTCAAGAACCCGCCCGACGTTTAGTTGACATCGTCGGGCTGCCACTCTCTAATTGGGGTTGGCTCAAAAGCCTCCTCCTGACCCTCCTCCTCAAAGGCAACGTCACCGGTACCTAGTCGCCAACAAACAAGGAACAAACACAACGGTTTGGCAGGTAATCAATTTAGGCATGAGCATGAAAGTAGTAACGTTTAAAGAAACATATAAAGACTAAGGTACGTTTCAAAATACAAGCGAAACTAACATGCATACTTATATATCATGAATAGTTACATTCCACAAAGAGCCCATCCTTTCTCTATCATTGATAATGAAAAGAGAAAGCACGCACGACAAACATGATATAAATAATATAATCACGACACGATTCCCACACATACGGGGATTCCGGCCGCGGAACCGGACACGCACGATGTGTAATAAATACACGACCAGTCTGGAGACAGTCCACATGTTTAAGGACCCCCAGATAGTGGATCAAACTGAAAGGGCAGTCCAAGCTCAGTGGTGTTCACTTAATTCATAAATGCACAAACACACACGAAACACTGTCTAAACATGTCGAGATAAAAAAAGGGGGGGAAATCACTTATCGAAACAAAACTAACACGACTAGCAAAAGGCATAATTAATATGCATAACACGCTTATGAAGTGATCCCCTTTTTCTTGAAACAATTCTTCAAAACGAGCTTGTACTTAAACTTTCAAAACGAGTACACAATGATATTCATCGTGTCAAAAACCAAAGCACGAACACAAAGCCTATCAAGCACATGTAAGGACCCTTAGTTGATCCTTGTGTAACCGAAGCCCAAATGTTGGAATTAAAAATAGAATTGGTGCCTCGGAAGTTCAAAGACATCTCGGGTTCGAGTACACAATATCAGGCTAGAGGTCACTGAACATGTTCTAGTTTTCATTCTTGCAAATCCTCTTCAAAACAAGCAATTTGTCAATTTCGGTCAGCTCGCGGTCAGGTGTCGGCTAGCCGAACTAGGATCTGGCGGCTAGCCGCCAGCTGACCGGCATGCTGACCGTTGGTGTCACGCCCCCGAACCGAAACCTCGGGGGCGGGAGATGGGATTAAGGATAAATGTATTTTTCTCCCAAGATCCGCGTGTGTGAAGACAACACATTCTGAATATTTTGCGGAAGCATTTGTGGCGTTGCGACCCGAAGTCCGTGGCCATCGGATTCCGCGTCGCACTCAACCTTTAGCCCATAGCTAATATATCAAGAATCATATCAGACTGGAGTAACCATCACAATAAATTACAGAGCTGACAGTAACAGGATATTGCATTCCCAAATATGTTCAAGTTACAATTATCAATGTACATTAATTAAGAATCCCAAGAAAAGGCTAACACAAGCCATACAACAAGAAGCTATAAACCACTACCCAAAAGTGACGTAGCTCCGATGTCAAGCTCAATGTCTACATGACATAGCCGACAAAACAACCTGCAAGGCATGTCTCCAAAGCCAACAAGACACTCAACTCGGGGCAAGAAATCTGAACCTGAGTACCAAAAGTAGTGGGTCAGACACGACGGTCTGGCAGGTGGATGAAAAGAACACAATATAGCGAATAATAATACAAATGATAAATCATGCTATTTGCTCGAAATGCTGCATATAATTATACGGGTGCAAAGTCGGGAATCTCGGGGAAAACTTGTATTCATTTCAAGCACGGGTAAAACATGAACATCTAATAAAACATGTATTCATTTACATCATCTATAATCATAGATATTTGACAATCGGGTATTCGTCTAAAACATGTATAAATATAGTGGTTTGACAAAACAAACGTTTATTTGAAACTCAAGTAAAACACAAGTATACAACAAATCAGGTATCCATAACAGTCTAGCAAAACCAATGTCCATTTGAAACATATGTGAAAATACGGATATTTAACAAACCGGGTGTTCATTTAAAACAAGTGTAACCCAAGAAATCTGACAAGACTAATGTTCGTTTAAACCTATTCCAAGATATGGATATTTAAACAAATCGGGTATCATGTAGAATAGGTATAAACATAGGAATCTGGCGAAACAAGTGTCATCTAAAATATATTTCAAACCATGGATATTTGACAAATCGGGTAATCATTTCAAACGTGTATAAACATGGGAATCTCACAAGTCAAAGGTCATTTAAAACAAAGCACGGATATTTAACAATTCGGGTTTTCGTTTAAGACATGTGAAATCATATAAATCTAGCAAAAGCCATCGATCGTTAGAAACATATATAAAAGCACGGGTATCCACCCAACCGGCATTCATGTAAAACATGTACGTGTGCAAAGGACATGAAACAATATAATAGTGACTGGATTTACAATAGAGAGCATTAACACTTATCTAAATAACAACTTTCATAAAAGCAATGAATCATTTAACTGAAAACAAGTAAGCAATATAAACCATGTCGGGTGTCCAAGGAATCGGGAACTGGCAAGATGGCAATCACATAAAGCTAAGTCCTCTGTCACTAATGTGACAACAGTATCACGGGACGTTGATCTCAGTCACACAAGGTGAGGAGAAACAACGTATACATATATACAATATAATTATACGGGAACGGGACCACGGTAGCGAACCGGGTATCGGGACGGGACCACGGTAATAAACCGGGCATCGGGATCCAAACTGCAGCTGGCGGGACGGGAGAGGGATTTCCAAGTCAGTGGATCAGACTGACAAGGTATCCAAGCTTAGTGATGCCGACTCATAGGATAAAACCAATCGAGACATATGCAAGTAAATCAAGTACAATATGCATAATCAAACGGGCAAGACGGGGGTGCTCAAGGGCACACTGACATATCATATCGGGCAATGCATTTCGGGACAAATAACTGTTACTAATGTAACTTCAATGCTTTCGGGAAAACGAGTCATGTAATGCAAGTCTTGGAAATGAGATGAAACAATGAACTATAACAAACTTCGGGAAGAATATCAATTTCGAGATCTATTTAAGTGAATAGGGGTCCCGTATGTCGATTATAGTCATTACTTGGTACTCCTTGAGTTTGAAGACATTCCGGGCTCCTTATGCACTTTTACGATTTTCGAGAATTTCGAATGACATCTTTGTGATATGATTTCTTTCTCGGATGGCATCAAGCAGTGCCTAGTGACTCCCCTTCGATTGACAAAGCTCAACGCTCGAACGAACCGGAGAGTTCGTTTGAGCGGGGAGCTTTTCAAAATCTGGGGAAATTCGGTTACCTGGCGGTTAGCCGCCGATGCATACGGCGGTTAGCCGCTTGGTAACCGTGGAGCTGACCGAGTTTTCAAGTGGGATATCTGATGCTCTCTGGAAAGGTAGCCGTGAGTGAGCGGTTGGCTAGCGGTTAGCCGCCGATGTGTTCGGCGGTTAGCCGCTGGCTAACCGTGAGACTGACCGTGTTTTAAGGGGGGAAATGATGCTCTCTGGAAAAGTCACCGCGGTGCGCGGTTAGCTGGCGGTTAGCCGCCGATGCATTAGGCGGTTAGCCGCTGGCTAACCGTGAGTTGACCGCCAGTTACGAAAATGCTCACTGTGTTCAGTTTTGAGTCATTTTCCTCCTCAAACCACCTTCCTCACGTCCACCAGGTCCTTAAATTAACATTGAGCTAAATAGCTCCTTCAATACATCTCTTTATACTTCCCCAAATCCCCATTTTTGAGTTCTATCCATCACTACTTCCATGTCAAGTCCAATGCAAAGAAAAAGGGGAAGGAAACCATTTCACAATATTCATATAGGCTATCACAAGGATAATAAATACTCTACCAATGTTTATAAAACATTGAATGACTTAGCCCACCCCATTCCTCATGAAAGCTCCAATGAAAACAATTAACTAAACATCTCCTTTCTTCTCATTTAAAACCAAACCAAAGGGGAGAATCTCCATTTGCCATAATCAAGGGGTAATTAAAAACCATTGATCCCATTTCCAAAACAATAGATTAGTTGGCCAAACTCTTTAAATGAACTTCTATTTCAATCCATACAAGCTAGTAAACATAAACATGGGTGGAGAAACCAACCCCATTCTTTTCAAGACCATATGAGCAACTTTGACAAAATGAAAGCATACCTTTCCAAGAAATTAACAAGAGAGAAACAACCATTGATGTGCAAATTTCGAAATCAATATATATATGGCAAGAAGCATATGTGCAAACATGTATTCAATGATCAAGAACAAGTAATAAAACTTAGGGTTTTCTCATAAAACTTTGATAACATTAAAACCATCCATTCATCCACTTGCCTTGGGTTCCAAGCTAGCAAATCAAGCTTCTAATCACCTCTCAAGCTCAAGATCAACAATCTCTACAAAAACCCCCAAAACAAACCCTAAAATGGGTTAAACAATGAAAGACAAGGAAAGGGCTCAAACCAAGCTAGGAAATAGAACCTAAGGGAAAGCCATTGCACATCCAAGGAAAATGGGAAAGAGTCTTTACCTCTAGAGTCATGAATGAACAAGAAGGAGCTTGCAATAGGGGCTGCCCACCTTGGTTTTGCACAAGAATGGTGTCAAACAAGAGAGGAGATGAAGGAGAAGAAGTTGCCGGAGTTCCCTCGTCGGATTGGTGGCTTGGAGGCTCCATTAGAGCAAGAGAAATGGAAGAAACGGAGAAGAGGGGCTGCTGGCACTGTAGCTATGGAGGTTTCAGTCGATGGAAATGGAGAAATGAGGGAGAAAGAGAGTGGAGTCACTTATATAATGGGTGGGTGTGGGTCCCACTACACTCAAAGCTTGCAAAGGGTAAAACATCTATTTGTGGGCCTCGGATACGATCGACGAAGAAGAGAAAAATGTTTCTCATAAAATCTAGTTTCCAAAAAGTATAACTTTGGCATGGTTCTGGGATCTCGAAATTTGGGTCCAGATTTGGTGTGAAAAGACTGTTTTGCCCTCCGGGCTGGAAAAACTGATTTTCGGAGCTTCGAATGGGTACGGAGTGAACACGGAAGTTGTAGAGGTTAACAAAATGAGTCAAATGAGGCTAAAACAAGAATTATCGGGAATTTGAATAATCTCCCAATCTCGCGCAAAGTTACTAAAAGAACCCCCAAAGGGTCCCACTAATCACAAAGGCCCTCAAAATTCCCCAAAACTAGAGAAAAACCATTCTAGCTCACAAACTCAACCCAACAAATACTAATCCCACTAAAAGAAACTAATCCTCAAGAAAACAACACTAATCCAAGAGATCAGGGGTCGGGTTCTCACAGTTGGGAATCCAGGTCCAACGCAGCTCTCTGGAAAAGAAACCGAACTGACTTCGGTTGGCTTACGGTTAGCCGAAATGCAACATGGCGGCTAGCCGTAAGCTGACCGTAGGGCTGACCGCTGGAACCCAGGTCTGAAACTTAGCTCTCGGGAAAAGGAGCCGAAAACGTTCGGTTGGCCAGCAGTTAGCAGAAATGGGAAATCGCGGCTAGCCGCTAACTGACCGCCAAGCGGACCGAAACCCACTGTCGAAAGGCCAACTTCTGGAAAGGGAACCGCCGAACTCGGTCACCTCGCGGTTAACCAAAATGGGGATTTCGGCTAGCCGCCAGCTCGGGGACTGCAGTTGAGTTCAGATTTTTTCACATTTCCTTCTTCATTCTTCTTATTTCTCATTCCACCTGCACTCCCTTAGCCTCCATACTCTCCAAGGGTAAAACACACATTTCAAAACATAATTTGAGACATTAAAATCCCATTCTCCAAATCAGAACAAAAATCCCCAAGTTTTAATGAATGAGAAAAGTGCAAGGAAAACAAATGCAATGCACACATGCCAACATCCATCCTAGATTGGTTACTTGCTTTAGATAAAGATGCCACAAACTTCTTCAAGAACTTCACTCAAGCTAAACCCAAGAGCTACAAAACCCATGAAAACCACACAAAACTCACTCAATCTTGAAAACGAGAAACCCATTTTAACAAAAGGGTTTGTAAACATCAAAAACAAGATTTTAAGGAACTAAAAAGACTCTATTAAATAGATGAGTTTGAGCTCTTACCTACACAAGGCCAAACAAGAGGGAAGGAATAAAAGGGAACTCTTGCCATTACAAAAAAAAGAACTTTTAGTCTCGCTTTTAAATTGAGCTTTTGTGTCGCTTTTACAATAAAGTGACACAGTATGGTCTGATGTGTCACTTTAGAGGAGGAGTAAATGAGGAGGAGGTTTGTTTTGTCAGTTTTCTATAACGCAGCACACAAAACAAATCTATATTTCTTAAAGTGACACTAGCGGAGCAAATTTTTAAAATAATCCAAACTAAATATTGAGGATGGTTTTCCCCACTAAACAAAAGTGACACAAGAAGTTTCACTACTAGAGATTTCGTTATTGGCTCAGCAGAGAGCAGAAAACCGCCTGTGGGCGGTCGCAAAAGGGAGCATTCCCTTTTAACCCCATGAAACCCACCTTCTCTTCTATTATTTTTTTTCCCTTCCCACTCTTTATTTCCCCTCGCGCGCTCTGCCCTCGCGCGCCCAATCTCTGCATCCCGCCGCACCAGCCATCCACTGCCGGAGCTCGCCTGCGCCGGAGCCTCCAAGGGTTCTCTCTCTCTTCCTCCCTCTTCCTCTCTCTCTCTCTCTATTTCTCTCTCTCCCTCCGTCCCTCTCCCTCTCGCTCTACACTGTGCCCTCCCGTGCCCACGCCATCGCCGGAGCTCTCTCTCTCTCTCTGCTACATAGTTTTCCGCTCATTTTTTTCTCTTTCTTCGTCGAATCAGAAATCTCTGTGAGAGGTTTTTGTATATATCACTTTCCAATAGCTTCCACTGCAATCTATCTTCTATTTCTTTCTCTATATAGCTTCGAGTAAGAAGAGCGACTGAGAGAGAGTGAGAGAAGAAAATGTTCTATTCTCACACATTTCTGTCTAGAAAAGGCCCTTTGGCGAACGTTTGGATCGCTGCTCATCTTCAACACAAGCTCCGCAAATCTCAAGTCGCTGACATCAATATCTCTACATCCATTGGTAATCACACATATTTCTTTCTCAGGGATTTTCAAATCCTCAAGTGTTTGCTTCTCCAAAGAAACTAGGATAGATTGGAAATGAATTTGATCTGGAAAAGATCAATAACCGTACTTCTGACCCTGTTCTTTTTACTTATTAGAACAGAGCAGATTGTAATATGTTCCAACAGAATAATCCCTCTACCAGTTTACTAATATTGCATTGAAATGACTCGTTTTGATGATATAACGGATGAATGAGGCTAATATTGGGTGAGAATTCTTTGGGTTTGATGGATTGCTATCTGTTGGGGGTGTGTTACGTTAGTGTGCAGTTTAAATATGCATATCAACTGTTTGTTATAAGGCTTAGAAAGAAACATGGATAAAATGAATGATGAAATCTGTTTTATATAGGAATTAGCTATGTTAATAGGGGTAACAAAGTAATTGGTAACTTTAGGAATATATGAATTCTCATTTCACACCCTTCAAATGCATATGTAATTAGTATGTATCTTTTCGATTCGTACATATGTATTTACTTGTGAAACAAACAGGCCCTTTGCATTGAACATTTGAATTGAAGAGTAGCAGGGTGGTATAGTGATATGAGAAGTCAAATATCATCCCACATTGTAATTCTATAGGCACTTGATTAGAACACCTGATTGCTTTGTTTTTAATTTATTTTTTGGTTCATTTGATGAAGCTCTGTAGACCATCTTCTTGCATAATTCTTTTTTTTATTGATGAATGGTCTCTGTTTTCTATATTTGGTCTCACTTCTAAATCCTCCAAATATGTGGGTAAAAGGGCATTTTGTGAGGAGATATATGGCATTGCCTCTTTTGTTCAAGGAAAATAAAGAATGGAGATTCATGGCAGATGTGCTTTCCTTTGCTTTTTATGAAGCTTGATGATACTCAATTTATGATGACCTATTATTGGTATCTAATGAACCAATATTTGTGCAAAACGGGAGCGAACTTTGGTAAATTCTGTTGGGATACGAAGGCATTTTTTCATGTTAGATTGCCTTTCTCGAGTTTCTTTCCACTCAGAATTTATTGACCAACTCAATCAACTTCTTGTGATGCAATTAGGTCGTTTTATTGAATGAGATTTAGCTGCTACGTATCCTGATTCTTTTGGATTACTTATCCACGTGTGCACTCAGAGAAAAGTAAGATTATTTTGAGTATTTTTTTCTGCCTATTTTCCTTTGCATTTTTTCATATATATTTCAAAGAGAACAGCCCACAAGAAGCTATTTAATGCATTATTTTTAATTTTTGATATTTTTATTTCACATGTTCTGGTTGAGATTTGCCCGTATTGGTTTCAAGGTTTTATTTTCACTTTCAGATGATTTAAGATTTCTTCCTTATTTGTTATAGTTTTGCTTATACATTCTATATGCTAAATAAAAGGATGGGCTCATTTGTATGAGTTTACTGTGGAAACATATATAATGGTCTTCCAAATTCTCTGGTTGCTTTGCTTATTGCATAAGGTGTAGATGAAAACTTCTTACCTTATTTATTAACATTTCCTTGTGATTGTCATGTTGCACCATTGTAATTTTGAGGTTATTCTTTCTTTTTACTCTCGCATAAGATGTGCTTCTATTTAATGGAGATTGGTAATGACAATTAAAATTAATTTTGAAATACAGTTTTGATCATCATGTCTAATTCTGGTGTCTTCTAATTTCTTTTTATTTGTCTTTTAATCTTTCTTTTTTTTTAAGACATGGGTATAACTATGATCTTGTCTCTCAATGGTAGTTGCCTCGTTGACAAGGTCAAGCCAAAAAATCAGTCCCATCGTATTTTTCTAGCCTCTGTTTTAACAACCTTAAATTAATACTATCTTAACCATATATAACTGATTATTCAATGGTGATCTCTGATTACAGTCGGAATGAGTGTTACAAGTTGGATTCCTTCTTTGGGGAAGGGGAGAATGTGGGTCTGATCTTCCAAAGAGAAGTTAGCCCTGTTATTCCTGGGATTTTTCATGGGTGTAATGCGACTGTTTTTGCATATGGGGCAACGGGGAGCAGAAAAACTTACACGATGCAGGTGCGATTGATCAATTTTTATGGCTTCAATTTGTGGGATTTTTTTTTTCATGAATTAGAAGTAATTTAGGGCATGGTGCAGGGTACTGATGAGCATCCAGGCCTCATGCCATTGGCCATGTCAACTATCTTGTCCATGTGTGAGATCATGGGTGGTTTGGTAGAGATTTCTTATTATGAAGTTTATATGGACCGGTGTTATGATCCCTTGGAGCCCAAAGCAAAGGAAATTTCAGTTTTGGAGGATAAAGATGGGAGGGTTCAACTCAAGGGACTTTCTAAGGTGAAGATTCTGCATCATTTTTCCGGACCCATTTCTTGCTTGTACATGATTTTGAATTTGTTGTCTTGTCCATGGCTGTTAATTACAGGTTCCTGTTCAATCCATGTCTAAGTTCCATGAGATCTTTTCTTCTGGAATCCAAAGGCTAAAAGTAGCACATACTGGTCTTAATGATGTATCCAGCAGAAGCCATGGCGTTCTGATGATTGTTGTTTCTTCCTGTAATGATGGGTCCAAGAGTGTTGTCACAATGAAGCTAAATCTGATAGATTTAGCAGGTGATCACCTTCTGGAAACTGGCCTTCTTTTATGTACTTGGGCTATTGTAAGTGTTTATATATTTTGAGGCTTCTATTCCTTGTTAGAAATAGAGATGCCCTTTTATGTACAGTTGACAGTCATTTGGGGCAGCAAATAAATAAATATATTTTTTTTGCTCAATAATTAAAAGTTCTATTAAAAAGAAAGAGAAAAACAAAAGAATGGGATGGAAGTTTAATTACACTAGCTAGTTTTCTTACACAAAAGAATGAGTAAAAGTTCCTTAGCTAGTTTTCTTACACTAATGACTACACTAACTTGCTTTTTCTCAAAACAGATTATGGAGTTGGCCAGCATAAAGACATACACCACCAAAGAAATAGATAAGATCCGACTCGAGTTTATCGACTCCATCCAAGGATTTCTTCCTTTATAAAGGTATACCTAGGAGTTCAATTTGTATAGTTGAGAAGATTTCATAGTAAGGCTTAGTGACGATACACTTAATTTAATGTGCATTTCAGTTTTTAGGCGTAGTGACTACCTGTTTCTTCATCGGACTATCATCAATGTGAATTGATTCATGCATTTTTGTCTGCATCATGCACTTGGGTAGGTGGAGTTTTTTAGTTCATGATGCATTTCACACTTCATCACATATCATTAGGGGGGGGGGGGGGGGGGGGGAGGGGGACTGTTGACTGTGATTAACTTGCATAGTTTTCGGTACGTTAATGCTTATTGAGTGTTAGTTGTAGATGGTGATAGGAATACTAGGTCATCATATTAGTGAATTATTGATTGCTCCTAGTTTGCTTGCTACTATGATCTTATGACATGTGAACTGCTAGTGTTTCAATTGCTCTTTCTCTAGTGACAAAATGTTTTCTCTTTAACATGAATCCTTGATATTGTTGGTTAAACTCTCCTTCTTACTTGATTATATTATTGATACATAGTCAAATTCTTATTATTTTGTAGGTGAATGAAGAACTTAATTAAACGGAGATGGAATGTCTTTTGCTAAGTGGATCTACTAATTAGGTTAAGTTAATTTTGGTTAGTTAGGGATTTCCGGAAATTGTTTACAATGTTGCTTGCCTTTTTTTGGATGCTTTTGTGAAGGTTTTGGATTATGTCGTGCTTTGGTTACGAATTCGAAGGTTAATGTAAATAGTTTGGATTATGGATGGATTCAAATTGGCTTTGTTTTGAATAGTTTGTTTGATTTAGTGCATGGACGAGCAAGTACGTTCCTTAATGTGAATGGTGATTAATTTCCAATTGATGAAATGATTCTTATTGAATGTTGTTATCTATATTTTTTTGCATCTTTTGTAAGGCAGGTTTAGTGATTTGAAAGTGTATCCATACTGCAACATGTTATTAGTAATGTATATATTGCATTTTTATTTTAAAAAAAAATGGATGGTATCTCGCTTCTACGGAAACTGTCACAACTGATGACTACTTGTGTCACTTTTGGTCCGAAAACAACATATTGATCACTGCTTTTGAAAAGCGAGACAACACAATTATCTTTCTTGATGGTATCTCGCTTCTATGGAAACTGTCACAACTGATGACTACTTGTGTCACTTTTGGTCCGAAAACAACATATTGATCACTGCTTTTGAAAAGGGAGACAACAAAATAATCTTTCTTGTGACGCTTTTAAGTTATTTCAGTGTCACTTTTAGGTTTAAAGTGACACAAGTAACCATTTTTTTTGTGTCACTTTGATAACAGAAACTGACACAACAAAGGTATTTCTTGAGACGCTTTTACGAACTTTTAGTGACACCGGCAGCTAAGACGCTTGCATAGTAATCAGAAAAGCGACACAAACCACTTTTTAAGACACTTTAAAAGTGACTCGTTAAGACATTTTTTTTGTAGTGTGCCCAACGAGAAGCTTCAAGAAAGTTATGTCAATGGAAAGCTTAGGATGAGAGGAAGAAGATGATAGTCCTAGAATTCCATTTGGAGGCTTATGGCTTGATCATTCAAGAGGACAAAGTGGAAGGAAAAAGACTTTCTAACCTTAGGTTGCTCTAGGGTTAGGGTTGAGAGTGAAAAGGAGGGAAAGAGAAAGGGAGTTGACTTAAAACACTTGCAATGGGGCCCAAATGACTAAATCTTGTATTGACAAAAACACGATCTTGCGGGCCCCGGATGACTTCGACTAAGAAGGATAAAACGATCCTCGAAATATCTAGTTTTCAAAAAGTATATTTTTGACATGGTTTTGAGATCTCGAAATTTGTGTCCAGATTTGTGTATAAAAGACAATTTTACCCTCTTGGGCCAGAACTTGGGTTTTTGGGTTAAAGATGAAAGTTGTAACACATAGTAAAATCATTCAAATGAAATCAAAATCACAAATACACGGAAACCGACACGATCCTCCCAAGCTTACACATGCACTCAGGCCTTCTTGAGTGTGCCTGACTAATACTAAACGTCCTCAAAATTCCCAAAGCTATGTCCAAGACTAAAACTAATTATTTCTAACCCAACGATAACTAAACTCACTTAGGACAAAACACACACTAATCGCACACTAATCGAATTGGTCTGGGTCAGGGTCTAACAAGAGCTATCCATGATGAAATGGGGTTTACTTAAACAAAACATTAAATAATTTAACTATGAAAATCATATGCTATGAAAGTTTTGAAATCATTTCATTCAATCAATAAATATGACTATTATGTGCAAGATGAGTGAAATGAAATTCAAACATGAAGTCAGCCTCAACTAATAACCAATCAAGATTATGAATACATAAACATGGTGGTCATGAGATATACCTATATGAGCAAGAGAGGTGGCAGACATGAAA
The DNA here is from genome assembly GCA_038049695.1 of Cinnamomum chago. Classification (NCBI taxonomy): domain Eukaryota; kingdom Viridiplantae; phylum Streptophyta; class Magnoliopsida; order Laurales; family Lauraceae; genus Cinnamomum; species Cinnamomum chago. The sequence continues at coordinate 56,174,565 of CP142451.1, forward strand.
ATTATGATGCTAATGGAGTGTGACATGGAACAAATATATTACTATCAAGTTTAATCCAATGTACATATGGTCATCACATACTCAAGATAAGACATCAAATCAATCGATACTAATTGAAACCAATTGAATTTGAAAACATGATTAAGAGCAAGAATGTGACAAACACAAAATTCCGTCAAGCATCATAAATGGATATTCATCACGTTTGAAGATATAACTAATAAGCATAGTGATGAACAAGATAAATTGCAATGCAAAAGGATATAACTTGGTAATGCATGCAATTTTTGTTAAGTTCATGAATTTGCACATTTACGCATCATATTAAGATGAATTAGAGATTTAATTAGGTGATTTGCATCGTTATTCATCTAAGTTCATCATTTCATACATTTTCACCTAGGAATCTAAATTTTCATACTTTTCATACATTTTTTGCATTAACTTAGACTGTTTTGCAAATTTTCTCCGAAGAGTCCCAATTGGAGTAGAACTCTGTCCGGATGGGTCCCGCTTCAATATGGGCTCTTCACTATTTAATGTGTTAAATTAGAATGTGCAGAACATGAGAATTGCAGACCTCTGTCACGGAGCCCACTTTCAAGCACATATAGTTATCCTAGGCCCTGTATTGCTGAATTGAAGATTGAAAAGAAAAAAAATTGAAGAATTCACCACATGGACCCCACACACAAGCCATATGCAAATCAATCAAAGGAGGCGTCCACTCATCATGTCACTTGAAGAATCCTAACTACAGTAGAAGACTTCTCATAGGGCCCACTGTTCAAACAGATGAAATGTCCCACAAAAGAAGAAGAGTTTGAATCATCCACATCTGATGTCCTTTCAAAAATGGAAGTTGTGCAGAGATAGAATCCAATGCAAATCAAAATTTAAAAGCTAATCCCGTTTTTCTCAAGACAACTAATCTTCAAATGGCCATAACTTTCAATCCAACCGTCGGATCAATGAAATTTACCTACAGTTGGAAAGCTTATTCAGAGTAGATACTCGTGGAGTCCAAGAATTTGCAAATCAAAGCTATATTGACAAAGTTATGGGTCCAGAGATTTTCATGTTTATTTTTAGACGGGATTGCAAATTAAATCAACACCATTGATAATCAATTGCTGCACATCCCTTGTGATACCCCATTTGAAGATTAGCCAAGCCACCCAGAGGTTCCCAGAAACTTTCACCTCATTCAAATTCAAAAAGGATAAGAGATATACCTTATAAATGAAGATAAACCAAATCTGCAGAGAAGGTGTCCAGATTCAATGTATTTGATAGATAACCGAAGAAATAAAAGGAACAAAAAAGTAGCATACCGGAGCAACTCCCTCCCCTTGGACGTCCATGATCACTCTCTCTCCTCTTTCTCTTCTTTCTCTAATTAGTAGAATTTAATTTTTATTTTTGGGTATTCTGGAGCCCTATTCCAGAAATTAGGATTTTTAGAAAAGAGATTTATGAGAGATCATTATACAAGGATATGCTATCAATGAAATTACTTATGGAGTTCTTTTCAATGGCTAGCTAGATTTCTGGATTGGAGCATACAGATGAAGCTAAGTAGATCTTTGATTTAATCTATATTAATTTTCTATTACTTTCTTGTCTCTTTTAAATGCATGCTCTATTAGAATAATAGATCTGTCTTCATGCCTTAGGCAGCCTCTGTTTTGATTTCTAATGAAAATAGTTTGATGATTTATACTTATTTTGATAGATTATGCTTAGGGCTGAGATCCTTTTATAATTTATGCTTAATTTGATGAGTCATGCTTATGATTTTTCATTCTTTTATGAGGTGAAGGAGGTCTTGGGTTGTAACCTTATTCTTTTTATTAAAAATTGATTTTTGCAAAAGACAAATCCTCTGGATCCAAAACATTGATTTGTTTATGATCTGAGTTAATTTTTTTAGACAACTAATATAATAATTGCATGGATGGATTAATTATCTTGCTTAGTGGATTCTGGATGCTCTGATCTTTTTTATATATTTGATTGGTCAGTGTTTCTGCATTTTTCTAGTTTTTTTTTCTTGGATCTCAATTACTTATTAATCTTTGATTAAAAAATCAGATTTTAAATTTTAACTTAGTAGTGCTCCTTGTGGGATTCGACCTGTACTTTCCACTGTCTCAAAAGGACAGTTGTGCACTTGCAGTATTAAAATATTAAATTTAAATTTACATTAAGTTTTTGGAGCTGTTGCCGGGGAGCCAAATCTGAGTTTTTATTAAAAATCTGAATTTTGTTTTTATTTTCATTAGATTCATATGCATTCTCATATTTAGGTTGTATTAGTTGTTTAGTCATCTAATTTGCATTAGTAGTGTTCTTTGCAATTAGTATTAGTTACTATTTCACCTTGCTAATTTTTCAGATCTTTTCTGATTTTTTTTCTGATATTTTCTTTATTAATTGATTTTTTGGAATAAATAATTAATTAATAAAAAACTAAAATTTTTTTTGGAAGGATTTCTTTTAATTCCGAATTTCAGTAAATAAAAACAAAAAAAATTATTTTAGATTGGTTTAACTAGTGTCCTGATTAGATTTGGATTGGTAAGATAAAGTTTAAAATCTTTAGGATTAGTTGTTTTGATTAATATGCTAACTTTTGAATTTTGAAATTAGGTAGTTAGAAATTTTAAAATTCTATCTCTTAAGTTGTTTAGATTAGTTAGAATTTTAAAATCTAAAATTTGAATTGGATAAGATTGGATTTCATATAATTGAAAGCTTTTTGAAAACTCTAACCATATCTAGACACTTGTTTGGATAATTTAGAATTTTTTATTTTTTTTATTTTGTAGATAGAATTTTTGATTTGTTTCAATAACTTAGAATCCACTTTGATAGAGTTTTTATTAACTTGGTGTCTTTTGAAAAATTAGGATAAGATAGAATTTTGAGTTGATTTGTTAACTTAGGATTTACTAACAAGAGTTTCTTTTGAATACGTTACCTTGGTAAGAGGAGAGTTGCACAAAAACAGGAAACTGCATGGATTTGCTGTAAGCAAACAAGTTGCTCTCAGAATTGCTAATAACAAATTGCTCTCAGAATTGCAAAATTTGCCAAAAATAAAAAAAAAAGGCACGGGCTGAAAGTCCTCGGGATCCTGACCCTAAAGGGGGGGGGGGGGGGTGAATAGGGTGAGCTACAATTGTGACCAATTTAGACCAATTTTAACAATTAAACTAAACTAGTCACATGTGATGATTAAACAATCAATATGCGGAAGCTAATAAACAATCACCACACAAGCAAGCACCACAACACCAATGTTTATAGTGGTTCGGCCTCAATGCCTACATCCACTACCGGCTTGTGAAACCAATCACCCCACCGGATTTCCACTAAGTATGCTTTTTCAAAGGCTAAGTAATAACCCTAACAATGTTGTTTTTCTAAGGCTCAACAACAACCTTTACAAGATGCTTTTCAAGGCTAAGCAATAACCTATCAATGTGCTTTTAGAGGCTAAGCAATAACCTTTACAAAATGCTTTTCTTAGGCTAAGCAATAACCTTACACAATTCAAGATTTCTCAAAGAAAGTGTTTACTCAACACTCTAAGAGATTACAATTTTAGCTCAATGAAATTGCCTCTTAAATAGGCGGATATGAAAGTTTAATACAAACTCACACAAACACTCTATGTATGCAAAAGTGTATGATTATGATGTGTGTGTGTGATGACTTCAATCAAGATTAAAAAGAAAGCTCAATCAATTTATGCTTAATGCAATTTGAAAGTTTAAGGCACAAAAAGATATGATTGAAGTTCTATGCAAATCACATGAATAATAAACAACTTGTTAATGACATGAAATTCAAAGAATCACAAGTTGTATGAAAAATAAAGTTTAAGAAAGCATGTGATTTGATAAGAGTGATTGCAAACCATTCTAATATACCAATGATGAAAATGAGTTTGCAAAACAACTCTTTAAAAACTAGTAATCATGCATAAAAGGAAATACAAAGATTTATCATGCATGGATTCTAATTTTAATGAAAATCAAAATACAAGTAAAGTGTACCTTTTTAAGAACTCATGTATTTGATTTCCAAATGGCCCTCTAGCCTTTCCAACTTCTTCCCCTTTCCTTGGCTCCAAAATGGTCTCAAAAGTTCATGTATCAAGCCTTGAAAAAGGTTGGAAAAGAATGGACTTTATAGCCAAAAAGTTGCCAACGGCTAGTTCTCGGTCGACCGGGAAGGCACATCTGACCGTTGGAGGTTTCAGTTCAGAAACTGCAGAATTACCTCCAGTTGTCTCGGTCGACCGAGAACTGCCTCTCGGTCGACCGGCAACACTGCCGGGACTCCCCCCTTTGCAAAAAATGCAACTTTTGCCATTTCAAAGGTATTTCTTTGGGGGACCTTTTGGCCACTAAATCAAGCTTGGAAAACATGTTTTAAGATATTCTAAGATGTTTAAAAACATGAACACACAAAGCCTAAGAAGATTTGAAAACTTAAAGACCATAGACTAGCTTGATTTGAGAAAAACTCTTTTCAAATGAAATCGCATACAAAACTGATTCTAAAGGTGCTGAAAGTATGCAAAACTCAAACCTAAATACCTAACATGATTTTCCAAATGTAGTGCACAAGGAAATAGGTTTTCAAAAAGAGTTTGGGTTTCAAAACCAATGCATCCAACTTTAAAACCAAAACAAGCATAAAGCAAAGACTTTTCCAAATCTTAAAAGCTATGCATGTATAAAACTAGATTTCAAGGTTTTCTAAAACAATGCTAGTGTGTGAATCCAAATGATGCTAAAGTGCAAATGCATCCATCAAATTGCAAAAACAAAAGACCTAACACGGGCCCGCTGTAAGAGTTTCTAAACTTTACCCCACGAATCTTTTACTTGCAAGTGGGGCTTGGGTGATTTAAATTTCAGCAAGTATGATTATATGATTGACACACCAAGTAAACTGGACCCCACACACTTAGTTAAGGGCAATTAACCCCAATAAGATAAGGACTGGATTTCATCACCAGATCCTTGCCCAATTAGGTTTAACCACCTCTCACATAGTAACCTAAACATTAAATAAAATCAAGTAGAAACGAGACCATAAGACTCTAGCTCAGTAGGACGAAGACCACATAAGGTTGCACCAGTTGTGCTCTATGGTCAAGTTGATGTCTAGGTAAGTCTTGTCCCTACCAAAAAGGGTGGCAGTCTCTGTTCTAGGAGTTTGGTTCTTAAGCGGGACCATTGCCAAGTGCATTGTGACCCCACCACTCATCCTGGGGACTTACCTGGTCGATTTGACTTCATAAGACTGGATTGGAGGCCTTAGTGCACTCTTCAAACCAGTTAGGAGTTGTCTAGTGGTTAGGCTAACCCTAGGATAATTTCTTGTGCTCCATCTTTGTGCTTGACTGCTTGTGCATCATCTAGTAAGACCATTAGGGCCCTGCATATAGATTATGCTTGCATTTCTTTAAGGTTGAACCCGATGCATGCGCTTTAGACCCGAGAGAGAGAAACTGTGGGTACGCAAGAGTAAAAGGTTAGTCAGGATAGAGCTCAAATTAGCCTTAACCATTGTTGGAAAGTCTTCCCTCTTTGAAGAAATTATTAGGATGGCTAATCAAGTGGACCCACCGATGACTTTGAAGGACTATATGTACCCCACCAGGACAACTCAACCATCCTGCATCACCCTACCTCAGACCAATGCCACATTTGAGCTGAAATCTGGTATAATTCAGATGCTCCCAGTATTTCGTGGGCTAGACCAGGAAAACCCATATCAACATGTTAGGGAATTTGAGGACATTTGTGGGACCATGAGAATCAATCACATGACTGAGGAGGCCCTTAAACTTAGATTATTTCCTTTTTCCTTAAAAGAGAAGGCTAAAGCTTGGCTTTATGCCTTACAGGCCGGGTCCATCACTACATGGGCCAAGCTAGTCAAAGAATTTTACAAAAAATTCTACTCTAAGCAAAAAACTGCTTCGATTAGGCAGGCCATAAATGGATTCCATCAAATGGAAGGGGAGACACTTTACAATTATTTGGAACGATTCAAGGACCTCTTAATCCAGTGTCCCCACCATGGGTTTGAAAAATCCGATTAGTCCAAATTGTGTATGAAGGCATGGATTACTCAACTAAACAAATGGTGTAATCTTTCTGTAGTGGGAATTTTACACAGAAAACAGCAGAAGAAGCTTGGACATTTTTGGAAGATACCGCTGAAAACACATTGCAGTGGGCCCTTGTCAAGAGGGAGCCCATCAAACCCACCATTCCTGAAAAAGGGGGGATGTTCAAGATTGAACCCAAAATTGAGGTAGAGGCCAAATTAGCCACACTGGTGAGGAGAATAGAGGCCTTAGAGCTGAACCAAAAACCCACTCCAAACACTTTGGAGTCATTAAAATATAACTAGACCATGAATGGAGGGATTGACCCAACAACTTTGGGTCAGACCGAATCTGTTGAGGAGGTTAATGCGCTATATCAAAACACTCGTTTTGACAATCGTCAGAGGTATGACCCGTACTCTAACACTTACAATCCAGGTTGGAGGGACAACCCGAACTTTTCTTGGACCAAAGGGCCAACTCAAGGTTGTTAGGAATTTTGTGTATTGTAATTTGATGGATGCATTTTCACTCTAGCATCATTTGAATTTTCACACATGCATTGATTTAGAAAATCTTGAAATCTTGATTTATACATGCATTGTTTTTAAGACTTGTAAAAATATTGATTTATGCATGTTTTGTTTTTGTTTTACTTGGATGCAATTAGTTTTGAAAAGAAGTTTTACAAATCAAGCTAGCCTATGTTTTAAATCTTTCAAATATTTTTAGGCTCTTTATGTTTCATGATTTTAAACCCTCTTAGTTTGATTTAAATCATGATTCCTAGCTTGATTCAGTGGCCCAAAAGTTTCCTTCAAGATATACTTTGAAAAATTCAATTTTAGGGAATTTTGGTCCCAGGCCCGGGTTGACTAGCAGTGGGCTCGGTCGACCAGCCCAAGGGAATGAACTAAGGGATGAAAGGGGTCATTAGGAAAGCTAAAGCTTGGTTCCATTGAGTTAAATCACTAAGTAAGCTTTACTTTTCTTAATCATATGTTTTCATACTTTGCTTTATTTTTGGTAAATCTTTTGTAGCATGATAAACTATGATTTGTTGTGTCCTTAACATGTATATGTTTTTGAATTGATTTATTGTTTTGGATGCATCACCTTGATTCAATCCAAGTTGTACTTAAATTGGTATGTCTAAGTAAATCATGTTAATGAAAACATCTTTGAAATTATATGTGACATGATTCCTATACTTCGTTGAATATTTGGTTGTTGTTTTTCATCATAAGAAAATCACTTTCAAATCTATCTTATGTTTTGGATTCAACAACTTCACAAATCATATGTACTTTTGTTTTAAAGTTTTACAACTTGTTTAGCATTGATAGGTATATCATTTTCAAGTTGATTTTATAATTACATATGATTTGTCCCCTAATTTCAATCAAATCTATTTTTATGTTACATTGTTAATTTGATTGACATCCATATGCATCACATGTTTTGTACTTAGAATTTCACAACTTGTTTAGAATACATATGTATATCTTTTACAAGTTATTTTTAACATGTGATTAGCATTCTTTCCTCAATCATAAATGTTTTTATGAGCTAAAACTTTCAAAAGCCTTTGGCATACATTTATGAGCTTTCATTTTCAAATTGATTGAGGACATCATACATACACATTGTGCATTCATCTTTGCATCCATAGTGTGTGTGTGTGTGTGTGAATTGGGTTTACACTTTCATATCCGCCTGATTAAAAGGCATTGTAATGAGCTATAAATTGCATCTCCATCAAGTGTATTTTAGACACTTCTTAGAGAGATAACCAACCTTTTGGTTGAAGAGGTTATTGCTTAGCCTAAGAAAAACATAGTGTAATAGGTTGATGTTAAGCCTTGAAAAACATCATTGTAAAGGTTATTGCTTAGCCTATTGAAAAGCATAAATAGTGGAAATCCGGTGGGGTGTTGGTTCACAAGCCGGTAGTGGATGTAGGCATTGAGGCCGAACCACTATAAATCCCTGTGTGATGGTGCACGCTTTGTGGTGATTATTTTGTAAGCTTCCGCATTTATTTACTTAATCACCACTTGTGACTAGTTTATTTTTAAGAAGTTAAAATTGGTCACTAATTGTAGCTCACCCTATTCACCCCCCCCCCCCCCTCTAGGGTTCGGATCCCAGGACTTTCAATTGGTATCAGAGACTCGTGCTCTATTTTAGGATCAAGTGTTTTGGAACTCTCGATTAGGTGTAAAAACCTAGAGTCAAAACCCTAGTGCTATGCTTTCATGAAAATCATTAGAATGGATTCCACTTTGATAGATTGTTTAGATTCTTGTGTAGATTCTTCTAGACCCCTCTTCTATTGGAGATTCAAACCCTCAAATTAATGAATCTCAATTTGACTAAAAAGAAGAAGAAAATGATTATAATGAAGATGAACTTCAACAAGCCTATGAGGAATTATATACTTTGTCCTTAGAGCTTGATAAGAAAAATAAAAAATTAAGAGAAGAATCTAAAAATCTAAAGAAAGAATTAGTTTCTTCAAAAGATGAACTTAGAGAAAAAGAAGAAGTTATACAATGCTTAGACTCTAAGTTTATGATCTCTTTGCATAACCTATCTAATATTAAAGAAGATCTAAATGAATTAAAGATAGGAAATGATGATCTTAAAAAGGAAAATTCTAAACTAAGAGATCAATTACAAAGGCAAGACAAAAACATTAACAACCTAGAATCCAAGTTAACCATTTCTAAGGAAAATTTATGTAATTCTCAAAATAAGATAAAAACTCTAGAAATTGGATCTAATGTTATTAATGAACTTAAATTTGATTTAAAACTTGCCCATGAAGAACTAATCAAATATAAGGAAATTGAAAATGAACTTTTAAAAGTTAAAAATGAAAATTCAATCCTTATAAACCAAGTCACTCAACTTGAAAGCTACAAACAAAAGTATGAGTGAAAATTTATCCAAGGTGAAAAGAAATTTGAAAAGTTATTTAAATTGGGTAAATCTCAAAGAGATAGGACGGGTCTTGGATTTGATAGGAATATTTCACATGACCCTAAATTCACCAACACATTTGTGAAAGGTGAGTCCTCTTTCTCTAGCACTTTTTCTCCTATGCCCCAAACTAAATGTCATTATTGTGGTAAGGAAGGGCATTTCAAATTTGAGTGCAAATTAAGGAAAAGTCATATGTCTAAACCCATCTTTGAACCTAAGAAAATTAAATCTAATTCTATGAAGGGTAAGACTTTGAATTCCAAGGAAGACTCTAAGAAATTCAAACAAGTTAAATCAATTCAAAAAGAGTCATCCAAGATAGATTTTAAAAAGACTAATAATAAAAAAAAATCTATCAAAAAAAAAAAAACTTCTCACTTTACCTCCTTTAACCTTAGAAATGAAAGAATCCTTGAAAAAGGTTGAAAAGTTAAAATTAAAGTTCAAAAGGCAAAAAGAGGGAGGAAAAGCTAAAAGATATGAGAAGAATAAAAAGAAAATGAAATACCAACTTCCAAAGACTAATCATCAATCTAAAATAGTCAAACCTCAAAGATTAGATGTCAAGTCTAAAAGAATTCAATCCTTAACTCCTTTAGTTGGTGGAAATTCAAAAATAGTCTCCAAAGCCCAAGACCTTAGGTGGATTCCTAAAGTTAGATACTTAGACAAACCTTAAGGCCTTGAACCTCATTGACCAACCTATCCTTTTTAGTTAAATCTTATTGTTGGTCATGTTACATTTGCATTTTGTTCTTTCTTAGTTACATTTCTTAAAATGCAATGTTTATTTGTGATCAATTGATTTTATCTTCATGCACCATTCTAGTTACATATCATGGTTTTCAAAATCATTTGATTATAATTTCATCATGTTAGATTTGCTTTTTGCGCACCTTGAGTTATATTTCTTGTATTGCATTTCTATTGATGTTCAATTGATTGTGATTACAAAAGCTTTCACAGCTAGATTATTCATGATCAAGTGTTGTTATAAGCCATTTGCATCTTTGCTCTTTTGGTTGCATTCTTTTTATATGCAAATGTCAATTGGTTCCATGTATGGCAGTGATATTAGTTATATTTGTAGAAACCATACTAGTACCCAAATCCATCCTTTATGCTTACTAGTCATTTTTTTTAAATGGATGGTTATGATGTTGATTCATGTGTATTCTCTAAGTAATGTCATCTTTATACATGTTTCAACTTCATAGTAGTGTTCTTGATCATATGAAACTCTTTGAAATCCATTCCTCGTATATCTATATGTTTGATGGATATCTTAGTTATTAAATTCATATGATTTTAACACTTTGAAAATTGCATGCATTACCAAGTTATATCCTTTTGCATTGCAATTGATCTTGTTCATCACTATGCTCATTAGTTATATCTTTAAAAGTGATGAATCTCCTTTTATGATGCTTGATGGAATTTTGTGTTTGTCACATCCTTGCTATTAATCATGTTGTCATATTCAATTGGTTTCATTTGGTATAATTTTTCATTGATTTCATATCCAATTGATATCTTATCTTGTGTATGTGATAGACCTTGTGTACATTGGATTGAACTTGATAGTTATATGTTTTCATTCCATGTCACATTCCATTAGCATCATAATTTTCATGTTTGCCACCTCTCTTGCTCATATAGGTATATCTCATGACCACCATGTTTATGTGATCATAATCTTGGTTGGTTAATAGTTGAGGTAGGCTTCATATTTGAATTTCATTTCACTCATCTTGCACTTAATAATCGTATTTACTGATTGAATGAAATGATTTCAAAACTTTCATAGCATATGATTTTCATAGTTAAATCGATTGATGCTAAGTTTAGTAAACCCCATAACCTCATGGATAGCTCTATTTTGGATTTATCTTAATAGTTATATTCTTTATAACTCCATTTTAGAGTGATTGTTTTAATAGACTTATCTTTGAATCTCAATTGGTATTCTTTGTTTTTCCAATTGGTATCCATGATTGTTTTTCTCTTTGGCCTTGCTCTCTTTTGGTAATTTGATCATATTGTGCTCTATAGTTAAACGTGTCTAATCCTTTCCTTGAAGTTGACCCTCAATTGGTTAAACCATCTTCTTCTTGAACCAAATAGTTATATCTTTGTCAAAAGTTTGACAAAAGGAGAGAATGGATTGAGGGGGAGTGTAAACCTTACATTGTTAATTTGATTGACATCCCTATGCATCACATGTTTTGTACTTAGAATTTCACAACTTGTTTAGAATACATATGTATATCTTTTACAAGTTATTTTTAACATGTGATTAGCATTCTTTCCTCAATCATAAATGTTTTTATGAGCTGAAACTTTCAAAAGCCTTTGGCATACATTTATGAGCTTTCATTTTCAAATTGATTGAGGACATCATACATACACATTGTGCATTCATCTTTGCATCCATAGTGAGTGTGTGTGTGTGTGTGTGAATTGGGTTTACACTTTCATATCCGCCTAATTAAGAGGCATTGTAATAAGCTATAAATTGTATCTCCATCAAGTGTATTTTAGACACTACTTAGAGAGATAACCAACCTTTTGGTTGAAGAGGTTATTGCTTAGCCTAAGAAAAGCATAGTGTAATAAGTTGATGTTAAGCCTTGAAAAACATCATTGTAAAGGTTATTACTTAGCCTATTGAAAAGCATAAATAGTGGAAATCCGGTGGGGTGTTGGTTCACAAGCCGGCAGTGGATGTAGGCATTGAGGCCGAACCACTATAAAATCCTGTGTGATGGTGCACGCTTTGTGGTGATTGTTTTTGTAAGCTTCCGCATTTATTTACTTAATCACCACTTGTGACTAGTTTATTTTTAAGAAGTTAAAATTGGTCACTAATTGTAGCTCACCCTACTCATCACCCCCCTCTAGGGTTCGGATCCCAAGACTTTCAAAGGTGGCCCATCTCAGTCCACTCAATTTCAGCCCAATCAATCTCAAGTCAATGCCCCACCCGATTTCCAAAAGCCCAATTTCAACTCCAATCCATTGACCCAGAGGGTAGATTCGTTAGAAGAGGCCATGAAACTCCTTACTCAAACCACGGCCCAATTGTCTCAGACCACTACTCAACTTTTGAATGGCCACACTCAAACCCTTACAAAATTGGAATATCAAATGGGCCAACTGGCCAACTCCATCAGTGCCAGAGACAAGAGAACCTTCCCTAGTCAACCAGAACCTAATCCAAAGGGCCAAGTTGTTCATGATCCTAAAGGAAAAGGCCCAGAACAAGTCAAATCCATAATCACTCTTAGGTCGGGTACATAGGTTGATAATAAGGTCAAACTACCCAAGGAACTTGAGGAAGAATCAAGTAAGAAAGTGGAAACTGAGGAACCAAGTGTGAATCCTGAACCCACATTAGAACCAAAGAACATAGTCAACACTGAACCATCACCAAGTGAGCCCACTCCTAGGACCTATGTTCCCAAGGCACCATACCCACAGAGGCTAGGCCCAGCAAAATCAACTGTTCAGTTGGATAAAATGTTTGAAGTATTCAAACAAGTGCGGATTAATATCCCACTACTTGATGCTATCCAACAGATTCCGGCCTATGCAAAATTTTTAAAGGACCTTTGCACCTTCAAAAGGACTACCATTGTACCCAAGAAGGCTTTTCTAGCCCAACAAGCTAGCTCAGTCATTTCCTGTCCAACCCCGATCAAATATAAGGACCCAGGGTGTCCTACCATTTCTTGCCAGATAGGGGACCATCACATGGAGAAAGCTTTGCTAGACTTAGGTGCAAGTGTGAACCTTCTGCCGTACTCTGTCTATGAAGAATTAGGTTTAGGGGAGTTGAAAAAAACCCATGTGACCTTGCAATTGGCTGATGCATCAATTCAATATCCTAAGGGGGTAGTTGAAGATGTTCTTATCAAAGTCGGAGACTTTGTGTTCCCTGTCGATTTTGTTGTCTTGGATACCAAACACACATCTGAGGCTGAACCCAAAATTCCAATAATCTTGGGGAGACCATTCCTTGCCACCTCTAATGCCTTGATCAATTGTAGGAATGGAGTGATGCAAATTTCTTTTGGAACCATGACAGTCCAAGTGAACATTTTTAATGTTAGTAAGCAACCTCCTGATGAGGATGATGGAGTTTTTCACATTAGTTACATTCATGAATTGGTGGAAAATCACTTACCCAATTTGAAACTTGAAGATCCACTAGAGGCTTGTCTGGCCAGCTTTGGAAGTGATTTTGATGTAGATGGACATATTAAGGAAGTCAATGCACTGTTAGACTCAACCCCATCCATGGATTGCTCAAGGTGGCAACCGAAGCATGAGATTCTGACTCCATCTGCTTCCCCACCTGTCCCATCAATTGTAGATCCCCCTAAGTTTGAACTCAAGCAGTTGCCAGATACCTTGAAATATGTGTTTTTAGGCCCGCTAGAAACCCTTCCAGTGATTATAGCTTCAAACTTGGACCCTGTCCTAGAGGAAAAACTCTTGAGAATTTTGGATACACACAAGGAAGCTATAGGGTGGTCCATTGCAGATATCAAAGGAAATAGCCCATCTGTGGTCCAGCATAGAATCCATTTGGAAGAAAATGCAAAAACTTCTCGTGAACCACAGAGGCGACTGAACCCTGCAATGAAGGAAGTGGTTAGGTTAGAAGTTTTAAAATTACTCGATGCAGGGGTTCTTAACCCCATATCTGATAGTGCATGGGTGAGCCCGGTTCAAGTGGTACCAAAGAAATCTGGAATAACAGTGGTTCAAAATGAGGGTAATGAATTGGTCCCCACTCGGATACAGATTGGATGAAGGGTATGCATTGATTATAGGAAGTTGAACTCTGTCACTCGGAAAGATCATTTTTCCCTCCCATTCATGGATCAGATGCTCGAAAGGGTAGCTGGTCATGCTTATTATTGTTTTCTTGATGGTTATTTCGGTTATAATCAAATTCCAATTTCACACGAGGACCAGGAAAATACCACATTCACCTGTCCGTTTGGCACTTTCGCTTACAGATGCATGCCCTTTGGGCTATGCAATGCACCGGCCACCTTTCAAAGGTGCATGTTGAGCATATTTTCTGACATGGTAGAAAGATTCATTGAGGTTTTCATGGATGATTTTTCGGTCTTTGGCAACTCTTTTGAGGAGTACTTACATCATTTGTCCCTTGTACTTAAAAGATGCAAAGAAAAGAATCTAGTCTTAAATTGGGAGAAATGTCATTTTATGGTAAAAAGGGGCATAGTTCTGGGACACATTATTTCTGATGATGAAATTGAGGTGGACAAAGCAAAAATTGATTTGATCTCCAAATTGCCACCACCAAAATCAGTTAAGCAGATTCGATCATTCTTAGGCCATGCTGGTTTTTATCGTCGATTCATCAAGGATTTTAATAAAATCGTTAAACCTCTGTGCCAATTGCTGACAAAAGAGGTCCCATTTGAATTTGATGAGAAGTGTCTAAAGGCCTTTGAGAGACTAAAAAAGGAACTAACTTCAGCCCCTATAATTCAGCCACCTGACTGGACCATTCCATTTGAGCTAATGTGTGATGCATCCGATACAGGGTCAACGGGTTGGGAAGCTATCTCATGTGATTTACTATGCAAGTAGGACCCTCAATGATGCACAACTAAATTACACAACCATTGAAAAAGAATTGCTTGCTGTGATTTTTGCCTTGGAGAAATTCTGGTCCTACTTGATAGGGTCCAAAGTCATCATCTACACAGACCATACAACTTTGAGATACCTTCTGTCCAAAAAGGATGCAAAAGCCCGATTGATCCAGTGGATCCTTCTGCTATAAGAGTTTGATTTGGAAATAAGAGATGAAAAAGGATATGAAAATGTTGTAGCAGACCATCTTTCGAGGATACCTTTAGAGCCATCAAATGAGGTCCCATTGAATGAAATTTTTTTCTGACGAACAACTGCTTAGTATTTCCCAAATTCCCTAGTTTGCAGATATAATCAATTACCTTGTTACAGGGGAGATGCCCGCCCATTGGTCACAACATGATCGATCAAAATTTCTAGCTGAGGTCAAGTACTTTTTCTGGGATGACCCGTATCTTTTTAAATACTGCCCAGACCAGAACATCAGAAGATGCATTCCTGATCATGACCATTACTCGGCCATTTCCTTCTGCCGTGATCATGCTTGTGGAGGCCACTTTAGTTTGAGAAAGATAGTTGCAAAAGTTTTGCAGTGTGGATTTTACTGGCCCACTATCTTTAAAGATTACCACACTTTCTGTTTAAACTGTGAGAGGTGTCAAAAGCTTGGCAAGCTCAATAGAAGGAACATGATGCCCTTGAATCCCTACTTGTGGTAGAAATTTTTGATGTGTGGGGAATTGATTTCATGGGGCCATTTCCAAATTCCTTTGGAAATCTTTACATTTTGCTGGCAGTAGACTATGTTTCCAAGTGGGTGGAAGCCATACCAACAAAGAAAAATGATCACTATGTGGTGATTAAGTTCGTGAGAGATCATATCGTTTCTCGCTTTGGTACCCGTAGAGCAATCATTAGTGACGGAGGCACTCACTTTTGCAACCGTCCCTTTGAGCATTTGTTGAAAAAATATTATGTCACCCATAAGGTTGCTACACCTTATCACCCACAAACAAGTGGCCAAGCGGAAATTTCAAATAGGCAAATTAAACAAATTCTGGAAAAGACGGTCAATCCCACTCGGAAAGACTGGTCTTTGCGATTGATCGACGCACTGTGGGCCTATCGAACCGCTTACAAGACACCTATTGGGATGTCCCCATATAGGTTGGTCTATGGGAAGGCATGCCACTTGCCTGTTGAATTGGAGCATAGAGCTTATTGGGCCATTAAGAAGTTTAATTTTGACTTACCCACTGCTGGCACTCTCCGCAAATTGCAACTCAATGAGTTGGAAGAATTTCGAAATAATGCCTATGAGAATGCCAAGATCTACAAGGAAAGAATGAAGTTGCACCATGATAAGTCAATTTTAAGAAAATCTTTTGAACCGGGTATGAAAGTCCTTCTGTATAACTACCGATTACACCTTTTTCCAGGGAAGTTACGAACTCGGTGGACTGGTTCATTCATTGTCAGGACTGTTTACTTTCATGGTGCTGTGGAAATTGAAAATCCCAAGAATGGGGATGCTTTCAAGGTGAATGGTCAACGGTTGAGACCGTTTCTAGAACTAAAGGATAAAAACGTTGAGGATATCCTTCTAGAAGACCCAATTTACCAAGACTAATCATTTTTTATCATGTCGGGCTGACGAAATTAAACTTAGCGCTGTTTGGGAGGCAACCCAATTTTGGAAGGTAATTGAGCTGGTTGATCACATTCTTCTGCAATCACCCCACATGGTAAGATGTTCTAATTTTCCTTATTGTTCATTTTTTCACATTACACATGCATTCATAACATTCAGGACAATGTTGAATTTAGGTTTGGGGGTGTGAGTTAGAACTTGACATGTGATAATTCGTTCAATTTTCATTTTCTTTTTCGCTTTGCTTTGGTTTTTAGGAGATAAAATAAAAAAAAATTGTTATGTTAGAGGGAAACGTTCGAGAGAATTTTTATTGGCTGAAGATATTTATTTTGGGGAAAAGAAAACAATGGTTCACCATTTTATTTATGGAAAGGGTTTTTGGAGAAGTGCTGAATTTTGATCCCTCACTTTTACACAGGTGGTATACGTTTTCAAGATTTTGAATGTGAAGCTATGATTTCCGTTTTTTCTTTGATAAAAAAATGGGAAATTGACCCTTAGTGTACAAAGCTTCCTGGTTCAATGGGTGGATGGATACATGGAAAGGGCTGTCTATTATTGGGGACCGCAACAAAAAAATATAAAAAAAAAGTGTAAAGAATAAAAAGTTTTGTGACTAGTTTGGGTTTGTAGCCTTTTTAACCCAAGTCAGTAAGCCCGTAAGGGTATTTACATACCTAGTGCCCTAAAGACATTTGTTTTGAGAGTCACTGGCCTAATTCTCGTTACATGAGTTAATTAGAAAGCTTAAGGAACCTAGACATTTCACAGTCACGTGTGTGTTTGAAAAAAAAATGCGGCCTTTGAAAAAATAGTAGTGCGAAAGCCGTTATTATTGCCTTGAGAGGAAGACTGTTTTTCTTTACTAAGATTAGGCAACCCAAATTTTAAAATAAAATAAAATATATTCACGGAAATTATTAGTAGATCATTTGATGCTTATTACGTATACATACTTTTCACCGTGCACGATCAATTAGCATGATTTCGAGAATTTCTGACCAAAAGATAGGATTGGTGAACTAAATTTAAGATTTGGCTTTGAAAATTTCGAGAACCGAGAATAGTCAGTGTCTAAAGATTTTCTCTTGGAAGAAGTTTCCCTGGATTTTGATAGGTCTTAAACATCTTTTTCAAAAAACAAAAAAAAAAAAAAAAAGGAAGAAAGAATTTTGTGGGTAGATTCACTGCAAACCCTCACGAGGCACAACTCGTCCACTAGGGGGAACCTAGGGGTTCAAGGGCTTGTTGCATACGGTAAATGCAACCGAGAGTACCAGCGAAAGTGGTTTTGCTTTCATATTTACTTCTTTTTTTTTTTAGATTATGTCAAAGAACTTCAAACCTTTTTGTTCGCAACTTTTGCTAAGGGACTAGCAAAATGCTGGTTTGGGGGGTGTTAAGTTCATGAATTTGCACATTTACGCATCATAATAAGATGAATTAGAGATTTAATTAGGTGATTTGCATCATTATTCATCTAAGTTCATCATTTCATGCATTTTCACCTAGGAATCTAAATTTTCATACTTTTCATACATTTTCTGCATTAACTTAGACTGTTTTGCAAATTTTCTCCGAAGAGTCCCAATTGGAGTAGAACTCTGTCCGGATGGGTCCCGCTTCAATATGGGCTCTTCACTATTTAATGTGTTAAATTAGAATGTGCAGAAAATGAGAATTGCAGACCTCTGTCACGGAGCCCACTTTCAAGCACATATAGTTATCCTAGGCCCTGTATTGCTGAATTGAAGATTGAAAAGAAAAAAATTGAAGAATTCACCACATGGACCCCACACACAAGCCATATGCAAATCAATCAAAGGAGGTGTCCACTCATCATGTCACTTGAAGAATCCTAACTACAGTAGAAGACTTCTCATAGGGCCCACTGTTCAAACAGATGAAATGTCCCACATGGCAGGGTCCACAGTGGTTGCAAATTTGAAATTATTAATGGATAATTCAAAGAGTATCATTCTGATTGGAACAAAAGAAGAAGAGTTTGAATCATCCACATCTGATGTCCTTTCAAAAATGGAAGTTGTGCAGAGATAGAATCCATTGCAAATCAAATTTTAAAAGCTAATCCTGTTTTTCTCAGGACAACTAATCTTCAACTGGCCATAACTTTCAATCCGACCTTCGGATCGACGAAATTTACCTACAATTGGAACGCTTATTCAGAGTAGATACTCGTGGAGCCCAAGAATGTGCAAATCATAGCTATATTGACAAAGTTATGGGTCCAGAGATTTTCATGTTTATTTTTAGACGGGATTGCAAATTAAATCCACACCGTTGATAATCAATTGCTGCACATCCCTTGTGATACCCCATTTGAAGATTAGCCAAGCCACCCAGAGGTTTCCAGGAACTTCCACCTCATTCAAATTCAAAAAGGATAAGAGATATACCTTATCAATGAAGATAAACCAAATCTGCAGAGAATGCGTCCAGATTCAATGTATCTGATAGATAACTGGAGGAATAAAAGGAACCAAAAAGTAGCATAAGGGAGCAACTCCCTCCCCTTGGACGTCCATGATCACTCTCTCTCCTCTTTCTCTTCTTTCTCTAATTAGTAGAATTTAATTTTTATTTTTGGGTATTTTGGAGCCCTATTCCAGAAATTAGGATTTTTAGAAAAGAGATTTATGAGAGATCATTGTACAAGGAGATGCTATCAATGAAATTACTAATGGAGTTCTTTTCAATGGCTAGCTAGATTTCTAGATTGGAGCATACAGATGAAGCTAAGTAGATCTTTGGTTTAATCTATGTTAATTTTCTATTACTTTCTTGTCTCTTTTAAATGCACGCTCTATTAGAATAATAAATCTGTCTTCATGCCTTAGGCAGCCTCTATTTTGATTTCTAATCTAATGAAAATAGTTTGATGATTTATACTTATTTTGATAGATTATGCTTAGGGCTGAGATCCTTTGATAATTTATGCTTAATTTGATGAGTCATGCTTATGATTTTTCATTCTTTTATGAGGTGAAGGAGGTCTTGGGATGCAACCTTATTCTTTTTATTAAAAATTGATTTTTGCAAAAGACAAATCCTCTGGATCCAAAACATTGATTTGTTTATGAACTGAGTTACTTTTTTTAGACAAATAAAAGAATAATTGCATGGATGGATTAATTATCTTGCTTAGTGGATTCTGGATGCTCTAATCTGTTTTATATATTTGATTGGTCTGTGTTTCTGTATTTTTCTAGTTTTTTTTCTTGGATCTCAATTACTTATTAATCTTTGATTAAAAAATCAGATTTTAAATTTTAACTTAGTAGTGCTCCTTGTGGGATTCGACCTGTACTTGCCACTGTGTCAAAAGGACAGTTGTGCACTTGTTGTATTAAAATATTGAATTTAAATTCACATCAATTTTCAAAGTGTCAAAATCATATGAATTCAACATCTAAGATATCCATCAAACATATATAAATATAAGGAACGGATTTCAAAGAGATTCATTTGATAAAAATCACTACTATGAAGTTGAAACATGTGTATAGATGACATCACTTAGAGAATATACATGAATAACACCATAACCATCCATTTAAAAGAATGACTAGAAAGCATAAAGGATGGATTTGAGTTCTAGTATGGTTTCTACAAATATAACTAATATCACAACCATACAAGGATATCATGGATCGCATACAGATGAAAAATGGATCTCATAAATGGGTATACCTATTGAGAACAATGATTTAATTCCAATTCATCTAAAATGATCCATTAACCTATCATGCAACATCTCCACTCTAACAAATGTACTAAGCTTACAATGCAATGGGAAATGGATATGAGGATTATACCAAATGAGCTTAGCACACTAAATCACATATGTACTTATTAGGCTCAAATGATAATAAAACAAAAGATTTTACTATAAAGCACATAAACAATCATCAATTTGCATTAATGAAAATAGATACCAAGTTAGGTACAAACATGCAAATTAATGACACCATATCCAACCACGCAAAGTAAGACACCAAAGTCAATTTGCATAAAAAGAATGTAACTAAATGAGCAAAGATGCAAATCAATCATGATAAAATTGCAATCAAAGGATTTTGAAAACCATGAGATATAACTTAAAAGTTCATGAAGACAAAATCAAATGATCACAAAGAAACATTGCATTTTAAGAGATGTGACTATAAAGAAACAAAATGCAAATGTAACATGACCAACAATTAGATATAACTAAAAAGGATAGGTTGGTCTAGAGAGGATCAAGGCCTTAAGGTTAGTCTAAATGTGTACCAATGAAGATTCACCTAAGGTCTTGATAAGGATGTCCTTGAGAGAGTAAAGCTTACTTAGTGATTTAACTCAATGGAACCAAGCTTTAGCTTTCCAAATGACCCCTTTCATCCCTTAGCTCATTCCCCTTTGATTGGCCTCAAAACATCTCAAGGAGGGCCTAAAAATTGCTAACTTTTGGCAAAAGAATGAACTAGTATTTATAGCCAAAAAGTGCCCAACGGCTCTTCCCCGGTCGACTTGGCCTTTCCCCGGCCGACCTGGCCTTCAACGGTCATAAAACTGACCGTTTGGAAAGAAGCCCAACGGCTCTTTCCCGGTTGGCTGCGCAGGGGACCCGGTCGACCGGCCACACTGCGGGTCGACCTGGGCCTGGGACCAAGATTCCCTAAAAAAGCATTTTTCAAAGGATTTCTTGAGGGAACTTTTGGGCCACTGAATCAAGCTTGGAATCATGTTTTAAATCAAATTAAGAGGTTTAAAAACATGAAACATAAAAAGCCTAAAATGATTTGAAAGATTTAAAACTCATAGGCTTGCTTGATTCATAAAACTTCTTTTCAAATAAAAATGCATCCAAGTTAAAAAACAAAACATGCATCAATCAATATTTCTAACAATGCATGTGTAAATCAAGATTTCAAGTTTTTCTAAAACAATGCATGTGTGAAAATTCAAATGATGCTAGAATGATAATGCATCCATCAAATTGCAATACACAAAATTCCAAACACTTGATTGGAAAATCATAATCCTTGATATATTCCATCCATCTTCTCTGCCTCATGTTCAATTCCTTCTGAGAAAATAAATATTGCAAGCTGCGGTGATTGGAGTGTACTTCGAACTTCTCTTCATAGAGGTAATGTCTCCACATTTTTAATGCAAAGACAGCCGCTGCTAACTCAAGATCATGG
Organism: Cinnamomum chago; assembly: GCA_038049695.1. NCBI lineage: Eukaryota > Viridiplantae > Streptophyta > Magnoliopsida > Laurales > Lauraceae > Cinnamomum > Cinnamomum chago. The sequence goes on from CP142451.1 coordinate 56,196,187, forward strand.
GTTGCATAGTTCTTCTCGTGATCTTTCAACTGCCGGGATCCGTAAACAATCAGTTTCCCATCTTGCATCAACACACAACCCAGTCCAATATTTGAAGCATCAGTAAAAAATGGTAAAACCGCCGCTTCCGGATGGTAAAGTAAGGACTGGTGCTGTAATCAATCTCTTCTTCAGATCTTGGAAACTATCTTCACACTGATCTGTCCACACATATGGTACATTATTCCTTGTCAACTTCGTCAAAGGTGACGCCGCAATCCACGAAAATCCTTGCACAAACCTCCGATAATAACCTGCTACCCCAGAAAACTTCTGATTTCTGATGCATTCTTCGGTCTTTCCCAACTCATAACTGCTTCAATCTTGGATGGATTTACTGATAATCCTTCCTTGGAGATGATGTGCCCCAAAAATGTTACTTGTTCCAACCAAAATTCACACTTATTGAGCTTCGCATACAGCTGGTTCTCTCTCAAAAGTTGCAGTGCTATCCTCAAGTGCTCTTCATGCTCTTCTTTGGTCTTGGAGTACACCAAAATATCGTCAATGAATACTACCACAAACTGATTTAGATACTCTGCAAATATCTTGTTCATCAATGCCATGAACACTGCGGGTGCATTAGTCAACCCAAATGACATCACTAGGAACTCATGGTGGCCATATCTTGTTCGGAAAGCTATTTTCAACACATCTGATTCTCTGACTCTCAGCTGATGGTTACTGGATCTCAAATCAATCTTCGAAAGTAAGAAGCACCTTGCAACTGATCAAACAATTCATCTATTCTTGGTAACGGATACGTGTTCTTGATGGTCACTTGATTCAATCTTCGGTAATCTATACACATTCTCATGGAACCATCTTTCTTTTTGCCAAATAAAACTGGAGCTCCCCGTGGTGAAACGCTCGGTCTCACAAATCCCTTATCTAACAACTCTTGCAATTATATCTTCAACTATCCCAATTCTGCTGGAGCCATTCTATATGGTGCAATTGAAATCGGAGCTGTCCCTGGTAACAATTCGATAGTAAATTCAATCTCTCTGATGGGTGGTAAACCTGGAATCTCCTCCGGAAAAACATCCGGAAATTTCCAAACAATTGGGATCTCCTCCACCCCTTGGGACCGTTTATCCTCCGTGATAAACGCCAAATAGGCTTCACATCCACTTCTCAAAAGTCTATTAGCTTTCAATGCTGAGACAAACTCTGCACGAGGATTTCTCCTCTCTCCCTGAAACAACACCCCTGCTGGTGTCTCATCTAACTTGAAGGTAAGGGTCTTATGGAAACAATCCATTGTGGCATGGTACCCTGCCAGCCAATCCATCCCTAGGATGACATCATAATCATACATCTCTAATAAAATGAGCTCTACGGTTAAAACCACTTCTCCTATCTGAACTGTGCAACTAGGGTAAAAGGTTCTACAAATAACTTGTTTGCCTACTGGGGTTGCCACAGTCAAAATGAACTTAAGTTCTCTAGCATGCATATCAATCAACTTAGAAAATTCATGGGATAAGAATGAATGTGTAGAGCCAGGTGTTGGAAGTAGGTGGGCCTTATGGATAGGTTTTCAAAACTTTTTGACCCACTTGACTCAGGGATCAACTATCCAAAAGGCTATAACCCAATCCAGGATGCAATCCCTCATTCTCATCAATCATGTACAACACTATAACCTATCTAGAAGATAGAAATCAGCAACTACATGCAACAAAATAATCTACAACAAGTAGAGAAACAAATTATGCCTTTGGAGCCCGGTAGTGCTCTAATCGAGGAGAAGACAACCAACTAGAACAAGAACTCTTCTTGAAGCAATTAGAGATCTCCAAGACCTTGTTGTCTTCCATGCTATGACCCTCTATCAGATCTCTTTTCTCAAGAAGATGGGTGGGATCTCCAAGAGAAAACCCTACTAGAAACTCTAAGGAAGTAGAAGGCAACTAAAAGAGAGAGAAGAGAGGAAAATTGTGCAACACTTGCACAAATAAAGAGGGTTGGGCGTGCACTCTTATGGCTGGACGTCCAAGGGGTGTATTCCCCTTTAAATAGCCCTCAAGTCTCCTCTCTTATCTCTCTTACTAATTTGTATTAGAAGTCACACTTCCACACAAATTAGTAGCTTACTACTAGTAAAACCCCGTGCTATGCACGGACCACGGAATTACCAAATGCACAAACTAATACAAATTATTTTTAATAAATTTATTAATTAGTAAACTTGTGAGTCCTTTTTGTTGCTAATTTGATCTTTATGTTTTTTTCCAGATGTTTTATTCTTTAGGTGAGATGTAAATGGAGCTTGATGAAGCTCAGGCACGTGCACAAAAAAATAAAGAAAAAACCTATTCACAATAAAACAAAAGAATAAAGCAACCAGATTTAATTTGAATAACACGGGGTTCACAATATCCTAAACATATTTAATTTCAAACATTTTATTAGACTGGATAGATAGATTGTGCTTTTATTTCTGAAGTAATCCTACCTATTTGTATCCATTGCTCTTTTAAAATTAATTTTTTTTCTAGTTAGCACGAGATTTTATTTTGTTAAACGTTGTTTTTGTATTTGGGGTATTTTTTAAATTTCTCAAACATTTTTTAGTTATTTTAGATCATTGTCCTTTCTGTAAGAGAGTGTTTCAGCTACATGTATTACTATTAAGGTTTATTTTGTCAATATTTTATAATATATCTTTTTTTACTATTATTTTTTCTATTTGACCTAAGCTGGGTTTTTCCCCTTTTATTTTGTTTCTTGTGGTTTCTAGATATGGTCATTATATTTTTTTTATTTTCTTTTTTTTTAAGTCTTTTTTTTTCTCTTTTTTTTATCGAGTCATTATACTTATGAAACCCCGTGCTATACAGGGACCCAATGCTAGAGATTTGTATTTAAAAAAGTACGACAAACATAGATAATAGTGTCAATGAGTTACATACCACAATTAAAAGTCTTTATTACATCACTTATATCATTAAAAAAAAAGATAACGTAGAACTATCTACCTAAACTCCTAACTGCAGTTAAAATTTGTTTACTTTATGCCCCGGTCCATATGTCATTATAGTTCTATTATTTTTTTTCCCGAGTGAAGCTTCTGTTTGAAGATAGCTCAATAAAATGTGTTTCTTTCAAAGGAAAAATATATTAAATAAAGAATTTCAAAATATAAATTACCGGCTTGATACCAGGCTTGGGTCTCTAATTCATCACAGGCTTGCAGTTAGACCCAATACACATCTAGCAACCAAAACTTGGAATTGGGATGAGATTGAGAGCTCTTGATGTGGATTACCATGCATGTGTGAAGGTAACCCAAATCATCAAATGATATAAGAAATTCATCTAAGCTACAGCGTTACAGCAAAACATGAAACAAAATCGGGATAAATGTAAGAAAAATGAAGTTGAGAGATAGATATACTAACATGATATCCAAACAGAATCGCTGATTGTAAGACCCCGACCCGAGAGAACCCGATTAGTACTAATTAAGTGGCGTATTAGTTCTAAGCTTGATTAGTGTTTTTGGCTAAGTTGAGTTTGGGATAGCTTTTGTACTAGTTTTGGGGAATTTTGATTGCTTTGGGTTAGTAGGGCCCTTTGGGGGTTCCTTCTCATGACATTGCATATGTTTGAGGATTTATCGGAGGTTTTTGCATTCATGATTTTAATCTCGTTTTATTCGTATTGATAATCCCAACAATTTTCATGTTGATCCCGTCCCCGTTCGAGATCCCGAAACCCGATTTCATAGCCTTGAGGGTAAAACAGTCATTGTGCACTAAATTTGTACCAAAAAACTTGATATTCCCGAAACCTACGAAACATAGACTTTTTGGAAACTAGATATTTCGACGATCATTTCTTCCTTCTTCGTCGAATTCATCCGAGGTCCCGAAAGAGATGATTTCAGCCCAATTAGATTTCTAGTGGTGGAGCCCACTCCTCACTTGTTTATAGGGAAACCTTTCCCTTCCATTTCCTTTTTCCAGCACAAAAAGAACCTAGGGTTTTCTTTTAGCAACTGTTCTTCTTCTTCTTGCTTTCTCCATCTCCAATCCACATCAATCTTGCACCAACATCAAAATGGAGGTTGTCATTCTCTTCCTCATCTCCATAGCTCTCTAGTGGTACCATTTGTGAAGAAAACCCTCCATTCCAAGATCTTCATTGAGTTTACTCTTGCCATTAGAGGACCTTACAAGTAAGTAATCATTCCCTTCTTCTAGATTTGCATTCTTCTAGCCTTAGAGAAGCTTCATTTCCATTATTGTGAGGTTTCCCTTTCTATTTCATTGTTTGACTCTTTTAGGGTTTGTTTTTGGGGATTTTTGTCATAGCTTGGATCTTTGGCTTGGAAGAGTTTTAGAGCTTGTTTTCCTTGATTAGAGACCAAAGGCAAGTGGATTACTTGATTTTTATGAGCTTTCAATGGTTTCCATGAAGAATGTGGTTGACTTGTCATTTCACTCATATTTATTGGCATGCATTTATTTTTGAAATGAATGCTTGAATGCATATTGGCTAAGTCATTTAATGTTTTGTAAACATGTCGGTTTAGCATTTATTGTCTTTTGGTTATATCCTAAATGAATGTTTGTGAAATGGTTTCCTTCCTCCTTCCTTTGTATTGGATTTGATGTGGAAGAATGAGGTGATGAATGATCACAAGTTGGAGTTTTGGAGAAGTATAGATAGGTGTATTGGAGGAGTTCCTAGCTCAGTTATATTGCAGGGACTAAGTGGAAGTGGGGAGAATGGTTTTGAGGAGGAGAAAGGGCTCAAATCTGAACACAGTGGGTGTTTCCCGCACCTGGCGGTCAGCTAGCGATCACCTGGCGGCTAGCCGTCTGGTGACTGGCGGCTAACTGCCAGCTAGCCGAAATGTCACGGTTGCTTTTCCAGAGAGCACCCTTCTCCACCTGAAAACTCAGTCAGCTCCACGGTTAGCCAGCGGCTAACCTCCAAACCCATCGGCTGCTAACTGCCAGCTAACCGCACTTGGCGGTTAGCTTTCCAGTAAGCTGCATTTCTGCAGCCCAGCCGCGGTCAGCTGCGCGGTCAGCCAGCGGCTAGCCGCCCGTCCCAGCGGCGGCTAACCGCCAGGTGACCGAAATTTCCTAGGTTTCGGAGAGCTCCTCACTCGAATGAACTCTCCGGTTCGTTCGAGCGCTGAGCTTTGTCGATCAAAGGAGATTCACTAGACATTGTATGAGGCCATTCGAGAAAGAAACCATATCACAAGGATGTCATTCGAAGTTTTGAAAATTCAAAGTGTATAAGGAGCCCGGAATGCCCCCAAACTCAAGAGTACCAAATTATTATTAAATTGACATACGGGATCCCTATTCACTTCAAATAAATCTTGAACCGATGCTTTACCCGAAATTTCGATTGTTTATGGTACTTTATCGATCCCGAGATTTATACTACATGCCTTGTTTTCCTGAAAGTATTGAATTACACTTGAAATAGTTACTTGTCTCGAAGTGTATTGCACCACATGATATGACAGTGTGCCCTTGAGCACCCCCGTCTTGCCCGTTTGTTTATGTATTTGTACTCGATTTACTTGCATATGTCTCGATTGTATTTGACCTATGAGTCGGCACCACTAAGCTTGGATAACCCTGTTGGTCTGATCCACCGACTTGGAGATCCCCCTCTTGTCCCGCCTGCTGCAATTTGGATCCCGCTACCCGGTTATTACCGTGGTCTTGTCCCGATGCCGCAGATTGCTACTGTGGTCCCCGATGCCCGGCTCGCTACCGTGGTCATGTATTGTATTGTATATGTATATGTATTTATATGAGATCCACTGTTTCTCCTCACCTCGAGTGACTGAGATCAGTGCCTAGTTATTGCTCTACACTTTAGTGATAGAGGACTTAGCTTCGTGTGGTTGCCATCTTGATTGTCTCCCGTTTCCTTGGTCACCGTACATGTTTTACATTGCATATGTGTATTTGGAATAAATGTTTTATCTTGTTCATAGAAATTGTTATTTAAACAGGTTTACATGTTTTGAAGGTAAATTCATTTATTTCATATTGTTATTGTGTTTTCCTCCATTTGCCAAACCGTCGTGTTTGACCTACTCTTTGGTACTCAGATCCCGTTGTTGGTTACCCCGAGGAGGAGCACGAGGAGGCGGTCGTAGAACCGCAACAGTTAGTTGAGTGGCGTGCTGATGACGTCATGTAGACGTTTGGCGGCTGTGAAAGACTTTATATTTTAGGGAAACTATTTAACCATTCTTTGGATTGGCATTTTGTGATATTGGCCTTGTGGGCTTCTATTTTTGGGGATATGTAATCAAATGATATTTGTATAAACTTTAACTTACTTTGGGTAACATGCTAATGTTCATTGCTCATTCTGATACAGTATCTTTATACTTGTGATATTGTTTTATGACCAAGGATGGTTGACTGTTTGACTTGTTACACGCTTCTGTATTCAAAAGAAATATTCGTTCATGGTTGTGATATCCTCACCACGGACACCTGTGGGAAATTAAATAAACGCATGTTATCATTTAAACAGATGTTGTGGTTATCTATTCACCATCATCTCAGATGTATCATTTCAGATGTAATTGTCCCGATCCCGGATCCGTCCTTCGGATCCCCGGTCCGGGGTCGCGACACTGATTGAAAATGATGGGATATCCTTTTGTTTTCTTCTCCCTTCTATATCTCTCTCCTTCTCCTCCTCTGCTGTCACTCGATTTTTTTTTATTATTCTCTATAATTGGAGTAGTAGATAGGAGAACAGTTACAAATTGGGAAGTTGGTTCTTTTTGGAGGAATTTGTGCTAGTCAGTTAGTGGAGAGAGAGAGAGAGAGAGAGAGAGGAGACTTGGCATGGATGGAGATTTTGATATCTTTTCTAAAATTAGGATTTTTAGTTTGGAGGACTGTGGTTAACTGAAGGCAAAGCACACTCCAATAGAGATATATATTTAAGTGAAACCCCCCAAATGAATGGGTCCACCATCTCTATTCTAACTGTCCATAAAACCATATGATGCGGGCTGGGGCCCATGAATTGCTTGATAAAGATCAAAGGATCAAATGACCATAGACCTCACAAATTAACCAAACCTAACCTATTTAAGTGGGACACCCTAGATGAATGGGGTCCACCATCTCTATTATAACCATCCATAAAACCATATTATGCGGGATGTGACCCATGAATTGATTAAGAAAGATCAAATGATCATAGTCCTAACAAATTGACCAAATATATTTAAGTGGGACCCAGATGAATGGGGTCCACCATCACTATTCTAACCGTCTATAAAACCATATGATGCGGGCTGAGACCCAGTAATTGATTGATAAAGTTGAAAGGATCAAATGATCATAGACCTCACAAATTGACCAAACCTAATCTATTTAAGTGAGATCCCCCCAGATAAATGGGGTCCACCATCTATATTCTAACCGTCCATAATGAAAGTCCTGGGATCCTGACCCTAGAGGGGGGGGGGGGGGGTGAAAAGGGTGAGCTACAATTATGACCAATTTTAACCAAATTTAACTTCTTTAATTGAAACTAGTCACAAGTGATGATAAACAATCAATATACGGAAGCTAATAAAACAATCACCACAAGCAAACACCACTACACAAAGATTTATAGTGGTTCGGCCTCAATGCCTACGTCCACTACCGGCTTGTGATCCAATCACCCCACCGGATTTCCACTAAGTATGCTTTTTACTAGGCTAAGCAATAACCTTTACAATGTTGTTTTTCTAGGCTCAACAACAACCTTTACAAGATGCTTTTCAAGGCTAAGCAATAAACTTTACAATGTGCTTTTCTAAGGCTAAGCAATAACCTTTACAAATGAAGATTTTCTCTAAGAAGGTGTTTCTTCAAGAACACTCTAAGAGATACAATTTAAGTACAAATAAAATGCCTCTTTAATAGGCTGATATGAAGGTGTGATTCAAATTACAAACATACACTAAAATAAGCTAAAGTGAGTGCACAAGTGTATGAGTGTTTTACTTCAATCAAATTCTACAATGGAGCTCTTAAATGAATGCTTGATGCATTTTAAAATCAAAGCTTAGAAAATGATGATTGAAGATAAATGCTAATCACACGAAAGATTCAAACAACTTAAAGGAATGAACTAAAACAAGTTGTATGAATATTAAAGTCTAAGAACACATGTGATGTAGACAAGAGTGATTACAAACCGTTCTAATATTCCAAAGATGATAATGAGTTTGCAAAACAACTCTTTAAAAGCTAGAAATCACGCATAAATGAAAATACAAAGATTTAAACATGCATTGATTCTAATTTGAATGGAAATAAAAAATGACAAGTAAGATGTACCTTTTAAAAACTCAAGAATTTGATTTCCAATGGCCTTCTAGCTTTCTCAACTCATTCCCCTTCTTTTGGCTTCAAAATGGTTCCAAAAGTTCATCCAACAAGCCTCACAAAAGATGGGAATTGAATGGACTTTAAAGCAAAAAACAGTCCAACGGCCAGTTGGCCCGGTCGACCCCATGACCCCCGGGTCGACCTGGTACACACAACGGCTAGAAAAATGACCGTTGAGCTCAAAATCCCTGTCGACCTGCAGTGTGCCCGGCCGACCGTGTGCCTTGGCTCGATCGAACGGCCACAAAGGCAGGTCGACCTGGAGCATGCCCAGAATTCCTGATTTAATTGAAGCTTGTAACTTTTGAGGGCATCTTCCAGGGGACTTTGAGACACTTATATCAAGCAAGAATTCATGACTGAAAAAGGATGAAAACTGAAATTCTAAAGTCATGAAAACTCCAAATCAAAATAACGATTTTAAAGAAAGAACCTTTGGAAATCTTGAATGATTTTTGAAATAAAAAACTCCTTGGTCTTAAGAGACAAAACTGAAATGAAAACCAATGGCTTGCTTGATTTCTAAAAACACTTTTCAAATTAATTGCATCCAAGTTTAAAAACCAAAACATGCATAAATCAAGATTTCTACAAGTCTAAAAACCAATGCATGTGTAAATCAAGATTTCTAGATTTTCTAAATCAATGCAATTGTGTAAATTCAAATGATGCTAATATGACAATGCATCCATCAAATTGCAATATACAAAATTCTTAACAATCTCCCCCTTTACAATTTGATGGCAACTTACTCAACATTGAATTAACACACTTAGTCTTCAGCTCCCGCTAAGCTGGGCAAGTCTTGAAATCTTCTTGGATGCTTCTTCTCTTAGCTTGGGCTCTTGGGCTTTTTCTTCAATCTTCTTGATGCTTGGTGCTTGATCAATCTTCAAGCTTTCTCTTGATCTTTTTTTCTATGGCCAAGCATCTTCTTTTAGTTCCCAAGCTTTCTTCCTTCTGCCTCTCCCCCTTTGACCATGCCTCTCTCTCCCTTTGGCAAGATATGCATTCTCTCCCCCTGTAGAAGATCCTACAATATCTCCCCGTAGGAAGCTTGGACATTCTCTTCCCCTTTTGTGAGAACCCGACCCCTAATCTCTTGGATTAGTGTTGTTTTATTTGTGGATTAGTTCTTTTAGCGGGATTAGTGTTTGTTGGGTTGAGTTTGTGAGCTAGATTGAGTTTTCTTCTAGTTTTGGGCCTTTGAGTGCTTTGGCAGCTTGTGGGGCCCTTTGGGGGTTCCCTTTTCGGCTTTGCTTTTACTTGTGAGATTTTCCCGATTTGCTTCGTATTGTGTTTTTGGCCCATTGCATTCATCTTGAGGAATCCTACAACTTTCATGTTGATGTCGTATCCATTTGAGAAACCAAAACCCGATTTCTTGGCCTTGAGGGCAAAACAGTCTTTTCACACCAAATCTGTACCCAAAACTCGATATTCTCGAAATCCATGAAACATATACTTTTTGGAAACTAGATATTTCGACGATCATTTCTTCCTTCTTCGTCGAATTCATCCGAGGTACCGAAAGAGATGATTTCAGCCCATTTAGCTCCTTTAGTTGTGGGACCCAACCCAACCCAACTCACTTGTGAATAAAGGGGAAGCCATTAGCCATTCATTTCATCCTTCTTGTTCCAGCACAACCCTTTTGAGTCTAGGGTTTTCTTGCCTTTTCTTCTTCTTGCTTCTCCTCCTCTAATCCACACCAAGATTGGCATCAACCAAGAAATGGAACTCATCATCTTCTTCCTCATCTTGCAAGCTTCCCATTGATACCATTTGTGAAGAGAACCCTCCATCACAAGACTTTCCTTGAGCTTACCTTGTCCATTAGAGGACCTTCCAAGTAAGTGATTCTTCCCATCTTCTAGATTTGTAATCTTCTAGCCTTAGAGAAGCTCCACCTTGATTATTGGAAAGTTTCATTGTCATTTCATTGTGTAACCCATTTTAGGGTTGTTTTTGGGGGTTTTTGATTGTAGCTTGGAAGTGAGCTTAAGAAGGGATTAGGAGCTTGGTTTGTGAGATTGGAACCCAAGGCAAGTGGTTGATTGGATCGTTTTGATTATTAACATGTTTTGTAAGAAAATCTTGATTCATTAATGGTTTTGGTGATTTTAATAGTTGTCTTTAATATGATTAATATTGATTTCAAGATGTGCTTATTGATGAGTTATTTCTCCCTTGTTAATCTCTTGGAAATGTATGTATCATAGTGTCAAGATTTCAAATGATTTCACATGAATGAGTTTTCTCCACCTTGTGATTAATTGTGAATGGAAAGAATGGAAAGAGAGGAACTTGAAATGAGGAGCTCTTTAGCTCATGTTATTGTCTTGGAAACATGTATTTAAACCATCTTGTTTATGGTTCTTTGTGGTTGATTATATGTTGGGAGGAAAGGAAAAAGAGGAAGAAAAATCAGCTTTCCCGGACCTGCTGTACCCAGGTCCGATCGATCGGACCTACAAGCCGATCGATCGGACTGTCAGTAATTGTAAGCCTTTTGGGGCCGATCGATCGGACCTTGTACATTCTGGTACAGAAATTTCGACCGATCGATCGGAGGACTCAGTTTGAGTCCAGTGAAATTTGATATTGTGTTTTTTTTTGGAAACCTTTGGGCCTTCTATGAGTCCTAGAGGTATATACCTTAGTGTTAAGACCAATTGTACCCTAATCTAAGGTCTCTAAGACTAGGGGACTAAAAGGAAAGAATGGTGTTGATCTAGACACTAATTCTTGGTTCTAGGTGGGACCCTGGCTACCCTTTTTCGACTGTTTGAACCAAGTGTGAGAATGTCTTGAGCCGACACGCCTCACGGTTGGTTCGGTGGCATCGAAGTTCAATCCATTTCAATCTTGAACGGGATGGAATGACGCGATATCTTCTTTATATCTAAACACAAGTCTATTTCCTTGTTATCGCTAATTCTATTCCTTTCGATGACTGAATCGGTTGCTCGATGTTTCCGGATTAATGTCATGCCTAGGATGGACCGTTTATAATCTTGATTCTTGCTATTGTAACATCTAGTACTGCCCATAAGCTCATTTTAAGTTTTGGAAATAGTAAAAGTGCATAAGGAGCCCGGAATGTCTTCAAACTCAAGGAGTACCAAGTAATTGTTATAATCGACATACGGGACCCCTATTCACTTAAATAGATCTTGAAACCGATATTTTTACCTGAAATTGTTATAGTTCATTGTTTCACCTCCTTTCCTGAGATTTGCATTACATGACTTGTTTTCCCGAAAGCATTGGAGTTACTCTAGTAACAGTCATTTGTCCCGAAGTGCATTGCATCACATGATATGACAGTGTGCCCTTGAGCACCCCGTTTTACCCGTTTATTTATTGTACTTGATTTACTTGTTTCCCCGAAAGCATTGAAGTTACAGAAGTAACAGTTATTTGTCCCGAAATGTATTGCCCGATATGAAGTGACAGTGTGCCCTTGAGCACCCCCGTTTTACCCGTTTATTTACTGGACTTGATTTACTTGCATATGTCTCGATTGGTTTTGACCTATGAGTCGGCATCACTAAGCTTGGATACCTTGTCGGTTTGATCCACCGACTTGGAAATCCCTCTCCCGTCCCGCCAGCTGCAGTTTGGATCCCGATACCCGGTTATTGCCGTGGTCCCGTCCCGATACCCGGTTCGCTACCGTGGTCCCGTTCCCGTTCCCGTATATTTATTATTGTATATATGATTTACGTTGAGTCTCCTCACCTTGTGTGACTGAGACCAACGTCCCGCTCTTGTCACTTCGGTGATAGAGGACTTAGCTTCTTGTGATTGCCATCTTGCCAGTTCCCGATTCCTTGGACACCCGACATGGTTTATATTGCTTACTTGTTTTCAGATAAATGATTCATTGCTTTTATGAAAGTTGTTATTTAGATAAGTGTTAATGCTCTCTATTGTAAATTCAGTCACTATTATATTGTTTTATGTCCTTTGCACACATACCTATTTTACATGAATGCCGGTTGGGTGAATACCCGTGCTTTTACATATGGTTCTAACGATCGATGGTTTTGCTAGAGTTATATGATTACACATGTTTTAAAATGAATACCCGAGTTATTAGATGTCCATGCTTTGGAATGCGTTTTAAATGACACTCGTTTTGTTAGATCCCGATGTTTATACATGTTATAAGTGAATACCCGGATTGCTAAACATTCGTGCTTTGTTTTAAATGACACTTGTTCTGCCAGGTCACTATGTTTATACCGGTTTCAAATGAATACCCGATTTGTTAAATATCCCTGTTTTGAAATATGTTTTAAATGACACGTGTTTTGTCAGGTTTCTATGTTTATACCTGTTTCAAATGATTACCCGAGCTATTTAACATCCATGCTTAAGAATATGTTTTAAATGACACGCGTTTTGCCAGATCCCTATGTTATACCTGTTTTAAAGGAATGCCCGATCTGTTGAAGATCCATGCTTTGAAATATGTTTAAATGAACGTGGTTTTGCCAAACTTCCATATTCATACATGTTTTCCACGAACACCCGATTGTCAAATATCTATGCTTTTATAGATGATGTAAATGAACATATGCTTTATTAGATCTTCCTGTTTTAACCATGTTTGAAAAGAATACATGTTTTATCCGAGATTCCTGAGTTTTCACCCGTTTAATTATATGCAGCATTTTAAGCAAATAGCATGATTTATCATTTGTATTATTATTCGCTATATTGTGTTCTTTTCATCCACCTGCCAGACCGTCGTGTCTGACCCACTACTTTTGGTACTCAGGTTCAGATTTCTTCGCCCCGAGTTGAGTGCTTTTGTTGGCTGTAGAGCCATGCTTTGCAGGTTAGTTTGTCGGCTATGTCATGTAGACATTGAGCTTGACATCGGAGCTACGTCACATTTGGGTAGTCGTTTATAGCTTATTGTTGTATGGCTTTTATTAGCCTTTTTCTTGGGATTCTTAATTAATGTACATTGATAATTGTAACTTGAACATATTTGGGAATGTAATATCCTGTTACTGTCAGCTCTGTAATTTATTGTGATGGTTACTCCAGTCTGATATGATTCTTGATATAATAGCTATGGGCTAAAGGTTGAGTGCGACGCGGAATCCAATGGCCACGGACTTCGGGTCGCAACGCCACAAATGCTTCCGCAAAATATTCAGAATGTGTTGTCTTCACACACGCGGATCCTGGGAGAAGTAAAATACATTTATGCTTTAATCCCCTTTTCCCGCCCCCGAGGTTTCGGTTCGGGGGCGTGACACCTTTAGAGAACTTGAATGCTCTCTCCCCCTTTGCCATTAAATTGCAAAGGTACCTACACACATGAAACAAGGAAAATACCTTTTAGTAGTACCTGTTAACAAAAGAAATCGAAAATGAAATTCATAACAGGTTATCATGTATGGAAGTAGTCTCTAAGGGTTCAAAGCTAATCCAAGGGTGAATTTGATCAAAACTAATAGTTCCTATGAAGATTTACACTTCCCCTCAATCCATTCTCTCCTTTTGTCAAACCTTTGACAAAGATATAACTATTTGGTTCAAGAAGAACATGATTTAACCAATTGAGGGTCAACTTCAAGGAAAGGATTAGACATGTTTAACTATAAAGCTCAATATGATCAAATTACCAAAAGAAAGCAAGGCCAAATAGAAAAGCAATCATGGATACCAATTGGAAAAACAAAGAGTACCAATTGAGATTCAAAGATAAGTCGATTAAAACAATCACTCTAAAATGGAGTTATAAAGAATATAACTATTAAGATAAAACCAAATTAGAGCTATCCATGATGAAGTGGGGTTTACTAAACATAGCATCAATCAATTTAACTATGAAAATCACATGCTATGTAAGCTTTGAAATCATTTCAATCAATCAAAAAATATGACTATCATGTGCAAGATGAGTGAAATGAAGTTCAAACATGAAGCCAACCTCAACTAATAACCAACCAAGATTATGAATACATAAACATGGTGGTCATGAGATATACCTATATGAGCAAGAGAGGTGGCAAACATGACAATTATGATGTTAATGGTGTGTGACATGGAAAAAATATATTACTATCAAGTTCAATCCAATGTACACAAGGTCTATCACATACACAAGATAAGACATCAATTGGATAGGAAATCAATGGAAAATTATACCAAATGAAACTAATTGAATATGACAACATGATTAAAAGCAAGGATGTGACAAACACAAAATTCCATCAAGCATCATAAAAGGGTATTCATCACTTTTAAAGATATAACTATTGAGCAAAGAGATGAACAAGGTAAATTGCAATGCAAAAGAATATAACTTTGTAATGCATGCAATTTTGAAAGTGACTAAATCATATGAATTCAACAACTAAGATATCCATCAAACATATAGATATATGATAAATGGATTTCAAAGAGTTTCATATAATCAAGAACACTACTATGAAGTTGAAACATGTATAAGGATGACATCACTTAGAGAATACACATGAATCAACATCATAACCATCCATAAAAAAAAAGACTAGAAAGGATAGAGGATGGATTTGAGTTCTAGTATGGTTTCTACAAATATAACTAATATCACAACCATACATGGAACCAAATGACATTTGCATATAAAATGAATATAACTAAATAACAAAGATGCAAATGACTTAAAACAACAATCGATCATGACTATTCTAGCTAGAAAACTTTTGTAATCACAATCAATTTATCATGTATAGAAATGCAATGCAAGTCATATAACTAAATGTGAGCAATAAGAAAACTAACATGATGAAATTATAATCAAATGATTTTGAAAACCATGAAATGTAACTAGAGATGTACATGAAGACAAAATCAATTGATCATAAAGAAACAATGCATTTTAATAAATGTAACTATATAGAAACAAAATGCAAATGCAACATGACCAACAAAAAGATTTAACTATAAAGGATAGGTTGGTCAATGAGGTTCAAGGCCTTAAGGTTTGTCTAAGTATCTAACTTTAGGAATCCACCTAAGGTCTTGAGATGGTTGATCTTTGAGGTCTTGTTTTGGAGTCCCACCAACTATAGGAGATTTGACTTGATAAATTTTCAATTTGGACTTATCACCATGATATTTAGATTTAGCTTAGATTGGTGATTAGTCTTTTGATGTTGGTGAGTATGTTTCTTTGGGGATTTGTTCATTTTTCTTTTCTTCTTATATTCTCCCTTTATTTGACTTTTGAATTTTAAATTTAACTTTGTTACTTTATTCAAAAGTTCTTTCATGGGTTGATATAAAGGAGATAGGTTGAGAAGCTTTTTGTTCATAGATTCTTTTAAGCTTGGTTTAACTTGTTTAAACTTTTTAGAATCTATCTTAGGAGACTCCATTTTAAATGATTTAACTTGTTTAATCTTTTTGGAGTCTTCTTTGATTTTTAGTGTCTTACCCTTCATAGATTTTGATTCTACCTTTTTGGGTTCATATATGGGTTTAGACACATGGCTTCTTTTTCTTAGTTTGCACTCAAACCTAAAATGCCCTTCAATGCCACAATAATTACATTTTGTTTTGGGCAAAGGAGAAAGAGTGCTAGAGAAAGAGGACTCACCTTTCACAAAAGTGTTGGTGAATTTAGGGTCATGTGAGGTATACTTATCAAAACCAAGACCCGTCCTATCTCTATGAGATTTACCCAATTTAAATAACTTTTCAAGTCTCTCTTCACTTTGGGTAAACTTGCACTCATACTTTTGTTTGTATCCTTCAAGTTGAGTGACTTTGGTTATAAGGATTGAATTTTCATTTTTGACTTTTAATAAATCATTTTCAATTTCCTTATAGTTACTTAGCTCTTCATTGGCAAGTTTTAGTTCAAGTTTAAGTTCATTAACAACATTAGATCCAAGTTCTAAGGTTTTTAACTTACTTTGAACATTTGACATGTTTTCCATGGAAATAGTCAACTTGGATTCTAAATTGATAAAGTCTTTGTCTTGCCTTTTTAATAGATCTCTTAGGTTTAAATTTTCCTTTTTAAGATCATCATTTCCTATCTTTAATTCATTTAGTTCATCTTTGATATTAGATAGGTTATTTAAAGAGATCATGAACTTAGAGTCTAGACATTGTATTACTTCTTCTTTCTCTCTAAATTCATCTTTAGAAGAGACTAATTCTTTGTTTAGCCTTTTAGATTCTTCTCTTAAACTTATATTTTTCTTGTTAAGCTTTAAAGATAATGTATATAATTCTTCATAGGCTTGTTGAAGATCATCTTCATTTTCATCATATTCTTCTTCTTTTAAGTCACACTGAGATTCATTTATTTGAAGGGTTGAATCTCCAATAGATGGAAGAATGAGGGGTCTAGAAGAATCTACACAAGAATCTAAACTATCTATCAAAGTGGAATCCATCCTAATGATTTTCATGAAAGCACAACTCTAGGGTTTTGACTCTAGGTTTTTACACCTAATCAAGAGTTCCAAACACTTGATCCTATATGATAGAGCACGAGGCTCTGGTACCAAATGAAAGTCCTGGGATCCTAACCCAGGGGGGGGGGGGGTTGAATAGGGTGAGCTACAATTATGACCAATTTTAACCAATTTTAACTTCTTTAATTGAAACTAGTCACAAGTAATGATAAACAAACAATATACGGAAGCTAATAAAACAATCACCACAAGCAAACACCACTACACAAAGATTTATAGTGGTTCGGCCTCAATGACTACGTCCACTACCGGCTTGTGATCCAATCACCCCACCGGATTTCCACTAAGTATGCTTTTTACTAGGCTAAGCAATAACCTTTACAATGTTGTTTTTCTAGGCTCAACAACAACCTTTACAAGATGCTTTTCAAGGCTAAGAAATAACCTTTACAATGTGCTTTTCTAAGGCTAAGCAATAACCTTTACAAATGAAGATTTTCTCTAAGAAGGTGTCTCTTCAAGAACACTCTAAGAGATACAATTTAAGTACAAATAAAATGCCTCTTTAATAGGCTGATATGAAGGTGTGATTCAAATTACAAACAGACACTAAAATAAGCTAAAGTGAGTGCACAAGTGTATGAGTGTTTTACTTCAATCAAATTCTACAATGGAGCTCTTAAATGAATGCTTGATGCATTTTAAAATCAAAGCTTAGAAAATGATGATTGAAGATAAATGCTAATCACACGAAAGATTCAAACAACTTAAAGGAATGAACTAAAACAAGTTGTATGAATATTAAAGTCTAAGAACACATGTGATGTAGACAAGAGTGATTGCAAACCATTCTAATATTCCAAAGATGATAATGAGTTTGCAAAACAACTCTTTAAAAGCTAGAAATCATGCATAAATGAAAATACAAAGATTTAAACATGCATTGATTCTAATTTGAATGGAAATCAAAATGACAAGTAAGATGTACCTTTTAAAAACTCAAGCATTTGATTTCCAATGGCCTTCTAGCTTTCTCAACTCATTCCCCTTCTTTTGGCTTCAAAATGGTTCCAAAAGTTCATCCAACAAGCCTCACAAAAAATGGGAATGGAATGGACTTTAAAGCAAAAAACAGTCCAACGGCTAGTTGGCCCGGTCGATCCCATGACCCCCGGGTCGACTTGGTACACACAACGGCTAGAAAAATGACCGTTGAGCTCAAAATCCCTGTCGACCTGCAGTGTGCCTGGTTGACCGGGTCCCTTGGCCCGATCGACCGGCCACACAGGGAGGTCGACCTGGAGCATGCCCAGAATTCCTGATTTAATTGAAACATGTAACTTTTGAGGGCATCTTCCAGGGGACTTTGAGACACTTATATCAAGCAAGAATTCATGACTGAAAAAGGATGAAAAATGAAATTCTAAAGTCATGAAAACCCCAAATCAAAATAATGATTTTAAAGAAAGTACCTTTGGAAAGCTTGAATGATGTTTGAAATAAAAAACTCCATGGTCTTAAGAGACAAAACTGAAATGAAAACCAATGGCTTGCTTGATTTCTAAAAACACTTTTCAAATTAATTGCATCCAAGTTTAAAAACCAAAACATGCATAAATCAAGATTTCTACAAGTCTAAAAACCAATGCATGTGTATATCAAGATTTCTAGATTTTCTAAATCAATGCAAGTGTGTAAATTCAAATGATGCTAATATGATAATGCATCCATCAAATTGCAGTATACAAAATTCCTAACACATAAAACCATATGATACAGGCTGAGAACTGTTTGATAAAGATCAAATGATCATAGAGCTCACAAATTGACCAAACCTACTTAAGTGGGATCCAGATGAATGGGCTCCACCATCTATATTCTAACTGTCCATAAAACCATATGATGTGGGCTGAGACCCATGAATTGATTGATAAAGATCAAATGATCATAGACCTCACAAATTGACCAAACTTAACCTATTTAAGTGGAACCCCCCAGATGAATGGGGTCCACCATCTTTATTCGAACAGTCCATAAAACAATATTATGCGGGATGGGACCCATGAATTGATTAGGAAAGATCAAAGGATCAAATGATCATAGACCTAACAAATTGACCAAATATATTTAAGTGGGACCCAGATGAATGGGGTCCACCATATCTATTCTAACCGTCCATAAAACCATATGATGCGGGCTGGGACCCATGAATTGATTGATAAAGATCAAATGATCAAATGATCATAGACCTCACAAATTGACCAAACCTAACCCATTTAAGTGGGACCATGATGAATGGGGTCCACCACCTTTATTCTAACCGTCCATAAAACCATATGATGCGGGATGAGACTCATGAATTGATTAAGGTAGAATTTCAAAATATAAATTACTGGTATGTTGATTTGAAATATAGATCCTCTAATTGGCTTACTTTATCTTTTTTGTATTTATGTTATTTTCAATTTTGAATGTTACGGTGGTTTTTAGTTTGTGATTTTATTCTATTTGCTCTAACAAATCTGATTTAGTCCAACAGAGAAAGCAAATGGTTCATCATTGTGTTTTTTTTTTTTTTAGATGCATATATTTCTGTATAGTAGATATGTATAGTAAATACATTTCTGCGTATACTTTAATAATTGCATACTGAGACAACCTTAGTATTATTCTCCAATCCCAGAACTTGTCAAGTTTTATTACAATTGATCACATGTGGGCCCCAGCCAACAACTCCAATATCATGAATCCCTCCTTTCGGAGGTGGTCATGTTTTATTAAAATTGATCACATGTGGGCCCCATCAAAAAACTCCAAAATCATAAATCCCTCCTTTCTTATCTGATGACCAATTGAAAACCCCATATTCTAGAAATCTAAACAATTTTAGAAATCTATAACCCAAAGCCCTTAATCAAGATTAGAAACTAAATCCAATCTAGATGATATAACAAAATCAATCCAATTAAACATTGAATGTAGAAAATAATAAGGAAGTTGCTTGAAAAGTATAATAGGAAGTTATACTGTTAGTTATTTTAGAGAGAGGATAGTGGAGAGAGAGGAGATAGGAGAGTGGAGAGAGACGAGGGAGTGGAGGGTGGATTGAGATGTTGACACCTGTATTGAGGTATTTTCTAAAATTAGGATTCTTAGTTTGGAGGCCTGTGGTTAAAGAAGGGAAAATACATTCCAATAGAGGTATAGATAACTAAATAGTATAACTTCCTATTATACTTTTCAGGCAACTTCCTTATTATTTTCTACATTCAATGTTTAATTGGATTGATTTTGTTATATCATCTAGATTGGATTTAGTTTCTAATCTTGATTTAGGGCTTTGGGTTTCAGATTTCTAAAATTGTTTAGATTTCTAGAATATGGGGTTTTCAATTGGTCATCAGATAAGAAAGGAGGGATTTATGATACCTCCTAGGTCCCGATATCAACGCAAAAAAAATCAAGGTGGACCGTGCATAGCACGGGGTGTTGCTTGTTTTAGAGAGAGGATAGTGGAGAGAGGGGAGATAGGAGATAGGAGAGTGGAGAGAGAGGAGGGAGTGGAGGGTGGATTGAGAGGTTGACACCTATGTTGAGGTATTTTCTAAAATTAGAATTCTTAGTTTGAAGGCCTGTGTTTAAAGAAGGGAAAATGCATTCCAATAGAGGTATAGATATTCTAGAAATCTAAACAATTTTAGAAATCTGAAACCCAAAGCCCTAAATCAAGATTAGAAACTAAATCCAATCTAGATGATATAACAAAAACAATCCAATTAAACATTGAATGTAGAAAAAAATAAGGAAGTTGCTTGAAAAGTATAATAGGAAGTTCTACTGTTTAGTTATTTTAGAGAGAGGATAGTGGAGAGAGAGGAGGGAGTGGAGGGTGGATTGAGATGTTGACACCTGTGTTGAGGTATTTTCTAAAATTAGGATTCTTAGTTTGGAGGCCTGTGGTTAAAGAAGGGAAAATACATTCCAATAGAGGTATAGATTACCACTATTAGAACTCCCACTTCAAATAGAAATAGTAACTTTCTAATTCCTTCCTTTTAGAGTTTAAGTAAGAATAAAATCTTTCTAATACTTAGGCTAGTGTGGGGACTACTAGGGATTCCTTAGAAAGCTGGCTCCAACTGGGACACACGACCCCACATCTCATGTGTAATCCGGGCCCACAGTTAATTGCAAATAACACCACTATATAAATGCAATTGCACTCCAGTCTTAGGAATAAATTATAATGAAGACCCTAAACGTCCCAATTACCACAAGTAGGCCCCTCTATCATTATCCATGGATCAATTGGAATAAATCTGTCCCATCCAATCTTAGATCCACATCTTATTATCCTTGAGCCCCAATTAATTACAGTGATCCTCAGTACCATCCAATTAACTCTTAATTGAGATGAGTGCACACTTACTAATGATAAATCCATTAATTGGTACAAGGGGATAATGTAGATAGATTCCATCTTGATCATTGCATGTTCCCACAGTCCTACTACCACGTACTCAAGACACTGAGGTGTTGACCTACAATTGGCCTCACTCATTGGTGACTCAAAGGAAATGAATAGACATAAACTTGAGTTCATCAATGTCTCAGGATTGAGAGCCTATTGCTAGGGAATTATGAGAGCAGTCCTTAAATCGAGACAGTATTTCATAAGGTGCTTCTCATGGTCCTTCAATACATCAAATGTACTAGCACTATGATCTAGAATCTTACATTCTGATGATCGATACAGATCACACTATCTCATAGTGATCAAAGTGCTGCAACCTTGTCAGATGAGATGCCCAGTCTCATCACTGGTTGTGAAGATATTTTAAGTATAAGATTTGTGACACATATCTCCCGTATGTGGATCTCATCTATATACATATATCGCATCTAATATACTAATGGACCCGGTTCATCTCATGAACCATTATGTCATGTATTGGTCATGTGCATTAAGTAATAAATCATCATTCATCTCATGAAAAGAAAGCATGATTATATTGATAAATAAAGAAATTAATCAATTTATTACATCAACTGATGGATTGAGACCATACAATCTAACAGTTATCTGTATCGTCTTTACGACGGAATTTAATTTCAGTTTCTAGTTTGGTGAATAAAAGTTATTCCATTACTTTTGGTACTGAAGTTGTCATAAAGAGGAATGGTATTTTTATATGTTCTGGCAAGGTAATCAATGAGCTTTATTTGTTAACTCCGATAATGTATGAGATACATGATACTGAAACAATTAATAGACCATCATTAGAGAGAAAGTCACCTTCATCTAATCCAACAAAACTTTGGCACTTGAGGCTAGGTCATATAAACCTAAACAGGATTGACAGGCTAGTGAAAGATGGTATCTTGCCTTCATTGGTGGTAGAACCAATGCCTGTCTGGAAGGCAAAATGACCAAAAGACCCTTTTCATCTAAGGGTAATAGGGCCAAAGGTTTGTTGGAATTAGTGTATACTGATGTGTGTGGACCCATTAATGTCAGGGCCAGAGGAGGATATGAGTATTTCATCACTTTCATAGATGATTACTCAAAATATGGATACATATACCTTATGCACCATAAGTCAGAGGCTATTGAAAAGTTCAAAGAGTTTCGAGCGGAAGCGAAAAAGCAATTAGGTAAGAGTATCAAGACTCTTCGATAAGATCGAGAAGGGGAATATCTCTCTACTGATTTTATAGGATACTTATCAGAAAATGGGATTCTATCCCAGTTGTCTGCTCCTAGTATGCCTCAACAGAATGGAGTAGCAGAAAGAAGGAACATGACTCTTTTAGATATGATTAGGTCTATGCTGAGTTTCTCAGGATTACCTATATCCTTTTGGGGATACGCCTTGGATACTACAATGTACATACTAAACCTCGTACCATCTAAGTCTATACCTAAGACTCCCCAGGAATTGTGGTCCAGCCGAAAGCCTAGCCTACAACATTTACACATTTGGGGTTGTCCAGCACACGCGCTAAAGGTTAAGACGGATAAGTTGGAAACGAAGTCGGAAGTGTGCACGTTTGTAGGATATCCTAAAGGAACTAAAGGTTGGTTATTCTATAATCCCAGAAAGCAGAAAGTGCTGGTGAGCATTAATGCGGTTTTTCTGGAGGAAGATTATATGATAGACCGGAAATCTTTAAAAAAGGAGATCTTGGAAGAAATTCAAGAGCAAACAATTCCAAATCCAAATATGACCAAACTTGAGGAAGAACCGCCCTTACCACACCTAGTAGTTACACCAGTGCCTCGTCGTAGTAGGAGAATAGTCAGGCACCCCGACAGGTTCCTGTTCTCGGGAGAGTCTTACGAGGCAATCCCGGAAGAACTGGAACAAGGTCCCTGTAACTATGATGTAGCAATTAATGACATAGATTCGGGACGTTGGCAAGATGCTATGAAAGTTGAGATGGAGTCTATGTACTCTAATCAGGTCTGGACACTTGTGGACTTGCCTGCCAATATCAAACTTATTGGGTGCAAGTGAGTCTATAAGAGAAACAGATGACCAAATGGAAGAGTTGAGGCCTTTAAAGGTCAGGCTTGTTGCGAAAGGATATACTCAGAAAGAAGATTTTGATTATGAGGAAACCTTCTCGCCGGTAGCCATGCTCAAGTCCATCCGGATACTCTTATCCATTTATGCTCATCTCAATTACGAGTTTTGGCTAATCGATGTCAAGACGGCGTTTCTTAACGGCCATCTTAAGGATGAATCTATATGGTGCAGCCAGACGGTTTTGTAGCTACAAACCAAGAGCAAAGAGTTTGCAAGATGCAAAAGTCTATTTATGGACTGAAGCAGTCATCCCGAAGCTGGAACATCTATTTTGAATAGGCAATCAAGTCATTTGATTTTTGTCAAAAACAAATGAGTCATGAGTGTATATGAAAAGTAAAGGAGGCAGGGTAATTTTTCGGGTCGACGACATCCTTCTCCTAGAGAGTGATATAGGGATGTTGTCAACAGTGAAAGTTTGATTGACAAAGATTTTTGATATGAAGGACTTGGGAGAAGCCAACCACATCCTAGGGATCAAACTACATTGAGACCGGAAAAATATGATGATTGGCTTATCCCAAGCTGCATACATAGATAAGGTACTAGTACGATAGTTATGCAAGACTCCAAAGAGGGTATTATACCTTTCAGGCATAGAGTGCACCTTTCCAAAGATCAATGTCATAAGACACTTGAGGAAAAGGAACAGATGAGGTCGATACCATACGCTTCAGCTGTTGGTAGCCTCATGTATGCTATGCTATCTACTAGACCGGATATCTGTCATGCAGTGGGCCTAGTCAGTAGATATCAGTTTAACCCAGGACTCGAACATTGGACTTCTGTAAAGTGTATTCTCAAATACTTGAGAAGGACTAGAGATTACATGTTAATTTATGGCAGTGATGAGCTGATTCCAGTTGGATACACAAATTCTGACTTCATGTCAGATAAGGATTCCAGGAAATCAACTTCTGGGTATGTGTTTATGCTATAGCTGCTTGAGAAGCAGCTAAAAAAGCAGATTGATTCAAAAGATTCCTTATGGAATTGGAGTGGTACTTTTGGCAAGATAGCCGCTCATAATTTACTGTGATAACAGCAGGGTAGTCGATAAGTCCAAGGAACCTAGGAGCCAAAAACATGTACAGAGGTAGTAACACATGGTCAGAGAGATTGTGCAGAGAGGTGATACTGCTATCACCTAGATAGACTCTGCAGACAATCTGGGAGATCCCTTTATTAAGCTTTTGACTACCAAAGTCTTTGAGCAACATGTAGATGGGATAGGCATGAGATGCAACCATGACTGGCATTGAACCCAAGTGGGAGATTGTTAGATTGTATGCTCTCAATCCATCAGTTGATGTAATAAATTGATTAATTTCTTTATTTATCAATATAATCATGCTTTCCTTTATGAGATGAATGATGATTTATTACTTAATGCACATGACCAATACATATGACATAATGGTTCATGAGATGAACCGGGTCCCATTACTATATTAGATGTGATATATGTATATAGATGAGATCCACATACGGGAGATAAGTGTCACAAATCTTATACTTAAAATATCTTCACAACCAGTGATGAGACTGGGCATCTCATCTGACAAGGTTGCGGCACTTTGATCACTATGAGATAGTGTGATCTGTCTCGATCATCAGAATGTAAGATTCTAGATCATAGTGCTAGTACATTGGATGTATTGAAGGACCATGAGAAGCACCTTATGAAATATTGTCTCGATTTAAGGACTGATCTCATAATTCCCTAGCAATAGGCTCTCAATCCTGAGACATTGATGAACTCAAGTTTCTGTCTATTCATTTGCTTTGAGTCACCAATGAGTGAGGCCAACTGTAGGTCAACACCTCGGTGTCTTGGGTACGTGGTAGTAGGACTGTGGGAATATGCAATGACCAAGATGGAATCTATCTACATTATCCCCTTGTGCCAATTAATGGATTTATCATTAGTAAGTGCGCACCCATCTCGATTAAGAGTTAATTGGATGGTACTGATGATCACTGTAATTAATTAGGGCTCAAGGATAATAAGATGTGGATCTAAGATTGGATGGGACACATTTATTCCAATTGATCCATGGATAATGATAGAGGGGCCTACTTGTGGTAATTGGGAAGTTTAGGGTCTTCATTATAATTTATTCCTAAGATTGGAGTGCAATTGCATTTATATAGTGGTGTTATTTGTAATTAACTGTGGGCCCGGATTACACATGAGATGTGGGGTCGCGTGTCCCAGTTGGAGCCAGCTTTCTAAGGAATCCCTAGTGGTCCCCACGCTAGCCCAAGTATTAGAAAGATTCTATTCTTACTTAAACTCTAAAAGGAAGGAATTAGAAAGTTACTATTTCTATTTGAAATGAGACTTCTAATAGTGGTAATAGTAAGCTACTAATTTGTATGGAAGTGTGACTTCTAATACAAATTAGTAAGAGAGATAAGAGAGGAGACTTGAGGGCTATTTAAAGGGGAATACACCCCTTGGACGTCCAACCATAAGAGTGCACACCCAACCCTCTTTATTTGTGCAAGTGTTGCACAATTTTCTTCTCTTCTCTCTCTTCTAGTTGCCTTCTAGTTCCTTAGAGTTTCTAGTAGGGTTTTCTCTTGGAGATCCCACTCATCTTCTCGAGAAAAGAGATCTGATAGAAGGTCATAGCGTGAAACACAACAAGGTCTTGGAGATCTCCAATTGCTTCAAGAAGAGTTCTTGTTCTTGTTGGTTGTCTTCTCATCGATTAGAACACTACCGGGCTCCAAAGGTATAATTTGTTTCTCTACTTGTTGTGGATTATTTTGTTACATGTAGTTGTTGATTTCTATCTTCTAGATAGGTTATATTGCTATACATGATTGATGAGAATGAGAGATTGCATCCTGGATTGGGTTATTGCCTTCTGGATAGTTGATCCCTGAGTCAAGTGGGTCAAAATTTTAGAAAATCTATCCACGAGGCCCACCTGCTTCCAACAATAACATGTCTGACAAAACCAATTTATTATTTGAAAAACATAATGTAATAACTCCCATTGAAACAGCCTCTGCCTTAGCATCAGATCCTAGGTTGACAATGATTTTTCTGTCACTGAACCTCCTGGTTTCCCTGAACCCCTGTAACGAATTACATATGTGATCAGTTGCCCTGGAGTCCATACACCAAGATTCTGAAGCACCAGTTGCAAAACTAACTTCAGAAATTAGTGACTCAATCATACCTGAGGTCTTCTTCTTAGACATATATTCTAGGGAATTCTTTTTCCAATGTCCTGTCTTACCACAACGGAAACACTTTCCTTTTGACCCTGAACCCTTAGCCTTGGTCACGCCACCATTAGGACCATTCTCTACCTTAGAACCTTTCGGAACTGATTTCTTTTTGCCTTTCCGCCCTTTGCCTTTCGGTTTGAACTTGGCATCTGACTTTTCTGTCACTAGGGCAGTTGACTTCTTTTTCATAATCCCTTCAGTCACCACCAGCTGGCTAGACAGTTCAGCCAGAGTTAGATTCATCTTATTCATATTGTAATTAACCTTGAAATTGTTGAATGACTCTGGTAGTGACTCAAGAATTATGTCGATATGCGATTCTACATCAATCGTAGCCCCCAGTATATCTAACTCATTCAATGAGTCCATCATTTTCAACATATGGTCATGTACTGGTGTGCCTTCAGCCTATAAGCACCCTCATAGCAGCCTATCTAGCAGGCCTGCCCTGTTCCGCAAACATCTCCTTTAAGTTCAATATAATATCATATGCAGTCTTATAAGATTGATGTTGGTGTTGCAAAACACAAGACATGGATGCTAGAATGTAACATCTGGCCATCTCATTATCTTTGGCCCATTGGGTGTAAAGTTCCTTTTCTTCTTCCGGTGCTTCCGGGCCAGGCTCATCAAGGGGGGTTTTGGTAAGGACATATTTATATCCTGAAGCAGTTAGGACAATATCCAAGTTCCGTTTCTAGTCTACATAGTTAGATCCCACCAATTTATTCTGGTTGAGGATGGTCGCAAGTAGATTGAAAGTATTTGAATTCATGCTTGAAAAACTATAGCACATAACCATACATTCAATTAATGAATTTAAATGACATTAGGGTTTAGTATTCTACCAAATTTATGTGGGAATCCTCATAACCACTAAATTCAGAATACATCGGAATCCCAATCTCCGGGGTATGCCTCCTTGGGGAGTGCGAATACCACCTAGATTGGTGCGGATCAAAGTTGGTCAAAATTAGGATTAAGACTAAGTTTCCATGATCCCCTTCATTCATTATTATCTAGGTATCTCATACCAAATAATGAATTACACCCGATTAGCTTCGGTTTCTAAAATAAATGAGGCAAATCCTTGGGGATACTACATCATTATTTTAGTTAAGTGTGACCCATCAACTAGCATTGCATGACAGCCGTTGCGAGCAGCTCCTCCTTGGGGAGTGGGCCCCCACCCCGTCTCACCAGCACTATCCATAGGAGATCTATATCTAGTAACCAGACAAGTAAAAGCCCTCCGTGGGGAACGACCATTCTCAAGATGGCGCGAGGCTAATAGTTTCCTTGCAATGGACCTATGGTGGAAATCCATGGGGATTTCTAAATATAAATGCCCCACTCCCACTTAATATTTTAGAATTGAGGATTTCCCTTAAGGTACATGGGCCCACATATATACACATCAAATCAACTCATGATATGACCAATGATTGGTTCCAAGTCAAGTTATTTTAAGGAAAGTCTAGTTTCTAAATTAGTGTTATTAATGGATCCATCTCATGGGTACATCAACTCTAATTAGAACTCTTTCCAAAAATTAATTTGATTTGACCAATTTTGGTAACTTGCTATGTTTGGATCAGATATGGAAACATTCTAAATTAAGCATTCATCCATAAATAGGAAAAGCTAAAATTAGAAACTAGTCCTCTCCTCCACATGGCCCAAACGGAATAGACTTCTTGGACTTCTAGACTTTCCAAAGCTTTGGGATTCCTCAAACTCTTTGGGCATCTCCATGGTTTCCGAAATTGTAATCTTCAAACTCTTTGATTAGGAGTCCAACTTTACTTTCCTTCTTCATCTCAGACATTGCCAGAATTTACAAATTTAGAAAAATTACATAAATTCCTATGCCTCAATTATGAGACTTACATTGTAATCTAAACATGGAAATAAAAGGGCTATAGGGAAATTCACCATGCCTTGCCCTTTCACGGGAAACCAAGGAAACCATGTTGCCCTTTACACTAAGCCTCAAATAAACCAATAACCATAAAAAGAAAGTAAAAGACTTGTGGGCCATATGGAGAAGACATTATCACCTGCAAGTTAGTATCTCATACAATAAAGCATCTCACAAAACCACGTTACCACACCACAATGGAAAAACAAGATGCCAAAAGTAGCCACCCTTTTAATACATGCACTTCACAGAGGGGGTCCAGGGGTGTCCCCGGCGGGGGTTGAGCTGACCGGTTAACTCGCGGGGGCTGCCCCCGGACCAAAAAATTCGGATCAAAGTATAAAGTGATCCTGTGTTCCCGGTCGACCTCCAAGAGGGCTCGGTCGACCGACCCTACAGGTACCCGGTCAACCGCCCAGAGGGCTCGGTCGACCGACCTTACAGGTACCCGGTCCGAGCGCGGGGGCCAGGTCGACCCGACTGACGAAGGTAGAAAATTGGGTTTTTTCAATTCGAGTCCAAACACCTCCAAAACACTTTTGAAGGCTCTCAATGGAATCCTACCATCCTTTCATCATAATTAAACCCTTTTGTGACTATCCAAACATGGATTTACTACATAAAGTAAACAAACACAATCATAACTGATCCTTACATAGCCTTAGGTCTATCCTCTTTGCATCTCATGCAAAGATTAGATCTAGATCGCTGATCTAACATGATTAGAGATGAGGTATGACTCTGATACCAATTGTTGGAAGTAGGTGGGCCTCGTGGATAGGTTTTCAAAACTTTTTGACCCACTTGACTTAGGAATCAACTATCCAGAAGGCTATAACCCAATCCAGGATGCAATCCCTCATTCTCATCAATCATGTACAATAATATAACCTATCTAGAAGATAGAAATCAGCAACTACATGTAACAAAATAATCTACAACAAGTAGAGAAGCAGATTATACCTTTGGAGCCCGGTAGTGCTCTAATCGAGGAGAAGACAACCAACTAGAACAAGAACTCTTCTTGAAGGAATTAAAGATCTCCAAGACCTTGTTGTCTTCCACGCTATGACCCTCTATTAGATTTATTTTCTCAAGAAGATGTGTGGGATCTCCAAGAGAAAACCCTACTAGAAACTCTAAGGAACTAGAAGGCAACTATAAGAGAGAGAAGAGAAGAAAATTGTGCAACACTTGCACAAGTAAAGAGGGTTGGGCGTGCACTCTTATGGCTGGACGTCCAAGGGGTGTATTCCCCTGACCTCAAGTCTCCTCTCTTATCTCTCTTACTAATTTGTATTAGAAGTCAAACTTCCACACAAATTAGTAGCTTACTATTACTACTATTAGAAGTCCCACTTCAAATAGAAATAGTAACTTTCTAATTCATTGCTTTTAGAGTTTAAGTAAGAATAGAATCTTTCTAATACTTAGGCTAGTGTGGGGACCACTAGGGATTCCTTAGAAAGCCGGCTCCAATTGGGACACGCGGCCCCACAACTCATGTGTAATCCGGGCCAACAGTTAATTGGAAATAACACCACTATATAAATGCAATTGCACTCCAGTCTTAGGAATAAATTATAATGAAGACCCTAAACTTCCCAATTACCACAAGTAGGCCCCTCTATCATTATCCATGGATCAATTGGAATAAATCTGTCCCATCCAATCTTAGATCCACATCTTATTATCCTTGAGCCCCAATTAATTACAGTGATCCTCAGTACCGTCCAATTAACTCTTAATCGAGATGAGTGCACACTTACTAATGATAAATCCATTAATTAGTACAAGGGGATAATGTAGATAGATTCCATCTTGATCATTGCATGTTCCCACAGTCCTACTACCACGTACTCAAGACACTGAGGTGTTGACCTACAATTGGCCTCACTCATTGGTGACTCAAAGGAAATGAATAGACATAAACTTGAGTTCATCAATGTCTCAGGATTGAGAGCCTATTGCTAGGGAATTATGAGAGCAGTCCTTAAATCGAGACAATATTTCATAAGGTGCTTCTCATGGTCCTTCAATACATTCAATGTACCAGCACTTTGTTCAAGAATCTTACATTATGATGATCGAGACAGATCATGCTATCTCATAGTGATCAAAGTGCTGCTACCTTGTCAGATGAGATGCCCAATCTCATCACTGGTTCTGAAGATATTTAAGTATAAGATTTGTGACACATATCTCCCGTATGTGGATCTCATCAATATACATATATCACATCTAATATACTAATGGGACCCGGTTCATCTCATGAACCATTATGTCATATGTGTTGGTCATGTGCATTAAGTAATAAATCACCATTCATCTCATTAAAGGAAAGCATGATTATATTGATAAATAAAGAAATTAATCAATTTATTACATCAACTGATGGATTGAGACCATACAATCTAACACCAGGGTCAAATAAAATCCTAGCTTTCATCCCACAAATAAGAAGTGTACCTTCCACTACATTTCCCGCTGCCTCTGCATCAACTCTATTGACCGCATAGATTTGCCCTCAATGTTGTGGCCTATTCGGAGCTTGTTGTGGCCTGCCTTGTGGTGCATTCCTATTCTGCTGCGGTGCACGCTGATTCTAATTTTGTCCCTGTTGATAACGGGCCTGCTGCTGTTGCTGTTATGGTCTATGCTACTGCTGCTGAAGTGGCCTTGCTTGGTTCTGGACAACTATTACGTTCTGTGGTGGTGCTGGACGCTATGCTCCTTGCTGCTGCTCATTTTATCCGTTTTGTCTCGGATAATCTCTCATCTGATGGGTCATGGAACCACAGCTGAAGCATGTTCCTGTGAGTGTACGACATTCAGCACTGGCATGATTCTTCCCATAATGGGCACAAACCAATGGATTCTGTGCATTCGGTTCTGTCCTCTGCTTCTTGTTCTAATGATTCTTCTGCTAGTAGTTCTGTTGATGAGCTTATCTTTTGCCTTGAACTCTGAGGATTTTGTTATGGAAGTTCTTAAACTTATAGGCCCTCTTGACAACTCCCTCGAAAGTTGCAGGTGGTATAACTCCGGTGGCATCTCTTTCAATGAAAGGGTAGAGTCTTTCTAGGAACTTTACAATTTTCTTCTCTACCATATCCACCAATTCCGAAGCATATCTAGACAATCTCTCGAACTTAGTGAGGTATTCGAGGACTGTCATATTCCCTTGCACAAGCTGCTGGAATTCTATTGCCTTTTGTCTCTTGATGTGTGTGGGCACATATTTAACATGAAATTGCCTCTTGAAAATTGCCCAAGCCACTGCATCTGCCATAGTCCTACATTCATCTCTGACTGTCTTCCACCATATGTCTGCTACACCAATAAAGAGAGATGATGCAAGTTTCACTCTATCTCCTCCGGTGCATTGGAAGATCTCGAAGATGTTCTCGATATGCTCTAGCCAGTCATCTGCAGCTAATGGATCTTCTACCCCAAGAAACTCTTTCGGAGCTCTCTTCCGAAATCGCTCAAACAATGCATTTGGGTCATGTTGCCTTTGATTGATGACATGGCGGGTTGGGGTTGAACCAGTTCTGGTATTCTCTGTAATCCTCTAATAATTGCCTCTGCATCTCTGCCAGTTCTTTTGCATGATCTTCTTCTCTCTTAAGCACTTGCTCTTGCAATCTAGGTTGGTTCTCATTGGCATGACGCTGTTGGTCAAGCATTGCCTGCATCATTTGTTGGAATTGATTTGGCATATTGTTATCAACCCTATCCTCTTCAACTGGCCCTGTATGATCACTATTGCTTGCAAAGGGATTGTCGTTTATCGGTCGCTTACGAGGTGGCAGGATGCTGCAAAACAAGTTGTTAGCACATAATAATCAAATAAGGGTCACACATTGCTCACACGATACCAGCTAGTGAAGAGTCTAACGAATCCTCACTACGTCCTTAGGATTTCTAGTTTCTTTTAATTGCTTGAAACACGTCTCACTCTGATACTAGTCCGTCGCGACCCCGGACCGGGAATCCGAGATCGGGACACATTGATGATGTGTGTGAACATTTGTTTAATATTTATTTAATTTCCCACAGGTGTCCACGGTGAGGATATCACATCAATATAATAGATGTTTCTGTTTAAATGCGGAAGCGTGTAGCAAACCAAATGATAATTCATTTCTAATCACAAGATAAATCACATGTATAATCAAGTATCAGAATGAACAATGATCATTAGTGCTTTCCCAAAGTAAAGTTAAAGTTCATACAAAAGATCATTTAATTACATTCCCAAAAATAGAGGCCAACAAAGGCCAATCTAAACAAAATACAAATCCCCAAAAGAATGATTAAAAGTTTTCCCAAAATGTTATCTCTCTCTAGCAATCCAATGTCTAGATGACATCATCAGCATGCCACTCGACTAGGCGTTGCGGTTCACCGACCGCATCCTCAAGCTCCGTGTCGGGATAGACAATGTCCGGACCTGAGTACCAAAGAGTGGGTCAAACACGACTGTTTGACAAATGGGTAAAATACAATGACAATATAATAATAAATGAATTTACCTTTAGAAGCATTTAAACCTGTTAAAATAACAATTTCTATAAACAAGATAAAACATTTATTCAAATACAAGTAGGCATTGTAAGACATGTAAAGGTAACCAAGGAATCGAGGAACAAGTAAGATGGCAACCACAAGAAGCTAAGTCCTCTATCACTAGAGTGACAGAGCAATAACTAGGCCCTGATCTCAGTCACTCGAGGTGAGGAGAAATAGTGGATCTTATAAATACATATACATATATCATACATGACCACTGTAGCGAGCCGAGCATCGGGAGCCACAGTAGCAATCTGCGGCATCTGGACAAGACCACGGTAATAACCGGGTAGCAGGATCCAAACTGCAGCTGGCGGGACAAGAGGGGGATCTCCAAGTCGGTCGATCAGATCAACAGGGTTATCCAAGCTTAGTGGTGCCGACTCATAGGTCAAATGACAAGATTAAAACAAGTATGAAATACATCAATTGCAAGTACATAAATAAACGGGACGAGGGTGCTTAAAGGCACAACTGTCACTTCATGTCGGGCAATGCATTTCGAGGCTAGCAATTAATACAAGTACAATTTCAATGCTTTCAGGAATAATAAATCATATAGTATAAATCTCGGGAATAGTGAAATACAATAAACAACTGAAATTTGTTAGGGATTTTGTGTCTTGCAATTTGATGGATGCATTATCATTTTAGCATCATTCGAATTTTCACGTATGCATTGTTTTTGAAATACTTGAAATCTTGATTTACACATGCATTGTTTTTTATACTTTTAGAAATATTGATTTATGCATGTTTTGATTTTAAACTTGGATGCATTTAGTTTTCAAAAGAAGATTTTCGAATCAAGCCTGCCTACGGTTTTAAAAGTTTCAAATCATCTTAGGCATTTTAGGTTTCATGTTTTTAAAACTCTTAGAATGATTTAAAACATGTTTTTAGACTTGATTCTATGGCCTAGACCTCCAAGCCCAAGTTCCCCTTTAAAAAATCCTTTTTACAAATCTTTATAATCAGGGAAAGTTCGGTCAACCGAACCTTTGTCGGTTAGCTATCGGTTCCGATTCCAGAATATGAAATCTGTGTTTTCTGGGAACTTCGGTTAGCTGTCGGTCAAGTGTCGGTCACCTGTCGGTCGACCGAACTTCAGTTCGGTTAACCGACAAGTGTATTTCGGGCAGCAAACTTTGGAAATATATGACCGTTGAGTTCGATCGACCGAACTCTAAATGTCGGTCGACCGACAAGCTAGCCGTTGGACAACATTTTCTATTAATTGAAGTTCATTCTTTGGCCAAATTTGAGGATCCAAGGGATACTTCTTGAGGTGTTTTGAAGCCAAACAAAGGGGAATGACTTAAGGGAGGCTAGTTGGTCAAAAAGGGAAGGTAAAGCTTGGAATCATAAGTAAATAATCTATGTAAGCTTAGTTTTCCTTATCATATGTTTTCATGCTTTGTTTAAATATTTGAAAAGTGAATTTTAGCATGATAACTATGATGTGTTGAATCCATTACTTACATTTAATCTTTGATCTAAGTTGTATTGGATTCTTCATCTTGATTCGAACCAAGTTTGTTTTAAATTTCATAAATCATGCTTTGTCAAAACCTTTTGTTACTTTTATAGTATGATTCATTTACTTGGTTGAATCCTTACTTGTTGTTTTTAATCACATTAGAACCATAGTTTAGCTACTTTATTTTTGAAAACAACATTGCATATGCATCACATGTTTAGTCTTAAATAGTTTCATACAACTTGTGAGCCTTTGATTTTCATATGATCAACAAGTTAGTATTCATACATGTGATTTGCATTTCACTTCAATCAAATCTATTTTTGTGTTTTATATACACTTTCAAAAGCTTTAAGCTTGCATTCATTGAGCTATCATTTTTAACTTGATTGAAGTCTTTCACACACACACCATGAGCATTCATCTTTGCATTTCATAGTGTTGTGTGAGTTTGTTTTAATTTTCATATCAGCCTAATTTAGAGGCATTGTATTGAGCTGACATTGTATCTCCATCAAGTGTATTCTAGACACTACTTAGAGATAGATAACCAACCTTTTGGTTGAAGAGGTTATTGCTTAGCCTAAGAAATGCATAGTGTAATAGGTTGATGTTAAGCCTTGAAAAACATCATTGTTAAAGGTTATTGCTTAGCCTTGGAAAGTATATTGTAAAGGTTATTGCTTAGCCTATTGAAAAGCATAAATAGTGGAAATCCGGTGGGGTGTTGGATTACAAGCCGGTAGTGGATGTAGGCATTGAGGCCGAACCACTATAAATCATTGTGTGATGGTGAATGCTTTGTGATGATTATTTTTTTTAGCTTCCGCATTTTAGTTCTATATCATCACTTGTGACTGTCGGATGTGAATTTTGATCCCCCCGGGGAGGGAAGTTGCCATTCATCTATATGTGTTATTTAAATTTTACATCGAAAATGAGGATTCCGACTACCCTCAAAATCGGCGGATCTCGATCGCCAACTATGGTAACGGCCGTAACACCGTTCTTCGACAAAAGCCGAAGAAAAATGGGAGAAAATAAATGGGTGGGTTCTTCTCTCGTCTAATGTGCTGCCGACAACACACGACGGTTTTCCTTTCACATTAATTTGGGTCTCTTTGGGTCTCTTTAATATCGGGTCAATTCAGGGTTATGAGTCAAAGTCTAAATAAGGCTAATCCTCACATAGCAAAATCATAATGTATCCAAGTAAAATAAAATAATTAAAATAAAAAGAATAAAAAGGGGGGAGGTGCCAAATATTTAGAAGAGGATCGGCCCCATTCCCGGGTACCCCCTTCTAATCCCTTGGCAAAATAGGGTTTAAAGGCTGACTTTTCAAATCAAAATGATGATGCAAATGAGACTTTGACTTGTGATTTCTGTGTTTTTCGTGTGCAATACATGAGTGATAAAAGTGAGAAGCCAATGGGCTGCAATTGGTTGGAGGTGGCCGTTGGGCCGGTGTTTGTTTTAGAGGGGCCGATGGGCCAGTGTTTGTTTGAGGGTGGCCGATGGGCCGAAATAAAAATATGCAAAGTGTGTGAAATCACTCATCTCATCTTATTATTCTCATTTATTCAATTTTAGAAATCAGTTCTTCATTCCCTTTTTTCATTAAGTTCGATTAAATATCTGGCACCTGAGGTGGAAGAAGAAATAAAAGGAAAATCTTTTTGGGTTGATTTTGTAGGTTTTATAGTTTTTAGAGATTTTTTATATTAGGCTAGAAGAGCCTAACTGGGGATTTTTACTTGGATTTACGTGATTAGCGCTTTATTACTGATCATCGGATTGACCCTAACCTAAGGTCTTAGACTACCCACATCAGCTCTCCCGGTCCTCTAACGGAACAAAAAAAGTGATGGGACGAAGCCTAATGCTCTAATCTATCTAATGGAGGAAATCTAATCTAATCCTAGGGTTCTAATAGCCTAAGCTTGACAATTATGCCTAAGGAATTTGGTTATGATCTTAATTGGGCTGGTTTGTTTTAAATTGAAAGTTGATTAAGAGTGATTTAGGGATGCTTTAAGGTTCTGATTAATGTGTTTTTAAATATGTTGAGGTTCTGTTTTAGTTGTTGAAGGTTCTAGAGTTTCTGGTTTTGTTTCAAATGATGGAAAGATGTCAGAATCAGTGAAATAGGACTGACGGAGAACTTGGGCGCACTTATGGTTGCACCTAGGTTACTCACGTAACTTGGGCACACAGATAGTGGCGCCCAAGTGCCAGGTTCTGTGTGCTTAGGCTGGTGACGACGGTATCGATGTTGATTTTGGAATTCAGGGAGTTTCTATTTGATGCAAGTCTCTATTTTAATATTGTTTTAGGTTCTGGATTGATTTTTATCTTAATGATTTAAGTCCGGAATTCGAAATACAACCGAGGTTTACAGCTTGGGCCGGACAGGGAACCTGGGCGCACCTGTGTGTGCGCCTAGGTGTTTCTGAGAACTACAGGGCGCCCAAGTGATGTCTTGAAGTTCTTCGACCGTCCGGCTTTGGTTTGAGGTTCCGGGTGGATCTAAGCTGATTAAGGTTTTGATTGTAAGGTTGTTATTGGTTCTGTGATGGTTCTATGATGTTGATTGAGGTCAAGGTTGGAAGTGAATAGGGATTCGATGGTCTTAGGGAATGGAGACGGACTTGGGCGCACTTGTGGTTGCGCCTATGTTTCCTGAGTAACTTGGGTGCCACCAAAAGTGTCTGGTTCGTGTGTTTTGGTACTTTGGAGTTTCAGGTGATCTATGTCAATAATTATGTATCTCGAGCTAGTTTTAAGTTTATAAACCTTAAATGTCATTGTGGTTTAAGTTCGGGAGTTGAAACGCAACCAATACGTGTCTCAGGGTCGGAACAAGAAGTTGGGCGCACCTATGTGTGCGCCTAGGTTCTTAGGGTAACTTGGGCGCACCTGTAGGGGTGCCCAAGTGTCTACCTGTTGTGGAGCTACTGGTTCGTTCGATTATAGGGTATTTCTAAGTTGGTTCGGATATTCTAACTCGTATTTTGGTCGGGGAATGTCTTTATTCTTTAAATGTGGCTTAGTCTTATTGTCTTTAATTAGGTTTCAGTTGGGGTCTTAATCAGGGATTGATGGCTAGGGTTTTGTTTGTTAGGGTTTGATTTAAAGGTTTGTTGATCAAACTTATTAATTAGGGTTCGGATTAATTAGGGGTTTCGGTTTATATAGACTTATTAATCAGAATTTTAATTAAGGTTTGTTAATTAGAGTTTTATTAAGAGTTGTTAATCAATTTCAGGGATTTAGTTAATTAATTCTATGGATTTTAATTGGATGTTTTAATTAGGTATTTTGAGTTAATTAAGTGTTTTAGATTAGGGGTTGATCGAATTTATTGATTTACTTAGGCATGAATGTAATATCCTAAGATCAGCTACTTAATGTCTACTTTTATAATTCTAATACTTCTTTTAATTACTTTTTTTTGTGTTCTCTTCTCTAATTACTAGAGAGTAAGATGAGAGAAGTATTTTATGATTTTGTATTTTTTTGGTTTTTTTTTTATGTAATATTAATGTAACCTAACTTAAAATGATGATGATTCAATGACTCAAAGTCTAGAAGTCCAGTAGTCAATTGAAATCCTCACAAAGGTAAAACACCAAGCCAAATGGAAGGCAAAGGTATGAAAATGCGGACCGGAAAATGAATTGGGAACTTGGGCACACACACAGGGGCGCCCAAGTGCCTCTGCACAACTTGGGCGCACACAGAGTGGCGCCTAAGTGTCTCCCCTATGGGTTGTGATGCACTTGCAATTTTCTACGATATTCCAATTCGATTTTCGACACTTTGTGACTAGATATAAGGTCCTATTATGAATTATTGATGTAATAACCTTCGGATTCTAAAATAATGACACGAGGACAAAAATCCGAGAGGCGAGTCTCTTTGGTAGGAACTTGGGTGCACTCACAGTGGCGCCCAAGTTCACTGTCTTTTTTCTTTACCTTTTGGTAATATATTTCAGTATTCCTTCGATTCTTTCAACGCCTTTTGTGGATCCGAAGGTTTTGATACCAATGTATATGAAGATGGACTCGGATCTAAGAACCAGAATGCGCATGAAATGGGAAATCGGGGCCAAAGCCCTATCAAGAAACTTGGGCGCACACACAGTTGCGTCCAAGTGTTCTCCTGCACTTTTCTTCCTCTTTTGTTTCTTTTCTCAATTATTTTTAAGTGATTTGGAATGCAAAATTACAGATCCGAAGGTCTCGACATCAATATGTATGAAAACGAGTTCAGATCTAAGAAATAAAATACACTTAATATGAAAATCGGGGTTGGAACCTAATGCAGACACTTGGGCGCACCCACAGTTGAGCCCAAGTGTTCTGTTGCACTTTTTTTGTTTTAGATTCGGATTTTCCTTAATGAAAATGAGATGGATGCAAAGTCTACCCTACTCACGAGTTCAGAATGCTAAAAAAGATGAAGATTTACAAAGTAGGGATGATCCTAAACATGTTACTAATGATAGATGACTACTAAGTATTAAATCTACTGAAAGAACACTACTATTAATGCAGATCTACAATGTATGCATGATCCTAAGCATGTTTCTAACCATTAATGATGCTGAATATCAATTGAAAAAAACCTAATCTAGAAATACCGGTTTGAGTTGTATCCTTCAAGTCCTAGATCGAAGCTCTCGAGCAAATCCATGGCCTTTGGAAGCTTTCTCCATTGCTTATCTTGGAAACCAGAAAGCTCCTCTTCTTCTCCTTCCTTCTAGATCTAAAGCTCTCTCTTTGGTTATGGTGGCTACTCTCTTTTTCTCTTTTTTCTTCTTGTTTTTTTTTCTTCTTTTTTTTTTTTTTTGGTAGCTTCCTTTGTAAATGGTATAAGAGATCTTTTTATAGAGGTTTTGGCGTGGAGGATGGGTTTAGGGTTGCTATGTGCACGAGTTTCTAGAGGCTTCACGCAAACCAAGGTAGATTTAGGGTTTCGAGAACTTGGGCAGACACATAGGTGCGCCCATGTTGGTCTGGGAACTTGGGCGCACACACAGGTGCGCCCATGTTCTGTTTTGGGGCTAAGTGGCCTTTGGGTTCGGTTTCAGACTATTTTTGGGTTGAGGTCAGGTCGGAACTGCGAAAGATAGAGCGAAACCCACCTAAGTATGTATTCAAGTGCTTTTCTAGGGCAACCGGGGACTTGGGCGCACCTGTGTGTGCGCCCAAGTACAAGCTGAGACATGGGCGCCTAAGTGTGTCCCTGGTGCGGGACCACTTGTGTAGTCTTTCGAGGGCCATATCTTTTGATCTGGTTGTCGGAATTGGACGTTCCACATATCGTCGAAAAGCTTTCGGAACATAGAATATTTTGGTCCATAGGTCCTAATGGCCAGAGGTCAGGAAAATTTAAGGATACATGGACCAATGATTCTAGCCTCTTAATTCATGTTAAGCATATCGTACTTAGGCAAACTAAGTGTAATCTCTTTAGGAACAACCTAAGTGTGTCTTATACAGTCTGGAAGGGGTTTGGGTAGCATTGTCGTCCATTCCTTGTTTGAATAGCGGATTGAGCTCGAGATCTCAACGTGATTTGGCCTTTTCTCTCACAATTTCTATGAATCGTCGAACTAAGTCTAAACTGATCAACAAGCATCTTCATCGTCATTAATTAATCTGAATTATGCCATTAACCATTCAATTATGGGTGAAATGGGAGCATCGTTATATATGATAAGTGTTTAAGGCTATCATATGGGGCCAAAAATGAGGTGTCTACAGTATGCCCCTCTTTGGAGAACAACACGTGGAGAGTTGTGCTCCAAAGAAAGTAGACACACCACTCATGACTCACGGGAGCTTTTGAGCTCGCGAGAGTGGCCGCCTACGGATGTATGCAATTGCAAACTTGTTCTAAAGGTGAGGTTCACTTTTCTAGGATCAATCCTGATTCAGGGGAAAAAATAAAAAAGAAGAAGTTACGTGCCTACTGATTTGATTGGAAACCCGAGATTTGTGCCTTGGTGCCCGTGGTATTGCCACGTGGCGGGTTGGGAACTGTGCCCCGGTTGTTTAATTTGAGTTGATGGTGGGAACTGTGTCCCGGTTGCTTAATTTAAAGTGATGGCGGGAACTGTTCCCCGGTGGTCTGAATCAGAAGTCGATCTTTTGATTGGCTAAGTCACTATTAGAATTTCATTTGTTCTTGCAATAGAGCTCTATCCAATTTGTCATATATAATGTCTTTTGACTTTCATCCACAGTTGAATGCTCAAGGCATAGTTAAAACTAACTAGTAATAATGGAGATCTTGAAGGCAATCACAAACATAGTTCAAGCAATGGTGTGAGGTGCATGTGAGAATGAGATGCAAATTTTTTTTTTGAAAAGAGATTTTTATTTTGAAACTCAGGTATGCATCGACAAAAAGCTAAATCAATGGAAAATGTCCACCGGAATAACCGTCACTCTCTAGGGATCTTGGTCTTCACCCAAGCTTAGATGAGAACCTGGGATAGATTCAATCATCATTTCGTGCTTATCTTGGAGAGTCTCAAATTACACAGATTCCATTCTCCAACGTCAAGATTTGAGTCGGCAAACACCATAATTCGTGATAACACAGTATTGTGATCACTGTACCAATTATGAGCGCTAAAGGGAGGCCTACGGCGGCTCAATTTCCAGACATGAAATAAAATCATGAAGATCCATAGTTAGGTATACTTACCTCAAGAGCTTTTCATAAATCCGACGATGGGGCTCATTGCTGCTTTCTTCCGTTGTTCATTTGCTAAAATTTGTGTCATTCACCTCCATC
Organism: Cinnamomum chago; assembly: GCA_038049695.1. NCBI lineage: Eukaryota > Viridiplantae > Streptophyta > Magnoliopsida > Laurales > Lauraceae > Cinnamomum > Cinnamomum chago. Next base: position 56,237,682 of record CP142451.1, read on the forward strand.
AGCGTGGTTGAATCACCTTTGTTGTTCTGATTTTTGGGTAGGAAATCTGTAATGGACAAACACTAAAAGATTATGCGTTCTTGTCTGTTAGTACTCAGTTTTATAACTTGCAGAAATAACAATTCTAATTTCTACTGATGGAGATGACATGGGATGCAATGCACAATGTTAGATGTATGCGTGATGGGATTAGTGTGTATGCAATGAGTTTCCATGTGAAAGGGTGATGTCCAGTGATTCCTTTTTTTTTTTTTAGGTACTCAGTCGCTTTCATTACTCTCTTTTGGTTGTTATTTGTTGTTGCCTTTGTTTGACTTGATTACTAATCATCAGAGAACCATTTTGGTTTTGAGTCTATGGATTGTAGGATTTTCCGGGTTAAAAGATGGGGTTGGGCGCACATGGAGGGGTGCCCATGTGTTCCTGTGCACTTGGGCGCATCTCTATGTGCGCCCAAGTAGTCTTTCTTACTTGGTTTGGAATTCTTGTGAGGTGGTTATGCGAGGTGCCCTTTGTGGGATAGAATTGAAAAGTGGGGAACTTGGGCGCCACTAGGAGTGCGCCCAAGTGGCATTCTTCTTCTTCTGAAACTAGGACATCAATCTATATAATGGAAGGGCTGCCTATGGGTTTTTCCCCACATTTTCCACTCCTTAAACTTCGAGTTCCAGGGTCTTTGGTCTCCCTCTTGTCTTCAAGTAAGCACTATTTTCTCTCTTTTGGTCTTGAAGTATGCAACATGCTTTCTAGTTGCTTTGCTCTTCTTTGAGACATGATGGGATGTTCTTTTATGTTTCAATTTTAGATTGGTTTTTATTCTAGCCATGCTATGCTTTTGTTTCTTTTCTTAGATTAGGTCATCTTCTTCATTCTTTTTCTCTTTCTCTTCTTTCCAAATAAAGGTGTTTCTTTCCTCCTTTTTTTGTTTTTTTTTTTTCTGATCATTATTTTTTCTATTTTTTTTCAGGCCTCCATGGATGGATGAGGACATAAGTACAGGTGTGGTTGGCGCCCAATCTCTTGAAACAATGTTTTTTCACATTTTGTATGTAGAAGGAGTCCCTCTATTCTCAGTAACTCCAGACTCTAAATGGCAAAGCCTTGAACTCATCCTTTTTCCAAGTGATTGTTGTTTCTTTTGTTTAAGTCAGTTGTTCAAGTTTGATTAGTTTGTTTGTTTTTAGATTAATTGTTTTAATTATGTTGTTTGATCATGTGTTGTTGGTGGGTTTTGTAACAATTTTTTTTTAATAATTCAGGTTTAAGTTCCTTAAACTTTTCATTCATTTTAGCGTTGATTTGAATCAGTTTGTGATTTTTAGGCTGTTTATGTTTTTGTTCTTGAATTGGACATGGTCCCCTTTCTTTCACTTTTCATTATTTTTACCCAAAAATCTTGAACCAAGTGGTCCGGTCCTAATTTTGCAAAGAGGATAATTATTGATCAAAGATAGCTTTAGGAGTAGACCATGGATTAGGTTTGTTCAAATTCTATGGCATATACCTCCAAGTTTTCTATCTTCTTTCTATTTCCTTAAATGAAGTTCTAAGATGTGGGATGAGGTTCGACCATTAGCTGTGACGGCCATACAGGTGATGGGTCTTCATGGAAATGGTGGGGCATGTCCGCTTCAGCCTGGGGATGAAGGTCCTAGCCTCTGAATAAATTAAAAATGGACATGTTGATGGGGAGATCAATGCCTAACAGGATTTAGGCAAAATTTGGGGAAAAAGGGGATTTTGTGCAATTCGTGGAAATTAATGAATTAGTTGGTGTGATTGGGTTTGTTGAGTATTTTAGTTATTTAGATTCAGTTTCTGGTGAATTTTTTATGTTTTTTATTGTTTTGGACTTAAGGGGGCAGTATTGATTCTTTTTTTTTTCTTTTTTGTGTGTTTATATGTGATGTGTGGTGCTGGATGAGTGATGTATTATAGATGTGGTCATGGTGTAATGAGCTGAAGTGAAATGGAGTGAGATGTAGCGGTAAAGATTCTAAGGAGTATGGAATAAAGTGATGTGTGGAGTGGTAAAGTTCTATTTCCTATGAATGATGTATGCATGCAAACCGTTGAAAATTGGACTTAAGTGTGGCTATGTTGATTTCGATTAAATATGTGTTTTTCATTATTATCTCCTTGTTGATTCTGTATATGAGGTGTATTTTAACTTTGTCTTTTAGCTTAGTTGTGGATTAATTGAATTTTAAAAGTGGTTTTGGTCAGTTTTAATTTGCTTTTGTTGTTTGGTTCGTTTTGTTTTGTTTATTCGTTGCTTTTTTTTTAGTTGGGTTTTTTTTTATCATTGGTGAGTTGATTTTTATTATGTTTTTTTTTGTGTCTGTTTTTTTAAATTAAATTCGTTGTTATTGTTGGTTGGTGGATTTTATTGATGGTTAATCTGTTGTTTTTGTAGAGAAAACCAAAAAGAGGGTGGAGGGTGTTCAACGACAACCTCAATTGATTTTGGCATGGAGAGGCAAGGAGGAGTGCAACGGAGCTACCATTTCATCTTGAATGAGCTGAGGAACCACAAGGTACGCACCCTTTTTCTCTACTTTGTTGGGTTAAGTCTTTAATTTATGTTTACGTTTAAGTTTAATTTTAATTTTAATTTTTTTTAGTTTTCTTCTTTTAAGTTCAAGTTTGGTTTTAATTTTAAATTTGAGTTTGGTTTTAGTTCTTCATTTAGTGAGTTGATTTCTTTTATGGAATTTAATATGGCAGGTCACTTGGCTCCCCGATTAGGATGGCTCGAATGAAGAGTTGATTGCGGTGTAGGAGAACATTATTTATTTGAAAGAATATATGATTTCATGTTCCAAAGATCGCAGATAGGCTTGTCGTTTGTGGCATTGTGTGACAACTAGATCGTCATTACACTATCCTAATCGATGAGGCTACCATGAGCTGGTTATACCCGGGATGGATCCCTAAAGTATTTAGACGCGAATTCGGAGCATCGGGGAATTATATGAGACATTGGAGGGATTTTCCATAATGGTACATACTCTCAAAGTTATACTCTTGCGAGGTCTCCTATTCTATTGAAAATTGTGCAGAGATGATCGAGGCCCTATATTGTTGTTGTTGCGGTTATGATTGGTGTTTGTTATCTTTTGATGTTGATTATTAGTTGTTGAACATTGGTGTTGTATATATGATAAAGGGATGTTATTTTTAGGCTCATCTTTCATTTAGATGTATGTATTATGATGTATAAGATGTGTACAAGTGCATGTAGCATTTATAATGTTAGTGCATGCGTTGTAGTTTGACTCAGAAGTGCCTTGGTTGTGTGCACTAAGGGATCATGTGAAGTGTGTTTTTTTTTTTTTTTTTTTAAAGGCGACAGGTTTTATACCCGATGATTTTTCAGGGTCTAAAAAAAATAAGGGACGCTTTGGCGAAATCTCTTCATAGTTCCTCGAGATTCGTGCCTAGGCATGGAGTCTCATAGAGGGAGCATTAGTAGTTTAGAGTTAATAAAACGAGATTTCATCTAATAAAAAGAGAATAAACACAATCTCTCATCAATCTAAACTTATTAAGCAACATAGAATGAGATTCTCAAACAACGGGGAGTGTTTGAGTGTGTGACATTTGTGACCTAGGAAATTCTATATTTTGAGGCATTCACAATACCAGCTATAAATATGAAGGCAAAGGCTCAAGATAACAACATTTTGGAATCGCACAACATGTGATATCATAAAAGGATGTGCATAGCATACGACTATAATCAAGTTTATCATAGGATATCATAACAGACATAATTTATGTACCCAAGTTTGGTTATCATCACTTTGTCCTTTTCAAATTATGAGGAGTTGTGCACAAAATAATGCTTGTAAAATAAAATGCCCCAGCTTGTGGGATGTTTTGGATGTGATCAGGGTTGGGTTCCCTGCAAGGTCTCAAAATAAGCTCGTTAGTTTAATACTTTTAGGCCCTCTGCATAGTCTAGCTAAGGTAGCATTTTTCTTTCTCGGTAAAAATGTTAGGGGGCCATTTCGGCACTCAAGCTTTGAGAATAACAAGGTTGAATTCATACCTTAGGGGATATTGTTAGGAATTTTGTATTTGCAATTTGATGGATGCATTTTCACTTTAGCATCATTTGAATTATCACACTTGCACTATTTTAGAAAACCTTGAAATCTGGTTTTATACATGCATTGCTTTTAAGATTTGTAAAAGTATTGTTTTATGCATGTTTTGTTTTTATACTTGGATGCATTGATTTTAGAATTCAAACTCTTTTGAAATCCTAATTCTTTGTGCATTACTTTTGAGAAATCATATTGAGAATTTAGGTTTGTGCCTTGCATACATTCATCACTTTCAGAATCATTTTTGTATGCATTTTTATGTGAAAAGAGTTTTTAGAAATCAAGCTAGCCTATGATTTAAATCTTCCAAATTATTTTAGGCCTTTTGTGTTTCATGTTTTTAAACATCTTCGTTTGATTTAAAACATGTTTCCAAGCTTGGTTTAGTAGCCCAAAAATCCCCACAAAGAAACACCTTCATATTTGCATTTTATGGGAATTTTTGATCCAGGGGGTGGTCTGGCAGTGTCGCCGGTCGACCGGCCCAGAGGTCTCGGTCGACCGGGAACACTGCAGGCCAACTAGGCCCCTGGAGCCCCAACGGTCATATTTCTGACCGTTGTGTGATCCCGGTCGACCGAGACCTGTTTCCAGGTCGACCGAGGACTAGCCGTTGGACTGTTTTCTTGTATAAAGTCCATTCATTTCCAACCTTTTTCAAGGCTTGAACCATGAACTTTTGAGACCATTTTGGAGCCAAAGAAAGGGGAAGAAGTTGGAAAGGCTAGAGGGCTATTTGGAAATCAAATGCTTGAGTTTTTAAAAGGTACATCTTACTAGTATTTTGATTTCCATTAAAATGAAATCCATGCATGCTTAAATCTTTGTATTTTCACTTATGCATGATTTCTAGAGTTGTGTTGCAAACTCAATATCATCTTTGGTAAATTAGTTTGGTTTGCAAACTCTTTTATCCTAATCACATGTTTTCTTAGACTTTAACATTCATACAACTTGTTTGTTTCATTTCTTCAAAGTTGTTTGAATCTTTTATGTGATTAGTTTTATCTTCAATCATCATTTTCTAAGCTTTGTTTTTAAAATGCATCAAGCATTCTTTTAGGAGCTTCATTGTAGAATTTGATTGAAGTAAAGCATTCATACACTTGTGCACACACTTTAGCTTGTTTTGGTGTATGTTTGTAATTGGAATTTCACTTTCATATTAGCCTATTTATAGGCAATCCAATTGTGCTTAAATTGTATCTCTTAGAGTGATCTTTTGTAAAGACACCTTCTTAGAGAAATCTTCATTTGTAAAGGTTATTGCTTAGCCTAAGAAAAGCATCTTGTAAAGGTTATTGGTTAGCCTAAGAAAAGCATTTTGTAAAGGTTATTGCTTAGCCTAGAAAAGCACATTGAGAGGTTGTTGTTTAGCCTAGAAAAACAACATTCTAAGGGTTATTGCTTAGCCTAGTAAAAAGCATAAATAGTGGAAATCCGGTGGAGTGATTGGATCACAAGCCGGTAGTGGACGTAGGCATTGAGGCCGAACCACTATAAACCTTTGTGTTGTGGTGTATGCTTGTGGTGATTCATTTATTAGCTTCCGCATCTTATTTGATTAATATCTTCACATGTGACTAGTTTATGTTAAGAAATTAAAATTGGTCTAAATTAGTCATAGTTGTAGCACACCCTATTCACCCCCCCCTCTAGGGTTCGGATCCCCAGGACTTTCAGATATGTCTTCCCCGCATCCAACGAAAAGTGATTAGTAGTAAAAGCATGGATGAGGTGCGTGTGTGGGGGCTAGTGAGTGCTCGTGGCAATTATGTATGCGATGAGGACCCAGGTTGGGAAGCCGTGTGAAATAAACATATATTCGTATGCGTATATATATGAAAAAAATGCCCCAACATAAGACTAGTGGTTATTCTAGCCGTGGGTAAGGGCGTGAAGGTAGATTAGCCTCTCAATCCATGACTATCACCTTGGTGGCAACGTAATCTTCCCTAACCGTCCTTTGGAAGTCGAGCCCTCACGGGCCCCCTTTTGTAGCTGCTTAGTATTTCGGTTAACCTTTGGAGAGCACCTGATTGCCTCCGGGGCTCATTTGTGTGTGGGTTGGTGAGTCACCGTGTTACCTTAGTGTTGTGGTTTTCGACCACCTTCTACTTAGTTCGCCCGATGAGTACCCATGTCACTCCAGCGAGCCTAATTCTAATAGAATTTTTTCTTCTCTTTTTTTTGTTTTTTGTTTTTGTTTGTTTTTTTGTTTTTTTTTTTTGACATGTGACTGTGCAATGCCTGTGTCCCTTAAGCTTTCTAATCAACCCATGTAACGAGCATTCGGCCAATGACTCCCAAACCAGGTGGCTTTAGGGCACTGGGCATGTAAATACCCCTACGGGCTTACTGGCTCGAGTTAAAAAGGCTACGAACCCAAACTAGTCAGAAAACTTTTATTCTCTTTAAGACTTCTAACTAGACATCTCTTTGTTTTTTTTTTTTTTTGATATATGACTGTGCAATGCCTGGGTCCCTTAAGCTTTCTAATCAACTCATGTAACGAGCATTCGGCCAATGACTCCCAAACCAGGTGGCATTAGGGCACTAGATATGAAAATATCCCTACGGGCTTACTGGCTTGGGTTAAAAAGGCTACAAACCCAAACTAGTCACAATCTTTTTTTTTCTTTTTTTTGTCCCTTTATTTTTTTCAAGACTTCTAACTAAACAAACTCTTTTTTTTTCTTTTGGCGATCGAAAAGCTCTTACGATAAGGGCAATCTCACCTTCAAACATTCACATTGGGTGGCTTTAACCGTGCAAAATTTGTGTAGGGTAGACTCACCATTTTGTGTATTTTTAGGTGCTGGTGTGTGTTTGAGTTCCTGGTTTGATCAGTGTGTATCTCTTCGATCCTCCTACGGGATTTCTACAACTACGCTAAGGAGTAAGGAGGGTCATACTTCGCAAGAACTAGGGAAGTGTCAGATTGTGTACCTATTCAGGTACATAGCGTTCCATGGATCGGGGAGCTCTTCCCCTTCTGCATTTACTAGTCTGTATGCATTTTCAGAATATACTTCTTTAATTACATAAGGGCATACCCAATTAGGTCGCAACTTACCTCTGGGATGCGGAAGCTGGGATGGAGTGATGCATTTTAGCACGAAATCACCAACTTTGAATCTTCGTTCTTTGACATGTTTGTCGTAGGCTCTGGCGATCCGCTTCTGATATACTTGTGCATGTTCTGCTGCCTTCATTCTTTTCTCATCAAGTAGGTCTAGCTGAAGTAGTAGTGCTTCTCTCCTATGGTCTTATGTTATATCTTCATTTAGCTGGATGCGCAGTGACGGACGAAGGACTGCTTCCGTTCCGTAGGTTAAAGAGTATGGGGTTTCTCCTGTAGGAGTTCTTATAGAAGTCTGGTACGCCCACAGCGCTTCAACCAAATGGTCTGGCCAATCGTTACCTTTGGCGGTTTGCACAGTCTTCTTGATGATCTTCAGTAAGGTCTTGTTCGTTGCTTCGGCTTGACCATTGGCTTGGGGATAATATGGGGTTGAATGATGCAGTTCTCTATCATATTTTATGCATAACTCGTTCATTTGTTGAGATATAAATTGGGGGTTATTGTCTGTTATGAATACCTTAGGGATGCCAAACCTGGCTATTATATTCTATTTAATGAATTTGACTACGGAGGTAGCTTTAATGTTGACATATGCCTTAGTTGTTGTTATTAATATGAATGCCTCGGGCAGTTCTTAAATCTCCTAATGTTGTCAACCAAGCTACCCTCTTTAGTACCCACTAATTTAGAGACATCCATTCATCATTAATAATCGTGGTTCATAGGGCAGTCCCGGTTTTGAAGCAATAGATAAAATCTGCAACCGATCTCACTAATTCTACTCGTGACCTTTTCTAGTCGCGATTGTTCTACTAGAGGGATTTTCCACCGCCTTGGCTCGCCTATGCCTTTTATGATGATTAGAAAATTATGATTTTATATTGTTTATACTTCTTCCTTTTTGTTTGTGATTAATCTTTTGGGGTTTGTGACTTTTTTATTATTTTTTGGGTTTTTAGGGTTTTTTTTTTTTGCATAATCCTACGTAGTAACTAATTGTAAGACCCCGTCCCAAGTGACCTCAATTAGTATTGATTAAGTTGTGTTTTAGTTTTAAGCATGATTAGTAGTCTTTGACTAAGTTGGGTTTAGAATAGCTTTTGATATAGTTTTGGGGAATTTTGATTGCTTGTGATTAGTGGGGCCCTTTAGGGGTTCCTTCTTTATGACTTTGCATGTGCTTGAGGATTTATCGGAGATTTTGCATTCATTGTTATAATCCCGTTTTAATTGTATTGTTAATCCCTATGACTTTTATGTTGATCCCGTGCCCGTTCGAGACCCCGAAACCCGATTCCATAGCTTGAGGGCAAAACAGTCATTGTGCACTAAATCTGTACCCAAAACTTGATATTCCCGAAACCCGCGAAACATATACGTTTTGGAAATTAGATATTTCGGCGATCATTTCTTCCTTCTTCGTCGAATTCATCCGAGATCCCAAAAGCCAAGATTTCAGCCCTTGAATGTCTTAAGTAGTGGGACCCATTCCCATTTGCTATATAAGGAGAACCCATCTTCCTCATTCCCTTTTCCAGCACAATAAGAACCTAAGGTTTGTTTTGGGCAACTTTTCTTCTTCTTCTTGCTCTCCCCATCTCAATCTCCTACTAATCTTGCACCAACATCAAGATGGAGGTCATCATTCTATTCCTCATCACCATAGCTCTCTATTGATACCATTTGTGAAGAAAACCTCCGATTCCAAGATCTTCTTTGAGCTCACCTTGCCCATTTGGAGAACCTACAAGTAAGCAATCTTCTCCAACTTCTAGATTTGTATTCTTCTCGTCCCAGAGAAGCTTCATCTCCATTATTGTGAGTTCTATCTTCTTCATTCATTGTTTGACCCATTTTAGGGCTTGTTTTTGAGGATTTTGTTCATAGCTTGGATCTTTGGCTTGGAACAGTATTAGAGCTTGATTTCCTTGATTAGAAGACCGAAGGCAAGTGGATGATTTGATTTTTATAAGCTTTTAATGATTTTGGTATTTTCCACTCATGCCTATTTATTGCATTGGTTTGAAATAAATGTCCACCTATTTATTGCATTGGTTTGAAATAAATGTCCATGATAGAGCTTTGGTAGTGCATTTATGTCTTTTAAGTGCATTGGTGAATGGCATTTAATTTCTTCTTGTTTGTACCAAATGTACTCTTTTGTGAAATGGTTTCTATCTTTCTTTCTTGGTATTGAATGGGATGTTGATGGAGCAGGGGTGATGGTATGAACACAAAATGGTAGCTTGTGGGGCCCTTTGGGGGTTCCTTTTTCGGCTTTGCATTTTCTTGCGAGATTTTCCCGATTTGTTTCGTATTGTGTTTTTGGCCTGTTGCATTCATCTTGAGGAATCCTACAACTTTCATGTTGATCTCGTATCCATTTGAGAACCCAAAACCCGATTTCTTGGCCTTGAGGGCAAAACAGTCTTTTCACACCAAATCTGTACCCAAAACTTGATATTCTCGAAACCCGTGAAACATACACTTTTTGGAAACTAGATATTTCGACGATCATTTCTTCCTTCTTCGTCGAATCCATCCGAGGTCCCGAATTAGATGATTTCAGCCACCCAAGTCCCTTAAGTTGTGGGGCCCAAACCTCACTTGTTTATAAAAGGAGCCCATCTCCTTCATTGCTCATTTCTTCACCATTGTTCCAGCTGAACCTAGGGTTTTCCCTTGTGCAACTTCTTCTTCTTCTTGCTTCTTCATCTCCAAGCCACACCAATCTTGCACCAAACTTGAAATGGAGATCATCAATCTCTTCCCCTCCTTGCAAGCTTCATCTTGATAGCATTTTTGGAGAAATTCATCAACATTGAGACCTTCCTTGAGCTTGTTCTTCTCATTTGAAAGTCATCCAAGTAAGTGTTCATCTTCATCTTCTAGATTTGTAATCTTCTAGCCTTAGAGAAGCTCCACCTTGATTATTGAGAGGTTTCCTTGTCATTTCATTGTTTAACCCATTTTAGGGTTTGTTTTGGGGGTTTTTGTAGAAATTGTTGATCTTGAGCTTGAGAAGTGATTAGGAGCTTGATTTGCTAGATTGGAACCCAAGGCAAGTGGATGAATGGATGGTTTTAATGTTATCAAAGTTTTATGAGAAAATCCCAAGTTTATTTCTTGTTTTGATCATTGGATACATGTTGCACATATGCTCCTTGTCACATATATATGGATTTCGAAATTTGCACATTAATGGTTGTTTCTATCTTGTTAATCCCTTGGAGAGGTATGCATTTCAATTGATCAAGTTTACTCATATGGTTTTATAAGGAATAGGATTGGTTTGGCTATTCATGGTTATGTTTATGAGCTACATTGATTTGAAATTGATACTCATTTATAGAGTTGTGCTAAAACATCCTTGGTTATGGAAATGTGATCAATAGACCTTGTTTATCTATAAATGTTGACTCAAATGAACCCTTGTCTATGATGGGAACTCCTCTCCTTGTTTGGGGATTGAATGTGAAGAAAGAGGTTGGATTTAATGATTCATTGAAGTCTTGATGGGAGTTTTATTGTAATTAGAATGTTGTTGAAGTAAGGAAAAACTCATTTGTATAAGTGTTGGAAAGGAAAAAGGAAGAGAAAGAGAGGAACTGAACTGCCCGGAATTCAGTTTCTGGACAGTTCGCTCGAGCGACCATGACAGTTCGCTCGAGCGACCTGTCCAAAAAGGGATACGAGTTTTTCAGTAGCCTGGTCGCTCGAACGCATTTAAATAACCGCTCGACCGATGAGTTCGCTCGAGCGAACCCTTAGATTCGCTCGAGCGATGCGGCCTGCCTGGCATGATGCGCTGGTACAGAAATTTCAGCCGATCGATCGGACAGTGGGTTTTGAGGTTTATTTTTCTTTGTGGACCTTGGCTAACCTCCTCGGACTCACTCGACCATATGTGAGAGCGTCTGGAGCCGATGCTCGTCACGGTTGGTTCGGATGCATCGAAGTTCAATCCATTTCAATCTTGAACGGGATGGAACGACGCGATATCTTCTTTATATCTAAACATAAGTCTTGCCCTTGGTTATCGCAAATTCTATTCTTTTCGGTGACTGAATAGGTTGCTCGATGTTTCCGGATTAATGTCATGCCTAGGATGGACCGTTGATAATCTTGATTCTTGCTATTGTAACATCTAGAACTACCCATAAGCTCAAGTTAAGATTTTAAAATAGTAAAAGTGCATAAGGAGCCCAGAATGTCTTTAAACTCAAGGAGTACCAAGTAATTGTTATAATCGACATACGGGACCCCTATTCACTTAAATAGATCTTGAAACCGATATTTTTACCCGAAATTGTTATAGTTCATTGTTTCACCTCTTTTCCCGAGATTTGCATTACATGACTTGTTTTCCCGAAAGCATTGGAGTTACTCTAGTAACAGTCATTTGTCCCGAAGTGCATTGCATCACATGATGCGACAGTGTGCCCTTGAGCACCCCGTTTTACCCGTTTATTTATTGTACTTGATTTACTTGTTTCCCCGAAAGCATTGAAGTTACACTAGTAACAGTTATTTGTCCCGAATGTATTGCCCGATATGAAGTGACAGTGTGCCCTTGAGCACCCCCGTCTTGCCCGTTTGATTATGTATTTATACTTGATTTACTTGCATTGTCTCGATTGGATTTGACCTATGAGTCGGCACCACTAAGCTTGGATAACCTTGTTGGTCTGATCCACCGACTTGGAGATCCCCCTCTTGTCCCGCCAGCTGCAGCTTGGATCCCGCTACCCGGTTATTACCGTGGTCTTGTCCCGATACCGCAGATTGCTACTGTGGTCCCCGATGCCCGGCTCGCTACCGTGGTCATGTATAGTATATGTATATGCATTCATGAGATCCACTATTTTTCCTCACCTCGAGTGACTGAGATCAGTGCCTAGTATATGTATTTATATGAGATCCCCTGTTTCTCCTCACCTCGAGTGACTGAGATCAGGGCCTAGTTATTGCTCTATCGGTTTAGTGATAGAGGACTTAGCTTCGTGTGGTTGCCATCTTGCCAGTTCCCGATTCCTTGGATACCCGACATGTTTTATATTGCTTACTTGATTTCCGATAAATGATTCGTTTCCTTTATGAAAGTTGTTATTTAAACAAGTGCTAATATTCTCCAATGTAAATTCAGTTATTATTATATTGTCTTCTGTTCCTTGTACCCGCACATGTTTTAAATGGATGCCGGTTGGGCGAATACCCATGCTTTTACATATGTTTCAAACGATCGATGGTTTTACTAGATTTATGTGATTACACATGTTTTAAATGAATACTCGAATTGTTAAATATCCGTGCTTTGTTTTAAATGACATTTGGCTTGTGAGATTCCAATGTTTATACCGTTTTAAATGATTACCCGATTTGTCAAATATCCATGCTTTGAAATATGTTTCAAATGACACTTGTTTGCCAGATCCCTACGTTTATACCTGTTTTAAATGATACCCGACTTACTTAAATATCCATGCTTTGAAATACGTTTAAATGAACACTAGTTTTGTTAGATTTCTTTGGTTACACCGGTTTTAAATGAACACCCGGTTTGTTAAACATCCGTATTTTCACACATGTTTCAAATGGACTTTGGTTTTGCCAGACTGCTATGAATACCTGGGTTGTTGTATACTTATGTTTTTACCTAACTCTCAAATGAACGTTTGTTTTGTCAAACCACTATATTTATACATGTTTTAGACGAACACCCGATTGTCAAATATCTATGATTATAGATGATGTAAATGAACACATGTTTTATTAGATATTCATGTTTTACCCATGCTTGAAATGAATACAGGTTTTCCCCGAGATTCCCGACTTTGCACCCGTTTAATTATATGCAGCACTTGATCGATTAGCATGATTTATTATGTTTTATTCTTTAGTATATTCGTGATCTTTTCATCCACCTGCCAGACCGTCGTGTCTAACCCACTACTTTTGGTACTCAGGTTCAGATTTCTTCGCCCCGAGTTGAGTGTTTTTGTTGGCTGTGGAGCCATGCCTTGCAGGTTGTTTTGTCGGCTATGTCATGTAGACATTGAGCTTGACTTCGGAGCTACGTCACATTTGGGTAGTAGTTTATAGCTTATTGTTGTATGGCTTTTATTAGCCTTTTTCTTGGGATTCTTAATTAATGTACATTGATAATTATAACTTGAACATATTTGGGAATGTAATATCCTATTACTGTCAGCTCTGTAATTTATTGTGATGGTTACTCCAGTCGGATACGATTCTTGATATATTAGCTATGTGCTAAAGGTTGAGTGCGATGCGGAATCCGATGGCCACGGACTTCGGGTCGCAACGCCACAAATGCTTCCGCAAAATATTCAGAATGTGTTGGAATGTGTTGTCTTCACACACGCGGATCCTGGGAGAAGTAAAATACATTTATGCTTAATCCCATTTCCCGCCCCCGAGGTTTCGGTTCGGGGGCGTGACACAGCTAACCGCCGAATCCATCGGCGGCTAACCGCCAGCCAACCGACCCATTCGGTTACTTTTCTAGAGAGCAACATTTTCCACCTGAAGACACGGTCAGCCTCACTGTTAGTAAGCGGCTAACCGCCGAACCCATTGACGGCTAACCGCCAGCCAACCAAACTATTTCGGTTACATTTCCAGTAACCTGTCTTTTTGTCAGGCTGACCACGCGGCTAGCGGCTAACCGCCTAACCCAACCGCGGCTAACCGCCATCTGACTGCTAGGTAACCGAAATTACCCAGACAATCATTCCAGAGAGCTCCTCGCTCGAGCTAACTCTCCAGTTCGCTCGAGCGATGAGCTTTGTCGGTCAAAGGAGATTCACTAGGCAATGTATGAGGCCATTTGAGAAAAAAACCATATCACGAAGATGTCATTCGAAGTTTTGAAAATTTAAAGTGTGTAAGGAGCCCGGAATGTCCCCAAACTCAAAGAGTACCAAATTATTATTAGATCGACATACGGGATCCCAATTCACTTGAAATAAATCTTGAACCCGATACTCTACCCGTGATTTCAATTGCATATTGTACTTTATCGATCCCGAGATCTATACTACGTGCCTTGTTTTCCCGAAAGCAATGAATTACACTTGAAATAGTTACTTGTCTTGAAGTGCATTGCACCACATGAAATGACAGTGTGCCCTTGAGCACACCCGTCCTGCCCGTTGATTTACTTGTACTTGATTTACTTGCATATGTCTCGATTTGTTATTTAACCTAATAGTTGGCACCACTAAGCTTGGATAACCCCGTTGGTCTGATCCACCGACTTGGAGATCTCCCTCTTGTCCTGCCAGCTACAGTTTCGATCCCGCTACCCGGTTATTACTGTGGTCTTGTACCGATGCCGCAGATTGCTTTTGTGGTTCCCGATGCCCGGCTCACTACCGTGGTCATGTATAGTATATGTATACGTATTTATAAGATCCACTGTTTCTCCTCACCTCGAGTGACTGAGATCAGTGCCTAGTTATTGCTCTGTCACTTTAGTGATAGAGGACTTAGCTTCGTGTGGTTGCCATCTTGCTTGTTTCCCGTTTCCTTGGTTACCATTGCATGTTTTACAATGCCTACTTGTATTTGAATAAATGTTTTATCTCTTCATAGAAATTGTTATTTAAACTCGTTTAAACGCTTTTAAAGGTAAATTCATTTATTATTATATCGTCATTGTATTTTACGCATTTGCCAAACCGTCGTGTTTGACCCACTCTTTGGAACTCAGGTCCCGTTGTCGGTTATCCTGAGGATGAGCACGAGGAGGCGGTCGGAGAACCGCAGCAGTTAGTTGAGTGGCGTGCTGATGATGTCATTTAGACATTAGATTGCTGGAGAGATAACATTTTGGGAAAACTTTTAACTATTCTTTTGGGGATTGGTATTTTGTTTATATTAGCCCTTGTTGGCCTCTAATTTTGGGAAATGTAATTAAATGATCTTTGTATAAATGTTAACTTATTTTTGGGTAACATGTTAATGATCATTGCTTATTCTGATACAGAACTATACTTGTGTTATTATCTTTATGATTAGAGATGGATTGAATATTTGATTTGCTACACGCTTCTGCACTTAATAGAAATGTTCATATATGGTTGTGATAATCCTCACTGCGGACACTTGTGGGAAATTAAATAAATGTATGGCATTAAACTGATGTGGTACATCATTAACCATTCACCATCACCACATCATCATCATCATTAGTGTCCGGATTGTGAGAACCCGACTCGAGTGAACTCGATTCGTGTTAATTGAATTTTGTATTAGACTTAAGCGTGAATAGTAATTTTTGACTAGGTTGGGTTTGGAATAACTTTTGATTTAGTTTTGGGGAATTTTGATTGCTTTGTGATTAGTGGGCCCCTTTGGGGGTTCTTTCTTTATGACTTTGCATGTGCTTGAGGATTTATCGGAGATTGTGCATTCATGGTTTTAATCCATTTTATTTATATTGTTAATCCCTACAACTTTTATGTTGATCTCGTGCCCGTTCGAGATCCCGAAACCCGATTTCATAGCCCTGAGGGCAAAACAGTCATTGTACACAAAATCTGTACCCAAAACTTGATATTCGCGAAACCCGCGAAACATATACTTTTTGGAAACTAGATATTTCGGTGATCATTTCTTCCTTCTTCGTCGAATTCATCCGAGATCCCGAAAGATATGATTTCAGCTCAACAAGCTCCTTAAGTAGTGGGACCCAACCCCATTTGTTAACAAAAGGGAAACCCACTCTCCCTTTCATCTCATTTTCCATTTTCCAGCACAACACTTCAACCTAGGGTTTTCTCTTGCAACTTTCTCTTCTTCTTCTTGCTCTCTCCATCTCCAATCCACACCAAACTTGCATCAATCAAGAAATGAAGGTTATCATTCTCTTCCCCACCTTGCAAGCGTCCTTTTGATACCATTTGTTGAGAAATCCACCAACTTTGAGGTCTTCATTGAACTAAATCTCGCTATTTGGAGACCTTACAAGTAAGCAATGTTCTTCATCTCCTAGATTTGTATTCTTCTAGTCCTTGAGAAGCTCCATTTTCATTATTGAAAGTTCTTTCTTCTTCATTCATGGTTTGACCCATTTTAGGGTTTGTTTTGGGGGTTTTTGCTTGTAGCTTGGATTTTGAACTTGAGAGGTGATTAGAGACTTGGATTTGCTTGATTAGAGACCAAAGGCAAGTGGATGAATGGATAAGTTTTTGAACATTTACATGTTTCATGGAAATCTCTTGTTTTACACTATTGGTTCTTAATGATTTTTTTACATGTGTTTTCATAGTTTTCCTTGCCTTCATTTCTATTACTTTTGAAATGCATATTGATGAGTTGATTTCTCTATTATACATCTTGATAAATGTATCCATTATGTTGTTAAAGTGTAGATGAATCTTATGGATAGTGGTTTTCTTTCCTTTGATGTTTGAATGTGAAGAAGAAGGTGTTTGGATTTAATGTTCATTGAAGTTTTGATGGGAGTTTTTATTTTAGTTTGGGTATTTGTTGAAGCAAAGAAAAGCTCAGTTTGTATAAGAGTGCAAGTGGAAGAGAAAGGAGGGAAAAGATATCAGAAAACAGGAAAATTTCGGATGCCTGGGAGGTTTCTGCCTCCTGGCATCCGGACGCCAGGAGACAGAGACTTCGGGTGCCCATTCTGCTTCCGGGCGTCCGGACGCCGGAAACAACATGAGGTGGGATAAAATGGGTCAGTTTTAAACACCTATAACTTTTGATTCCCACATCGGATTTGGAAGTTCTATATACCGTTGGAAAGCTCTTGAAGCAAGGAATCCAATGGTATACTTATCTTAGTAATCAAATATTGAAAAATGAAGTGGATATTTGAACCAATGAAAGCCAATATGTGATTAAGAGTTTTTAGCTTGATATTGTGCATTTGAAAATCCTAAAGTGTATAAGGAGCCCGGAATGTCTTCAAACTCAAGGAGTACCAAGTTATTATTACAATCGACACACGGGACCCCTATCCACCTTAAACAAATCTTGAAATCATTATTTTTCCCAGAAATTGTATTAGTTCATTGTATTTCCTCATTCCCGAGACTTACATTACATGACTTGTTTTCCCGAAAGCATTCAAGTTACACTAGTAACAGTTACTTGTCCCGAAATGTATTGCCCAACATGAAATGAAAGTTATGCCTTTGAGCATTCTTGCCCCGCCCATTTATTTACTTGAACTTGATGTATTTTACACATGTCTCGATTTGTTATTTAACCTATGAGTTGGCAGCACTAAGCTTGGATAACCTTGTCAGTCTGATCCACTGATTTGGAGATCCCCCTCTTGTCCCGCCAGCTGCAGTTTGGATCCCGCTACCCAGTTATTACCGTGGTCTTGTCCCGATGCAGCAGATTGCTACTGTGGTTCTCGATGCCCGGCTCGCTATCGTGGTCATGTATAGTATATGAATATGTATTTATAAGATCCATTGTTTCTCCTCACCTCGAGTGAATGAGATTAGTGCCTAGTTATTGCTCTGTCACTTTAGTGATAGAGGACTTAGCTTCGTGTGGTTGCCATCTTGCTTGTTTCCCGATTTCCTTGGATACCCGTACATGTTTTATACTGCATTTATGTTTTCAGTAAATGATTTGTTTCTTTTATGAAAGTTATTGATTGAACAGGTTGAATGTTTTACAGACGTTTTAGATGAATATATGATTTGTCAGATATCCATGTTTTACAGACGTTTTACATGAATATATGATTTGTTAGATATCCATGTTTTACACCCGTTTTACATGAATACATGATTTGTCAGATATACATGATCTTTCCACCCGTTTTAATTATATGCAGCATTTGAACAAATAGCATGATTTATCACAAGTTTTATTCTTCAGTATATTTATTATCTTTTCACCCACCTGCCAGACCGTCATGTCTGACCCACTATTTTGGTACTCAGGTCCAGATTTCTTTATCCCGAGCTGAGTGCTTTTGTTGGCTGTGGAGCCATGAGTTGCAGGTTGTTTTGTTGGCTATGTCATGTAGACATTGGGCTTGACATCGGAGCTACGTCATATATGGGGTAGTGGTTAATAGCTTATTGTTGTGTCGCTTTTATTAGCCTTTCTTGGGATTCTTAATTATTGTATATTGATAATTTGTAACTTGAACATATTTGGGAATGTAATATCCTGTTACTGTCAGCTCTGTACTTGGTTGTAATGGTTTATTCCCATCTGAGATGATTTTTGATATAATTGCTATATGCTAACGGTTGTGTGCGACACGGAATCCGCGTCGCAACGCCCTGAAAGCTTCCGCAAAATATTCAGAGTATGTTGGAATGTGTTGTCTTCGCACACACGGATCTTGGGAGAAAGAAAAATATAATTATCCTTAATCCCATTCGCGCCCTCGAGGTTCCGGTTTGGGGGCGTGACAGACTGGTATCAGAGAAGGCTTGTTTCTAGGAAATAAAACACTCTAGGAACCTTAAGACGTGTGGTGAGGACTCGTTTAGCCGTGTCGGTTTTCTTTTGGCTAGCCATTGTTTCTGTGAGTTCGTCCCTATTTTTCTTCTAGTGAGGGAGACTATCTGTGTCTCGTTTTCTTGTCCTTGTTGTTAGGGAATTTGGGGGACCAAATTCTTTTCTAGTGGGGGAGAATTTAATGTCTCCGCACCCACATTTAGTACCTTTTTCCTTATTCTCGCGCCAGAGAGTCAGAGTTTTGTGGAATTAGCATGTGTTTCTCGAAGGACGTTGGTAGAATTTTCAGCTTTTCGATGTCGCAGATGGAGTTAGCGTGGGAATTTATGAACAGTTGTTAATCAGCAAGGAATGTGAACAGCATATCGAGATCTAATTACAACTGAACGTGGCTGTCAGAGGGTGTATTAGGCAAGTAAGTGTGGATTTTTGGATAAACTTGGATTATTTCCTAAGTCAGAAGACTCCAGAAGCCGAATAAGTGGTAGACTTTATGAGGTTTGAGGTGATTTTCAGTGGTACAGCTCCAAGAAGATGTGAAAAGTTAGAAATTTCTCGAGCATTAATGAACTTTTGACGGAGAATTGTTCGAGGAGGTTTAACAATTGCAGCTGTGATGGTGAAGTCGACTCAGTAGGGTGTACCAGTGGGTGATTAAAAACATAGGAAATTAATTTTCAGCAGTGGTGTAGAGAGTTATATGTGGAATTGATTATTACCCGATTACATGATAGAGAAGATTTTGTGGATTTTACCGACTTGTAGAACAACAGTTTGGGCAGAGTATAGATACGAGCAGGAGAATCATCACTTATGGACAATGACAGTTGAAAGATTCATAGAAGAATGAGTTTGACAGAAGCACGCCTCACGAAGTGTGGACATGTGGAGTAGCATGACAGTTAAAGTGTTAGCGGGTCTAGTCAGAGTTGGAAACTTGCAGAGTTGTGAACCTTGTGTTTTCGGCGAGCAGATAAAGATGAGTGAAGTGTTCAGAGGACCGATCAAACATTTGATTGAATTAGCTTGGCATATGAGGAAGTGACAGATTTTGAAGTCATTCACCTCGAAGATTGTGCATTGGCAGGAGACCTAATTTTGACAACTTTGACAGAGATGACAGACTTGTACCGAGGACTGGACGACATTGCCAAAAGTGAAAGACATCTGGTAATACTCAGCATCACCAATTTTTCGAAGCCAAGGGCAGATAGAAGGACAAGACAATTTTTCTTTTTAGTTGGTAAAGCTCCAAGGAGATGTTCAGAGTTTGAGATTTCCGAAATTTGATGAGTTTTGTTAAAGAGCTAATTGGAAATTTTCAACAAGTGCAACCATGTGGTGAAGTAGACCCAGCAAGATACGAAGCATTGGGAGTCAGATTTCAGCAGTTGACTACAGAAAGGACCTATACTTGAAAGCCTAACAACGAAGATTTTGCGAGTTTTATCGACATGAGGAACATCGGATTACAACGTACAGATACACGAAGCTGGAAATCGATTATTTCGGGTTTATTGGGGGAAACAAATTTTGGTAGAACAGTTGCAAGAGTGAGTGCAGAGCTTCAAATGTTGAAGAATGGTGAAGGGACAAGCATGATAGTGTCAGAGACTGATTGCTGTGCAATGGATCAAAAGCAACGAGCAGAAAGAGTTAGAGCTAGCAAGAGTTCTCCTTGAAGATGGTGCATTTGATATGAGACCCTAGCTCCGACAGTTGTGATGAAGTCGACAGAACCTTTCCAAGGATTTTCTGTATCATGGTGGCAAGAAGCGAGAGACTTGGTGGAACTTAGAAGGAGTCAGAGATAGCAAATTCCTTGAGTAGTCAGATTGGCAGAGCAGTAACAAATTCGAGCCAGTGGAAGAATGTTTGACGACTGTTGATAGTTGACCGAAGAGTTCTACTGCGAGGATGACCCAGCAAGTTCAGGTGCTTCCAAGAGAACCAAATTGGAGCAGTCATTTGAGGTTTTGCTTTTGAAGTGTGGGATTAATATCCCCACTTGTTTTTGGGTTTGTTTAGTTCATTTGGAGGACCAAATGTTCTAAGGGGGGGAGGATGTGAGACCCCGACCCGAGTGAACTCGATTAGTGTTAATTGAGTTTTGTGTTAGACTTAAGCGTGATTAGTAATTTTTTACTAAGTTGGGTTTGCAAAAACTTTTGATTTAGTTTTGGGGAATTTTGATTGCTTTGTGATTAGTGGGGCCCTTTGGGGGTTCCTTCTTTATGACTTTGCATGTGCTTGAGGATTTATCGGAGATTATGCATTCATGGTTTTAATACCGTTTTATTTATATTGTTAATCCCTACAACTTTTATGATGATCCCGTGCCTGTTCGAGATCCCGAAACCCGATTTCGTACCCTTGAGGGCAAAACAGTCATTGTACACAAAATCTATACCCAAAACTTGATATTTGCAAAACTCGTGAAACATATACTTTTTGGAAACTAGATATTTCGGTGATCATTTCTTCCTTCTTCGTCGAATTCATCCGAGATCCCAAAAGACATGATTTCAGCCCAACAAGCTCCTTAAGTAGTGGGACCCAATCCCATTTGTTAACAAAAGGGAAACCCACTCTCCCTTTCATCTCATTTTCCATTTTCCAGCACAACACTTCAACCTAGGGTTTTCTCTTGCAACTTTCTCTTTTTCTTCTTGCTCTCTCCATCTCCAATCCACACCAAACTTGTAGAATGCACAACAAGGCAAGCCACAACAAGCTCCAAATAGGCCACAACATTGAGGGCAAATCTACGCGGTCAATAGAGCTGATGTAGAGGCAGCGGGAAATGTAGTGGAAGGTACACTTCTTGTTTGTGGGATAAAAGCTAGGATTTTATTTGACTCTGGCTCTACACATTCATTCTTATCCCATGAATTTTCTAAGTTGATTGATATGCATGCTAGAGAACTTGCGTTCATTTTGACTGTGGCAACCCCAGTAGGCAAACAAGTTATCTGTAGAACCTTTTACCCTAGTTGCATAGTTCAGATAGGAGTGTTAGGGATTTTGTAATTTCAATTTGATGGATGCATTTTCACTTTAGCATCATTTGATTTACACACACTTGCATTGATTTAAAATATCTTGAAATCTTGATTTTTACATGCATTGGTTTTAGGCTTGAAGAAATCTTGTTTTATGCATGTTTTGTTTCTAAACTTGGATGCATTGGTTTTAGAATCCAAAACTCTTTTGAAAACCTAATTCTTTGTGCATTATATTTGGAAAATCAATTTGAGAAGTTAGGTTTGTGCATTGCATACATTCATCATTTTCAGAATCAGTTTTGTATGCATTCTCATTTGAAAAGAGTTTTATCAAATCAAGCTAGCCTTTGGTTTTAAACTTTTGAATCATTTTAGGCTTTGTGTGTTTCATGTTTTTAAACATCTTAGAATGACTTAAAACATGTTTTCAAGCTTGATTTAATGGCCCAAAAAATTCCCAACCAAAATTACTTTAAAAAATACATTTTTGGGAAAACAGGATCTTTAGCGGTGGAAAAACCACTTTTACCGGCGGTTTCTGTGTCCGCCGCTAAAAGCAGTTTTTCAAACGGTCATTTTTCTTACCGTTGGAACTTTTTCTCTATAAAAAGTGGCTTTTTGGTTTGGAAAAAGGGGGGAAACTCATGAACCTTTGAGACCATTTTGGAGCCATTGAAAGGGGATGAAGTTGGAAAGGCTAGAAGGTCATTAGGAGAGCTAAAGCTTGGATTAATGAGTTAAACCACCAAGTAAGCTCTACCTTTCTTAATCATAGTTTACATGCTTGTTTAAGTTATTGGTAAATGTTTTTGTGCATGATAACTATGATGTGTTGAATCCATTCTTCCCTTATTCTTTGATCTAATTAAGATTGGATTCATCACTTTGATTTCAACCCAAGTTTAGTTTTAATCTTTCTTAATCATGTTTAACCTATATCTTTGATTTCTTTTATTGCATGATTATTTCACTTGGTTGAAACTTCCCTTGTTGTTTTCATTCATTTAATCTTTAGTCAAATTGTTTAGAAAACAACATTGCACATGCATCACTTGATTAGGCTTAAACACTTTCATACAACTTGTGATCTTTAGATTTTCATATCATTCACAAGTGTGTAATTGTTCAAGTGATTTGCATAGAACTTCAATCATATCCTTTTGTGCCTTAAACTTTCGAATTGCATTAAGCATAAATTGATTGAGCTTACTTTTAAACTTGATTGAAGTTTTCACATACACACTTCATAAGCATACATCTTAGCATTTCTTTGAGTGTTTGTGTGAGTTAGTTTTCATTTTCATATCCACCTATTTAGAGGCAAATTAATTTGAGCTTAAATTGTATCTCTTAGAGTGTTCTTGAAGAGACACCTTCTTAGAGAAAATTCTCTTTTGTAAAGGTTATTGCTTAGCCTTAGAAAAGCACATTGTAAAGGTTATTGCTTAGCCTTGAAAAACATCTTGTAAAGGTTGTTGTTGAGCCTAGAAAAACAACATTGTATAGGTTATTGCTTAGCCTTTGAAAAAGCATAAATAGTGGAAATCCGGTGGGGAGTTGGATTCACAAGCCGGTAGTGGATGTAGGCACGTTGGCCGAACCACTATAAATATTGTGTTGTGGTGATTGCTATGTGGTGATTGTTTTTGTTTAGCTTCCGCATTTTATATGATTAATCATCACATTTGACTAGTTTGTCTTAAAGAAGTTAAAATTGGTCTAAATTGGTCATACTTGTAGCACACCCTATTCACCCCCCCTCTAGGGTTAGGATCCCAAGGACTTTCAAGGAGAAGTGGTTTTAACCGCTTAGAAGACCGAAGGCAAGTGGATGATTTGATTTTTATAAGCTTTCAATAATATTGGAATTTTCCACTCATGCCTATTTATTGCATTGGTTTGAAATAAATGTCCATGATAGAGCTTTGGTAGTGCATTTCTTCTTGTTTGTACCAAATGTACTGTATTGTGAAATGGTTTCTTTCTTTCTTTCTTGGTATTGAATGGGATGTTGATGGAGGAGGTGATGGTATGAACACATAATGGAGTTTTGGAGAAGTGTAGAAGGAAGTATTGGAGGAGCTCTTAGCTTAGTTTTATTTCAAGGATTAATGGAAGTGAGGAGAATGGTTTTGAGGAGAAAAAAGGGCTCAAATCTGAACAAAGTGGGTGTTTCCCGCACTTGGCGGTCAGCCAGCGGTCACCTGTCGGCTAGCTGTCTGGTGACTGGCGGCTAACCACCAGCTAGCCGAACAGTTTCGGTTACTTTTCCAGAGAGCAACATTTCCCTCCTAAAAACACGGTTAGCAAGCGGCTAATCGCCGAACCTATCGGCGGCTAACTGCCAGCCGACCGACCCATTCGGTTACTTTTCCAGAGAGCAACATTTTCCACCTGAAAACACGGCCAGCCTCACGGTTAGCAAGCAGCTAACCGCCGAACCCATCGGCGGCTAACCGCCAGCCAACCGAACCATTTCGGTTACATTTCCAGTAACCTGTCTTTCTGTCAGTCCAACCGCGGTCAGCCGCCATCTGACCGGTAGGTAACCGAAATTACCCAGACAATCATTCTAGAGAGCTCCTCGCTCGATACTCTTCCCTGAGATTTCAATTGCTTATTGTACTTTATCGATCCCGAGATTTATACTACATGCCTTGTTTTCCCGAAAGCATTGAATTACACTTGAAATAGTTACTTGTCTTGAAGTGCATTGCACCACATGAAATGATAGTGTGCCCTTAAGCACCCCCGTCCTACCCGTTGATTTACTTGCATATGTCTCGATTTGTTATTTGACCTATTAGTCGGCACCACTAAGCTTGGATAACCCTGTTAGTTTGATCCACCGACTTGGAGATCCCCTCTTGTCCCACCGCTTCAGTTTGGATCCCGCTACCCGGTTATTACAGTGGTCTTGTCCCGATGCCGCAGATTGCTACTGTGGTTCCCGATGCCCGGCTCGCTACCGTGGTCATGTATAGTATGTGTATATGTATTTATAAGATCCACTGTTTCTCCTCACCTCGAGTGACTAAGATCAGTGCCTAGTTATTGCTCTGTCACTTTAGTGATATGGGACTTAGCTTCGTGTGGTTGCCATCTTGCTTGTTTCCCGTTTCCTTGGTTACCTTACATGTTTTACAATGCCTACTTGTATTTGAATAAAAGTTTTATCTCTTCGTAGAAATTGTTATTTAAACAGGTTTAAACGCTTTTGAAGGTAAATTCATTTATTATTATATCGTCATTGTATTTTACCCATTTTCCAAACCGTCATGTTTGACCCACTCTTTGGTACTCAGGTCCCGTTGTCGGTTATCCCGAGGAGGAGCACGAGGAGGCGGTCGGAGAACCGCAACAGTTAGTTGAGTGGCATGCTGATGATGTCATTTAGACATTAGATTGCTGGAGAGATAACATTTTGGGAAAACTTTTAACTATTCTTTTGGGGATTGGTATTTTGTTTTTATTGGCCCTTGTTGGCCTCTAATTTTGGGAAATGTAATTAAATGGTCTTTGTATAAACGTTAACTTATTTTTGGGTAACATGCTCATGATCAATGCTCATTCTGATACAGAACTATACTTGTGTTATTATCTATATGATTAGAGATGGATTAAATATTTGATTTACTACACGCTTCCGCACTTAATAGAAATGTTCATATATGGTTATGATAATCCTTACCGCAGACACCTGTGGGAAATTAAATAAATGTATGGCATTAAAGCGATGTGGTACATCATTAACCATTCACTATCACCACATCATCATCATCATTAGTGTCCCAATCCCGGATTAGTCGTTGGGGCCCGGTCCGGGGTCGTGACATTAATTCATTCGAGCTTGCTTGAATTTGTAGCCCTTCATTGGCATGAAGCCTAGGGTCGTGTTAGGGATTTTGTAATTTGCAATTTGATGGATACAGTTGCACTTTAGCATCATTTGATTTACACACACTTGCATCGTTTTAGAAAACCTTGAAATCTAGTTTTATACATGCATAGCTTTTAAGATTTGGAAAAGTATTTGTTTTATGCATGTTTTGGTTTTAAACTTGGATGCATTGGTTTTAGAACCCAAAACTCTTTTGAAAACCTTATTCCTTGTGCATTATATTTGGAAAATCATCTTGTGAATTTAGGTTTGAGCTTTGCATACATTCATCACAAAAAGAACCATTTGTGTATGCAAATTTCACTTGAAAAGAGTTTTTACAAATCAAACTAGCCTATGGTTTTAAAGTTTTCAAATCCTTTTAGGCTTTGTGTGTTTCATGTTTTTAGAATCTTTAAAACATGTTTTCCAAGCTTGATTTAGTGGCCAAAAGGTCCCCCAAAGAAAAATCTTCAAATATGCAAAAGTTGCATTTTTTGCAAAAAGGGGGTGTCCCGGCAGTGTCGCCGGTCGACCGAGACACAGGTCTCGGTCGACTGAGACAACTGGAAGTCATTTTTCCAGAACCTGAACTGTAACATGCCAACGGTCAGAAATATGACCGTTGTGCTTTCTCGGTCGACCGAGACCCCTTTGCCGGTCGACCGAGGACTAGCCGTTGACAACTTTTTGGCTATAAAGTCCATTCATTTCCAACCTTTTTCAAGGCTTGAACCATGAACCTTTGAGACCATTTTGGAGCCAAAGAAAGGGGAAGAAGTTGGAAAGGCTAGAGGGCCATTTGGAAACCAAATGCTTGACTTTTCATAAGGTACACATTACTAGTATTTTGATTTCCATTAAAATGAATTCCATGCATGCCTAATTCTTTGTACTTTCACTTATGCATGATTTCTAGAGATGTTTAGCAAACTCAAAATCATCCTTGGTAAATTAGATTGGTTTGCAAACTCTCCTAACTAAATCACATGCATTCTTAGACTTTAACATTCATACAACTTGTTTAAGTTCATTTCTTAAAGTTGTTTGAATTTCTCATGTGATTAGTTTTCTCTTCAATCATCATTTTATAAGCTTTGATTTTAAAATGCATCATGCATTCAATTAAGAGATTCATTGTAGAAATTGATTGAAGAAACACACTCATACACTTGTGCACACACTTTAGCATATTTGGGTGTATGGTTGTAATTTGTATTACACTTTCACATTAGCCTATTTAGAGGCAATTTCATTGAGCCTTATATTGTTATCTCTTAGAGTGTTGTGTAAACACTTTCTTAGAGAAATCTTGATTTGTAAAGGTTATTGCTTAGCCTAAGAAAAGCATTGTGTAAGGTTATTGCTTAGCCTAAGAAAAGCATCTTGTAAGGTTATTGCTTAGCCTTAGAAAAGTATTTTGTAAAGGTTATTGCTTAGCCTAGAAAAGCACAATTAAGAGGTTGTTGTTTAGCCTTGAAAAGCAACATTGCTTAGCCTTTGAAAAAGCAAAAATAGTGGAAATCCGGTGGGGTGTTGGATGCACAAGCCGGTAGTGGATGTAGGCACGTTGGCCGAACCACTATAAATATTGTGTTGTGGTGATTGCTATGTGGTGATTGTTTTTGTTTTAGCTTCCGCATATTGATTGATTTATCATCACATGTGACTAGTTTAGTTTAAGAAGTTAAAATTGGTCTAAATTGGTCATACTTGTAGCACACCCTATTCACCCCCCCTCTAGGGTTAGGATCCCAAGGACTTTCAATTGGTATCAGAGCCTCGTGCTCTATCTTATAGGATCAAGTGTTTGGAACTCTTGATTAGGTGTAAAAACCTAGAGTTAAAACCCTAGAGTTGTCCTTTGCATGAAAATCATTAGAATGGACTCCACTATGATAGACTTTGTAGATTCTTCTAGACCCCTCATTCTTCCTTCTATTGGAGATTCAAACTTTCAATCTAATGAATCTCAATGTGACATAAAAGAGGAAGAAAATGATTATGATTATGATGATCTTCAACAAGCCTATAATGAATTATATACATTATCTTCAAAGCTTGATAAGAGAAATAAAAGTTTAAGAGAAGAATCTATGAAACTAAACAAAGAGCTAGTCTCTTCAAAAGATGAGCTTGGAGAGAAAGAAGAAGTCATAAATTGTTTAGAATCTAAGTTCATGATCTCTTTAAATAACCAATCTAACATTCAAGATGAACTAAGAGAATTAAAGATGGGTTATGATGATGTCAATAAGGAAAATCTAAAACTAAGAGATCAATTACAAAGGCAAGATAAAGACTTTAACAATCTTGAATCTAAATTGACTATCTATAAGGAAAATTTATCTAATGCTCAAGATGAATTAAATGAGATTAAGATAAATTGTGATGAGCTTAAAAATGAAAATTTGAACCTAAGAGATACAATTAAAAGACAAGATGAAAACATTAACTATTTAAAATCCAAGTTGACAATTTCCAATGAAAATTTGTCTAATGCTCAAAGTAATTTAAAAACTTTAGAACTTGGATCTAATGTTGTTAATGAGCTTAAATCTAAGTTAAAACTTGCCCATGAAGAGCTAAACAATTTTAAGGGAATTGAAAATGAACTAACTAAAGTTAAAAATGAAAATTCAACCCTTAAAACCCAAGTCACTCAACTTGAAAGTTATAAACAAAAGTATGAGTGCAAGTTTACCCAAAGTGAAGAAAGACTTGAAAAATTATTTAAATTGGGTAAATCTCATGGAGATAGGACGGGTCTTGGATTTAATAGGAATATGTCACATGACCCTAAATTCACCAACACTTTTGTGAAAGGTGAGTCCTCATTCTCTAGCACTCTCTCTCAAATGTCCAAAATTAAATGTCATTATTGTGGTAAAGAAGGACATCTAAAATTTGAGTGCAAACTAAGAAAAAGAAGCTATGTGTCTAAGCCCATCTTTGAACTAAAGAATGGAGAATCAAAACCTATGAAGGGTAAGACACCAAAAATCAAGAAAGACTCCAAAAAGACTAAACAAGTTAAATCTATTAAAATGGAGTCTCCTAAGATAGATTCTAAGAAGTTTAAACAAGTTAAACCAAGTTTAAAAGAATCTATTAACAAAAAGCTTCTCAACCTACCTCCCTTAAGTCAAAACATGAAAGAACTTTTGAAGAAAATTACAAAGTTAAATCTAAATTTCAAAAGTCAAAGAAAGGGAGAAAATAAGAAGAAAAGAAAAATGAATCAATCCCCTAAGAAGAAAACTCACCAACCTCAAAAGACTAATCACCAATCTAAGCTAAATTTAGTCAAATCTAAATATCTTGGTGATATGTTTAAGTTGAAAATTTATCAAGTAAAATCTCCTTTAGTTGGTGAGAAGTCCAAACTAGACCTCAAGGTTCAACCCACTCAAGACCTTAGGTGGATTCCCAAAGTTATTTTCCTAGACAAACCTTAGGGCCTTGAACCCCTTGACCAACCTATTCTTAATAGTTAAATCTCCTTGTTGGTCAAGTTGCATTTGCATTTTGTTTTCTTTTAGTTACATTTATTTAAATGCATTGCATTTCTTTATGATCAATTGATTTTGTTTTCATACACCATTCTAAGTTACACTTCATGGTTTTCAAAATCTTTTGATTATAATTTCATCATGTTTGATTTGCTCTTTGCACATTTATGTTTTGCATTGCATTTCTACATGATCAATTGATTGTGATTTCAAAAGCTTTCATAGCTAGACTCTTCATGATCAATTGTTGTTGAATCATTTGTGTAGATGTCATAGTTATATTTTTTGAACAAATGATTTGAATCAATTCAAGGTTTTCCATACATTTCTAAGTTATACGTTTATATGGAGAACATTGTTTTGAAAAATCAACTTGTATGTGTTTCATTTAAGTTATATCTTTTAAAATACAATGTTGAAAATTGATCTTCAAATTCATTCTTTTTATGCTCATTGTTGGATTTTGTTTATCAAAATGATTTGAAGATTGGTTGATTGGAAATGCTCTACAACATCACTAGTTATATTCATCCAAGCATGTTCCATGATTATCATTTCCTTTTCTTTTGGTTTCATTATCTTAGAAATGGAAATGTATGTTGTTTGCATCTTTGCTTATTTAGTTATTCTTTTTATATGCAAATGACAATTGGTTCCATGTATGGTTGTGATCTTAGTTATATTTGTAGAAACCATACTAGAACCCAAATCCATCCTCTATGCCTTATAGTCATATCTTTATGGATGGTTATGATGTTGATTCATGTAGATTTTCTTGGTGTCATCTTTATACATGTTTCAACTTCATAAGTAGTGTTCTTAATCATATGAAACTCTTTGAAACCCATTTCTCATATTTCTATATGTTTGATGGATATCTTAGATGTTGAATTCATATGATTTAGTCACTTTGGAAATTGCATACTTTACCAAGTCATATCTTTTTGCATTGCAATTTGCCTTGTTCATCACTATGCTCAATAGTTATATCTTTAAAAGTGATGAATATGCATTTATGATGCTTGATGGGATTGTGGGTTTGTCACATCCTTGCTTTTAATCATGTTGTCATATTCAATTGGTTTCATTTGGTATAACTTTCCATTGATTTCATATCCAATTGATATCTTATCTTGTGTATGTGATAGATCTTGTGTGCATTGGATTGAACTTGATAAGTAATATGATTGTTCCATGTCACACACCATTAGCATCATAATTTTTCATGATTGCCTCCTCCCTTGCTCACATAGGTAAATCTCATGACCACCATGTTTATGTGTTCATAATATTGGTTGGTTAATTGTTGAGGTAGGCTTCATGTTTGAATTTCATTTCACTCATCTTGCTCTTTAATAGTCATATTTATTGATTGAATGAAATGAGTTCAAAACCTTACATAGCATATGATTTTCATAAGTTATATTGATTGATGCTATGTTTGAGTAAACCCCATTGTATCATGGATAGCTCTAACTTGGATTCTTCCTAATAGGTATATTCTTACATCCATTTTAGAGTGATTGTGTTAATAGTCATATCCTTAAATCTCAATTGGTATTCTTTGTTTTTCCAATTGATATCCATGATTGCTTTTCCCATTGACCTTGATCTTTTGGTAATTTGATCATATTGTGCTTTATAGTTATATGAATCTAATCCTTTCCTTGAAGTTGACCCTCATTTGGTTAAACCATCTTCTTCTTGCATCTAATAGTTAAATCTTGTCAAAAGTTTGACAAAAGAAGAGAATGGATTGAGGGGGAGTGTAAACCTTCATAGGAAGTATTAGTTTGATCAAATTCACCCTTGGATTGCCTTTAGACCCTTAGAGATAACTTCCATACATGATAGCCTGTTATGTATTTCATTTTCGATTTCATTTGTTAACAGGTGCTACTAAAGGTATTTTCCTTGTTTCATGTGTGTAGGTACCTTTGCAATTTAATGTCAAAGGGGGAGAGAGTTCGAGAGTTCAAGTACTCGAAGATCTCCTATCCATCAAAGGGGGAGAAAGAATTCAAGTTCTCAAAAGGGTGAAGAGAATGTCCAAGCTTCCTAAGGGGAGAGTTGTCTTGCCAAAGGGAGAGAGAGGCATGGTCAAAGGGGGAGAGCAAATAGAAGAAAGAAAGCTTGGAGCTAAAGAAGATGCTTGGTCATAGAAAGGAAAGAAGAAGAGAAAGCTTGAAGAATGATCAAGCTCCAAGCATCAAGAAGATTGAAGAAAAGACCCAAAGAGCCCAAGCTAAAAGAAGGAGCATCCAAGAAGATTTCAAGACTTGTCTAGCTTAGGGGGAGCTGAAGACTTGGTGTGAAATATCAATGATGAGTAAGTTGCCATCAAATTGCAAAGGGGGAGATTGTTAGGGATTTTGTAATTTGCAATTTGATGGATACAGTTGCACTTTAGCATCATTTGATTTACACACACTTGCATCGTTTTAGAAAACCTTGAAATCTAGTTTTATACATGCATAGCTTTTAAGATTTGGAAAAGTATTTGTTTTATGCATGTTTTGGTTTTAAACTTGGATGCATTGGTTTTAGAACCCAAAACTCTTTTGAAAACCCTATTCCTTGTGCATTATATTTGGAAAATCATCTTGTGAATTTAGGTTTGAGCTTTGCATACATTCATCACAAAAAGAACCATTTGTGTATGCAAATTTCACTTGAAAAGAGTTTTTACAAATCAAGCTAGCCTATGGTTTTAAAGTTTTCAAATCCTTTTAGGCTTTGTGTGTTTCATGTTTTTAGAATCTTTAAAACATGTTTTCCAAGCTTGATTTAGTGGCCAAAAGGTCCCCCAAAGAAAAATCTTCAAATATGCAAAAGTTGCATTTTTTGCAAAAAGGGGGTGTCCCGGCAGTGTCGCCGGTCGACCAGACACAGGTCTCGGTCGACCGAGACAACTGGAAGTCATTTTTCCAGAACCTGAACTGTAACATGCCAACGGTCAGAAATATGACCGTTGTGCTTTCTCGGTCGACCGAGACCCCTTTGCCGGTCGACCGAGGACTAGCCGTTGGCAACTTTTTGGCTATAAAGTTCATTCATTTCCAACCTTTTTCAAGGCTTGAACCATGAACCTTTGAGACCATTTTGGAGCCAAAGAAAGGGGAAGAAGTTGGAAAGGCTAGAGGGCCATTTGGAAATCAAATGCTTGACTTTTCATAAGGTACACATTACTAGTATTTTGATTTCCATTAAAATGAATTCCATGCATGCCTAATTCTTTGTACTTTCACTTATGCATGATTTCTAGAGATGTTTAGCAAACTCAAAATCATCCTTGGTAAATTAGATTGGTTTGCAAACTCTCCTAACTAAATCACATGCATTCGTAGACTTTAACATTCATACAACTTGTTTAAGTTCATTTCTTAAAGTTGTTTGAATTTCTCATGTGATTAGTTTTCTCTTCAATCATCATTTTATAAGCTTTGATTTTAAAATGCATCATGCATTCAATTAAGAGATTCATTGTAGAAATTGATTGAAGAAACACACTCATACACTTGTGCACACACTTTAGCATATTTGGGTGTATGGTTGTAATTTGTATTACACTTTCACATTAGCCTATTTAGAGGCAATTTCATTGAGCCTTATATTGTAATCTCTTAGAGTGTTGTGTAAACACTTTCTTAGAGAAATCTTGATTTGTAAAGGTTATTGCTTAGCCTAAGAAAAGCATTGTGTAAGGTTATTGCTTAGCCTAAGAAAAGCATCTTGTAAGGTTATTGCTTAGCCTTAGAAAAGTATTTTGTAAAGGTTATTGCTTAGCCTAGAAAAGCACAATTAAGAGGTTGTTGTTTAGCCTTGAAAAGCAACATTGTATAGGTTATTGCTTAGCCTTTGAAAAAGCATAAATAGTGGAAATCCGGTGGGGTGTTGGATGCACAAGCCGATAGTGGATGTAGGCACGTTGGCCGAACCACTATAAATATTGTGTTGTGGTGATTGCTATGTGGTGATTGTTTTTGTTTTAGCTTCCGCATATTGATTGATTTATCATCACATGTGACTAGTTTAGTTTAAGAAGTTAAAATTGGTCTAAATTGGTCATACTTGTAGCACACCCTATTCACCCCCCCTCTAGGGTTAGGATCCCAAGGACTTTCAGGTCGGCCTAGCTTGATTGTGATTTTCCATTGTGTGTGCTAGTGATGTGTTGTGCATTATGAGTATTTTGACTATTCGAAAATGCCCACGTTTAAGACCACTTGGCCTAAGTATTTTTATTAGTGGATATTTGGTCTGGGTCTTATCATTTTGCTCTCTTCGGAAACGAGAGCATTGAAACATTTTTTACCTCCGCCATATGGGCTTTGGTCTGATGACAACATATCTCACTTGTATTTTATCATGGTATCTTCTTTGAAACCTGTGATTTGTTATTTGTAGTTCAGGTCCTAAAATGATGTATTTAGTACAAAAGTTTTTATTTTGGTTCATCCGGAAACAAGATCGTTGAAATATTTTAGACCTCCGCCATTTGGGCCTTGGTCTCATATTAAAGAGTTTCATATGTGTCTCATTATGTAGATTTCGTTGAGAACGTGGATATGCCTTCTCTCATTGATGCATTAAGATAAGGCTCTTATATTTGGGACCTTTAGTTTGCTCTTGCCAAAAACGAGAGCGTTGAAATGTTTTGGACCTCCGCCATTTGGGCCTTGGTCTCAAAGAGTTTGAACAATTAGGAGATTTGTGATCTTTGAATGATGATTCCCTATTTCTACTTGTTAATCTCCGGTCTTTTGTTTTCCTAATTGTTCGACCCTCATCTTTTGTGTGAACCATAAGATTTTTTCTTTTTCTTTGGGCTCTAGGTTTCGTTGTAGAGCGTCCAACTTCCTTAAATGTAGTTCGTCCATGTTTTGGAAGGCGTGCTCTAAATTTTCTTTGTAACCTAGCAGACTTACATCGTGAGAGTCGTTGAGCAAGGGTGTAATCTTGAAGTTTTGGTTGTGTCACTACTGAATGGTCATGTGGGATAAGAATTTCTTCAGTCATGTGGATTTTTACATTGTTCTTTGGGACTATCGAAATCTTAGGTGGCACGTTTGGGTTAACACCTGAAAGTTCTTTTACAGTCAAATCTCCGAAAGTCTTTCCTAGAGCTTTGGGAGTGGTCCCAATTCTTTCATGGAAACTAATTGGACGAAACTCTATTTGGCTTTCTAATTCGGGAATGATCTCTGTTGTTGTGTTTGGATTTTTCTCTTTACGAGTAGGGTACCATTCTAGCTGAAGGATCGGAGTTGGATCAACTCTTCGTAGTTGTCTTTTCTCAAAGTATTCTATGTCATCTTGGCTCATGATTATTGGATTGGTCAAGGGCGGGCATGGTAAACCTTTTAGAATACTCTGAAATCTTAGTCTCGCATTTAGATGGGCCTTAATCAAGGCAAATACAGGACTAGGCTCTATCTCATTGTGGAAATTATGCTTGTCCTCTAAGGTTGATTTAATTATATCATTATCCTTTGATCTTCTAAGGAGGTTTGTTCCATTTGGCTCACTAGTCAAGACATCGTTTGATTGTGGTTCCTTCTCTAGGTTCTTTTCTAATGAGATGGTAGGACCTATGTGAGAGCTTCCTCGTTGGATTTCAATGGTAGGGCTAACAGTCTCTTGGTGTTGATTCTTAAGTAACGCTTTGGTTTTTATGATAGATTCGGATGACTTTATTCGATCTAATGGCATGCTCAACCTAATCGGCATCTTTCTAACCTCGGATTTGAGTTTCTCTATGTCCTCTTGTAATTCGTTAAACATGTTCATATCTAGAAATTCAAATCCAGACTCTTTGTCAACCTTTCTTGGTTCAGCTGGTATTGGAATGGGGTCAAGATGCATTGGTTTGGGTTTAGGAAAGTCTTGTTCATCATTTGGTTGCATGTTTATTTGTCTTTGGATCATGATTTGGGTTTTGCATGATGGTCTGGAATTCAAGTTCTTTCGTTTGTAACGCGGTCAATGTCTTTTAGTGGTATTCGTCTTAGATTGAGATTCTGGATCTTCTATGATTTTGTTCGTATAGGTTTGGTATTTTATTTCAAATGAAGATGGTTTAGCCAGTCTATGAGTTTCCACACTTGATTCTAAGTCATTCGATTCAAACCTGACTGGTTCGTATGTTTCAGATCTTATGACATCAAAATCTTTAGTTAATTCATCCACTCGTTCCATTTGAAGGTCAAGTATCTTCATCGTCGTCGTGAATTCAGATTCTTCATGCGGGTCATTAGGTTGTACTGTCTCGTCTGTCTTCGAATGAATCGTTATGTCTTTTATTTGTTGTGTTGAATGATCTTCATTTGGTCGTGTTTGGGGTAGCATTTGTGGTGTTGGTATTTTTTATTGGATGATTGTTTGTGATTGATCTAGTTCGTTCATTTGATGCGTAGTGATCTAGGTTTTACCACCCCAAGGTGTTTTATGTTGTTCGTAATCTTCATTAAGCATATCATAAAAGTCCTCAGGAGGCATGTCTTTAAAGATGGGGTAGTAAATCTCATCGGAAGATTCAAAAGTTTGGTCATTTGGTGGATCATAGGTTACTTTAGGGGCTAAAGTTGTCAAATATGGAGGATCATAGGTCCAATTCTTGAGAACATGATCTATTGGGGGATTAATTATGGTATATGGTGTGTCTATGGTTTCTTCATTTTCGAGTTGATGGAAGGGAGCAAAATATGTTCTAAGAATTCGTATCCCCTCTTCTACCTCGTAGCCTTTCCATAATGTTGGGATCTTGATCACTTCGGTCATAAGTCTTCTTAGAGTTTCTAAGATTAATCCAAGTTCCCATTCAAGATATTCACCACCTATAAATTGTTCTCCTAGGGCCTTCCCTGTGTTGCATATGGATCATTCTTTGGAGTGATACTCTTAAACCAGTCTAGGTTGGGCAACTCTAGCTCACTTATGCCCGCCATCCTAGCAAACTCTTCCTGGATCTGTTTTCGAGATACTTTGGTTTTGCGTGGTAAAAATGGATTTTGGGTTTTAGCATTTGTGGGTGAGTTTCTATCTTGGTTTTGACTAGATGTTTGACTAAGCTGGTCGGTCGGAGCGTGAGTGGATTGTTGATAAATGATCGTTGGAGATTGGGTTGGTGGATGGATTGAGTTGGATGGCATGGTTGGGTGTGGCTGGAATGGGTCAATGATCATGGTAGGTGATGTTGTTTGGTTGAATGGTGAGGGTTGGGTGGGATGATGGCTTTCATTGGATGGCGTGGATTGGAATGGTTGATAGGTCTGATAAGGATGCATGGTCATGGAAGGCTGGATAGGTTGGTTGAATTGATGAGGTTGGACGGTTTGGATTGGTGAAGGGATTTGATTGGATGGGATGGTTGGAATGGATTGGTAGGTTTGATTGGATCTGATGGTTTGGATTGGTGAGTGAGTTTGATTGGGTGAGATGGTTGGGATGGATTGGTTGGTTTGAATAGACGAAGGAGTTTGATTGGATGGGATGGTTTGAAAGGATTGGTAGTCATGATCAGGATGGATTAGGATTTGGTTCGTCGTTATATACTGTGTATTTTGGATGTAGATTCGTTGATTATTAAGGTTTAAATTTTGATTTATGTCATGATTAATGTTTTGATTATTTAAATTTGTGTGCATTGTGTTTTGATTCGATTGAGTGTAATATTGTCGAGTTGGTTGGGAAGTGGTTTGATATGATTGGGGATGAGGGATTGGGCTATGGTTTGGCCTCGTGTGTTCGTAAGAGGTGTGGTGATTGTTTAAGTTTTCGTTTGCATAAAAGTGTCGTGCAGATCTAAGGGAAGAAGTTTAAGTTGTTATAGTTTGGTTGGAAAGGTATCGATAATTTTGTGTTTCGTTGTGGTAGTGTTGGTTTATATTCATGTATGAGTTATTTAAGTTCTGAAAATCTTGAGTTTTGTGGTTTGTGTAAGATTGGAAGTTTGAGTTGAGCATGTATGATGTTTGGGATGCAATTGTTCGATGTGGATTTTGATAGGCCATCTTATATTTGATTTCTAAAGCAATTATCAAACACTGTCATGTAACACCAAGAGAATTTTTTAGTTCAAAATAGAAGGGAGGGAAGAGGAGAGAAAGGTTTTTTTTTTTTTTAGAGGTCCTTTTTTTTAGTGATGAAAGGGGAAAATTTTAATGATGTTTATTTATTATGTTATTATTAGGGAAGGCTTCGGTAGGCGGTATATTCAGACCTCAGGTTTAAATTTTCAGACTGCACTCATAACAACCCTAAACTGAATGGGACACGGACATTTGATCATTGACTGAATGTTCGTGTCCTAGAATAGAACTCCAGAAAGACCCAATAAGTGACAGGAAAATGAAAACAAAAGAGGTCCCATCACAATCGCCAGGCTGTCGGATGTGAATTTTGATCCCCCTGGGGAGGGAAATCGCCATTCATCTATATGTGTTATTTAAATTTTACATCGAAAATGAGGATTACGACTACCCTCAAAATCGACGGATCAAGATCGCCAGCTACGGTAACAGCCGTAACACCGTTCTTCGACAAAAGCCGAAGAAAAAATGGGAGAAAATAAATGGGTGGGTTCTTCTCTGGTCTAATGTGTTGCCGGCAACACACGACAGTTTTCCTGTCACATTAATTTGGGTCTCTTTGGGTCTCTTTAATATTGGGTCAATTCAGGGTTATGAGTCAGAGTCCAAATAAGGCTAATCCTCACATAGCAAAATCATAGTGTCTCCAAGTAAAATAAAATAATTAAAATAAAAAAAATTAAAAAGGGGGGAGGTGCCAAATATTTAAGAAGAGGATCAGCCCCGTTCCCGGGTAGCCCTTTCTAATCCCTTGGCAAAATAGGGTTTAAAGGCTGACTTTTCAAATCAAAATGATGATGTAAATGAGACTTTGACTTGTGATTTTTGTGTTTTCGTGTACGATACACGAGTGATAAAATAGGACTGACGGAGAACTTGGGCGCACTTATGGTTGCGCCTAGGTTACTAAGGTAGCTTGGGTGCACAAATAGTGGTGCCCAAGTGCCAGGTTCTATGTGCTTAGGTTGGTGACGACGGTATTGATGTTGATTTTGGAATTCAGAGAGTTTCTATTTTATACAAGTCTGTGTTTTAATGTTGTTTTAGGTTCTGGATTGATTTTTATCTTAATGATTTAAGTCCAGAATTCGAAATACAACCGAGGCTTACAACTTGGGCCAAACAGGGACCCTGGGCGCACCTGTGTGTGCACCTAGGTGTTTCTGAGAACTTGGGCGCACCTATATGGGCGCCCAAGTGATGTCTTGTAGTTCTTCGACCGTCCGGCTTTGGTTTGAGGTTCCGGGTGGATCTAAGCTGATTAAGGTTTTGATTTTAAGGTTGTTATTGGTTCTGTGATGGTTCTATGATGTTGATTGAGGTCAAGGTTGGAAGTGAATAGGGATTCGATGGTCTTAGGGAATGGAGATGGACTTGGGCGCACTTGTGGTTTCGCCTATGTTTCCTGAGTAACTTGGGCGCCACCACAAGTGTTTGGTTCGTGTGTTTTGGTTCTTTACGGGATTTTGTTCACTTAGGCTTGGAGTTTCAGGTGGTCTATGTCAATAATTATGTATCCCGGGCTAGTTTTAAGTTTATAAACCTTAAATGTGATTGTGGTTTAAGTTCGGGAGTTGAAACGCAACCAATGTGTGTCTCAGGGTCGGAACAAGAAGCAGGTACACCCAGGTTCTTGGGGTAACTTAGGCGCACCTGTAGGGGCTCCCAAGTGTCTACCTGTTGTGGAGCTGTTGGTTCGTTCGATTCTTGGGTATTTCTAAGTTGGTTCGGATATTCTAACTCGTATTTTGGTCGGGGAATTTCTTTATTCCCTGAACGAGGCTTAGTCTTATTGTCTTTAATTAGGTTTCGGTTGGGGTCTTAATCAGGGATTGGTGGCTAGGGTTTTGTTTGTTAATCAATTTCAGGGATTTAGTTAATTAATTCTATGGATTTTAATTGGATGTTTTAATTAGGTATTTTGAGTTAATTAAGTGTTTTAGATTAGGGGTTGATCGAATTTATTGATTTACTTAGGCACGAATGGAATATCCTAAGATCAGCTACTTAATGTCTACTTTTATAATTCTAATACTTCTTTTAATTACTTTCTTTTTGTGTTCTCTTCTCTAATTACTAGAGAGTAAGATGAGAGGAGAAGTATTTTATGTTTTTGTGATTTTTTTGGTTTTTTTTATGCAATATTAATGTAACCTAACTTAAAATGATGATGATTCGATGACTCGGAGTCTAGAAGTTCAGTAGTCAATTGAAATCCTCACAGAGGTAAAACAGCAAGCCAAATGGAATGCAAAGGTATGAAAATGCGAACCGGAAAACGAATTGGGAACTTGGGCGCACACACAGAGGCCCCAAAGTGCCTCTGCACAACTTGGGCGCCACTGTGTCTCCCCTGCGGGTTGTGATGCACTTGTATTTTTCTACGATATTCCAATTCGATTTTCGACACTTTGGGACTAGATATAAGGTCCTAGTATGAATTATTGATGAAATAACCTTTGGATTCGAAAATAATGACATGAGGACCAAAATCCGAGAGGCAAGTCTCTTTGGCAGGAACTTGGGCGCACCCACAGTGGCGCCCAAGTTCACTGTCTTTTTTCTTTATCTTTTGGTAATATATTTCGGTATTCCTTCGATTCTTTCAACGCCTTTTGTTGATCCGAAGGTTTTGATATCAATGTGTATAAAGATGGACTAAGAACCGAATTCGCGCGAAATGGGAAATCGGGGCCAAAGCCCTATCCAGAAACTTGGGCGCATAGACAGTTGCGCTCAAGTGTTCTCCTGCACTTTTCTTCCTCTTTTGTTTCTTTTCTCAACTCTTTTCGCGCGATTTGGAATGCAAAATTACAGATCCGAAGGTCCCGACATCAATATGTATGAAAATGAGTTCGAATCTAAGAAATAAAATACGCTTAATATGAAAATCGGGGTTGGAACCTAATGCAGACACTTGGGCGCACCCACAGTTGCGCCCAAGTGTTCTGTTGTACTTTTTTTTGTTTTAGATTTGGATTTTACTTAATGAAAATGAGATGGATGCAAAGTCTACCCTAATCACGAGTTCAGAATGCTAAAAAATATGCAGATTTGCAGAGTAGGGATGATCCTAAGCATGTTACTAATGATAGATGACTACTAAGTATTAAATCTACTGAAAGAGCACTACTATTAATGCAGATCTACAATGCATGCATGATCCTAAGCATGTTTCTAACCATTAATGATGTTGAATATCAATTGAAAAAAACCTAATCTAGAAATACCGGTTTGAGTTGTATCCTTTAAGTCCTAGATCGAAGCTCTTGCGCAAATCCACGGCCTTTAGAAGCTTTCTCCATTGCTTATCTTGGAAACCAGAAAGCTCCTCCTCTTGTCCTTCCTTCTAGATCTAAAGCTCTCTCTTTGGTTATGGTGGCTACTCTCTTTTTCTCAATTTTCTTCTAGTTTTTTATATTCTTTTTTTTTTTGGTAGATTCCTTTGTAAATGGTATAAGTGATCTTTTTATAGAGATTTTGGCGTGGAGGAGGGGTTTAGGGTTGCTATGTGCACGAGTTTCTAGAGGCTTCATGCAAACCAAGGTAGATTTAGGGTTTCGGGAACTTGGGTGCACACACAGGTGCGCCCATGTTCTGTTTTGGGGCAAAGTGGGCTTTGGGTTCGGTTTCAGACTGTTTTTGGGTTGAGGTCAGGTCGGAACTGCGAAAGATAGAGCGAAACCCACCTAAGTATGTATTCAAGTTCTTTTCTAGGGCAACCGGGGACTTGGGCGCACCTGTGTGTGCGCCCAAGTACAACCGGAGACGTGGGTGCACCTAGGGTGGCGATCAAGTGTGTCTCTGGTGGGGGGCCTCTAGGGTAGTTTTCCAGCGGCCATATCTCTTGGATTGTTGGTCGGAACTAGACGTTCTATATATTGTCGGAAAGCTCTTGGAATGTAGAATCTGTTGGTCCATACATCATAATGATCGGAGGTCGGGACTTGGGGTTAAGTTGACCTAGGGTATGGTTTGGGTTGTTTTCGGATTGAATTTGGACTAAAATAGAAGAAACTGGACTTGGGTGCACGTGTGGGGGAACCCAAGTGGGTTTTTAGAACTTGGGCGCACACAAAGGTACGCCGATGTCATTTTTCAGGTCGAATGGGCTTGGGGTTTGGTTTTGGATTGTTTTCGGATAGAGATTGGGTCGGAACTATGAAGAGTGGAGCAGAACCAACCTAAATATACACTAGAGTACTTTCTAGGGCAGCCGGGGACTTGGGCGCACCTGTGTGTGCGTCCAAGTGTGACCTTGGGACCTGGGCGCACCTGTGTGTGCGCCCAAGTGCAGTTTGGGACTTGGGCGCACCTATATTGGCGCCTTAGTGCGGGACCACTTGTGTAGTCTTCCGAGGGCCATATCTTTTGATCCGGTTGTTGGAATTGGATGTTCCACATATCGTCGGAAAGCTCTCAGAACGTAGAATATTTTGGTCCATAGATCCTAATGATCAGAGGTCAGGAAAATTTAAGAATACCTGGACCAATGATTCTAGCCTCTTAATTCATGTTAATCATATCGTACTTAGGCAAACAAAGTGTAATCTCTTTAGGAACAACCTAAGTGTGTCTTATACAGTCTGGAAGGGGTTTGGGTAGCATTGTCGTATTCCTTATTTGAATAGCGGGTTGAGCTCGAGATCTCAACATGATTTGGCCTTTTCTCTCACAATTTCTATGAATCGTCGAACTAAGTCTAAACTGATCAACAAGCATCTTCATCGTCATTAATTAATCTAAATTATGCCATTAACCATTCAATTATGGGTGAAATGGGAGCATCGTTATATATGATAAGTGTTTAAGGCTATCATAGGGGGCCAAAATGAGGTGTCTACAGTGACTAATTGATTTAAAGAAGTTAAAATTGGGCATTATTGGTCACAAAGTTGTAGCTCACCCTATTCACCCCCCCCCCTCCAGGGTTCGGATCACGGACTTTCAAAATTTCGGGTAAAGTATCGAGTTCAAGATTTATTTGAAGTGAATAGGGATCTCGTATGTCAATCTAATAACAATTTGGTACTCTTTGAGTTTGGGGACATTTCGGGCTCCTTATACACTTTGAATTTTCAAAACTTCAAATGAAATCTTCGTGATCTGGTTTCTTTCTCAAATGGCCTCATACATTGCTTAGTAAATCCCCCTAACATAGAGGGGTTCTCAATGAATAGTCTCAAAACATTTAAACAACTCATCATTGTCCCAAACATAGCCTTTGACCGACAAAACTCATCGCTCGAGTGAACCAGAGAGTTCGCTTGAGCGAGGAGCTCTCTGGAATGGTTGTCTAGGTGGGTTCGCTCGAGCGAAGTTGGGGTTGCTCAAGCGAACTCATCCAATAGGTGGTTGGCTCGAGTGAAGTATTGGTTCGCTCAAGCTAACCACTCTCTCGAACGAGTTCTGGGATGTTTGCTCGAGCGACCAAGGGGTCCGCTCGAGTGAATTGCCTACTGGAATGCTCCAAACCCTTTTCTGGACACTTCGCTCGAGCGAAGTGTCATGTTCGCTTGAGCAAAGTGTCATGTTCGCTCGAGCGAACTGTCCAGAAACTGATTCCGGGACAGTTCGACTCCTCTCTATCTCTTCCGTCTACAACCTCTTTCTAGCCTCTTTTATACATCCAATGAGGAGTCCAAAACTTTATTCAAACAACATCAAATCTCTTACAATATCCATTCCATTCTCCTCCATCAACATCACATCCAATACAAAGAAAGAAGGAAGGAAACCATTTCACATAAGAGTGCATTTGGGACAAAACAAGAAAAGATTAAATGCCAAGCACCAATTGTTAGTTTTATAGTCTCAATACCAGTATATGATGAATAAATTGATTAATTTCTTTATTTATCAATATATATATATATATTATTGCTTTCCTTTCATGAGATGAATGGTGTTTTATTACTTGTTTGCACATAACTAATACGAATGACATAATGGTTCATGAGATGAACCGGAGTCCACAAGTATACTAGATGTAAAACATGTGTGTGGATGAGATCCATATACAGAAGACATGTATTCCAAATCTTATACTTAAATATCTTCACAACCAGTGATGAGATTGGGCATCTCATTTGACAAGGTTGCAGCACTTTGATCACTATGAGATAGTGTGATTTGTCTCGATCATTGGAATGTAAGATTTTGGATCATGGTGCTGGTACATTGAATGTATTGAAGGACCATGAGAAACACCTTATATACACTGTCATAACTTTAAGGTCTGCTCTCATAATTCCCTAGCAGTATGCTCATAATCCTGAGACATTAATGAACTCAAGTTTCTATCTATTCATTTGCTTTGAGTCACCAATGAGTGAGGCCAATTGGAGGTCAACACCTCGGTGATTTGGGTACGTGGTAGTAGAGCTGTGGAAACATTCAATGATCAAGATGAAATTTCTCTTTAATATCCCCTTGTGCCAATTAATGGATTTGTCATTGGTAAGTGCGCACCCATTCCAATTAAGAGTTAATTGGATCGGTACCAAATGATCACTATAATTAATTGGGGCTCAAGGATAATAAGATATGGATCTATTTTGGTGGACAGGTCCAATTGATCCATGGATATAGATGGAGGGGCCTACTTGTGGTACTGAGGAAGTTTAGGGTATTCATTGTAATATATTCCTAAGACTGGAGTTCAATTGCATTTATATAGTGGAGTTATTTGTAATTAACTGTGGACCCGGATTGCACATGAGATGTGGGGTCGCGTGTCCCAGTTGGAGCCAGCTTTCTAAGGAATCCCTAATGGTCCCCACGCTATCCCAAGATATTAAAAAGATACTAATTATAGTAAAACTCTAAAAGGAAATATAAAGTTACTATTTCTATTTGAAGTGAGACTTCTAATAGTGGTAATAGTAAGTTACTAATTACTAATGGAAATGAGACTTCTATTTTAATTAGAAAAAAAAGAAAGTCACTAATCATATTTGAAGTGAGACTTCTAATTGTGATTTAGTAAGCAACTAATTCTTATGGAAGTAAGACTTCTATTTTAATTAATAAGAGGAGGTTGCTTAAAATATATAAAAGGAGAGAGAGAGGAGGGTTGGACGTCCAATGCAATAATCCCACCTAGGGATTCACGCCCATCCTTTTTCTTCCTCTCTTGTGCAAGTTGTTGCACATCTCTTCCCTCTTCTAGTTCTCTTCTAGTTTCCTTTTGGGTTTTCTCATGGAGATTCCACCATCTTCTTGAGAAAAGAGAATCTGATAGGGTCATAGTGTGGAAGATCAAAAGGTGTTGGAGATTCTGATTTGATTAGTGAAGGTGTTCATCATCTAAGAAAGAGATCAACTTCTCCATTAGAGCACTACTAAGCTCCAAAGGTATAATCTACATCCTTGTATGTTATAGATTTCGTGGTTGCATGTTTGGGTGTTGTTTTCTATCTTCTAGATAGGATATATTATTGTACATGATTTATGAGTTT
Source organism: Cinnamomum chago (assembly GCA_038049695.1). NCBI lineage: Eukaryota > Viridiplantae > Streptophyta > Magnoliopsida > Laurales > Lauraceae > Cinnamomum > Cinnamomum chago. Next base: position 56,282,301 of record CP142451.1, read on the forward strand.
GAGGGATTGCATCCTGGATTGGGTTTTGTTGCCTTCTAGATAGTTGATCCATGCATCAAGTGGGTCAAAAGTTTTTGAAACCTATCTGAACGGCCCACCTATTTCCAACAATTGGTAACAGAGCCATACCTCATCTCTAATTATGTTAGATCAGCGATCTAGATCTATTCTTTGCATGAGATGCGAAGAGGATAGACCTAGGGCTATATAAGGATCGGTTATGATTAGGTTTGTTTACTTTATGTAGTAAATCCATGTTTGGATAGTCACAAAAGGGTTTATTTATGATGGAAGGATGGTAGGATGCCATTGAGAGCCTTCAAAAGTGTTTTGGAGGTGTTGGGACTCAAATTAAAAAAACTCAATTTTCTGCCTTCGTCAGGCGGGTCGACCTGGCCTTGTGCTCGGTCGACCGGGTGCCTGTAGGGTCGGTCGACCGGGAACACAGCTCGACCCCCGCCGGGGGTGTAAGACCCCGACCCGAGTGAACTCGATTAGTACTAATTAAGCCGTGTGTTAGTTCTGAGCTTGATTAGCGATTTTGGCTAAGTTGGGTTGGAATAGCTTTTGAGATAGTTTTGGGAAATTTTGATTGCTTTGTGATAGCGGGGCCCTTTGGGGGTTCCTTCTTTATGACTTTGCATGTGCCTGGGGATTTATCGGAGACCTTTGCATTCTTTATTTTAATCCTTTTTATTTGTATTGTTAATCCCTACAACTTCTATGTTGATCCCGTGCCCGTTCGAGACCCCGAAACCCGACCTCATAGCCTTGAGGGCAAAACAATCATTGTACACTAAATTTGTACCCAAAACTTGATATTCCCGAAACCCGCAAAACATATACTTTTTGGAAACTAGATATTTCGACGATCACTTTTCTCTTCTTCGTCGAATTCATCCGAGATCCCAATAGCCATGATTTTAGCCCAATGAGATTTTTTAGTAGTGGAGCCCACTCCTCATTTGCTTATAAGGGAACTCATCTTCTTCATTTCCCTTTTTAGCTCAACTCCAATCTCAACCTAGGGTTTCCATTTTCTTCCTTCTTGCTCTTGCCTCCCATCACCAAATCCACCACCAACCTTACACAAATTGAGAGGTTGAGATCATCATCTTCTTCCTCATTACCATAGCTCTCTATTGGTACCATTGCTAGAGAAAACCCTCCATTCCAAGACTCCCTTTGAGCTCACCTTGCCCATTTGGAGAACCTACAAGTAAGCAACCTTCCCCATCTCTTAGATTTGTGCTTCTTTGATCTTGAAGAGGTCCCTTTTTCATTATTGTAAGGTTTCCCTTCCTATTTCTTGTTTTGACCCATTTTAAGGCTTGTTTTGGGGATTTTGTTCATAGCTTGGATCTTTGGCTTGGAAGAGTACTAGAGCTTGATTTCCTTGATTAGAAGACCTAAGGCAAGTGGGTGATTTGATTTTTATAAGCTTTCAATGATTTTGGTATTTCCCACTCATGCCTATTTATTGCTTTGTTTTGAAATAAATATTCATGATAGAGTATTAATGGTGCATTTATATAATGGAAGTGTATTGGTGCATGCCATTTAATTTCTTCTTGTTTTGTCCCAAATGCACTCTTATGTGAAAAGGTTTCCTTCTTTCTTTCTTTGTAATGAATGTGATGTTGATGGAGGAGAATGGGATGGATGTTGTGAGAGATTTGATGTTATTTGAATGAAGTTTTAGACTCCTCATTGGATGTATAAAAAGTGGCTAGAAAGAGGTTGTAGAAGGAAGAGGTAGAGACGAACTGAACTGCCCTGAAATCAGTTTCTGGACAGTTCGCTCCAGAAAAGGGTTCGGAGCATTCCAGTAGGTTGGTCGCTCGAGCGGACCCCTTGGTCGCTCGAGCGGACATCCCAGAACTTGTTCCAGAGAGTCATTAGTTCGAGTGCACTAAAACTTCGCTCGAGCCAATGAGTTCGCTCGAGTGACCTCAACTTCGCTCGAGCGAACCCACCCAGACAACCATTCTAGAGAGATCCTCGCTCGAGCGAACTCTCCGGTTCGCTCGAGCGATGAGCTTTGTTGGTCAAAGGTTATATTTGAGACAATGATGAACTATTTAAACGTTTTGGGACTATTCATTGAGAACCCCTCTATGTCAAGGAGATTTACTAAGCAATGTATGAAGCCATTTGAGAAAGATACCATATCACGAAGATGTCATTTGAAGTTTTGAAAATTCAAAGTGTATAAGGAGCCCGGAATGTCCCCAAACTCAAAGGGTACCAAATTGTTATTAGATTGACATACGGGATCCCTATCCACTTTAAAATAAATCTTGAACCCGATACTTTACCCAAAATTCCAATTGTTTATTGTACTTTATCAATCCCGAGATTTATACTACATGCCTTGTTTTCCCAAAAGCATTGAATTACACTTGGAATAGTTACTTGTCTTGAAGTGCGTTGCACCACATGCAATGACAATGTGCCTTGAGCACCTCCGTCCTTCCCGCTTATTTACTTGCATTTGGTTTACTTGTACATGTCTCGATTCGTATTTGACCTATGAGTCGGCACCACTAAGCTTGGATAACCCTGTTGGTCTGATCCACCAACTTGAAGGTCCCCCTCTTGTCCCGTCAGCTGCAGTTTGGATCCCGCTACCCGGTTATTACCGTGTTCTTGTCCTGATGCCGCAGATTGCTACTGTGGTTCTCGATGCCCGGCTCGCTACCGTGGTCATGAATAGTATATGTATATGTATTTATAAGATCCACTGTTTATCCTCACCTCGAGCGACTGAGATCAGTGCCTAGTTATTGCTCTATCACTTTAGTGATAGAGGACTTAGCTTCGTGTGGTTGCCATCTTGCTTGTTTCCCGTTTCCTTGGTTACCATTGCATGTTTTACAATGTTTACTTGTACTTGGATAAATGTTTTATCTTATCATAGAAATTGTTATTGAGACAAGTTTTAAATGCTTTTGAAGGTAAATTCATATATATCATATTGTCATTGTATTTTACCCATTTGCCAAACTGTCGTGTTTGACCTACTCTTTGGTACTCAGATCCCGTTGTTGGTTATCCCGAGGAGGAGCACGAGGAGGCGGTCGGAGAACCGCAACAGCTAGTTGAGTGACATGCTGATGACGTCATTTAGACGTTTGGTTGCTATGAGAGACTTAATATTTTGGGAAACTGTTTAACCATTCTTTGGATTGGTATTTTGTTTATATTGGCCTTTGTTGGCCTCTATTTTTGGGAATGTAATTAAATGATCTTTTGTATAAACTTTAACTTACTTTTGGGTAACATGCTAATGATCATTGCTCAGTCTGATACTTGATTATACATGTGATTTATCTTGTGATTAGAAGTGGATTATCATTTGATTTGCTACACGCTTCCGCACTTAATAGAAATATTCATATATGGTTGTGATATTCTCACCGCGGACACCTGTGGGAAATTAAATAAGTGTGTGCACCTTGTTGACGCACTCTACATATTAACCATTCATTCACTCACACCACACCATCATCACAATTAGTGTCCCGATCCCGGATTAGGACCTAGGTGGGCCCGGTCTGGGGTTGCGACAGACTGGTATCAGAGCAAGACGTGTTTCAAGCAATTAAAAGAAACTAGAAATCCTAAGGACGTGGCGAGGATTCGTTAGACTCTTCGTTAGCTAGTATCATGTGAGCAATGTGTAACCCTTTATTTGATTATTATGTGCTAACAATTTGTTTTGCAGCATCATGCCACCTCGTAAGAGACTAGTAAATGGCAACCCTTCTGCAAGCAATAGTGATCACACAGTTCCACTTGAAGAGGATAGGGTCGATAACAACACGCCAAATCAATTCCAGCAAATGATGCAGGCAATACTTGACCAACAACGTCAGGCTAATGAGAATCAGGCTAGACTACAAGAGCAAATGCTTAAGAGAGAGGAAGATCATGCGAGAGAATTGGCAGAGATGCAGAGACAATTGCTAGAAGTATTGCAGAGAAGGCCCGAACCGGTTCAACCCCAAACCGCTATCGTCATCAATCAGAGACAACATGACCCAAATGCATTATTTGAGCGGTTTCGGAAAAGGGCTTCAAAAGAGTTCCTTGGAATAGAGGATCCATTAGATGCAGATGATTGGCTAGAACATACGGAGAACATCTTTGAGATCTTCCAGTGTACCAGAGGAGAAAGAGTGAAGCTAGCATCATCTCTCTTTAGCGGTACAATAGGCAGATGGTGGAAGACGGTTAGGGAGGAATACATGACCATGGCTGATGCAGAGGTTTGGGCAAACTTCAAGAGGCAATTCCATGATAAGTATGTACCCGCCCACATCAAGAGACAGAAGGCAATAGAATTCCAGCAGCTTGTGCAAGGGAGTATGACGGTCCTAGAATACCTCACTAAGTTTTAGAGGCTATTGTTGGAAAATAGGTGGGCCATTCAGATAGGTTTCAAAACTTTTGACCCACTTGATGCAGGGATCAACTATCTAGAAGGCAATCAACCCAATCCAGGATGCAATCCCTCAAACTCATAAACCATGTACAACAATATATCCTATCTAGAAGATAGAAAACAACACCTAAACATGCAACCACGAAATCTACAGCATACAATGATGTAGATATACCCTTGGAGCTTTGTAGTGCTCTAATGGAGAATTTGAGTTCTTTCTTTAATGATGAATACCTTCACTAACCAAACCAAGATCTCCAACACCTTTTGATCTTCCACGCTATGACCCGTAACAGATTCTCTCTTCTCAAGAAGATGGTGGAATATCCAAGAGAAAAACCCTAAAGGAAACTAGAAGAGAACTAGAAGAGGGGGAGGAAGAGGAGTGTGCAACACTTGCACAAAAGGGACTTGGGCATGAATTCCAAGATGGAATTAATGCATGGGGACGTCCAAGGCACTCCTCTCCCCTTTTTATAGCACTTAAGCAACCACCTCATTCTAATTGAAATAGAAGTCTTACTTCTACAACAATTAGTTGCTTACTAAATCACAATTAGAAGTCTTACTTCAAATATGATTAGTAACTTCCTCTTTTACTAATTAAAATAGAAGTCCAACTTCCATTAATAATTAGTAACTTACTATTACCACTATTAGAAGTCTTACTTCAAATAGAAACAGTAACTTTCTATTTCCTTCTAGAGTTCTACTATAATTAGTATCTTTCTAATATCTTGGGCTAGCGTGGGGACACTAGGGATTCCTTAGAAAGCTGGCTCCAACTGGGACATGCTGTTAGACCCCGACCCAGACCAAGTCGATTAGTGTGCGATTAGTGTGTGTTTAGTCCTAAGTGAGTTTAGTGGTTGTTGGGTTAGAAATGATTAGTTTAGTCTTGGACATAGCTTTGGGAAATTTGAGAACGTTTAGTATTAATTAGACACACTCAGGAAGGCCTGATTGCACGTGTAAGCTTGGGAAGATCGTATCGGTTTTCGTGTGAGTGTGATTTTGATTTCATTTGAATGATCTTTTTATGTGTTACAACTTTCGTTTTAAGCCCATTCGTGTTCGAAGCCCAAAAACCCATGTTTTGGCCCAAAGAGGGTAAAATTGCCTTTTATGACAAATCTGGACACAATTTTCGAGATCTCAAAACCATGTCGAAAATATACTTTTTGGAAACTAGATATTTCGACGATCATTTTATCCTTCTTCGTCGAAGTCATCCGAGGCCCGCAAGATCGTGGTTGAGTCACTTCAAGATGCTAGTCAATGGGACCCATTTCCATAGCTTAAGTCCCTTCTCCCTCTCATTTCATTCATTCCCCCATTCTCTGCAATTTTTCTGAAGTTAGGGCAAGGAAACCCTTTCTCTCTTCTTCCCCATTCCCTTGCATGCTTTGGTTAGAGAACTCCAAATAGAATTCCAAGCTCTTCACCTTCTTCCTTCCCTTGCAAGCTCTCTATTCATACAATTTCTTGGAGCTTCTTTTGGGACAAGCTCTACATTTCCTCTCTTCTTTCTTGTTTGGCCATTGTTAGGTAAGAGCTTCAATCCTTGTATTTCATGAAGTCTTTTGATTCCTTGAAGAGCATGTTTTTCCATGTTTGCAAACCCTTTGGTAAAATGGTTCCTTGTTTTCAAGATTTAGTGATTGTGTGGTTTTTCTCTTGGGTTCTTGTAGTGTGGGATTTAGCTTGAGGAAGTGCTTGAAGAAGAGTATTGTTAGCTTTGGTCAAGGCAAGTGATCTCTATAGGAATGATGCATGTGTATTTGGATTTTATTGTATTTTTAGAAATTGTGCATTTATCTTGTTTATAAGCTTCATGTTTATGTTTTCTTTTGATTTGGATGTGAAATGGTGATAAATGAACCCTTGGTGAGCATGAAGGCTCAAGGGATGATATGTGGTTGATGGATGAGAAGAAGGAGAAGAATGTAGTGAAAGATGTGCAAAGGAAAGGAGATTTCTGCACTCAGCGAGCTCAGGCAGCAGCCTGTTCGCTCGAGCGACCCCTGGGTCCGCTCGAGCGAACAAGCCACTGTCTGCTATGGAACGAGGCAGAGAGTCGTTCGTTCGAACGCATTTTATTATCCGCTCGAGCCACCATTCGCTCGAGCGAACTATCTACACCTTGTAGGGTCCGCTCGAGCGAACTGTCTCGCTCGAGCGAAGTGTCATCAACGTGGTAGGTCCGCTCGAGCGAACCTGCCAGATTCAGGAAGATGAGTTTTTCCATTTTGTGTATTTTCTTGAACGTTGAAAACTAGACTATGTTAAGGGTTTTAACTTGACATTGTGTAAATGGAACTTCGAAATGAAACCCAACTTCGGGGACACCAATTCTTGTATTTTCTGACGTTTGGGGTTTCAATTACACAAAGGTCAATTAGTAGCCTTAGCACATGCTTGTCAGATTTTGTATTTGAACTTCCGTCTTGATACGATGAGTATAAACGTGCACTTGTTTTAAGTTTCAAGTATAAGCTTGTTTTGAAGTTTTGTTTCAAGAAAAAGGGGATCACTTCCTAAGCGTGTTATGCATAATTATTATGCCTCTTGCTAGTCGTGTTCGTCGTGTTTTGATAAGTGATTTCCCCCTTTTTATCTCGACATGCTTTGATCGTGTTTCACGTGTTTTGTGCATTCATGAATTAAGTAAACACCACTGAGCTTAGACTGCCCTTTCGGTTTGATCCACTGTCTGGGGATCTTTAAACATGTGGACTGTCTGCAGACTAGTCGTGTATTTGTTACACATCGTGCGTGTCCGGTTCCGCGGCCGGAATTCCCATCTTTGTGGGAAATCGTGTCGTGCTTATATTATGTATATCGTGCTTGTCGTGCGTGCTTGCTCTTTTCATTATATAAATGATAGAGAAAGGATGGGCTCTTTGTGGATTATAACTATTCATGATATATTATGTACTCATGCTAGTTTGTTTTTGTATCTCAGCTTTGTACGTATTCTTGAAAATGTATCTCAGCTTTGATAGTACTTCATACCAAAGATTTGCTTACATGTTTTCTCTAAATGTTGTTGTTCATGTTCATGCCTACATTGATTACCTGCCAAACCGTCGTATTTGACCCTTGTTTATTGGTGCCCAGGTGCAGGAGACGTTGCCTTTGAGGAGGAGCGTCAGGAGGAGGCTTGTGAGCCAACTCCCGTGAGAGAGTGGCAGCCCGACGATGTCATTTAGATGTCGGTCTGGTTCTCGAGTTTCGTCACCTTTAGTCTTGGGGTCTCTTTTGGTTATTTTGAGATTGTATTGACCTTTATTGGTCTCTTATGGGTTGTACTAAACTTAACTTACTTTCGTGTTAAACTTATAACTTGAACTATGTTTGGGAATGCCATGATAACTCTTTTCTTTGATGCTATGTCTTGTTATTAAATGTTATAGCACTTAAATATTTGGTTGTTCTTATCGTGATGTGTTTTGCTACACGCTTCCGCAATCGTGTACGTGTGAGTCAGATTCCGCGTGTCTTTGGGAATCCTCACCGCGGGAACCTGTGGGAAAACAAAATCTTCATTAGTAGTAATCACCAAACCAAACCCATCGCGTCGCGGGCCCGTGGATCCGTTCCGGGGTCGCGACACATGCGACCCCACATCTCATGTGCAATCCGGACCCACAGTTAATTACAAATAACTCCACTACATAAATGCAACTGAACTCCAGTCTTAGGAATATATTACAATGAAGACCCTAAACTTCCTCAGTATCAATATCCATGGATCAATTGGACTTGTCCACCAAATTAGATCCATATCTTATTATCCTTGAGCCCCAATTAATTATAATGATCATTTGATACCGATCCAATTAACTCTTAATTGGAATGGGTGCGCACTTACCAATGATAAATCCATTAATTGGCACAAGGGGATATTAAAGATAGATTTCATCTTGATCATTGAATGTTCCCACAGCTCTACTACCACGTACCCAAATCACCGAGGTGTTGACCTACAATTGGCCTCACTCATTGGTGACTCAAAGCAAATGAATAGATAGAAACTTGAGTTCATTAATGTCTCAGGATTATGAGCCTATTGCTAGGGAATTATGAGAGCAGACCTTAAAGTAAAGACAATGTATATAAAGTGCTTATCATGGTCCTTCAATACATCCAATGGACCAGCACCATGATCCAGAATCTTACATTCTGATGATCAAGACAAATCACACTATCTCATAGTGATCAAAGTGCTGCAACCTTGTCAGATGAGATGCCCAATCTCATCATTGGTTGTGAAGATAATTAAGTATAAGATTTGCAATACATGTCTCATGTATGTGGATCTCATCCACACACATATATTACATCTAGTATACTTGTGGACTCCGATTCATCTCATGAATCATTATGTCATTCGTATTGGTTATGTGCAAACAAGTAATAAAACACCATTCATCTAATGAAAGGAAAGCAATAATATATATTGATAAATAAAGAAATTAATCAATTTATTCATCATATACTGGTATCGAGACCATAAAACTAACAATCTCCCACTTGGGCTCAATGCCAGTCAGGGTTGCATCTCATGCAGATCCTATCTACTTACTGCCTAAAGACTTTGGTACTCAAAGGCTTAGTAAAGGGATCTCCCAGATTGTCTGCAGAGTCTATCTAGGTGATAGCAGTATCACCTCTCTGCCCAATCTCTCTGACCATTTGTTATAAACTTTGTATATGCTTTTGGCTCCTGGGTTCCTTGGACTTATCGACTGCCTTGTTGTTATCATAGTAAACTGTGAGCGGCTGTTCTGCCAAAAGCGCCACTCCAAGTTCCATAAGGAATCTTTTGAGCAAATCTGCTTCTTTAGCTACTTCTCAAGCAACTACATCATAAACACGTACCCAGAAGTTGATTTCTTGGAATCCTTATTTGACTAGAAGTCAGTATCTATGTAACCGACTCATTACTGCCGTAAATCAACATTGGATATTTAGTCCTTCTCAAGGATTTGAGAACACATCCTATAGCAGTCCAATGGTTAGGACCTGGGTTAGACTGATATCTGCTGAGTAAGCCCAATGCATGACAGATATCCGGTCTAGTATATAGCATAGCTTACATGAGGCTACCAACACCCGAAGCGTATGGTATCTGTTAGACCCCGACCTAGACTAATTCGATTAGTGTGCAAATTAGTGTGTGTTTAGTCCTAAGTGGGTTTAGTTGTCGTTGGGTTAGAAATAATTAGTTTTAGTCTTGGACATAGCTTTGGGAATTTTGAGAACGTTTAGTATATGTCGGACACACTCAGGAAGGCCTGAGTGCACGTGTAAGCATGGGAGGATTGTATCGGTTTCCGTTCTAATTTGAGATTTTGATTTCATTTGAATGATTTTTACCATGTGTTACAACTTTCGTTTTCAGCCCATTCATGTTTGAAGTCCAAAAACCCAAGTTCTGACCCAAAAAGGGTAAAGTTGTCTTTTATACACAAATCTGGACACAAATTTCGAGATCTCAAAACCATGTCAAAAATATACTTTTTAGAAACTAGATATTTCAAGGATCATTTTATCCTTCTTCGTCGAATTCATTCGAGGCCCACAAGATCATGTTTTCATTGATACAAGAATTGGCCATTTGGGCCCCATTTGTTAAGGCTTAAGTCAACTCTTCTCTTTCCCTCTTTCACTCTCAACCCTAACCCTAGAGTAGCCAAGAGAAGAAACCTTTTCCCTCCACTCTATTCCTCTTGAATGATCAAGCTAGAAGCCTCCAATTGGAATTCTAAGACTATCACCTTCTTCCTCTCATGTTAAGGTTTCTATTGATGTCTTTTTCTTGAAAGTTAGAAGTGAGCAAGCTCTCCATTGTCTTCATCCCTTTTTTGTTTGGGCAATTCTAGGTAAGAGATTCAACTCATATTTGTTCATGGAGCCTTTTTAACTCCTAAAGATCTCGTTTTTGATGTTACAAACCCTTTTGTTAAAATGGGTTTCTTGTTTTCAAGATTGAGTGAGTTTTGTGTGGTTTTCATGGGTTTGTAGTTCTTGGGATTAGCTTGGGTGGAAGTGCTTGAAGAGGTTGGTGGCATCTTTGACTAAGGCAAGTAACCAATTTAGGATGGATAGGATGGATTATAGCATGTTTGAATTGGATTAGTTTTCTTGCATTCTTCTCATTCATTGGAAATTTTGTCTTGAATGGAAAATTTTGGGGATTTTGTTTAGATTGGAGTATGGGATGTAATGTCTCAATGCATACCTATGGAATGTGTGTTTTATCCCTTGGAGAGTATGTGGACTCAGGGAGTTGCAGGTTGAATGAGAAACAAGGAGAAAGGAAAAAGAAAAATGTGAAATTCGAAACTGAACTGCACTGCCCGTGCAGTTTCAGTCAGCCGCGGGTCAGCTGGCGGCTAGCCAAATCCGCATTTCGGTTAACCGCGAGCTGACCGAGTTCGACGGTTCCTTTTCCAGTAGTTGGCTTCTGCATCAGGGTTCAGCGATCAGCCTTACGGCTAGCCTCCATTTTCCATTTCGACTAACCGTAAGCCAACCGAAATCATTACGGTTCCTTTTCCAGAGAGCTGCATCAGACATGGATTTTCAGCGGTTAGCTTACGGCTAGCCGCCAGGTTCCATTTCGGCTAGCCGCCAGCATACCAGTCTGTCACGCCCCCGAACCCGAAACCTCGGGGGCGGGAAATGGGATTAAGCATAAATGTATTTTACTTCTCCCAGGATCCGCGTGTGTGAAGACAACACATTCTGAATATTTTGCGGAAGCATTTGTGGCGTTGCGACCCGAAGTCCGTGGCCATCGGATTCCGCGTCGCACTCAACCTTTAGCACATAGCTATTATATCAAGAATCATATCAGACTGGAGTAACCATCACAATAAATTACAGAGCTGACAGTAACAGGATATTACATTCCCAATTATGTTTAAGTTACAATTATCAATGACATTGATTAAGAATCCCAAGAAAAAGGCTAATAAAAGCCATACAACAAAAGCTATAAACTGCTACCCAAATGTGACGTAGCTCCGATGTCAAGCTCAATGTCTATATGACATAGCCGACAAACCAACCTGCAAGGCATGGCTCCACAGCCAATAAAACACTCAACTCGGGGCGAAGAAATCTGAACCTGAGTACCAAAAGTAGTGGGTCAGACACGACGGTCTGGCAGGTGGATGAAAAGATAACAAATATACTGAAGAATAAAACATAAGATAAATCATGATACTCGATCAAATGCTGCATATAATTAAACGGGTGCAAAAGTTGGGAATCTCGGGAACCTGTATTCATTTCAAGCATGGGTAAAACATATATATCTAATGAAACATGTGTTCATTTACATCATCTATAATCATAGATATTTGACAATCGGGTGTTCGTCTAAAACATGTATAAACATAGCGGTATGGCAAAACAACGTTCATTTAAAACTTAAGTAAAAACATAAGTATACAACAAACCAGGTATTCATAGCAGTCTAGCAAAACCAATGTCCATTTGAAACATATGTGAAAATACGGATATTTAACAAACCGGGTGTTCATTTAAACAGGTGTAACCAAAGAAATCTGACAAGACTAATGTTCATTTAAAACATATCTCAAAGCAGGGATATTTAACAAATCAGATATTCATTTGAAAACAGGTATAAACATAGATATCTGACAAACCAAATGTCCTTTAAAACAAGGCACGGATATTTAACAATTCGGGTATTCCTTTAAAACACGTGTAATCATATAAATCTAGCAAAATCATTGATCGTATGGAACATATGTAAAAGCATGGTTATTCACCCAATCGGCATTCATTTAAAACATGTGCGGGCACAAAGGACAAAAAATAATATAATAATAACTGAATTTACATTGGAGAATATTAGCACTTGTTTAAATAACAACTTTCATAAAGGAAACGAATCATTTATCGGAAAGCAAGTAAACAATATAAAACATGTCGGGTATCCAAGGAATTGGGAACTGGCAAGATGGCAATCACAAGAAGCTAAGTCCTCTATCACCGAAGTGACAAGAGTATAACGGGACGTTGGCCTCAGTCACACAAGGTGAGGAGACTCAGCGTAATCATATATACAATATAAATATACGGGAACGGGACCACGGTAGCGAACCGGGTATCGGGACGGGACCACGGCAATAACCGGGTATCGGGATCCAAACTGCAGCTGGCGGGACGGGAGAGGGATTTCCAAGTCGGTGGATCAAACCGACAAGGTATCCAAGCTTAGTGATGCCGACTCATAGGTCAAAACCAATCGAGACATATGCAAGTAAATCAAGTACAGTAAATAAACGGGTAAAACGGGGGTGCTCAAGGGCACATTGTCACTTCGTATCGGGCAATACATTTCGGGACAAATAACTGTTACTAGTGTAACTTCAATACTTTCGGGGCAACAATTAAATCAAGTACAATAAATAGACGGGTAAAACGGGGTGCTCAAGGGCACACTGTCATATCATGTGATGCAATGCACTTCGGGACAAATGACTGTTACTAGAGTAACTCCAATGCTTTCGGGAAAACAAGTCATGTAATGCAAATCTCGGGAAAAGAGGTGAAACAATGAACTATAACAATTTCAGGTAAAAATATCGGTTTCAAGATCTATTTAAGTGAATAGGGGTCCCGTATGTCGATCATAACAATTACTTGGTACTCCTTGAGTTTGAAGACATTCCGGGCTCCTTATGCACTTTTACTACTTTCAAAACTTAAAATGAGCTTATGGGTAGTACTAGATGTTACAATAGCAAGAATCAAGATTATAAACGGTCCATCCTAGGCATGACATTAATCCGGAAACATCGAGCAACCGATTCAGTCATCGAAAGGAATAGAATTAGCGATAACAAGGAAATAGACTTGTGTTTAGATATAAAGAAGATATCGCGTCGTTCCATCCCGTTCAAGATTGAAATGGATTGAACTTCGATGCCACCGAACCAACCGTGAGGCGTGTCGGCTCAAGACATTCTCACACTTGGTCCAAACAGTCCAAAAAGGGTAGTCAGGGTCCCACCTAGAACCAAGAATTAGTGTCTAAATCAACACCATTCCTTTCTTTTAGTTCCCTAGTCTTAGAGACCTTAGATTAGGGTACAATTGGTCTGAACACTAAGGTATATACCCCTAGGACTCATAGAAAGCCCAAAGGTCTCCAAAAAAACAAATATCAAATTTCACTGGACTCAAACTGAGTCCTCCGATCGTCCGTCCGATCGATCGGCCGAAATTTCTGTACCAGAATTGCACAGGGTCCGATCGATCGGCCCAAAAAGCCTCTCAGTTAAAGACAGGCCGATCGATCGGCCTGTAGGTCCGATCGATCGGACCTGGGCGTGCAGCAGGTCCGGGAAACTGAACTTTTCCTTCCTTTTTCCTTTCCTTTCCAACACTTAAACCACTAGCATTTCTCTTCCATAATCACTTCAAAACCTCATTAAAACTCCAATTAACAATTAAATTCAAACACCTCTTTAAACGGGTATCAATTTCAAGTCAATGTGACTTATAAACATAACCATGAATAGCCAATCCAACCTCATTCCTTTTAAAACCATATGAACAAACTTGACCAAATGAAAGCACATTTCTCCAAGAGATTAACAAGAGAGAAACCACCATTAATATGCAATTTCGAAATCAATAGAAGCATGTGTAGAAACATATATCACATTATCAAGAACAAGTAATAAAACTTAGGATTTTCTCATAAAACTTTGATAACATTGAAACCATCCATTCATCCACTTGCCTTTGACTCTAATCAAGCAAATCAAGCTCCTAATCACTTCTCAAGCTCAAGATCCACAATCTCTACAAAAACCCCCAAAACAAACCCTAAAATGGGTTAAACAATGAAATGACAAGGAAACTTTTCAATAATCAAGGTGGAGCTTCTCTAAGGCTAGAAGATTACAAATCTAGAAGATGAAGAAGAACACTTACTTGGAAGGTCCTCTAATGGACAAGGTAAGCTCAAAGGAAGTCTTGTGCTGGAGGGTTCTCTTCACAAATGGTATCAATGGAAAGCTTGCAAGATGAGGAAGAAGAAGGTGGTCTCCATTTCTTGATTGATGAACTATTGGTGTGGCTTGGAGATGAAGAAGCAAGAAGAAGAAGAGGAAACACAAGAGCAAACCCTAGGCTCAGTTGTGTGCTGGAGCAATGGAGAGGAAATGAGCAATGAAGGGGATGGGTTCCTCTTATAAACAAGTGAGGTTTCGGTCCCACAACTTAAAGGACTTGGGTGGCTGAAATCATCTAATTCGGGACCTCGGATGGATTCGACGAAGAAGGAAGAAATGATCTTCGAAATATCTAGTTTCCAAAAAGTGTATGTTTCACGGATTTCGAGAATATAGAGTTTTGGGTACAGATTTGGTGAGAAAAGACTGTTTTGCCCTAAAGCCAAGAAATCGGGTTTCGGGTTCTCAAATGGATATGGGATCAACATGAAAGTTGTAGGATTCCTCAAGATGAATGCAACGGGCCAAAAACACAATACGAAACAAATCGGGAAAATCTCGCAAGTAAATGCAAAGCCGAAAAGGGAACCCCAAAGGGCCCCACTAGCTACTAAAGCACTCAGAAGCCCAAAACTAGAAGAAAAACCATTCTAGCTCACAAACTCAACCCAACAACTACTAATCCCACTAAAAGAACTAATCCACCAATAAAACAACACTAATCCAAGAGATTAGGGGTCGGGTTCTCACAGTGGTCATGAGATATACCTATATGACCAAAAGAGGTGGCAAACATGAACATTATGATTCTAATGGAATGTAAACATATAACTATCAAGATCAATCTAATGTACACAAGGTTTATCACATTCACAAGAAATCAAATCAATCAACCATTATACCAATTGAAACCAATTGAATTTGATAACATGATAAAGAGCAAGAATGTGACAAACATGAAAATCCATCAAGCATCATAAATGCATATTCATCACTTTTAAAGATATGACTATTGAGCATAGTGATGAACAATGTAAATTGCAATGCAAAAGAATATAACTTTGAAATGCATGCAATTTTCAAAGTGTCAAAATCATATGAATTCAACATCTAAGATATCCATCAAACATATAGAAATATGAGGAATAGATTTCAAAGAGTTTCATATGATCAAGAACACTACTATGAAGTTGAAACATGTATAAGGATAATATTACTTAGAGAAAATACATGAATCAACATCATAACCATCCAAAAAGAAATGACTAGAAGGCATAGAGGATGGATTTGGGTTCTAGTATGGTTTCTACAAATGTAACTAAGATCACAACCATACATGGAACCAATTGTCATTTGCATATAAAAAGAATAACTAAAAAAGCAAAGATGCAAACAACATACATTTCCATTTCTAAGATAATGAAACCAAAAGAAAAGGAAATGAGAACATGGAACATGCTTAGAAGAATATAACTAATGATGTTATAGAGCATTTCCATTCAAACAATCTTCAAATCATTTTGAAAAACAAAATCCAACAATGAGCATAAAAAGAATGATTTTGAAGATCAATTTTCAACATTGTATTTTAAAAGATATAACTTAAAAGAAACACATACAAGTTGATTTTACAAAACAATGATTTTCCATATAAAAGTATAACTTAGGAATCCATGGAAAAACTTGACTTGATTCAAATCATTTGTTCAAATAATCTTACTATGACATTTACACAAATGACTCAACAACAATTGATCATGAAAAATCTAGCTATGAAAGCTTTTGAAATCACAATCAATTGATCATGTAGAAATGCAATGCAAAACATAAAACTAAATGAGTGCAAAAAGCAAATCAAACATGATGAAATTATAATCAAAAGATTTTGAAAACCATGATATGTAACTTAGAATGGTGCATGAAAACAAAATCAATTGATCACAAATAAACATTGCATTATAAGAAATGTAACTAAGAAAGAACAAAATGCAAATGCAACATGACTAACAATATGATTTAACTATTAAGGAATAGGTTGGTCAAGAAGGTTCAAGGCCTTAAGGTTTGTCTAGGTAAATAACTTTAGGAATCCACCTAAGGTCTTGAGAGGGTTGAACTTTGAGGTCTTGTTTTGGAGTCCCACTGTCACGCCCCCGAACCGAAACCTCGGGGGCGGGAGATGGGATTAAGCATAAAATATATTTTACTTCTCCCAAGATCCGCGTGTGTGAAGACAACACATTCTGAATATTTTTGCGGAAGCATTTGTGGCGTTGCGACCCGAAGTCCGTGGCCATCGGATTCCGTGTCGCACTCAACCTTTAGCCCATAGCTATTATATCAAGAATCATATCAGACTGGAGTAACCATCACAATTATTTGCAGAGCTGACAGTAACAGGATATTACATTCCCAAATATATTCAAGTTACAATTATCAATGTACATTAATTAAGAATCCCAAGAAAAAGGCTAACAAAAGCCATACAACAAGAAGCTATTAACTACTACCCAAATGTGACGTAACTCCGATGTCAAGCTCAATGCCTACATGACATAGCCGACAAAACAACCTGCAAGGCATGGCTCCAAAGCCAACAAAACACTCAACTCGGGGCGAAGAAATCTGAACCTGAGTACCAAAAGTAGTGGGTCAGACACGACGGTCTGGCAGGTGGATGAAAAGATAACAAATATACTAAAGAATAGAACATATACTAAATCATGCTAATCGATCAAGTACTGCAAATAATTAAACGGGTGCAAAGTCGGGAATCTCGGGGAAAACTTGTATTCATTTCAAGCACGGGTAAAGCATGAACATCTAATAAAACAAGTGTTCATCTACATCATCTATAATCATAGATATTTGACAATCGGGTATTCGTCTAAAACATGTATAAATATAGTGGTTTGACAAAACAAACGTTCATTTGAAACTTAAGTAAAACACAAGTATACAACAAATCAGGTATCCATAACAGTCTAGCAAAACCAATGTCCATTTGAAACCTATGTAGAAATACGGATGTTTAATAAATCGGTTATCATGTAAAATAGGTATAAACATAGGAATCTGGCAAAACAAGTGTCATTTGAAACCTATTTCAAAGCATGGGTATTTAACAATTCAGGTATTCATTTAAAAACAGGTATAAACGTAGGGATCTTGCAAACAAATGTCATCTGAAACATATTTCAAAGCATGGATATTTAGAAATCGGGTAATCATTTAAAGCATGTATAAACATGGGAATCTCACAAGTCAAATGTCATTTAAAACAAAGCACGGATATTTAACAATTCGGGTATTCCTTTAAAACATGTGAAATCATATAAATCTAGCAAAATCATTTATCGTTTGAAACATATGTAAAAGCACGGGTATTCGCCCAACTGGCGTTCCTGTAAAACATGTACGTGTGCAAAGGACATAAAACAATATAATAGTGACTGGATTTACAATAGAGAGCATTAACACTTATCTAAATAACAACTTTCATAAAAGCAATGAATCATTTAACTGAAAACAAGTAAGCAATATAAACCATGTCGGGTGTCCAAGGAATCGGGAACTGGCAAGATGGCAACCACACGAAGCTAAGTCCTCTATCACTAAAGCGATAGAGCAATAACTAGGCCCTGATCTCAGTCACTCGAGGTGAGGAGAAGCAGGGGATCTCATATCAATACATATACATATACTAGGCCCTGGTCTCAGTCACTCGAGGTGAGGAGAAACAGGGGATCTCATGAATGCATATACATATACTATACGGGACCACGGTAGCGAGCCGGGCATCGGGGACCACAGTAGCAATCTGCGGTATCGGGACAAGGCCACGGTAATAACCGGGTATCGGGACGGGACCACGGTAATAACCGGGTATCGGGATCCAAGCTGCAGCTGGCGGGACAAGATGGGGATCTCCAAGTCGGTTGATCAGACCAACATGGTTATCCAAGCTTAGTGGTGCCGACTCATAGGTTAAAACCAATCGAGACATATGCAAGCAAGTCAAGTACAATAAATAACGGGCAAGACGGGGGTGCTCAAGGGCACACTATCATATCATGTCGGGCAATATATCTCGGGGCAAATAACTGTTACTAGAGTAACTCCAATGCTTTCGGGGAAACAAGTAAATCAAGTACAATAAATAAACGGGTAAAACGGGGTGCTCAAGGGCACACTTTCATTTCATATCATGTGATGCAAATCTCGAGAAATGAGGAAATATAATGCACTATACCATTTCGGGAAGAATATTGATTGCAAGATCTACTTAAGTGAATAGGGGTCCCGTATGTCGATTATGATAATTACTTGGTACTCCTTGAGTTTGAAGACATTCCGGGCTCCTTATGCACTTTTACTATTTTCACAACTTAAAATGAGCTTACGGGTAGTACTAGATTCCATACTAGGAAAAATCAAGGTTATAGACGGTCCATCCTAGGCATGACGTTAATTCGGAAACATCGACCAACCTATTCAGTCATCGAAAGGAATGGAATTCGCGATAACCAAGGCAAAAGACTTATATTTGGATATAAAGGAGTTATCGCGTCATTCCATCCCGTTCAAGATTGAAACGGATTGAACTTCGATGCCACTAAACTAACCGTGAGAAGCGTCGGCACAAGACATCTCACCCATAGTCCAATTAGTCCAAAAAGGGTAGCCAAGGTCCCACCTAGCACTAAGGAAAAAAATAAAAATCTCAAAATCCACCGGACTCAAACTGAGTCCACCGATCGATCGGACCTGTCACGCCCCCGAACCGAAACCTCGGGGGCGGGAGATGGGATTAAGGAATAATTGTATTTTACTTCTCCCAGGATCCGCGTGTGTGAAGACAACACATTCTGAATATTTTGCGGAAGCATTTGTGGCGTTGCGACCCGAAGTCCGTGGCCATCGGATTCCGCGTCGCACTCAACCTTTCGCATATAGCTAATATATCAAGAATCATATCAGACTGGAGTAACCAACACAATAAATTACAGAGCTGACAGTCACAGGATATTACATTCCCAAATATGTTCAAGTTACAATTATCAATGTACATTAATTAAGAATCCCAAGAAAAAGGCTAATAAAAGCCATACAACAATAAGCTATAAACTACTACCCAAATGTGACGTAGCTCCGATGTCGAGCTCAATGTCTACATGACATAGCCGACAAAACAACCTGCAAGGCATGGCTCCAAAGCCAACAAAACACTCAACTCGGGCCGAAGAAATCTGAACCTGAGTACCAAAAGTAGTGGGTCAGACACGACGGTCTGGCAGGTGGATGAAAAGATCACAAATATACCAAAGAGTAAAACATATAATAAATCATGCTAATCGATCAAGTACTGCATATAATTAAACGGTTGCACAGTCGGGAATCTCGGGGAAAACTTGTATTCATTTCAAGTACGGGTAAAACATGAACATCTAATAAAACATGTATTCATTTACATCATCTATAATCATAGATATTTGACAATCGGGTATTCGTCTAAAACATGTATAAATATAGTGGTTTGACAAAACAAACGTTCATTTGAAACTTAAGTAAAAACACAAGTATACAACAAATCGGGTATCCATAGCAGTCTGGCAAAACCAAAGTCCATTTGAAAGATATGTAAAAATACAGATATTTAATAAAACTGGGGGTTCATTTAAAACATATCTCAAAGCAGGGATATTTAACAAATCGGATATTCATTTGAAACCGGTATAAACACAGTGATCTGGCAAAACAAGTGTCATTTGAAACATATTTCAAAGCATGGGTATTTGGCAATTCGGGTGTTCATTTAAAACATGTGTAATCACATAAATCCAGTAAAACAATCGATCGTTTGAACATATGTAAAAGCATGGGTATCCGCCCAACCGGCATTCATTTAAAACATGTGCGGGTACAAAGAACAGAAGACAATATAATAATAACTGAATTTACATTGGAGAATATTAACACTTGTTTAAATAACAACTTTCATAAAGAAAACGAATCATTTATCGGAAAGCAAGTAAACAATATAAAACATGTCGGGTGTCCAAGGAATCGGGAACTGGCAAGATGGCAACCACAAGAAGCTAAGTCCTCTATCACTAAAGCGATAGAGCAATAACTAGGCCCTGATCTCAGTCACTCGAGGTGAGGAGAAACAGGGGATCTCATATCAATACATATACATATACTAGGCCCTGATCTCGGTCACTCGAGGTGAGGAGAAACAGGGGATCTCATGAATGCATATACATATACTATACGGGACCACGGTAGCGAGCCGGGCATCGGGGACCACAGTAGCAATCTGCGGTATCGGGACAAGACCACGGTAATAACCGGGTATCGGGACGGGACCACGGTAATAACCGGGTAGCGGGATCCAAGCTGCAGCTGGCGGGACAAGAGGGGGATCTCCAAGTCGGTGGATCAGACCAACAAGGTTATCCAAGCTTAGTGGTGCCGACTCAGAGGTCAAATCCAATCGAGACAATGCAAGTAAATCAAGTATAAATACATAATCAAACGGGCAAGACGGGGGTGCTCAAGGGCACACTGACATATCATGTGGTGCAATGCACTTCGGGACAAGTAACTGTTACTAGAGTAACTCCAATGCTTTCGGGAAAACAAGTCATGTAATGCAAATCTCGGGAAAAGAGGTGAAACCATGAACTATAACAATTTCGGGTAAAATATTGATTTCAAGATCTATATAAGTGAATAGGGGTCCCGTATGTCGATTATGGTCATTACTTGGTACTCCTTGAGTTTGAAGACATTCCGGCCTCCTTATGCACTTTTACGATTTTCAAAGATTTCGAATGACATCTTCGTGATATGGTTTCTTTCTCGAATGATCTCATACAATGCCTAGTGAATCTCATTTGAACGACAAAGCTCAACGCTCGAACGAACCGGAGAGTTCGTTCGAGCGGGGAGCTTTTCGAAATCTGGGGAATTTCGGTTACCTGGCGGTTAGCTGGCGGTTAGCCGCCGATGCATTCGGCGGTTAGCCGCTGGGTAACCGTGGAGCTGACCGAATTTCAGGTGAGAATTCTGATGCTCTCGGGAAAAGGAACCGTGATTGTGCGGTTGGCTGGCGGTTAGCCGCCGATGGGTTCGGCGGTTAGCCGCTGGCTAACAGTGAGGCTGACCGCGTTTTCAGGTGGAAAATGATGCTCTCTGGAAAAGTCACCGCGGTGCGCGGTTAGCTGGCGGTTAGCCGCCGATGCACTCGGCGGTTAGCCGCTGGATGACCGTGAGCTGACCGCCAGTTACGAAAATGCTCACTGTGTTCAGTTTTGAGCCATTTTCCTCCTCAAAACCCTCTTCCTCACATCCACAAGTCCTTACAATAACATTGAGCTAATAGCTCCTCCAATGCATTTCTTTATACTTCCCCAAATCCCCATTTTTGAGTTCTATCCATCACTACTTCCATGTCAAGTCCAATGCAAAGAAAAAGGGGAAGGAAACCATTTCACAATATTCATATAGGCTATCACAAGGATAATAAATACTCTACCAATGTTTATAAAACATTGAATGACTTAGCTCACCCCATTCCTCATGAAAGCTCCAATGAAAACAATTAACTAAACATCTCCTTTCTTCTCATTTAAAACCAAACCAAAGGGGAGAATCTCCATTTGCCATAATCAAGGGGTAATTAAAAACCATTGATCCCATTTCCAAAACAATAGATTAGTTGGCCAAACTCTTTAAATGAACTTCTATTTCAATCCATACAAGCTAGTAAACATAAACATGGGTGGAGAAACCAACCCCATTCTTTTCAAGACCATATGAGCAACTTTGACAAAATGAAAGCATACCTTTCCAAGAAATTAACAAGAGAGAAACAACCATTGATGTGCAAATTTCGAAATCAATATATATAAGGCAAGAAGCATATGTGCAAACATGTATTCAATGATCAAGAACAAGTAATAAAACTTAGGGTTTTCTCATAAAACTTTGATAACATTAAAACCATCCATTCATCCACTTGCCTTTGACTCTAATCAAGCAAATCCAAGCTCCAAATCCCTTCTTAAGCTCACTTCCAAGCTACAATCAAAAATCCCCAAAACAACCCAAAAATGGGTTACACCAAGCTTGAAAATGAAAGAGCTTCCAATAATGCACATGTAGAATCTCAATGGCTAGAGGAACACTAATCTAAGAGATGGAAATGATCACCTACCTTGAAGGTCCTCTAATGGCAATAGCAAACTCAATGAAGGTCTTGAGATTGAGGTCTCTCTTCACAAATGGTATCAATGGCAAGCTTGTGAGATGAGGAAGAAGATGATGGTCTCCATTTCGAGTTGGGTGAACTATTGGTGAGGCTTGGAGATGAAGAAGCAAGGAGAAGAAGAAAACCACAAGAACCCTAGGTTCAGTTGTGCTGGAGCAATGGAGAGTGAATGAGAAAGAAGGAGATGGGTTCCTTTTATAAACAAGTGAGAATGGGTCCCACAACTTAAAGAACTTGGGTGGCTGAAATCATCTAATTCGGGACCTCGGATGGATTCGACGAAGAAGGAAGAAATGATCGTCGAAATATCTAGTTTCCAAAAAGTGTATGTTTCGCGGGTTTCGAGAATAATGAGTTTTGGTACAGATTTGGTGTGAAAAGACTGTTTTGCCCTCAAGGCCAAGAAATCGGTTTTCGGGTTCTCAAATGGATATGGGATCAACATGAAAGTTGTAGGATTCCTCGAGATGAATGCAATGGGCCAAAAACACGATACGAAACCAATCGGGAAAATCTCACAAGAAAATGCAAAGCCGAAAAGGGAACCCCCAAAGGGCCCCACAAGCTACCAAAGCACTAAAAAGCCCAAAACTAGAAGAAAACTCATTCTAGCTCACAAACTCAACCCAACAACTACTAATCCCACTAAAAGAACTAATCCACAAATAAAACAACACTAATCCAAGAGATTAGGGGTCGGGTTCTCACAGGACCGAAGGTCCGATCGATCGGCCAAAATTTTCTGAACAGGTACCGATCGATCGGTCTAAATTTCTACACAGGGCCCGATCGATCGGTCCAAAAACCCTTACAGTTACTGACAGACCGATCGATCGGTCTGCACGTCCGATCGATCGGTCCTGGGCGCAGTGCAGGTCCGGGACTTCTGATTTTTCTCTTTTTCTTTCCTTTCCTTCCAACATATAATCAATCACATAAGACTATAAACAAGGGGGCTTAAACACATGTTTCCAAGACATTAAAATGAGCTAAAGAGCTCCTCCTTTCAAGTTCCTCCATTTCCATCCTTTCCATCTATTCCATCCACAATAAAACTCAAGGTGGAGAAACTCATTCATGTGAAACCATTTGAAATTTTGACAATAGGATGCATGCACTTTCAAGAGCTTAACAAGAAAGAATAACTCATCAATAAGCACATCTCATAATCAATATTTATCATATCAAAAACAACTATTAAGATTACCAAAACCATCAATGAAATCAAGATTTTTATCACAAAACATGTTAATAAGCAAAACAATCCATTCATCCACTTGCCTTTGACTCTAATCAAGAAAATCAAGCTCCTAATCACCTCTCAAGCTCAAGATCCACAATCTCTACAAAAACCCCCAAAACAACCCAAAAATGGGTTAAACAATGAAGAAGAAGAAAGAACTCCCAATAATGAAAATGGAGCTTCTCAAGGGCAAGAAGAACACATATCTAGAAGATTTGAGGAGGGAACTTACTTGGATGACTTTCAAATGAGAAGAACAAGCTCAAGGAAGGTCTCAATGTTGGGAGATTTCTCCAAAAATGGTATCAATGGGGAGCCATGGTGAAGAGGAAGAAGAAGATGGTCTCCATTTGATGTTGGTGCAAGATTGGTGTAGCTTGGAGATGGAGAGAGCAAGAAGAAGAAGAAGAAACTTGCTAGAAAACCCTAGGCTCAAATGTGTGCTGGAACATGAAAATGGAGAAGGAAGGGGAAGGGTCTCCTTTTATAAACAAGTGAGAATGGGTCCCACAACTTAAAGAACTTGGGTGGCTGAAATCATCTAATTCGGGACCTCGGATGGATTCGACGAAGAAGGAAGAAATGATCGTCGAAATATCTAGTTTCCAAAAAGTGTATGTTTCACGGATTTTGAGAATATCAAGTTTTGGGTACAGATTTGGTGTGCAATGACTGTTTTGCCCTCAAGGCCAAGAAATCGGTTTTCGGGTTCTCAAATCGATATGGGATCAACATGAAAGTTGTAGGATTCCTCAAGATGAATGCAACGGGCCAAAAACACGATACGAAACAAATCGGGAAAATCTCACAAGAAAATACAAAGCCGAAAAGGGAACCCCCAAAGGGCCCCACAAGCTACCAAAGCACTCAAAAGCCCAAAACTAGAAGAAAACTCATTCTAGCTCACAAACTCAACCCAAAAACTACTAATCCCACTAAAAGAACTAATCCACAAATAAAACAACACTAATCCAAGAGATTAGGGGTCGGGTTCTCACACCTACCAACTATAGGAGATTTAACTTGATAAATTTTCAATTTGAACTTATCACCATGATATTTTGATTTGACTATATTTAGCTTAGATTGGTGATTAGTCTTTTGAAATTGGTGAGATTGTTTCTTAGGGGATTGTTTCACTTTTCTTTTCTTCTTATTTGCTCCCTTTACTTGACTTTTGAATTTTAAATTTAACTTTGTTACTTTATTCAAAAGTTCTTTCATGGGTTTATATAAGGGAGATAGGTTGAGAAGCTTTTTGTTTATAGATTCTTTTAAACTTGGTTTAACTTACTTCTTAGAATCTATCTTAGGAGACTTCATTTTAATAGATTTAACTTGTTTAGTCTTTTTGGAGTCTTCTTTGGTTTTTAGTGTCTTACCCTTCATAGATTTTGATTCTACCTTTTTGGGTTCAATTTTGGGTTTAGACACATGGCTTCTTCTTAATTTGCACTCAAACCTAAAATGCCCTTCAATGCCACAATAAATACATTTTGTTTTGGGCAAAGGAGAAAGAGTGCTAGAGAATGAGGACTCACCTTTCACAAAAGTGTTGGTGAATTTAGGGTCATGTGACATATTCCTATTAAATCCAAGACCCGTCCTATCTCCTTTAGATTTACCCAATCTAAATAATTTTTCAAATTTATCTTCTCCTTGCGTAAATTTGCACTCATACTTTTGTTTATAGCTTTCAAGTTGAGTGACTTTGGTTATAAGGATTGAATTTCCGTTTTTGACTTTTGAAAGTTCATTTTCAATTTCCTTATATTTGCTTAGCTCTTCATTGGCAAGTTTTAATTCAAGTTTAAGTTCATTGATGACATTAGATCCAAGTTCTTGAGTTTTTAACTTACTTTTAATCAATTTGGATTCTAAATTGTCAATGTCTTCATTTTGCCTTTTTATTTGATCTCTTAGATTTAAATTTTCCTTATTGACATTATCATACACTACACCAAAAATCGGAAATTGGAACGGAAAAGCGTTCCTAATCCTTCCGTTCCTAATCCGTTAAAGTGTTCCAATTTCCGTTCCAATTTGGTACGAACCGTTCCTAATCCAAATTGGAACGGAAATTGGAACACTTTAACGGATTAGGAACGGAAGGATTAGGAACGCTTTTCCGTTCCAATTTCCGATTTTTGGTGTAGTGATAATCCATCTTTAATTCTTTTAGTTCATCTTGAATGTTAGATAGATTATTTAAAGAGATCATGAACTTAGAGTCTAGACATTGTATTACTTCTTCTTTCTCTCTAAGCTCATCTTTTGAAGAGACTAATTCTTTGTTTAGTCTTTTAGATTCTTCTCTTAACTTTTTGTTTCTCTTTTCAGTCTTTAAGGATAATTCATATAATTCCTCAAAGGCTTGTTGAAGATCTTCTTGATTGTAATCATTTTCTTCCCCTTTTATGTCACATTGAGATTCATTAGATTGAGGGTTTGAATCTCCAATAGAAGGAAGAGTGAGGGGTCTAGAAGAATCTACAAAGTCTAGCATAGTGGAGTCCATTCTAATGATTTTCATGCAAGCACAACTCTAGGGTTTTTTACTCTAGGTTTTTACACCTAATCAAGAGTTCCAAACACTTGATCCTAAAAGATAGAGCACGAGGCTCTGATACCAATTGAAAGTCCTTGAGATCCTAACCCTAGAGGGGGGGGGGGTGAATAGGGTGAGCTACAACTATGACCAATTTAAAACCAATTTTAACTTCTTAACATAAACTAGTCACATGTGATGATAAACAATCAAAATGCGGAAGCTAATAAAACAATCATCACAAAGCAAACACCACAACACCAAGGTTTATAGTGGTTCGGCCTCAATGCCTACATCCACTACCGGCTTGTGATCTAATCACCCCACCGGATTTCCACTATTTATACTTTTTACTAGGCTAAGCAATAACCCTTACAATGTTGTTTTTCTAGGCTAAACAACAACCTCTCAATGTGCTTTTCTAGGCTAAGCAATAACCTTTTCAAAATGCTTTTCTTAGGCTAAGCAATAACCTTACAAGATGCTTTTCTTAGGCTAAGCAATAACCTTACAAGATGCTTTTCTTAGGCTAAGCAATAACCTTTACAAATGAATATTTCTCTAAGAAGGTGTCTTCACAAAAGAACACTCCAAGAGATACAATTTAAGCACAATGGAATTGCATCTTAAATAGGCTAATGTGAAAGTGAAATTCCAATTACAATCATACACTAAAACAAGTTAAAGTGTGTGCACATGTGTATGAAAGTTTCTACTTCAATCAATTTTTACAATGATGCTCCTAAATGAATGCTTGATGCATTTTAAAATCAAAGCTTATAAAATGATGATTGAAGAGAAAACTAATCACATAAAAGATTCAAACAACTTAGAAGAAATGAAACAAACAAGTTGTATGAATGTTAAAGTCTAAGAACACATGTGATTAGGATAAGAGAGTTTGCAAACCAAATTAATTTACCAAAGATGATATTGAGTTTGCAACACAACTCTAGAAATCATGCATAAGTGAAAATACAAAGATTTAAGCATGCATGGATTTCATTTTAATGGAAATCAAAATAAAAGTAAAGATCTACCTTTTTAAAACTCAAGCATTTGATTCCCAAATAGCCCTCTAGCCTTTCCAACTTCTTCCCCTTTCTTTGGCTCCAATATAGTCTCAAAGGTTCATGGTTCAAGCCCCAAAGAAGGTTGGAAATGAATGGACTTTATAGTGAAAAACAGTCCAACGGCTAGTCCTCGGTCGACCTGCAAACAGGTCTCGGTCGACCGGGATCACAACGGTCAAAAAAGTGACCGTTGGAGCTCCAGGGACCCAGTCAGCCAGCAGTGTCGCCGGTTGACCGGGACCCCTGGGCCGGTCGACCGGCGACATTGCTGGCCGACCCCCTGGGACCAAAATTTTCAAAAAATCATATTTCAAAGTTTTTTCTTAGGGAAACTTTTGGCCACTAAATCAAGCTTGAAAAACATGTTTTAAAACATTCCAAGAGTTTTAAAAACATGAAACACACAAAGCCAAAAATGATTCGAAACTTTAAAACCAAAGGCTAGCTTGATTTCTAAAAACTCTTTTCTCATATAAATGCATACAAAAATGATTCTGAAAGTATGCAAGACACAAACCTAAATTCTCAATATGATTTCTCAAAAGTAATGCACAGAGAAATAGGTTTTCAAAAGAGTTTGAATTCTAAAATCAATGCATCCAAGTTTAGAAACAAAACATGCATAAAACAAAAGTTTTTCAAATCTTAAAAGCAATGCATGTATAAAACAAGATTTCAAGGTTTTCTAAAACAATGCAAGTGTGAATTCAAATGATGTGAATATGTTAATGCATCCATCAAATTGCAAATACAAAATCCCTAACACTTGCAACTGACTATCCTTGATCTTCTGAATGAAAGAAGGTTCTGACACTGTCATGTTAGCTAACAAAACACCCTTTCTCGATGGCTGTAGGTCTATACTCAACTCTTCAAATTGCTCAAAGATACAAGTGCCACTTAGATTTGCCAAGCTCACTGATTTTCTGCTCAAGGCATCGGCAACTACATTCGCTTTCCCCGGGTGATATTTGATTGGAAAATCGTAATCCTTTATATATTTCATCCATCTTCTCTGTCTTATGTTTAATTCCTTCTGAGAAAACAAGTACTGTAAGCTGCGGTGATCGGAGTGGACTTCGAACTTCTCTCCATAGAGGTAATGCCTCCACATTTTCAACGCGAAAACAACCGCCGCTAACTCAAGATCATGGGTGGCATAGTTTTTCTCGTGATCTTTCAACTGCCTGGATCCATATACAATCACTTTTCCTTATTGCATCAACACACAACCAAGTCCAACATTCGAAGCATCGGTAAAAATGGCAAAACCGCCGCTCCCGGATGGTAAAGTAAGGACTGGTGTTGTAGACAATCTCTTATTTAGCTCTTGGAAACTCTCTTCACACTGATCTGTCCACACATATGACACATTCTTCCTTGTCAACTTCGTCAAAGGTGACGCAATCGACGAAAATCCCTGCACAAACCTCCTGTAATAACTTGCTAAACCCAGAAAACTTCTGATCTCCGTTGCATTCTTCGGTCTTTCCTAACTCATAACTGCTTCAATCTTGGACGGATCTACTGATAATCCTTCTCTCGAGATGATGTGTCCCAAAAATGCTACTTGCTCCAACCAAAATTCACACTTGTTGAGCTTCGCATACAGCTGATTCTCTCTCAAGAGTTGCAGTGCTATCCTCAAGTGCTCTTCATGCTCTTCTCTGGTCTTGGAGTACACCAAAATGTCATCTATGAACACTACAACAAACTGATCCAAATACTCCGCAAATATCTTGTTCATCAACGCCATGAACACTGTCGGTGCTTTAGTCAATCTAAATGGCATCACTAGGAACTCATAGTGGCCATATCTCGTCCGGAAAGCTGTTTTCAACACATCTGATTCTCTGACTCTTAGCTGATGATAACCGGATCTCAAATCAATCTTCGAAAAGTATGATGCACCTTGCAACTGATCAAACAATTCATCTATTCTTGGTAATGGGTATTTGTTCTTGATGGTTACTTGATTCAATCTTCTGTAATCTATACACATTCTCATCGAACCATCCTTCTTCTTAACAAACAAAACTGGAGCTCCCCATGGTGAAATGCTCGGTCTCACAAAACCTTTGTCCAACAATTCTTGCAACTGAGTCTTCAACTCTCCCAACTCTGCTGGAGCCATTCTATATGGTGCAATAGATATCGGAGCGGTCCCTGGTAACAACTCAATAGTGAAATCAATCTCTCTGATGGATGGTAAATCTGGAATCTCCTCCGGAAAAACATCCGGGAATTCCCAAACAATTGGGATCTCCTCCACCCCTTGGGACTGTTTATCCTCCGTGATAAATGCCAAATATGTTTCACAACCACTTCTCAAAAGTCTATCAGCCTTCCATGCTGAGACAAACCCTACACGAGGACTCCTCCTCTCTCCCTGTAACAACACCCCTGCTGGTGTCTCATCTAACTTGAAAGTCGGGATCTTATGGAAACAATCCATTGTGGCATGGTATCCTGCCAGCCAATCCATCCCTAGGATGACTTCAAAATCGAATATCTCTAATAGAATGAGATCTGCGGTTAAAACCACTTCTCCTATCTGGACTGTGCAACTAGGATAATATGCACTACAAATAATTTGTTTGCCTACTGGGGTTGCCACTGTCACGCCCCCGAACCAGAACCTCGGGGGCGGGAAATGGGATTAAGCATAAATGTATTTTACTTCTCCCAGGATCCGCGTGTGTGAAGACAACACATTCTGAATATTTTGCGGAAGCATCTGTGGCGTTGCGACCCGAAGTCCGTGGCCATCGGATTCCGCGTCGCACTCAACCTTTAGCACATAGCTATTATATCAAGAATCATATCAGACTGGAGTAACCATCACAATAAATTACAGAGCTGACGGTAACAGGATATTACATTCATAAATATGTTCAAGTTACAATTATCAATGTACATTAATTAAGAATCCCAAAAAAAAAGCTAATAAAAGCCATACAACAATAAGCTATAAACTACTACCCAAATGTGACATAGCTCCGATGTCAAGCTCAATGTCTACATGACATAGCCGACAGAACAACCTGCACAACATGGCTCCACAGCCAACTCAAGCACTCAACTCGGGACGAAGAAAGCTGAACCTGAGTACCAAAAGTAGTGGGTCAGACACGACGGTCTGGCAGGTGGATGAAAAGATAACAAATATACTGAAGAATAAAACATAAGGTAAATCATGCTATACGATCAAATGCTGTATATAATTAAACGGGTGCAAAGTCGGGAATCTCGGGGAAAACCGGTATTCATTTCAAGCATGGGTGAAACGTGAAGATCTAATAAAACATGTGTTCATTTACATCATTTATAATCATAGATATTTGACAATCGGGTGTTCGCCTAAAACATGTATAAATATAGCGGTATGGCAAAACAACGTTCATTTGAAACTTATGTAAAAACATAAGTATACAACAAACCAGGTATTCATAGTAGTCTAGCAAAACCAATGTCCATTTGAAACCTATGTAGAAATACGGATATTTAACAAACCGGATATCGTTTAAAACGGTATAAACGTAGGGATCTGGCAAACAAGTGTCATTTGAAACATATTTCAAAGCATGGATATTTAACGAATCGGGTAATCATTTAAAACAGGTATAAACATAGGAACCTGGCAAAACAAATGTCCTTTAAAGCAAGCTCGGATATTTCACAATTCGGGTATTCCTTTAAAACATGTGTAATCATATAAATCTAGTAAAACCATCGATCGTGTGAAACATATGTAAAAGCATGGGTATTCGCCCTACCGGCATTCATTTAAAACATGTGTGGGTACAAAGAACAGAAGGCAATATAATAATAACTGAATTTACATTGGAGAATATTAATCACTTGTTTAAATAACAACTTTCATAAAGGAAACGAATCATTTATCGGAAAGCAAGTAAGCAATTAAAACATGTCGGGTATCCAAGGAATCGGGAACTGGCAAGATGGCAACCACACGAAGCTAAGTCCTCTATCACCAAAGCGATAGAGCAATAACTAGGCCCTGATCTCAGTCACTCGAGGTGAGGAGAAACAGGGGATCTCATATAAATACATATACTAGGCACTGATCTCAGTCACTCGAGGTGAGGAGAAACAGTGGATCTCATGAATGCATATACATATACTATACATGACCACGGTAGCGAGCCGGGCATCGGGGACCACAGTAGCAATCTGCGGTATCGGGACAAGACCACGGTAATAACCGGGTAGCGGGATCCAAGCTGCAGCTGGCGGGACGAGAGGGGGATCTCCAAGTCGGTGGATCAGACCAACAAGGTTATCCAAGCTTAGTGGTGTCGACTCATAGGTCAAATACAATCGAGACAAAGCAAGTAAATCAAGTACAAATACATAATCAAACGGGCAAGACGGGGGTGCTCAAGGGCACACTGACATATCATGTGGTGCAATGCACTTCGGGACAATAACTGTTACCGGAGTAACTTCAATGCTTTCGGGAAACAAGTCATGTGATGCAAATCTCGGGGAATGAGGAAATATAATGCACTATACCATTTCGGGAAGAATATTGATTTCAAGATCTATTTAAGTGAATAGGGGTCCCGTATGTCGATTACAATAATTACTTGGTACTCCTTGAGTTTGAAGACATTCCGGGCTCCTTATGCACTTTTACTACTTTCAAAACTTAAAATGAGCTTATGGGTAGTACTAGATGTTACAATAGCAAGAATCAAGATTATAAACGGTCCATCCTAGGCATGACATTAATCCGGAAACATCGAGCAACCGATTCAGTCATCGAAAGGAATAGAATTAGCGATAACCAAGGAAATAGACTTGTGTTTAGATATAAAGAAGATATCGCGTCGTTCCATCCCGTTCAAGATTGAAATGGATTGAACTTCGATGCCACCGAACCAACCGTGAGGCGTGTCGGCTCAAGACATTCTCACACTTGGTCCAAACGGTCCAAAAAGGGTAGTCAGGGTCCCACCTAAAACCAAGAATTAGTGTCTAATCAACACCATTCTTTTCTTTTAGTTCCCTAGTCTTAGAGACCTTAGATTAGGGTACAATTGGTCTTAACACTAAGGTATACACCCCTAGGACTCATAGAAGGCCCAAAGGTTTCCAAAAACACAATATCAAATTTCACTAGAATCAACACCAGAAATGTACGGGTCCGATCGATCTGCCCAAAAAGCCTCTCAGTTAAAGACAGGCCGATCGATCGGACCTGGGCGTGCAGCAGGTCCGGGACACTGAGTTTTTCCTTCCTTTTTCCTTTCCTTCCAACACTTCAACAACCACATAGAACTACAATCAAGATGACTTCAACACATATTTTCCAAGACATTAAAATGAGCTAAAGAGCTCCTCATTTCAAGTTTCTCCCTTTCCATTCTTTCCATTCTTTCCATTCTTTCCATTCACAATAAATCTCAAGGTGGAGAAAACTCATTCATGTGAAACCATTTGAAACCTTGACAATATGATGCATACATTTTCCAAGCATGAACAAGAGGGAAATAACTCATCAATAAGCACATTTCGAAATCAATATTAATCATAGTGAAGACAACTACTAAAATCACCAAAACCCTTAATGAAACAAGATTTTTCTCACAAAACATGTTAATAATCAAAACAATCCATTCATCCACTTGCCTTTGACTCTAATCAAGCAAACCAAGCTCCTAATCACCTCTCAAGCTCAAGATCCACAATCTCTACAAAAACCCCCAAAACAAACCCTAAAATGGGTTAAACAATGAAATGGCCATGAAACCTTTCAATAATCAAGGTGGAGCTTCTCTAAGGCTAGAAGATTACAAATCTAGAAGATGGGAAGAATCACTTACTTGGAAGGTCCTCTAATGGACAAGGTAAGCTCAAGGGAAGTCTTGTGATGGAGGGTTCTCTTCACAAATGGTATCAATGGAAAGCTTGCAAGGTGAGGAAGAAGAAGGTGGTCTCCATTTCTTGATTGATGAACTATTGGTGTGGCTTGGAGATGAAGAAGCAAGAAGAAGAAGAAGAAGAAGTTGCAAGAAAAGCCCTAGGCTCAGCTGGAACAATGGTGAATGAAATGAATGAAGGAGATGGGTTCCCCTTATAAGCAAGTGAGGTTTGGGTCCCACAACTTAAAGAACTAATCCACAAATAAAACAACACTAATCCAAGAGATTAGGGGTCGGGTTCTCACAGCCACAGTCAAAATAAACTCAAGTTCTCTAGCATGCATATCAATCAACTTAGAAAATTCATGGGATAAGAATGAATGTGTAGAACCAGGGTCAAATAAAATCTTAGCTTTATCCCACAAACAAGAAGTGTACCTTCCACTACATTTCCCGCTGCCTCTACATCCACTCTATTGACTCCCTAGATTTTCTCTCGATGTTGGGGCCTATTTTGTGCCTATTGTGGTCTTCCTTGGGGTGCATTCCTATGCTGCTGCGGTGCACGCTGATTTGGGTTGTGTCCCTGCTGACGAGCCTATTGTTGTTGTTGTGGTCTATGCTGCTGCTGTGGTGGTGCTTGTTGCTGTAGTGGCCTTGCCTGATTCTGAACAACGATTGCATTCTGTGGTGCTGGTGGACGTTGTGCCCCTTGCTGCTGCTGCTGATTCTGCATATTCTACCTTGGACAGTCTCTCATCTGATTGGCCATGGAACCACATCTGAAACATGCTCCTGTCAGTGTACGACACTGTGCACTCTCATGGTTCTTCCCATAATGGGTACAAACCAATGGACCCTGAGCATTCTGTTCTGTCCTCTGCCTCTTGTTCTGATGGTTCCTGTAGTTCTGCTGCTGAGCTCGTCCCTTGCCTTGGACTCTAAGGATCTTGTTGTGAAAGTTCTCAAACTTATAGGCCCTCTTGACCGCTTCATCAAAAGTTACAGGTGGTACTACTCCGATGGCATCTCTCTCAATAAAAGGGTTAAGTCCCTCAAAGAACTTGGCAATTTTCTTATCCACCGTATCCACCAACTCCAGAGCATATCTAAACAATCTCTCGAACTTAGTGAGGTATTCGAGGACTGTCATACTTCCCTGCACAAGCTGTTGAAATTCTATGGCCTTTTGCTTCTTGACATGAGCGGGTACATATTTGTCATGGAATTGCCTCTTAAAGTTTGCCCAAACCTCTGCATCAGCCATGGTTCTGTATTCTTCCCTAACCGTTTTCCACCATCTGTCTGCTGTACCGCTAAAGAGGGATGATGCTAGCTTCACTCTTTCTCCCCCAGTACACTGGAAAATCTCAAAGATGTTCTCGATATGTTCTAACCAGTCATCTGCAGCCAATGGGTCTTCTATTCCCAGAAATTCTTTTGGAGCCCTCTTCCGAAACCGCTCAAACAAAGCGTTCGGATCATGTTGTCTTTGATTTATAACGATTGCGGGCCGAGGTTGAACCGGTTCTGGTCTCCTCTGTAGGACCTCTAGTAATTGCCTTTGCATGTCTGCCATTTCCCTCACATGATCTTCCTCTCTCTTGAGCATCTGCTCTTGTAGTCTAGCTTGGTTCTCATTAGCTTGACGTTGCTGGTCAAGCATTGCTTGTATCATTTCTTGGAACTGATTAGGTGGGTTGTTCTCAACTATATCCTCTTCTACCGGCCCGGTGTGATCACTGTTACTTCCAGAAGGAATGCCATTCACTGGTTTCTTACGGGGAGGCATGATGCTGCAAAACAAATTGTTAGCACATAAAAATCAAATAAAGGGTCACACATTGCTCACACGATACTAGCTAACGAAAGTTCTAACGGATCCTCGCCACGTCCTTAGGATTTCTAGTTTCTTTTAATTGCTTGAAACACGTCTCGCTCTGATACCAGTCTTTCGCGACCCCGGACTGGGAATCCGGGATCGGGACCACATCTTGGTTTAATAATAACATACATTTATTTAATTTCCCACAGGTGTCTGCGGTGAGGATATCACAACCATAAATGAATATTTCTTTAAGTGCGGAAGCGTGTAGCAAATCAAATAGTCAAACCATCCTTGGTCATAAAGACAATATCACAAGTATAAAATACTGTATCAGAATGAGCAATGATCATTAGCATGTTACCCAAAAGTAAGTTTAAGTTTATACAAGATCATTTAATTACATTTCCCAAAAATAGAGGCCCACAAGGCCAATAAAACCAAAATACCAATCCAAAGAATGGTTGAATAGTTTCCCAAAATATAAAGTCTCTCATAGCTGAAAGTCCGGGGATCCGAACCCTAAAGGGGGGGGGGTGAATAGGGTGAGCTTCAATTATGACTAATTTTAACCAATTTTAACTTCTTTAATTTAAACTAGTCACAAGTGGTGATTACAAATAAAATGCGGAAGCTTAATAAAAACAATCACCACAAAGCAAGCACCATCACACAAGGATTTATAGTGGTTCGGTCTCAATGCCTACATCCACTACCGGCTTGTGATCCAACACCCCACCGGATTTCCACTATTTATGCTTTTCAATAGGCTAAGTAATAACCTTTACAATATGCTTTTCAAGGCTAAGCAATAACCTCTACATTATGCTTTTCATAGCCTAAGCAATAACCTCTTCAACCATAGGTTGGTTATCTCACTAAGTTAGTGTCTATAATACACTTGATGGAGATTCAATTAAGCTCATTACATTTGCCTCTAAAATAGGCGGATATGAAAATGAAAATCTAATACACACACACACTATGAATGCAAAGATGAAAGCACATGATGTGTGTGTGTGATGTCCTCAATCATTTTGAAAATGAAAGCTCATAAATGTATGCCTAAGGCTTTTGAAAGTTTTAGCTCATAAAAACATTTATGATTGAGGAAAGAATGCAAGTCACATGTTAAAAGTAACAACTTGTTAATGATATCAAAGATTCACAAGTTGTATGAAATTAATTAGCTCTAAACATGTGATGCATAGGGATGTCAATCAAATCAACAATGTAGCTCAAAACATAAAAATAGATTTGATTGAAATTAGGGGACAAATCATATGTAATTATAAATACAACTTGAATATGATATACCAATTAATGCAAAGCAAGTTGTGAAACTTTAAAACAAAACTACATATGATTTGTAAAGATGTTGAATCCAAAACATAAGATATATTTGAAAGAGATTTTCTTATGATGGAAAACAACAACCAAAGATTCAACCAAGTATATGAATCATGTTACATATAATTTCAAAGATTCTTTCATTAACATGATCTACTTAGATTTACCAAATAAAGTACTACTTGGATTGAATCAAATGATGATGCATCCAAAACAATAGATCAATTCAAAACATAAATATGTTAAGGACACAACAAATCATAGTTTAACATGCTACTAAAGATTTTCCAAAGATAAAACAAAACATGAAAACATATGATTTGTAAAGATGTTGAATCCACAACATAAGATAGTTTTGAAAGTGATTTTCTTATGTTGAAAAACAACAACCGTAGATTCAACCAAGTATAGGAATCATGTTACATATAATTTCAAAGATTCTTTCATTAACATGATCTACTTAGATTTACCAAATAAAGTACTACTTGGGTTGAATCAATGGTGATGTATCCAAAATAATAAATCAACTCAAGACATAAAACATGTTAAGGACACAACACCTCATAGTTTATCATGCTACAAAAGATTTACCAAAAGTAAAACAAAGCATGAAAACATATGATTAAGGAAAGTAGAGCCTAATTGGTGATTTAACTTCATTAATCCAAGCTTTAGCTTTCCTAATGACCCCCTTCATCCCTTAGTTCATTTCCCTTTGATTTGCCTCAAAACCTCTCAAGGAAGGCTTCTTGATCATCAATTTTTTCAAAGGAATGAACCACTATTTATAGCCAAAAAGTGCCCAACGGCTCTTTCCCTGTCGACCTGGCCCATCCCCGGTCGACCTGGCCTTCACAACGGTAAAAAAACAGACCGTTGACAGGAGCCCCAACGACTTGCTTGGGCTCGGTCGACCGGGTCCCTGTTGGGACGGTCGACCGGGCCCACTGCGGGTCGACCGAGCCTGGGGACCCAAATTCCCTAAAATGCTTATTTTGCATATTTTTCAAAGTTTCTCATGAGGGAACTTTTGGGGCCACTGAACCAAGCATGGAATCATGTTTTAAATCACACTAAGAGGGTTAAAAACATGAGACACAAAAAGCCTAAAAAGATTCGAAACTTTTAAAACCAAAGGCTTGCTTGATTTCTAAAACTTCTTTTAAAAAACAAATGCATCCAAGTTTAAAACCAAAACATGCATAACTCAAAAGATTCTCCAAGTCTAAAAACCAAT
The DNA here is from genome assembly GCA_038049695.1 of Cinnamomum chago. Taxonomy (NCBI): domain Eukaryota; kingdom Viridiplantae; phylum Streptophyta; class Magnoliopsida; order Laurales; family Lauraceae; genus Cinnamomum; species Cinnamomum chago. The sequence continues at coordinate 56,320,191 of CP142451.1, forward strand.
GCATGTATAAAAACAAGATTTCAAGATTTTCTAAATCAATGCATATGTGTGAAAATCAAATGATGCTAGAATGATAATGCATCCATCAAATTGCAATCTACAAAATTCCTAACAATAGCCACCAAACGTCTACATGACGTCATCAGCACGCCACTCAACTAACTGTTGCGGTTCTACGACCGCCTCCTCGTGCTCCTCCTCGGGGTAACCAACAACGGGACCTGAGTACCAAAGAGTAGGTCAAATACGACGGTTTGGCAAATGGATAAAACACAAAGACAATGTGAAAGACATGAATTTACCTCCGAAAACATTTGAACTTGTTTAAATGACAATTTCTCTAGACAAGATAAAACATTTATTCAAATACGAGTATGCATCATAAAACATGTAAAGGTAACCAAGGGAACGGGAAACAATCAAGATGGCAACCACACGAAGCTAAGTCCGCTATCACTAAAGCAATAGAGCAATAACTAGGCACTGATCTCAGTCACTCGAGGTGAGGAGAAACAGTGGATCTTATAAATACATATACATTTACTATACATGACCACGGTAGCGAGCCGGGCATCGGGGACCACAGTAGCAATCTGCGGCATCGGGACAAGACCATGGTAATAACCGGGTAGCGGGATCCAAACTGCAGCTGGCGGGACAAGAGGGGGATCTCCAAGTTGGTGGATCAGACCAACATGGTTATCCAAGCTTAGTGGTGCCGACTCATAGGTCAAATACAATCGAGGCATATGAAATCAAATCCAGTACAATAAATAAACGGGCAAGACGGGGGTGCTCAAGGGCACACTGTCATTTCATGTGGTGCAATGCACTTCGGGTCAAGTAACCATTTCAAGTGTACAACAAAGCTGTAAGACCCCTACCCGAGTGAACCCGATTAGTGCTAATTAAGTTGGGTGTTAGTTCTAAGCTTGATTAGTGTTTGTGGCTAAGTTAGGTTTGGAATAGCTTTTGATATTGTTTTGGGGAGTTTTGGTTGTCTTGTGATTAGTGGGACCCTTTGGGGCTTTCCTTTTCATGACTTGGCATGTGTTCGAGGATTTATCGGAGATTTTTGCAATCATGGTTTTAATCCCGTTTTATTGGTTTTGTTAAGCCCTACAACTTTCACGTTGATCCCGTCCCCGTTTGAGATCCCGAAACCCGATTTCATAGCCTTGAGGGCAAAGCAGTCACTGCACACAAAATCTGTACCCAAAACTTGATATTCCCGAAACCCGTGAAACATATACTTTTTGGAAACTAGATATTTCGGCGATCATTTCTTTCTTCTTCGTCGAATTCATTAGAAGCCCCGAAAGACAAGATTTCAGCCCTTGAATGTCTTTAGTAGTGGGACCCATTCCCATTTGCCATATAAGGAGAACCCATCTTCCCATTCCCTTTTTCCAGCACAAAAAGAACCTAGGGTTTGCTTTTGACAACTTTTCTTCTTCCTCTTGATCTCTCCACCTCCAATCCACACCAAACTTGCATCAATCAAGAAATGGAGATCATCTTCTTCTTCCTCTTCACCGTGGCTCTCTATTGATACCATTTGTGAAGAAAACCCCCATTCCAAGACCTTCATTGAGCTTACTCTTGCCATTAGAGGACCTTAAAAGTAAGTAATCCTTCCCTTCTTCTAAATTTGCATTCTTCTAGCCTTAGAGAAGCTTCATTTCCATTATTGTAAGGTTTCCCTTTCTATTTCATTGTTTGACTCTTTTAGGGTTTGTTTTTTTGGGGATTTTTGTCATAGCTTGGATCTTTGGCTTGGAAGAGTATTAGAGCTTTTTTTCCTTGATTAGAGACCAAAGGCAAGTGGATTACTTGATTTTTATGAGCTTTCAATGGTTTCCATGAGGAATGTGGTTGACTTGTCATTTCACTCATATTTATTGGCTTGCATTTATTTTTGAAATGAATGCTTGAATGCATATTGGCTAAGTCATTTAATGTTTTGTAAACATGTTGGTTTAGCATTTATTGTCTTTTGGTTATATCCTAAATGAATGTTTGTGAAATGGTTTCCTTCCTCCTTCCTTTGTATTGGACTTGATGTGGAAGAATGAGGTGATGAATGATCACATATTGGAGTTATGGGAGAGGCATAGATTGATGCATTGGAGGAGCTCTTAGCTTAGTTTTATTGCAGGGACAAAGTGGAAGTGGAGGAGAATGGTTTTGAGGAGGAGAAAGGGCTTAAATCTGGATACAGTGGGTGTTTCCGCACCTGGCGGTCAGCCAGCGGTAACTTGGCGGCTAGCCGCCTGTCGCCAGCTAGCCGAAATGTCACGGTGGCTTTTCCAGAGAGCACAATTATCCACCTGAAAACACAGTTAACCCACGGTTAGCCAGCGGCTAGCCGCCCATCCCAGCGGCGGTTAACCGCCAGCTGACCGCACCTTGGCGGTTAGCTTTCCAGTAAGCTGCATTTTTGCAACTGACCGCGGCTAGCCGCCCATCCCAGCGGCGGCTAACCGCCAGGTGACCGAAATTTCCCAGGTTCCGGAGAACTCCTCGCTCGAGCGAATTCTCCGGTTCGCTCGAGCACTGAGCTTTGTCGATCAAAGGAGATTCACTAAGCATTGTATGAGGCCATTCGAGAAAGAAACCATATCACGAAGATGTCATTCGAAGTTTTGAAAATTCAAAGTGTATAAGGAGCCCGGAATGTCCCCAAACTCAAAGAGTACCAAATTTTTATCAGATCGACATACGGGGTCCCTATTCACCTTGAACTAGTTTTGCACCCCGATACTTGTCTTGAGATTTCAAAAGCTCTATAGTATTTCATTGCTCCCTAGATTTATACTACATGCCTTGTTTTCCCGAAAGTATTGAATTACACTCGAAATAGTTACTTGTCCCGAAGTGCATTGCACCACATGATATGACAGTGTGCCCTTGAGCACCCGCGTCTTGCCCGTTTGTTTATGTATTTGTACTCGATTTACTTGCATATGTCTCGATTGTATTTGACCTATGAGTCGGCACCACTAAGCTTGGATAACCATGTTGGTCTGATCCACCGACTTGGAGATCCCCCTCTTGTCCCGCCAGCTGCAGTTTGGATCCCGCTACCCGGTCATTACAGTGGTCTTGTCCTGATGTCGCAGATTGCTACTGTGGTCCCCCGATGCCCGGCTCGCTACCGTGGTCATGTATAGTATATGTATATGTATATGTATATGCATTTATATGAGATCCACCGTTTCTCCTCACCTCGAGTGACTGAGATCAGTGCCTAGTTATTGCTTTATCACCTTAGTGATAGAGGACTTAGCTTCGTGTGGTTGCCATCTTGATTGTTTCCCATTTCCTTGGCCACCTTACATGTTTTACATTGCATACGTGTATTTGGAATAAATGTTTTATCTTGTTTAGAGAAAATGTTATTTAAACAGGTTTACATGTTTTGAAGGTAAATTCATTTATTTTCATATTGTTATTGTGTTTTCCTCCATTTGCCAAACCGTCGTGTTTGATCTACTCTTTGGTACTTAGGTCCCATTGTTGGTTACCCCGAGGAGGAGCATCAGGAGGCGGTTGTAGAACCGCAACAGTTAGTTGAGTGGCGTGCTGATGACGTCATGTAGACGTTTGGTGGCTATGAGAGACTTTATATTTTGGGGAAACTATTTAACCATTCTTTGGATTGGTATTTTGGTTATATTGGCCTTGTGGGCCTCTATTTTTGGGAAATGTAATTAAATGATATTTGTATAAACTTTAACTTACTTTGGGTAAACATGCTATAGATCATTGCTCATTCTGATACAGTATCTTTATACTTGTGATATTGTTTTATGACCAAGGATGGTTGACTATTTGATTTGCTACACGCTTTCGCACTTAATAGAAATGTTCATTTATGGTTGTGATATCCTCACCGCGGACACCTGTGAGAATTAAATAAACGTATGTTATTATTAAACAGATGTAATGTCCCGATCCCGGATCCGTCCTTCGGATTCCCGGTCCGGGGTCGCGACAAAAGCTTTCGGGAAAACAAGACATGTAGTATAAATCTCGGTATCGATAAGGTACAATAAACAATTAGAATTTCGGGTAAAGTATGGGGTTCAAGATTTATTTAAAGTGGATAGGGACCCCGTATGTCAATCTAATAACAATTTGGTACTCTTTGAGTTTGGAGACATTCCGGGCTCCTCATACACTTCGGATTTTTCAAAACATTGAATGGCATCTTCGTGATATGGTTTCTTTCTCAAATGGCCTCATACATTACTTAGTAAATCTCCTTAACATAGAGGGGTTCCCAAAGAGTAGTCCCAAAATGTTGAAATAGTTAAAAATTGTCCCAAACGTAGCCTTGCCCAACAGGGCCCATCGCTCGAGCGGACTGGAGAGTTCGCTCGAGCGAGTGGCTCTCTGGAATGGTTGTCTGGGTGGATTTGCTCGAGCGAAGTTGAGGTTGCTTGAGCGAACTCATTGGGTCGAGCGAATATTTAAATGCTTTCGAACGAACAACTCTCTGGAAAAAGTTCTGGGATGTTCGCTCGAGCGACCAAGCTACTGGAATGCTCCGAGTCCCTTTCTGGACCGGTCGCTCGAGCGAAGTGTCATGGTCGCTCGAGCAAACTGTCCAGAAACTGAATCCGGACCAGTTTAGCTCCACAATAACTCTTCCTTTTACAACCCCTTTTTAGCCACTTTTCTACACTAAGTGAGGAGTATAAATCCCCATTCAAACAACCTCAAATCTCCAACAACATCCATCCCATTCTCATCCTTCAATAACACATTCAATACAAGGAAAGGAAGAAGGAAACCATTTCACATAAGATATATATTTGAGACAAAACAAGAGGAATTAAAAGCTATGAACCAATACTTATTTATGATCATAAATGCATTAACAAGGCTCTTCATGAGCATTTATTTCAAAGGAAAGCAATAAATAGGCATGAGTGAAATTTAATAAAACCAACCACATTTCTCATAAAACATTGAGACTCTTAAAAGATCATATCATCCACTTGCCTTAGGTCTCTACTCAAGCAAAACAAGCTCTAACAATTCTTCCAAGCCAATGGTCCAAGCTACAAGGCAAAAACCCCAAAATAAACCCTAAAATGGGTTACACAAAGAATGAAAATGAAAGAACTTACAATAATGCAAATGTAGCTTCTCAAGGGCTAGAGGAACACTAATCTAGGAGATGAAAAAGATTACTCACTTGGATGACCTCCAAGTGAAGAGAGCTAGCTCAAAGAAGATCTCAAGGTAGGAAGATTTCTCCACAAATGGTATCAAGATGAAGCTTGCAAGATGGGGAAAAGGATGGTGATCTCCATTTCTTGATTGATGTAGGTTTGGTACGGATTGGAGATGGAGAAGCAAGAAGAAGAAGAATTGCAAGGAAACCCTAGGCTCTCCTCTTGTGCTGGAACATGAAGAATGACAAGAATGAAGAATGACTTCCCTTTGTTAACAAATGAGTTGGGTCCCACTACTAAAGGAACTTGTTTGACTGAATCATCTCTTTCGGGACCTCGGATGGATTCGACGAAGAAGGAAGAAATGATCGTCGAAATTTCTAGTTTCCAAAAAGTATATGTTTCACGGGTTTCGGGAATATCAAGTTTGGGTACAGATTTAGTGCACAATGACTGTTTTGGCCTCAAGGCTATGCAATTGGGTTTCGGGATCTCAAACGGGGGCGGGATCAACATGAAAGTTGTAGGGATTATCAAAACGAATAAAAAGGGATTAAAACCATGAATGCAAAATCTCCGATAAATCCCTAAACGCATGCAAGGTCATAAAAAGGAACCCCCAAAGGGCCCCACTAACACAAAGCAATCAAAATTCCCAAAAACTAATACAAAAGCTATTCCAAACCCAACTTAGCCAAAATCACTAATCAAGCTTAGAACTAACACGTAACTTAATTAACACTGATCGAGTTCTCTCGGGTCGGGGTCTTACACCTTGTCAGATGAGATGCCCAATCTCATCACTAGTTGTGAAGATATTTAAGTTTAAGATTTGCAATACATGTCTCCTGTATGTGGATCTCATCCATACGCATGTATTACATCTAGTATACTTGTGGACTCCGATTCATCTCATGAACCATTATGTCATTCGCATTGGTTATGTGCAAACAAGTAATAAAACACCATTCTGTTAGGGTTTTTGTATTTGCAATTTGATGGATTTATTAACATTTTAGCATCACTTGATTTACACAGATATGCATTGATTTAGAAAATCTTGAAATCTTGATTTATACATGCATTGGTTTTTAGACTTGTAGAAATATTGATTTATGCATGTTTTGTTTTTTAAACTTGGATGCAATTAGATTTGAAAAGAATTTTTATAAATCAAGCAAGCCATTGGTTTTAAAGTTTTGAATCTTTTTTGGCTTTTATGTTTCATGTTTTAAAACCCTTAGTATGATTTAAAACATGTTTCCAAGCTTGATTTAATGGCCCAAAAAAATTCTCACTTGAAAAGACTATGAAAAAACACATTTTTGAGAATTTTGGTCCCAGGGGTCGACCCGTAGTGTGGCCGGTCGGCCGGCCCAGGGGACCCGGTCGACCGGCAACACTGCGCGGTCGACCGGGGCAAAGAGCCGTTGGCTCTTCCAACGGTCATTTTTCTGACAGTTTATGGCCCGGTCGACCGGGCTCTGTAACAGGTCGACCGGGCACTCGCAGAAACCCACTTTTTGGGTATAAAATGAAGTTCATTCCTTTTCAAAAGTTAGAGATTTTAAAGACTCTTTTGAGGTGTTTTGAGACAAAGAAAAGGGGATGAACTAAAAGAGATCAAGGGGTCATTAGTGAAGCTAAAGCTTGGATCAATGAAGTTAAATCTCTAAGTAAGCTTTACTTTTTATTAATCATATGTTATATGCTTTGTTTAAATTATTGGTAAATTAATTTTAGCATTATAACTATGATGTATTGAATCCATTCTTTTCCTAATCTTTGATTTATGTTGGATTGGATTCTTCACCCTTGATTTCAAACCAAGTTTGTTTTAAAATCTTCATTAATCATGCTTATTCTAAATCTTTGATTTCTTTTGTAGCATGATTCATTTACTTGGTTGAAACATTGTTTGTTGTTTTCATTCATTTAAACCTTAGTCAAATTTGTTTAGTTTTGAAAACAACATTGTATATGCATCACATGTTTTATGTTAGTCATTTTTATACAACTTGTGAGCTATTGATTTTCATGTCATTAACAAGTTCATATTCATACATGTGATTTGCATTAAACTTCAATCAAATCTTTTATGTGCCTTAAACTTTTAAATGCTTTGAGCATATATTGATTGAGCTTTCTTTTTAAACTTGATTGAAGTTATCACACACACACACATCATGAGCATACACATTTGCATTCATATAGTGTTTGTGTGAGTTTGTTTTTCACTTTCATATTAGCCTATTTTAGAGGCATTTTAATTGAGCTTAAATTGTATCTCTTAGAGTGTTCTTTTGTGAAGACACCTTTTTAGAGAAACCCTTCATTTGTAAAGGTTATTGCTTAGCCTAAGAAAAGCATTGTGTAAAGGTTGTTGCTTAGCCTAGAAAAGCATCTTGTAAAGGTTGATGTTTAGCCTAGAAAAACAACATTGTAAAGGTTATTGCTTAGCCTATTGAAAAGCATAAATAGTGGAAATCCGGTGGGGTGATTAGATCACAAGCCGGTAGTGGATGTAAGCATTGAGGCCGAACCACTATAAATCTTTGTGTGGTGGTGTTTGCGTGTGGTGATTGTTTTATTAGCTTCCGCATCTTGTTTGATAAATCATCACTTGTGACTAGTTTAACTTAAAGAAGTTAAAATTTGTTTAAATTGGTCATATATTGTAGCTCACCCTATTAACCCCCCCCCCCCCCCCCCCCTCTAGGGTTAGATCCCAGGACTTTCAATTGGTATCCGAGCCTCGTGCTCTATCTTTTAGGATGAAGTGTTTGGAACTCTTGATTAGGTGTAGAAACCTAGAGTCAAAACCCTAGAGTTGTGCTTTCATGAAAATCATTAGAATGGATTCCACTATGATGGATTGTTTAGATTCTTGTGTAGATTCTTCTAGACCCCTCCTTCTTCCATCTATTGGAGATTCAAACCTTCAAACTAATGAATCTCAATGTGACATAAAAGAAGAAGATTATGATGAAAATGAAGGCGATCTTCAACAAGCCTATGAAGAATTATATACATTATCTTTAAATCTTGATAAGAAAAATAAAAGTTTAAGAGAAGAATCTAAAAGGCTAAACAAAGAATTAGTCTCTTCAAAAGATGAACTTAGAGAGAAAGAAGAAGTAATAAATTGTGTAGACTCTAAGTTTATGATCTCTTTGCATAACCTATATATTGTTCAAGATGAACTAAATGAGATTAAGATAAGTTATGATGATCTTAAAAAGGAAAACTCAAATCTAAGAGATCAATTAAAAAGGCAAGATGAAGACACTAACAATTTAAAATCCAAGTTGACAATTTCAAAGGAAAACTTGTCTAATGCTCAAAGTAAAGTAAAAAACTTAGAACTTGGATCTAAAGTTGTTAATGAACTAAAAGTCGAATTAAAACTTGCTAATGAAGAACTAATCAAATATAAGGAAATTGAAAATGAACTATCAAAAGTTAAAAATGAAAATTCAATCCTTATAAACAAAGTCACTCAACTTGAAAGCTATAAACAAAAGTATGAGTGCAAGTTTACCCAAGGTGAAAAGAAATTTGAAAAGTTATTTAAATTGGGTAAATCTCAAAGAGATAGGACGGGTTTTGGATTTGATAGGAATATTTCACATGACCCTAAATTCACCAACACATTTGTGAAAGGTGAGTCCTCTTTCTCTAGCACTCTTTCTCCTTTGCCCAAATCAAATGTAATTATTGTGGTAAGGAAGGGCATTTCAAATTTGAGTGCAAATTAAGGAAAAGTCATTTGTCTAAACCCATCTTTGAACCTAAGAAAGTTAAATCTAATTCTATGAAGGGTAAGACTTTGAATTCCAAGGAAGACTCTAAAAAGTTCAAACAAGTTAAAACATTTCAAAAAGAGTCATCCAAGATAGATTTTAAAAAGACTAATAATCAAAATAAATCTATCAAAAAGAAACTTCTCACTTTACCCCCTTTAACCTTAGAAATGAAAGATTTCTTGAAAAAGGTTGAAAAGTTAAAATTAAAATTCAAAAGACAAAAAGAGGGGGGAAAAGCTAAAAGAAATGAGAAGAATAAAAAGAAAATGAAACAAACACACCAACTTCTTAAGACTAATCATCAATCTAAAATAGTCAAACCTCAAAGATTTGATGTCAAGTCTAAAAGAAGTCAATCCTTATCTCCTTTAGTTGGTGGAAATTCTAAAATAGTCTCCAAAGCTCAAGACCTTAGGTAGATTCCCAAAGGTAGACTATTAGACTAACCGTAAGGCCTTGAACCTCTCTAGACCAACCTATCCTTTATAGTTAAATCTTATTGTTGGTCATGTTACATTTGCATTTTGTTCTTTCTTAATTATATTTCTTAAAATGCATTGTTTCTTTATGATCAATTGATTTTGTCTTCATGTACATTTTAGTTACATTTCATGGTTTTCAAAATCATTTGATTATAATTTCATCATGTTAGATTTGCTTTTTGCTCACATTTAGTTATATGACTTGCATTGCATTTCTATACATGTTCAATTGATTGTGATTTCAACCGCCTTCTTAGCTAGATTATTCATAATCAATTTTTGTTGCAAAATCATTTGTGTAGATGTCATAGTTAGATTATTTGAAAAAATGATTTGAATAAATTTGGATTTTTCATAGTTTTCTAAAGTTATACTTTAATATGGAAAATCATTGTTTGAAAAAAAAATTCAACTTGTATGTGTTTCAATTAAGTTATATCTTTTAAAATACAATCTTGAAAATTGGTCTTCAAATTCATTTTTTTATGCTTATTGTTGGATTTTGTTTATTGAAATGATTTGAAGATTGTATGATTGGAAATGCTCTAAAACATTATTAGTTATAATCATCAAAGCATGTTCCATGATTTTCATTTCCTTTTTCTTTTGGTTACATCATCTTAGAAATGGAAATGAATATTGTTTGCATCTTTTCTTATTTGTTTACATTCTTTCTATATGCAAATGTCATTTGGTTCCATGTATGGTTGTGATATTAGTTATATTTGTAGAAATCATACTAGAACTCAAATCCATCCTCTATGCCTTCTAGTCATTTTTTTTTTGGATGGTTATGATGTTGATTCATGTGTATTCTCTAAATGATGTCATTTTTATAGATGTTTCAACTTCATAGTAGTGATCTTGATCATATGAACCTCTTTAAAATCCATTCATTGTACTTCATAGTTATATCTATTGTTTGATGGATTTCTTTTAGATGTTGAATTCATATGATTTTGTCACTTTGAAAATTGCATGCATTTCCAAAGTTATATCCTTTTGCATTGCAATTTACCTTGTTCATCACTATGCTCAATAGTTATATCTTTAAAAGTGATGAATATCCTTTTATGATGCTTGATGGAATTTTGTGTTTGTCACATCCTTTCTTTTAATCATGTTGTCATATTCAATTGGTTTCATTTGGTATAATTTTCCATTGATTTCATATCCAATTGATGTCTTATCTTGTGTATGTGATAGACCTTGTGTACATTGGATTGAACTTGATAGTAATATATTTGTTCCATATCACACTCCATTAGCATCATAATTTTCATAATTGCCTCCTCCCTTGCTCATATAGGTAAATCTCATGACCACCATGTTTATGTGTTCATAATATTGGTTGGTTAATTGTTGAGGTAGGCTTCATGTTTGAATTTCATTTCACTCATCTTGCACATGATAGTCATAATTAATGATTGAATGAAATGATTTCAAAACTTTCATAGCATATGATTTTCATAGTTAAATTATTTGATGCTATGTTTAGTAAACCTCATTTCTTCATGGATAGCTCTAATTTGGATTTATCTTAATAGTTATATCCTTTATAACTCCATTTTAGAGTGATTGATTTAATAGACTTATCTTTGAATCTCAATTGGTATTCTTTGGTTTTCCAATTGGTATCCATGATTGCTTTTCTCATTGACCTTGCTCTCTTTTGGTAATTTGATCATATTGAGCTCTATAGTTATATGTGTCTAATCCTTTCCTTGAAGTTGACCCTCAATTGGTTAAACCATCTTCTTCTTGAACCAAATAGTTAAATCTTTGTCAAAAGTTTGACAAAAGGAGAGAATGGATTGAGGGGGAGTGTAAACCTTCATAGGAAGTATTAGTTTTGATCAAATTCACCCTTGGATTAGCTTTGAACCCATAGAGATTACTTCTATACATGATAACCTGTTATGTATTTCATTTTCGATTTATTTTGTTAACAGGTGCTACTAAAAGGTATTTTCCTTGTTTCATGTGTGTAGGTACCTTTGCAATTTAATGTCAAAGGGGGAGAGAGCATTCAAGTTCTCTAAAGGGGAAGAGAATGTCCAAGCTTCCTAAGGGGAGATATTGTATGATCTTTTACAGGGGGAGAGAATGCATATCTTGCCAAAGGGAGAGAGAGGCATGGTCAAAGGGGGAGAGGCAGAAGAAAGAAAGCTTGAGAGCTAAAGAAGATGCTTGGCTATAGAGAGAAAGATGAAAAGAAAGCTTGAAGAATGATCAAGCTCCAAGCATCAAGAAGATTGAAGAAAAAGTCCAAGAGCCCAAGCTAAGAGAAGAAGCATCCAAGAGATTTCAAGACGCATCCAGCTTAGGGGGAGCTGAAGACTTAGTGTGTAAAATTCGATGTTGGGTAAGTTGCCATCAAATTGCAAAGGGGGAGATTGTTAGGGTTTTTGTATTTGCAATTTGATGGATGCATTAACATTTTAGCATCATTTGATTTACACACATATGCATTGATTTAGAAAATCTTGAAATCTTGATTTATACATGCATTGGTTTTTTGACTTGTAGAAATATTGATTTATGCATGTTTTGTTTTTAAACTTGAATGCAATCAGATTTGAAAAGAATTTTTATAAATCAAGCAAGCCATTGGTTTTAAAGTTTTGAATCTTTTTTGGCTTTTTATGTTTCATGTTTTAAAACCTTTAGTATGATTTAAAACATGTTTCCAAGCTTGATTTAATGGCCCAAAAAAATTCTCACTTGAAAAGACTTTGAAAAAACACATTTTTGAGAATTTTGGTCCCAGGGGGTCGACCCGTAGTGTGGCCGGTCGACCGACCCAGGGGACCCGGTCGACTGGCCACACTGTGCGGTCGATCGGGGCAAAGAGCCGTTGGCTCTTCCAACGGTCATTTTTCTTACAATTTATGGCCAGGTCGACCGGGCTCTGTACCAGGTCGACCGAGCACTCGCAGAAACCCACTTTTTGGGTATAAAATAAAGTTCATTCCTATTCAAAAGTTGGAGATTTTGAAGACTCTTTTGAGGTGTTTTGAGACAAAGAAAAGGGGATGAACTAAGAGAGATCAAGGGGTCATTAGTGAAGCTAAAGCTTGGATCAATGAAGTTAAATCTCTAAGTAAGCTTTACTTTTTATTAATCATATGTTATATGCTTTGTTTAAATTATTGGTAAATTAATTTTAGCATTATAACTATGATGTGTTGAATCCATTCTTTTCCTAATCTTTGATTTATGTTGGATTGGATTCTCACTACAACAAAGTGCACCTTTCCCGACACTTTTTGCCGACGTAATGAAAATTTGCATTGGCAATAGTCTTATTTCCCGACGCATATTTGGATTGCGTTGGCAAAAGTCACAGAAAATGCTACTTTTACCGATGCAAGTAAGATCGCGTTGGCAAAAGCTATGGAAACCATATTGGCACCAACAAAAAAAACTCCCAAAAGAGAGGGAAAGTATTGCCAATGCGTGTTTTTCTAATGGCAACGTAATAATGCGTTGACAATTATCTTGCCTATTAGCGATGCACGGGTGTGCGTTTGGAAAGATCTGAGTTTTTATTCGCACCATTGCTGATGCATGAGTTGCGTCCGAAAAGCCTCATCTTTGACAAACTTACCATTCCCGACACTATTTGCCGACGCAGCGAAAATTTGCGTCAGCAAAAGTTTTATTTCCCGACGCATATTTGGACTGCGTTGGCAAAAGTCACAGAAAATGCTACTTTTACCGACGCAAGTAAGGCTGCGCTACCAAAAGCTATGAAAACCATATTGGCGCCAACAAAAAAAACCCCAAAAGAGAGGAAAAATATTGCCAACACGTGTTTTTCTAGTGGCGACTCAATAATGCGTTGGCAATTATCTTTACTATTAGCGACGCACAAGTGTGCGTTGGGAAATATCTGAGTTTTATTCACAGAATTGCCAACGCATGAGTTGCGTCCGCAAAACCCCATCTTTGACAAACTTACCTTTCCCGACACTATTTGCCGACACAAAGAAAATTTGCGTTGGCAAAAGTCACAGAGAATTGCTACTTTTATCGATGCAAGTAAGACCGCGTTGGCAAAAGTTGTGGAAAATATTTCTCGACTTTATTTGCCGACGCATTGAAAATTGGAGTTGGTAAAAAACTTATGTTCGATGCATATTTGGACTGCGTTGGCAAAACTCATAGAGAATTGCTACTTTTACCAACACAAGTAAGACCGCGTTGGCAAAAGTTGTGGAAAACACATTGGCGCGGCTAAAGATTTCCCCCAAAAGAGTGTGAAAGTTTTGTCAACGCATATTTTCCTAATGGCAATGCAATAATGCATTGACAATAATTTTGCCTGCTGGCGACGCACAGGTGTGCGTCCACAAAGCCCCATTTAGTTAAATTCTTTTTTGCCAAAATAATATGAGCACACCGTTTTAATCGCTTTGATTTATTTCCAACTCTTTGTTTCTTCCATTTTTTTTTTAATTATGGGGTCAACTACAATGGCTTCTAGTCGAGTATACTAGGAACTTTTTTGGGTGGGTCCCACTCGTGCTCATATGTGGATAATCAAATTCGTTCAAGATGATCAACTTACTCAATTATGGGGTATCCCAATTTTTTGTTTAGAATTGAGTTGGTCCAACTGTAAGATTGACCAAACAAAAAACCATGGCTAAAAAGTGAAGCTTTATTAAAATTTTCCTTTTTTGTGTGTTCAATCGTATGGTGAGATAACCTCCATTCAAAATGAGATTTGACGATACCTTATAAATGTATGTAGTGCTTTTTCTGAACAGCTTTGATTATTCATCTAGGGTCAGACTCAAATATAAGAAAAGCCCCCATCCAATTTGAAAAAAATGCATAAGGCTTGTATTTTGAGCCCGTAAGCACCACTTAAAAACCTAATAAAAATTCCAACCCGCCCTCACTAAAAGTCAATTTTATTTAATTTTTAGTCGTGCCCATAGCAGTGGCTGCCTATATAAATCCCACTGAAATGACATCAATTTTTGGCGATTTTTTTTTTAAATTTTCGCATCTAACTTTTTTCCGGTGCCTATACTTTTGAGGCTAAAGATATGTTTTTAGCTACTACCATTATATTGGGTGAGGTCAAACTTATTTTTACTTGGGCTATAGAAGCCCCCGGTTTATGATCAAATCTCACGTTACAAAAGAATCCATGCCCGTAATCTCCTTCTTAATCTTCTTCTTCTTGCAACTGCAATAGGCCAGGCCAAGGTATGATCTCTCTCCCCATCTCTCATCTCTCTTCCCTCTTTCGTCTTCCCCCACCGCCCCTGCCTCCACCCGCCTAGCAACTCGCCCGCCCTAGCCTCCTCCCTTTTCCCCCACTGCCCCTGCCTCCACCCGCCCAACTACCCAATGCCCTAGCCTCCTCCCTCTTCTCCCACTGCCGCTGCCCCCACCCGCCCAGCAACCCTCCCGCCTTAGCCTTTTCCCTCTTCCCCCACTGCCCCTGCCTCCACCCGCCCAGCAACCCAATGCCCTAGCCTCCTCCCTCTTCTCCCACCGCCCCTGCCTCCACCAGCCCAGCAACCCGTCCGCCCTAGCCTCCTCCCTCTTCCCCCACTGCCCCTGCCTCCACCCGCCCAACAACCCATGGTCTACTCTACAGCCTTTTTTTTAGGTACCGATAACTAACTCTCCTGCGTTCTTGTTCTTCCAATTTTGGGATTGGTAGAGGTGTTTCCGGTGATTGGTTTGCGACCCACTTCTTGTTATGCAGGTTGATTTGGTGTCGACAATTCATATTGTGGATAAAGAGTATGTGTTTGAAATATTTACAATTTCAGTCTCTGTGTTGGTCGATTGATTGATCTTCTAATGTTGGGGGGGTTGTTAATGGAGGTGGTTTCTTATAATCGAGGCTGCGTTTGGATACCTGGAACTGGTAGGGGAGAGTATTTTCTTTGCTCCCGAAATGGGAAGGAGCCAAAAAAATCACCCACATGAAATTTTTAGTTGGAAATTCATGTGTTTGGAACTTAAATTGTGAATGGGCTGGGGAAGGACCAACTAATTAGTACTTCTGTGGGTTGATTGCTCTGTTTTCCTGGGTGCAGAAAATTTCTGTAAGTGTTATTTAAGCTGAATGAGAATGTTTTAGTTGCAATCTATGGGAGTTTTGGGCTATATTTAATTAAAAGAAAGAGCATCTCCAGTTTTCTAACTTGCATAGAATTAATGCCATGTTTGTAGTGGATATAAGTCTAGCCCAATGATTTATTTCCCTGGTAAAGCACTATCATTAAACAAGCTTTCAAATATTACAAATTAAAACAATGAAAAACTAAATGCAGTGTCAAACACTTGATTCAATGAATCACTACAGTTGAAATGGATAAAATAAAATTAAGGAAAGCAGGTGGAATTCATTTGTATAACCCCTCATTTTGCAAAATCTAATGCTAGTTGAGTGGTGGTGGTGCTAGGTTGAGAGATTGGTTACTTCTTAGGCTTTATTAGGATTTTATGAGTTTATTGTATTTTTTTAAAGAGCTTACTGTGACGAGCCTGATCAAATGAATAAATTTCTTTTTGGAAACTTTCTTGGCGATTCTTATCCTTCCAAGAAAGAATAACCTGAATGTATTTAATTTACTTATTTGATTGACTGGCAGTTTTATAGGGGTTGGATTTTGTTTTTTTTTTTTTTGGATAACTGTAAAATTTACCACTCCAGAAAAACACAAAGAATGACAACTAGAAACACTACGAGGCCAAACTCGAGAAAAGCATAGGACTCCTAGACTAAATTAACAACAATGAACTAAACATCAAAAGAAAGACAGGAACGGAGAACTCTCTCCTTTGCAAGACTATCTACTATGACCTTTGCCTCCCTTAGTATATGATGAAACTAAGCACTCAACTGTCAAGAACTATCTTGCACCTCGTCCACCCAGTCCCCAAGCCTCCAAGGATGAGAAGTCTTCCCTGAGCTCTACTGAATATCCGAAAAAGAAACACCTTCAAGAATTTTCATATGTCCTCTCAAACTCAAGAACTCATGGCACCCTATTAGAAGAGCAAAAACTTCAGCTTTGTTTTATGTGGTTGAATTGAACTTAGAAGTGGAACTTATAAATTCAAGCTCATCATCTTGAACCAATTTTCTATAGAACACCTCATGTAAGTGTCTTATAATTTGAATGTAAAAAGATAGATTTTGATAGAATTGACCCAATTAAGTGTTAGTTTGAACTCCCAGTTATTGTGTACTCAATTGATTTTTAAATAAGTTTATTCTAAAATTCACCCAGAAATCAAGTCGGGCATTCAACAAATATTTCAGCTAGTATGAAACAGAGGTACTCTGATATTCTCTTCCAATGTAATTCGGGTGATATGACATGTTTATTGAAAAATTATGCTCTACGATTTATTTTCCTGTGATTCTATTTTTCCCTTATTATTAATTGTTATTATTGTAACTCATGAAATTCAAAGGTGTCAAATTCAAACGCAGGTACTTCGCAACTTTGCAGAAGGAACTTGAGCCCTATGATTGTGTACTATATGAGATGGTTGCGAGCAAGGAGAGTTTAGAGAACAGGAGGAATCCAACTTCTATTAAAAAGCTGAAAGGTTCGCGTTCCTGGGGCTTCAATATTCTTGGATGTATTCAGCGACAGATGGCTCGCATTCTAATGCTGGACTTCCAATTAGATTGTCTTGATTACCAGAGTGACAACTGGTTTCATGCTGACCTCTACTATGAGATGTTCAAGTCACTTCAAGTAATTTCTTTGGCTTTGTCCTTTTATGTCAAAATAACTTAACTATGTTATATTTGTTGAGTTCTTTAACTGTTTATGTTCTTCCACTTTTGGAATATTATAAGTTCACGACTTTTTACCTGACCATTTATGATTAAATAAACAGGTTTTGGCATGGAGCCACTTGCTTTCTGGCTATTTGTTAAAAAGTCTTAACATTTCGGTTTTGTAAAAACATTCTCTGAGCTTTTCAAGTTTTCAGCCACTCAGTCCCATGGTTATAGCCTTAAGTTAAATGGCTAATCAACAAAGTTCCCTTTAATCTGGTAGGGCCAACGATCTGCATGTTTACTTTTGTGGTGAAGGTTGGACAGTTTTGACATAGTGTGAACAATTGAAGGGCTTTAAAATCTAGCCAATCTCTTGTTAGAAACACCACAGACCATTGCCAGGGAAACAAAAATCAAGACATGCATTCAAATATGCTAAGCTGACATAGGAATTGCACAATCCAACAATAGAAGGGTTCCACATGTTTGGACCTCCTGAAAAACTGTTGAATTTTGTTTTATCACCAAAAATAGTCTGGCCTCTAGCTCGATTACAACTTGATTATAGTACTTGATTAAAAAAATCCTTATTTATTTTCACCATGTTTTCAGCATCGAGGAATTTGTACCACTGCTTAGGGAGCGCATGAATGTTCTAAATCCTTATGTCCGGCAATTTTTGGTGGGATGGATTATTGTGTTGGACAGTGTTCCTGAAATTGATATGCTTGGTTTTCTTCCAGATTTTCTTGATGGTATGCCTTAGTTGCACATAACACCTCTGTTAAATTATGTGTATTTTTTTTCTTGGGAATCATACGCTTAGGCAATCAATTTTTTCAGGTTTGTTCAACATGTTAAGTGATTCCAACCATGAAATACGGCAACAAGCTGATTCTGCGCTTTCTGGATTTCTTCAAGAGATAAAGAACTCCCCAGTAAGATTTCTCTTCTCCACTCATTTGTTTTTCATTAGCTCTCTTCTTAGATTTTTTATTGTTTCTACTGTGTGTTTTTAAAGAAGCTCATCTGGTAAATCTTTAGTGTCTTTTGCCTCTAAATCTTCAGTGTCTTTTGAGGATTTTCACGCCTTTGTAACATGTGTTGAATGAGGGATGTTGTAGTTTAAAAGTTTTATTGTTTAGTGTTGAATGAGGATTTAAAAACACAGAAGTTCATTAATGTAGTGTTGTGGTTGTTTACTTCTTCACAGTCAAATGATGCTTATTGGAATAGATACTAGTCACATTGTTGTTTTAATTGTATTTTCTTTTTCAAAATTTCAGGTACTCAAGAGGTAGTAAAATTAGATCAAAGACGTGCAACTTATCCAAGGATTTGACTCAAGATAGATCGGAATGGAGAAACAAAATTCATGTAGCCGACCCCAACATAGGTGAGACAAGTCTTTGAAGATGGTGATGATGAAGTAACTCTCAGGAAGTAGATCGTAGCTGCGTCATTGTAGCGGGTAAAAGATTATGGGCATAATTTTGAAATTGTTATTATTGTTTTTATATTTTTAATTTGAAAGGAATTTTGAAGTGAAGATTTTATAGTTTTCCTCTTAGGGATTATCTTGTTTATTTCGATCACAGACATTTGTGGATGTTAAAGATTTTTGGAAATGATCAAGTAATAATATTTGTGTATTTTAGAGATTTGTGGGTTTATTTTGGTTTATGGATGTAGGATATTTGGTTGTGTATGTTATTTTT
Organism: Cinnamomum chago; assembly: GCA_038049695.1. Classification (NCBI taxonomy): domain Eukaryota; kingdom Viridiplantae; phylum Streptophyta; class Magnoliopsida; order Laurales; family Lauraceae; genus Cinnamomum; species Cinnamomum chago. Next base: position 56,339,157 of record CP142451.1, read on the forward strand.
GAATTGTTGGTGAACTTATTTTAATTTGGGTTGTGCATCAAGTTTTTGTTTGAACAGGTATTCAGATTCTTATTTATGGTATACAGGGAGAAATGAAAATTTAATTTAAAAATAATAATATGTATAACCGGCGCTATGTATGCGTCGTCAAATATGTACACCGACACTAGTATGTGTGTTGACAATTGTATAACCGACGTTATTATGCGTCGCAGTGAGGTTAATCTATTTCCCGACGCACTCACTGCATCGCCAAAAGTAATTTTCATGCATCGTTGAATACATTTCCCGACACTTCAAATATGTCAGGATATGTATTACCGGCATTGTATATGTGTCGTCAAATATGTATTCCAACGTTAGTATGTGCGTTGGCAAATGTATAACTGATGTTATTATGCGTCGGCAGTGGGTTAAATGTATTTCCTGATGCACTCTCTGACGTCGCCAAAAGTTATTTTCCTGCATCGTTGAAGACATTTCCCGACACTTCAACACGTCGGGATATGTGTTACCGGCGTTGTATATGCGTCGTCAAATATGTATTCCGACGTTAGTATGTGCGTTGGCAATTGTATAACCGACGTTATTATGCGTCGACAGTGAGGTAAATCTATTTCCCAACGCATTCTCTGCGTCACCAAAAGTGATTTTCCTACGTCATTGAAGACATTTCCCGACGCTTCAACACGTCGGGATATGTATTACCGGCGTTGTAAATGCATCGTCAAATATGTATTCCGACATTATTATGTGCATTGGAAAATGTATAACCGACGTTGATATGCGTCGACAATAAGGTGAGGTTGACCACTAAGTTTGATTTTTTCCCGACGCAGTTGACATTGCCGACGTTTGGGACGACGCACCATTGCGTCGATGAATGACCCTTTTTAGCCGACGCTGAACATTATTACGTCGGGAATGGTTTTCCAGGCATTAGGTTGCCGACGTGGTGCCGACGCATTGTACTACGTCAGTAAAGCCTGTCCCGACGCAATTCTGATTTTTCAAGACGCGCTGATTGCGTTGGCAAAACTGTATTTTGTTGTAGTGTCTTCACCCTTGATTTCAAACCAAGTTTGTTTTAAAATCTTCATTAATCATGCTTAGTCTAAATCTTTGATTTCTTTTGTAGCATGATTCATTTATGAAAGTCCTGTGATCCTAACCCTAGAGAGGGGGGGGTGAATAGGGTGTGCTACAAATAAGACCAATTTTAACCAAATTTAACTTCTTTAAAACAAACTAGTCACAAGTGATGATTATCAAACAAAATACGGAAGCTTAATAAAACAATCACCCCAAAGCAAGCACCATCACACAAGGATTTATAGTGGTTCGGCCTCAATGCCTACATCCACTACCGGCTTGTGATTCAACACCACACCAGATTTCCACTATTTATGCTTTTCAATAGGCTAAGCAATAACCTTTACAATATGATTTTCAAGGCTAAGCAATAACCTCTACATTATGCTTTTCAAGACTAAGCAATAACCTCTTCAACCAACGGTTGGTTATCTCTCTAAGTAGTGTCTAACATACACTTGATGGAGATTCAATTTAGCTCATTACATTTGCCTCTAAAATAGGCGGATATGAAAATGAAAATCTAACTCACACAAACACTCAATGAATGCAAAGATGTATGCTCATGATGTGTGTGTGTGTGTGATGTCCTCAATCATTTTGAAATTGAAAGCTCATAAATGTATGCCTAAGGCTTTCTAAAGTTTTAGCTCATAAAACATTCATGATTGAGGAAATGCTAATCACATGTTAAAAGTAACTTGTAAAAGATATTGAAAACAAGTTGTGAAAATCTAAGAACAAAACATGTGAAGCATAGGGATGTCAATCAAATCAACAATGTAGCTCAAAACATAAAAATAGATTTGATTGAAATTAGGGGACAAATCATATGTAATTATAAATGCAACTTGAATATGATATACCAATCAATGCAAAGCAAGTCGTGAAACTTTAAAACAAAGATACATATGATTTGTAAAGATGTTGAATCCAAAACATAAGATATATTTGAAAGTGATTTTCTTATGATGAAAAACAACAACCATAGATTCAACCAAGTATAGGAATCATGTTACATATAATTTCAAAGATTCTTTCATTAACATGATCTACTTAGATTTACCAATTAAAGTACTACTTGGATTGAATCAATGGTGATGCATCCAAAACAATAAATCAATTCAAAACATAAACATGTTAAGGACACAACAAAACATAGTTTATCATGCTAGAAAACATTTACCAATAATAAAGCAAAGCATGACAACATATGGTTAAGGAAAGTAGAGCTTACTTGGTGATTTAACTCATTAATCCAAGCTTTAGCTTTCCTATTGACCCCCTTCATCCCTTTCTTCATTCCCCTTTGATTTGCCTCAAAACCTCTCAAGGAAGGCTTAAAAATCCTCTACTTTTGGCAAAGGAATGAACTAGTATTTATAGCCAAAACAACCCAACGGCTAGTCCCCCGGTCGACCTGGCCCTTCCCCGGTCGACCTGGTACACACAACGGTAAAAAAAATAGACCGTTTGACAGAAGGGCTAACTGCTCTTTCCCGGTCGACCGGCCACACTGCAGGTCGACCCCCTGGGACCAAAAATTCCCCAAAAGAGCATATTTGAAGGTTTTTCTTGGGGGAACTTTTTTGGACATTAAATCAAGCTTGAAAAACATGTTTTAAAACATTCTAAGGGTTTTTAAAACATGAAAGATAAAAAGCCTAAAATGATTCAAAACTTTAAAACCAAAGGCTTGCTTGATTTCTAAAAACTCTTTTCTAAAACAAATGCATCCAAGTTTAAAAACAAAACATGCATAAATCAATACTTTAACAAATCTAAAAACCAATGCATGTGTAAGACAAGATTTCAAGATTTTCTAAATCAATGCAAGTATGTAAATCAAATGATGCTTGAATGATAATGCATCCATCAAATTGCAATCTACAAAATTCCTAACAATCTCCCCCTTTGCAATTTGATGGCAACTTACTCAACATTGAAATTACACACTAAGTCTTCAGCTCCCCCTAAGCTGGACAAGTCTTGAAATCTTCTTGGATGCTTCTTCTCTTTGCTTGGGCTCTTGGATTTCTTCATTCTTCTTGATGCTTGGTGTCACGTCCCCCGAACCCGATTAGAGAATAAACCGGATCCGGGGAGTGAAATTTAGGGCTAATTAAAAATTTTGCCCTTTAGGCCCAAGGATCGTAAGTCCGCTGTGAGGATATAATATCTCAAGCCTCAAATAAAATAAGGATTTGCGGAACTCATACAATTCTAGGCATATTTGGATATCAACAATGAATAATGAATCTCAATATAAATTAAAGTTGAACAAATAATAAAATAAACTTAAACAAGGAAATTGATTTATTCAATGGCCATCCCACTAATCAAGGCCATTTAAAACAATAGTGAGTCAATAATGTGAAAGTTCAACGATAGATAATAAACTAAGAAATAAAATCTAGGGGAGTCCCGATGAATCACTCTCGTGCCAGGAATGATGACGCTACTCTACGTCATCTGCACGCCACTCTCGTTCCTCCTCAGCCGGTTGGAGATCCTCTGGGATCTCCTCACCTGATTGCTCCTCGTAGTAGTACTCACCTGAGGAGTCTGCACACCAAGGAACAGAGTCAAAGACATGTTGAGCAATAGATAAGCAATATATAAATAATCATGACATGCAGCAAGTATAAGAGTAATGACAGGTATAATAATCAAGAGAATACAAGAACCGAATCTAGGCATAAAGCATGAATAAATAACCATCAGGATCATAAATAGAAATCCTAGCAATACTAGCAATCACCACTGCCAATATAATGCAATGCACAAGAGGGAGACTCCGTGGATGTCCTAGCCACCTCACGGGGTACCAGTAACAATCTTATCCGGACTACTGATACCAAAGTCCTGCTCCAGGGGGATCCCAGCTCCCGGTCCTGGGAATAGTAGCACGGTCCTAGCCCGCTCCCAACTATTCAACACCATGGACGCCGTCCAAAGCCGACTGCCCACCCAGATGTCCGAGTAACCGGCCCATCAATAAACCCCCAAACTGCAGCTGGCCATGATATGCAAATAATAATAATAATAATGTGGTGTTGACACAAGAATAGACCAAGACAAGCAAGTCTGGCTAGCTCAATTTACAAGACACGTTCGTAGGGATTATCTCATTCGAATCAATACAAGACAAAACCAATCACATGGTAATCCCTTCAGTCTAGCCAGTCATGTTCATCAATTACATAACACGGGGTCCTAAGGTACACTCTAAGTCCGGTCCAAGTCCTAATTCTACAAGGGATTATGTTTCATAATTAATTAGGTGTTTTATGCCAAGAGAGTGTACGAGGATACAAAATCAACGGATACGATTAACAAATCAAGGAGAGATTACAACCAAATCCTAGGCAAGTGTTGTCATCCATGTACCATATGTGTTTTAACGGAGTGCGTGGGGAATTCGAATAATCAATGCTTATAAAGAATTTCCTTGGTGTACAATCATGTTGCATCGATTGATTCAATTCCATACGCATTCGGTTAACCGTACACAATACACGAATACCTAGACAACCCATCGAAGCACACCAAGCCACGTGCTACGATTTCAAAACCCCATTAATGGTCACGTGAGAGTGGTTTCATGGTTTCCAATGTCTAAGTCCCAAACCTAGGCTAACAATCTCGTTACTAACAAGAAAGTGGTCTAATAATTAATCTACTTAACTACTTCCCTACCTGATCCCCAATCATCACGAGACATGTATCATTGGATTCTACGCTCAAAGAGCTTTCCAACGGTATATGGCTTGTGAAATTCCGACGTATGGTGCAGAAGTTATGGCCCATAGAAGTTTAACCCTTTATATATATAAATATATATATATATATAAAGTGCAACGGACCATCCATCGGTCCGATTCATCGGTTGGGACAATCCAACAAAACCCATATGCATGTCAGGAGTCAACGTGTCTTTTCCTTTTATTGTTTTATTTTATTCTAATTCATATGAATGCACAGGTGGCTCGTTATGTACGTTGCACCATCAACACGTTTCAAGTTCTCTCTTTTCAAAGTTGTCACTATTTATGAAATTTCGCCCTTCGATCGACCGGACAATAGGTCCGATCGATCGGTCTGAGATTCGTCTCAGTTAACTGAGAGCAGTTTCAGTCCGATCGATCGGTCTGAAGGCCCGATCGATCGGCACTGTACCTGAGCCCGAAAATGGGTTTTTCTTCTTCCTTTTTCCTGCATAAAACGAGCCTCCATGCTCCCCAATCATTTTAATCATTCTTTTCATCCATTCTATTAAATTAAAAACTTCCAAAGCTACCATTATAACATTAATCCAATCCAAACCACAAATCTAACCTAACATGTCAATCCCAATGAAATACCCACAATAAGCTTGGAATTTGGGTAATCTAACAATAGTATCATTGCAATCAAAAGAAGACAATACAGACATGATTAAAGATAATTGCATATCTACTTGCCTCAACCAAGAAGATTAGAAATTGGAAAAGCTTGAGGAGAAGCTTTCTACCACGAAGATCACAATCTACCCCGCTCAAAAGTAATCTAAAACACCGAGAAAAAGAAAGAAAGGAAAAAGATCATGATCCAACCTATTCTAAACAAAAGAGAAAACGAATGGAAAAGTTGATGATCGAAAAGGCTTACCAACTAGTATCAATGGAGAGAGGAGATCGAAAGCAAGAAGATGTGCGGTCCGGATCGCGGAGGTAATCTCTCCCGGGTAGAGTTCTGGGCTTGAGAAGAGAAGAGGGAGAATGAGGGCTGCTGTAACTCTCGTTGCAGAAGTGATAATGATATTACGGTTAATCCCTGTTTAAGAAGAAGAGAGGGAGGAAAAGACCAATTTGCCCTTAAGTGGGTCCGGTAAAAGAATGGATTTTTTGAAGGGTTTCTGATCATCGGATCGCGACGAGTCAGAAGAAAAAAATGATCAGCGCGACGAGACCTTTCCAACGAACCCAAAATCACGGTAATAGAAATTTTCCAGAAAAACATTCAATTTTTTCCTAATTTGCAAACTACCTCCCTGCTAGGATCAAACGAACTCGGAATCGAACGAAACTTCGCAGACACTATCCTAACACTAAAAGAAACTCACTCAAAGACTAAACCCACTTAAATATCTAAAATACAAATAATTATAATAATAATAAAAATAAATGGGTCAACGGGCCTGTTATTGGGCCCAATTGACCCAGTATGGTCGCGGACCTTACATCTCTAACCTCTAAAAAGAACATTTGGTCCCCCAAATGCCTAAACATACCTCATCAGGAAAAAGATAAGGATATGCCTTCTGCATCTGGTCTTTGAGCTCCCACGTAGCTTCGTTCGGAGTGTGATGCTCCCATTGTACCTTGACCCACTGGATGGTCTTGGTACGCAACACGACTTCTTTGGTGTCGATGATCTGCGCCAGACGCTCCACATAGGTTGCATCTGCTTGTAATTGAGGTGGCTCGTGCTGCAACACATGAGTAGGATCTGGAATATACTTCCTAAGCATTGAGACATGAAAAACATCGTGCACACCGGCTAGCTCAGGCGGTAGCACCAAACGATAAGCCACGTCTTCAATCCTGCTCTTGATCTCAAACGGTCCCACAAACCTCTTCGCAAGCTTCCCTTTCTGTCCAAATCTGACAACACCTCTCATCGGAGATACCTTCAGAAACACCCTATCCCCCACCTGGAATTCTAAAGGTCTCCGCCTCTTATCTGCATAGCTCTTCTGACGATCACGTGACTCCTTCATTCTCATCTGAGCAATCCGAACTTTCTCACTAGAGTCAGCAATCTCTGAGGGTCCATGGAAACTCCGAACTTCTACTTCCTCCCAACATGCTGGAGTCCTGCATCTCCGTCCATACAATGCCTCAAATGGTGCCATGCCAATGCTTGAATGATAGCTATTATTGTAGGCAAATTCACACAAAGGCAAGCTTTCATCCCAATTCTCCTTCAAATCCAAAACACATGCTCTGAGGAGATCTTCTAAAGTCTGAATGGTACGCTCAGACTGTCCATCTGTCTGAGGGTGGTACGCTGTACTGAACTTCAACTGAGTACCCATAGATGATTGGAAAGTAGACCAAAACCGAGAGACGAACTTAGGGTCTCGATCGGATACTATGGACTTAGGCACTCCATGTAGTTTGACTATATTGTCTCTGTACAACGTAGTCATCTTGTTCATAAACTGACCAGTCTTGAATGGCAGGAAATGTGCTGACTTAGTCAATCTATCCACAATCACCCAAATAGCATCATTACCCTTCCTGGTGTTCGGCAACCCTGACACAAAATCCATAGTGATGTTCTCCCATTTCCACTGAGGAATATCCAACGGGTGAAGCAAACCAGGAGGCTTCTTGTGCTCTGCCTTAATCTGCTGACAAGTCATACACCTGGAAACGAACTCTGCAATCTCCTTCTTCATTTTCACCCACCAGTAGTGATTCTTCAAATTCTGATACATTTTGGTGCTCCCTGGGTGAACTGAATATCTGGTGTGGTGCGCATCCGTCATCAGCTCTAATTTGATGTCTTGAACATTTGGTACACACAACCTGTCCTTACAATATAGAATCCCTTCAATCATTCGGAACTCTGGATTGCCATCAATGTTGTCAATGATTCTCTGCAACTGAGGATCATCCTTCTGAGCTTCCTTGATCCTGTTAACTATTTCTGGCTCCCAAACTCCCATAGTAGCAACTAGAACTTTCTCATTGACAGGCCATACTTCCACATCCATATCCCTGAACTGCTCCATCCATCTCCATTCAGGCATTACACATCCACTGAATGCTGCCTTCCTACTGAGAGCATCTGCTACCACATTCACCTTTCCTGGATGATACTTAATCGGAAAATCATAATCCTTTTTGTACTCCATCCATCTCCGCTGTCTATTATTCAGATCACCCTGTGTAAACAGGTATTGCAGACTCTTATGGTCTGTATGCACCTCAAATCTTTCTCCATACAAATAATGCCTCCACAACTTCAATGCAAAAACCACTACTGCTAACTCCAAGTCATGTATGGCATACTTCTTCTCATGATCCTTCAACTACCTGGACCCATAGGCTATCACCTTATCATTCTGCATGAGAACGCAACCCAATCCAATCCCTGATGCATCTGTATAAACCACAAATCCTCCACTGCCTGAGGGCAAAGCAAGTATGGTGCTGAAGTCAACCGGGTCTTCAACTTTTGGAAACTCTTCTCACATTCTTCTGTCCACACAAATGGAACATCCTTCCTTGTCAGCTTAGTGAGTGGTGATGCTATGGTAGAAAACCCTTTCACAAACCTCATGTAGTAGCCTGCAAGTCCAAGAAAACTGCGAATCTCCGCTACATTTCGTGGACTACCCCAATTAACAACTGTTGCTACTTTCTTAGGGTCCACTGTTAGTCCATCCTTTGAAATAATATGGCCCAAAACTGCAACTTTCTCCAACCAAAATTCACATTTGCTCAACTTAGCATACAACTGGTTATCCCTCAAAAGCTGCAATGATGTCCTCAACTGATGCTCATGCTCCTCCTTAGATTTCGAGTATACCAACACATCGTCTATGAAGACAACCACAAACTGATCCAGAAAGGGAGCAAACACCTTATTCATCAATGCCATAAAAACTGCGGGTGCATTAGTCAACCCGAAAGGCATCACGAGAAACTCAAAGTGGCCATATCTCGTCCGGAATGCAGTCTTAGGAACATCCTCCTTCCTGACTCGCAACTGATGATATCCGAAACGCAGGTCTATCTTCGAAAAGAATTGGGCTCCCTGCAATTGATCAAACAGCTCATCAATCCTAGGTAACAGATACTTGTTCTTGACAGTCACCTAATTCAACTGTCTGTAGTCTATACACATTCTCATTGTCCCGTCCTTCTTCTTCATAAATATCACCGGAGCTCCCCACGGTGAAACACTAGGTCTGATGAAACCTTTATCTAGCAGATCTTCTATCTGAGTCTTCAACTCCTTCAATTCTGCCGGAGCCATCCTATACGGGGCCTTCGAAATAGGTGCGGTACCCGGCTGCAATTCTATCGTGAAATCCAACTCACGAACAGGTGGCAAACCAGGAATCTCATTCGGAAATAAATCCGGGAATTCTCGCACCACTGGAATCTCATCCACAGTCTTGGACTCCTTGTCCTCCGCGATAAACGCGATGAAGCCTTCACAACCGCTCCTTATCAAACGTTCTGCCTTCAATGCAGAAATTAACCGAGTGGAGGTGGACTTCTTAGCTCCCACAAACTCGACACTACGGTCTGCACCTTGCAACCTCACCGTCTTATTAAAACAATCTAACACTGCTCGGTTCGCTGCTAACCAATTCATACCAAGGATCACATCAAACTCCGACATCGGTAAGATGATCAAACTGGCAGTCAGTTGAACTTCTCCAATCTGAACACTACATCTAGGGTAGATGACATTACAAGGAACCGATCTACCCACAGGGGTGGCTACTATCAAATCATATGGTAGTGTCTCCTTATCCTCCCCCAAGTGAAGTGCAAAAGCTGGTGCAACAAATGAGTGTGTGGATCCATGATCAAATAGAACTTTAGCATCAAATCCACAAACTGAAAGTGTACCTTCTATGACATTGACTGCAACCTCTGCCTCCTCATGCGTCAGAGCATAAGCTCTCCCTGCCAGCTGGGGACGTTGCTGCTGATACTGCTGCTGTGGCCTAGGACCACGAGCCTGGAATCTGGGTGGTGCTGGAGGTCTCTGCTGGAATCGCTGCTGCGGTACTGGAGGACGCTGCTGCAGTAGCTGAGGTGGTCTGACAATCATCGAAAAGGCTTACCAACTAGTATCAATGGAGAGAGGAGATCGAAAGCAAGAAGATGTGCGGTCCGGATCGCAGAGGTAATCTCTCCCGGGTAGAGTTCTGGGCTTGAGAAGAGAAGAGGGAGAATGAGGGCTGCTGTAACTCTCGTTGCAGAAGTGATAATGATATTAGGGTTAATCCCTGTTTAAGAAGAAGAGAGGGAGGAAAAGACCAATTTGCCCTTAAGTGGGTCTGGTAAAAGAATGGACTTTTTGAAGGGTTTCTGATCATCGGATCGCGACGAGCCAGAAGACAAAAATGATCAGCGCAACGAGACCTTTCCAACGAACCCAAAATCACGGTAATAGAAATTTTCCTGAAAAACACTCAATTTTTTCCTAATTTGCAAACTACCCCCCTACTAGGATCAAACGAACTCGGAATCGAACGAAACTTCGCGGACACTATCCTAACACTACAAGAAACTCACTCAAAGACTAAATCCACTTAAATATCTAAAATACAAATAATTAGAATAATAATAAAAATAAATGGGTCAACGGGTCTGCTATTGGGCCCAATTGACCTAGTATGGTCGCGGACGTTACACTTGGTGCTTGATCATTGTTCAAGCTTTCTTTTCATCTTCCTCTCTATGGCCAAGCATCTTCTTTAGCTCCAAGCTTTCTTTCTTCTGCCTCTCTCCCTTTGACCATGCCTCTCTCTCCCTTTGGCAAGATATGCATTCTCTCCCCCTGTAGAAGATCATACAAAATCTCTCCTTAGGAAGCTTGGACATTCTCTTCCCCTTTAGAGAACTTGAATGCTCTCTCCCCCTTTGACATTAAATTGCAAAGGTACCTACGCACATGAAATAAGGAAAATACCTTTTAGTAGCACCTGTTAACAAAACAAATCGAAAATGAAACACATAACAGGTTATCATGTGTGGAATAAGACTCTAAGGGTTCAAAGGCAATCCAAGGGTCAATTTGATCAAAACTAATACTTCCTATGAAGGTTTACACTCCCCCTCAATCCATTCTCTCCTTTTGTCAAACTTTTGATAAAGATATAGCTATTTGGTGCAAGGAGAAGATGGTTTAACCAATTGAGGGTCAACTTCAAGAGAAGGATTAGATTCGTTTAACTATAAAGCTCAATATGATCAAATTACCAAAAGAAAGCAAGGTCTAATGAGAGAAGCAATCATGGATACCAATTGGAAAAACAAAGGATACCAATTGAGATTCAAAGATAAGTCTATTAAAACAATCACTCTAAAATGGAGTTATAAAGAATATAACTATTAGGAAAAATCCAAATTAGAGCTATTCATGATGAAATGGGGTTTACTAAACATAGCATCAAATAATTTGACTATGAAAATCATATGCTATGAAAGTTTTGAAAATCATTTCATTCAATCAATAAATATGACTATTAATGTGCAAGAATGAGTGAAATGAAATTCAAACATGAAGCCAACCTCAACTAATAACCAACCAATATTATGAACACATAAACATGGTGGTCATGAGATATACCTATATGAGCAAGAGAGGTGGCAACATGAAAATTATGATGCTAATGGAGTGTGACATGGAATGAAAACATATAACTTAGCAAGTTCAATCCAATGTACACAAGGTCTATCACATTCACAAGAAATCAAATCAATCGAAAATTTTACCAATTGAAACCAATTGAATTTGACAACATGATTAAGAGCAAGAATGTGACAAACACAAAATTCCATCAAGCATCATAAATGCATATTCATCACTGATGGACCGCGCCCCTCCTTTCCTCCTCCGCTGCCATCCGCCCCGGGTCTGTCGGGGTCCGGAAGGAGGGAGAGGGAAGAAAGAAAGGCGGGTATCAACATTTTGTGGGTATGCCAGATTTTCTTTTCTACTTGGAATTTAGAGTAGTGATCCGGAGATTCACCTTCACAAGTAGAAAGGAAATCAACTTTTTCCTAACTTTCCATTGCACACATATTTTAAAGAAAAGAGACAAGTTTGTTTTGAATGCCGTGAGAGGCGATTTTCTTTGTTTGCCGTGAAAGGCGATTTTGGTGCCGTGAAAGGCGATTTTGCCATGAAAGGCAGTTTACAAATCTCATCAATAATGAAAAGACAAGAAATGTGAATTTTGTGTCTCTTTAAGAAAAAATACAATACAATAGAAAAGAAAGAAATGGAATCTAACTTTTCATGCGATTGTGGGAGGACCCGTTCAGATCGACGGTCGCGAGTCATGTATGGACTCCGCCATCGTCCTTCAGATGAGAACTTTGATGCTTGATTTCTTGGCTTGGCTCCAACCTCTGATTTTTAGAGGATAAGGACCAAGGTAAGGTCCTATATCCGGTAAAAAGCTGAGTAGACGGGCTGAAAAGCCGCATCTAGCCATGTTGGATAGAAGGGGAGGTGGCCTTAGGGGGGTGGCCCCCCAAGGGGCTTTGATCACCTTGTAGTGCTTGTTGCAGCAGAGTTTTCTTCAATAGAGGAGAGTTTGTTGCAGAGGTTCTGGATTTTTCTTGGATTTTTCGGAGAGTTTTTCGATAATTTTTCCCTTCGCCTCCCTTTTCCTTGGAATGGCCTCCTATTTATAGGCATTTGGTAGCCATTTAGGAGAGTTTATGAGCATTTATGGTATTAATGCTCATGATGGGAGGAGTTACAAGTTTTTAATTTCTTGATTTGGTAACTCCTTTTTCCTTGAATTTGATTGGCCGGTGGAGGATAATGGGCATTTAGTTGCCTTTAATCTCCATAATGAGGGGAGTTTCATGGTTTTAATGCCATGAATACTTGGATTTGTAACTCCCATTTGCTTGCTTTTGATTGGGCCGTCCAAGATAATGAGTTAATGACTGTAATAAGTTGCCATAAACAAGTCAATTAACAGCATTAAATGGTCTCCCGGTCGCTTGAAGAGTCACGGGCCGCGCCGCGTCCTTTGGAATTCTTTTGGCGATGATCATCGATGGATCTTCATGTTGATCGACATCGGATGATCATGCAATTTCAGACTTTGATTAATATCAACAAGCCGGCGACATCTGTCCAGTCGATTTCTCGATCGGTCGGGCAGAAAGTGCATTTTCTTGATCGGTCGGTTAACAATTTTGAGGTGTCGGATGATGATTCCATGATTCCGGCGGCGGATCCACGATGTCGACGAAGATCGACGAATTTCATGCTCAAAAAATCAGAATTTGGAAAAATCACAGGGGCCAATCAACTCGGGACGCGAAAGATACCCGAAAAATGGGGTTTTTGGGGGAGGTCCGGGCCATGGTCGCCGGCGACCATGGGGTTTGTGCCCCATGGTCGGCCGCCTTCCGGTCGCCTTTTCTTCTTCGTTTTTCGTCGTTTTTCGCTTCTGTTTTCTCCTGCATTTTTCTTGGAATTTCCTCTCATTTATTGGCTGAATTTCCCTCAAGAAAACCTGACGGGAAGCCGTGCAAATCGGATTGCAAAGTTTCCCATTTTCTGAAAAGCCGAAGACTTTGTTGTGGAGAACTCCCGATTTTTTGTCAAGCGTCGAAACTAGGTCAAACGATGTCGGAATGACCTGAAATTCGACGTGTAGCTTCTTGAGCAGTAGACGAGACCAACCATAGGCTTTTGTTCAGGTTTTGAAGCCGCTTGGGGTCCCGCAAACGCTTGACTTTGATTTCACCACGAGGGAAATGCCGAGCTTTGACTTCTGGTCAAACGATGTCCGATTGACCTGAAATTCGACGGGGAGCCTATTGGAGTCATTTTGAGATGGTCCACAAGCTCCGAATTGGGTGCCATGGTCCCGGGGTGCTCCGCCACTGGTAGGCTTGATTTTGTTTCCGAGCATCGAAACTGGGTCAAACGTCATCGGAATGTCCTGAAATTTGATGTGCAGCCCTTTGGAGGTATGTAGAAGCCGCCCATGTGCTCTATTTGATGAGTGACGACCTCAGTAATTATCGCTACCTAAGGGCTTGATTTTGCTGCTCGAGAGTTGATGGAGGGTCAAACGGTGTCGGTTTGACTTGAAACTTGACATGTAGCCTTTCGGAGGTATTTTGAGACCATCCGTAGGCTCTGATCGAAGATTTGGGGTCTTCGACACTGTCGCCGCCGGGAGCTGCTGCTTAGCTGTTGGAGAAGTGAAGCTAGGCCAAATGATGTCGGAATGGCCCGAAACTTCATGTGTACCTCTCTTTTGGCTGTTTTGAATGACCTTGCAGTTTTTGTTTGATTCTGACAAGATCTGATGCTTGAAGTGGCGCCTGCCTATTTGGGGTAGGATGTGGCTCCATGTAGCTTTTGGTGTGAAGAGGCAAAGTGACATTTTTTGTGTGAACAAATGCCCCCTCGAGGTACAGCGGCGATGGCTTTTGCAGTCGATGTGCCTCGAAGAGAATCTTGAAGGAGAGCTTCTGACTTGACCAAGAGTCTTTGAGCATTTTTTTTTATAGAGTAGCCTTTTGAGCTTCCAGGGGATTTTATGGTAGTGGGAGGGATCACGTACCATTTCAAGGCAAAGTTTTGAGAATTGACATTTGGGATTTGGATTTTGGGTTTTGGATTTTTTGGGTTTTGGATTTTCCCTTTTGACCTTGTGAACCTAAAGGCTTTATGTGGCGCATCAGGCGGTCAAGTAGGAATTTTTTTTTTTTTTTGACCTTGTGACCTAACAAGCTGTATGTGGCAGGTTAGGGGGTCGGGTTTTTGGTTTTTTGATTTTGGCCTTGTGACCTAACAAGCTGTATGTGACAAGTTAGGGGACCGAAAGTGGGTTTTTGGTTGGCCTTCTGACCTAACAAGCTGTATGTGGCAAGTTAGGGGACCATGGTTTGGTTTTTTGGTTACTCTTTGGGACAATTTTTTTGAGTCCATTGGAGTGGTTTTGGATTTTGGAAGAATGTCAATTTCAAGGTTTTGGCTTAATTTGGTTCATGAGGTGGGATGGTTTGGATTTTGGAAGCTCATGAGGCTTGGAATTTTTGTATGGCCCAATCAACTCAAAAGAGGCATGGAACCATTTTTATTTTTTTATTTTTTAATTTTTTTTTTGCTCTTGGTAAGAGGAATTTTGACTAAAAGCCACTTTTAATGCCTAGGTAGTCAAACCTGGCTCATATGGGCTAACCCATGGGACCTTAAGCTTTGAAAGATGGCTTAGATCTCACATGGTGTCGTTTTTGTAGAGAATATCTAAAAATATCTCCTTTGGGTGGAGAATATCTAAAAATATCCTTACTTTGAGAGATTTTCTCAAGTTTCTTTGATTTTGGGAGAGATTCTCTCAAAATATCTTTCTTTGGGAGAGAATATCTATCATTCCTTTTCTTTTTGGAGAGAATTTCTCAAGGAATCTTTGTTTTGGGAGAGAATATCCCAAGTTTCCTTTTCTTTTGGGAAGGTTGCCAATTTTTAGCACTTACCTCCTTACTTTTCTCCTTTTTCCTCTTTTGGTTTGCTCTCTTCTATAAAAGCAAGGGAGGTGGGATCTCTTGCTCCTATTGCTTTCTTTTTGCAAAAGTCTTCAAGAGAGCTCCAAGACTTTCTTTTCTTCAAAGATCTTCAAGCTTTTCTTCTTCTTCCTCCATGGCTTCAAGTAAGTTTTTTTTCTCAAGAAATTGCATGTAGGAGTAGAAAGAAAGTTTCTTTTCTTTTCTTTTTTTTTCTTTTCTTTTTCTTCTTTTTTTTTTTCACGTGTTTCCTTCTTTTTTTTTCTCCTCTTTTTTTTTTTTTTTTCTTTCTTCTTTCCTTTCTTTCTTTTTTTTTTCTTTTGCTCACGGTTTTTATTTTACCGTGTACTGTTTTTTTTTCTCTCTCTTTTTTTTTGCACCTTTTCTTTCTTTTTTTTTTCCTACGGTACGGCCTGGACCGTATAGCCACGTGGCTTGTGGGCCAGCCCAGAAATTTTTTTTTTGAACGAGGTTTTCTCTCTCTCTCTTTTTTTTTTTTTGCTCACCATGATAATGAGGTTTATGCAATCCAAGATGTTTATGCACATACTTTTTTTTTTCTCTTTTTTTTTTTTTTATGCATCAAGATAGAAAGTTAGAGTCTCTAGGTTATGCCAACATGAATTTTGACTTAGACAAAGTTTGATTGGTTTTGACCAAGTTGGGTTGGAATTGGTCAAACTTTTTGTCAAAGTTTTCCTAGCGTCTAATGCATGATGATTTTTTTTTTATGCATGATTTTTGTAAATTGGATTGGGAGCATGATGATGCACACCTGAAAATCTTTTGCAAGTCTTGGGATTTGAAGCTCGCAGCAATGTTGAGCTCTTTCCTAGTCTTGCGGGATTTTGAGGAGCTTTGCAAGTTCTGGAATTTGAAGCTCGCAGGAATGTTGAGCTCTTTTCCGATCTTGCGGAGATTTGAGAAGACTAACTTGTGAAAGTCCACGGGATCCTAACCCTAGAGGGGGGGTGAATAGGGTGAGCTACAATTGTGACCAATTTAAACCAATTTTAATTTCTTAACACAAACTAGTCACATGTGATGATTAACCATACAATATGCGGAAGCTAAACAAAACAATCACCACAAAGCAATCACCACAACACAATATTTATAGTGGTTCGGCCAACGTGCCTACATCCACTACCGGCTTGTGCATCCAACACCCCACCGGATTTCCACTATTTATGCTTTTTCAAAGGCTAAGCAATAACCTCTACAATGTTGCTTTTCAAAGGCTAAACAACAACCTTACAAGATGCTTTTCTTAGGCTAAGCAATAACCTTACAATATGCTTTTCTTAGGCTGAGCAATAACCTTTACAAATAAAGCTTTCTCTAAGAAAGTGTCTTTACAAAAGATCACTCTAAGAGATTACAATTTAAGCTCATATGAAATTGCCTCTTGAATAGGCTAATATGAAAGTTTAATACAAATTACAAACATACACTTAAAACAAGCTAAAGTGTGTGCACAAGTTTATGAGTGTGTTTCTTCAATCAATCTTAACAAAGAAGCTCTTAAATGAATGCATGATGCATTTTAAAATCAAAGCTTATAAAATGATGATTGAAGAGAAAACTAATCACATGTGAAATTCAAACAACTTTAATAAATGAACTAAACAAGTTGTATGAATGTAAAAGTCTAAGAAAGCATGTGATTTAGTTAAGAGAGTTTGCAAACTAATCTAATTTACCAAGGAAGATATTGAGTTTGCAAAACAACTCTTTATAGGCTTGAAATCATGCATAAATGAAAATACCAAGGATTTGAACATGCATGAATTTCATTTGAATGGAAATCAAAATAACTTAGAAGATGTACCTTTTAAAAACTCATGAGTTTGATTTCCAAATAGCCCTCTAGCCTTTCCAACTTCTTCCCCTTTCTTTGGCTCCAAAATGCTCTCAAAAGTTCATAGTTCAAGCCTTGAAAAAGGTTGGAAATGAATGGACTTTATAGCCAAAAAGTTGCCAACGGCTAGTTCTCGGTCGACCGGCAAAGGGGTCTCGGTCGACCGAGAAGGCACAACGGTCAGATTTCTGACCGTTGGGGCTTCAGTTCAAAAAACTGTGCACTTGCCCTGCAGTGGTCTCGGTCGACCGGCGACACTGCCGGGACACCCCCAAAAATTCCAACTTTTGCATTTTGAAGATTTTCTTTGTGGAATTTTGTGGGTCACTAAACCAAGCTTAAAAACATGTTTTAAAACATTTAAAAACATGAAACACACAAAGCCTAAAATGATTCAAAGGTTTAAAACCAAAGGCTAGCTTGATTTGATAAAACTCTTTTCAAATGAAAATGCATACAAAAATGATTCTTTTTGTGAAGAATGTATGCAAGGCTCAAACCTACAAACTCAAGATGATTTTCCAAATATAATGCACAAGGATATAGGTTTTCAAAAGAGTTTGGGTTTCAAAACTAATGCATCCAAGTTTAAAACCAAAACATGCATATAACAAATACTTTTCCAAATCTTAAAAGCTATGCATGTATAAAACTAGATTTCAATGTTTCTAAAAACAATGCATGTGTGAAATATCAAATGATGCTAAAGTGCAAATGCATCCATCAAATTGCAAATACAAAATACCTAACAATCTCCCCCTTTGCAATTTGATGGCAACTTACTCATCATTGAAATTACACACTCTGTCTTCAGCTCCCCCTCAGCTGGACAAGTCTTGAAATCTTCTTGGATGCTTCTTCTCTTAGCTTGGGCTCTTGAGCTCTTTTCTTCAATCTTCTTGATGCTTGGAGCTTGATCATTCTTCAAGCTTTCTCTTCTCATCTTCCTCTCTTTAGCCAAGCATCTTCTATAGCTCCAAGCTTTCTTTCTTCTATTTGCTCTCCCCCTTTGACCATGCCTCTTTCTTCCTTTGGCAAGGTATGTATTCTCTCCCCTTGTAGAAGATCATACACAACTCTCCCCTTTGGAAGCTTGGACTTTCTCTTCACCCTTTTGAGAACATGCATAATTTCTCCCCCTTTGCCATTAAATTGCAAAGGTACCTACACACATGAAACAAGGAAAATACCTTTAGTAGCACCTGTTAACAAATGAAATCGAAAATGAAATACATAACATGCTATCATGTGAGGTAGTAGTCTCTAAGGTCTCAAAGGCATTCCAATGGTCAATTTGATCACAACTAATACTTCCTATGAAGGTTTACACTCCCCCTCAATCCATTCTCTTCTTTTGTCAAACTTTTGACAAAGATTTAACTATTAGGTGCAAGAAGAAGATGGTTTAACCAAGTGAGGGTTAACTTCAAGGAAAGGATTAGATTCATTTAACTATTGAGCACAATATGATCAATTTACCAAAAGAGAGCTAGGACAAATGAGAGAAGCAATCATGGATATCAATTGAAACAAACATATCAATTGAGATTAAAGGATATGACTATTAACATAATCACTCTAAAATGGATTCAAGAATGTTACTTATTAGGAAAAATCCAAATTAGAGCTATCCATGATAAGGGGTTTACTCAAACATAGCATCAATCAATATTACTTATGAAAATCATATGCTATGTAAGTTTTGAACTCATTTCATTCAATCAATAAATATGACTATTAAAGTGCATGAAAGAGTGAAATGAAATTCAATCATGAAGCCAACCTCAAATAATAACCAACCAATATTATTAATACATAAACATGGTGGTCATGAGATTTACCTATGAGAGCAAAAAGAGGTGGCAATCATGAGCATTATGATGCTAATGGTGTGTGACGTGGAACAATTATATAACTATGAAGATTAGTCCAAAGCACACAAGGTCTATCACATACACAAGATAAGATATCAATTGGATATGAAATCAATGGAACATTATACCAAATGAAACCAATTGAATATGATAACATGAGTAAAAGCAAGGATGTGATACACTTCCATCAAGCATCATAAATGCATATTCATCACTTTTAATGATATTCCTAAAGAGCATAGTGATGAACAAGGCAAATTGCAATGCAAAAGGATAAAGCTTTGTAATGCATGCAATTTCCAAAGTGTCTAGATCATATGAATTCAACACTAAGAAATCCATCAAACAAGAGATATAACTATGAAATACAAGTAATGGATTTCAAAAAGGTTCATATGATCACGAACACTAATATAAGGTTGAAACATGTATAAGGATGATATCAAGAGAATACACATGAATCAACATCATAACCATCCACAAGGAAATGACTATTAGGCATAGAGGATGGATTTGGGTTCTAGTATGGTTTTTACAAATACTACCAATATCACAACCATACATGGAACCAATTGTCATTTGCATATAAAAAGAATAACTAAATAAGCAAAGATGCAAACAACATACATTTCCATTTCTAAAGATAATACAACCAAAAGAAAAGGAAATGAGAATCATGGAACATGCTTTGATGAATCTAACTAATGAAGTTATAGAGCATTTCCAATCATCCAATCTTCAAATCATTTCAATAAACAAAATTCAACAATGAGCATAAAAGGAATGATTTTGAAGATCAATTTTCAACATGTATATTAAAAGATATAACTAAATTGAAACACATACAAGTTGAATTTTCAATACAATGATTTTCCATATACAGGTATAACTTAGAAGTCCATGGAAAAACTTGAATTGAGTCAAATCATTTGTTCAAATAGTCTTACAAATGATTCAACAACAATTGATCATGAATAAATCTAGATATGAAAGCTTTTAACATCACAATCAATTAATCATGTAAAGAAATGCAATGCAAGGCATATGAGTGCAAAAAGCAAATCAAACATGATGAAATTATAATCAAGAGATTTTGAAAACCATGAAGTGTAACTTAGAATGGTGTATGAAAACAAAATCAATTGATCATAAATAAGCAATGCATCTTAAGAAATGTAACTAAGAGAGAACAAAATGCAAATGCAATCATGACCAACAAAAGGTTTAACTTAAAAAGCATAGGTTGGTCAAGGAGGTTCAAGGCCTTAAGGTTTGTCTAAGTAGAGAACTTTAGGAATCCACCTAAGGTCTTGGGCTTTGGAGACTACTTTGGAAATTCCACCAACTAAAGGAGATAGAGATTGAATTCTTTTAGACTTAACATCAAATCTTTGAGGTTTGACTATTTTAGATTGATGATTAGTCTTAGAAAGTTGGTGTGTTTGTTTCATAGGGGATTGATTTGTTTTCTTGTTAACCTTCTCATTTCTTTTAACTTTTCCTCCCTCTTTTTGCCTTTTGAACTTTAATTTTAACTTTTCAATCTTTTTCATGAACTCTTTCATTTCTAAGGATAAAGGAGGAAAAGAGAGAAGCTTTTTGTTCTTAGATTCTTTCAAGCTTGGTTTAACTTGTTTAAGCTTTTTAGAATCTATTTTAGGAGACTCCATTTTAAAAGATTTAACTTGTTTAGTCTTTGTGGAGTTTTCCTTGATTTTTAGTGTCTTACCCTTCATAGATTTAGATTCTCCATTTTTGAGTTCAAAGATGGGTTTAGACACATGGCTTCTTTTCCTTAGTTTGCACTCAAACATAAAATGTCCTTCAATGCCACAATAATTACATTTAGACATGGGCAAAGAAGTGTGAGTGCTAGAGAATGAGGACTCACCTTTCACAAAAGTGTTGGTGAATTTAGGGTCATATGACATATTCCTATTAAATCCAAGACCCGTCCTATCTCCATGAGATTTACCCAATTTGAATAATTTTTCAAGTTTCTCTTCACTTTGGGTAAACTTGCACTCATACTTTTGTTTATAGCTTTCAAGTTGAGTGACTTTGGTTATAAGGATTGAATTTTCATGTTTGACTTTTGAAAGTTCATTTTCAATTTCCTTATATTTGATTAGCTCTTCA
The DNA here is from genome assembly GCA_038049695.1 of Cinnamomum chago. NCBI lineage: Eukaryota > Viridiplantae > Streptophyta > Magnoliopsida > Laurales > Lauraceae > Cinnamomum > Cinnamomum chago. The sequence continues at coordinate 56,360,405 of CP142451.1, forward strand.
TTGGCAAGTTTTAATTCATTAACAACTTTAGATCCAAGTTCTTTGGTTTTTAACTTACTTTTGATCAACTTGGCTTCTAAATTGTCAAGGTCTTCATCTTGTCTTTTAATTGTATCTCTTAGGTTTAAATTTTCATTTTTAAGCTCATCATAATTTATCTTAATCTCATTTATTTCATCTTGAGCATTAGATAAATTTTCCTTAGAGATAGTCAAATTAGATTCAAGATTGTTAAAGTCTTTATCTTGCCTTTGTAATTGATCTCTTAGTTTTAGATTTTCATTTTTGACATTTTCATAACCCATCTTTAATTCTTTTAGTTCATCTTGAATGTTGGATAGGTTATTTAAAGAGATCATGAACTTAGACTCTACACAATTTATTACTTCTTCTTTCTCTCTAAGTTCATCTTTTGAAGAAGCTAATTCTTTGCTTAGATTTTTAGATTCTTCTCTTAAACTTTTGTTTTTCTTCTCAAGCTTTAAGGATACTTCATATAATTCTTCAAAGGCTTGTTGAAGATCTTCTTCATTATATTCTTCTTCTTCATTTAATTTACATTGAGATTCTTTTAATTGAATGTTTGAATCTCTAATAGATGGAAGAATGGTAAGTCTAGGAGAATCTACAAAATCTAGCATAGTGGAGTCCATACTAATGATTTTCAAAAAAGCACAACTCTAGGGTTTTAACTCTAGGTTTTTACACCTAATCAAGAGTTCCAAACACTTGATCCTAAGGGATTAGAGCACTTGTCTCTGATACCAATTGAAAGTCCACGGGATCCTAACCCTAGAGGGGGGGTGAATAGGGTGAGCTACAATTGTGACCAATTTAAACCAATTTTAATTTCTTAACACAAACTAGTCACATGTGATGATTAACCATACAATATGCGGAAGCTAAACAAAACAATCACCACAAAGCAATCACCACAACACAATATTTATAGTGGTTCGGCCAACGTGCCTACATCCACTACCGGCTTGTGCATCCAACACCCCACCGGATTTCCACTATTTATGCTTTTTCAAAGGCTAAGCAATAACCTCTACAATGTTGCTTTTCAAAGGCTAAACAACAACCTTACAAGATGCTTTTCTTAGGCTAAGCAATAACCTTACAATATGCTTTTCTTAGGCTGAGCAATAACCTTTACAAATAAAGCTTTCTCTAAGAAAGTGTCTTTACAAAAGATCACTCTAAGAGATTACAATTTAAGCTCATATGAAATTGCCTCTTGAATAGGCTAATATGAAAGTTTAATACAAATTACAAACATACACTTAAAACAAGCTAAAGTGTGTGCACAAGTTTATGAGTGTGTTTCTTCAATCAATCTTAACAAAGAAGCTCTTAAATGAATGCATGATGCATTTTAAAATCAAAGCTTATAAAATGATGATTGAAGAGAAAACTAATCACATGTGAAATTCAAACAACTTTAATAAATGAACTAAACAAGTTGTATGAATGTAAAAGTCTAAGAAAGCATGTGATTTAGTTAAGAGAGTTTGCAAACTAATCTAATTTACCAAGGAAGATATTGAGTTTGCAAAACAACTCTTTATAGGCTTGAAATCATGCATAAATGAAAATACCAAGGGTTTGAACATGCATGAATTTCATTTGAATGGAAATCAAAATAACTTAGAAGATGTACCTTTTAAAAACTCATGAGTTTGATTTCCAAATAGCCCTCTAGCCTTTCCAACTTCTTCCCCTTTCTTTGGCTCCAAAATGCTCTCAAAAGTTCATAGTTCAAGCCTTGAAAAAGGTTGGAAATGAATGGACTTTATAGCCAAAAAGTTGCCAACGGCTAGTTCTCGGTCGACCGGCAAAGGGGTCTCGGTCGACCGAGAAGGCACAACGGTCAGATTTCTGACCGTTGGGGCTTCAGTTCAAAAAACTGTGCACTTGCCCTGCAGTGGTCTCGGTCGACCGAGACCCAGGTCTCGGTCGACCGGCGACACTGCCGGAACACCCCCAAAAATTCTAACTTTTGCATTTTGAAGATTTTCTTTGTGGAATTTTGTGGGTCACTAAACCAAGCTTAAAAACATGTTTTAAAACATTTAAAAACATGAAACACACAAAGCCTAAAATGATTCAAAGGTTTAAAACCAAAGGCTAGCTTGATTTGATAAAACTCTTTTCAAATGAAAATGCATACAAAAATGATTCTTTTTGTGAAGAATGTATGCAAGGCTCAAACCTACAAACTCAAGATGATTTTCCAAATATAATGCACAAGGATATAGGTTTTCAAAAGAGTTTGGGTTTCAAAACTAATGCATCCAAGTTTAAAACCAAAACATGCATATAACAAATACTTTTCCAAATCTTAAAAGCTATGCATGTATAAAACTAGATTTCAATGTTTCTAAAAACAATGCATGTGTGAAATATCAAATGATGCTAAAGTGCAAATGCATCCATCAAATTGCAAATACAAAATACCTAACAACTTGATCTCGCGGCAATGTTTGAGTTCAAGCTTTCTTTGAGAATCCTTCGTTGATTATGAGCTCGTGGTGATGTTGAACTCATCTTCAGGCTTCCAATCTTTTTTCGGGGTGTTTCCTTTTCTAGGATTTTTTTTTTAGCAAAATTCTGTCATTTTGGTGATTGATTTTCTTTCTTTTTCTTCCATTGCAGGTAGTTCCTCCAGAACAAACAAGGGTAAGGAGCCCGTTACCGATGTACCTCGTCGATCTGCCAGATCTTCCAATGCGGTCGTACAGCAGGCCTGGGAGAAGGTCCAGTATGTGGAGAGAAACTTGGAAGAGTGTGACTCGCTCAACCGAGATGAGATGAGACAGCGACTGATCGCTCTCAAGGATGAGGAGTTTTACAAGATTATGGCAAGCAATCGTCCTTGGGTCATGGACGATCAGAGCGTTGTGCCCAAGCCTACCTTTTTCTTTGGTGATGCAGCCCCTGATGACTCGTCATACCAAAGGAGATGCTTTCAGTTCTCTTACACAGCTGATGGTGAGGAGAGAACCATTTCTACCCGATCGACTTTTGATCGTACTATTTCGATCATGAGTCTTTCTCCCACATGCTCTAAGAGAGAAGATCCTCCAAGCTGGGTGAAGAGGACCAATGTGGTCAAGACCGGGGTTTTTGTTGGCGGTCCTTCTGGTTATGCAGAGAAGTCGCATGTCCGTCTGGACATGTTGATGCCGGCCAGCGGCTACCAAGGACCTGATCATCCATCGGTTGATTTGAGACCGGTGGGCCTTGGCATTTTCAGGGGTGATGGCAGCAATTGGGTGAAGCCTTTTCGACTTCGTGGCCGTTTCAGTGTTGACTCGAGCTGGGAGTCGTGGACTGATCACATCCTGCAGATTGGTGGTGCCATTCTGAAGGAGGCCGAGATTTTTGATGCGGTTCGCGCTTTTAGGCAAACCGTGATTTTCTCCGATGAGGCTTTTATGACCATGCTGGAGTCCTTCCTTCCACAAACCAACACCTTCATTGTTACGAATGGTGAGATTGGTTTTTCTTTGAAGGAGCTAAGTGCCATTACCGGGCTGCCCATCCTCGGCAAACTCTATGAGGATTTTATGCCGATCGACAGCGTCCTTGAGGAGCAGTCTGAGGAGTTCAGGCTTTTGTACTTTCAGCTCGTCGCCTTCTACGATTTTTTGAAGGAGAAGGAGGGCTCGAAAGTCGGGTGCAGCAGTTGGAAGAATTTTGGCTCTTTTTCTCCCAACTTCTTTGGCAGTGGAGAATCTTCTGAGAAGAATCTGGCTTCGAAGAAGATCTCCGTTATGCGAGAAAATCTGAAGGAATTCTTCGCAAGCACAAACGCCACTTGTTCCGACATCGCGCTGCGAAGAGATCTCGCTATGTACCTCACTTACTGGCTAGGTGAGGCTGTATTTGATGGAGGAGATGGGACGCACATCAAGCCGCATTGTATTTTTCCGGCTTGTCAGATGGCGTTTGGAGAGCAGCTAGCTTTGGTGCCGGCTCTTTACTCCTATTTATGTACCAAACTTCAGGCTGCTGCTTTCTTGGTCCGGCTTGGGCTCCCCATGAACAGAGTATTTTCAGCCCATATTTTCTATTCGTGGTATGTGTACCACTGTCCTGGCTTTCACCGTTTAGGCGCCGCACAGGATGATGACCCTTTCATGATTCGGTTGGCTAGGGGAAAAGCTGTTTCCGATTCGCTTTTGTCTGCCCGCTTGAGAATCCGACGATTCAGGGATGTCGAGATTGGGCAATCTTCAGTGAAGCTTTCTCCGGATTTGCGGAAGAAGGCTTTTGATTTTGGTGTCTCCCGTGATTCCACCAGGGCAGGATCGGGAAGACACTATTCTTTGACCAATGCAGAGAAGAGGTGGCTTTTAAACATACGTGTTGGCACGATGGTGTACCGCAGACATCTTTTTGTTGACGTCCAGCCGTATGTCCCTTCGCATTTTGCGTTGCAGTTAGGCTTCTCTCAAGGCGTTGTTGGAGCGCCTTCGAGCATGGTGAAGCGTTTTGGAGGTTTGCAGGACGGGAGAAATGCATGGGCTTTCTATAGTGCGGAGGACACTACTGCCATGATTTCCTATCCTGAGTTGCCCACTTTCCGGACTGCTGGCTTCACGAAGTGGTTCGTGGAGAGCTTTGCTGTGTACCGAGGGCTTTCCAAGAAGGAACTGAATGTCAAGCAATCTCCTGGGAAGGGTCTTGGTAGATTAGATGGCGTCCGTCGAGAGGAAGATTTGTTCTTCCTTTCTGGAGAGAAGCATAGGATAGGCTTTCTCGACGAACAGGATGTCATCAGATCCGGAGCCGCACAAGAGATACCTGTTGAGGTCTTGAGACAGCTCGAGGAGGAGGAAGCCGAGATCGACGCTTGGATGCAAGCGGAGCAAATGAAGGCTCCCATAAGGTCCACTGGTAGGAGCGGGCCGTCTCGTGAGGAGCCAAATGGAAGTCCTGACTTTGACAGTGAGGCAGGTACTTCAAGTAAACCAGCTCGTAGAAAAAAGAGGAGGAGAGGACAGTGTCGCACTGAGAGACGCCACGAAGACTCTCCTGATCTGGAAGTCCCTCCTACCATTGCTGAGGAGGTATCAGGAGATGCTGATAAGCCTCCAGAGAAGAGGAGTCGTGAAGAAGAGATCGCCGATGATGGTATGATTCTCCTTCTTTTCCATTTCCGCTTCCTCTTTTTTTTTATAAGAGATTTTTTTTTGACCTGCTGTTTTCTTTCTTTTGCAGAAGATGAAAACTTGGTGATGCCCGAGGTTCCTGTCGATGAAGGGGTGATGGATCCAGTTGCGGCATCTGAAGAGGAGTTGAGGGACTCTGGGGAGGACCCAGAATCTCCACCTGGTATGAGGATGATTTTTTTTTTGTCAGCTGACTTGCCAGAGGATTCATACTTCGAGCCATCTATGGATATGGCTTTCGACGATGCCTCGGATGAGCAGATGGAGGCAGAAAGTACTCCACCAGTTATGGAAAAAGGTATTTCATAGTGATAATCTTGACATTGATTTTTTTTTGACAAGATCATATTCATACCTTTTCTTGTGTTTTTGCCAGCAGGTTGTGAAGCAACAAGAGAAGTTCCTTCGTTTTCCTCAGGGCCAGAGCAGGAGATGCCAGCAGCCGATCCAGAAGTAGGGGCTTCTTCTACCAGTCCCGTCATGGCGGAAGCGGGACTTTGTGGTGATATTGCTTCTTCCGTGGCTCCGATTGGAAAGAGCCTTTTGATTTCTTCTCCACCACGACCTGACATGGGCAGTCAGCCAACAGATCGTGGTGAATCTTCATCTGGGCCATCCCTTCAATATGCAAAGAAGGTGTTGAAGAGTGTATTGAGCTCATGGGTTGAAACTCTCTCTTCTGGCCATTTGGAAGCTGGTTTTGGCATGGTCAAGCATGTACAGGACATCCTTGCTGACAGTGCAGAGGTCGGTCTGGACGTTGCAAGTGCCAAGGCCTTTGTTGATGAAGTCATTGCTTTGGGTGACAAATGGACTGAGACCAAGAATTTCCCAAGCGGTGACTTCTTCAATGAGATGTTTTTGCAGCCATCCGGTAAGATCAAATCTGAAATGGATGAGATCTCACGGGCTCGGAAGCAATTCGTTCGGGAAAGGAACGTTACCGAGTTGGCTATCATCGAGCTAACACAGGACCTGCACTGTCTTGATAGGGAGGTCACAGAAGCTAGGCAGCGCCTTGAGCAATTGCAAGAACAAAGTGCTTCCAAATGGACTGCCATTGTAGAAGCCCGTGCTAAAGAGGGAACTCTGATTCGCCAGGTTGAAGAAGCCGGTAGCAGCCTCCAGAGAAAGACTCAGGAGTATGAGCAGTGGCAAATTCTCTGGGAAGAGCTTCCTCATGCCGAAGATGGGTCGCGGCGTTCTGCCGCGTTTTATGGCAAGATCTTGAAGAAGCGCGGCCTGGAAGCTTTAGAGGCTAAGGCCAAGAGTCTGCTTGAGGAGCTGGATCTTTGGTTGAAGACCATGCTAGACTGAGCTCTTGATTTATAACAAACTCTTTTCTTCTTTTCTCTCTTCTTCTTTTTTGGTACCTCTATGTAAAACATTTTTGGTACTCTATGTACCTTTTACTTAAATTCCTTTTGGTGAAAATAAGCAAAGGTTGGGTGAGAATGTTTATTTGAGAATTTTGATCAAAAGGTTGTCATTTTGTGAAAATCTTTTGTCAAAAGGGTTGTTTTGGCATGAAAGCCAGATTTTGTGGCAAAAGCCAGGGTTTTTTTTTTTTGTGTGGTTTGAAAGCCGAATTTCGAGATGGCATGAAAGCCGAAATTTGGGTTTATGGCATGAGAGCCAAAATTTTGGATGGCGTGGAAGCCGAAATTTTGAGGTGGCATGAAAGCCGATTTTGGTGGCGTGAAAGCCAAATTTTGGGATGGCATGAGAGCCAAAATTTTTTGAGATGGCATGAAAGACGAATTTTGAGATGGCATGAAAGCCGAAATTTGGGTTTATGTCATGAGAGCCCAAATTTTGGATGGCGTGGAAGCCGAAATTTTGAGGTGGCATGAAAGCTGATTTTGGTGGTGTGAAAGCCAAATTTTGGGATGGCATGAGAGCCAAAAAAAATTTGAGATGGCATGAAAGCCGAATTTTGAGATGGCATGAAAGCCGATATTTGGGTTTATGGCATGAGAGCCAAAATTTTGGATGGCGTGGAAGCCGAAATTTTGAGGTGGCATGAAAGCCGATTTTGGTGGCGTGAAAGCCAAATTTTGGGATGGCATGAGAGCCAAAATTTTTTGGATGGCATGAAAGCCGAATTTTGAGGTGGCATCAAAGCCGATTTTTTTGGGGTGGCATGACAGCCGGTTTTCATGGCGTAAAAGCCGATTTTTTTAAAAAAATGGCATGAAAGCCGAGTTTGAGATGGCATGGGAGCCAAAGATTTTTTGTGGCATGATAGCCAAGATTTGGTTTGTGGCATGAGAGCCGTTTTTGTTTTTGGTGTAAGAATCAGATTTTGTTTTTGGCATGAAAGCCGAAATTTCTTTTTGGCATGGAAGCCAGATTTTTTGTTTTTGGCATGAAAGCCAGATTTTTTTTTTGAAAACCGAGTTTTGTTTTGTTGGCATGGAAGTCGGATTTTGATTTTTGGCATGAAAGCCGGATTTTTTATTTTTTTGCAGTGAAAGCCGGATTTTTGGCATGGAAGCCGGGTTTTTTGGCGTGAAAGCCAGGTTTTTGGTTTTCAAAAATGCAAGTATCGACTAAAAGTCGCCTCCCTACTGAATGGTATTGCAAGTATCGATGGAATGTCGCCTCCTTGCTCATTCGGTTGCGAGTATCGATGGAATGTCGCCTCCCCGCGGATTTGGGTGCAAGTATCGACTAAGCGTCGCTTCCCTGCTTTTTTTTTCTTGAAAAATTTTGTTTTCTGGATATCGATGGAATGTCGCTTCCCCACGATTTTTAAATTTTGAGGTTTTTTCGAACCTTTGTTTTGTTTTTTGTTTGTTTTGAAATTTGGGTTGTGGATATCAACTGGAACGTTGCGTCTCCACGATTTTTGAAATTTTGGGGTTTTGGAAGTATCGAACGGGTGTCGCATCCTTCCGATTTTGGGTTTTGCAAGTATCGACTGAACGTCACTTCCCTGCGGTTTTTGAAAAACCATTTTTTGTTTAAAGACATGAGGGTCGTAAATTTTGACTCAAAACCATTTTGGTGGTAAAAGCCAGGGTGGACTAGGGCTGAAATCCCTAGGTCCTGATTTTGTTTCAAACCATGAATTTTGGGTTCAAGGATCGAAAATTTTTGTCAAGTTTGGGAAGAGGCTCCTAAACTTGGATTTTTGGATTTGCTTTTTTTTTTTAACAATGAAACGATGAAAGAAACATTGTTTTGAGGGGTTTTTTTTAGAAATTTCAACAAGAGGATGAAAATTCCAAAAGGAGTGGGTTTGACGAGCAGATACCTAGGAATAGGCTTTGGCCGTGTAGACATTGCTCTGACCTGGTGGGGAAAGCCTTCAAGGGTAGTACCGCTTCAAGAACTTTCCATTGATGGGTAGCATACACCTGTCACCCTCCATATTTAGAAGAGCGTATGCGCCGTTGGAGAAGATTTTGTCGATGACGAAAGGTCCCTCCCATTTTGGTTCAAATTTGCCTTTGGATTTGTGAGCAAAAACCATAGGTCTTCTTACTGTAAGAACCAAGTCTCCCTTTTTGTAGGCGCGTTGCCTGACCTTCTTGTCAAAAGATCCTGCCATGCGTGCTTGGTAGAGTTCAATGTTTTGTAGAGCTTCGAGCCGTCTCTCATCGAGATTATCCAGCTCTTGAAGTCTCAATTTGACATTGCTTTCTTGCGTCATGTCATTTTGTAGAGATACCCTTAAGGAAGGAATTTGAACTTCCAACGGGACAACAGCTTCGCATCCATAGACCAAGGAGAATGGTGTGCTATGGGTTGGTCCTCGAACGGTGGTTCGATAGGCCCACAAAGCTTCAGGCAGTTTGTCGCCCCAATCTCTTTTGTGACTAGAGACCATTTTCTTGAGGATTTTGCAGAGCGTCTTGTCGAAGGCCTCTGCTAGTCCATTCGCTGCCGGATTGTACGGAGTTGAAGGATAACTTTGGATATTGTATTTGTCGCAGAACCTGTAGAATCTGTGATCCCGGAATTGCGGTCCGTTATCATGGACGAATCTTTTAGGTATGCCGAAGCGACAAATGATGTTGGTGCGCAAGAACTGAAGGACTGATGAGGTCTTCATTTCACTAAGCGCGAATGCTTCTGACCACTTGGAGAAATAATCCGTAGCGACGAAGATGAAGCGATGACCTTTGCTCGATGGAGGGGAGATAGGACCTATGATGTCCATACCCCAGGCTTCAAAAGGCCATGAGATCGCTGTAGGATGCAGCCATTCTGGAGGCATGTGGACATAGTCTCCATGAATTTGGCATTGTTGGCAGCGCTTAGCAAATTGCATTGCATCAGCCACCATGGTAGGCCAATAATAACCTAACCTTTTTATCTGATCGTAGAGCTTAGGGCCAGCCTGATGGGCTCCACAAAGACCAATATGTACTTCTTTGAGTGTTTCTTCAGCTTCTTGTTGTGACAAGCAGCGTAGAAGTACTCCGTTGTAGGATTTTCTATACAGCATTTTTGAAGGAATATCCAAATGAAAGTTCGGGGCTCGTCTTTGGATGCTTACCCGTTCTTTTGGATCTTCAGGTAGGATTCCGAACATTATGTAATCAATGAACGGATCCCTCCAGTCGCTGATTAGAGGTTTAAGGACAGAGATCCGACTTCCAACCACTTGGTGGCATTCAGCAACTACTTGATGTGTGTTGAGAGGAGGGAGAATCCTTTTTTGACACACTGTAACTTGCATGTTTTCCCCTTCTTGGATTGCCATAGACGCAGCAAGTCCAGCCAGGGCATCTGCACGAATGTTTTCACCTCTGAGGATGTGGGTGACGTGACAGATGTCGAACTTTTGTCAAAGCGATTGTGCCTTGTTGTAGTAAGGCAACAGATCGGGCTTCCTGACTTCAAATTTCTGATTCATCTGTTTGACGATCAGTTGAGAGTCTCCAAAAGCTTCCAGCGTAGTGATGCCGGATTCGAGGGCGAGTTCCAATCCTATTATCAGGGCTTGGTACTCAGCTGCATTGTTTGAACATGGTTCCAGTAGCGAGAATGCATGCGGAATCATGTATTTATCGGGACTAACAAAGAGAATGTCAATTCCCGATATTTGATTTCCCTTTTCATTTGTCCTGGTTGCGCCATCGAAGTACATGTGCCAGGAAGCATTTGATAAGGAAGTCTCCACACTGTAGACCGGTTCGTCTGGGAGGTCATCCCTGAGTGGGGAATCTTTAGGCAATGGATGCTCCGCGAGGAAGTCTGCTAGAGCTTGGCCTTTGATTGCTTTTTGTGGTACATACCTAATGTCAAATTCTGACAGGAGGATGGACCATTTTGCTAGTCGGGCATTGAGAGAACCTGCTTTTGTGACAAGGACCTTTAGGAGGTTGATCCTCGAAATCAGGTACACTGTGTTGGCTAGCAGGTAGTGACGCAGTTTTTATATGGTGAACATCACTGCCAAGCATTCTTTTTCGACTGGAGAGTAGTGATGCTTTGCACCTACCAACATACGGCTAAGGTAATATAGAGCAGCTTCTTTTCCCTCGTCATTCTTTTGTGCGAGTAGAGCGCCTAAAGAACAGTCAAGGGCTCTTGTGTACAAGAGGAATGGTTTTTCAGTTGTGGGGCCAGCCAACACTGGAGGTTTAGTCAGGTATGACTTGATGTCCTGGAATGCGGCTTCACATTCAGCATCCCAGACAAAATCGACACCTTTCTTCATTAACCGAGAGAATGGACAGCACTTCCCTGATAGGTTGGAGATGAACCGTCGAATGTATGCCAATCTTCCTTGGAGCCCTTTTAATTGTCTTAGGGTTCTTGGAGATGGCATCTTTAGGATATCCTTGACTTTGGTGGGGTCAAGCTCTATGCCAGCTTTTCGTACTATGAATCCGAGAAACTTACCCGATGAAACACCGAATAAGCATTTGAGGGGATTCATTCGCAGTTTGTGTTTGTGAAGTCGGAGGAAGACTTCTCGAAGATCTTTGAGATGGTCTTCTTTTCTTTTGCTTTTGACGGCGAGGTCATCGACATAACATTCGACCGTCTTGTGCTGCATATCTTGGAATATCTTCATCATAGCCCTCTGATATGTAGCGCCGGCATTCTTCAGACCGAATGGCATGACAGTGTAGTAATACACGCCAAACGGGGTCCGAAATGCTGTGTGTTTTTCATCTTCAGGATGCATTTTTATCTGATTGTAGCTAGAGAAGCCATCCATGAATGTCATTCGCTCGAACCCACAGGTGTTGTCGATCATGACCTCCGGTATAGGGAGCGGGAATTCATCTTTTGGGCATGCATTGTTTAGGTCTCTATAATCAATGCAGACCCTGATTTGCCCATTTTTCTTTGTCACGGGGACGATGTTGGCCAACCATTCAGGATGCTGTTCCTCACGGATGAAGCCAACGCTTTTTAGTTTTTGAGCTTCTTGTTTAATTTTGTCCATCACGTCAGGACGGAACCTTCTTTGACCTTGTTTGACAGGCTTGATATCTTTTTGAAGATTGAGTTTGTGGACTGCTATTTTGGGGTCTACGCCAGGCATCTCAGCGTAAGACCATGCAAAACAATCAACGAACTCATGAAGAAACGCGATATACTCAGGTAACTCATCATCCTTTATATTCTTGCTTATGAATACAGGACGTGGGTTATCAGGTGTTCCCAAGTCTATCTTTTGAACAGAATCTTCAGTTGGAAGGTTTGAAGGTGGTTCCTCCACAATATTTTCGGAGGCTTCCAGCCCAACAAAGCCTTCTGGAGTTCCAAAGGTATCTACAGACCACGACTCTGCTTTTGTCCATGGGTCTTCTTGATTGGTACTTTTCTCAAGATTTGCTATGAGATGGTCCCAATCACCTGTTGAAACTAGGTCAAAGTAGGGCACTTCTTTTGGAGATGATGGTTCTTCTGGGCTAGAAAATCGTGTATCCGTATCATCGGTCAATTCCTCTTCATCATCCGAGAAATCATACCAATTAGGTGAGCTTCCTAAATCTTCGACGGGTCACTCTTCAAAGAGATATCCGCGGAGATCAATGTCTTCATTAATATGAGATGTTGAGGCTTGGTCGGCAAGACGACTTTGCAGCCTTTGTGTCAACTGTCTCAAGGGAGCGTCAGGATCATACCCCAGCCCATGTGAAGACTTTTCTATGTGGCGGTGGGGTTTCCAACCTTCCAGTTGACTTTTGGTCAGGGTTGGTTCCAATGGCGTGATAATACAACGGCCACCTCCCAAACCGATTGGGTTCTGAGCGTCGTAGCCCATTTTCTTCATGATAGCTTGTGCCATTGGACTATACAGGGATAGTTGAGGCATACCTTCATTTTGGAAAGGTTCAAGCGAAGAATTTAATGAAGAAACTCCCGATTTATGGAAGAAGATTGGCTTTTCTTCTGCTGATGTTGCTGGAACAACGAAGGAAGCAGATGCCGGATCTTCTATGTCAACGGTTGTCTCCATCGGAGTGAGAGCGGGCTGGACTTGTTGATCATCAGCTTAGTTTGACGATGTGTCGTCTTCTGGCTCTGAGTCTGAATCCGTGTCTTGCAAGATAGACACGAAGGAGACAGCAAACTTGCCCCCAGCCTTTTGTTTTGTCTTCTTTGCTTTGGTGGTGATCACCAGAGGCTTTGAAGACTTGAGGGAGACCATGAAGGGAGATTGATTATTCTCTTCGGTTTTGATAGAGGGTTTGTTTTCTTCCGGTGATTGCTGAGGAGCCTTGCCTTTGTCTTTCTGGAGATTTTCGGCAAAGGGTGTTGTTTCTTCCTCCCTTTTTTCTTTTTCATCTTTGTACATCTGAGCATCAGCGAAATAGACTTCTTTGCCTTTGAAGGGCCTGCAAACACTCGATGTATCAAGCCGTCATTGCCAACGAACTTGATGCACTGATGTAAAGTCGAAGGGACAACACCATTCTCGTGTATCCAGGGGCGTCCGAGAAGGATGTTGTAGCATGAAGGGGTCTTTATTGCATAGACAGTGACCTCGGAGATAAGATCACCGATTTACAACTTGAACCTGATTTTATCGATCGGCCTTTGAGCGCTGCCATCATATCCAAAGATGGACACAGACGTATGGCTCAGCTTGCTAGGCGGAATGCCCAGTTCTTCGAGTGCCGAAGTGGAGATGAGGTTGAGTGCAGAACCTGGATCGATCTGGATTCTGCATACTGGCACCTCTTTGATGTACCCGGTGAAGTACAGGGGTCGGTTGTGCTTTGTCTCGCCTAGCAGGAGGTCTTCCTTGGTGAAGGCGATGGTTGCACTTGCTGCTTTTTGAACCGAGAGGCATTCGATGCAGGATCCCTCAGTTTTCTTCTTTTCTCCTTTTAAGGGAGTTTTTGATTTTTTGACCCTATAGTCCATTTCAATTTGTAGGACTTGTGGGGCATGTTTGTCGACATCCGCATCCAGCATTTGTAGTTCTGAAATGAGACTATCACGAGTCTGTGGTGACATTCCTAATAAGTCTAGGATGTACAAACGTGTAGGTATGTGTTTGAAGTGCTGAATCAAGTCGTACTTGAAAGCCTCCTTGGGGCCTGCATTTTCATTATTCTTGCCACTAGGGGCGTTTACAGCTTGTTTTCCCGAAGGATTTACATAAGAAGCAGAAGGTTGGTTGTAGTTTTTGTGGTAATCCCGGCCAGAACGGGTACCTCTACCAACTTCAAGAGCTTTTGGAAAAGGGTCTTTGTTTGGAAGATCACCCTCGAGATCGAGGGGTTGTTCCTTCTCATTTGCTGAAGATGTCTCTGTGTCAGCATTGCCATCTTCAGTAATTGTGTTGCATGGAGCATTTTCCGGGAGCAAGTCCTGAACAACATCCAGCAACTTTCCTTCTTTATCGAATATTTTGTCGGTCCAAACATCACCGATGAGATCGGGCATTTGGGACCAATTGACCGGATTTTCTCTGAAGAAGATTTCACCGGCTGGAATTTCTTCAAGGTGATCAGTCGGAAGAGGTTTGAGTTCCGATGTCACTGTTCCAGGAGACGAAGCCTGAGAAGGTGTGGTTCCGGAGGAATTATCATCCTGAGCTATTGCATTGCAAGTAACTTTGATAGAAGATGCCTCCAAGATGAACTGTTGGGAATCAGATTCGTCCTCAGATGTAAGAGGATCATCGATCCAACAACTTTCTTCGTTTTCTGGGGTTACCGGAGGAGATTCCTGTAGATTTTCAGGAACTTCCGGTGCTGAGTTGTGACGAAGCTGGTTGATGCGACCTTGTTCTTGCTCTATAGCAAGGTGCTGCAAGATCCTTGCGTATTCATCGAGATCAGGCATGGGGGCCAAATCTTCTTCTTCGTCTGCTCCTTGTGGTTCAACATGGTTGGGTTCCACTGGAGTATTTTCTTGGACAGCCTCTTGGTCTTCTTCATCATCAGACCAGGATCCTTGCGGCTGTAATGGGTTATACCAGATTACTGGCATAAGATGAGATTCAGGGATCCATTCCTCGTCCGAGAGATATTCTCCTGTTTCGAAGGATTCCTCCCACTCATTGATGTCGCTAGCGGTGTCACTGGACTCGTATCCATCCATGGGGAATCCGACCACCGAGTTGCAAGAGTATGATGCCCCCTGCGTAGTTTCATCTTTGAGGTGCGGTGGCATGAAATCACCAAGAGTGAATCTTCTTGCCGCCTTTGAAGTCTTGGGAGGAGACTCTTCTGTTGCCCCCAGTGGAGCGGTAGAGGAGGTCTCTGCCTTTTCAGTGACTTCTTGCTTTTTCGGAGCTTTCTCCTGCTGTTTGAGTTTGCGGAGTTGTCTCCTGGCTTGCCTTCGCTGTTGAGTGGTTGGCTTTGTTTTGACGACCTCCCAATTTTCATCTTCTAGGAGATCGGGGTGTACCCATATGGGCTGTCCGTCTGATGTTGGATATGGAACTAACTCTTGGGACGTTTGGGTCATCTTTATCACATTGAAGGAAGTAGTGATCTTCTCTTTTGGTGATTTTTATTTTTGTCCACACGACACCATGTTGACGGAGGCAGACCCATAGTTCTTGTCGAAGGTGATGACTCCGTTTTTCCACATCTCATTTATCTTCTCTCTCACAACAAAGCATTGATTGAGAGGATGCGAGACCATCTGATGGTATGGACAGTACCGAGGATCGTTGGTTTTGCCAACATCGCCCGGTCTTTTGGGGTCAAGCAAGGTGAGTTTACCGTTTGCGAGAAGTGCCCCAAAAATTTCTTCAACATCTTCATCGAACGGGTATTTCTTCTCTACTCGTTCTTTGAAGGCATCAGAGAGTTCAGGCTTTTTACCTGCAGCTTTGTTTTCAGCTTTCTTTGGCGGCTGAGGAGCTGACTTGGTTTGCACATTGAGAACCTCTTTTTTCTTTAGCTTTGAGGTTGCAATGGTGGTCGGCTCTTTCTTTGATGATTTCTAACTGTTGAGGTCTTTGATCACCGTTTCAGCCTCCATAGAAGCTTCTAGGAGTTCACCTAAGTTTTTTGATTTGTTGCCGATGATCATGGAGCGGATTCTTGCTCTCATGTTGTTACGGCAGATGTCGACTAGCGACGCTTGTGGCAATACATCTGAGCATTTGTACGCCATTGCCTTCCACTTGTGAATGAAGTCATATGTTGACTCACTCTCTCCCTGTTTTAGGCTGTAGAGCTGCGCCATAGTAACAGGATGATCCTCACCTTTGAAGTGGGTTAGGAAGCGTGTCTCCAGCATGGCCCAATTTTGAATGGAGTCCTCCGGCAAAGTGGAGTACCAATCAAAGGCCGTACCTTTTAGGGTACTTGCAAAGAGGCGGATTTTGAGGGCATCTTGATCGGCAATAGCTCCCGTCAGGATCTTGAAATGGATGACGTGTTGTCTGGCTGAACCTTTCCCCGTATATGTTTGGAGAGTAGGTTGCTTGAATTTTGTAGGGAACGGGACCGAGTCCATCCACAAGGGATATGGTGGCTTGATCCCATGCTCCTTTAGTGTATCCTCTTCTTTTGCTTTGGCGAGGATATCGTCAACGTCCTTTTTGGTAAGGGCGCGTGACTCACTGTTTTCCGCATTTTCCTCGTCGCCTTGATGGCTCGGAGGAGCTTCATTGTTTGGCGGACGTTGGATAGTGAGAAGGAGGTTTTCCATTAGGGCCTCTATTCTCTGTTGTCCTTGTTCCAGCTGCTGGATGCGTGCAGCTACGTCATCATGTGGCGGAGGTTGCTCAGCATTTGTGACCAAGATGTTCACTCTTCGAGAGTCGAAAGAGGATACAGTCTTGGTGACTAAGCTGGAGCTCATTCTTTTAGATGAAGAGCTCGAGGAGTGATTACTCCGGTGTCCTTGACTTGAAGGAGCGGGAGAATCTTCTTGATGTCTTCTTGTCCGAGTGACGCCGCGAGTCACCGTTCGTCTGACATGGATTTTAGTTGCCGACTTTTGATGTCTTCTGGTTTTTCCAACCATATGGACAACAACAACTTGATTGGGTCTTTCTTTTTCAACCCATTTTTTGGAGACCTGAAGTGCAGAATGCTGGGTTCTTTGCTTCTCTAGTCTCTTTTGTCGATATGCCACGCGGCGGCGCATACGACGAGTAATTTGAGCTTCGGTTAGCTCTGGCTGCGCTCTGGCAATGAAGGACGTAGTCCCTGGTGCGCAGCAGCCGAGCTTGTCTTCTTTAAACACTGGCAGGGACAGGATCCGGATGCGGTCCTTTGCCTGTCGCAGCGAAGCCTCAAATTTGGCGAGTTCGGCCCCTATTGAGAGGAAGGGTCGACTCGCAGGAGTGCAGGCTTTTGCAGGTTCTTGCGGAGGCCTTACGATGCACGATTTGATTTTGGGCTTGTAGGAGCAAGCCGGCTCGTGCTGAGTTGGTTTTGTTTGGCGGAGGGTAGGTTTCTCCTCTTTCATGTAAGCAAGAGGGTAGAACCGGTTCTCCTTGAGAGGGGCCAGGTATGCTGGCTTTGCAGGTGTTTGTGACCTTCTTTGTTTGGGTGAAGGTCTTGGGGACCAAATCTTTGACCAGACCTGGTTTCTTGTAGGTTGAGGCTTCGTGGGGTTACCACGGGCTTCAGGTTTTCTGATGGCCGCCTTTGGTGTCGGAGCAGCGACATGTCCGGTGGCAGTTTTCTGCTTCTTGGCAGTTGCGGTTTCTTCTACGGGAAATGGGAATGGTCCCAGCGACCCGAAGACGATGGTCCGGGGAGTTGAGGTCGACCCGGTGTTCTGGGAGTCGCCAAGGGTGGTGATGCTTTGGCAACTGGCGGGGCGCTTGTAGGTGCGCTTGGTTTGCTTCTCTTGAAGCATCAGCTGGTACTTGTTCTCATCAAAGGTGATGGTTAATGAAGCTGCCATTGTTAGTTTTTGGAAAACTTCTGAAACAAGACCATATCCATTAGTAATCACAAGAATATGGTGATCATAAATGGAAAATACTATGGTTTCGCCTCTTCAAGTCGCCCGAGGGGACATGGCCCAGCCCAAGCAACATGAGGAAGGCAGAAAAGCCATAGAGGGCACAATTGTTCTAAACGCAAGTAGGGTCAGCTCAGAATGAGCGTCCCAGTGACTGCTAGAAGCAATTGTGAACCTTAATTCAAATTACCGAGAAGCAAAGCTCACTCAAGGTAAAATGATATAAGGTTGAGATACAAATGTGTCGGTTGCGAATACAGTAGACCCGAAAGGGCGTACTAGGACCGCTAGGCACAAATGTTGCAAATCACATCCTTGGAAAGGACATAAGATGGGATTCATAAAAGAGAGCAAATGGTATTCCAATCCGAGAATGAGCTCAACATTTCTGCGAGCTCGAAATCCAAAAGGGAAGGAACCAAAATTTCTCAAGTGTGGATCCAAAAGTGACGGAAGTTTTTTTTTTGAAAGTGTCAAGATTGGACTTATAGAAGAGAGCAAATGGTATTCCAATCCGAAAATGAGCTCAACATTTCTGCGAGCTCGAAAATCCGAAAAGGGAGGAACCAAGATTTCTCAAATATGAATCCAAAAGTGATAGAAGTTTTTTTTTTGTTCTTTTTTTTTTAGAAGATTTTTTTTGAAGATTTTTTTTAAGAGTTCACATAGATCTCCAATTCGATCTTATGAAACCTTAGTTGATAGATCAGCCCCCAGGTAAGGGTAGGATTACTTAATGAACCCGTTTGGAGGACCCTTGCCTAGAACAGTCTAGCTGTCTCCACACTCTGGACAAGGCTTTTCTTAAATCCACTTTGGTCAAAGAACACAATTGGTGCAACCTTAGTGGCTTTTTTTTTTGAAAGATTTTTTTTTATGGATTCATAGAAGAGAGCGAATGGTGTTCCATTCTGAAAATGAGTTCAACATTTCTGCGATCTCGAAATCCGAAAAGGAAGAAGCCAAAGTTTCTCAACTTAAACCCAAAAGAGGGAAATCTGAAAAAAAAAATTTAATCAGATTTTTTTTTGAGATTTTTTTTTAGAAACGGGAAAGGCTGGAAATAAACTTAAAGAAAGAAACTTCCAAAAATCCCATCTCATGTTTTTTTTTTAGATGCAAGATCCAACATAGGCCACCAACTAGAATGGAGCCAAGGAATCCAAGCATTGTGTTCTCAAATGAACGGGTCCCACCGGGTGTGCTAGCTTGATGGACCGCGCCCCTCCGTTCCTCCTCCGCTGCCATCCGCCCCGGGTCTGTCGGGGTCCGGAAGGAGGGAGAGGGAAGAAAGAAAGGCGGGTATCAACATTTTGTGGGTATGCCAGATTTTCTTTTCTACTTGGAATTTAGAGTAGTGATCGGAGATTCACCTTCACAAGTAGAAAGGAAATCAACTTTTTCCTAACTTTCCATTGCACACATATTTTAAAGAAAAGAGACAAGTTTGTTTTGAATATCGTGAGAGGCGATTTTCTTTGTTTGCCGTGAAAGGCGATTTTGGTGCCGTGAAAGGCGGTTTACAAATCTCATCAATAATGAAAAGACAAGAAATGTGAATTTTGTGTCTCTTTAAGAAAAAATACAATACAATAGAAAAGAAAGAAATGGAATCTAACTTTTCATGCGATTGTGGGAGGACCCATTCAGATCGACGGTCGCGAGTCATGTATGGACTCCGCCATCGTCCTTCAGATGAGAACTTTGATGCTTGATTTCTTGGCTTGGCTCCAACCTCAGATTTTTAGAGGATAAGGACCAAGGTAAGGTCCTATATCCGGTAAAAAGCTGAGTAGACGGGCTGAAAAGCCGCATCTAGCCATGTTGGATAGAAGGAGAGGTGGCCTTGGGGGGGGTGGCCCCCCAAGGGGCTTTGATCACCTTGTAGTGCTTGTTGCAGCAGAGTTTTCTTCAATAGAGGAGAGTTTGTTGCAGAGGTTCTGGATTTTTCTTGGATTATTCGGAGAGTTTTTGGATAATTTTTCCCTTCGCCTCCCTTTTCCTTGGAATGGCCTCCTATTTATAGGCATTTGGTAGCCATTTAGGAGAGTTTATGAGCATTATTGGTATTAATGCTCATGATGGGAGGAGTTACAAGTTTTTAATTTCTTGATTTGGTAACTCCTTTTTCCTTGAATTTGATTGGCCGCTGGAGGATAATGGGCATTTAGTTGCCTTTAATCTCCATAATGAGGGGAGTTTCATGGTTTTAATGCCATGAATACTTGGATTTGTAACTCCCATTTGCTTGCTTTTGATTGGGCCGTCCAAGATAATGAGTTAATGACTGTAATAAGTTGCCATAAACAAGTCAATTAACAACATTAAATGGTCTCCCGGTCGCTTGAAGAGTCACGGGCCGCGCCGCGTCCTTTGGAATTCTTTTGGCGATGATCATCGATGGATCTTCATGTTGATCGACATCGGATGATCATGCAATTTCAGACTTTGATTAATATCAACAAGCCGGCGACATCTGCCCAGTCGATTTCTCGATCGGTCGGGCAGAAAGTGCATTTTCTTGATCGGTCGGTTGACAATTTTGAGGTGTCGGATGATGATTCCATGATTCCGGCGGCGGATCCACGATGTCGACGAAGATCGATGGATTTCATGCTCAAAAAATCAGAATTTGGAAAAATCACAGTGGCCAATCAACTCGGGACGCGAAAGATACCTGAAAAACGGGGTTTTTGGGCGAGGTCCGGGCCATGGTCGCCGGCGACCATGGGGTTTGTGTCCCATGGTCGGCCGCCTTCCGGTCGCCTTTTCTTCTTCGTTTTTCGTCGTTTTTCGCTTCTGTTTTCTCCTGCATTTTTCTTGGAATTTCCTCTCATTTTTTGGCTGAATTTCCTTCTAGAAAACCTGATGGGAAGCCGTGCAAATCAGATTGCAAAGTTTCCCATTTTCTGAAAATCCGAAGACTTTGCTGTGGAGAACTCCCGATTTTTTGTCAAGCGTCGAAACTAGGTCAAACGATGTCGGAATGACCTGAAATTCGACGTGTAGCTTCTTGACCAGTAGACGAGACCAACCATAGGCTTTTGTTCAGGTTTTGAAGCCGCTTGGGGTCCCAAAAATGCTTGACTTTGATTTCACCGCGAGGGAAATGTCGAGCTTTGACTTCTGGTCAAACGATGTCCGATTGACCTGAAATTCGACGGGGAGCCTATTGGAGTCATTTTGAGATGATCCACAAGCTCCGAATTGGGTGCCATGGTCTCGGGGTGCTCCGCCGCTGGTAGGATTGATTTTGTTTCCGAGCATCGAAACTGGGTCAAACGTCATCGGAATGTCCTGAAATTTGATGTGCAGCCCTTTGGAGGTATGTAGAAGTCGCCCATGTGCTCTGTTTGATGAATGACAACCTCAGTAATTCTAGCTACCTAAGGGCTTGATTTTGCTGCTCGAGAGTTGATGGAGGGTCAAACGGTGTTGGTTTGACTTGAAACTTGACATGTAGCCTTTCGGAGGTATTTTGAGACCATCCGTAGGCTCTGATCGAAGATTTGGGGTCTTCGACACTGTCGCCGCCAGGAGCTGCTGCTTAGCTGTTGGAGAAGTGAAGGTAGGCCAAATGATGTCGGAATGGCCCGAAACTTCATGTGTACCTCTCTTTTGGCTGTTTTGAATGACCTTGCAGTTTTTGTTTGATTCTGACAAGATCTGATGCTTGAAGTGGCGCCTGCCTATTTGGGGTAGGATGCGGCTCCATGTAGCTTTTGGTGTGAAGAGGCAAAGTGACATTTTTTGTGTCAACAATCACTTTTAAAGATATAACTATTGAGCATAGTGATGAACAAGGTAAATTGCAATGCAAAAGAGTATAACTTTGTAATGCATGCAATTTTCAAAGTGTCAAAATCATATGAATTCAACATCTAAGATATCCATCAAACATATAGAAATACAATGAATGGATTTCAAAGAGTTTCACATGATCAAGAACACTACTATGAAGTTGAAACATGTATAAGGATGACATCATTTAGAGAATACACATGAATCAACATCATAACCATCCAAAAAGAAATGACTATAAGGCATAGAGGATGGATTTGAGTTCTAGTATGGTTTCTACAAGTATAATAAATATCACAACCATACATAGAACGATTTGACATTTGCATAGAGAGGATCAATCAACACTCAAGATCTAACTCATACCATATCATCAATAAAAAATATAACTATGTAATCACAAGAAGGTATGAAGTTAAAGGGATCAATCTATCATGTAACATCTCCACTCTTAGCAAATGTACTAAGCTTACAATGCAATGGAAAATGGGTATGAGGTTTAAACCAAATGAACTTAGCACATAAAATCACATATGTACTTAAAAAGCTCAAATACAAAGTTTTACTATAAAGCACATAAACAATCATCAATTTGCATTAATGAAAATATATATACCAAGTTAGGCACAAACATGCAAATCAATGACACCATATCCAACCAAGCAATGTAAGACATCAAAATCAATTTGCATAAAAAGAATGTAACTAAATGAGCAAAGATGCAAATTGTTTGTAAAAATTATTTCCTTCCAAATGATATAATCATAATTAAGCACAAGGAAATAAATTCAAGGAAAATGCTTCTATAAATACAACCAATAAAGCTTAGAACATTTTCCAAAGTTTTTCAAATCACTTCAATATTTACAATTCCAGCAAAGAATCATTTATAGAATTATGAGCAAGCGATTTTGAAAAACTATAAATTTTTAATTTGTATTCTAAATATGACAATAGACACTCATACAAATTGAACACATATTTTCCATACCAAGAGATATAACTTTGAAAACTCAATGAAAAACTTAACTTGCTTCAAATCATTTGATTTACAAAAAATATCTAACTATGACATTCATCAAATGATTTTCCAACATCAATTGATCATGAAAAATCTAGCTAAGAAAGCTTTTGTAATCACAATCAATTGATCATGAATAGATATGCACTACAAGAGATATAACTATATGAGCAAAATTCAAATCCATCATGAGAATATTGCAATCAAAGGATTTTGAAAACCATGAGATATAACTTAAAGGTTCATGAAGACAAAATCAAATGATCACAAAGAAACATTGCATTTTAAAAGATGTGAATATAAAGAAACAAAATGCAAATGTAACATGACCAACAAAAATATATAACTAAAAAGAATAGGTTGGCCTAGAGAGGATCAAGGCCTTAAGGTTAGTCTAAATGTGTACCAATGAAGATTCACCTAAGGTCTTGAAAAGGATGTCCTTGAGAGTTCACTTGAGGACTCACCAACTCTTGAAGATATAACTTAACAAAGTCTTAGAGTGGTGCAATGATACTAGGGGAATTATCATTTTCAATCATAGTGGAAATCATTACAAAGATATGCAATAAAACACAACACTAGGGTTCTAATCTCATAAAGATCAACTCTAGGTTGTTAAGCCCTAAAATGGAGTAACCACGCTCTGATACCAATTGAAAGTCCTGGGATCCTAACCCTAAAGAGGGGGGGGGGGGGGGGGGTGAATAGGGTGTGCTACAAATAAGACCATTTTTAACCAAATTTAACTTCTTTAAAACAAACTAGTCACAAGTGATGATTATCAAACAAAATGCGGAAGCTTAATAAACAATCACCACAAAGCAAACACCATCACACAAGGATTTATAGTGGTTCGGCCTCAATGCCTACATCCACTACCGGCTTGTGATTCAACACTCCACCGGATTTCCACTATTTATACTTTTCAATAGGCTAAGCAATAACCTTTACAATATGCTTTTCAAGGTTAAGCAATAACTGTCGCGACCCCAGACCGGGAATCCGAAGGACGGATCCGGGATCGGGACATTACATCTGTTTAATAATAACATACGTTTATTTAATTTCCTACAGGTGTCCGCGGTGAGGATATCACAACCATAAATGAACATTTCTATTAAGTGCGGAAGCGTGTAGCAAATCAAATAGTCAACCATCCTTGGTAATAAAACAATATCAGAAGTATAAAGATACTGTATCAGAATGAGCAATGATCTATAGCATGTTTACCCAAAGTAAGTTAAAGTTTATACAAATATCATTTAATTACATTTCCCAAAAATAGAGGCCCACAAGGCCAATATAACCAAAATACCAATCCAAAGAATGGTTAAATAGTTTCCCCAAAATATAAAATCTCTCATAGCCACCAAACACCTACATGACGTCATCAGCACGCCACTCAACTAACTGTTGCGGTTCTACGACCGCCTCCTCGAGCTCCTCCTCGGGGTAACCAACAACGGGACCTGAGTATCAAAGAGTAGATCAAACACGACGGTTTGGCAAATGGAGGAAAACACAATAACAATATGAAAATAAATGAATTTACCTTCAAAACATGTAAACTTGTTTAAATAACAATTTCTCTAAACAAGATAAAACATTTATTCCAAATACACGTATGCAATGTAAAACATGTAAGGTGACCAAAGAAACGGGAAACAATCAAGATGGTAACCACACGAAGCTAAGTCCTCTATCACTAAGGTGATAGAGCAATAACTAGGCACAGATCTCAGTCACTCGAGGTGAGGAGAAACAGTGGATCTCATATAAATGCATATACATATACATATACATATACATATACTATACATGACCACGGTAGCGAGCCGGGCATCGGGGACCACAGTAGCAATCTGCGGCATCGGGACAAGACCACGGTAATGACCGGGTAGCGGGATCCAAACTGCAGCTGGCAAGACAAGAGGGAGATCTCCAAGTCGGTGGATCAGACCAACATGGTTATCCAAGCTTAGTGGTGCCGACTCATAGGTCAAATACAATCGAGACATATGCAAGTAAATCGAGTACAGATACATAAACAAACTGGCAAGACGGGGGTGCTCAAGGGCACACTGTCATATCACGTGGTGCAATGCACTTCGGGACAAGTAACTATTTCGAGTGTAATTCAATACTTTCAGGAAAACAAGACATGTAGTATAAATCTAGGGAACAATGAAATACTATAGAGCTTTTGAAATCTCAAGACAAGTATTGGGGTGCAAAACTAGTTCAAAGTGAATAGGGACCCCGTATGTCGATCTGATAAAAATTTGGTACTCTTTGAGTTTGGGGACATTCCGGGCTCCTTATACACTTTGAATTTTCAAAACTTCGAATGACATCTTCGTGATATGGTTTCTTTCTCGAATGGCCTCATATAATGCCTAGTGAATCTCCTTTGATCGACAAAGCTCAGCGCTCGAGCGAACCTGCTCTCCGGAACCTGGGAAACTTCGGTCACCTGGCGGTTAGCCGCCGCTGGGATGGGCAGCTAGCCGCTGGCTGACCGCGGCAGGGCTGCAAAAATGCAGCTTACTGGAAAGCTGACCGTACGGTTAGCCGCTACTGGGATGGGCGGCTAGCCGCTGGCTAACCATGGGTTAACTGTGTTTTCAGGTGGATAATTGTGCTCTCTGGAAAAGCCACCGTGACATTTCGGCTAGCTGGCGGTTAGCCGCCTGGTGCCGCCAAGTTACCGCTGGCGGACCGCCAGGTGCGGAAACACCCACTATATCCAGATTTAAGCCCTTTCTCCTCCTCAAAACCATTCTCCTCCACTTCCACTTTGTCCCTGCAATAAAACTAAGCTAAGAGCTCCTCCAATGCATCAATCTATGCCTCTCCCATAACTCCAATATGTGATCATTCATCACCTCATTCTTCCACATCAAGTCCAATACAAAGGAAGGAGGAAGGAAACGACTTCACAAACATTCATTTAGGATATAACCAAAAGACAATAAATGCTAAACCAACATGTCTACATAACATTAAATGACTTAGCCAATATGCATTCAAGCATTCATTTCAAAAATAAATGCAAGCCAATAAATATGAGTGAAATGACAAGTCAACCACATTCCTCATGGAAACCATTGAAAGCTCATAAAAATCAAGTAATCCACTTGCCTTTGGTCTCTAATCAAGGAAAACAAGCTCTAATACTCTTCCAAGCCAAAGATTCAAGTTATGACAAAAATCCCCAAAAAACCAAACCCTAAAAGAGTCAAACAATGAAATAGAAAGGGAAACCTTACAATAATGGAAATGAAGCTTCTCTAAGGCTAGAAGAATGCAAATCTAGAAGAAGGGAAGGATTACTTACTTTTAAGGTCCTCTAATGGCAAGAGTAAGCTCAATGAAGGTCTTGGAATGGATGGTTTTCTTCACAAATGGTATCAATAGAGAGCCACGGTGAAGAGGAAAAAGAAGATGATCTCCATTTCTTGATTGATGCAAGTTTGGTGTGGATTGTAGGTGGAGAGAGCAAGAGGAAGAAGAAAAGTTGCCAAAAGCAAACCCTAGGTTCTTTTTGTGCTGGAAAAAGGGAATGGGAAAATGGGTTCTCCTTATATGGCAAATGGGAATGGGTCCCACTACTAAAGACATTCAAGGGCTGAAATCTTGTCTTTCGAGGCTTCTAATGAATTTGACGAAGAATAAAGAAATGATCGCCGAAATATCTAGTTTCCAAAAAGTATATGTTTCACGAGTTTCGAGAATATCAAGTTTTGGGTACAGATTTTGTGTGCAATGACTGTTTTGCCCTCAAGGCTATGAAATCGGGTTTCGGGATCTCAAACAGGGACAGGATCAACGTGAAAGTTGTTGGGCTTAACAAAACCAATAAAACGAGATTAAAACCATGAATGCAAAATTCTCCGATAAATCCTCGAACACATGCCAAGTCATGAAAAGGAAAACCCCAAAGGGTCCCACTAATCACAAGACAACCAAAACTCCCCAAAACTATATCAAAAGCTATTCCAAACCCAACTTAGCCATAAACACTAATCAAGCTTAGAACTAACACACAACTTAATTAGCACTAATCGGGTTCACTCGGGTCGGGATCTTACAAAAACCTCTACATTATGCTTTTCAAGACTAAGCAATAACCTCTTCAACCAACGGTTGGTTATCTCTCTAAGTAGTGTCTAACATACACTTGATGGAGATTCAATTTAGCTCATTACATTTGCCTCTAAAATAGGCGGATATGAAAATGAAAATCTAACTCACACAAACACTCAATGAATGCAAAGATGTATGCTCATGATGTGTGTGTGTGTGATGTCCTCAATCATTTTGAAAATGGAAGCTCATAAATGTATGCCTAAAGTGTCGCGACCCCGGACCGGGCCCCCGAGGGACTGATCCGGGATCGGGACTAATAATGATAATCTACATCAACAGTTTAATAATACCATACATTTATTTAATTTCCCACAGGTGTCCGCGGTGAGGATATCACAACCATAAATGAATATTTCTTTTGAGTGCGGAAGCGTGTAGCAATTTAAATAGTCAAACCATCCTTGGTCAAGAAGATAACATCAAGTATGAAATAATGTATCAGAGTGAGCAATGATCTATAACGTGTTACCCAAGGTAAATTAAAGTTTATACCATTAACATTTAATTACATTTCCCCAAAATAGAGGCCCATAAGGCCAATATAACAAAAATACCAATTCAAACAATGGTTAAATAGTTTCCCAAAATGTTATCTCTCTTAGCCACCAAACGTCTACATGACGTCATCAGCACGCCACTCAACTAACTGTTGCGGTTCTACGACCGCATCCTCGTGCTCCTCCTCGGGATAGCCAACAACAGGACCTGAGTACCAAAGCGTAGGTCAAACACGACGGTGTGGCAAAATGGATAAAAAATACAATGACAATTTGATAAAAAATGAATTTACCTTCAAAACATGTAAACCTGTTTAAATAACAATTTCTATGAACGAGATAAAACATTTATTCAATTACAACGATGCAATGTAAAACATGTCAGGTGACCAAGGAAACGGGAAACAATAAAGATGGCAACCACACGAAGCTAAGTCCTCTATCACTAAGGTGATAGAGCAATAATTAGGCACAGATCTCAGTCACTCGAGGTGAGGAGAAACAGTGAATCTTTTGAATACATATACATATACTATACATGACCACGGTAGCGAGCCGGGCATGAGGGACCACATTAGCAATCTGCGGCATCGGGACAAGACCACGGTAATGACCGGGTAGCGGGATCCAAACTGCAGCTGGCGGGATAAGAGGGGGATCTCCAAGTCGGTGGATCAGACCAACAGGGTTATGTTAGGGATTTTGTATTTGCAATTTGATGGATGCATTAACATATTCATATCATTTGAATTTACACTCATGCATTGTTTTAGAATATCTTGAAATCTGGTTTTATACATGCATTGCTTTTAAGTTTTGTAAAAGTTTTGTTTTATGCATGTTTTGGTTTTAAACTTGGATGCATTGGTTTTAGATTCCAAACTCTTTTGAAAACCTAATTCTTCGTGCATTACTTTTGAGAAATCATATTTAGAATTTTGGTTTGTGCCTTGCATACATTCATCACTTTCAGAATCATCTTTGTATGCATTTTCATTTGAAAAGAGTTTTTAGAAATCAAGCTAGCCTTTGGATTTAAAGTTTCAAATCATTTTAGGCTCTTTGTGTTTCATGTTTTTATACATCTTAGATTGATCTAAAACATGTTACCAAGATTGGTTTAGTGGCCTAAAAATCCCCCCAAAGAAATACCTTCATCTATGCAAAATATGGATTTTTTGGTCCCAGGGGGTCAGTGGCCAGTGTCGCCGGTCGACCGAGACCTGTATCCCGGTCGACCGGGAACACTGCAGCTTTTAAAATGCAGTTTTGAGCAGAGCCTTCCAACGGTCAGATATATGACCGTTGTGCTTTCCCGGTCGACCGAGGCCTCTTTGCAGGTCGACCGAGGACTAGCCGTTGGGCACTTTTTGGCTATAAAGTCCATTCATTTCCAACCTTTTTCAAGGCTTGATACATGAACTTTTGAGACCATATTGGAGCCAAAGAAAGGGGAAGAAGTTGGAAAGGCTAGAGGGCCATTTGGAAATCAAATACTTGAGATTTAAAAAGGTACACTTTACTTGTATTTTGATTTCCATTAAAATGAAATCCATGCATGCTTAAATCTTTGTATTTTCACTTATGCATGATTTCTAGAGTTGTGTTGCAAACTCAATATCTTCTTTGGTAAATTAGTTTGGTTTGCAAACTCTCTTTTCCTAATCACATGTGTTCTTAGACTTTAACATTCATACAACTTGTTTGTTTCATTTCTTCAAAGTTGTTTGAATCTTTTATGTGATTAGTTTTATCTTCAATCATCTTTTTATAAGCTTTGATTTTAAAATGCATCATGCATTCATTTAAGAGCTTCATTGTAGAAATTGATTGAAGAAAAGCATTCATACACTTGTGCACACACTTTAACTTGTTTTAGTGTATGTTTGTAATTTGAATTAAACTTTCATATTAGCCTATTTAAGAGGCAACTTCATTGAGCTTAAAATTGTATCTCTTAGAGTGATCTTTTGTAAAGACACTTTCTTAGAGAAATCATCTCTTGTAAGGTTATTGCTTAGCCTAAGAAAAGCATTGTGTAAAGGTTATTGCTTAGCCTAAAAAAAGCATATTGTAAAGGCTATTGCTTAGCCTAAGAAAAGCATTTTGTAAAGGTTATTGCTTAGCCTAGAAAAGCACATTGAGAGGTTGTTGTTTAGCCTAGAAAAACAACATTGTAAGGGTTATTGCTTAGCCTAGTAAAAAGCATAAATAGTGGAAATCCGGTGGGGTGATTGGATCACAAGCCGGTAGTGGACGTAGGCATTGAGGCCGAACCACTATAAACCTTGGTGTTGTGGCGTATGCTTGTGGTGATTCTTTTATTAGCTTCCGCATCTTGTTTGGTTAATATCATCACATGTGACTAGTTTATGTTAAGAATTAAAATTTGTCTAAATTGGTCATAATTGTAGCTCACCCTATTCACCCCCCCCCCCCTCTAGGGTTAGGATCCCAAGGACTTTCAATTGGTATCAGAGCCTCGTGCTCTATCTTTTAGGATCAAGTGTTTGGAACTCTTGATTAGGTGTAAAAACCTAGAGTCAAAACCCTAGAGTTGTCCTTATATGAAAATCATTAAGATGGACTCCACTATGCTAGATCTTGTAGATTCTTCTAGACCCCTCCTTCTTCCTTCTATTGGAGATTCAAACTCTCAATCTAATGAATCTCAATGTGACATAAAAGAAGAAGAATATAATGGAAATGGAGAAGATCTTCAACAAGCCTTTGAGGAATTATATGAATTATCCTTAAAGACTGAAAAGAGAAACAAAAAGTTAAGAGAAGAATCTAAAAGACTAAACAAAGAATTAGTCTCTTCTAAAGATGAGCTTAGAGAGAAAGAAGAAGTTATAAATTGTTTAGAATCTAAGTTCATGATCTCTTTAAATAACCAATCTAACATTCAAGATGAACTAAGAAAATTAAAGATGGGTTATGATGATGTCAATAAGGAAAATTTAAAACTAAGAGATCAAATAAAAAGGCAAGACAAAGACTTTAGCAATTTAGAAGCCAAGTTGATTAAAAGTAAGTTAAAAACCCAAGAACTTGGATCTAATGTCATCAATGAACTTAAATTTGAATTAAAACTTGCCAATGAAGAGCTAAGCAAATATAAGGAAATTGAAAATGAACTTTCAAAAGTCAAACATGAAAATTCAATCCTTATAACCGAAGTCACTCAACTTGAAGGATATAAACAAAAGTATGAGTGCAAGTTTACCCAAAGTGAAGAAAGACTTGAAAAATTATTTAAATTGGGTAAACCTCATGGAGATAGGACGGGTCTTGGATTTAATAGGAATATGTCATATGACCCTAAATTCACCAACACTTTTGTGAAAGGTGAGTCCTCTTTCTCTAGCACTCTTTCTCCAATGTCCAAAACTAAATGTCATTATTGTGGTAAAGTAGGACATTTAAAATTTGAGTGCAAATTAAGGAAAAGTCATATGTCTAAACCCATCTTTGAACCTAAGAAAGTTAAATCAAATTCTATAAAGGGTAAGACTTTGAATTCCAAGGAAGACTCTAAGAAATTTAAACAAGTTAAATCATTTCAAAAAGAGTCATCCAAGATAGATTTTAAAAAGACAAAGAATCAAAATAAATCTATCAACAAGAAACTTCTCTCTTGTCCTTCTTTAACCTTAGAAATGAAAGAGTTCTTGAAAAAGATTGAAAAGTTAAAATTAAAGTTCAAAAGGCAAAAAGAGGGAGGAAAAGCTAAAAGAAATGAGAAGAATAAAAAGAAAATAAATCAATCCCCTTTGAAACAAACACACCAACTTTCTAAGACTAATCATCAATCTAAAATAGTCAAACCTCAAAGATTTGATGTTAAGTCTAAAAGAATTCAATCTCTATCTCCTTTAGTTGGTGGAAGTTCCAAATTAGTCTCCAAAGCCCAAGACCTTAGGTGGATTCCTAAAGTTATCTACTTAGACAAACCTTAAGGCCTTGAACCTTTTTGACCAACCTATTCTTTTTAAGTTAAATCATTTTGTTGGTCATGTTGCTTTGCATTTTGTTCTTTCTTAGTTACATTTTTTAATGCATTGTTTCTTTATGATCAATTGATTTTGTTTTCATGCACCATTCTTGTTACATAACATGGTTTTCAAAATCATTTGATTATAATTTCATCATGTTTGATTTGCTTTTTGCACTCATATGCCTTGCATTGCATTTCTTTACATGATTAATTGATTGTGTTTTTAAAAATGCTTTCATAGCCAATTTATTCATGATCAATTGTTGTTGAATCATTTGTGTAGATGTCATAGTAAGATTGTTTGCACAAATGATTTGAATCAATTCAAGTTTTTCCATGGACTTCTAAGTTATACTTTTATATGGAAAATCATTGTTTTGAAAAATCAACTTGTATGTGTTTCATTTAAGTTATATCTTTTAAAATACAATGTTGAAAATTGTTCTTCAAAGTCATTCTTTTTATGCCTATTGTTGGATTTTGTTTATTGAAATGATTTGAAGATTGTTTGATTGGAAATGCTATATAACATCATTAGTTATATTCATCTAAGCATGTTCCA
Source organism: Cinnamomum chago (assembly GCA_038049695.1). Classification (NCBI taxonomy): domain Eukaryota; kingdom Viridiplantae; phylum Streptophyta; class Magnoliopsida; order Laurales; family Lauraceae; genus Cinnamomum; species Cinnamomum chago. The sequence goes on from CP142451.1 coordinate 56,391,981, forward strand.
TGTTCTCATTTCCTTTTCTTTTGGTTTCATTATCTTAGAATTGGAAATGAATGTTGTTTGCATCTTTGCTTATTTAGTTATTCTTTTTATATGCAAATGACAATTGGTTCCATGTATGGTTGTGATCTTAGTAATATTTGTAGAAACCATACTAGAACCCAAATCCATCCTCTATGCACTCTAGTCATTTCTTATAGGATGGTTATGATGTTGATTCATGTATTTTCTCTAAGTGATATCATCCTTATACATGTTTCAACTTCATAGTAGTGTTCTTAATCATATGAAACTCTTTGAAATCCATTCCTTGCATTTATGATGGTTGATGGATATCTTAGTAGTTGAATTCATATGATTTAGTCACTTTGGAAATTGCATGCATTACCAAGTCATATCCTTTTGCATTGCAATTTGCCTTGTTCATCACTATGCTCTATAGTCATATCTTTAAAAGTGATGAATATGCATTTATGATGCTTGATGGGATTTTGGGTTTGTCACATCCTTGCTTTTAATCATGTTGTCATATTCAATTGGTTTCATTTGGTATAACTTTCCATTGATTTCATATCCAATTGATATCTTATCTTGTGTATGTGATAGACCTTGTGTACATTGGATTGATCTTGATAGTTATTGTAATTCCACCTGGATCCGAACCCTAGAGGGGGGGTGAATAGGGTGAGCTCCAATTATGACCAATTTTAACAATTTTAACTTCTTTAAAACCAACTAGTCACAAGTGATGATTATCAAACAATATGCGGAAGCTAATATAAACAATCACCACAAAGCAAGCACCATCACACAAGTATTTATAGTGGTTCGGCCTCAATGCCTACATCCACTACCGGCTTATGATCCAACACCCCACCGGATTTCCACTATTTATGCTTTTCAATAGGCTAAGCAATAACCTTTACAATATGCTTTCCAAGGCTAAGCAATAACCTTTACATTGATGTTTTTCAAGGCTTAACATCAACCTATACATTATGCTTTTATAGGCTAAGCAATAACCTCTTCAACCACAAGGTTGGTTATCTCACTAAGTTAGTGTCTATAAACACTTGATGGAGATTCAATTAAGCTCATTACAATGCCTCTTAATTAGGAGGATATGGAAGTGAAATTCTAATACACACTCACACTATGAATGCAAAGATGAAAACATATGAAGTGTGTGTGTGTGGTCCTCAATCATTTTGAAGATGAAAGCTCATAAATGTAAGCCTAAGGCTTTTGAAAGTTTTAGCTCATAAAACATTTATGATTGAGGATGTAATGCAATCACATGTTAAAAGTAACAACTTGTTAATGATATCAAAGTTACACAAGTTGTATGAAATGGATTAGCTCTAAACATGTGATGCATAGGGATGTCAATCAAATCATCAATGATGCTCAAAACATAAAAATAGATTTGATTGAAATTAGGGGACAAATCATATGTAATTATAAAGACAACTTGAAAAAGATTTACCAATCAAAGTAAGGCAAGTTGTGAAGCATTAAAACAATAATACACATATGATTTGTAATGATGTTGGATCCAAAACATAAGATACATTTGAAAGAGATTTTCTTATGATGGAAAAACAACAACCAATGATTCAACAAAGTATATGAATCATGTTACATATTTCATTAACATGATCTACTTAGATTTACCAAAGATAAAGTACTACTTTGATGAATCAATGGTGATGTATCCAAAACAATAGATCTATTCAAAATATAACACATGCTAAGGATACAACAAATCATAGATTAACATGTTACAAAGATTTACCAATGATAAAACAAAACATGAAAACATATGATTTGTAAAGAAGTTGAATCCAAAACATAAGTTAGTTTTGAGAGAGATGTTCTTATGATGGAAAACAACAACCAAAGATTCAACCAAGTATATGGATCATGTTACATATAATTCCAAAGGTTTTTCCATTAACATGATCTACTTAGATTTACCAAAGTTAAGTACTACTTGGATTGAATCATATGGTGTTGTATCCAAAACAATAAATCAACTCAAAACATAAAATATGTTAAGGACACAACACAAACGTAGTTTAACATGCTAGAAATGATTTACCAAAAATAAAACAAAAGCATGAAAACATATGATTAAGGAAGGAAGAGCCTACTTGGTGGTTTAACTTCATTAATCCAAGCTTTAGCTTTCCTAATCATCCCCTTCATCCCTTGGTTCTTTTCCCTTTTGATATGCCTCAATACCTCTCAAGGAGGGGCTTAAAATTCCCAACTTTTGGCAAGGGAAAGAACTCATATTTATAGCAAAAAGTTGCCAACGGCTAGTCCTCGGTCGACCGACAAAGAGGTCTCGGTCGACCGGGAAGGCACAACGGTCAGATTTCTGACCGTTGGAGGTTTCAGTTCAAAACTGCAGATTTTACCTCCAGTTGTCTCGGTCGACCGAGACCTGCCTCTCGGTCGACCGGCGACACTGCCGGGACAGCCTCCCTTTGCAACTTTTGCATATTTGAAGGTTTTTCTATGGGGGACCTTTTGGCCACTAAATCAAGCTTGGAAAACATGTTTTAAAGATTCTAATGGTTTTTAAAACATGACCTAAAAAGCCTAAAAAGATTCAAAACTTTTAAAACAAAGGCTTGCTTGATTTCTTGAAAACTCTTTTCTAAATCAAATGCATCCAAGATTAAAAAAACAAATCATGCATAAATCAATACTTTTACAAATCTTAAAAGCAATGCATGAATGAAACAAGATTTCAAGTTTATAAAACCAATGCATAAGTGTGTGAAACAAATGATGCTAGAATGAAATGCGTCCATCAAATTGCAATCTAGAAAATTCCTAACAATCTCCCCCTTTGCAATTTGATGGCAAACACACTCACCACTGAACAAGCACACTTAGTCTTCAGCTCCCCCTCAGCTGGACAAGGCTTGAAATCTTCTTGGATGCTTCTTCTCATAGCTTGGGCTCTTGGGCTTCAATCTTCATTCTTCATGATGCTTGGTGCTTAAATATTCTTTAAGCTTTCTTTCTTCTTTCTTTCTTTATCCAAGCATCTTCTTTAGCTTCCAAGCTTTCTTTCTTCTATTTGCTCCCCCCCTTTGACCATGCCTCTTTCTCCCTTTGGCAAGGTATGTATTCTCTCCCCTTGTAGAAGATCATACACAACACTCCCCTTAGGAAGCTTGGACATTCTCTTTACCCTTTTGAGAACTTGCATAATTTCTCCCCCTTTGCCATTAAATTGCAAAGGTACCTACACACATGAAACAAGGAAAATACCATTAGTAGCACCTGTTAACATAATGAAATCGAAAATGAAATACATAACAGGCTATCATGTGAGGTAGTAGTCTCTAAGGGCTCAAAGGCAATCAAAGGGTCAATTTGATCAAAACTAATACTTCCTATGAAGGTTTACACTCCCCCTCAATCCATTATCTCCTTTTGTCAAACTTTTGACAAAGATTTAACTATTAGGTGCAAGAAGAAGATGGTTTTACCAATGAGGGTCAACTTCAAGGAAAGGATTAGATTCATTTAACTATAAAGCACATATGATCAAATTACCAAAAGAGAGCTAGGTCTAATGGGAAAAGCAATCATGGATATCAATTGGACAAACAAAGAATACCAATTGAGATTTAGGATATGACTTAATAAATCAATCACTCTAAAATGGATTTAAAAGTATAACTATTATGAGAAATCCAAATTAGAGCTATCCATGATATGGGGTTTACTCAAACATAGCATCAATCAATATTACTTATGAAAAACATATGCTATGTAAGATTTTGAAAATCATTTCATTCAATCAAAAAATATGACTTATTAAAGTGCAAATTGAGTGAAATGAAATTCAAACATGAAGCCAACCTCAACTAATAACCAACCAATATTATGAACACATAAACATGGTGGTCATGAGATATACCTATTAGAGCAAAAGAGGTGGCAACATGAACATTATGATGCTAATGGTGTGTGACATGGAACAATCATATAACTTATCAAGTTCAATCCAATGCACACATGATTTATCACATTCACAAGAAATCAAATCAATCAACCATTATACCAATTGAATCCAATTGAATTTGATAACATGATAAAGAGCAAGAATGTGACAAAATTCCATCAAGCATCATAAATGCATATTCATCACTTTTAAGGATATGACTATTGAGCATAGTGATGAACAAGGTAAATTGCAATGCAAAATGATATGACTTAGAAATGCATGCAATTTTCTAAGTGTCAAAATCATATGAATTCAACATCTAAGATATCCATCAAACATATAGAAATATGAGGAATAGATTTCAAAGAGTTTCATATGATCAAGTACACTACTATGAAGTTGAAACATGTATAAGGATGATATCATTTAGAGAATACACATGAATCAACATCATAACCATCGAAAAAGATATGACTAGAGAGCATAGAGGATGGATTTGAGTTCTAGTATGGTTTCAACAAATATAATAAATATCACAACCATACATAGAACAATTTGACATTTGCATAGAGAGAATTAATCAACATTCAAGATCTAACTCATACCAATCATCCAAAAAGGAATATAACTATTTAAGCACAAGAAGGTATGAAGATAAAGGAATCAATCTATCATGTAACATCTCCACTCTTAGCAAATGTACTAATGCTTACAATGCAATGAAAAGGATATGAGGTTTAAACCAAATGAACTTAGCACATAAAAACACATATGCACTTAAAAAGCTCAAAAACAAGATTTTACTATAAAGCACATAAACAATCATCAAAATGCATTAATGAGAATATATACCAAGATAATCACAAAAATGCAAATCAATGAAACCATATCCAACCAAGCAATGTAAGACATCAAAATCAATTTGCATAAAGAAATATAACTAAATGAGCAAAGATGCAAATTGTTTGTAAAAAAATATTTCCTTCCAAATGATATAATCATAATTAGGCACAAGGAAATAAATTCAAGGAAAATGCTTCTAAAAATACAACCAATAAAGCATAGAACATTTTCCAAAGTTTCTCAAATCACTTCAATATATGAAATTCCAACAAAGAATCATTTATAGAATTAAGAGCAAGTGATTTTGAAAAACAAGAAGTGTACTATTGTAAAGTTTTCAATTTGTAAAAACAATAGACACTTACAAATTTTCCATATCAAAAGATATAACTTGTAAAACAATGGAAAACTAAGGTTGCTTCAAATCATTTGATTCAAAAAGGATATAACTATGACAATCATCAAATGATTTTCCAACATCAATTGATCATGAAAAACTAGCTATGAAAGCATTTGTAATCACAATCAATTGATCATGAATAGATATGCACAACAAGAGATATTACTAAATGAACAACATGCAAATCCATCATGAAAGAATTGCAATCAAAGGATTTTGAAAACCATGAGATATAACTTAAAAGATCATGAAGACAAAATCAAATGATCACAAAGAAACATTGCATTTTAAAAGATGTGACTTTAAAGAAACAAAATGCAAATGTAACATGACCAACAAAAAGATATAACTAAAAAGCATAGGTTGGTCTAGGGGTATCAAGGCCTTAAGGTTACTCAAATAGTCTACCTTTGAAAATACACCTAAGGTCTTGAAAATGTGTCCTTGAGAGAACACTTAGAGGACTCACCAACTCTAGAAGATATAACTTAGAAAAGTCTTAGAGTGGTGCTAAGAGGCTAGGGAAAATATCATTTTCAAACATAGTGGAAATCTTTAAAAAGATATGCAATAAAACACAACACTAGGGTTCAAATCTAGCAAGGATCAACTCCGGGTTGTTAAGCCCAAAAATGGAGTAACCCGCTCTGATACCACTTGTAATTCCACCTGGATCCGAACCCTAGAGGGGGGGTGAATAGGGTGAGCTCCAATTATGACCAATTTTAAAAAATTTTAACTTCTTTAAAACCAACTAGTCACAAGTGATGATTATCAAACAATATGCGGAAGCTAATATAAACAATCACCACAAAGCAAGCACCATCACACAAGTATTTATAGTGGTTCGGCCTCAATGCCTACATCCACTACCGGCTTGTGATCCAACACCCCACCGGATTTCCACTATTTATGCTTTTCAATAGGCTAAGCAATAACCTTTACAATATGCTTTCCAAGGCTAAGCAATAACCTTTACATTGATGTTTTTCAAGGCTTAACATCAACCTATACATTATGCTTTTATAGGCTAAGCAATAACCTCTTCAACCACAAGGTTGGTTATCTCACTAAGTTAGTGTCTATAAACACTTGATGGAGATTCAATTAAGCTCATTACAATGCCTCTTAATTAGGCGGATATGGAAGTGAAATTCTAATACACACTCACACTATGAATGCAAAGATGAAAACATATGAAGTGTGTGTGTGTGGTCCTCAATCATTTTGAAGATGAAAGCTCATAAATGTAAGCCTAAGGCTTTTGAAAGTTTTAGCTCATAAAACATTTATGATTGAGGATGTAATGCAATCACATGTTAAAAGTAACAACTTGTTAATGATATCAAAGTTACACAAGTTGTATGAAATGGATTAGCTCTAAACATGTGATGCATAGGGATGTCAATCAAATCATCAATGATGCTCAAAACATAAAAATAGATTTGATTGAAATTAGGGGACAAATCATATGTAATTATAAAGACAACTTGAAAAAGATTTACCAATCAAAGTAAGGCAAGTTGTGAAGCATTAAAACAATAATACACATATGATTTGTAATGATGTTGGATCCAAAACATAAGATACATTTGAAAGAGATTTTCTTATGATGGAAAAACAACAACCAATGATTCAACAAAGTATATGAATCATGTTACATATTTCATTAACATGATCTACTTAGATTTACCAAAGATAAAGTACTACTTTGATGAATCAATGGTGATGTATCCAAAACAATAGATCTATTCAAAATATAACACATGCTAAGGATACAACAAATCATAGATTAACATGTTACAAAGATTTACCAATGATAAAACAAAACATGAAAACATATGATTTGTAAAGAAGTTGAATCCAAAACATAAGTTAGTTTTGAGAGAGATGTTCTTATGATGGAAAACAACAACCAAAGATTCAACCAAGTATATGGATCATGTTACATATAATTCCAAAGGTTTTTCCATTAACATGATCTACTTAGATTTACCAAAGTTAAGTACTACTTGGATTGAATCATATGGTGTTGTATCCAAAACAATAAATCAACTCAAAACATAAAATATGTTAAGGACACAACACAAACGTAGTTTAACATGCTAGAAATGATTTACCAAAAATAAAACAAAAGCATGAAAACATATGATTAAGGAAGGAAGAGCCTACTTGGTGGTTTAACTTCATTAATCCAAGCTTTAGCTTTCCTAATCATCCCCTTCATCCCTTGGTTCTTTTCCCTTTTGATATGCCTCAATACCTCTCAAGGAGGGGCTTAAAATTCCCAACTTTTGGCAAGGGAAAGAACTCATATTTATAGCAAAAAGTTGCCAACGGCTAGTCCTCGGTCGACCGACAAAGAGGTCTCGGTCGACCGGGAAGGCACAACGGTCAGATTTCTGACCGTTGGAGGTTTCAGTTCAAAACTGCAGATTTTACCTCCAGTTGTCTCGGTCGACCGAGACCTGCCTCTCGGTCGACCGGCGACACTGCCGGGACAGCCTCCCTTTGCAACTTTTGCATATTTGAAGGTTTTTCTATGGGGGACCTTTTGGCCACTAAATCAAGCTTGGAAAACATGTTTTAAAGATTCTAATGGTTTTTAAAACATGACATAAAAAGCCTAAAAAGATTCAAAACTTTTAAAACAAAGGCTTGCTTGATTTCTTGAAAACTCTTTTCTAAATCAAATGCATCCAAGATTAAAAAAACAAATCATGCATAAATCAATACTTTTACAAATCTTAAAAGCAATGCATGAATGAAACAAGATTTCAAGTTTATAAAACCAATGCATAAGTGTGTGAAACAAATGATGCTAGAATGAAATGCATCCATCAAATTGCAATCTAGAAAATTCCTAACAGTTATATGTTTTCATTCCATGTCACATTCCATTAGCATCATAATGTTCATGATTTGCCACCTCACTTGCTCATATAGGTATATCTCATGACCACCATGTTTATGTGTTCATAATATTGGTTGGTTATTAGTTGAGGTTGACTTCATGATTGAATTTCATTTCACTCAACTTGCACTTTAATAAGTCATATTTATTGATTGAATGAAATGATTTTCAAAACCTTCATAGCATATGCTTTCCATAGTTAGATTATTTGATGCTATGATTTATTAACCCCATTTCATCATGGATAGCTCTAATTTGGATTTTTCCTAATAGTTATATTTTTAAATCCATTTTAGAGTGATTGTGTTCAATAGTCATATCCTTAAATCTCAATTGGTATTCTTTGTTTTTCCAATTGATATCCATGATTGCTTTTCCCATTAGACCTTGCCTTCTTTTGGTAATTTGATCATATTGAGCTTTATAGTTAAATGAATCTAATCCTTTCCTTGAAGTTGACCCTCATTTGGTTAAATCATCTACTTCTTGAACCAAATAGTTATACCTTGTCAAAAGTTTGACAAAAGAAGAGAATGGATTGAGGGGGAGTGTAAACCTTCATAGGAAGTATTAGTTTTGATCAAATTGACCCTTGGATTGCCTTTGAGCCCTTAGAGATAACTTCCATACATGATAGCCTGTTATGTATTTCATTTTCGATTTCATTTGTTAACAGGTGTTGCTAAAGGTATTTTCCTTATTTCATGTGTGTAGGTATTTTTGCAATTTAATGGCAAAGGGGGAGAGAGAGTTCAAGTACTCAAAGATCTCCTACTCTTCAAAAGGGGAGAGAGCTTTCAAGTTCTTTAAAGGCGAAGAGAATGTCCAAGCTTCCTAAGGAGAGTGGTGTATGATCTTCTACAAGGGGAGAGAATGCATACCTTGCCAAAGGGAGAGAGAGGCATGGTTAAAGGGGGAGAGCAAATAGAAGAAAGAAAGCTTGGAGCTAAAGAAGATGCTTGGCCATAGAGAGGAAGATGAAAAGAAAGCTTGAAGAATGATCAAGCTCCAAGCATCAAGAAGATTGAAGAAGAGAGCCCAAGAGCCCAAGCTAAGAGGAGGAGCATCCAAGAAGATTTCAAGACTTGTCCAGCTTAGGGGGAGCTGAAGACTTGTTGTGTTAATTCTATGATAAGTAAGTTGCCATCAAATTGCAAAGGGGGAGATTGTTAGGGATTTTGTATTTGCAATTTGATGGATGCATTAACATATTCATATCATTTGAATTTACACTCATGCATTGTTTTAGAATATCTTGAAATCTGGTTTTATACATGCATTGCTTTTAAGTTTTGTAAAAGTTTTGTTTTATGCATGTTTTGGTTTTAAACTTGGATGCATTGGTTTTAGATTCCAAACTCTTTTGAAAACCTAATTCTTTGTGCATTACTTTTGAGAAATCATATTTAGAATTTAGGTTTGTGCCTTGCATACATTCATCACTTTCAGAATCATCTTTGTATGCATTTTCATTTGAAAAGAGTTTTTAGAAATCAAGCTAGCCTTTGGATTTAAAGTTTCAAATCATTTTAGGCTCTTTGTGTTTCATGTTTTTATACATCTTAGATTGATCTAAAACATGTTACCAAGATTGGTTTAGTGGCCTAAAAATCCCCCCAAAGAAATACCTTCATCTATGCAAAATATGGATTTTTTGGTCCCAGGGGGTCAGTGGCCAGTGTCGCCGGTCGACCGAGACCTGTATCCCGGTCGACCGGGAACACTGCAGCTTTTAAAATGCAGTTTTGAGCAGAGCCTTCCAACGGTCAGATATATGACCGTTGTGTTTTCCCGGTCGACCGAGGCCTCTTTGCAGGTCGACCGAGGACTAGCCGTTGGGCACTTTTTGGCTATAAAGTCCATTCATTTCCAACCTTTTTCAAGGCTTGATACATGAACTTTTGAGACCATATTGGAGCCAAAGAAAGGGGAAGAAGTTGGAAAGGCTAGAGGGCCATTTGGAAATCAAATACTTGAGATTTAAAAAGGTACACTTTACTTGTATTTTGATTTCCATTAAAATGAAATCCATGCATGCTTAAATCTTTGTATTTTCACTTATGCATGATTTCTAGAGTTGTGTTGCAAACTCAATATCTTCTTTGGTAAATTAGTTTGGTTTGCAAACTCTCTTTTCCTAATCACATGTGTTCTTAGACTTTAACATTCATACAACTTGTTTGTTTCATTTCTTCAAAGTTGTTTGAATCTTTTATGTGATTAGTTTTATCTTCAATCATCTTTTTATAAGCTTTGATTTTAAAATGCATCATGCATTCATTTAAGAGCTTCATTGTAGAAATTGATTGAAGAAAAGCATTCATACACTTGTGCACACACTTTAACTTGTTTTAGTGTATGTTTGTAATTTGAATTAAACTTTCATATTAGCCTATTTAAGAGGCAACTTCATTGAGCTTAAAATTGTATCTCTTAGAGTGATCTTTTGTAAAGACACTTTCTTAGGGAAATCATCTCTTGTAAGGTTATTGCTTAGCCTAAGAAAAGCATTGTGTAAAGGTTATTGCTTAGCCTAAAAAAAGCATATTGTAAAGGCTATTGCTTAGCCTAAGAAAAGCATTTTGTAAAGGTTATTGCTTAGCCTAGAAAAGCACATTGAGAGGTTGTTGTTTAGCCTAGAAAAACAACATTGTAAGGGTTATTGCTTAGCCTAGTAAAAAGCATAAATAGTGGAAATCCGGTGGGGTGATTGGATCACAAGCCGGTAGCGGACGTAGGCATTGAGGCCGAACCACTATAAACCTTGGTGTTGTGGTGTATGCTTGTGGTGATTCTTTTATTAGCTTCCGCATCTTGTTTGGTTAATATCATCACATGTGACTAGTTTATGTTAAGAATTAAAATTTGTCTAAATTGGTCATAATTGTAGCTCACCCTATTCACCCCCCCCCCCCCCTCTAGGGTTAGGATCCCAAGAACTTTCAGGTTATCCAAGCTTAGTGGTGCCGACTCATAGGTCAAATACAATCGAGACATATGCAATTAATCAAGTACAATAAATACACGGGCAAGACGTGGGTGCTCAAAGGCACACTATCATTTCATGTGGTGCAATGCACTTCAAGTCAAGCAACCATTTCAGATGTACATCAATGCTTTCGGGAAAACAAGACATGTAGTATAAATCTCGGGATCGATTAGGTACAATAAATAATTGGAACTTCGGTAAAGTAATGGGTTCGAAATTCGTTTAAAGTGGATAGGGACCCCGTATGTCAATCTAAAGACGATTTGGTACTCTTTGAGTTTGAGGACATTCTGGGCTCCTTATACACTTTGAATTTTTCAAAACTTCAATTGAAATCTTTGTGATATGGTTTCTTCCTCAAATGGCCTCATACAATGCTTAACAAATCCTCTTGACCTAGAGAGGTTCCCAAGGAATTGTCCCAATACGTTGAAATAGTTAATCATTGTCCCAGACATAGCCTTGCCCAACGGGGCCCATCGCTCAAGCGGACTGGAGAGTTCGCTCGAGAGAATGGCTCTCTGGAATGGTTGTCTGGGTGGATTCGCTCGAGCGAAGTTGAGGTCGCTCAAGCGAACACATTGGGTCGAGCGAATATTTAAATGCGTTCGAACGGACAACTCACTGGAATGAGTTCTGGGATGTCCACTCGAGCGACCAAGCTATTGGAATGCTCCGGACCCTTTTCTGGACAGGTCGCTCGAGCGAAGTGTCATGGTCGCTCGAGCGAACTGTCCAGGAACTGATTCCGGACCAGTTTAGCTCTTCTCTATCTCCTCCTTTTATTATCCCTTTTAGCCACTTTTATACATCAAATGAGGAGTCTAATACTGATGGACCGCGCCCCTCCGTTCCTCCTCCGCTGCCATCCGCCCCGGGTCTGTCGGGGTCCGGAAGGAGGGAGAGGGAAGAAAGAAAGGCGGGTATCTGTTGGGATTGGTGTATGCCCTAAAGCCCACTGACTGCACTCACATCTCTGTTACTGGATATTTATTGGTTATTTAATGGAATGACATCTTTCTCTTTATACTTGTGTATATGTATGGTTGTGTAAGGCCCATTGTTTTCTAGTAAATGACTCAGGTGTGTAGTGGCTACACACAGTAAGGTCTGAGTCATGGACACTTGAAACAATAAACTTGTTCATAACTGAGAGATGGAGTTGGGCACTTCATCTTGGTATAAGTTATAATGAGATATTCTCCTGTATTCAGGGTGACTTACCTTAGTCACGGAGGTCTTTCCGGATTTATCTCATTAGTGCATGTGTCATGCATTGAACAGGACCACTTGTAGGTGTGATCTCTAAAATAGTACTATCACAGAGAGAGATCAACTCACCTCTTGCTACTGAGTGACCAGTGCTCTTAATCTTGAGCATTTGTGGATGAACTGACGAAGTCAAGTTCTTGTGCTTTAATTCACTATGGGTGAGATCCTGTTCATGGGTCAACAGCTCTGTGTTTTGGGTGCTCGGGCTTGATTAGTTGGGACGTGCAAATACAATATGGAATCTATGCCATCATATGATGGAATGATTGTCCCCTTAGAATTATCCGATTAATCATCAGAATCTAAGATCTTAGTATATGGATGTTCCATATGGATATTGAACTTGTGGGTCGCTCCCTGGATCAAGAGAATGATATCCGGATGATGATTAAGTCAAGGGTATGAAGTTCTAAGGATAAGATGTAATCAAGAAGGTAGATAGTACATCGGTTAACCTACTTGATTATGGATGTTACATAGAGGGGCATTGTGGTCATTGTACTTGGTAGGTCAAAGACAATCGTCTATTTATGATGAGCTTTATTTACAATTTAATATTTGTCCCTGGAGTGCAACCATAACTCTCTAGTGGAATGAGTTAGGGTTAAAATGATCTTAATGTTGCTATGGGGTTAGCATGGACATTTTGGTCATTTTGGGAGCCAAGGGCAAATATGTCTTTTGGTCCCTCTTCTAGCCACTTTCCTATATTGGCATGGTTTCCTAATTTAATTAAATGATATGTGGTTGAATTAATTTTGTGGAAGAATAATTTTGAGTATAAATTCAAATAGGCTTTTGATGGCATACATGAATTTAACTCTAGCTAAATTATTAACTAGTGGGCCATGGTGTGTTTAGCTACTTTGTGGGCCAGCCATAAGTGGAGCCCCTTGTATGAGGTTTCCAAGTTTCATTAGGTATCTTTACTTGGAAGGAAGGACTCCTATTTGGGTAAGAATTCCTATAATTAAAGCTTACTAATCTTTAGTATCTTTAATTAGAAAGTGTTGCACAACTAAGAGGACTAGTTGCTAATTTTTAGGGATGGTCATTCCTATTAGAAAGAGAACTCTAATAGGAATGCAATCCTTATAAATAGAAGGCACTACCTTGGGCGTGCAAGTGAGAAGAAACCAAGTGAGAAGGAAAACCCTAGGGGCGTGAATCACAATAGAGATCCATTGGCCGCCCAAGACAAGTGAGAGGTTCTCACGCCCAGCCCTTCTTCTTCTTCATTGAAGAGATCAGTTCAGCCACTGGTCTTGTTCCACAAAGAGTAATTCTGAAAACCCTTCTTAGGATTCCATAGTTTGATCCCACCATCAAGACCAATTAGATTGGGAAGTGGAATAGGAGAGAAGATCAAAGGAGAAATTCCTGCAACATATTCCTGCACCTGTATTGCTGGTTGCACGCTGATATCAGTCCTTTGAAGTCATTCTTATCAGAGTTTTGAGGCACTAAGATCATCAAGGTAATAGTCCTCTATCATCTCCTTACTTTAGACACATGTTGATCATGATTTCATGGATTTATATGCATGTTTTCATGGCTGGAAAATCAGATCTGGGTTTCTTGTTTTAAAAACATGAAAAGCCAAAATCAGCCATGGCAGTTCACTTTCAGATCTGCAATGCATTACCTTTCAGTGGTATCAGAGCCTCTCCATGTGATATCATGATCCCATGATGTGTTAATATCAATCCTAGATTAATTAAGGGCATGGTGGCGCCTGTAAGACGCCGACCCGAGTGAACCCGATTAGTGCTAATTAAGTTGTGTTTTAGTGCTAAGCTTGATTAGTGTTTTTGGTCTAGTTGGGTTTGGAATTGCCTTGATTCTAGTTTTGGGCTTTTTGGAGTGATTGATAGCTTGTGGGGCCCTTTGGGGGTTCCCTTTTTGGCTTTGCATTTTCTTGTGAAATTTTCCCGATTGGTTGTGAATTGTGTTTTTGGCCCGTTGCATTCATCTTGTGGATTCTTACAACTTTCATGTTGATCCCGTGTCCATTTGAGGTCCCGAAACCCGATTTCATAGCCTTGAGGGCAAAACAGTCATTTCACACCAAATCTGTACCCAAAACTTAATATTCTCGAAACCCGCGAAACATATACTTTTTGGAAACTAGGAATTTCGACGATCATTTCTTCCTTCTTCGTCGAATTCATCCGAGGTACCGAAAGAGATGATTTCAGCCACCCAAGTCCATTAAGTTGTGGGACCCAAACTCCTTTGTTAACAAAGAGGAACCCAACCCTCCATTGCATTCCATTCTCTTGTTCCAGCACACATATGAGCCTAGGGTTTTTCTAGCAAGTTTCTTCTTCTTCTTCTTGCTTCTCCATCTCCAAGCCTCACCAAGAGCTCATCAATCTAGGAATGGAGATCACCAACCTCTTCTTCATCTTGCAAGCTCTCCATTGATACCATTGTGAAGAGAACCCTCCATCACAAGACTTCCCTTGAGCTTACCTTGTCCATTAGAGGACCTTGCAAGTAAGTGATCCCTCTCATCTTCTAGATTTGTAATCTTCTAGCCTTAGGGAAGCTACATTTGCATTATTGGAAGTTCTTTCATTTTCATTCCTTGTGTAACCCATTTTAGGGTGGTTTTGGGGGTTTTTGATTGTAGCTTGGAAGTAAGCTTAAGAAGTGAGTAGAGGCTTGATTTTTGGCTAGCTTGGACTTGAGGCAAGTGAATGTTTGGATGTCTTTAAGTTTGAAATGGTTTGGTGAAGTATTTGTGGATTTTCCATGCTTTCATTAATGTGTTTGGTTGAAATAAATGCTCATAATGCATCTTGATAGCCTCATTAAATGTTTTGTAAACATGTTGGTTTAGCATTTATTGTCTTTTGGATATATCCTAAATGAATGTTTGTGAGATGGTTTCCTTCTTCTTTCCTTTGTATTGGACTTGATATGGAAGAAGTGATGGAGTGAACACATAATGGGGTTTTGGAGAAGTGTAGATGGATGCATTGGAGGAGCTCTTAGCTCAATTTTATTGTAGGGACTCAGTAGAAGTGGGGAGAATGGTTTTAAGGAGGAGAAATGGCTAAAAATCTGATTTCAGTGGGTGTTCCCGCACCTGGCGGTCAGCCTGCGGTCACCTGGCGGCTAGCCGCCTGGTGACTAGCGGCTAACCGCCAGCTAGCCGAAATGTCACGGTGGCTTTTCCAGAGAGCACACTTCTTCTCCTCAAAAACTCAGTCAGCTCCATGGTTGGCCAGCGGCTAACCGCCGAACACATCGGCGGCTAACCGCCAGCTAACCGCAAGCTAACCGCACTTGGCGGTCAGCTTTCCAATAAGCTGCATTTCTGCAGCCCAGCCGCGGTCAGCTGTGCGGTCAGCCAGCGGCTAGCCGCCTGCCCCAGCGGCGGCTGACCGCCAGGTAACCGAAATTCCCCAGATTTCGAAAAGCTCCCCGCTCGAACGAACTCTCCGGTTCGTTCGAGCGTTGAGCTTTGTCGATCAAGGAGATTCACTAGGCATTGTTTGAGGCCATTCGAGAAAGAAACCATATCACGAGAATGTCATTCGAAGTTTTGAAAATCCAAAGTGTATAAGGAGCCCGGGATGTCTTCAAACTCAAGGAGTACCAAGTCTTTTCAATAATCGACATACGGGACCCCTATCCACTTAAATAGATCTGGAAATCAACAGTTTTCCCGAAATGGTATAGTTCATTATATTTCTTCATTTCCAAGATTTACTTTACATGATCTATTTTCCCGAAAGCTTGATGGTTACACTAGTATCATTGACTTGTCCCGAAGAGTATTGCCCGTTATGAAATGGAAGTTATACATTTGGATATTCTTGCCCGTTCATTGATTTACTTGTACTTGATTTACTCGCATATGTAACGATGTGTTATTTAACCTATGTGTCGGCATCACTAAGCTTGGATACCTTGTCGGTTTGATCCACCGACTTGGAGATCCCTCTCCCGTCCCGCCAGCTGCAGTTTGGATCCCGATACCCGGTCATTACCGTGGTCCCGTCCCGATACCCGGTTCGCTACCGTGGTCCCGTTCCCGTATATTTATATTGTATATATGATTTGCGTTGTTTCTCCTCACCTTGTGTGACTGAGAACAACATCCCGTGATACTGTTGTCACTTTAGTGACAGAGGACTTAGCTTTATGTGATTGCCATCTTGTTATTCCCGATCCCCTTGGTTACCTCATATGTTTTATCTTGTTTACATGTTTTCTACCAATTGATTTATATATTTTATGAGAGTTCTTGCTTAAACAGATTTCCTTGCTTTTCGAGATATTTCATCTATTTTATGTTGTTGTATCTTCTCACTCTCTTGCCAGACCGTCGTGTCTGATCCTTTGCTTTGGTACTCAGGTCCCGTTGCCGGTTTCCTTGAGGAGGAGCCGGAGGAGGCGGTAGGTGAGCCGCATCCTCTAGTTGAGTGGCGCGCTGACGATGTCATGTAGACATCGGGTTGCTACAAGAGGCGTAACATTTTGGGGAGAACTTCTTAACCATTCTTTTGGGTTATTATTTTGTAATATTGGCCTTTGTTGGCCTCTAATTTTGGGGAATGTAACTAAATGATATTTTGTTTAACCTTAACAACTTTTGGGAAACATGCTATAGATCATTGCTCCTTCTGATACAGTTTTGATATTTGATGTTAATGCTTGCATGACTAGAGATAGTCTAACTATTTGATTTGCTACACGCTTCCGCACTAAAAAGAAACATTCATGCAAGGTTGTGATATCCTCACCGCGGACACCTGTGGGAAATTAAATAAGTTGTATATGGTGGATGTAGATAATCCTCATCAATCATCATTACACACTAATGTCCCGATCCCGGATTGGGATTCCCGGTCCGGGGTCGCGACAGCGCCCTTTAGGTTGCTATTTACTGCATGTGAGGAGTGCAGTAATTATTCCAGGTTGCTGGAATTTGCCCAGAGCACAGTTTACTGCATGTTAGGAGTGCAGAAATTTTTTCCAGGCTGCTGGAACAATTTCAGATTGCTGTTTACTGCATAAATAGTGTGCAGAAATTTTTTCCAGGCTGCTGGAACAATTTCAGAATGATGAATAGTGTTGTACACTGCACTTTGAATGCACTAATCTTTTTGGTTGCAGCCATATAATTGCATCCTTGATGGTTCGCATGTATGTGTGTGGATTTGGATGTTTTTTAATAAGTTGGAAAGTGTACGATTGCGCGGTTAGCAATCATAGGAAGTTGTAATTATTTCCTTGTTTATATTTCAACTAGTCTTGATGTAAGCTTTCTTGAAAAGCATAGGGATCTCCAATGTAATTTTTGGTTTTTGCTTTTCATGGGTTTGCTTGTATAAATTAATTTATTGCAACAAGCAAAGGAGAACAAAGCTTCAAAGATTGCATGGTTGCAAGTAGAAGAGGATTCCATGGTGGTGGAGGCAACGAAGGTGTCCTAGTGCGAAAAGGACTCTTAACCAAGTATCCTAGTTGGATAAGGATTTGAAGTCCGAAGAGCAGGGAGCCATCAAGGATTGCATTCTTTTATTTGCTTTTATATATGGAATGCATGGTTGAATGCTTTATATAATTGCTATGTTTATCACCTAGTAACATGGCCACCACTAGGTTCTTAAAATTGGCATCTTTCTATATTGGATTGTTTTTGTTTGGCAAATTGTTTTAAACGGATCTTAGACCAGCACCTTCTATTTGTCTAAGGTTTAAAATTGGATAGGGTTTAGTTTACCTTGGTACCCTAAGTTTCCAAAAGAGGCCAAACTAAAATCTAATATGTTGATACCGTAGTGGGCCCATAACCCATAGGTCCCAAGATCTTTACTCAATATGTTTTAAAGCAAAGGTTATTTTTTTTTAGATGACTTAAGCAATTGAGTCATGAAAACTGTTAACCAAGTTTGCTAGATTTAAACAAGGCTTGAGTAACGATCAAAAGTGTTTTTCAAAACCCTAGAGTTAAATAATCAAGTGGGAGAGGGGTTTGGAAAAACCCCACGGCCTTCCATTTTCGGTTCATGCTATCTCATTGGAGTGTTGGTGGGAGCGGCCATCCCTTCGGTGGAGTTCTTTACTAAAGATCGCTTCGATGGGTTAGTGGGTGAACTAATGTGAATATTCGTAATGAGGTGTTAGTAGGAGCGGCCATCCTTTCGGTGGAGTTCTTTACTAAAGATCACTTCTATAGAATGTCAATGAAGCGTTGGTGGGAGCGGCCATCCCTTCGGTGGAGCCCTTTACTAAAGATCACTTCAAGATTGGATTAAAGTCACTTCCCTTCGGAGGACTTGAGTCATGGACATTCTGGGAACGTTCATAAGAGATGGTAATACACTTGACATAAGTCGGTAATAACCTCTCCTTAGGAGTTAGTGTTATTTGTCATATGAGGCCAAGCCAATCAGTGATTGGACTATCACTGGATATGCGTAACCAGAAAGTGATGATCCAAATAAGCAGACCTTAACTCAACGTGACTGTAGGCTCGGCCATCCCTTCGATGGAGGGTCTATGAGGAGGTTGAGACACTGATACATTATAATTAGGGTTAAATAATGTAAAAAGTCTTGTGCATGTTTTTCCTTTTATTACAAGCACCATATACATGTTACATATATACTGCCTGTCTAATTATAACCTGTTATATATATCCAGAGAGATGGGGAAGGACTCTTTTAGCCCGTTGATGAGTATTCTGCGTGAGAATAAATTGACTGGCCCAAATTACGTAGACTGGAAAAGAAACCTTAACATAGTACTCACCGCTGAGGAGTACAAGTATGTTTTGTCGGAACCCTGTCCTACCATTGATGATTATTCTACAGATGACCAGCTAGAGGCTGAAAGGAAATGGAAAAAGGCGAATAGCATGGCCAAATGCTACATGCTTGCTTCCATGTCCAACGTGTTGCAAACGCAGCATGAGCAGATGGACACAGCTTCTGATATCATGTTGTCCTTGTCTGAGATGTTCGCAGACAAAAGCAGGCCAACTAGGCAAGCTGCTTTAAGGACAATCATGAATACTAGGATGGCTGAGGGAACACCTGTCAGAGAGCACATGCTCAAAATGATGGATTGTTTCAATGAAGCTGAGATCCTAGGGGCTGAGATTGATGCAGGGAGTCAGACTGATATGATTCTAGAAACTCTGCCGGAGTCTTTCAACCAGTTCAAGCTCAACTTCAATATGAGCAAGTTGGACATGACTCTCTCAGAGTTAATGAAAGAACTCCAGGCGGCAGAGGCCATCATGAAGCCTAAAGGCCAAGCTCACTTTTCCCAGTCTTCCTCTAAACTGAACCCGAAAGGGAAAAAGTTCAAGAAGAAGCAGGGTAAGGGAAAAGGACAGAAAAAGGACAATGCTGGCAAGAAGGACAAAGGCACAGGTGAAAAGCCCAAAGGGAAATGCTTCAAGTGCGGCCTCAAAGGTCACTGGAAGAAAGATTGTCCCAAGCTCCTAGGCTCAGATAAGAAAGGTATATCTCTTTCCTACTACATTGAAACCTGTCATGTGGTTGATTCTACTGATTCCTGGATAGTAGACTCTGGAGCCACTAATCATATCTGCAATTCATTGCAGGGGTTTCAGATAATGAAAAAACTTGAGAAAGGGGAGTTTGACCTTAGAGTCGGAAATGGAGCAAAGATATGTTACCTTAGCAGTGGGAGTTGTTACCTTACATTTTCTGCATGATAGGATATTAGTTTTAAACAATGTTATCTATGTTCCGGACATAAGGAAGAATTTAATTTCAGTTTCCAGACTCATTGAATTTAATTATTCAGTTTCTTTCCATTCTGGGGTTGATATCAGTAGAGATGGAAATATTATATGTTCTGGTAGAATGCATGATAACTTATTTTATATATATCCTATTGCTCCCTCACTGCATAATGTACAACTAGAAAGCTCATCTTCCCTTAAGAGGAAGGTATCTTCGACCAATGACACTTATCTTTGGCACTTACGTTTGGGTCACATTAACCTAAAACGGATTCAGAGGTTGGTAGAGGATGGGCTTTTGAGCTCATTAGATCTCGAACCTTTACCTCAGTGTGAATCATGTCTCATGGGAAAGATGACCAAAAGGTCATTCTCTGGAAAGGGACTGAGGTCAAAAGAGTTGTTAGAATTGGTTCACACTGATGTGTGTGGTCCTATGAACAAACTAGCTAGAGGAGGTTATGAGTATTTCATCACTTTCACTGATGATTACTCTAGGTATGGATATGTGTACCTAATGCGACGCAAGTCTGAAGCATTTGATAAGTTCAAACAATTCAAGGCTGAGGCGGAGTTACAACTAGGGAAACATATCAAAGGTCTTCGATCTGATCGAGGTGGCGAGTACCTCCTGGGTGAGTTCAAGGAGTACCTCACACAACATGGGATTGTGTCTCAGTTGTCTGCACCGGGTACACCCCAGCAAAATGGTGTAGCAGAAAGAAGAAATCGTACCCTTCTTGATATGGTAAGGTCCATGATGAGTCATGCAACCCTACCCATATCTTTTTGGGGATATGCCCTAGAAGCAGCAGCATACATTTTAAATCTGGTACCTTCTAAATCAGTACCTAGGACACCTCAAGAAATGTGGACAGGTCGAAAACCCAGTTTAAAACATATCCACATTTGGGGTTGTCCAGCCTATGTACTGAATGATAAAGCTACCAAGCTAGAACCCAGATCGGAAATGTGCTACTTCATTGGGTATCCTAAGGGAACGAGAGGAGGCATCTTTTATCATCCAAAGGAGCAAAAAGTGCTTATCAGCACTCATGCTAGATACTTGGAGGATGATTGCATGATGCACCAAAACTTGGTTGTAAAGAAACACTTGAGGAGATTCTTTCAGAAACTCCTGCAACATTTGTGTCAGATCCTGAGATTGTAGATAATCAAGACATTCCTTTTAACACTCCGGAGCCTCGTCGTAGTGGGAGAATTTCTAGACCACCAGATAGATACCTAGGAGTGTCTTTTATGACAGACTCCGAGGATCTGGTTGAGGATCCTACTAGTTACGATGAAGCAGTAACGGATATAGATGCTGACATGTGGCAGCAAGCGATGAAATCTGAATTGGATTCTCTGTATTCCAATCAAGTCTGGGAACTTGTGGATGCACCTGAAGGGATCAAATCCATAGGGTGCAAGTGGATCTACAAGAGAAAGAGAGGAGTGGATGGGAAGGTTGAAACCTTCAAAGCAAGACTGGTGGCGAAAGGATATACTCAGAAAGAGGGTATCGATTATGAGGAAACCTTTTCACCAGTGGCTATGCTTAAATCCATAAGGATTCTCTTAGCCATCGCATGTCATTATGACTACGAGATATGGCAGATGGATGTCAAGACAGCTTTTCTTAATGGAAGTCTTGACGAATGCATCTATATGATGCAACCAGAGGGATTCATTGCTGGTGGCCAAGAGAACATGGTCTGTAAACTTAAGAAGTCCATTTATGGACTTAAGCAAGCATCTAGGGCATGGAACATCAAGTTTAATCAGGCAGTCAAATCCTTTGGCTTTGAGCAAAACATTGATGAACCATGTGTGTATAAGAAAGGGAGTGGAAACGCAATTGCATTTTTAGTCTTGTATGTGGATGACATATTACTCATTGGAAATGATGTTGGCATGATGTCGTCTACAAAGGTTTGGTTATCATCTCAATTTCAGATGAAGGATTTGGGTGAGGCAAGCTATGTCTTAGGGATCAAGCTTTTGCGAGATCGCAAGAACAAGATGTTAGCCTTATCCCAATCTTCATATATTGAGAAGATATTGGTCAAGTATAACATGCATGACTCCAAGAAGGGCTTGCTACCTTCTAGACATGGAGTACCACTATCTCGAAATCAATGTCCGAAGACACCTGAGGAGATAGAAAGCATGAGGAGAGTACCATATGCATCAGTTGTTGGAAGCCTCATGTATGCAATGTTGTGTACTAGACCAGATATCTGCTTTGCCGTTGGCATGGTTAGTAGATATCAATCAAACCCTGGACCTATGTACTGGACAACTGTTAAGCATATATTCAAGTATCTTCGGAGAACGAAAGATTATATGCTAGTCTACCGAGCAGATGATCTAACGCCACTGGCTTATACAGACTCTGATTTCCAGTCGGATGTGGATGGCAGAAAGTCTACCTCGGGATACGTCTTTACTCTATCAGGAGGGGCTATATCATGGAGAAGTGTCAAGCAAGATTGTACTACTGATTCTACCATGGAAGCAGAGTATGTGGCGGCATCGGAAGCTGCGAAGGAAGCAGTATGGCTCAGAAAATTCCTATTGGAATTGGGAGTAGTTCCTGCAGTGCAAAAACCGATTGTCATGTACTGCGACAATACTGGTGCAGTAGCTAACTGCAAAGAGCCCAGGAATCATAAGAAAGGCAAGCATATTCAGAGAAAGTACCACTTGATCCGGGAATTAGTCCAGGATGGAGAAATAGTGGTAGAGCAGATTGCCTCAGCAAATAACTTAGCTGACCCGTTTACTAAGACTCTTACTGAGAAAGTCTTTACTTCACATGTTGAGTCTATGGAGTTAAGTTAGGTCGTAGTGATCTTTAGTGCAAGTGGGAGATTGTTGGGATTGGTGTATGCCCTAAACCCCACTGACTGCACTCACATCTCTGTTACTGGATATTTATTGGTTATTTAATGGAATGACATCTTTCTCTTTATACTTGTGTATATGTATGGTTGTGTAAGGCCCATTGTTTTCTAGTAAATGACTCAGGTGTGTAGTGGCTACACACAGTAAGGTCTGAGTCATGGACACTTGAAACAATAAACTTGTTCATAATTGAGAATGGAGTTGGGCACTTCATCTTGGTATAAGTTATAATGAGATATTCTCCTGTATTCAGGGTGACTTACCTTAGACACGGAGGTCTTTCCGGATTTATCTCATTAGTGCATGTGTCATGCATTGAACAGGACCACTTGTAGGTGTGATCTCTAAAATAGTACTATCACAGAGAGAGATCAACTCACCTCTTGCTACTGAGTGACCAGTGCTCTTAATCTTGAGCATTTGTGGATGAACTGACGAAGTCAAGTTCTTGTGCTTTAATTCACTATGGGTGAGATCCTGTTCATGGGTCAACAGCTCTGTGTTTTGGGTGCTCGGGCTTGATTAGTTGGGACGTGCAAATACAATATGGAATCTATGCCATCATATGATGGAATGATTGTACCCTTAGAATTATCCGATTAATCATCAGAATCTAAGATCTTAGTATATGGATGTTCCATATGGATATTGAACTTGTGGGTCGCTCCCTGGATCAAGAGAATGATATCCGGATGATGATTAAGTCAAGGGTATGAAGTTCTAAGGATAAGATGTAATCAAGAAGGTAGATAGTACATCGGTTAACCTACTTGATTATGGATGTTACATAGAGGGGCATTGTGGTCATTGTACTTGGTAGGTCAAAGACAATCGTCTATTTATGATGAGCTTTATTTACAATTTAATATTTGTCCCTGGAGTGCAACCATAACTCTCTAGTGGAATGAGTTAGGGTTAAAATGATCTTAATGTTGCTATGGGGTTAGCATGGACATTTTGGGACCCAAGGGCAAATATGTCTTTTGGTCCCCCTTCTAGCCACTTTCCTATATTGGCATGGTTTCCTAATTTAATTAAATGATATGTGGTTGAATTAATTTTGTGGAAGAATAATTTTGAGTATAAATTCAAATAGGCTTTTGATGGCATACATGAATTTAACTCTAGCTAAATTATTAACTAGTGGGCCATGGTGTTTATAGCTACTTTGTGGGCCAGCCATAAGTGGAGCCCCTTGTATGAGGTTTCCAAGTTTCATTAGGTATCTTTACTTGGAAGGAAGGACTCCTATTTGGGTAAGAATTCCTATAATTAAAGCTTACTAATCTTTAGTATCTTTAATTAGAAAGTGTTGCACAACTAAGGGGACTAGTTGCTAATTTTTAGGGACGGTCATTCCTATTAGAAAGAGAACTCTAATAGGAATGCAATCTTTATAAATAGAAGGCACTACCTTGGGCGTGCAAGTGAGAAGAAACCAAGTGAGAAGGAAGACCCTAGGGGCGTGAATCACCATAGAGATCCATTGGCCGCCCAAGACAAGTGAGAGGTTCTCACGCCCAACCCTTCTTCTTCTTCATTGAAGAGATCAGTTCAGCCACTGGTCTTGTTCCACAAAGAGTAATTCTGAAAACCCTTCTTAGGATTCCATAGTTTGATCCCACCATCAAGACCAATTAGATTGGGAAGTGGAATAGGAGAGAAGATCAAAGGAGAAATTCCTGCAACATATTCCTGCACCTGTATTGCTGGTTGTACGCTGATATCAGTCCTTTGAAGTCATTCTTATCAGAGTTTTGAGGCACTAAGATCATCAAGGTAATAGTCCTCTATCATCTCCTTACTTTAGACACAAGTTGATCATGATTTCATGGATTTATATGCATGTTTTCATGGCTGGAAAATCAGATCTGGGTTTCTTGTTTTAAAAACATGAAAAGCCAAAATCAGCCATGGCAGTTCACTTTCAGATCTGTAATGCATTATCTTTCAGTATCAACATTTTTTGGGTATGCCAGATTTTCTTTTCTACTTGGAATTTAGAGTAGTGATCTGAAGATTCACCTTCACAAGTAGAAAGGAAATCAACTTTTTCCTAACTTTCCATTGCACACATATTTTAAAGAAAAGAGACAAGTTTGTTTTGAATGCCGTGAGAGGCGATTTTCTTTGTTTGCCGTGAAAGGCGATTTTGGTGCCGTGAAAGGCGATTTTGCCGTGAAAGGCGGTTTACAAATCTCATCAATAATGAAAAGACAAGAAATGTGAATTTTGTGTCTCTTTAAGAAAAAATACAATACAATAGAAAAGAAAGAAATGGAATCTAACTTTTCATGCGATTGTGGGGGACCCGTTCAGATCGACGGTCGCGAGTCATGTATGGACTCCGCCATCGTCCTTCAGATGCGAACTTTGATGCTTGATTTCTTGGCTTGGCTCCAACCTCAGATTTTTAGAGGATAAGGACCAAGGTAAGGTCCTATATCCGGTAAAAAGCTGAGTAGACGGGCTGAAAAGCCGCATCTAGCCATGTTGGATAGAAGGAGAGGTGGCCTTGGGGGGGGTGGCCCCCCAAGGGGCTTTGATCACCTTGTCGTGCTTGTTGCAGCAGAGTTTTCTTCAATAGAGGAGAGTTTGTTGCAGAGGTTCTGGATTTTTCTTGGATTTTTCGGAGAGTTTTTGGATAATTTTTCCCTTGGCCCCTTTTTCCTTGGAATGGCCTCCTAGTTATAGGCATTTGGTAGCCATTTAGGAGAGTTTATGAGCATTTATGGTATTAATGCTCATGATGGGAGGAGTTACAAGTTTTTAATTTCTTGATTTGGTAACTCCTTTTTCCTTGAATTTGATTGGCCGGTGGAGGATAATGGGCATTTAGTTGCCTTTAATCTCCATAATGAGGGGAGTTTCATGGTTTTAATGCCATGAATACTTGGATTTGTAACTCCCATTTGCTTGCTTTTGATTGGGCCGTCCAAGATAATGAGTTAATGACTATAATAAGTTGCCATAAACAAGTCAATTAACAGCATTAAATGGTCTCCCGGTCGCTTGAAGAGTCACGGGCCGCGCCGCGTCCTTTGGAATTCTTTTGGCGATGATCATCGATGGATCTTCATGTTGATCGACATCGGATGATCATGCAATTTCAGACTTTGATTAATATCAACAAGCCGGCGACATCTGTCCAGTCGATTTCTCGATCGGTCGGGCAGAAAGTGCATTTTCTTGATCGGTCGGTTGACAATTTTGAGGTGTCGGATGATGATTCCATGATTCCGGCGGCGGATCCACGATGTCGATGAAGATCGACGGATTTCATGCTAAAAAAATCAGAATTTGGAAAAATCACAGGGGCCAATCAACTCGGGACGCGAAAGATAACCGAAAAACGGGGTTTTTGGGCGAGGTCCGGCGGCCCGGACCTCCATGGTCGCCGGTGACCATGGGGCCGACGACCATGGGGTTTGTGCCCCATGGTCGGCCGCCTTCCGGTCGCCTTTTCTTCTTCGTTTTTCGTCGTTTTTCGCTTCTGTTTTCTCCTGCATTTTTCTTGGAATTTCCTCTCATTTATTGGCTGAATTTCCTCTCATTTATTGGCCCCATGTCTGGCTGAACCTTTCCCCATATATGTTTGGAGAGTAGGTTGCTTGAATTTTGTAGGGAACGGGACCGAGTCCATCCACAAGGGATATGGTGGCTTGATCCCATGCTCCTTTAGTGTATCCTCTTCTTTTGCTTTGGCGAGGATATCGTCAACGTCCTTTTTGGTAAGGGCGCGTGACTCACTGTTTTCCGCATTTTCCTCGTCGCCTTGATGGCTCGGAGGAGCTTCATTGTTTGGCGGACGTTGGATAGTGAGAAGGAGGTTTTCCATTAGGGCCTCTATTCTCTACTGTCCTTGTTCCAGCTGCTGGATGCGTGCAGCTACGTCATCATGTGGCGGAGGTTGCTCAGATTTGTGACCAAGATGTTCACTCTTCGAGAGTCGAAAGAGGATACAGTCTTGGTGACTGAGCTGGAGCTCATTCTTTTAGATGAAGAGCTCCAGGAGTGATTACTCCGGTGTCCTTGACTTGAAGGAGCGGGAGAATCTTCTTGATGTCTTCTTGTCCGAGTGACGCTGCGAGTCACCGGTCGTCTGACATGGATTTTAGTTGCCGACTTTTGATGTCTTCTGGTTTTTCCAACCATATGGACAACAGCAACTTGATTGGGTCTTTCTTTTTCAACCCATTTTTTGGAGACCTGAAGTGCAGAATGCTGGGTTCTTTGCTTCTCTAGTCTCTTTTGTCGATATGCCACGCGGCGGCGCATACGACGAGTAATTTGAGCGTCGGTTAACTCTGGCTGCGCTCTGGCAATGAAGGACGTAGTCCCTGGTGCGCAGCAGCCGAGCTTGTCTTCTTTGAAGACTGGCAGGAACAGGATCCGGACGCGGTCCTTTGCCTGTTGCAGCGAAGCTTTGAATTTGGCGAGTTCGGCCCCTGTTGAGAGGAAGGGTCGACTCGCAGGAGTGCAGGCCTTTGCAGGTTCTTCTGGAGGCCTTACGATGCACGATTTGATTGTGGGCTTGTAGGAGCAAGCCGGCTCGTGCTAAGTTGGTTTTGTTTGGCGGAGGGTAGGTTTCTCCTCTTTCATGTAAGCAAGAGGGTAGAATCGGTTCTCCTTGAGAGGGGCCAGGTATGCTGGCTTTGCAGGTGTTTGTGACCTTCTTTGTTTGGGTGAAGGTCTTGGGGACCAAATCTTTGAGCAGACCTGGTTTCTTGTATGTTGAGGCTTCGTGGGGTTACCACGGGCTTCAGGTTTTCTGATGGCCGCCTTTGGTGTCGGAGCAGTGACATGTCCGGTGGCAGTTTTCTGCTTCTTGGCAGTTGCGGTTTCTTCTACGGGAAGTGGGAATGGTCCCAGCGACCCGAAGACGATGGTCCGGGGAGTTGAAGTCGACCCGGTGTTCTGGGAATCGCCAAGGGTGGTGATGCTTTGGCAACTGGCGGGGCGCTTGTAGGTGCGCTTGGTTTGCTTCTCTTGAAGCATCAGCTGGTACTTGTTCTCATCAAAGGTGATGGTTAATGAAGCTGCCATTGTTAGTTTTTGGAAAACTTCTGAAACAAGACCATATCCATTAGTAATCACAAGAATATGGTGATCATAAATGGAAAATACTATGGTTTCGCCTCTTCAAGTCGCCCGAGGGAACATGGCCCAGCCCAAGCAACATGAGGAAGGCAGAAAAGTCATAGAGGGCACAATTGTTCTAAACGCAAGTAGGGTCAGCTCAGAATGAGCGTCCCAGTGACTGCTAGAAGCAATTGTGAACCTTAATTCAAATTACCGAGAAGCAAAGCTCACTCAAGGTAAAATGATATAAGGTCGAGATACAAATGTGTCGATTGCGAATACAGTAGACCCGAAAGGGCGTACTAGGACCGCTAGGCACAAATGTTGCAAATCGCATCCTTGGAAAGGACACGAGATGGGATTTTTGAAAGGTCAAGATTGGATTCATAAAAGAGAGCAAATGGTACTCCAATCCGAGAATGAGCTCAACATTTCTGCGAGCTCGAAATCCGAAAGCGAAGGAACCAAAATTTCTCAAGTGTGGATCCAAAAGTGACGGAAGTTTTTTTTTTTTTTTTTGAAAGTGTCAAGATTGGACTTATAGAAGAGAGCAAATGGTATTCCAATCCAAAAATGAGCTCAGCATTTCTACGAGCTCGAAAATCCGAAAAGGAAGGAACCAGGATTTCTCAAATATGAATCCAAAAGTGATAGAAGTTTTTTTTTGTTCTTTTTTTTTTAGAAAATTTTTTTTTGAAGATTTTTTTTTAAGAGTTCACATAGATCTCCAATTCGATCTGATGAAACCTCAGTTGATAGATCAGCCCCCAGGTAAGGGTAGGATTACTTAATGAACCCGTTTGGAGGACCCTTGCCTAGAACAGTCTAGCTGTCTCCACACTCTGGACAAGGCTTTTCTTAAATCCACTTTGGTCAAAGAACGCAATTGGTGCAACCTTAGTGGCTTTTTTTTGAAAGATTTTTTTTATGGATTCATAGAAGAGAGCGAATGGTGTTCCATTCCGAAAATGAGTTCAACATTTCTGCGATCTCGAAATCCGAAAAGGAATAAGCCAAAGTTTCTCAACTTAAACCCAAAAGGGAGAAATCTGAAAAAAAAAATTGTAAATCAGATTTTTTTGTGGATTCATAGAAGAGAGCAAATGGTGTTCCATTCCGAAAATGAGTTCAACATTTCTGCGATCTCGAAATCCGAAAAGGAAGAAGCCAAAGTTTTTCAACTTAAACCCAAAAGAGGGAAATCTGAAAAAAAAAATTAATTAGATTTTTTTTGAGATTTTTTTTAGAAACGGGAAAGGCTAGAAATAAACTTTCTAAGAAAGAAACTTCCAAAAATCCCATCTCATGTTTTTTTTTTTAGATGCAAGATCCAACATAGGCGACCAACTAGAATGGAGCCAAAGAATCCAAGCATTGTGTTCTCAAATGAACGGGTCCCACCGGGTGTGCCAGCTTGATGCACCGCGCCCCTCCGTTCCTCCTCCGCTGCCATTCGCCCCGGGTCTGTCGGGGTCCGGAAGGAGGGAGAGGGAAGAAAGAAAGGCGGGTATCAACATTTTGTAGGTATGCCAGATTTTCTTTTCTACTTGGAATTTAGAGTAGTGATCCGAAGATTCACCTTCACAAGTAGAAAGGAAATCAACTTTTTCCTAACTTTCCATTGCACACATATTTTAAAGAAAAGAGACAAGTTTGTTTTGAATGCCGTGAGAGGCGATTTTCTTTGTTTGCCGTGAAAGGCGATTTTGGTGCCGTGAAAGGCGATTTTGCCGTGAAAGGCGGTTTACAAATCTCATCAATAATGAAAAGACAAGAAATGTGAATTTTGTGTCTCTTTAAGAAACAATACAATACAATAGAAAAGAAAGAAATGGAATCTAACTTTTCATGCGATTGTGGGGGGACCCGTTCAGATCGACGGTCGCGAGTCATGTATGGACTCCGCCATCGTCCTTCAGATGAGAACTTTGATGCTTTATTTCTTGGCTTGGCTCCAACCTCAGATTTTTAGAGGATAAGGACCAAGGTAAGGTCCTATATCCGGTAAAAAGCTGAGTAGACGGGCTGAAAAGCCGCATCTAGCCATGTTGGATAGAAGGAGAGGTGGCCTTGGGGGGGGGTGGCCCCCCAAGGGGCTTTGATCACCTTGTAGTGCTTGTTGCAGAAGAGTTTTCTTCAATAGAGGAGAGTTTGTTGCAGAGGTTCTGGATTTTTCTTGGATTTTTCGGAGAGTTTTTGGATAATATTTCCCTTGGCCGCTTTTTCCTTGGAATGGCCTCCTATTTATAGGCATTTGGTAGCCATTTAGGAGAGTTTATGAGCATTTATGGTATTAATGCTCATGATGGGAGGAGTTACAAGTTTTTAATTTCTTGATTTGGTAACTCCTTTTTCCTTGAATTTGATTGGCCGGTGGAGGATAATGGGCATTTAGTTGCCTTTAATCTCCATAATGAGGGGAGTTTCATGGTTTTAATGCCATGAATACTTGGATTTGTAACTCCCATTTGCTTGCTTTTGATTGGGCCGTCCAAGATAATGAGTTAATGACTGTAATAAGTTGCCATAAACAAGTCAATTAACAGCATTAAATGGTCTCCCGGTCGCTTGAAGAGTCACGGGCCGCGCCGCGTCCTTTGGAATTCTTTTGGCTATGATCATCGATGGATCTTCATGTTGATTGACATCGGATGATCATGCAATTTCAGACTTTGATTAATATCAACAAGCCGGCGACATCTGTCCAGTCGATTTCTCGATCGGTCGGGCAGAAAGTGCATTTTCTTGATCGGTCGGTTGACAATTTTGAGGTGTCGGATGATGATTCCATGATTCCGGCGGCGGATCCACGATGTCGACGAAGATCGACGGATTTCATGCTCAAAAAATCAGAATTTGGAAAAATCACAAAGGCTAATCAACTCAGGACGCGAAAGATACCCGAAAAACGGGGTTTTTGGGCGAGGTCCGGCGACCATGGGGCCGGCGACCATGGGGTTTGTGCCCCATGGTCGGCCGCCTTCCGGTCGCCTTTTCTTCTTCGTTTTTCGTCTTTTTTCGCTTCTGTTTTCTCCTGCATTTTTCTTGGAATTTCCTCTCATTTATTGGCCAAATTTCACTCAAGAAAACCTGACGGGAAGCCGTGCAAATCGGATTGCAAAGTTTCCCATTTTCTGAAAAGCCGAAGACTTTGCTGTGGAGAACTCCCAATTTTTTGTCAAGCGTCGAAACTAGGTGAAACGATGTCGGAATGACCTAAAATTTGTCGTGTAGCTTCTTGAGCAGTAGACGAGACCAACCATAGGCTTTTGTTCAGGTTTTGAAGCCGCTTGGGGTCCCGCAAACGCTTGACTTTGATTTCACCACGAGGGAAATGTCGTGCTTTGACTTCTGGTCAAACAATGTCCGATTGACCTGAAATTCGACGAGGAGCCTATTGGAGTCATTTTGAGATGATCCACAAGCTCCGAATTGGGTGCCATGGTCCCGGGATGCTCCGCCGCTGGTAGGCTTGATTTTGTTTTCGAGCATCGAAACTGGGTCAAACGTCATCGGAATGTCCTGAAATTTGATGTGCAGCCCTTTGGAGGTATGTAGAAGCCGCCCATGTGCTCTGTTTGATGAGTGACGGCCTCGGTAATTCTCGCTACCTAAGGGCTTGATTTGGCTGCTCGAGAGTTGATGGAGGGTCAAACAGTGTCGGTTTGACTTGAAACTTGACATGTAGCCTTTCGGAGGTATTTTGAGACCATCCGTTGGCTCTGATCGAAGATTTGGGGTCTTCGACACTTTCGCTGCCAGGAGCTGCTGCTTAGCTATTGGAGAAGTGTAGCTAGGCCAAATGATGTCGGAATGGCCCGAAACTTCATGTGTACCTCTCTTTTGGCTGTTTTGAATGACCTTGCAGTTTTTGTTTTATTCTGACAAGATCTGATGCTTGAAGTGGCGCCTGCCTATCTGGGGTAGGATGCGGCTCCATGTAACTTTTGGTGTGAAGAGGCAAAGTGACATTTTTTGTGTCAACAAATACTTCCTTCAAACTATATCAAATCCTTCACCACATCCATCCCATTCTCCTCCCTCCATATCACATTCAATACAAGGAAAGAAAGAAGGAAACCATTTCACATAATAAACATATTTGAGACAAAACAAGGGAGATTAAATGCTATGAACCAACACTTCTCTATGACCATAAATGCACTAACAAGACTCTTCATGAGCATTTATTTCAAAGCAAGACAATAAATAAGCATGAATGAAATTTAATAAAACCAACTACATTTCTCATCAAAACATTGAAAACTCTAAAAAGATCATATCATCCACTTGCCTTAGGTTTCTATTCAAGCAAATCAAGCTCTAACAATTCTTCCAAGCCAATGGTCCAAGCTACAGGGCAAAAACCCCAAAAATAGAACCCTAAAATGGTCAAACAATGAAGTAGCAAAGGAAACCTTTCAATATGAAGGTGAAGCTTCTCTAGGGCTAAAGGAACACAAATCTAGAAGATGGGAAGGATTACTCACTTGGATGACCTTCAAATGAAGAGAACTAGCTCAAGGAAGATCTCAAGGTTGGAAGATTTCTCCACAATTGGTATCAAGATGAAGCTTGTAAGGTGAGGAAGAAGGTGATGATCTCCACTTCTCAAGTTGTGCAAGGTTGGTGGTGGATTTGGGGGTTGGAAGGCAAGAGCAAGAAGAAAGGCAATGGAAACCCTAGGTTTTCTCTCTTGTGCTGGAAAAATGAAGAATAAATGGAATGAAGAATGGATTCCCTTTGTTAACAAATGAGTTGGGTCCCACTACTAAAGGAGATAGTTTGGCTGAAATCATCTCTTTCGGGACCTCGGATGAATTCGACGAAGAAGGAAGAAATGATCGTCGAAATATCTAGTTTCCAAAAAAGTATATGTTTTGCGGGTTTCGGGGATATCAAGTTTTGGGTACAGATTTAGTGTGCAATGACTGTTTTGCCCTCAAGGCTATGAAATCGGGTTTCGGGATCTCAAACGGGGACGGGATCAACATGAAAGTTGTAGGGATTATCAATACGAATAAAACAGGATAAAAACCATGAATGCAAAATCTCCGATAAATCCTCAAACATATGCAATGTCATAAAAAGGAAAACCCCAAAGGGTCCCACTAATCACAAGACAATCAAAATTCCCCAAAACTAATTCAAAAGCTATTCCAACCCAACTTAGCCAAAATCACTAATCAAGCTTAGAACTAACACGCAACTTAATTAGCACTAATCAGGTTCTCTCGGGTCGGGGTCTTACATAAGGCTTTTGAAAGTTTTAGCTCATAAAACATTTATGATTGAGGAAATGCTAATCACATGTTGAAAGTAACTTGTAAAAGATATTCAAAACAAGTTGTGAAAATCTAAGAAAAAAACATGTGAAGCATAGGGATGTCAATCAAATCAACAATGTAGCTCAAAACATAAAAATAGATTTGATTGAAATTAGGGGACAAATCATATGTAATTATAAATACAACTTGAATATGATATACCAATCAATGCAAAGCAAGTTGTGAAACTTTAAAACAAAGATACATATGATTTGTAAAGATGTTGAATCCAAAACATAAGATATATTTGAAAGTGATTTTCTTATGATGAAAAACAACAACCATAGATTCAACCAAGTATAAGAATCATGTTACATATAATTTCAAAGATTCTTTCATTAACATGATCTACTTAGATTTACCAATTAAAGTACTACTTGGATTGAATCAATGGTGATGCATCCAAAACAATAAATCAATTCAAAACATAAACATGTTAAGGACACAACAAAACATAGTTTATCATGCTAGAAAACATTTACCAATAATAAAGCAAAGCATGACAACATATGGTTAAGGAAAGTAGAGCTTACTTGGTGATTTAACTCATTAATCCAAGCTTTAGCTTTCCTAATGACCCCCTTCATCCCTTTCTTCATTCCCCTTTGATTTGCCTCAAAACCTCTCAAGGAAGGCTTAAAAATCCTTTACTTTTGGCAAAGGAATGAACTAGTATTTATAGCCAAAACAACCCAACGGCTAGTCCCCCGGTCGACCTAGTACACACAACGGTAAAAAAAACAGACCGTTTGACAGAAGGGCTAACTGCTCTTTCCCGGTCGACCTGTAGGGGCCGGTCGACCGGCCACACTGCAGGTCGACCCCTTGGGACCAAAAATTCCCCAAAAGAGCATATTTGAAGGTTTTTCTTGAGGGAACTTTTTTGGACATTAAATCAAGCTTGAAAAACATGTTTTAAAACATTCTAAGGGTTTTTGAAACATGAAAGATAAAAAGCCTAAAATGATTCAAAACTTTAAAACCAAAGGCTTGCTTGATTTCTAAAAACTCTTTTCTAAAACAAATGCATCCAAGTTTAAAAACAAAACATGCATAAATCAATACTTTAACAAATCTAAAAACCAATGCATGTGTAAAACAAGATTTCAAGATTTTCTAAATCAATGCAAGTATGTAAATCAAATGATGCTTGAATGATAATGCATCCATCAAATTGCAATCTACAAAATTCCTAACAATTTACTTGGTTGAAACATTGTTTGTTGTTTTCATTCATTTAAACCTTAGTCAAATTTGTTTAGTTTTGAAAACAACATTGTATATGATCCAGAATCTCACATTCTGATGATCGAGACAAATCACACTATCTCATAGTGATCAAAATACTGCAACCATATCAGATGAGATGCCCAGTCTCATCATTGGATGTGAAGACATTTAAGTATAAGATTCGTGACACATGTCTCCCGTATATGGATCTCGTCCATACACATATCACATCTAATATACTAATGGGACCTGGTTCATCTCATGAACCATTATGTCATATGTATTGGTTATGTGCATTAAGTACAGTTTGAGTCCAGTGAAATTTGATATTGTTTTTTTTTTAAACCTTTGGGCTTTCTATGAGTCCTAGGGGTATATACCTTAGTGCTAAGACCAATTATACCCTAATCTAAGGTCTCTTAGACTAGGGAACTAAAAGGGAAGAATGGTGATGATCAGGGCACTAATTCTCGGTTTTAGGTGGGACACTGGCTACCCTTTTTGGACTGATTGGACCATGTGTGAGAATGTCTTGAGCCGACACGCCTCACGGTTGGTTCGGTGGCATCGAAGTTCAATCCATTTCAATCTTGAACGGGATGGAACGACGCGATATCTTCTTTATATCTAAACACAAGTCTTTCCCTTGGTTATTGCGAATTCTATTCCTTTCGGTGACTGAATAGGTTGCTCGATGTTTCCGGATTAATGTCATGCCTAGGATGGACCGTTTATAATCTTCATTTTTGCTATTGTAACATCTAGTACTACCCATAAGCTCATTTTAAGTTGTGAAAATAATAAAAGTGCATAAGGAGCCCGGAATGTCTTCAAACTCAAGGAGTACCAAGTAATTATTATAATCGACATACGAGACCCCTATTCACTTAAATAGATCTTGAAATCAATATTCTTCCCGAAATGGTATAGTGCATTATATTTCCTCATTTCCCTAGATTTGCATCACATGACTTGTTTCCCGAAAGCATTGAAGTTACACTAGTAACAGTTATTTGTCCCGAAATGTATTGCCCGACATGAAATGACAGTGTGCCCTTGAGCACCCCCGTTTTTACCCATTTATTTATTGTACTTGATTTACTTGCATATGTCCCGATTTGTTATTTGACCTATGAGTCGGCATCACTAAGCTTGGATACCTTGTCGGTTTGATCCACCGACTTGGAAATCCCTCTCCCGTCCCGCCAGCTGCAGTTTGGATCCCGATACCCGGTTATTGCCGTGGTCCCGTCCCGATACCCGGTTCGCTACCGTGGTCCCGTTCCCGTATATTTATATTGTATATATGATTTGCGTTGAGTCTCCTCACCTTGTGTGACTGAGACCAACGTCCCGTTATACTCTTGTCACTTCGGTGATAGAGGACTTAGCTTCTTGTGATTGCCATCTTGCCAGTTCCCAATTCCTTAGATACCCGACATGTTTTATATTGCTTACTTGCTTTCCGATAAATGATTTGTTTCCTTTATGAAAGTTGTTATTTAAACAAGTGTTAATATTCTCCAATGTAAATTCAGTTATTATTATATTGTCTTCTGTTCTTTGTACCCGCACATGTTTTAAATGAATGCCGGTTGGGTGAATACCCATGCTTTTACATATGTTTCAAACGATCAATGATTTTGCTAGATTTATATGATTACACATGTTTTAAAGGAATACCCGAATTGTTAAATATCCGAGCTTGCTTTAAAGGACATTTGGTTTGTCAGATATCTCTGGTTATACCTGTTTTTAAATGATACCCGATTTGTTAAGTATCCATGCTTTGAAATATGTTTTAAACGACACGCGTTTTGCCAGATTCCTATGTTTATACCTGTTTTAAATGATTACCCGATTCGTTAAATATCCATGCTTTGAAATATGTTTCAAATGACACTTGTTTGCCAGATCCCTACGTTTATACCTGTTTTAAACGATATCCGGTTTGTTAAATATCCATGCGTTGAAATATGATTAAATGAACACTAGTTTTGTCAGATTTCTTTGGTTACACCTGTTTAAATGAACCCCGGTTTGTTAAATAACCGTATTTCTACATAGGTTTCAAATGGACATTGGTTTTGCTAGACTGCTATGAATACCTGGTTTGTTGTATACTTATGTTTTTACTTAAGTTTCAAATGAACGTTGTTTTGCCATACCACTATATTTATACATGTTTTAGACGAACACCCGATTGTCAAATATCTATGATTGTAGATGATGTAAATGAACACATGTTTTATTAGATATTCATGTTTTACCCATGCTTGAAATGAATACAGGTTTTCCGCGAGATTCCCGACTTTGCACCCGTTTAATTATATGCAGCATTTGATCGAATAGCATGATTTATCTTATGTTTTATTCTTCGGTATATTATTATCTTTTCATCCACCTGCCAGACCGTCGTGTCTGACCCACTACTTTTGGTACTCAGGTTCAGATTTCGTCGTCCCGGGATGAGTGCTTTTGTTGGCTGTGGAGCCATGTTTTGCAGATTGTTTTGTCGGCTATGTCATGTAGACATTGAGCTTGACATCGTAGCTACGTCATATATGGGGTAGTGGTTATAGCTTATTGTTGTATGGCTTTTATTAGCCTTTTCTTGGGATTCTTAATTAATGTACATTGATAATTGTAACTTGAATATATTTGGGAATGTAAGATCCTGTTACTGTCAGCTCTGTAATTTATTGTGATGGTTACTCCAGTCTGATATGATTCATGATATATTGGTTATATGCTAAAGGTTGAGTGCGACGCGGAATCCGATGGCCACGGACTTCGGGTCAAAAAGCCACAAAAGCTTCCGCAAAATATTCAAAATGTGTTGTCTTCACACACGCGGATCCTGGGAGAAAAATATAATTTATGCTAAATCCCCATTTCCCGCCCCCGAGGTTTCGGTTCGGGGGCGTGACATCAAGGACTATGATTTCCCAATCAAGTATCACCCAGGGAAAGCTAATGTAGTTGCCGATGCCTTGAGTAGAAAATCAATATGCTTGCGAAATCTAAGTGGCACTGTATCTTTGAGCAATTTGAAGAGTTGAGTATAGCCCTGCAGCCACTAAGGAAAGGTGTTTTGTTAACTAACATGACAGTGTCAGAGCCTTCTTTTATTCAGAAGATCAAGGATAGTCAGTTGCAAGATCCAGAGTTGGCCAAGATTTCAGAGCATATAGCAGACCGTCCCGATTTCCGTATTGTTGATGGAGTTTTGTACTACTGTGACCGTCTATGCGTGCCTAACATTGAAGATTTGAGGAATGATATCATGACTGAAGCTCACAGTACGAAGTACTCTATGCATCCAGGCAGCACGAAGATTGTTAGGGATTTTGTATTTGCAATTTGATGGATGCATTTTCACTTTAGCATCATTTGAATTTTCACACATGCATTGTTTTAGAAAATCTTGAAATCTGGTTTTATACATGCATTGGTTTTTAGACTTGTAGAATTAATGGTTTATGCATGTTTTGTTTCTAATCTTGGATGCATTGGTTTTAGAATCCAAACTCTTTTGTAAACCTAATTCTTTGTGCATTTCTTTTGAGAAATCAAATCGAGGATTTAGGTTTGTGCCTTGCATACATTCATCACTTTCAGAATCATTTTTGTATGCATTTTAATGTGAAAAGAGTTTTTAGAAATCAAGCAAGCCTATGTTTTAAATCTTTCAAATTATTTTAGGCTCTTTGTGTCTCATGTTTTTAAACATCTTAAGTTGATTTAAAACATGTTTCCAAGCTTGGTTTACTAGCCCAAAAATCCCCTCCAAGGAAAACCTTCAAATTTGCAAAAATTAGGATTTTTGGTCCCAGGATGTTGACCGGGATGTTAACCTGGGGGTCAACCCGCTGTGTATGGGGTCGACCGGGCCCTGTCATGGGGTCGACCGGGCACACTGCAGCTGAAGCTCCAACGGTTCTTTTTTTTACCGTTGTGTGTATGGGGCCGACCGGGCCCTGTCATGGGGTCGACCGGGTAAACTAGCCGTTGGACTGTTTTTTCTTATAAAGTTCATTCATTTCCAACCTTTTTAGAGGCTTGATTAATGAACTTTTGAGACCATTTTGGAGCCAAAGAAAGGGGATGAAGTTGGAAAGGCTAGAGGGCTTTTTGGAAATCAAATGCTTGAGTTTTTAAAAGGTACATCTTTCTAGTTATTTTGATTTCCATTCAAATGAAATCCATGCATGTTCAAATCCTTTGTATTTTCATTTATGCATGATTTCAAGCCTTTAAAGAGTTGTTTTGCAAACTCAATATCATTCTTAGTAAATTAGATTGGTTTGCAAACTCTCTTGTCTAAATCACATGTGTTCTTAGACTTTATTATTCATTCAACTTGTTTTAGTTCATTTCTCTAAGTTGGTTGAATTCTTCATGTGATTAGCATTTACCTTCAATCATCATTTTCTTAGCTTTGATTTTAAAATGCATCAAGCATACATTTAGGAGCTTTATTGTTGCAATTGACTGAAGTAAAGCATTTATACACTTGTGCACACACTTTAGCTTGTTTTAGTGTATGTTTGTAATTTGATTTACACTTTCATATTAGCCTATTTAAGAGGCAACATAATTGTGCTTAAATTGTATCTCTTAGAGTGATCTTTTGTGAAGACACTTTCTTAGAGAAATCTTTATTTGTAAAGGTTATTGCTTAGCCTAAGAAAAGCTTTGTGTAAAGGTTATTGCTAAGCCTAAGAAAAGCATCTTGTAAAGGTTATTGCTTAGCCTAGAAAAGCACATTGAGAGGTTGTTGTTTAGCCTAGAAAAACAACATTGTAAGGGTTATTGCTTAGCCTATTAAAAAGCATAAATAGTGGAAATCCGGTGGGGTGATTGGATCACAAGCCGGTAGTGGACATAGGCATTGAGGCCGAACCACTATAAACCTTTGTGTTGTGGTGTATGCTTGTGGTGATTCATTTGTTAGCTTCCGCATATTGGTTGATAAATCATCACATGTGACTAGTTTAATTTAAAGAAGTTCAAATTGGTTCAAATTGGTCATATTTGTAGCACACCCAATTCACCCCCCCCCCTCTAGGGTTAGGATCCCAAGGACTTTCAAAGATGTATCATAACTTGTAGGGCAGATTTTAGTGGAATAACATGAAGAGAGAAATTGCAGCGTTTGTCTCCCGTTGCATGACTTGTCAGTTGATAAAGGCAGAACATCAGAGGCCTCCAGGATTGTTACAACTGTTAGAGATCCCGGAATGGAAATGGGAGCACATTACCATGGACTTTATTTTGGGACTACCGAGGACTAGCAGAGGCAACGATGCGATATGGGTCATTGTGGACCTTCTAACCAAGTCAACTCATTTTATTCCTATGAGGACAGGGAAGAAGATGCACATGCTACCTTTGGCAGAGTTGTTTGTGAACAAGATTGTCAGGCGACATGGACAGCCAATTTCTATCAGATCTGACAGAGACAACAGATTTGTCTCGAGGTTCTGGAAGACATTGTATGAGTCTATGAGTATAAAACTACAGTTTAACACCGCTTATCACCCTCAAACAGATGGCCAGTCAAAGAGGATGATTCAAACTCTTGAGGACATGCTCCGTGCTTGTGTGTTAGATTTCAAGACTCAATGGAACGAGACTCTACCGTTGTGTGAGTTTGCTTACAACAATAGTTACCACTCGAGCATTGGGATGGCGCCTTTTGAAGCTTTGTATGGCAGAAGGTGTAGGACACCTGTTTGTTGGGAAGAGGTCGGAATTCGCAGTTTCCATGAACTGACCATAGTGAGTGAAACCAGCGACAAAGTGAAGTTGATCCAAGAACGTCTGAAAGTAGCCCAGAGTAGACAGAAAAGCTATGCAGATTCTCATAGAAGGGATTTACAGTTCAAAGAAGGAGACAAGGTTTTCCTGTAGGTGTCACCTACGGGAGGAACTTTGAGATTTGGATAGAAGGGCAAGTTATCACCGAGATACATTGGACCATATGACATTATAAGCAAGATTGGTGATGTGGCTTATAGGTTAGCCGTACCACTTGAGCTATCCGGCGTACACAATGTCTTCCATGTGTCTATGTTGAAGAAGTATGTCCCCGATCCTTCACATGTACTCCGGCATGAGCCATTGGAGATCAGAGAAGATGCCACCTATGTTGAGAAGCCCGTTCAGATAATTGATACGAAGGAACAAGAGTTGAGGACACAGACTATTTAGTGGGTAAAAGTACTATGGGAGAATCATGGAACGGAAGAGGCAACATGGAAATTACGAGACCAAGTACAGAAGAAGTCACTACAACAATTTACATTTTTCCCGGCGCTAAAAAAAACGCCGGCAAAGGTCCAAAAACGCCGGAGAAAACCTTTACCGGCGTTTTTTATTGCGCCGGCAAAGCGCCGGGAAAAGTGTGCCAGTAAAACCTTTTGCCGGCGAAATGAGGAAGCGCCGGCAAAAGTTTGCACATTACCGGCGAAAAATAACGCCGGGAAAAGTTCCAATTTCGCCGCCAAAAGTATTATGTTTTAAATAATAAATCTTTAAAAAAGATTTGCCGGCGTTATTTTCGCCGGTAAAGGGTTATATTTTGAATGAAAAATTTTTTAAAAACTTTTGCCGGCGTAGATTTTCGCCGGGAAAAGTATTACGTTTTAAATAATAAATTTGGAAAAAATCTTTGCCGGCGTTACTTTCGCCGGTAAAGGGTGATATTTTAAATAATAAATTTTTTAAAAAACATTTGCCGGCGTTATTTTCGCCGGTAAAAAGTTTATATTTTAAATAATAAATATTTAAAAATCTTTGCCGGCGTTATTTTTCGCCGGGAAAACATATTTATTTTTCATAAATTTTTTTTAGAAAAATTTTTGCCGGCGCTTTTTTGCGCCGGGAAAACATGAATATAATTTTTTTTTAAAATTTTGCTGCACTTCTTTTAGGTTGGCAAAATATTTATATTTTAATCAAATTTTTTTCCTATATATAAATCATTACACTGAAGGTCTCCAATTAAAAAAACATTAATCTAATTAATAAAAATCTATCAACACAAAAATATACAATAATTGAAAAGGGCAACATCCAACCAAAATGAAAATTAATTTGCAGCCAACACACAGTAGTTGAAATGGTTCAAATTATAGAAATGAAACATCAAATGATTCAAATTTTATAGAATTGAAACTGATTTACATAACTCAAATGTACGATTATCAAATTGTTCCAAATTTTCTAAACTTGAAATTGATATACATAACTCAAATGTACAACATACCATATTTGAAAATCTATACATATTCACTTCTTACAACCTCATCCACGCTTCTTATTTTGACTTCATGCTTCTTTAACCATCTCTCTCTCTCTTGCTAGTTATCTCTCTCCTTGTCAATCAAACTTGTCTTTCTTCACCAACTGAGCCCCGAGCCGAGAACAGAGCCTCACGTCCAGACTCCAGACCATCTCGACTGCAACCAAATAGCCAGCCCACACAACTCCATCATCTCCATCCACACCCAATCTTAGGATCATCTCCTTATTCCTCATCTCCCTCTGAGCCATCCAAACAAATGACCAAATCCGCCCCGAAGTCATCTGCACACATTCCAAACGCCATATATGCCAGCAACCCATTCCTTCCAACCAAAACCAGTCAAACACCAAGTCAATTTTTTTGCAACCAATCAGCTACTGCAAATCACCATCTCCACCGAACCTACACCCAACACCCCCTGCCCACATGCACAAACTTAATCCAGTCCAGTCCCTCTTTGAAATTGCTCCAAGCAACCATCATCATACGTCCCACCTCTACCAATTCGAGTCCGAATCCACCTGCACGCCCAACCACTTCACTCATCTTCTGATCAACTTCATCTCAGCACTCAGCCCACACAAACCACCCTTCCATCATCAAGTCCAGAGCAACTTTTCCATCTCTGTGAAACACTCAAA
This sequence comes from Cinnamomum chago, assembly GCA_038049695.1. NCBI lineage: Eukaryota > Viridiplantae > Streptophyta > Magnoliopsida > Laurales > Lauraceae > Cinnamomum > Cinnamomum chago. The sequence goes on from CP142451.1 coordinate 56,434,603, forward strand.
TAGGACCCATCTGCTAAGACAAATAAAATCAGAAATCTATTCACCAAACCATTCCATCTGCCCACCAACCTGCACTCAAATCTAGGCATTAACTCATCTGTCAACCAGCAAACACCACAAACCAGCCCACTAAACCCAACATCCTTGCTTTCTCGTATTTCTCTGTCACTCTATCCTTTCAAGGAACTGCTTGCTGCTAAGAAGACATACTTGAATTCTTTTGGATTGATTGGATCATTCCAAAATGCTAACCAGGTAACTGTATTGTCATGCTTTATCTCTTTCCACCTGAAAAAGGACCACAGAGACTCAAAATAATGTTGATGACCACAACTCTTAATAATCTCTTATGCGACCACACATGAAAATGGAAAAAAAAAATTAAAGAGCAAAGATTATAGCTATGTTGGGAACGTTGCATTAAGGATATTAAAACTCTTCATGCTTCAAGTCAAGGGGCAAAAAACCCAACTTCATGTGGCATGGAGAAACTACAACAAGAATCAGATAGGAAAACGCATTCAAATTGATAAATCTAGTGCCCCACTGCGGTGAGCAGCCAAACATGTGATTACATAACTAATAGAAAATCAACTTACAAATGAGTCCCAGCTTTCCCAACATATGCAGGGATCCGTCCATAAAGATTACAGTTCCTTAACACACTGCAACATAGAATGAAATGGATGTATTCAGCAGTGGCATAGACAAGCAATTTTGCTTCCTCCTATAAATGTTTTGATGACATAAAATTTCAACTCAGTGTTTTAAAGTTGGTTGGCTTCAAGGAACCTGAAAAGCTGGTTGGCTTCAAGGAACCTGAAAATCCAATTCCCTACTAAAATCTCTACATTCAAAATATATATATATATATATATATATAGAGAGAGAGAGAGAAATAGAAATTTCAGAACCCATTTATAAAAAAAGAAAGCATACAGTTCTTGTAGAGTAGTAATGTCCCTAATCTCCTTTGGGATTTTCCCAGATAAGCGGTTTCCAGTCAAAGAGCTGCAGTAGCAGAAAAACACACCAACTCCATGTGTAATTCAGAAAACACAAGCTATGATTTGCTTCCAAAACAAAAAATGCCAAACATGGTGCAGTGTAGAAACTTACATTTTGGTCAGTCGCTTGAAAGAGCCCCATTCGGGTGGGATTGTACCGTTGAGGTAGTTGCGCGTCAAATCTCTGTCAGGAATTTTCACAAATGCATTTGAAGCGTAAGTTTAAGGTTGCATTTGTGCAATAAGAGGATTCCACGTAAAAAAAAAAAATTCCGAGAAAGTATTGACTTTTCCAATGGACCAAGTATATGACAGACCCATACATTTAAAGAAAATTTGTGTTGAAGTGTTATCTTAGTAGTTAAAGAAATAGATGGATGAGTTTCTGGGGTTCCACAAGAGCCAAGTCTGGCTTTGATCAGATTAGACAACCTCAAGTGGAACACCAGGAGCCCAAGGAGAGAATAAACCATTACTTGAGCCAAAAATGAGCATAATGTTACTAGAACAGCATGTTCCATCAGCATTATAAATTATCAAAGTTGCACAGGTCTCACCTTGTCACCTGTAGATGTGTCAACTTGGGGCTTAGATTTGAGAGCCAACAGCCCACGAGTATGACTTTTCTAGTTAACATGTTATACAAAATGAATTAACTTGCCTCTCTTTTGGATGGTGGTATTTGCAGGTTATTCCATATTGCATCTTTTTGCGACAAGTATCAAATGTCAGAAGATGAATTGAAGAAGACAATGGAGAAAGCTAACAATTTAATTGTTGACATTTTGAAGAAAAAACCACAATTAAAGTGCTTCTGATGGGATTTTTTTTATTTTAATTTTTTTTTCATTTTTTTTATTTTATTATTTCAACTCTGTCAAGACTCATGTGTCTTGACCAGTGATGATTGAGTTTTCTGGATGACTCACTGAACTTTCAATTGGGTCTAGCTTTTGAGGTTTTAAACTGCTAAGCTTTTGAGGGCTTAGCAGTGTTAGAATAACAGTTTGGTTTGGCCTGATCCATTTAACGAACCAATCCATCAAAGGGCTCAGTTGACTAATTCAAAGAAAAAACCCAATAAGGGGGTATGCTGTATTTAGAGGAAACCTGATTCCTTGTCTACTAACATATGGTCCCACGTTCAAGTCCTTAAAAATTGAAATGTTTGAAATGGTGAAACCAGAACAAGAATAGGGTGTCAGCATATCCACAAATAATAAATGAAAAAAAGACCACAAAGTTCTAACCATTGTAGCTATAATTAACAAAGCAAAGCTAAAAATGAAAAAACAATGCACAAAGATTTATTGATGCCAAATACTTGGGATTAGACAAACATAGCAATACTCAGAAAGAAAATAACTAGTTTAGTAATGTTAGCACTTATCAAAGTCGAAGGTAGATAAGTACAAAGGTAGAACAAGATGAAGAGAATACATGAATAGATCTCACGCAATATCGCCCAAACGTGCCTGGAACAAAAGAATAAAACATGTTAAACATATAGTATATAATATATAATTAAGTGATTAAGTTGATTGTACTAAATAGTAAGATTACCTGGTCATCAGTCTCCTGCTGTGCTGCTGTCGCCACTGCCTGGTGTGGTGGTTGTCGTCTTTAACTGTCATTTCAAATTTATCTAACAGTCATATCCAAGGGGTTTTTTGTTTTTCCCATCAATAAGATTGTGTAAACTGAGTATAACACAAAGATGATCTAGGTCAGTTTTATCTTGGAGTCTAACTTGCCGGTACCCAGTTGCGAACACCAATCTAGTGTGGTGACCTCTGTTTTTTCAGCTGCCCATGGTATGTATTAGAATTCTCATCTTCAGCCATAAGACATTCATTAGTTCTCTAGCAGATAAACAAATACAAACCCAACCAAGATGAAAAGCATTATAATATGTGTGTATCTGAACTCTGAAGAGATTCATATGAAATGAACCTTTTTCTCACCTGCTGTGCTGGATTGGTGGTACAGGAAAGTGAAACTAACCTACACGCACGATCATTCCTTGGGTGGCTGCTATGTGAGGTGAGATGCCTCTGGCCACTGTACACGAGGCATGTCTTTATTCAACTTATTTTTACGGCAATGGAAGCTCTGATACTCTCGATGAGGAGGGGGGGCGGGCGGGAATAGGGATTTTTGGGACCTCAACATTGCTGATAATCTAATGGTTCAGAGTCAAACAGAAAAATCAGAATCCATAACATACAAACATAAGTGACATAATTACTCCAGGCACATGTAACAATCAAACAAGGAGACCATGCCCCAGTTTAGAGACTGGGAAGTAAAACTTGGTCAACGCATTTCATGCCAAAGTAAGACTACGGACATGGAAAGAAGTATTTGCCTTCCATGGTTTGGTCATCCAAACCCTCAACAAGATGGCCAGCGATCACTGAAAAAAGAAGAAGAAGATGGCCACTGTATTGACAGATACAGAATGATCCAAAAAATCTCACAAATTGGTAGAGAGTAACTTTGTGTATTGCAAATATAAGATTAAAAAAAGGATGGGAGGAAAAAAAATCTCAGAAGCCAGATCTACCTAGTTCCAAAAGAAATCAACAAATAGCAAACCATCTGCAAGAGAAAGAATGGCTACTTTCTAAAATAATATAAACCACAATAGTTGGTCAATGCTAGTATTATTCCTTAGAAAAATGTAACCATTGCATGCTAAACTGGTGACTTCCTTTCAACCGCACAACAACCACGAAAAAGGACAGAACAGTGGACAAAGAAACAAGATAAACTGCCAAGTTCTTCACTAGATTAACACAGAAAGCAAAGATTTTTTTTTTCCAATCAAAACCCCGATACACAAGATTCGACAGCTAAACTTGAGATTTTCCAGTTCAGATCGAGAAAAGTAAAGATCAATCCGGACAGAAAACCGATCTAGAGCCAATCTATTTTCTTCTTCTTCTTTCTGAGTTCTGACTAATATCTAGAGCCAATCTCTTACATGCAGATGCCTAGAAATCATCATCAAAACCTCATAATAGCAAACACGCTGCAATACATCATTTCCCACCGACTACAACAACAAACTACAAACTTGTACAATAAAACAAAATCACAATCATAGAAAATCGCAATCTTAGATCAAGAAACTCACTTGAACAGAGAGATAGATGGTGATGGTGCCGGTTCTGGCGATGGCGGTGCAGCTGTGGTGATGGCGGTCCGTCGCTGTGCTGGCGATCGTGCGGACGACAGTAACCAGGTTCGCGCCTTCCCAGTCTCCTCTTCTCTTTTCTTTTTCTCTTCTTTTTTTTCCTCTCACTTATCCGTTTCTCCTCTCTGTTTTTTTTTTTTTTTTTGCTGCTGGATCTGTCTCTTCTTCTTCTTCTTCTTCTTCTTTCTTTTTTTCTCACTGCTACTGGATGTTACTCCTCTCTCAATCTCCTTTTTTTTTTCTCTATTGGATTTCTGGTTCTCTTCCTTTTTTCTTTCGGCTGGGCTTGGGATGTTGGCGGGATGTTGGCGAAGAGACTGAGGTGCAGTTGGGGCTTGCTGTTTAGTTGAGATGGGGTTCCAAGGAGTTCGATTGATGAAGGGTTGAGGGGTTTGAGAATGGAATCGGTGGATTTGGCTAGTGGTTTTTTTTTTTTTCCTCTTTTTCTTCTTCTGTTCTCTTCTGGTCTCGATCGACTTAGGTGTGGTTGAGACAGTGGGATTCGCAGGATAATGGGTTCTGGAAGGCAGGGTTTGATAATGGGTTCTGGCACCGAGAGAGCAGAGAGACACCGAGAGAGCAGGGTTTGATAATGGGTTCTGGAAGGCGATTTCTTGTGTGCTTTGGGGAAATGCAGAGATGAGGGAGAAGGACCGAGAGGGAGAAGCAGATGAGGGAGATGGACCGAGAGGGAGAAGCAGAGAAGCAGAGAGATGCAGAGATGGACCGAGAGGGGGCGCTGCGGGACGGAGAGGGAGAAGCAGAGAGATGGGCGCAGAGAGAGGGTTTGAAGCAGAGAGAGGGTTTATGTTTCGATAAACATATGATGGCTAGAATGAATCAATCCCGGCGCAAATAGTGCGCCGGCAAAACCACTTCGGCAAACATAACGCGGGATGTCCCAAATGAAGGGGCGCGCAGGAGACATTTGCCGGCGAAATATAAATACGCCGGAAAAAACCACTTTTGCCGGCGAAAATTTGCGCCGGGAAAAGTTTTTAACAACTTTTTTATTAACATAGTTATCTTTACCGGCGAAAAAAAAAATCGCCGGGAAAAAGTGACCTATACCGGCGTAAAAATTATTTTCGCCGGGAAAATGTATACTTTCCCCGGCGTTTAATATTTACGCCGGGAAAAAATGCCGGGAAAAATGTAAATTGTTGTAGTGAGTACCCACATCTACTACCTGAGGTGAGTTTTATATTTCATTTGGAGGACTAAATGTCCTAAGGGGTGAAGGATGTAAGACTCCGACCCGAGTGAACCCGATTAGTGTTAATTAAGTTGTGCGTTAGTCTTAAGCGTGATTAGTAGTCTATGACTAAGTCGGGCTTGGAAAAGCTTTTGATATAGTTTTGGGAATTTTGATTGCTCAGTAATTAGTGGGGCCTTTGGGGGTTCCTTTTCATGACTTTGCATGTGCTTGAGGATTTATCGGAGATTCTTGCATTCATTGTTTTAATCTCATTTTATTTTGCATTGTTAATCTCTACGACCTCTATGTTGATCACGTGCCCGTTCGAGACCCCGAAACCCGATTTCATAGCCTTGAGGGCAAAACAGTCATTGTGCACTAAATCTGTACCCAAAACTTGATATTCCCGAAACCCGCGAAACATATACTTTTTGGAAACTAGATATTTCGACGATCACTTTTCTTTTCTTCGTCGAATTCATTAGAAGCCCCGAAAACCAAGATTTTAGCCCTTGAATGTCTTAAGTAGTGGGACCCATTCCCATTTGCTTATATAAGGAGGGAGAACCCATCTTCCTCATTTCCCTTTTCCAGCACAAAGAGAACCTTGGGTTTGCTTTGGCAACTTTCTCTTCTTCGTTTTGCTCTCTCCATCTCAACCTCCCACCAAACTTGCACCAACATCAAAATAGACTTCATCATTCTCTTCCTCATCTTGAAGGTTGCCTTTTGATACCATTTTGAAGAAAACCTCCCATTCCAAGATCTTCTTTGAGCTAGCTCTTTCCATTTAAAGGTCATCCAAGTAAACAATCTTCTCCATCTTCTAGATTTGTATTCTTCTAGTCCTAGAGAAGCTTCATCTCCATTATTGTGAGTTCTATCTTCTTCATGCATTGTTTGACCCATTTTAGGGTTTGTTTTGGGGATTTTGTTTGTGCTTGTAGGATTCTTGAGAGAGCTTTGTTTAATAGCTTGATTTTCCTTGATTAGAAGACCCAAAGTAAGTGCATGAGTTAATATTATGAGCTTTCAATCGTTTTCATGAGGAATGTGGTTGATTTGTCATTTCCATTCATATTTAGTGGCTTGCATTGATTTTTGAAATAAATGCTTTGAATGAACCTTGCTAAATCATTTAATGTTTTGGAAACATGTTGGTTATGGTACTTGTTGTCTTTTGGATATATCTCAAATGAATGTTTGTGATTTGGTTTCTCTTTCCTCTTGTGGTTGTTGTGGTTAAGAAGGAGGTGATGGAATGAACACATATTGGAGTTTTGGAGAAGGGTAGCTAGATGTATTGGAGGAGCTCTTTGCTCAGTTTTATTGCAGGGATTATTTGGAAGTGAGGAGAATGGTTTTGAGGAGGAAAAATGGCTCAAATCTGAACACAGTGGGTGCATCCCGTACCTGGAGGTCAACCAGCGGTCACCTGTCGGCTAGCCGTCTGGTGACTGGTAGCTAACCGCCAGCTAGCCGAACCGTCGCGGTTACTTTTCCAGTAACCTGTCTTTCTGTTAGGCCAACTGCGGTCAGCCAGCGGCTAACCGTCTAACCCAACGGCGGCTAACCGCCATCTGACCACTAAGTAACCGAAATAACCTAGACAACCATTGCAGAGAGCTCCTCGTTCGAGCGAACTCTCTGGTTCGCTCGAGCGATGAGCTTTGTCGGTTGAAGGCTATGTTTGGGACAATGACGAATTGTTTAAACATTGTGGGGTTATTCATTGAGAACCCCTTTATATCAGGGATACTTACTAGGCAATGTACGAGGCCATTCGAGAAAGAAACCACATCATGAAGATTTCATTTGAAGTTTTGAAAATTCAAAGTGCATAAGGAGCCCGAGTTGTCCGCAAACTCAAAGAGTACCAAATTATTATTAGATTGACATACAGGATCCCTATTCACTTCAAATAAATCTTGAACCCGATACTTTACCCGAAATTTCAATTGTTTATTGTACTTTATCGATCCCGAGATTTATACTACATGCCTTGTTTTCCCGAAAGCATTGAAATACACTTACAATGGTTACTTGTCTTGAAGTGCATTGCACCACATGAAACGACAGTGTGCCCTTGAGCACCCCCGTCTTGTCCGTTTGTTTATTTGTACTTGATTTACTTGCACATGTCTCGATTTGTTATTTGACCTATTAGTCGGCACCACTAAGCTTGGATAACCCTATTGGTCTGATCCACCGACTTGGAGATCCCCCTCTTGTCCCCCCAGCTGCAGTTTGGATCCCGCTACCCGGTTATTACCGTGGTCTTGTCCCGATGCCACAGATTGCTACTATGGTTCGCGATGCCCGGTTCGCTACCGTGGTCATGTATAGTATATGTATATGTATTTATAAGATCCACTGTTTCTCCTCACCTCGAGTGACTGAGATCAGTGCCTAGTTATTGCTCTGTCACTTTAGTGATAGAGGATTTAGCTTCGTGAGGTTGCCATCTTGCTTGTTTCCCGTTTCCTTGGTTACCTTACATGTTTTACAATGCCTACTTGTAATTGAATAAATGTTTTATCTGGTTTATAGAAATTGTTATTTAAACAGGTTTAAATGCTTTTGAAGGTAAAATTCATTTATTATCATATTGTCATTGCATTTTACCCATTTGCCAAACCGTCGTGCACTACAAGAAACTTGACATTTAGCTGCGAAAATTTTCGCGGCTAAAGGTCTTAAAGTTGCGGCTAAAAGTCTTAGCGACAATATTTTGATCGCCGCTGAGTCGTTGCTATAAGTGCTGTCACTAATTGTTTTAGCCGCGATTTTAAAACATTGCTGCTAAAAGTTGGACTTTTACCCACAACTCCAAAGTTGTAGCTAAAAGTCTAATAATTAGCCGCAAGATTTATCGCCGCTTATTTAAAAAATTATTGTCACTAAAAGTATAAAATCGCCGCTAAAAATTTATTACAAACATATGAAAGTAGGGTTTTAGGGGCGATTTTAAGTCGCGGCTAAAAGTTTAATTTTAGCGGCAACTATAAGTCGCCACTAAAAGTAGTGTGTATAGTAATTTTAGTGACAACTTGTTATTGCGGCTAAAAGTTTAATTTTAGCAGCAACTATAAGTCGCCACTAAAAGTAGTATGTATAGTTATTTTAGTGGCAACTTGTTATCGCGGCTAAATGTTTAAGTTTTATCCGCGATAACCATCGCCACTACAAGTACTAGGTATAGCACCTTCAGTGGTAGTTTCAGCGGCGACTTGCAATCGCAGCTAAACGTTTTACAATCAGCTACAACAACAAGTCATCACTAAAAGTATTAAGTGTAATAGTTCTACCAATGACTTGTTCCCGCGACTAAAAGGTTAAAATTAATTAAAAGGAAGAATAAATTAATTTATTGATTCCTTTTCAAATTTTCATGAACCTGCTTATATAATATTAGAAAATAAAAACTTCATCACCATCAAGTATTAGAAAATAACCTCAAATTTAAAAACATTAAGTTCTAAGGTACTTGAGTAGCAAGAGTAAAATTTACATCAGCATAGAAAAAATATAAATAAAATAAAAAAATCATTATCATCCGGCTTTTGAGTCGTTATGCATCACATTGGAATTTGGCCTGACTCCTTGAATTGCTGGAGGAGGATGTTTAGCTGGGACTGTAATGCAGCTTGTACTTGAGCATGGACCTGTGTCTGTTGCAATTCTGCTTGGGAATGGAGCGCTGCCTGCACCTGAGCTTGCACTTGTGTTTGCTGCGAGGCTAGCTGAGACTCTAAGGACTCCATTCGCGAAGCCATCTCACTATTCTCCTTTTCCAACAACTCCAAGCGCATTGTATCCGCCTCAGCACGCCTCCTAAACTCCTCATTCTCTCTCTCTAGCTGCGCATGGATTCGTTGCCCAATTGTAGAGGTCTTGGGCTTTGGTCCGGCCCCACGACCACGTATATATCCTGATCGCTCTGGTCCGAGCACCGACTCAAATCTCTGATCCTCAGTCATGGGAGGAGTGCCCTCCTCTAGTGGTTGAGACTCTAATCTCTTAAGCTCCTCCTACATTCAAAAACCAATTGTTATTATTTATCAATTTAGTATTATATATAATATAAGAAGATTGATAAGAAAATAGAAAAGGGAACAATAACTTACATAGACTTTTTCCGAAGTTGAATCCGCCCAAACTCTTTTCTTCATGCTATACCGGGTAGTGAACCACAAGCTAGTCCGAGAAGGCTCGTCCCCCGTCTCAAGATTACGCTGTCATTAAACAACACAAATAATAATAATAATAAAAATAATAATAAAATTCCCAGAAACATTATGATAGAAGTTTACACTATCATAGCTGATTCGAGCAAAAGCCTTTGTCCCAGCAACATGGCCGATCTTCTGCTTTTCCCGGTTCTCCTTATTTCTATTACTCATTTTCTGCATTCGTGTTCCATAAATTATAAGCAATACATGTATGAAAGACAGATTAAAAGGGCAAACAATATAACTTAATTGACATGCATACCTTAAATTCCTCAGATCCGAAATACCTAACAAGACAAACCCAATCATCGTTGCTCACAAACGAGGGGGGATTCTCCAGTCTCACCTCATCGGCGTCATACTTACAATAATAATCCTTATGCAACCTGTGTCGATAATCCCTATATTGGCGATTTAGCTGTTGATACACAGCTTCCTTGATATGGGGTTCATCCTGGAGAGTAAACTTTTGCTGCACATTATTGTATGAGTAAGTAAACATAGATGTAAATTAGAAATTTCAAATCTAAATAGAATTTCTCAAACACATAAGCTTCTTAATTTTAATGACTCACTTGTGTAGCTTGCCACATCTTAGTCTTCTCGTCATCTGGGATTGTCTTCCATTTGGGAAACCGGAGTGGGGCCATCTGTCTGACAATAATGCCACACTCAGTTATTAATGCTTGAGCATTGTTTCCTACAGCTCGCATCAAGTTTGGTGGAATGTCTACCGCTAGCTTTTCCCCATCACGCTCCTCTTTGTGAGTGCAATACCCCTAGTCTTCCCTCGTCCTCTCTTCCTGGACGCACATGGCCCTGTTCACTCAAAATACAACTAAATTTATTAGCTTTCATCAACACAAATTTATATATTGTTGCATAAACCATAAAAAAGTACATGCATAATTTAAAATGGTTGTTAGACATACCGACGTTGTTGACGGTGACCTCATCTCGAACAAATGACTCAACCTGTGTAGGGTTTGAAGGTCCTACCTCTAATGTAGGTTGTCCTATCTGTGAGGACTGGCTTGCCCGAGCTCCTCCTCGTCTACCTCCACCTTGACCTCTATTGGCCATGTCAATGATTTATCCTACAACACTTTGCATTAAATTGATTATTCATTAAGCATATATGCATACACATCAAGCACATGTCTTACATCAAAGAAGGATTAATATAAGAGCATGAAAAATAAGCTTCCTTTAATTTATTTATCCATCAAGAATGATAATGAACATATTATATATACAAATTATATCAAGCTATTGGTCTCACTATCATTATCAGTGCTCATTTCATCTTCCTCATTATCATAATCAATGGAGGTATCATCCTCCTCACTTTCATCATTAATGAAAGTATCAACATGCTCATCTTCTACTTCCTCATGCACTAGAAGATTTGCATCAATAAGAGTTGGAGGAATATCATCTCTTTGCCACGCCACAAAGTCATCATCACTAACTCTCAATGTATCAACTGCACTATATGACTCATTTTGTTGGTATGGCTCGTCATCACCAATCGACTCTTTATCTTCATCTTCCGTTACATCATACAAGTCTCGAGCTTGTGTCTTCACCACGACTTGCCAATTATTGCCTAATTTGGAGTCTTTGACGTAAAAAACTTGTACCGCTTGAGATGCTAGCACAAATGGCTCATTGGTATTCCATTTCTTTGAGAAATTGACACTGGTATAGTTGTGTTTATCTGTTTGTATTCCTCTACCTTCTTTGCCGACATCCCACCAATCACACTTGAACAAAAAAACATTGTTGTCCCCAAAATAATCCAATTGAATAATGTCTGTAAGGACACCATAGTAATCTTGGTTTCCTGTTTCATCATCTCCCTTCACAACCACGCCACTATTCTGAGTTTTTCGAAACATCTCACGATCTTTTGTATGAAATCGTAGACCATTAATGACACAACCCTTGTATTGTGTCACTCTTCTATCCGGACCTCGTGCTAAGTCCAGAAGTTGCTTATTGACACGTGCATTTTCTTGACTGTACAATTGTGTAACCTGTTCATATATGTGAATGAAATAAATATAGTATGATGGAACTAATGTGTGATGTAATAAGATTTATGTTTTATAACACTTACACGCTCTTCAAACCATTTAGGAAACTTCTCTTCGTGCCTCTTTACTACATTCCTTAGACTCTCTCTCTCCATCTGTTCCTTGTGTTCACTATACAAAAAGACATACAATTATAGCCGAAAGGAAATATATGAAAAGAGAGATAAAAATGGACAATTGAGAAACACTAAATATGCATCAAATACGCCGGGATAAGTGTCATACATAAGAAACGGCAGAACCTCATCACAGTTCTTCAATACGTAAATGCGAGCCTGCTCCCAAGCTTTGTCGTCAATATATCCATATTCTCCTTTCCCTAGTGGACGACAATTCTTTGAAAAAAGGGATAAACCTTGATGCGTTTGTCTGTTATTTCCATCATAATTTCTTTCTACTCTATTGAATTTGGTCTCAATCCCATGCAAATACATTGAGCAGAACGTCAGGCATTCTGCGGCAATGTAACCTTCTGCGATTGACCCTTCTGGAAAAGCTTTATTGCTCACATAACGCTTCAGTGTATATAAGTATCTAATGAAATATAAATTCAGGATGATAATCAAAGTAGCAATATGATGTAAACATTGTAAGTGCATAATTAACAGTAAGAATAATCAAATACAGTACCTTTCAATCGGATACATCCATCGATATTGCACTGGTCCACCGAGAATCGCCTCTCGCGCTAGATGAATGGGCAAGTGCACCATAATATCAAAGAATGACGGTGGGAATATCCTTTCCAGCTTACAAAGTGTTATAGCAATCTGGCTTTCAAGACGTTCCAAGACATCTTTTGTTAATGTCCGAGAACACAACTCCTTAAAGAAATGGCTAAGCTCAATTAGTGCCTCACACACATCATCGCTTAACGATCCACGTAGTGCAAGTGGAAGTAATCTTTGTAAAAATATGTGGCAATCATGCCTCTTCATGCCTACAATTCGACATTCTTTGATGTTCACACGTCGAGATATGTTTGAGGCATAGCCGTCAGGAAACTTCACTGAAGCCAAGAATTCACAAAAATTCTTTTTCTCGGCAAGGGACATTGTGTAGCATGCAGGGGGCATTTTGTAGGAATTACCATCATGTTTCACATGTAATTGATGCCTTATATCCATCACCTGCAAATCTAAACGAGCATTGGCATTGTCCTTTGTTTTACCTTCAATGTTCATCAATGTCCCCAGAACATTATCACATATATTTTTCTCTATGTGCATGACATCCAAATTGTGGCGCAGTTTAAGTGTTCTCCAATAAGGCAATTCGAAGAAAATACTATGCTTTGTCCAATTTAAATCCTCTGTACGCTTTCTTTTCTTCGATTGTGTCTTCCCAAATTTCACATGTCCAACATGACTCAATTGCTCAAGCACATCATCCCCAGACAATGACTTTGGCCTCTCCCGAAGTTCCTTCTTTCCATCAAAAGAGCTTTTTCTATGTCGCCATATATGATCCGTCGATAAGAAACGACGATGGCTCATGTAACAAGTCTTTCTTCCATTCTTCAACCACATATGTGATGTCTCCTTATTGCATGAAGGACAAGCCAAAAACCCTTTAGTGCTCCATCCCGATAAATTGCCATATGCAGGGAAGTCATTGATGGTCCATATCACCGCGGCATGTAGCCGAAAATTGGTACCGGTGGAGGCATCATAAGTTTGGATGCCATCTTCCCACAACTCTTTCAGCTCATCTACCAATGGTCGCAAATATACATCAATCTCATTTCCTGGAGACTTGGGTCCAGGAATAAGTAGCGACATAATGAAAAAAGGACTTTTCATACATTTCCACGGTGGTAGATTGTATGGCATAAGAATAACTGGCCATGTGCTATGAGAGGTGCTCATGTTTGAAAAGGGATTGAATCCATCACTTGCTAGCCCAAGCCTAACATTACGAGGGTCTTGGGAAAATGAGTTATGCATTTTGTCAAATTCTTTCCAAGCTTCAGCATCAGCCGGATGCCTTAAGACCCCATCATTGACGCGCTTCTCTTTATGCCACCTCATGTCTGATGCTGTCTTATTTGAGATAAATAACCTTTGTAGCCTCGGTTTTAGTGGGAAGTAGCGCAAGATTTTTTGAGGAATCTTCTTCCGTTTGGCATCGGTAAATTTATATCTAGGCTCATTGCATTCTGGACACTCTTCTCTATGTTCATGCTCCTTCCAAAATAGTACACAGTCATTTTTGCATGCATGAATTCTCACATAGTCAAGTCCTAGGTCACGAATTATATTTTTAGCCTCATAAGATGATTTAGGGAGCGTCTTAGCATTAGGAATTGCATCCTTTAACAACTCAAGCAACATGGTGAATGATTTGCTACTCCAATGATTAAGTGTCTTTAGGTGCAACAGCTTCACAATGAACGACAACTTAGACAACTTCTCGCAACCCGGATATAGTTTCTGTTCGGCATCCTTCAACAATCTCATAAATTTATCCACTTCCCAGTCAGGCACCGCATTCTCATTACTACTAGAATCCTCTCCTGCCCAAGCATTTATAGTTGTTGCAGTGTAATGATCATGTATCATTTCTTGCATATCACTATGATCATCTTCATCTTCTCTGCTGGGCACATCATCGTCATCTTCATCGGAGCTTGCCTCAAACTCCTCCCCATGCAATACCCATGGAATGTAACACTTAACTATACCATGATAATACAGATCCGCTTCTACATCATCTCGAGTACGGAAATAGATATTGTTGCATTTGACACACGGACACCGAATCTTTTTCCCTGGCTCAATATGTGCATATGCAAACTCCAAAAACTGTTTAACTCCATCTATGTACTTAGGGTGTCGTCTATCCTCAATTTTCATCCAACTCTTATCCATATCGATGTACCTAACACAAAGAGTGAGGAATAAATAAAAAATCGCACTCACGGGTCCCCTAGACAACAAAACAACATGGAGTTAATTGAAAAAGGAGGCATATGCAATAAGAAAAGATAGACTGAAGATAATATAGGCAGATAAGTGGTATGAGATTAAACATTCTAACATTCCTATATATCCAAATGGTATTCCCAGATAATTAGGATCATCATATGAGTCCCATTTATTAAGAATCGAAGCATTTTTAGAAAAATGTATGTCTGAAAGAGAAAGATGTGGTACATTTCTAACCTTCTGTGGGATTCTCTATCAAGATCAGAACCATTGATCCTCTTCAGAAACCCAAAAACGGCTATCAAGATGAGACCATTGATGCCAATGCTTTTTAAACTAACTGGGTTTCACTTGCGAACCCAAATCTCAAGATCTGAGCCGTCAATCCTCTTCCTAAGCCCAAGAGCATTTTTGGGGCAAAATTTGAGTCCTTAATTCCTTGTGGATCTTGAGAAATTCATGAAAACCATTGAACTAGAGGATCCTAAAACATCTATTTCAAATAGTAAAATGGTCTTGCAAAACAGTATAAATATAAAACATTATTTGTTTTACATAGATCTATTATACACATCTATTATCCATAAGTCTGATTCATACAAATAAGATTTTCCAAACAAGAATTAGGGATTTATCATGATACAAAAAAAATTAATAGTAATACAAAGTCCCAACATCCTTCACAATCTCTTTATGCTCTTGTTTCTAGTATCCAACTTCTTATCCACCCAAGTTTTGGAACTAGTTGCTGACGACCATTCTTTCCTTTGATCTGCCCCAAACACCACCACCGATGGCAGAGCCTTAGCTACAATTAACCACATGCTTAGTTAATGATAAGATAATTGATGTGCAATTTAACTTTCATTTATCCTTTTTTAAAGCTTTGCAATTTAACTTCCAACCAAAGGCCGAACTTTTCATACAAGGCCAGACTTTTCAATTGTAACAAAGAGAACTGTTAGATCAGGAAGATAGATCAAGTAACCAAAGAAAACACTAACAAAGGTTTTGAATCAAGTAACCAAAAGTAGCATGTAGGATCAATCTTGGAGTGACAGAGAACATAGCCTAGTACAGGGTATCAATGAAAAACAATAAAACTCACAACAAGAGTCTTCCAAGATGGATGTGGTAATGTTTCCAAGTGCAGATGATATGAGAAGCTATTGACTAATTGACAATTAAACCAATATATATAATATAATATAATTTGTAATGATAGGACAAAATATATATCTATAATTCTCCACAAAAAAAGAAACAAATTGTGTATCATGTGGACTTCCAACTCAAACAAAAAAACAAAAAAAAACATATAAGCAACACAAAACATTTCTCATGTAGACATTTAAGCAATCTAATTCTCCACTAAAAAAGTGGAGTCAAATTCAAATAACTATAATATTATTTTAAAAAAAAAGACCCGTGCTTAGCCCTGCTTTACCTAGCAATTAGAATTAACAGTTTCTTTTTTTTTTTGTCCAGCCAAGACTCACAATGCTGGGCTCCTTTTGATGATCCTCTTAAATCTTAATACATGCGAGGCACTGTGCCATTGTCCTTGAGTTCTTAAAACTCATTGAGATTGATCCTAATTTTTTTTTTTAGAACTCCTTTTTCCGTATCACTCTCATTCCAACACCCATGATGACCACCTAATAATAACTTATCATTGTGGCCACATGCACAGAACCTGCAAAAGCCCTTTGGTTATGTTTCCTTTAAAAAAAAAAAAATGCCAAAGAGGGATCTTCTCATACAAGTTTAAGTTTTAATGCATTCATCTTCATCAGATTGCTAATGATTTACCACAAACCACAGTGGTGATACATCACCAATGAAACCAAATAAATTTCCACCACAAACAGAAAAAAAAAAAAAAACACATATGACAACTGAAAAAGATCTGCTACTATCACTTTATACAACCACAAAGCAAAAAAATAATCAATCCTTTATTATTAAGCAATGTTAGTAACTAAACATTCTATTCACTTCTTCCTCATCAACAAAATCAAGAGAGAGCTCATCACAACCCCAAGGAAAAAAAGCCTTGACAAGAAAAACAGAAAGGAAGAAAAAATCAAAACAAAAAATGAATAAAAAAATCTCACAAATCAAAACACATTTAAAATTCACCATCAACAGAAGTCTTGCTAGCTAGGCACAAAGCTCCTTCCTCATCTTGTGTGAAAACAGCTTGCAAGCATCCATGCTCAGATCAATGGCAGCAAAAAGAGCCACAAACACCACCGCGTCCTCCATTTTATCATCAAAAAGGCCCTGATATTATTTTTTTCTTTCAAATCCTTTTCTACTACTATACCTACTCCATTTTTTACACTTATCTTTGTCTTCTATACCCTGCTTTATTTAGGCTTTGGACCAGCAGTAAAAATTGTTGAAGTTCTGTGGAAAATCATCATTTAAACCTAATTGGCATTTGAATGTTAGGAAGTATACATGTTCTTTATTTTCCATAATCGTGGAAAGATGCTCATCTGCTTTTGCTTAATCTTCCTTCATTTGTCATAATTTAATTTTCTGTACTGTTTCTTTTTGGAATATATGATTCCTAAATGCTTTGGATCCTAAGAAGGTTTTGTTTCTACTTCTACTGCTCTCCACTTGTCTTCACATCACTAATTTTATCCGTAATTGGATCTTTGTGCTCTTTCCTCCATTCTGAGACCGGTCTCTATCGCAGGAAGTGTTCCATAAAATTCAATTGCATCATTCTATGAGGATGCTAAATGACGTCTGTTGGAAGTCCAACACCCATCATGGCTTTCTGTTGTTTTTGTCTTTGTTGTATTCTTTTACAACAACTTTGTTTTTTGCTAAATGGTAAATGTGTATTAGAAGGGAAAGAGGGGCAACGCCCCCAGGAGAAGGAGAATAAAAATACAACCATATGGCAGCAAGCAATACAAAAAGGCCACCTCTAAATAAAGGATGGTCAGAGCAGGGAGCAAAACAGCAGGAACTAAGAACAATGATGAACAGGAAACCAAGCAACAAAAAGAAAAAACAAAAATACTAATCAACTTGAAGCTCTATGGAAGCAACTGTGACTTGCTGTAGCAATTCACTATCAGGACAGAGATAGTGCCCTTGCTGAACAGAGCACCCGGAGCAGCACAGAACAAAAAAACGAAGGCTGAGAGCTGGCACAGGAAGAAACAGAAAGTCTGAAATGGGAGGAAAAGAGCCAACTCTTTGCCCAGAACAAAGAGGAAAAGATCCGGATCACAACCCAAGAAAAACCTGAAACTGCACTACAAAATCCAGCACAACAGCAACTAAGAGCAACTCAGCAAAAAGAAGAGAGCCACCACCAAACAAACTGCATTCAAGGCATTGCAGGCGCTGCTCACAGCAAGACTCTACTAGAGGAAAACCAAACCATCACACAGAAAATGGAGCTCTGAACAGGGCTGGAACTATTGCATGATTGCTTCCTATTTAGTTCTCAAATCAGAAATTTATTTCATAATCTGGAGCAAAGACTGCCCGTAGAAAATATTTTACGTCATGCACTTGTTTGTTTTCTTTTATTCTTTCATCTTGCCATCTGTAATTTAAAGATGAAAATTGGTTCTTCTAGTTGTTCACTGTCCACATTGCAACAAGCATCTCTTTCTCTCCCTCATATTCCAATGCAAACTACTACTTGCTGCCAGCTTCGTAGAAGGATACAAGGTGCTCCGGTGAGCAATCAGTTTCAGGACCTAACTACCTATGGAAAGTTATCATCCGATTACTATACCCATGAAGAACTGGTCCAATTTAAAAAAGAATAAAAGGCAATGAAGAAAGACATTAGTAATTACTTCAAAAGTTTATACAGAACAAACAGATACAATGTTTTGGTTGGCAGGTACATTTTTTATGTGGCCAATGCACATCAAACTATCATATTGGCTATGGCCAGCACAAAATGCATACCGGGCCATTATTTCAACCCTGTTTGCAGGTGACTAGCACTCTGCTGTTTAAGAAACATAATATCCCACATACATCAATAACATTATTCATTGGATCCTAAATGCTCCTGGTCATGGACTCATGGTAGTGGTTTCCCAGGCTGTCCTGTTTTAAGGATAGGGAAAATTATCTGTCAAGATCTCAGCCAAATACACTTACATTGTTTTCCATTTACTTGTAAGGGTATACTTACAAGTAACATGGAGTGTAAGAGATGAATAATATACTTACAAATTGAGACATACATACAAGTTTAAAAATATATTCTTCAACACAAATCATGAGGCACTTATCAAGAAGAGTTCCTGTTTTTTTTTTTTTTAATATTTCAGATGCACCAGTCTCCATAGTCATCTGAAAGACACAATATATGAGACCAATTTGAATATCTAGACGTTATCCTTCCTTTTCAATTCTTTCTTCTTCGTTTTCCTCTTGAAGAGTTACCTAGAAGAACCCATATGGGTGCAACTAAAAGATATGCTTTTCTCTACCCAAATTACATTCATGGCATGCAATGTAAGCATTGGATTGGTTTGGGAAGGAATTCAAGTAACCATGTTAGCATCAACCACCAATGCAATGTAACCCCTGCAAGTCTGACATCCCTTTTAGAAAATTTTATCTTTGCTTTTGAGGAAAATAGAAACCTTCTGCACACCAATGCAATGCCAAGAGAAAACAACGTGCTGAGAATGAATTGTTCCCAGGCACTTCAATTTTCATATATGGTCCACTATGCACTTCAATGAAAAGTACATGACAAGCACAATGTTCTCAATTAAAGTAGTCAAACAAAGGAAGTTCTCATAGTGCTTTGTTGAGTACATGACAAGCACTATGATCCTTGCTACACAATGACAACAAAGCACTATGTTATTTGAGTACATGACAAGCACTTAACATGAAGTAGCTATTGAAATAATGAAAAGTAAGGTTTCTTTTATTTCTAACAAAATACAGACTTCATTAGAAAATCTCAGCAAAGGAAAACCACCAAGATTTTCCTTTTTCTAGGATTTAGGCTTGGAAGTTTAAAAATGTTTAAATGGATTGAATGGGACTAATGGATTTGTATTAGCAGTGAAACATGAATTGGTTTAACAGGACAACAGCATGAGAACCAATCCAAAAAGATAGGGCAACAACATATATTTTTTATAGGATATATGTAAAATTGATACATGGTATAATTATATAAAGAGGACTAGAACAAGAAAAATTCAATCTTTCTATAGGTTTTGGAGTCACTGGATAGTATTAATATTATAGATTCTCAATATATAAATATTATACACTATCACATTAGTAACAATCCAATCGCAAAGGCACTAGGTATTACAAGATTCAATATCAATCTCTGTAATGCGATATTAAAATATTTTAGTGTTAGATATTCACCTTTGAATCAAACAATTAGCCAATTCTAACTTATACATTATAACTGAAACTAAGCCCCAGTTCGTGAATTGCAGCACCAGAAAGATCAATTGTTCTTGAACAACGAATGCAATTCTTGAACAACGAATGCAAATCATATAAGCAAGAAACAGTCACATCACAACAATATGAAACAAAAAAGAACTACAGCAACTCAAATCGTAATTCCAGTTCCATATCAAACCCCATTAAAGAGAAAAACCCAAACAAGTGTAAATCCCAAAGTGAGAAAACCTCTAAAAAACAAACCCGAAACCCTCACAAATAGAACAATAAATATGTTACAATTTTTTAAGCAGATCCTCAATTCTTATGTGTTGTTGTTGGAGAGAATCCAAACTCGAAGAGAAAGGGAGAGAGGGTTACTAAGATAGAGAGGGGTTTACAAAAACAAAAAAAGAGTAATACAGGGAGGGGGTTACCGAGATAGAGAGAGGGTTCGGATCTGCTGGGGAGGATACCCGAGCACCGCAGCTTTAGATCGGAGAGAGAGACAGAGACCGAGATCGAGATCGAGATTGAGACCGAGACCGAGAGCGTTTTTCCCCCTTTGCGTTTTGGAATGGCGAGAGAGACAGAGACCGAGAGGGTTCTCTTTCTACGATTAGAGAATGCAATTTGATGGCGGGAAGGAATGGGTTGAGGGCGGGACTTGCTAATTGGAAGGAATGGGCGCGCAGGATCAACTTACTAATTGAGTAATGAAAGCATGGGAGGAGTTGGAGACCAAATCTTAGAATTCACCCTTAGCTAATTAAGTGAACCAAAGTTATTTTTGTTAATCTAAATACTTTACCCTGTTGGCCTATTCATAAAAATATGAGTCATTAAAAATAAATGCCTCCTCTTAATATTGGCCCTAAACAAATTTTAATCAAACTAAAATTGGGTCCATCAAATTTATTACTTTTAAGCCATTTGAATAAAAAAATATATATGAAGGTAGAACCAAGTCCTTGGAGAATCCCCCTCTTTTATCTAATGGACCCAAGTTATTTTTTTAATTGAAAGATTTTATAGTGAGCCTACTTATAAAAATATAAGCAACTGAAAATAAATGCCTCCCTTGATGTGGGTCCTCAATAATTTTAATCCAAATAAAATTGAGCCCATCCGATTTGTCACTTATTAAGTAACCTAAATTAAAAATATAAAAGGGAAAATTCAAATGCTTTATAGCAGTCAATCTAATGAAAATCCCATCGGGTATCGAAATTTTTTCATAACCTACACACCTGTATTAGAAACCACTTATAAAAAAAAAATAAACCACTCATAACAAATTCCTCCATAATAAGGCCTCGAATATATTTTATTCCTATAGGAGATGGGTTCAATGTCATAACAAATTCTCCCACAGGCCACACCCTTCTGCTTATTGGAATGTGGAACGTGTCCAACTCTACCATTGGCCATACCTATTGATAATCTGAACCGTTAAAAATGAATGCCATCCCCTCCAGTGATTTATCCTCGTACTTTATTTCGGTAGAAGATGGTTCCACCATGAGATTGAGTGTATAATTGATAACATGGTTAGCATAATCTTATACACACAATGAAACATTTCTGATTTAATTGGTGTGAGTTGAGGTGGACCCCACAAAACCTCCGTAGCCCATAAAATTCAATCTTTGAAAACTGTCGGTGCTGAGAGATTTTTGTAAATTATGCTCTGCAATCATGTGCTCTGTTTTTATTTAGGTACTTTAGGACCTTGCTGTTAGGCCTTTTATTATGGCATCCTGATTGGATCCAATGCTTTATGAGGTCCAGGGTGATGCCATTGCCCTTCCCTTCGGCGTGGTTACATGGTGGTTCAACAGCAATGACACTGAACTAGTTATCCTCTTCTTGGGTGACACCTCAAAAGCTCACCGAGTCGGTGAGTTCACCAATTTCCAACTCACTGGGATGACCGGTATCTTCACTGGATTCACCACCGAGTTTGTGAGCCGAGCATGGGACTTGAATGAAGAGAATGTACAAAAGCTTGTAGGAAGACAATATTCCAATGGAATTATCAAGCTCGAGGAGGGCGCTGACATCCTAGACTCCTGGACCACATTAGGGGTAAAAGATTAAAAATCGCCACTAATTCTTTTGCCCCTCCAAAATGACCTTTAGCCACAACAAATAAGTTGTCACTAAATGTGATCACTATAATACCTTCACTAAAGTGAGTCTTTTGTGGCAAAAATAACTTTGTGGCTAGAAGTGTCGCCACTAAAAGCTGGCTTTCATATAATATATTTTTAGTGGCAATAGAAAGTCGCCGCAAAAAGTGGCGAAAAAATGACAACTAAACATTTAGCCACGAAAATAAAATGTTACCACTAAACTCCTAGACCATTAGTGGCACAAAAAGAAAACTCGCCACTAAATCTCCTTCCCCTCCAAAATGACCTTTAGCTACAACATATAAGTTGTCATTAAATGTGATCACATAATACTTTTAGTGTCAAAATCTAGCTTCGCCGCTAAAGGTGAGTTTTTAGTGGCGAAAATTAAATTATGGCAAAAAGTGTTGCCATTAAAAGTCAACTTTCTTGTGATATATCTTTAGTGACAATATAAACTAGCCACAAAAAATAGAACATACAGTGGCAAAAAATATACTGCGGCTAAATGTAAGAATCTAAGAAATTAGTGGCGACCATAAAAAGTTGTCACTAAAACCGGACACCATTAGTGGCGATAAATTAAGACTTGCCACTAAATCTCTTTCCCTCCAAAATCCCATGGCGCCAAAAATTCCCGCCAAGGAATTAGTGGCGAAATTTAGCTACAACATATAAGTTGCCACTAAATGTGGGCATTATAATGCCTTCAGTGGCAACATCAAATATTTGCCACTAAATGTGGGTTTTTAGTGGCGAAAATTAGACCGCGGCAAAAAAAGTCGCCGCTAAATGTCAAGTTTCTTGTAGTGGTGTTTGACCCACTTTTTGGTACTCAGGTCGCGTTGTTGGTTATCCCGAGGAGGAGCACGAGGAGGCGGTCGGAGAACCGCAGCAGTTAGTTGAGTGGCATGTTGATGATGTCATTTCGACATTGGATTGCTAGAGAGAGATAACATTTTGGGAAAACTTTTAACCATTCTTTTGGGGATTGGTTTTTGTTTATATTGGCCTTTGTTGGACTCTAATTTTGGGAAATGTACTTAAATGATCTTTGTATAAACTTTAACTTACCTTTGGGTAACATGCTAATGATCATTACTCATTCTGATACTTGGTTATACATGCATTATTATCTTGTGGCATGACTTGAATTATCAATTTGATTTGCTACACGCTTCCGCACTTAATAGAAATTGTTAGACCCCGACCCAGACCATTTCGATTAGTGTGCAATTAGTGTGTGTTTAGTCCTAAGTGGGTTTAGTTATCGTTGGGTTCGAAATAATTAGTTTTAGTCTTGGACATAGCTTTGGGAATTTTGAGAACGTTCAGTATTAGTCAGACACACTCAGGAAGGCCTAAGTGCACGTGTAAGCTTGGGAGGATTGTATCGGTTTCCGTGTATTTGTGATTTCGATTTCATTTGAGTGATTTTACTATGTGTTACAACTTTTGTTTTCAACCCACTCATGTTTGAAGCCCAAAAACCCAAGTTCTGGCCCAAAAAGGATAAAGTGGTCTTTTATACACAAATCTGGACACAATTTTCGAGATCTCAAAACCCTGTCGAAAATATACTTTTTGGAAACTAGATATTTCGAGGATCATTTTATCCTTCTTCGTCGAAGTCATTCGAGGCCTGCAAGATCATGTTTTTGTCAATACAAGGTTCAAGTTCATTGGGTCTCATTTACAAGTGCTTTAAGTCAACTCTCTTCTCTTTCCCTCCTTTCACTCTCAACCCAAACCCTAGAGAAACCAAGTGGAGAAAGCTTTTCCCTCCATTCTATTTCTCTTGGATGATCAAGCTAGAAGCCTCCAAATGGAATTCTAAGACTACCATCTTCTTACTCTCATCTCAAGCTCTCCATTGATGTTCTTTTCTTGAAAGTTAGAAGTGAGCAAGCTCTCCATTGTCTTCATTCTCCCTTGTTTGACCTTTTCTAGGTGAGAGCTCCAACCCATCTTCTTAATGAAGTCTTTTTAGTTCCTTAAAATCTTGTTTTTCATGTTTACAAACCCTTTTGTGAAAATGGGTTTCTTGTTTTTAAGATTTAGTGAGTTGGTGTGGTTTCATGGGTTTTGTAGTTCTTGGGATTAGCTTGAGTGAAGTGCTTGAAGAGGTTGGTGGCATCTTTGATTTAAGGCAAGTAACCAATCTAGGATGGATGTTAGCATGTGTGCATTGCATTTGTTTTCCGTGCACTCTTCTCATTCATTGCAAAATTTGGGGATTTTGTTTTGATTGAAGAATGGGATTTTAATGACTCAAATTGTGTTTTGAAATGTGTGTTTCACCCTTGGAGAGCATGGAGGTTCAGGGAGTGCAGGTGGAATGAGAAACAAGAAGAAGGGAAGAAGGAAATGTGAAAAATCTGGACTGAACTGCACTTCCCATGCAATGTCGGTCAGCTGGCGGCTAGCCGAAATCCCCATTTCGGTTAACCGCAAGCCGACCGAGCTCGGTGGTTCCCTTTCCAAAAGCTGGCATTTCGACAGTGGGTTTCGGTCAGCTTGATGGTTAGCTAGCGGCTAGCCGCCATACCCCATTTCGGCTAACTGCTGGCCAACAGAACGTTTTTCGGCTCCTTTTCCAGAGAGCTAAGTTTCAGACCTGGGTTGCAGCGGTCAGCCCTACGGTCAGCTTACGGCTAGCCGCCCGGTTGCTTTTCGGCTAACCCGTAAGCCAACCAAAGTCAGTCGGTTTCTTTTCCAGAGAGCTGCGTTAGGACTTGGATTTCCAGCGGTCAGCCTGTCGGTCAGCTGGCGGCTAGCCGCCGGATCCTAGTTCGGCTAGCCGACACCTGACTGCGAGCTGACCGAGTTTGACAAATTGCCTGTTTTGAAGAGTATTTGCAAGAATGAAAACTAGAACATGTTAAGTGACATTTAGCCTGATATTGTGCACTCGAACCTGAGATGTCTTTTAACTTCCGGGGCACCGATTCTCTTTTAAATTTCCAACATTTGGGTTCAATTACACAAGGATCAATCAAAGGTCCTTACATGTGCTTGTTAGGCTTTGTATTCGTACTTTGGCTTTGATGCAATGAATATCATCGTGTACTCGTTTTGAAGTTTAAGTACAAGCTCGTTTTGCAGATTTGTTTCAAGAAAAAGGGGTTACTTCCTAAGTGTGTTATGCATATTAATTATGTCTTTTGCTGGTCGTGCTTGCCGTGTTTTGTTAAGTGACTTTCCCCTTTTTATCTCGACATGTTTTGATAGTGTTTCGCGTGTTTTGTGCATTCATGAATTAAGTGAACACCGCTGAGCTTGGACTGCCCTTTCAGTTTGATCCACTGTCTGGGGGTCCTGAAACATGTGGACTGTCTGCAGACTGGTCGTGTGTTTTTTGCACATCGTGCGTGTCCGGTTCCGCGGCCGGAAATCCCCGTATATGTGGGAATCGTGTCGTGATTATATTATGTATATCGTGCTTGTCGTGCGTGCTTACTCTTTTCATTATAAATGATAGAGAAAGGATGAGCTCTTTGTGGAATGTAACTGTTCATGATATATAAGTATGCATGTTAGTTTCGTTTGTATTTTGAAAGGTACCTTAGTCTTTATATGTATCTTTAAACGTTTACTATTTCGTGCTCATGCCTAAATTGATTACCTGTCAAACCGTTGTGTTTGATCCTTGTTTTTTGGTGCTCAGGTGCAGGTGACGTTGCCTTTGAGGAGGAGCGTCCGGAGGAGGATTTTGAGCCACCAATAGTTAGAGAGTGGCATCCCGACGATGTCAACTAGACGTCGGGCGGGTTCTTGAGTTTTGCCAATTTTTGTCATGGGGTTCCTTTATTATTTTGAGAATTGTATTGGCCTCTGTTGCCCTCTTATGGGATGTAACTAAACTTAACTTACTTTGTGTAGTCTCGTAACTTGAATTATGATGGGAATGCCATGTTAACTCCTTTCTTTTGATACTATGTCTAGTTATTATTTGTTATAGCACTTAAAAATTTATTGGTGCTTATCTTGATGTGATTTGCTACACGCTTCGGCAAACTTGTTCATGTGAGTCAGATTTCGCGTGTTTCGGAAATCCTCACCGCGGGAACCTGTGGGAAAACATAACAAACACACCATCACACGTCGCGGGCCCGGGGATCCGTTCTGGGGTCGCGACAGGACTGATATCAGAGCGGGGTATGTTTCAGGCACTTATAAGAAACTAGAAAGGTCTTAGGAACGTGGCGAGGATTCGTGAGTTCGATAGATTCGTTGGTATAGGACCTTAGAAACCCTTATACCATGTTTATTGTGTACCAACACCTTGTTTTACAGCACTATGCCTCCAAGGAAAGCTCCAAATCATCAGGCTTCAGGCAGTAACCAGAATGAGTCAGACACATCTAATACACCAACAGCTACACAGTTTTAAGAACTAATGCAAGCTATGATAGCGCAACAAAGACAGGCTAATGAGAACCAAACAAGATTCCAAGAACAGTTAGCTAAGAAAGATGAAGAAATGGCTCAAGTTCAGAGACAACTTCTGGAAGTCCTTCAGAACAGGAATTTAGCTCCACCACTACAACCCTTGGGTCCTCAGATTGTCATTCATAATAGGGATCATGACCCTAATGCGCTATTTGAGAAGTTCAGGAAGAGGGCACCGAAGGAATTTTCGGGCAATGAAGACCCGTTAGTGGGAGATGACTGGCTAGCTAATACCGAGAAAAAATTTTATGTCTTCACATGCACAGGGAGGCAGAAGGTCAACCTCACAGCTTCCCTATTCTACGGGCTTGCTGATAGGTGGTGGCAAACGGTTAAGGACCCATACATGGCAATGGCCAACGAAGATGCGTGGGCAGCGTTCAAGACACAATTTCAGGATAAGTACATTCCCTCCCACGTTAAGAGGTAGAGGGCTATCGAGTTCCAGCAGCTCAAGCAAGGTAGCATGACGGTGCTAGACTATGCCACCAAGTTCGAAAGATTGGCTAGATATGCTATCGAGTTGATTGACACTAAACAGAAGAAGATAACGAAGTTCTTGGAAGGGTTGAATCCGATTATTATGAGAGATGCTATAGGGGTAGTTCCACCAGCTACGTATGATGAGGCGGTTAAACGGGCATATAAGTTTGAGGATATTAACAACCTGATCGTTCAAGACAGGAAGCAGCACTATCAGCAGCAGAATCAGAGGCAACAACAGAATAACAAACCAAGGCAAGAACAAGGTCAAGTGAGACAGGGTTGTGGACATTGTGGCAAGAATCACGAAACTCATAAATGTCGTAAGGGCATGGGCGCCTGTTTCAAGTGTGGGGCTATGAACCATGCAATCAAGGATTGCCCACAACTTCAGAATTAAGGGAACAGAAACCAACAGCAGAGACAGGCAGCCCCTCAGAATCAAGCACCAGTTCAGAATCAAGTAGGACCACCTCAGCAGCAGCAGCATGCTAGGCCATCGGCACAGAATCAGAATGCTCGTCCTCCACAATAGAACAGACATGGCCAAGGAAGGCAACACCAAGCACCGAATAGACTACAGATGCATGGACGTTTATATTATCTCAACCGTGCAGATGTTGAAGCTGCAGGAGACGTGGTAGAAGGTAAACTTCTTGTTTGTGGGGTAGAAGCCCATATTTTGTTTGACCCTGGATCCACGCATTCCTTTTCATCCCCTAGTTTTGCTAAGATGATTAATGCACCATGTAGTGAATTGGATTAAATTCTAGTAGTAACCACTCTAGTAGGGAAACAAGTTGTGTGTAGTTACTATTACCCTAGCTGTACAGTTTTGTTAGGAGTTGTGAATCTACCGGCCAACCTCATAGTTTTGGACATGCATGGTTTTGATGTCATCTTAGGCATGGATTGGTTAGAAGCATATCATGCCACCATGGATTGTTTTAGTAAGACCATAACATTTAGATTCCAAGGACCACAGGCAGAATTGATATTTCAGGGGAACAGGAGAAAAACTCAGGCAGGGTTTATTTCAGTTTTGAAGGCAAGCAGATTAGTGAAGAGTGGATGTCAGGCATTTATTGCGTTTATCACGAAGGATAAACAGTCCCAAGGGGTGGAGGATATCCCCATTGTGTGTTAATTTCCGGATGTTTTTCCAGAAGAAATCCCGGGATTACCACCAATCAGAGAAGTTGAGTTCACAATTGAGCTCCTACCAGGGACGACTCCGATCTCCATTGCGCCATACAGAATGGCTCCAACAGAAATGGGTGAACTAAAACTCCAGTTGCAGGATTTGTTGAGCAAAGGTTTTATTAGGCCAAGTGTTTCACCTTGGGGAGCACCGGTGTTGTTTGTGAAAAAGAAGGATGGAAGTTTGAGAATGTGCATCGACTACAGGAAATTGAACCATGTGATCGTGAAGAACAAGTATCCATTGCCAAGGATAGACGAATTATTTGATCAATTGCAAGGAGCAGCCTATTTTTCCAAGATAGACTTGAGGTCAGGGTACCATCAATTGAGAGTTAGAGACTCAGATGTTCAGAAAACATCCTTTAGAACAAGATATGGGCACTATGAGTTCTTAGTGATGCCCTTTTGTTTGACAAACGCACCCGCAGTCTTTATGGCTCTTATGACCAAAGTCTTTGCACCCTTTCTGGATCACTCTACGGTAGTATTTATTGATGATGTCTGTGTGTATTCCAAGAGTAAGAAGGAGCATGAAGAACATTTGAGGACATCGTTTGTAAGGACCGCGACCTTACTGGGTCAATTGGGCCCAATAGTAGGCCCGTTGACCTATTTATTTTATTATTATTATAATTATTTGTATTTTAGATATTTAAGTGGGTTTAGGCTTTGAGTGAGTTTCTTTTAGTGTTAGAATAGTTTCTGCGAAGTTTCGTTCGATTTCAAGTTCATTTGATCCTAGCAGGGGGGTAGTTTGCAAATTAGGGGAAAATTGAGTGTTTTTTCGAAAAATTCATATCACCGTGATTTTGGGTTCGTTGGAAAGGTCTCGTTGCGATGATCATTTTTGTCTTCTGGCTTGTCGCGATCCGACAATCAGAAACCCTTCAAATGGACCATTCTTTCACCGGACCCACTTAAAGGGCAAATTAGTCTTTTCCTCCCTCTCTTCTTCTTAAACAGTGATTAGCCCTAATCTCATTCTCACTTTTGCAACGAGGGTTACAGCAGCCCATCTCCTTTTCCCTCTTCATCTTCTCAAGCCCAGATCTCCCTCCGTGATCCGTACCGCACATCTTTTTCCTTTCGATCTCCTCTCTCCATTGATACTAGTTGGTAAGCCTTTCCCATCATCAACTTTTCTATTTTTTTCTCTTTTGTTTAGAATAGGTTAGATCATGATCTTTTTCTTTCTTTTCTTCTCCGTTGCGTTTGGTCGGATTAGATTGTGGGTTTTGCAAAAGAGAGCTTCTCCTCAAGCTTTTTTTCCAATTTCTAATCTTCTTGGTTGAGGCAAGTAGATATGCATTTTATATTTAATCATGTGTGTATTGTTTTCTTTTGATTGCAATGATATCCTTGTTAGATTACCAAATTCCAAGCCTATTGTTAGGATTGCATTGGGATTGACATGTTAGGTTAGATTTGTGGTTTGGATTAGATTAATTGTTAAATGGTAGCTTTGGAGGTTTTTAATTTGATAGAATGGATGAGAATAATGATTGAAATGATTGGGGAGCATGGAGGCTTGTTTTTTGCAGGAAAAAGGAAGAAAAAACCCATTTTCGGGCTCAGGCTACAGTGCCGATCGATCAGGCTTGCAAGCCGATCGATCGGACTGCAATTTGGACTCAGTTAACTGAGGCGAAAATCAGTTCGATCGATCGGACCTGTGGTCCGATCGATCAGAGGGCATTTTCATAATTTTTGACAACTTCGGAAAAGAACTTAAAACATTTATAACTTTTAATCCGTACGTCGGATTTCTACATATTATATACCGTTGGAAAGCCCTTGAGATGTAGAATCCAATGGTTCTAGTTTCATCACGATCGGAGGTTGGAAAGTGATGTAAAGACTCAGATTATTGATCCATCCTATATTTTATTAGAAATGAGACCAATAACTTAGGTTTGGGCCTTAGATGTTGGAAACCAAGAACCTACTATCAGTTGACCATTAATGGGGATTAAATCGTAGCACGTGGCTTGGTGTGCTTCGATTAGGTGTCTAGGTATTCGTGTATTAAACATGGGATAACCGAATGCGTATGAAATTGAATTAATGGATGCTTAATATCATTGTACACCAAGGGATTTCCTTAGAAGCATCGTTGATCCAATTCCACACGTACTCCGTTAGAACATGTATGATACATGGATGACACCACTTGCCTAGGTTTGGATCGTAATTCCTCCTTGACTTATTTAATCGTATCCGTTGTTATAATTCCTTGTACACTCACTCTCAGCATAATACACCTAATTAATTATGAAACATAATCCCTTGTAGAATTAGGACTTGGACCGAACTTAGAGTGTACCTTAGTACTCCATGTTATGTAATTGATGAACATGACTGGCTAGACTGAAGGGATTACCATGTGATTGGTTTTGTCTTGTATTGATTTGAATGAGAATCCCTATGAACATGTCTTGTATAATGAGCTAGCCAGACCTGCTTGTCTTGGTCTATTCTCGTGTCAACTGAAAGTCCTGGGATCTAACCCTAGAGGGGGGGGGTGAATAGGGTGAGCTACAATATGTGACCACCAATTAAGACAAATTTTAAATTCTTAACATAAACTAGTCACAAGTGATGATTAATCAAACAAGATGTGGAAGCTAATATAAACAATCACCACAAAAGCAAACACCACAACACAAAGGTTTATAGTGGTTCGGCCTCAATGCTTACGTCCACTACCGGCTTGTGATCCAATCACCCCACCGGATTTCCACTATTTATGCTTTTTACTAGGCTAAGCAATAACCTTTACAATGTTGTTTTTCTAGGCTCAACAATAACCTTTACAAGATGCTTTTCAAGGCTAAGCAATAACCTTTACACAATGCTTTTCTTAGGCTAAGCAATAACCTTTACGAAAGAAAGATTTCTCTAAGAAAGTGTCATCACAAAAGATCACTCTAAGAGATACAATTTAAACTCAATGATGTTGCCTCTTAAATAGGCTAATATGAAAGTGTAAACCAACTCACACAAATACTATATGAATGCAAATGTGTATGCTCATGATGTGTGTGTGTGTGATGTCCTCAATCATTTGAAAATGAAAGCTCATAAATGTATGCCTAAGGCTTTTGAAAGTTTTAGCTCATAAAAAAATTTATGATTGAGGAAAGAATGCAAGTCACATGTTAAAAGTAACAACTTGTTAATGATATCAAAGATTCACAAGTTGTATGAAATTAATTAGCTCTAAACATGTGATGCATAGGGATGTCAATCAAATCAACAATGTAGCTCAAAACATAAAAAAAATAGATTTGATTGAAATAAGGGGACAAATAATATGTAATTATAAAAACAACTTGAAAATGATATACCTATCAAAGCAAAGCAAGTTGTGAAACTTTAAAACAAAGTTACATATGAATTGTAAAGATGTTGAATCCAAAACATAAGATAGTTTTGAAAGTGATTTTCTTATGTTGAAAAACAACAACCATAGATTCAACCAAGTATAGGAATCATGTTACATATAATTTCAAAGATTCTTTCATTAACATGATCTACTTAGATTTACCAAATGAAGTACTACTTGGATTGAATCAATGGTGATGTATCCAAAACAATAAATCAATTCAAAACATAAAACATGTTAAGGACATAACACCTCACAGTTTATCATGCTACAAAAGATTTACCAAAAATAAAACAAAGCATGAAAACATATGATTAAGGAAAGTAGAGCCTACTTGGTGATTTGACTTCATTAATCCAAGCTTTAGCTTTCTTAATGACCCCTTTCATCCCTTAGTTCATTTCCCTTTGATTGGCCTCAAATCCTCTCAAGGATGGCCTCTTGATCATCAAACTTTTCAAAGGAATGAACCACTATTTATAGCCAAAAAGTGCCCAACGGCTCTTTCCCGGTCGACCTGGCCCTTCCCCGGTCGACCTGGCCTTCACAACGGTAAAAAAAGTGACCGTTTGAAAAATGGTCAACGGTAGTATACCCGGTCGACCTGGGCCTGGCTCGGTCAACCTGGTACACTGCGTTTCTGGCCTGGGACCAAAATTCCCTAAAATCCATTTTTCAAAGCATTTTTGGTTGGGAATTTTTTTGGGCCATTAAATCAAGCTTAAAAACATGTTTTACATCATTCTAAGGGTTTTAAAACATGAAACATAAAAGGCCAAAAAAGATTCGAAATTATAAAACCAATGGCTTGCTTGATTTTCTAAAACTCCTTTTTCAAAAACAAAAGCATCCAAGTTTAAAACCAAAACATGCATAACTCAAAGATTCTCCAAGTCTAAAAACCAATGCATGTATAAAAACAAGATTTCAAGTTTATCTAAAACAATGCAAGTGTGTAAATCAAATGATGCTTGAATGATAATGCATCTATCAAATTGCAATCTATAAAATTCCTAACATCAACACCACTTTATTATTATTATTATTATTATTTGCATGTTATAGCCATCTGCAGTTTGGGGTATTATTGATGGGCCGGTTACTCGGACATCGGGGTGGACAGTCGGCTTTGGCCGGTGTCTATGGCGTTGAATAGTTGGGAGCAGGCTGGGATCGTGCTACTATTCCCAGGACCGGGAGCTAGGATCCCCCTGGAGCCGGACTTTGGTATCAGTAGTCCGGATAGGATTGTTACTGTTAGACCCCGACCCAGACCTAGTCGATTAGTGTGCGATTAGTATGTGTTTAGTCCTAAGTGGGTTTATTTATCATTGGGATTAGAAGTAATGAGTTTTAGTCTTGGAGATAGCTTTGGGAATTTTGAGAACGTTTAGTATTAGTCAGACACACTCAGGAAGGCCTGAGTGCACGTGTGAGCTTGGGAAATTCGTATCGGTTTCCGTGTGATTGTGATTTTGATTTCATTTGAATGATGTTTCGACGTGTTACAACTTTCGTTTTAAGCTCATTCATGTTTGAAGCCCAAAAACCCATGTTTTGGCCCAAAGAGGGTAAAATTGTCTTTTATGCACAAATCTGGACACAATTTCGAGATCTCAAAACCATGTCAAAAATATACTTTTTGGAAACTAGATATTTCGACGATCGTTTTATCCTTCTTCGTCGAAGTCATCCGAGGCCCACAAGATCATGTTTTGGTCACTTCAAGATTCAGCTAGTTGGGGCCCATTAACCTCACTAAAGCCCCATCTCCCTCTCTTTTCATTCATTTCCCCAATCTCTGCAATCTCTTGACCTAGGGCAAGGAAAGCTCTTCTTCTCTTCCATTTTCTTTATCTTGCATGATCTACCTAGAAGACTCCAAAGAATATTCCAAGGTTACCATTTCCTTCCTCTCTTTGCAAGCTCTCTATCCATACAAGTTTCTTAAAGTTCTTTTGAGACAAGCTCTTCATCTTCTTCATCTCTTCTTGTTTGGCCATTGTTAGGTAAGAGTTTCAACCCTTGTTTTCCATGAAGTCTTTTTAGTTCTCTAAGATCATGTTTTTCATGTTTTCAAACCCTTTTGTTAAAATGGGTTCTTTGTTTTCATTTGAGTGAGTTGCGTGGTTTTTCTTGGACTTCCTTGTAGTGTGGGACAGCTTGAGGGAAGTGCTTGAGAAGGAGTATTTTGGCATTGGTCAAGGCAAGTAATCTTTATAGGTTTTGTGTGCATGTGTATTTTGATTCCATTGTTATTTTAGAAATTGTGCATTTGATTTGTTTATAAGTTCCATGATCATATTTTCCTTGGATTTAATGTTTGAAATTGAGAAAAATGTGTGTTTTGTCCCTTGGAGAGCATGTAGGCTCAGGGAGTATAAGTGGAATGAGGAACAAGAAGAAAGGAAGGAAGAAATGTAAAAATCTGAACTGGACTGCATATTTCCGTACAGTTCGGTCAGCCGTCGGTCGGCTGGCGGCTAGCCGAAATCCTCATTTCGGTTAACGCGAGCTGACCGAGCTCGGCGGTTCCCTTTCCAGAAGCTGAGATTTCGACAGGGAGTTTCGGTCAGCCTGACGGTCAGCGAACGGCTAGCCGCCCTACCCCATGTCGGCTAACCGCTGGCCAACCGCGCCTTGTCGGTTCCTTTTCCCGAGAGCAACATTTCAGACTGGGTTTCACCGGTCAGCCCTACTGTGAGACCCCGACCCGAGTGGACCCGATTAGTGTTAATTGGGTCTTGTGTTAGACTTAAGCGTGATTAGTAGTTCTTGACTAAGTTGGGTTTGGAATAGCTTTTGACATAGTTTTGGGGAATTTTGATTGCTTTGAGATAGTGGGGCCCTTTGGGGGTTCCTTTTCATGACTTTGCATGTGCTTGAGGATTTATTAGAGATTCTTGCATTCATTGTTTTTATCCCGTTTTATCTGTCTCGTTAATCCCGACAACTTTCATGTTGATCCCGTTTTCATTCGAAGCCCCGAAACCCGATTTACTAGCCTTGAGGGGCAAAACAGTCCTTTTACACTAAACCTGTACCCAAAACTTGATATCCCCGGAACCCGCGAAACATATACTTTTTGGAAGATAGATATTTCGACGATCATTTCTTCCTTCTTCGTCGAATCCATCCGAGGTCCCGAAAGAGATGATTTCAGCCAAACAAGTTCCTTTAGTAGTGGGACCCAACCCCATTTGTTAACAAAGGGAAGCCACTCTCCCCTCCATTTCATTCTCCATTTTCCAGCACAACATTTCAGTCTAGGGTAGTGAGCAACTTCCTCTTCTTCTTCTTGCTCTCCCCACCTCCAATCCACACCAAACCCGCATCAATCAAGAAACGAAGGTCACCATTCTCTTCCTCACCTTGCAAGCTTTCTTTTGATACCATTTGTGGAGAAATCTTCCAACCTTTAGATCTTCTTTGAGCTAGTTCTTGCCATTTGAAGGACATCCAAGTGAGTAATCCTTCCCATCTTCTAGATTAATATTCTTCTAGCCTTAGGGAACCTCCATTTTTCATTATTGAAAGTTCTTTCTTCTTCATTCATGGTTTGACTCATTTTAGGGTTTGTTTTCGGGGGTTTTGCTTGTAGCTTGGATTTTGAGCTTGAGAGGTGATTAAAGACTTGGATTTGCTTGATTAGAGACAAAGGCAAGTGGGTGAATGGATAAGTTTTTGAACATTTACATGTTTCATGGAAATCTCTTGTTTTACACTATTGGTTCTTAATGATTTTTACATGTGTTTTCATAGTTTTCCTTGCCTTGATTTCTATTACTTTTGAAATGTATATTGATGAGTTGATTTCTCTATTATACATCTTGATAAATGTATCCATTATGTTGTTAAAGTGTAGATGAATCTTATGGATAGTGGTTTTCTATTCTTTGATGTTTGAATGCGAAGAAGAAGGTGTTTGGATTTAATGTTCATTGAAGTTTGATGGGAGTTTTTATTTTAGTTTGGATGTTTGTTGAGGCAAGGAAAAGCTTAGTTGTATAAGAGTGCAAGTGGAAGAGAAAGGAGGGAAAGGATATAAAAAAAAACAGCAAAATTTCGGATGCCTGGGAGGTTTCTGCCCGGACGCCAGGAGACAGAGACCTGGGCGCCCTTTTCTGCTTCCGGGCGTTCAGACGCCGGGTTTCTGGCGTCCGGACGCCGGGAACCTGCAGGAAAAAAAAGGGGCCACTTTGAAACGCCTATAACTCTTGATTCCCATATCGGATTTGGAAGTTCTATATACTGTTGGAAAGCTCTTGAAGCAAGGAATCCAATGGTATATATATCTTAGTGATCAAAGATTGAAAAATGAAGTGGATATTTGAACCAATGAAAACCAGTATGTGATTAAGAGTTTTTAGCTTGATATTGTGCATTTGAAAATCGTAAAGTGTATAAGGAGCCCGGAATGTCTTCAAACTCAAGGAGTACCAAGTTGTTATTATAATCGACATACGGGACCCTTATTCACTTAAATAAATCTTGAAACCGATATTTTTATCCGAAATAGTAATAGTTCATTGTTTCACCTCATTTCCAAGATTTGCATTACATGACTTGTTTTCCTGAAAGCATTGAAGTTACACTAGTAACAGTTATTTGTCCCGAAATGTATTGCCCGACATGAAACGACAGTGTGCCCTTGAGCACCCCCGTCTTGCCTGTTTATTTATTATACTTGATTTACTTACATATATCTCGATTTGTTATTTGACCTATGAGTCGGCATCACTAAGCTTGGATAACCTTGTCGGTTTGATCCATCGACTTGGAGATCCCCCTCCCGTCCCGCCAGCTGCAGTTTGGATCTCGATACCCGGTTTATTACCGTGGTCCCGTCCCGATACCCGGTTCGCTACCGTGGTCCCGTCCCGTATATTTATATTGTATATATGATTTTCGTTGAGTCTCCTCACCTTGTGTGACTGAGACCAACGTCCCGTTATACTCTTGTCACTTCGGTGATAGAGGACTTAGCTTCTTGTGATTGCCATCTTGCCAGTTCCCGTTTCCTTGGATACCTGACATGTTTTATATTGCTTATTTGTTTTCCGTTAAATGATTCATTTCTTTTATAAAAGTTATTGTTATATTATTTCCCGTTCTTAGTACACACCCATGCTTTTACATATGTTTCAAACGAACAATGGTTTTGCTAGAATTCTATGATTACACACGTTTTAAATGAATGCCCGAATTGTTAAATATCCATGCTTTGAAATATGTTTTAAATGACACTTGTTTTGCCAGATCCATATGTTTATACTTGTTTTAAATGAATACCCGAATTGTTAAATATCCATGCTTTGAAATATGTTTTAAATGACACTTGTTTTGCCAGATTCCTATGTTTATACCTGTTTTAAATGAATACCCGATTTGTTAAATATCCATGCTTTGAAATATGTTTAAATGAACATTAGTTTTGTCAGATTTCTTTGGTTACACATGCTTTAAATGAATACACAGTTTGTAGAATACTTATGCTTTTACCCAAGTCTCAAATGAACGTTTGTTTTGTCAAACGTCTACATTTACACATGCTTTAGACAAACACGCGATTGTCAAATATCTATGCCTTTATAGATGATGTAAATGAACATATGTTTTATTAGATCTTCATGTTTTACCCATGCTTGAAACGAATACATGTTTTGTCAGAGATCCATGATTTTACAACCGTTTAATTATATGCAACATTTGATCAAATAGCATGATTTATCATATGTTTTATTCTTCAGTATATTTGTTATCTTTTCATCCACCTGCCAGACCGTCGTGTCTGACCCACTACTTTTGGTACTCAGGTCCAGACTTCTTCGTCCCGAGATGAGCGCTTTTGTTGGCTGTGGAGCCATGTTTTGCAGGTTGTTTTGTCGGCTATGTCATGTAGACATTGAGCTTGACATCGGAGCTACGTCATATATGGGGTAGTGGTTAATAGCTTATTGTTGTATGGCTTTTATTAGCCTTTTCTTTGGGTTCTTAATTAATGTACATTGATAATTGTAACTTAGACATATTTGGGAATGTAATGTCCTGTTACTGTCAGCTCTGTACTTTATTGTGATGGTTTGCTCCAGTCTGATATGGTTCTTGATATAATAGCTATATGCTAGAGGTTGAGTGTGACGCGGAATCCGATGGCCACGGACTCCGGGTCGCAACGTCACGAAAGCTTCCGCAAAATATTCAGAATGTGTTGGAATGTGTTGTCTTCACACACGCAGATCTTGGGAGAAAAATATAACTATCCTTAATCAATATCACTTCCCCGAGGTTCCGGTTTGGGGGCATGACACCTACGGTCAGCTTACGGATAACCACCAAGTCCCAGTTCGGTTAACTGTGAGCTAACAACAGTGAGTACGGTTCCTTTTCTAGAGGGCTGCACTGGACCTGGGTTTCTAGCGGTCAGCTTGTCTGTCAGCTGGCGGCTAGCCACTAGACCCTAGTTCGGCTAGCCGACACCTGACCGCGAGGTGACCGAAATTGCCAAGTTTCCTGTTTTGTAGAGATTTTTGCAAGAATGAAAACCAGAACATGTTAAGTGGCCTTTAGCCTGATATTGTGCACTCGAAACCCAAGACGTCATTGAACCTCCGGGGCACCAATTCTGTTTTAATTCCAACATCTGGGCTTCTGCTACACAACGATCAACCAAAGGTCCTTGCATGAGCTTGATAGGCTTTGTATTCGTATCTTGGTTTCGATATGATGAAGATCATCGTGTACTCATTTTGAAGTTTAAGTACAAGCTCGTTTTGAAGATGTGTTTCAAGAAAAAGGGGATCACTTCCTAAGCGTGTTATGCATATTAAATATGCCCTTGCTAGTCGTGTTCATCGTGTTTGATAAGTGATTTCCCCCTTTTTATCTCGACATGTTTTGATAGTGTTTCGCGTGTTTTGTGCATTCATGAATTAAGTAACACCACTGAGCTTGGACTGCCCTTTCAGTTTGATCCACTGTCTGGGGGTCCTTAAACATGTGGACTGTCTGCAGACTGGTCGTGTATTTATTACACATCGTGCGTGTCCGGTTCCGCGGCCGGAATTCCCGTCTTTATGGGAAATCGTGTCGTGCTTATATTATGTATATCGTGCTTGTCGTGCGTGCTTGCTCTTTTCATTATATAAATGATAGAGAAAGGATGGGCTCTTTGTGGATGATAACTATTCATGATATATTATGTACTCATGCTAGTTTGTTTTAGTATCTCCGCTCAGTTAAACATTTCTGCAAATGTATCTCAGTCAGTATAGTATTTCAAATCAAGGATTTGCTTATATATTTTCTTAAACGTTATTATTTCATGCTTGCACCTAAATTGATTACCTGCCAAACCGTCGTGTTTGACCCTTGTTTGTTGGTGCCCAGGTGCAGGAGACGTTACCTTTGAGGAGGAGCGTCAGGAGGAGGCTTGTGAGCCAACCCCTGTGAGAGAATGGCAGCCCGACGATATCATTTAGACGTCAGGCGGGTTCTTGAGTCTCGTCATCTTTTGTTGGGGTTGCTTTTGATTATTTTGGAGAAGTGAATTGACCTCTGTTGGCCTCAATTATGGATTGTACCTAAAACTTAACTTACTTTCGTGTTAGTCTTATAACTTGAACTATGTTGGGAATGCCATGTTTAACTTCTTTCTTTGATACTATGCCTTGTGATTTTGGTTATGGCACTTAAATATTTTGTGGGTGCTCATCTTGATGTGTTTTGCTACACGCTTCCGCATACTTGATCGTGTGAGTCAGATTCCGCGTGTCTTTGGGAATCCTCACCGCTGGAACCTGTGGGAAAGAAAAATCTTCAATAGCAATTGTAACCCAAACAACGTCGCGGGCCCGGGGATCAGTTCCGGGGTGGCGACAGTTACTGGTACCCCGTGAGGTGGCTTGGACATCCATGGAGTCTCCCTCTTGTGCATTGTATTACATTGGTAGTGGTGATTGTTAGTATTGCTAGGATTTCTATTTATGATTCGGATGGTTATTTACTCATGCTACATGCCTAGTATTGTTCCTTGTATTCCTATGATCTTATACTTGTCATTACTCTTATATTTGATGCATGGCATGATTATTTATATCTTGTTTATCTATTGCTCAACATGTCGTTGACTCTATTCCTTGGTGTGGAGACTCCTCAGGTGAGTACTACTACGAGGAGCAAGCAGTTGAGGAGATCCTAGAGGATCTCCAACCAGCTGAGGAGGAACGAGAGTGGCATGCCGATGACGTAGAATAGCGTCATTGATCCTGGCACGAGAGAGATTCATTGGGACCTCATTAGATTCTTTATTCTTTATTTATCTCTCGTTGAACTTTCACACTATTGACTTCACTATTGTTCTAAAAGGCCTTGGTTATTGGGATGGCCTTTGTTAATACTTTAATTCCTTGATTAGTTCTATTATTTCTTTGTGCAACTTTAACTATTAATGAGATTTATTATTCATTGCTTCGAAATTTAATATGCCTTGAATTATATGAATTCTGCAGTTTTATATTACTTGAGGTTTGAGTTGCAATATTCTCACAGCGGACTTATGATCTGTCGCGACCCCGGAACGGGTCCCCGGGCCCGCGACGTGTCGAAATTAAGATAGTTTATGTTTATTGTTTTCCCACAGGTTCCCGCGGTGAGGATTCCTAAAGACACGCGGAATCTGACTCACACGATCAAATATGCGGAAGCGTGTAGCAAAACACATCACGATGAGCACCAACAAAATATTTAAGTGCCATACCAAATAATCACAAGGCATAGTATCAAAGGAAGAAGCTAACATGGCATTCCCATTAGAATTCAAGTTATGAAACTAACACAAAAGTAAGTTAAGTTTTAGGTACAATCCATAAGAGGCCAACAGAGGCCAATACACTTCTCCAAAATAATCAAAAGCAACCCCAACAAAAAGATGACGAGACTCAAGGACCTACCCGACGTCTAAATGACATCGTTGGGCTGCCACTCTCTCACAGGGGTTGGCTCACAAGCCTCCTCCTGACGCTCCTCCTCAAAGGTAACGTCTCCTGCACCTGGGCACCAACAAACAAGGGTCAAACACGACGGTTTGGCAGGTAATCAATTTAGGTGCAAGCATGAAATAATAACGTTTAAGAAAACATATAAGCAAATCCTTGATTTGAAATACTATACTGACTGAGATACATTTGCAGAAATGTTTAACTGAGCGGAGATACTAAAACAAACTAGCATGAGTACATAATATATCATGAATAGTTATCATCCACAAAGAGCCCATCCTTTCTCTATCATTTATATAATGAAAAGAGCAAGCACGCACGACAAGCACGATATACATAATATAAGCACGACACGATTTCCCACAAAGACGGGAATTCCAGCCACGGAACTGGACACACACGATGTGTAATAAATACACGACCAGTCTGCAGACAGTCCACATGTTTAAGGACCCCCAGACAGTGGATCAAACTGAAAGGGCAGTCCAAGCTCAGTGGTGTTACTTAATTCATGAATGCACGAAACACTATCAAAACATGTAGAGATAAAAAGGGAGAAATCACTTATCGAACACGATGAACACGACTAGCAAGGGCATAATTAATATGCATAACACGCTTAGGAAGTGATCCCCTTTTTTTTGAAACACATCTTCAAAACGAGCTTGTACTTAAACTTCAAAACGAGTACACGATGATATTCATTATATCGAAACCAAAGTACGAATACAAAGCCTATCAAGCTCATGCAAGGGCCTTTGGTTGATCGTTGTGCAGCCGAAGCCAAGATGTTGGAATTTTAAAACAGAATTGGTGCCCCCAGACGTTTGAGGATATCTCGGGTTTCGAGTGCATAATATCAGGCTAAAGGACACTTAACATGTTCTAGTTTTCATTCTTGCAAAAACTCTTCAAAACAGGAAATTTGTCAATTTCGGTCACCTCGCGGTCAGGTGTCGGCTGGCCGAATTAAGGTCTAGCGGCTAGCCGCCAGCTGACCGACAGGCTGACCGCTGGAAGTCTAGTTCCAACGCAGCCCTCTAGGAAAGAAACTGAACTGACTGCGGTTAGCTTACGGTTAGCCGAACTGAGACTTGGCGGTTAGCCGTAAGCTGACCGTAGGGCTGACCGCAGGAACCCAGTTTGAAATGTAGCTCTCGGAAAAAGGAACCGACAATGCGCGGTTGGCCAGCGGTTAGCCGACGTGGGGTATGGCGGCTAGCTGCTTGCTAACCGACAAGCTGACCGTAATCCACTGTCGAAATGTCAGCTTCTGGAAAGGGAACCGCCGAGCTCGGTCAGCTCGCGGTTAACCGAAATGGGGATTTCGGTTAGCTGCCAGCCGACCGACGACTGACCGAACTGCACGGGAAATGCAGTCCAGTTCAGATTGTTACATTTCCTTCTTCCCTTCTTCTTGTTTCTCATTCCACTTGCACTCCCTGAGCCTACATGCTCTCCAAGGGACAAAACACATATTTTTCCCAAACATAAACATTCAATCCGAAGAAAACATGATAATGAAGCTTGTAAACATATTCATGTGCAAACTTTCTAAAACAACAATGAAGCTTACAAAACTCATGTACAATGGTCCTATAGAGATTACTTGCCTTGCCCAAATGCTAAACACTCCTCTTCAAGCACTTCACTCAAGCCAATCCAAAGAACTACAAAACCCCAAGAAAACCACACAAAACTCACTAAATCTTGCAAACAAGAAACCCATTTTACCAAAAGGGTTTGTAACATGGAAAACAAGATCTTTAAGGAACTAAAAAGACTTTATGAAAAGCATGGGTTGAAGCTCTTACCTAGAGAAGGTCAAACAAGAGAGGAGGAAGAAAATGTAGAGCTTGTTCCACAAGAAACTCCAAGAAACTTGTATTGATAGAGAGCTTGCAAGGAGATGAAGAAGATGACGTTCTTAGAATTTTCTTTGGAGTCCTCTAGCTAGATCATGCAAGGTGAGGAAGATGGAAGGGGAAAAGGGATTTTCCAGCCCTAGGTCAAGAGATTGCAGAGATTTGGTAAAGTGAATGAAAAGAGGGAAAGAGGGGGATTAAGCTAAAGACTTTAGCAAATGGAACCCAATGACTTGAACCTTGAAATGACAAAAACATGATCTTGTGGGCCTCGGATAACTTCGACGAAGAAGGATAAAATGATCCTCGAAATATCTAGTTTCCAAAAAGTATATTTTTGACATGGTTTTGAGATCTCGAAAATTGTGTCCAGATTTGTGCATAAAAGACAATTTTACCCTCTTTGGGCCAAAACTTGGGTTTTGGGGCTTCAAACATGAATGGCCTTAAAGCGAAAGTTGTAACTCCTAGAAAAATCATTCGAATGAAATCAAAATCACAATCACATGGAAATCGATACGATCTTCTCAAGCTTACACGGGCACTCAGGCCTTCCTGAGTGTGTCAGACTAATACTAAACGTTGTCAAAATTCCCAAAGCTACGTCCAAGACTAAAGCTAATTACTTCTAACCCAACGACAACTAAACCCACTTAGGACTAAACACATACTAATCGCACACTAATCGACTTGGTCTGGGTCTGGGT
Organism: Cinnamomum chago; assembly: GCA_038049695.1. Classification (NCBI taxonomy): domain Eukaryota; kingdom Viridiplantae; phylum Streptophyta; class Magnoliopsida; order Laurales; family Lauraceae; genus Cinnamomum; species Cinnamomum chago. The sequence continues at coordinate 56,477,909 of CP142451.1, forward strand.
CTAACATCCTCCACCCCTTAGGATATTTGGTCCACCAAATAAATCAAACAATTACCTCTGGTAAAAGCTGTGGATACTTCCTCTGCACTTGCTCTCTCAATTCCCAGGTGGCTTCCTCTGGCTCGTGATTTTCCCAAAGTACCTTGACCTAATGAATGGTCCGGTTTCTCAATTCCTGCTCCTTGGTGTCAACGATCTTGATCGGTCTTTCCACATACGAGGCATCTTCCCGAATCTCTAAAGGCTCGTGTTGTAGAATTTGTGCAGGACTAGAGACATATTTCTTGAGCATAGAAACATGAAATACATTGTGCACCCCGGAGAGTTCCGGCGGTAACGCAAGTCTATACGCAACATCTCCAATCTTGCTCAAAAGCTCATACGGACCAATAAATCTTCTAGATAATTTGCCCCTCTGTTCGAATCTCAAAGTCCCTCTAACTGGTGAGATCTTCAAAAACACTTTGTCACCCACTTGAAACTACAATTCTCTTCTGCGAGTATCTGCATAACTCTTCTGCCTACTTCGGGCGATCTTCAACCGTTCTTGAATCAGCTTGACCTTGTCACTTGTCTCTCCAACTATCGTCGGTCCATGAAAACTACGTTCACCGACCTCTTCCCAGCAAACCGGAGTTCTGCATTTTCTACCATAAAGTGCCTCAAAAGGTGCCATACCGATGCTAGAGTGGTAACTATCGTTATAAGCAAATTCACAAAGTCGTAAGCACTCATCCCACTGAACCTTGAAATCCAATACACAAGCACGCAACATGTCTTCGAGACTCTGTATCGTCCTTTCTGACTGACCATCGGTCTGAGGATGATAAGCTGTGCTGAACTGAAGTTTGGTACCCATCGATTCATGAAGGGTTTTCCAAAACTTTGAAACAAACCTACTGTCTCTGTCTGAAGTAATGGAGACGGGATGGCCATGTTTACTAACAATCTCATCGACAAATAACTTTGCAAGTGGTGCCATATGCATCATATTCCCTGTCTTCATCGGAATGAAGTGAGTAGACTTTGTCAGACGGTCCACAATGATCCAAATTGCATTATTTCCCTTCTTGGTATTAGGCAAACCGGAAACGAAATCCATGGTAATGTGCTCCCATTTCCACTCCGGAATTTCCAAAGGCTGTAACAAACCTGGAGGCTTCTGATGCTCTGCCTTAATCAACTGACAAGTTAGACAACGCGACACAAAAGCTGCTATCTTTCTCTTCATGTTGTTCCACCAAAATCTATTCTTCAAATTGTGGTACATCTTGGTGCTACCCGGATGCATAGAATATCTCGTGCTGTGAGCTTCATTCATTATTTCACTCTTCAAATCATCCACATTTGGCACACACAACCGGTCACGGAAATACAATATCCCATTCACCATCTTGAAATCGGGACGCTCTGCAATATGTTCCACTATCTTAGCCTAGTCTGGGTCTTGCAACTGATTTTCCTTGATCTTCTGAATGAAGGTAGGTTCTGCTACTGTCATTTTTGCTAACATCGCACCCAATCTCAGGGTTTGCACCTCTACACCTAACTCTTCAAACTGCTGTAAGACACTCATTCCTCTCAAACTGGCCATAACCACTGATTTCCTACTCAAAGCATCCGCTACCACATTCACTTTGCCTGGATGATACTTGATTGGAAAGTCATAATCTTTGATATACTCCATCCACCTTCTCTGCCTCATATTCAAATCCTTCTGCGAGAACAAATATTGTAAACTTCGGTGATCTGAATGGACCTCAAATTTCTGTCCGTAGAGGTAGTGTCTCCACATCTTCAATGTGAAAACAACTGCTGCCAACTCCAAGTCATGAGTCGCATAATTCTTCTCATGGTCCTTCAGCTGTCTCGAGCCATAAGCAATCACCTTGCCCTCTTGCATCAATACACAACCCAGTCCCACATTCGAAGCATCTGTATAAACAATAAACCCGCCGTTGCCCGAGGGTAACGTAAGGATTGGGGCTGTGGTTAACCTTCCTTTCAACTCCTGAAAACTGGTTTCACACTGATCAATCCACACAAATGGGACATTCTTCCTAGTCAATTTTGTCAACGGGGCTGCAATGGATGAAAAACCTTGGACAAATCTTCTATAGTAACCTGCTAACCCCAAAAAGCTTCTACTTCCTGTCACACTGCTTGGCCTCACCCAACTAACAACTGCCTCTATCTTAGCTGGATCAACTGCTAAACCTTCTCTGGAGATGATGTGGCCTAGAAAAGCGACTTGCTCTAACCAGAATTCGCACTTACTGAGTTTTGCATATAACTGGTTGTCCCTCAAGAGCTGCAACGCTGTCCTCAAATGTTCTTCATGCTCCTTCTTACTCTTAGAATACACAAGGACATCATCAATAAACACTACTGTGGAGTGATCCAAATAGGGTGCAAAGACCTTGTTCATCAGAGCCATAAAGACTGCGGGTGCATTTGTCAAACCAATGGGCATCACTAAGAACTCATAGTGCCCATATCTTGTTCTAAGGCTGTCTTCTGAACATCTGAGTCTCTAACTCTCAACTGATGGTACCCTGACCACAAGTCTATCTTGGAAAAGTAGGCTGCTCCCTGCAATTGGTCAAACAATTCATCTATCCTTGGCAATGGATACTTGTTCTTCACAGTCACATGGTTCAACTTCCGGTAGTCTATGCACATTCTTAAACTTCCATCCTTCTTTTTCACAAACAACACCGGTGCTCCCCACGGTGAAACACTTGGCCTAATAAAACATTTGCTCAACAAATCCTGCAATTGGAGCTTTAGCTCACCCATTTCTGCTGGAGCCATCCTGTATGGTGCAATCGAGATCGGAGCCGTCCCTGGAAGGAATTCAATTGTGAACTCAACTTCTCTAATTGGTGGTAAACCCGGGATTTCTTCTGGAACAACATCAAAAAATCCACACACAATGGGGATATCCTCCACCCCTTGGGACTGTATATCCTCCGTGATAAACGCAATAAATGCCTGACACCCACTCTGAACTAATCTGCTTGCCTTCAAAACTGAAATAAACCCTGCCTGAGTTTTCCTCCTGTTCCCCTGAAAGATCAATTCTGCCTGTGGTCCTTGGAATCTGAATGTGATGGTCTTACTAAAACAATCCATGGTGGCATGATATGCTTCTAACCAATCCATGCCTAATATGATATCAAAATCATGCATCTCCAAAACTATGAGGTTGGCCGGTAGATTAACATCTCCTAACAAAACTGTACAACTAGGGTAATGGGTTCTACACACAACTTGTTTCCCTACTGGAGTGGTCACTACTAAAATATAATCCAACTCACTACATGGTGCATCAATCAACTTAGCAAAACTAGGAGATGCAAAGGAATGTGTGGATCCAGGATCAAATAAAATCTGGGCTTCTACCCGACAAACAAGAAGTTTACCTTTTACCACGTCTCCTGCAGCTTCAGCATCTGCACGGTTGAGATAATACAAACGTCCATGCATCTCTTTATATTTGGTACTTGGTTCTGCCTTCCTTGGCCATGTCTGTTCTGCTGTGGAGGACGAGCATTCTGGTTCTGTGCCAGTTGCCTAGCCTGTTGTTGCTGCTGAGGTGGTCTAATCTGATTCTGCACTGGTGCTTGGTTCTGAGGAGCTACTTGTCTCTGCTGCTGGTTTCTGTTCCCTTGGTTATGAAGTAGTGGGCAATCCTTGATTGCATGGTTCATAGCCCCACACTTGAAACAGGCACCCATAGCCTTACGACATTCGTGAGTTTCATGATTCTTGCCACAATGTCCACACCCTTGCCTCACTTGGCCTTGTTCTTGCCTTGGCTTCTTGCTGTGCTGTTGCCTCTGATTCTGCTGCTGATAGTGTTGCTTCCTGTCCTGAACAATCATACTGTTAATATCTTCAAATGTATAAGCCCGCTTGACTGCCTCATCATACGTGGATGGAGGAACTACTCCTATGACATCTCTCATGATGATCGGATTCAACACTTCCAAAAACTTAGTTATCTTCTTTCTCTTAGTGTCAATCAACTCGGTAGCGTATCTAGCCAATCTTTCAAACTTGGTGACGTAATCTAGCACCGTCATGCTACCTTGCTTGAGCTGTTGAAATTCGATGGCCTTCTGCCTCTTGACATGAGAGGGAATGTATTTATCCTGAAACTGTGTCTTGAATGCTGCCCATGCCTCCTCATCAGCCATCATTGCATATGGGTCCTTGACTGTTTGCCACCACCTATCTGCAAGCCCATAGAATAATGAAGCTGTGAGATTGACCTTCTGTATTCCCGTGCACATGAAGACATCGAAGATCTTCTCCGTATTGACTAGCCAGTCATCTGCCACTAGCGGGTCCTCATTGCCCGAAAATTCCTTCGGTGTCCTCTTCCTAAATTTCTCAAACAGTGCATTAGGGTCAGGATCCCTATTTTGAATTACAATCTGTGGACCCACGGGTGGTGCTACATTTCTGTTCTGAAGTACTTCCAAAAGTTACCTCTGAACTTGTGCCATCTCATCATCCTTCCTTGCCATTTTTTCTTGAAATCTGGCTTGGTTCTCATTAGCCTGTCTTTGCTGTGCTATCATGGCTTGCATAAGTTCCTGAAACTGTGTGGCTGTCGGTGTCTCAGATGCATCTGACTCATTCTGATGATTGCCTGAAGCATGATGATTTGGAGCTTTTCTCGGAGGGATTTTGCTGTAAAACAACGAGTTAGTGCACAATAATCATGGTACAAGGGTTTCTAATGTCCTATACCAACGAATCTATCGAACTCACGAATCCTCGCCACGTTCCTAAGACCGTTCTAGTTTCTTTTAAGTTCCTGAAACATGTCCCGCTCTAATACCAGTCCTGTCGCGACCCCGGAACGGGTCCCCGGGCCTGCGACGTGTCGAAATTAAGATAGTTTATGTTTATTGTTTTCCCACAGGTTCCCGCGGTGAGGATTCCCAAAGACACGCGGAATCTGACTCACACGATCAAATATGCGGAAGCATGTAGCAAAACACATCACGATGAGCACCAATAAAATATTTAAGTGCCATACCAAATAATCACAAGGCATAGTATCAAAGGAAGAAGCTAACATGGCATTCCCATTAGAATTCAAGTTATGACACTAACACAAAAGTAAGTTAAGTTTTAGGTACAATCCATAAGAGGCCAACAGAGGCCAATAAAATTCTCAAGATAACAAAAGAAAACCCCAACAAAAAGATGACGAGACTCAAGGACCCGCCCGACGTCTAAATGACATCGTCGGGCTGCCATTCTCTCACAGGGGTTGGCTCACAAGCCTCCTCCTGACGCTCCTCCTCAAAGGTAACGTCTCCTACACCTGGGCACCAACAAACAAGGGTCAAACACGATGGTTTGGCAGGTAATCAATTTAGGTGCAAGCATGAAACAATAACGTTTAAGAAAACATATAAACAAATCCTTGATTTGAAATACTATACTGACTGAGATACATTTGCAGAAATGTTTAACTGAGCTGAGATACTAAAACAAACTAGCATGAGTACATAATATATCATGAATAGTTATCATCCACAAAGTGTTAGGAATTTTGTAGGTTGCAATTTGATGGATACATAATCATTCTAGCATCATTTGATTTACACATTTGCATTGATTTAGATAAACTTGAAATCTTGTTTTATTCATGCATTGTTTTTAAAGTATTGATTTATGCATGATTTGTTTTTAAATCTTGGATGCATTTGATTTGAAAAGAGTTTTAGAAAATCAAGCTAGCCTATGAGTTTTAAATCTTTCAAAATGTTTTAGGCTTTTTATGGTTCATGTTTTAAAACCCTTAGAATGATTTAAAACATGTTTTTAAGCTTGATTAAATGGCCCAAAGTTCCACCAAGAAAATCTTTGAAAATGTATAAGTTGGAATTTTTGGTGGCCCCAGCAGTGTCGCCGGTCGACCGGAGCAGAGGTCCCGGTCGACCGGGAACACTGCAAGGCAAAAATGGCCTGGCGCACCAACGGTCAGAAATCCGACCGTTGTGTGATCCCGGTCGACCGAGACCTGTTTGCCGGTCGACCGAGGACTAGCCGTTGGACACTTTTTGCTATATATATGAGTTCTTTCCTTTGCCAAAAGTTGGGAATTTTAAGCCCCTCCTTGAGAGGTTTTGAGGCATATGCAAGGGAAAAGAACCAAGGGATGAAGGGGAGCATTAGGAAAGCTAAAGCTTGGATTATTGAAGTTAAATCTCCAAGTAGGCTCTACTTTCCTTAATCATATGTTTTCATGCTTTGTTTTATTTTTGGTAAATCATTTCTAGCATGTTAAACTATGTTTGTGTTGTGTCCTTAACATGTTTTATGTTTTGAGTTGATTTATTGTTTTGGATACAACACCAAATGATTCAATCCAAGTAGTACTTGAATAGGTAAATCTAAGTAGATCATGTTAATGAAAGAACCTTTGAAATTATATGTAACATGATTCCTATACTTGGTTGAATCTTTGGTTGTTGTTTTCCATCATAAGAAAATCACTTTCAAAACTATCTTATGTTTTGGACTCAACTTCTTTACAAATCATATGTTTTCATGTTTTGTTTTATCATTGGTAAATCTTTAGTAACATGATAAACTATGATGTGTTGCATCCTTAGCATGTTTTATACTTTGAATAGATCTATTGTTTTGGATGCATCACCATTTGATTCAATCCAAGTAGTACTTTATCCTTGGTAAATCTAAGTAGATCATGTTAATGGAAACATCTTTGAAATTAGATGTAACATGATCCATATACTTGGTTGAATCTTTGGTTGTTGTTTTTCCATCATAAGAAAATCTCTTTCAAATGTATCTTATGTTTTGGATTCAACATCTTTACAAATCATATGTGTATTATTGTTTTAAAGTTTCACAACTTGCCTTACTTTGATAGGTATATCACTTTCAAGTTGTATTTATAATTACATATGATTTGTCCCCTCTTTTCAATCAAATCTATTTTTATGTTTTGAGCTTCATGTTGATTTGATTGACATCCCTATGCATCACATGTTTAGAGCTAATTCATTTCATACAACTTGTGTATCTTTGACATCATTAACAAGTTGTTACTTTTAACATGTGACTTGCATTTCCTCAATCATAAATGTTTTTGAGCTAAAACTTTCAAAAGCCTTAGGCATACATTTATGAGCTTTCATTTTCAACATGATTGAGGACCACACACACACACTTCATGTACTTTCATCTTTGCATTCATAGTGTGAGTGTGTATTAGTTTTTCACTTCCATATCCGCCTAATTAAGAGGCATTGTAATGAGCTTAATTGAATCTCCATCAAGTGTATGATAGACACTAAATTAGAGCGATAACCAACCTTGTGGTTGAAGAGGTTATTGCTTAGCCTATAAAAGCATAATGGATAGGTTGATGTTAAGCCTTGAAAAACATCAATGTAAAGGTTATTGCTTAGCCTTAGAAAGCATATTGTAAAGGTTATTGCTTAGCCTATTGAAAAGCATAAATAGTGGAAATCCAGTGGGGTGTTGGATCACAAGCCGGTAGTGGATGTAGGCATTGAGGCCGAACCACTATAAATACTTGTGTGATGGTGATTGCTTTGTGGTGATTCTTTTGTTAGCTTCCGCATCTTGTATGATAAATCATCACATGTGACTAGTTTGTTTTAAAGTAGTTAAAATTGATTAAAATTGGTCATAATTGAAGCTCACCCTATTCACCCCCCCTCTAGAGTTCGGATCCCCATGGACTTACAAGTGGTATCATAGAGGGTTACTCCATTTTAGGGCTTAACAACCCGGAGTTGATCATTGCTAGATTAGAACCCTAGTGTTGTGATTTATTGCATATCTTTTTAAAGATTTCCACTATGTTTGAAATTGAAATTTCCCTAGCCTCATTGCACCACTCTAAGACTTTTCCAAGTTATATCTTCTAGAGTTGGTGAGTCCTCTAAGTGATCTCTCAAGGACATCCTTTTCAAGACCTTAGGTGAATCTTCATTGGCACACATTTAGAGTAACCTTTAGGCCTTGATCCCCCTAGACCAACCTATTCTTTAATAGTTAAATCTATTTGTTGGTCATGTTACATTTGCATTTTGTTTCTTTATAGTCACATCTTTTAAAATGCAATGTTTCTTTGTGATCATTTGATTTTGTCTTCATGAACTTTAAAGTTATATATCATGGTTTTCAAAATCCTTTGATTGCAATACTTTCATGATGGATTTGCATTGTGTTCTTATAGTTACATCTCTTGTGGTGCTTATCTATTCATGATCAATTGATTGTGATTACAAATGCTTTAATAGCTAGTTTTTTCATGATCAATTGATATTGGAAAATCATTTGATGTTTGTTATAGTTAGATCCTTTTTGTAAATCAAATGATTTCTAGCTATTTAAGTTTTCCATTGATTTTCAAGTTATATCTCTTGGTATGGAAAATTTGTGAGTGTCTATTGTTTTACAAATTGAAAATTTACAATAGTACACTTCTTGTTTTTCAAATTCACTTGCTCTTAATTCTAAATGATTCTTTGGTGGAATTTCATATATTGAAGTGATTTGAAAAACTTTGGAAAATGTTCTAAGCTTTATTGGTTGTATTTTTTTTAGGCATTTTCCTTGTGCTTAATTATGATTACATCATTTGGAAGGAAATATTTTTTACAAACAATTTGCATCTTGGTTCATTTAGTTACATTCTTTATGCAAATTGATTTTGTTGACTTACATTGCATGGTTGGATATAGTTTCATTAATTTGCATGTTTGTGCCTAACTTGGTATATTCTCTTTAATGCATTTTGATGATTGTTTATGTGCTTTATAGTAAAATCTTGTATTTGAGCTTTTTAAGTACATATGTGATTTTATGTGCTAAGTTCATTTGGTATAGACCTCATATCCTTTTCCATTGCATTGTAAGCTTAGTACATTTGCTAAGAGTGGAGATGTTACATGATAGATTGATTCCTTTAACTTCATACCTTCTTGTGCTTAAATAGTTATAGTCCTTTTTGATGATTGGTATGTGTTAGATCTTGAATGTTGATTAATCCTCTCTATGCAAATATCAAATTGTTCTATGTATGGTTGTGATATGTATTATATTTGTAGAAACCATACTAGAACTCAAATCCATCCTCTATGCCTTATAGTCATTTCTTTTTGGATGGTTATGATGTTGATTCATGTGTATTCTCTAAATGATGTTATTCTTATACATGTTTCAACTTCATAGTAGTGATCTTGATCATATGAAACTCTTTGAAATCCATTACTCATATTTCTATGTGTTTGATGGATAACTTAGATGTTGAATTCATATGATTTAGTCACTTTATAAATTGCATGCATTTCAAGTCATATCCTTTGCATTGCAATTTACCTTGTTCATCACCATGCTCTATAGTTATATCTTTAAAAGTGATGAATATGCATTTATGATGCTTGATGGAATTTTGTGTTTGTCACACTCTTGCTCTTAATCATGTTGTCAAATTCAATTGGTTTCATTTGGTATAATTTACAATTGATTTGATTTCTTATGAATGTGATAGACCTTGTGTACATTGGATTGAACTTGATAGTTATACATTTGTTCCATGTCACACATCATTAGCATCATAATGTTCATGTTGCCACCTCTCTTGCTCTTATAGGTAAATCTCCTGACCACCATGTTTATGTGTTCATAATATTGGTTGGTTATTAGTTGAGGTTGGCTTCTTGCTTGAATTTCATTTCACTCATTCTTGCACATTAATTGTCACGCCCCCGAACCGAAACCTCGGGGGCGGGAAATGGGATTAAAGCATAAATTATATTTTACTTCTCCCAGGATCCGCATGTGTGAAGACAACACATTCTGAATATTTTGCGGAAGCATTTGTGGCGTTGCGACCCGAAGTCCGTGGCCACCGGATTCCGCATCGCACTCAACCTTTAGCACATAGCTATTATATCAAGAATCATATCAGACTGGAGTAACCATCACAATAAATTACAGAGCTGACAGTAACAGGATGTTACATTCCCATATATGTTCAAGTTACAATTATCAATGTACATAAAAGCCATACAACAAAAAGCTATGAACTACTACCCAAATGTGACGTAGCTCCGATGCCAGGCTCAATGTCTACATGACATAGCCGACAAAACAACCTGCAAGGCATGGCTCCAAAGCCAACAAAACACTCAACTCGGGGCGAAGAAATCTGAACCTGAGTACCAAAAGTAGTGGGTCAGACACGACGGTCTGGCAGGTGGATGAAAAGATAACAAATATACTGAAGAATAAAACATAAGATAAATCATGCTATCCGATCAAATGCTGCATATAATTAAATGGGTGCAAAGTTGGGAATCTCGGGGAAAACCTGTATTCATTTCAAGCATGGGTAAAACATGAATATCTAATAAAACATGTGTTCATTTTCATCATCTATAATCATAGATATTTGACAATCGGGTGTTCGTCTAAAACATGTATAAATATAGTGGTATGGCAAAACAACGTTCATTTAAAACTTAAGTAAAAACATAAGTATACAACAAACCAGACATTCATAGCAGTCTAGCAAAACCAAAGTCCATTTGAAACGTATGTGAAAATACGGATATTTAACAAACCGGGTGTTCGTTTAAAGCAGGTGTAACCAAAGAAATCTGACAAGACTAATGTTCATTTAAAACATATCTCAAAGCAGGGATATTTAACAAATCGGATATTCATTTGAAACCGGTATAAACATAGTGATCTGGCAAAACAAGTGTCATTTGAAACATATTTCAAAGCATGGGTATTTAACAATTCGGGTATTCATTTAAAAACAGGTATAAACATAGATATCTAACAAACCAAATGTCCTTTAAAACAAGGCACGAATATTTAACAATTCGGGTATTCCTTTAAAACACGTGTAATCATATAAATCTAGCAAAATCATTGATCGTATGGAACATATGTAAAAGCATGGTTATTCACCCAACCGGCATTCATTTAAAACATGTGCGGGTACAAAGGACAGAAAACAATATAGTAATAACTGAATTTACATTGGAGAATATTAGCACTTGTTTAAATAACAACTTTCATAAAGGAAACGAATAATTTATCGGAAAGCAAGTAAACAATATAAAACATGTCGGGTATCCAAGGAATCGGGAACTGGCAAGATGGCAATCACAAGAAGCTAAGTCCTCTATCACCGAAGTGACAAGAGTATAACGGGACGTTGGTCTCAGTCACACAAGGTGAGGAGACTCAACGCAAATCATATATACAATATAAATATACGGGAACGGGACCACGGTAGCGAACCGGGTATCGGGACGGGACCACGGCAATAACCGGGTATCGGGATCCAAACTGCAGCTGGCGGGACGGGAGAGGGATTTCAAGTCGGTGGATCAAACCGACAAGGTATCCAAGCTTAGTGATGCCGACTCATAGGTCAAAACCAATCGAGACATATGCAAGTAAATCAAGTACAGTAAATAAACGGGTAAAATGGGGGTGCTCAAGGGCACACTGTCACTTCATATCGGGCAATACATTTCGGGACAAATAATTGTTACTAGTGTAACTTCAATGCTTTCGGGGAAACAAGTAAATCAAGTACAATAAATAAACGGGTAAAACGGGGGTGCTCAAGGGCACACTGTCACTTCATATCGGGCAATACATTCGGGACAAATAACTGTTACTAGTGTAACTCCAATGCTTTCGGGAAAACAAGTCATATAATGCAAATCTCGGGAAAAGAGGTGAAACAATGAACTATAACAATTTCGGGTAAAAATATCGGTTTCAAGATCTATTTAAGTGAATAGGGGTCCCGTATGTCGATTATAACAATTACTTGGTACTCCTTGAGTTTGAAGACATTCCGGGCTCCTTATGCACTTTTACTACTTTCAAAACTTAAAATGAGCTTATGGGTAGTACTAGATGTTACAATAGCAAGAATCAAGATTATAAACGGTCCATCCTAGGCATGACATTAATCCGGAAACATCGAGCAACCGATTCAGTCATCGAAAGGAATAGAATTAGCGATAACCAAGGAAATAGACTTGTGTTTAGATATAAAGAAGATATCGCGTCGTTCCATCCCGTTCAAGATTGAAATGGATTGAACTTCGATGCCACCGAACCAACCGTGAGGCATGTCGGCTCAAGACATTCTCACACTTGGTCCAAACAGTCCAAAAAGGGTAGCCAGGGTCCCACCTAGAACCAAGAATTAGTGTCTAAATCAACACCATTCTTTTCTTTCAGTTCCCTAGTCTTAGAGACCTTAGATTAGGGTACAATTGGTCTTAACACTAAGGTATATACCTCTAGGACTCATAGAAAGCCCAAAGGTTTCCAAAAAAATACAATATCAAATTTCACTGTACCAGAAATGCACAGGGTCCGATCGATCGGCCCAAAAAGCCTTACTGTAAAAAGACAGGCCGATCGATCGGCCTGTAGGTCCGATCGATCGGACCTGGGCGTGCAGCAGGTCCGGGACACTGATTTCTCTTCCCTTTTCCTTTCCTTTCCAACACTTAAACCACTAGCATTTCTCTTCCATAATCACTTCAAAACCTCATTAAAACTCCAATGAACAATTAAATTCAAACACCTCTTTAAACGGGTATCAATTCAAGTCAATGCAACTTATAACATAATCATGAATAGTCAATCCAACCTCATTCCTTTTAAAACCATATGAACAAACTTGACCAAACGAAAGCACATTTTTCCAAGAGATTAACAAGAGAGAAACCACCATTAATATGCAATTTCGAAATAAATAGAAATATGACAAGAAGCATGTGTAGAAACATATATCACATTATCAAGAACAAGTAATAAAACTTAGGATTTTCTCATAAAACTTTGATAACATTGAAACCATCCATTCATCCACTTGCCTTTGACTCTAATCAAGCAAATCAAGCTCCTAATCACCTCTCAAGCTCAAGATCCACAATCTCTACAAAAACCCCCAAAACAAACCCTAAAATGGGTTAAACAATGAAATGACCATGAGACCTTTCAATAATAAAGGTGGAGCTTCTCTAAGGCTAGAAGATTACAAATCTAGAAGATGGGAAGAATCACTTACTTGGAAGACCTTCAAATGAGAAGAACAAGCTCAAGGGAGGTCTCTAGGTTGGGAGATTTCTCCAAAAATGGTATCAATGGGGAGCCATGGTGAAGAGGAAGAAGAAGATGGTCTCCATTTCTTGATTGATGAACTCTTGGTGTGGCTTGGAGATGAAGAAGCAAGAAGAAGAAGAAGTTGCATAAGGGAAAACCCTAGGTTCAGCTGGAACAATGGTGAATGAAATGAATGAAGGAGATGGGTTCCTCTTATAAGCAAGTGAGGTTTGGGTCCCACAACTTAAAGAACTTGGGTGGCTGAAATCATCTAATTTGGGACCTCGGATGGATTCGACGAAGAAGGAAGAAATGATCGTCGAAATATCTAGTTTCCAAAAAGTATATGTTTTGCGGGTTTCGGGAATATCGAGTTTTGGGTACAGATTTGGTGTGAAAAGACTGTTTTGCCCTCAAGGCCAAGAAATCGGGTTTCGGGTTCTCAAATGGATATGGGATCAACATGAAAGTTGTAGGATTCCTCAAGATGAATGCAACGGGCCAAAAACACAATACGAAACAAATCGGAAAATCTCACAAGTAAATGCAAAGCCGAAAAGGGAACCCCCAAAGGGCCCCACAAGCTACCAAAGCACTCAAAAGCCCAAAACTAGAAGAAAAACCATTCTAGCTCACAACTCAACCCAACAAATACTAATCCCACTAAAAGAACTAATCCACAAATAAAACAACACTAATCCAAGAGATTAGGGGTCGGGTTCTCACATTAATAGTCATATTTTTTGATTGAATGAACTGAGTTCAAAACCTTCATAGCATATGCTTTCCATAGTTAGATTATTTGATGCTATGATTAATAAACCCCATTTCATCATGGATAGCTCTAATTTGGATTTTTTCCTAATAGTTATATTTTTAAATCCATCTTAGAGTGATTTTGTTTAATAGTCATATCCTTAAATCTCAATTGGTATTCTTGTTTTTCCAATTGGTATCCATGATTGCTTTTCCCATTAGACCTAGCTCTCTTTTGGTAATTTGATCATATTGTGCTCTATAGTTATATGAATCTAATCCTTTCCTTGAAGTTGACCCTCATTTGGTTAAACCATCTTCTTCTTGCACCTAATAGTTAAATCTTTGTCAAAAGTTTGACAAAAGGAGATAATGGATTGAGGGGGAGTGTAAACCTTCATAGGAAGTATTAGTTTTGATCAAATTGACCCTTGGATTGCCTTTGAGCCCTTAGAGATTAATTCCACACATGATAGCCTATTATGTATTTCATTTTCGATTTCTTTTGTTAACAGGTGCTACTAAAGGTATTTTCCTTGTTTCATGTGTGTAGGTACCTTTGCAATTTAATGGCAAAGGGGGAGAAAGTATGCAAGTTCTCAAAAGGGTGAAGAGAATTTCCAAGCTTCCTAAGGGGAGGTTTTGTATGATCTTCTACAAGGGGAAAGAATACATACCTTGCCAAAGGGAGAGAGAGGCATGGTCAAAGGGGGAGAGCAAATAGAAGAAAAAAAGCTTGGAGCTAAAGAAGATGCTTGGCCAAAGAAAGAAAGAAGAAAGAAAGATTGAAGATTGATCAAGCACCAAGCATCAAGAAGATTGAAGAAAAGAGCCCAAGAGCCCAAGCTAAGAGAAGAAGCATCCAAGAAGATTTCAAGCCTTGTCCAGCTGAGGGGGAGCTGAAGACTTAGTGTGTAATCTCAGTGGTGAGTGTGTTTGCCATCAAATTGCAAAGGGGGAGATTGTTAGGAATTTTGAAGGTTGCAATTTGATGGATACATAATCATTCTAGCATCATTTGATTTACACATTTGCATTGATTTAGATAAACTTGAAATCTTGTTTTATTCATGCATTGTTTTTAAAGTATTGATTTATGCATGATTTGTTTTTAAATCTTGGATGCATTTGATTTGAAAAGAGTTTTAGAAAATCAATCTAGCCTATGAGTTTTAAATCTTTCAAAATGTTTTAGGCTTTTTATTGTTCATGTTTTAAAACCCTTAGAATGATTTAAAACATGTTTTTAAGCTTGATTAAATGGCCCAAAGTTCTACCAAGAAAATCTTTGAAAATGTATAAGTTGGAATTTTTGGTGGCCCCAGCAGTGTCGCCGGTCGACCAGCGCAGAGGTCCCGGTCGACCGGGAACACTGCAAGGCAAAAATGGCCTGGCGCACCAACGGTCAGAAATCCGACCGTTGTGTGATCCCGGTCGACCGAGACCTGTTTGCCGGTCGACCGAGGACTAGCCGTTGGGTACTTTTTGCTATATATATGAGTTCTTTCCTTTGCCAAAAGTTGGGAATTTTAAGCCCCTCCTTGAGAGGTTTTGAGGCATATACAAGGGAAACGAACCAAGGGATGAAGGGAAGCATTAGGAAAGCTAAAGCTTGGATTATTGAAGTTAAATCTCCAAGTAGGCTCTACTTTCCTTAATCATATGTTTTCATGCTTTGTTTTATTTTTGGTAAATCATTTCTAGCATGTTAAACTATGTTTGTGTTGTGTCCTTAACATGTTTTATGTTTTGAGTTGATTTATTGTTTTGGATACAACACCAAATGATTCAATCCAAGTAGTACTTGAATAGGTAAATCTAAGTAGATCATGTTAATGAAAGAACCTTTGAAATTATATGTAACATGATTCCTATACTTGGTTGAATCTTTGGTTGTTGTTTTCCATCATAAGAAAATCACTTTCAAAACTATCTTATGTTTTGGACTCAACTTCTTTACAAATCATATGTTTTCATGTTTTGTTTTATCATTGGTAAATCTTTAGTAACATGATAAACTATGATGTGTTGCATCCTTAGCATGTTTTATACTTTGAATAGATCTATTGTTTTGGATGCATCACCATTTGATTCAATCCAAGTAGTACTTTATCCTTGGTAAATCTAAGTAGATCATGTTAATGGAAACATCTTTGAAATTAGATGTAACATGATCCATATACTTGGTTGAATCTTTGGTTGTTGTTTTTCCATCATAAGAAAATCTCTTTCAAATGTATCTTATGTTTTGGATTCAACATCTTTACAAATCATATGTGTATTATTGTTTTAAAGTTTCACAACTTGCCTTACTTTGATAGGTATATCACTTTCAAGTTGTATTTATAATTACATATGATTTATCCCCTCTTTTCAATCAAATCTATTTTTATGTTTTGAGCTTCATGTTGATTTGATTGACATCCCTATGCATCACATGTTTAGAGCTAATTCATTTCATACAACTTGTGTATCTTTGACATCATTAACAAGTTGTTACTTTTAACATGTGACTTGCATTTCCTCAATCATAAATGTTTTTGAGCAAAAACTTTCAAAAGCCTTAGGCATACATTTATGAGCTTTCATTTTCAACATGATTGAGGACCACACACACACACTTCATGTACTTTCATCTTTGCATTCATAGTGTGAGTGTGTATTAGTTTTTCACTTCCATATCCGCCTAATTAAGAGGCATTGTAATGAGCTTAATTGAATCTCCATCAAGTGTATGATAGACACTAAATTAGAGAGATAACCAACCTTGTGGTTGAAGAGGTTATTGCTTAGCCTATAAAAGCATAATGGATAGGTTGATGTTAAGCCTTGAAAAACATCAATGTAAAGGTTATTGCTTAGCCTTGGAAAGCATATTGTAAAGGTTATTGCTTAGCCTATTGAAAAGCATAAATAGTGGAAATCCAGTGGGGTGTTGGATCACAAGCCGGTAGTGGATGTAGGTATTGAGGCTGAACCACTATAAATACTTGTGTGATGGTGATTGCTTTGTGGTGATTCTTTTGTTAGCTTCCGCATATTGTATGATAAATCATCACATGTGACTAGTTTGTTTTAAAGTAGTTAAAATTGATTAAAATTGGTCATAATTGAAGCTCACCCTATTCACCCCCCCTCTAGGGTTTGGATCCCCATGGACTTACACAAAGAGCCCATCCTTTCTCTATCATTTATATAATGAAAAGAGCAAGCACGCACGACACGCACGATATACATAATATAAGCACGACACGATTTCCCACAAAGACGGGAATTCCGGCCGCGGAACCGGACACGCACGATGTGTAATAAATACACGACCAGTTTGCAGACAGTCCACATGTTTAAGGACCCCCAGACAGTGGATCAAACTGAAAGGGCAGTCCAAGCTCAGTGGTGTTACTTAATTCATGAATGCACGAAACACGCGAAACACTATCAAAACATGTTGAGATTAAAAGGGGGAAATCACTTATCGAACACGATGAACACGACTAGCAAGGGCATAATTAATATGCATAACACGCTTAGGAAGTGATCCCTTTTTTCTTGAAACACATCTTCAAAACGAGCTTGTACTTAAACTTCAAAACGAGTACACGATGATATTCATTATATCGAAACCAAAGTACGAATACAAGGACCTTTGGTTGATCGTTGTGCAGCCGAAGCCCAGATGTTGGAATTTTAAAACAGAATTGGTGCCCCCAGACGTTTGAGGACATCTCGGGTTTCGAGTGCATAATATCAGGCTAAAGGCCACTTAACATGTTCTAGTTTTCATTCTTGCAAAAACTCTTCAAAATAGGAAATTTGTCAATTTCGGTCACCTCGCGGTCAGGTGTCGGCTGGCCGAATTAAGGTCTAGCGGCTAGCCGCCAGCTGACCGACAGGCTGACCGCTGGAAGTCCAGGTCCAACGCGGCCCTCTGGGAAAGAAACCGAACTGACTGCGGTTAGCCGAACTGAGACTTGGCGGTTAGCCGTAAGCTGACCGTAGGGCTGACCGCAGGAACACAGTTTGAAATGTAGCTCTCGGGAAAAGGAACCGACAATGCGCGGTTGGCCAGTGGTTAGCTGACATGGGGTATGGCGGCTAGCCGCTTGCTAACAGACAAGCTGACCGTAATCCACTGTCGAAATGTCAGCTTCTGGAAAGGGAACCGCCGAGCTCGGTCAGCTCGCGGTTAACCGAAATGGGGATTTCGGTTAACCGCCAACCGACTGACGGCTGACCGAACTGCACGGGAAATGCAGTCCAGTTCAGATTGTTACATTTCCTTCTTCCCTTCTTCTTGTTTCTCATTCCACTTGTACTCCCTGAGCCTACATGCTCTCCAAGGGACAAAACACATATTTTTCCCAAACTTAAACATTCAATCCGAAGAAAACATGATAATGAAGCTTGTAAACATATTCATGTGCAAACTTTCTAAAACAACAATGAAGCTTACAAAACTCATGTACAATGGTCCTATAGAGATTACTTGCCTTGCCCAAATGCTAAACACTCCTCTTCAAGCACTTCACTCAAGCCAATCCAAAGAACTACAAAACCCCAAGAAAACCACACAAAACTCACTAAATCTTGCAAACAAGAAACCCATTTTACCAAAAGGGTTTGTAACATGGAAAACAAGATCTTTAAGGAACTAAAAAGACTTTATGAAAAGCATGGGTTGAAGCTCTTACCTAGAGAAGGTCAAACAAGAGAGGAGGAAGAAAATGTAGAGCTTGTTCCACAAGAAACTCCAAGAAACTTGTATTGAAAGAGAGCTTGCAAGGAGATGAAGAAGATGACGTTCTTAGAATTTTCTTTGGAGTCCTCTAGCTAGATCATGCAAGGTGAGGAAGATGGAAGGGGAAAAGGGATTTTCCAGCCCTAGGTCAAGAGATTGCAGAGATTTGGTAAAGTGAATGAAAAGAGGGAAAGAGGGGGATTAAGCTAAAGACTTTAGCAAATGGAACCCAATGACTTGAACCTTGAAATGACAAAAACATGATCTTGTGGGCCTCGGATGACTTCGACGAAGAAGGATAAAATGATCCTCGAAATATCTAGTTTCCAAAAAGTATATTTTTGACATGGTTTTGAGATCTCGAAAATTGTGTCCAGATTTGTGCATAAAAGACAATTTTACCCTTTTTGAAACACGTCTCTCTCTGATACCAGTTTGTCGCGACCCCGGACCGGGAATCCCAATCCGGGATCGGGACGGTAATGAACATTGATTCATGCTGATTATCTACATCAAGAAGATACAATTTATTTAATTTCCCACAGGTGTCCGCGGTGAGGATATCACAACCTTGCATGAATATTTCTTTTGAGTGAAGCGTGTAGCAAATCAAATAGTAGACTATCTCTAGTCATGCAAGCATTAACATCAAATATCAAACTATATCAGAATGAGCAATGATCTATAGCATGTTTCCCAAAAGTTGTTAAAGTTAGACAAAATATCATTTAGTTACATTCCCAAGAATAGAGGCCAACAAAGGCCAATATGAACAAAACAATAGCCCAAAAGAATGGTTAATTAGTTCTCCCAAAATGTTACGCTTCTCATAGCAGTCTGATGTCTACATGACATCTTCAGCGCGCCACTCAACTAGAGGTTGCGGCTTACCTACCGCCTCCTCTGGCTCCTCCTCAAGGAAACCGGCAACGGGACTTGAGTACCAAAGCAAATGTATCAGACACGACGGTCTGGCAAGAGAGTGAAAAGATATAACAACATATAATAGATGAAATATCTCGAAAAGCAAGGAAATTTGTTTAAGCAAGAACTCTCACAAAATAGATAAACCATTTGCTAGAAAATATGTAAACAAGATAAAACATATGAGGTAACCAAGGGATCGGGAACTCACGAGATGGCAATCACATAAAGCTAAGTCCTCTGTCACTAAAGTGACAACAGTATCACGGGACGTTGATCTCAGTCACACAAGGTGAGGAGATTCAACGCAAATCATATATCCAATATAAATATACGGGACGGGACCACGGTAGCGAACCGGGTATCGGGACGGGACCACGGTATTAGATCGGGTATCGGGATCCAAACTGCAGCTGGCGGGACGGGAGAGGGATCTCCAAGTCTGTGGATCAAACCGACAAGGTATCTAAGCTTAGTGATGCCGACTCATAGGTCAAATAACAAATCGGGACATATGCAAGTAAAACAAGTACAATAAATAAACGAGCAAGACGGGGGTGCTCAAGGGCACACTGTCATTTCATGTCGGGTAATACATTTCGGGACAATTAACTGTTACTAGTGTAACCATCATGCTTTCGGGAAACAAATCATATAATACAAATCTTGGAATGAAGCGAAACAACGAACTATAACAATTTCTGTAAAATTACTGGTTTCAAGATTTGTTTAAGGTGAATAGGGGTCCCGTATGTCGATTGTAATAATAACTTGGTACTCCTTGAGTTTGAAGACATTCCGGGCTCCTTATTCACTTTGAATTTTCAAAACTTCGAATGACATCCTCGTGATATGGTTTCTTTCTCGAATGGCTTCATACAATGCCTAGTGAATCTCCTTTGACCGACAAAGCTCAGCGCTCGAACGAACCGGAGCGAGGAGCTTTTCGAAACCAGGGGAATTTCGGTTACCTGGCGGTCAGCTGGCGGTTAGCCGCCGCTGGGATGGGCTGCTAGCCGCTGGCTGACCACGGTTGGGCTGCAGAAATGCAGCTTACTGGAAAGCTAACCGCCAAGTGCGGTTATCTGGCGGTTAGCCGCCGATGGGTCCGGCGGTTAGCCGCTAGCTAACCGTGGAGCTGACCGAGTTTTCAGGTGGAGAAGTGTGCTCTTTGGAAAAGCAAGCGTGACATTTCGGCTAGCTGGCGGTTAGCCGCCAATCACCAGGAGGCTAGCCGCCGGGTGCGGGAAACACCCACTGTGTTCATATTTGAGCCCTTTCTCCTCCTCAAAACCATTCTCCCCACTTCCACTTGGTCCCTGCAATATGACTGAGCTAAGAGCTCCTCCAATGCCTTTATCTACACTTCTTCAAAACCCCATCATGTGTTCACTCCATCACTTCTTCCATATCAAGTCCAATACAAAGGAAAGAGGAAGGAAATCATTTCACAAACATTCACATAGGATATATCCAAAAGACAATAAATGCTAAACCAACATGTTTACAAAACATTAAATGAGACTATCAAGGTGCAAAAACGGCATTTATTTCAACCATAAACACATTAATGAAAGCATGAAAATCCATAAATGCTTCACCAAACCATTTAAAACTTAAAACACTTCATCATTCACTTGCCTCAAGTCCAAGCTAGCTATACCAAGCCTCAAGTCACCTCTATAGCTCAAATCCAAGCTACAATCAAAAACCCCCAAAACAGCCCTAAAATGGGTTACACAAGGAATGAAAATGATAGAACTTTCAATAATGCAAATATAGCTTCTCAAGGGTTAGAGGAACACTAATCTAGGAGATGGGGAAGATTACTTACTTGGATGACCTTCAAAAGAAGAGAACCAGTTCAAGGAAGATCTCAAGGTTGGGAGATTTCTCCAAAAATGGTATCAAGATGAAGCTTGCAAGGTGGGGAAGAGGTTGATGATCTCCATTTCGAGTTTGGTGCAAGATTGGTGAGGATTGGAGAAGGAGAAGCAAGAAGAAGAAAGGAAAGTTGCTAGAAAACCCTAAGTCTCTCTCTTGTGCTGGAAAATGAAAATGGAAAAAGAAGGGGAAGGGTCTCCTTTGTTAACAATGAGAGGTTGGGTCCCACAACTTAAGGAACTAGTTTGGCTGAAATCATCTACTTCGGTACCTCGGACGAAGTGACGAAGAAGGAAGAAATGATCGTCGAAATATCTAGTTTTCAAAAAGTATATATTTCGTGGGTTTCGGGAATATCAAATTTTGGGTACAGATTTTGTGTGCAATGACTGTTTTGCCCTCAAGGCTATGAAATCGGGTTCCGGGATCTCAAACGAACACGGGATCAACATGAAAGATGAATGAAATAACAATAGCAATAAAATGGGATTAGAACCATGAATGCAAAAATCTCCGATAAATCCCCAAACATGTGCAATGTCCTGAAAAGGAACCCCCAAAGGGCCCCACTAGTTATCAAAGCATTCACAGAAGCCCAAAACTAGAATCAAAGCTATTCCAAATCCAACTTAGCCAAAATCACTAATCAAGCTTAGTACTAACTCGCAACTTAATTAGCACTAATCGGGTTCACTCGGTCGGGGTCTTACATATTCCAAGTCTGTACAAGCCCATGAGGAACATATTCGTATTGCGCTTCAGACTCTGAGAGAACACAAGTTGTATGCCAAATTCAGCAAATGTGAGTTCTGGTCGCGCCAAATTCAGTTTTTGGGGCATGTGATCTCTAGTGAAGGTATTGCTGTAGATCCTAAGAAGATTGAAGCTATATTGAATTGGAAGCAGCCATCCACTGTGACTGAGATTCGAAGTTTCTTAGGGCTTGCTGGTTATTATCGGCGGTTCATCGAAGGGTTCTCCACTTTAGCAGCTCCAATGACGAAGATAACAAGGAAGAATGAGCCATTTGTCTGGACTGATGAATGTGAAGCGAGCTTTCAAGAACTGAAGAAGAGGCTGACATCAGCGCCAATTCACACACTTCCGACTACTGGAGGAGGATTTACTATCTATAGTGATGCTTCAAACAAAGGATTGGGGTGCGTACTGATGCAGAACGGGAAGGTCATAGCTTATGCGTCAAGGCAGTTAAAGAATCATGAACAGAACTATCCAACGCATGACCTCGAATTAGCAGCAGTGGTATTTGCCTTAAAGATTTGGAGGCACTATCTGTATGGTGAGAAGTTTGAAGTGATGACTGATCACCAAAGACTTAAATACATCTTCACTCAACGGGATCTTAACAATCGGCAGAGGAGGTGGATGGAGCTTTTAAACGATTATGATCTTACTATCTTTTATCATCCAGGTAAGGCCAATGTGGTGGCGGATGCTCTTAGTCGAAAGGAGGCTTTAGTATCTTGGATGATGATTAAGGAGCACGGGTTGATTGAGAAATTTGGGGAGTTGAACTTAAACATTGAGCAGCAGGGTGAGCGGGCATTTGTGGCTAGAATGTTTGTGCAACCTACACTCATTGACAAGATCAAGGAGGGACAGAGTAGTGACCCAGAGTTGGTTAAAATCATTGCAGCAATTAGTTATAGATCAGAATTTTCCTTGGAGGGAGGCATTCTCTATTGTCAAGGGCGTTTGTGTGTGCCGAATGATCCTGAACTTAAAAAGGAAATTCTTTCAGAAGCACACCATGCACACTACGTGGTGCACCCAGGGAGGACTAAGATGTATCAAAATTTGAAGATGCGCTTTTGGTGGATGAATATGAAGCGCGAGATAGCAAAGTTTGTTTCTCAATGTTTAGTGTGCCAACAAGTTAAGGCCGAGCACCAGAGACCAGGGGGATTGATGAAGCCCTTGGATATACCAGTTTGGCAGTGGGAGCTGTCACCATGGATTTCACTTGTGGTTTGCCACGGAGCCGCAGGGGTAATGATTCTATCTGGGTAGTGGTGGACAGACTCACCAAGACAGCTCATTCTATACCTTTGAAGATGTTAGGGAAGTTGTCAGCTAATACGACAACATCTTTGGAGAAATTGGCTCAGATTTTATGTAAAGGAGATTGTTAGATTACATGGGATTTCGGTGTCTATTGTTTCAGATAGAGACCCGAGGGTCACCTCTAGATTTTGGAGGCGTTTGCAAGCAGCCCTTGGAACGAAGTTGAACTTTAGCACTGCATACCATCCTCAGTCAGATGGACAATCGGAGAGGACTATTTAGACATTAGAGGACATGCTAAGGGCTTGCATTTTGGACTTCGGTGGCGATTGGGATGAGCACCTGGCATTGATTGAATTTGCTTATAACAATAGCTTTCATTCCAGTATTCAGATGGCACCTTTTGAAGCGTTATATGGCAGGAATTGTAGGTCCCCTATATGATGGGATGAGGTTGGAGAGAAACAACTCATAGGACCAGAGATTGTGCAGAGGACAACTGACAAGATGCAACTCATTAGACAGAGGCTTAGGGTAGCTCAGAGTAGACAGAAGAGTTATGCCGATGTCAGGAGGAGAGATCTGGAGTTTGCCGTTGGTGATAAAGTTTTCTTGAAGGTCTCGCCCAGAAAAGGGGTGATGCGGTTTGGTAAGAAGGGGAAGCTTAGCCCGCGTTTCATTGGGCCGTTTGAGATTTTAGAGAGAATCGGAGACCTGGCCTACCGATTAGCACTACCACCTCAGCTTGCTAGTGTCCATGACGTTTTTCATGTATCAATGCTGAGGAAATATGAACCCGACCCGTCCCACGTGCTTAGCTTTGAGGAGCTAACTCTTGAGAAAAATTTGACCTATGAGGAGATACCAGTGCAAATCTTAGACCGCCAAGAGAAGGTGCTGAGAAACAAGAGGATTCATTTGGTGAAGGTCCTTTGGAGGAACCATTCTGTGGAGGAAGCGACATGGGAGTCCGAGGAGGACATGAGGCAACAGTATCCCCACCTTTTTTAATGAGGTATGTTCTTAAATTTGGAGGACCAAATTTCCTAAGGGGGGAAGGATGTAATGACACAAACTCGGATTCCCTAGTGAACCTTGGTGGGTTAGTTTTCACTTAGATGTTAATTAGTTAAGAAATTGGATTTTTGTTGATTCTAAAACATGGTTAACGACTAAGATTTAAATAATTAGTGTTTAATAATTATAATTTATTTTTGCAGCATAATTCACATTGTAACACCCTTTTTCTCAAGTGGTTAGTAAAGCTCCATATAAGGCAAGTTTCAATTACTTTCTAAAAATGTATATACGTAATTGGTGATATGGTAATAGTGTTATGGACATTATGGTATGTTGCCTAGCATTCAAATTATGAAAATTTCTATATGTTGTCGTTTATGGCAAGTTTTGCATAATGTGCTATTTATGGAAAGTTTATATGGCATTTTTTATATTGAAAAATGTATGATAATACCCTCATGTGTTGATGATAAATGATTGTAACACCCACTCCATAACATATTAATTAATAATATTGATCGAAAGGGATGAACCATAAGAGTGCATATGGAAGCCAAGTGGCATGGGATTGAGGATAAGTATGCATATAATATGCTTCATTCTAATTAGGTCTAAACTAATTAAATTAAATGAAATGTTAGAAAACAAACGAAAGTAGGGACCCCAATTCCACAGCCCCACTACGTTGTATAACCCCCACGGGAAGACGTCTTACTGTGTGGTGGTCCAGTGCAGTGTAGTGATTAGTGATCGGTTACCTATAACGGGTATTCCAAAAATGACCTTTGTCTTGGAGGGGTTAAATTCTGAGACACTTCGTAGATGGGTGCACTGTTGGACTGGTCAGTGACACAAAGACCCAACCTAGTGTAGGGATTGATATTTTGTAATGATTTTTTAAGTGAGTGATTTACCAATATGGAAGGGAAGGTCTCAAAGTATTATAATGGCCAAGTGACAAGTGAATAGTGCTAAGTGTAGTGTATTGTCACATGGGTTCTAACGAATGGTTCAAATGTAGTGTTGGGACCCTAAATTCCATATCAAGAAGTGACTTATATTGTATGACATTTCAAGAAATGTTGGTGCCCCAATATTTATTTTATGAAATGTTGCCATTATGGTAATGTCATGTCATTTATTGCTTATCATATGTACATCCTCATTATCTTATACCTCTTATAATATATGTTTTGGTTTGTAATTGTTATCTTGCGGAGTACCGTTGTGCTCATTACATTCCACCACCACAGATGATGTGTAGGAGAGTGAGGATGTACAAGACCCAGGGATTGTGGGTGAAGAGGAATACGAGCCTGTGCCACAGTATGGCTATGACGATGCCATTCTGGATGGTCAAAATGAAGATATTTAAATTATGAGAATTTATGACATTAAGTTTAATTATGCCTAAGACTTTATTAGTTTATTTTGGGATTGATGTATTTATTTAATTTTCGTACTTGGTTTATTTGGTGTAATAATTGTTGGATTGTTATTTATGGTTATGATCTTGGCTTACTTGATATAGGGCTGGGCAATGTGGTTTACGCATAATTATTAGTTAAAAAAAATAAAAATTTGGCCCACTATTTGAACAATTGAGTGGCCTTAGATGACTGGGTCATCTGGCATCACGTCGGATCCATGTTATCGGATCTTGGGGCGTGACAATAATCATCAAAGCATGTTCCATGATTCTCATTTCCTTTTTCTTTTGGTTACATCATCTTAGAAATGGAAATGAATATTGTTTGCATCTCTGCTTATTTGTTTACATTCTTTCTATATGCAAATGTCATTTGATTCCATGTATGGTTGTGATATTAGTTATATTTATAGAAACCATACTAGAACTCAAATCCATCCTCTATGCCCTCTAGTCATTTCTTTTTGGATGGTTATGATGTTGATTCATGTATTTTCTCTAAGTGATATCATCCTTATACATGTGTCAACTTCATAGTAGTAATCTTGATCATATGAACTTCTTTGAGATCCATTCCTTGTTTTTCATAGTTATATCTATATGTTTGATGGATATCTTAGCTGTTGAATTCATATGATTTTGTCACTTTGGAAATTGCATGCATTTCCAAGATTATATCCTTTTGCATTGCAATTTCTCTTGTTCATCACTATGCTCAATAGTTATATCATTTAAAGTGATGAATAATCATTTATGATGCTTGATGGAATTTTGTGTTTGTCACATCCTTGCTATTTATCATGTTGTCATTTCAATTGGTTTCATTTGGTATAGTTTTCCATTGATTTCATATCCAATTGATGTCTTATCTTGTGTATGTGATAGACCTTGTGTACATTGGATTGAACTTGATAGTTATATGTTTTCATTCCATGTCACATTCCATTAGCATCATAAGTTTCATATTTGCCACCTCTCTTGCTCATATAGGTATATCTCATGATCACCATGTTTATGTATTCATAATCTTAGTTGATTATTAGTTGAGGTTGGCTTCATGTTTGAATTTCATTTCACTCATCTTGCACTTGATAGTCATATTTATTGATTGAATGAAATGATTTCAAAAACTTTCATAGCATATGATTTTCATAAGTTAAATTGATTGATGCTGTGTTTAGTAAACCCCATAACATCATGGATAGCTCTAATTTGGATTTTTCCTAATAGTTATATTTTTACTCCATTTTAGAGTGATTGATTTAATAGTCTTATCCTTGAATCTCAATTGGTATTCTTTGTTTTTCCAATTGGTATCCATGATTGCTTTTCTCTTTGACCTTGCTTTCTTTTGGTAATTTGATCATATTGAGCTTTATAGTTAAACATGTCTAATTCTTTCCTTGAAGTTGACCCTCATTTGGTTAAACCATCTTCTTCTTGAACCAAATAGTTATATCTTTGTCAAAAGTTTGACAAAAGGAGAGAATGGAATGAGGGGGAGTGTAAACCTTCATAGGAAGTATTAGTTTTGATCAAATTGACCCTTGGATTGGATTTGAACCCTTAGAGACTACTACCATGCATGATAACCTGTTATGTATTTCATTTTCGATTTCTTTTGTTAACAGGTTCTACTAAAAGGTATTTTCCTTATTTCATGTGTGTAGGTACCTTTGCAATTTAATGTCAAAGGGGGAGAGAGCATTCAAGTTCTCTAAAGGGGAAGAGAATGTCTAAGCTTCCTAAGGGGAGGTTTTGTATGATCTTTTACAGGGGGAGAGAATGCATATCTTGCCAAAGGGAGAGAGAGGCATGGTCAAAGGGGGAGAGCTAATAAAAGAAAGAAAGCTCGGGAGCCAAAGAAGATGCTTGGTCATAGAAAGGAAGATGAAAAGAAAGCTTGAAGAATGATCAAGCTCCAAGCATCAAGAAGATGAAGAAAAAGCCCAAGAGTCCAAGCTAAGAGAAGAAGCATCCAAGAGATTTCAAGACTTGTCCAGCTTAGGGGGAGATGAAGACTTGGTGTGTTAATTCAATGTTGAGTAAGTTGCCATTAAATTGCAAAGGGGGAGATTGTTAGGAATTTTGTGTATTGCAATTTGATGGATGCATTAGCATATTAGCACCATTTGAATTTTTACACTTGCATTGATTTAGAAAATCTTGAAATCTTGATTTTCACATGCATTGGTTTTTAGATTTGTAAAAGTATTGATTTATGCATGTTTTGTTTTTAAAACTTGGATGCAAGGAGTTTTAAAAAGAAGTTTTAGAAATCAAGCAAGCCTATGTTTTAAATCTTTCAAATCATTTTAGGCTTTTTATGTTTCATGTTTTTAAACATCTTAGTTTGGTTTAAAACATGTTTCAAAGCTTGATTTAATGGCCCAAAAATCCCCTCTAGAAAATACTTTGAAAAAACAATTTTTTTTGGAATTTTGGTCCTAGAGGGTCGACCTGCAATGTGGCCGGTCGACCGGGGCAAAGAGCTGTTGGCTCTTCCAACGGTCATTTTTCTGACCGTTTGAAGCCAGGTCGACCGGGCACTCGCAGAAACCCACTTTTTGGGTATAAAATGAAGTTCATTCCTTTTCCAAAGTTGGAGATTTTGAAGACTCTTTTGAGGTGTTTTGAGACAAAGAAAAGGGAATGAACTAAGAGTGATCAATGAGTCATTAGTGAAGCTAAAGCTTGGATCAATGAAGTTAAATCTCTAAGTAAGCTTTACTTTTTATTAATCATATGTTATATGCTTTGTTTAAATTATTGGTAAATTAAGTTTAGCATTATAACTATGATGTGTTGAATCCATTCTTTTTCTAATCTTTGATTTATGTTGGATTGGATTCTTCACCCTTGATTTCAAACCAAGATGTTTTAAAATCTTTCTTAATCATGCTTAGACAAAATCTTTTTTTTTCTTTTATAGCATGAGTCTTTTACCTGATTGAATCTTCTTTTGTTGTTTTCATTCATTTGAACTTTAGTTAAATTAATTTGTTTTTGAAAACAACATTGCACATGCATCACATGTTCTAAGATAATCATTTTCATACAACTTGTGAGTCTTTGATTTTCATATCATTAACAAGTTGATATTCATACATGTGATTTGCATTAAACTTCAATCAAATCTTTTATGTGCCTTAAACTTTGAAATGCTTTAAGCATATATTAATTGAGCTTTGTTTTTAACTTGATTGAAGTTATCACACACACACATCATGAGCATACACATTTGCGTTCATATAGTGTTTGTGTGAGTTTGTTTTTCACTTTCATATTAGCCTATTTAAGAGGCAATTTTAATTGTGCTTAAATTGTATCACTTAGAGTGCTCTTTTTGTGAAGACACCTTCTTAGAGAAATCCTTCTTTGTAAAGGTTATTGCTTAACCTAAGAAAAGCATTGTGTAAACGTTATTGCTTAGCCTAGAAAAGCATCTTGTAAAGGTTGTTGTTGAGCCTAGAAAAACAACATTGTATAGGTTATTGCTTAGCCTATTAAAAAGCATAGTTAGTGGAAATCCGGTGGGGTGATTGGATCACAAGTCGGTAGTGGATGTAGGCATTGAGGCCGAACCACTATAAATCTTTGTGTAGTGGTGTTTGCTTGTGATGATTGTTTTACTAGCTTCCGCATTTTGATTGTTTATCATCACTTGTGACTAGTTTAGTTTAAGAAGTTAAAATTTGTCTATATTGGTCACATATTGTAGCTCACCCTATTCACCCCCCCTCTAGGGTTAGATCCCAGGACTTTCAAAGACAACTGAGTAATCCTTCCTCAAGCTCTTTAAGAATGAGCCCCAGCTCAGTCACCAGGACAATCTCCTCATTTGAATCACGGGGGATGGGATCAAGCCACCATATCCCTTATGGATGGACTCGGTCTCATTCCCTGCAAAGTTCAAGCAACCTACTCTCCAAACATATACGGGGAAAGGTTCGTCTAGACAACACGTCATCCACTTCAAAATATTGACGGGAGCTATCGCGGATCAAGATGCCCTCAGGATTAGTCTCTTTGCAAGTACCCTAAAAGGTACGGCCTTCGATTGGTACTCCACTCTGCCGGAGGACTCCATTCAAAATTGGGCCATGCTAGAGACACGCTTCCTGACCCACTTCAAAGGTGAGGATCATCTTGTTACTATGGCACAACTCTGCAACCTAAAACAGGGAGAGAATGAGTCAACTTACGACTTCATTCACAAGTGGAAGGCAATGGCATACAAGTGCTCAGATGTGTTGCCACAAGCGTCGCTCGTCGACATCGGTCGTAACAACATGAGAGCGAGAATCCGCTCCATGATTATCGACAACAAATCCAAGAACCTGGGAGAACTCCTAGAAGCTTCCATGGAGGTTGAAACGATGATGAAAGACCTTAACAGTCAGCAGTCATCAAAGAAAGAGCCGGCTACCATTACGACCTCAAAGTGAAAGAAAAAGGAGGTTCTTAATGTGTAAACCAAGTCAGCTCCTCAGCAGCCAAAGAAAGCTGAAAATAAAGCTGAAGGTAAGAAACATGAACTCTCTGATGCCTTCAGAGAACGAGTAGAGAAAAAACACCCGTTCGATGGAGATGTTGAAGAAATCTTCGAGGATCTCGTGGCAAATGGTAAACTCACCTTGCCTGAGCCCAAAAGACCGGGAGATGTTGGCAAAACCAATGATCCTCGGTATTGTCCATACCATCAAATGATCTCGCACCCTCTCAATCAATGTTTCGTTGTGAGAGAGAAGATCAACGAAATGTGGAAAAACGGAGTCATCACCTTTGACAAAAACTATGGGCCTGCCTCCGTCAACATGGTGTTGTATGGACAAACTTCAAAATCACCAAAGGAGAAGATCACCACTTCCTTCAAGGTGATAAAACGTCCCAATAGTTGGTTCCTTATCCAACATCAGACGGACAACCTATATGGGTGCATCCTGATCTCCTAGAAGATGAAAATTGGGAGATCGTCAGAACAAAGCCTACCGCTCGACAGCGAAGGCAAGCCAAGAGACAACTCCACAAGCTCAAGCAGCAGGAGAAAGCTCAACCAAAACAAGAAGTCCTGCAAAAGGCAGAGACCTCTTCCACTGCTTCGCTGGGGGCAACGGAAGAATCCAAGGCTTCAAAGGTGGGAAGGAAATTCACCCTTGGTGATTTCATGCCACCTCAATTCAGAAAAGAAACTGTGCAGGGGGCATCATACTCTTGCAATTCGGTGATTGGATTCTCCATGGAGGGAAATGAGTCCAGTGACACCGCCAGTGACACCGATGAGTGGGAGAAATCCCTTGAAACATGAGAATATCTCTCCGATGAAGAATGGGTTCCCGAATCTCACCTCATGCTGGTAATCTGGTATAACCCATATGGGCAACAGGGATCCTGGTCCGATGATGAAGGAGACCAAGATCCTGTTCAAGGGAATGTTGTTGACTCAACACCCGTCAACGCTCCAGCGGAACTCAATCATATTGAACCACAAGGAGTGGACGAAGAAGAAGATTTGGCTCCCATGCCTGATCCTGAAGAGTATGCGTGGATCTTGCAGGGCCTTGCCTTAGAACAAGAGCAAGATCTTCGCGATCAAAATCCGAATCAGGAAGTCCTTGAAAATCAACAGATGCCTCCTCCCTCAACTCGTGAAAATGGAGAAAACTGCTGGATAGAAGACCCTCTCACTCTGGGAGGATCTCCTATTAGGGCAACTTGCAATATGATAGCTCAGGATGATAGCGCCTCTGAAGCATCATCTACTGAAGACACATACTCTCCAGCTACACCTGATAGTATATCTTCTGGAGCTACATTTTCTCAGGTGACTTCCACTGAGATAACATCTTCTCAGCCTTCGTCCCCTGACACCGTGACGTCGCAACTCACAGCTCTTCCGACCGATCATCCTGAAGAAACTTCAGCTGATGGAGACCTGGTCAGTTGGTCCCAGATACCTGACCGCATAGGAGATGTCTAGACCGACAAATTACTCAATGAAGGAGAAAAGTTGCTGGATGTTGTTCAGGACTTGTTCCTGGAAAATGCTCCATGTAACACAATCACTGAGGATGGTGACTCGGCTGCAGACACATCTTCAGTAAATGAGAAGGATCAACCCTTGGATCCCAAGGACGATCTTCCAAATGAAGACCCTTCTCAAGAAGCTCTTGAAGTTGGTAGAGGTACCCATTCTGGCCGGGATTACCACAAGAACTACAACCAACCTTCTTCTTCATCTTATGTAAATCCTTTGGGAACACAAAATATAAACGCCCCAAGTGGCAACAATAACGAACATGCAGGCCCGAAGGAGGCTTTCAAGTACGACTTGATTGAGCACTTCAAACACATACATGCACGACTGGACATCCTGGACTTATTACGAATGTCTCCTTGCAGAATCTGGAATAGTCCTTTCGGAACTCGTAATAGTCTCATTTCAGAACTAGAAAGGCTGAATGCGGATGTGGACAAACATGCCCCACAATTCCTACAAATTGAAATGGACTATAGGGTCAAAAAATCAAATACTTCCTCAAAGGGAGAAAAGAAGAAAACTAAGGGATCAGGCATTGAATGCCTCTCAGTACAGAAAGCAACAAATGCAACCATCGCCTTTGGTTAGGATGACCTCCTGCTAGGCGAGACAAAACACAACCGACCCCTGTACTTCACAAGGTACATCAAAGAAATGCCGATACACAGAGTCCAGATCGATCTAGGTTTCGCACTCAACCTCATCTCTACTTCGGCACTTGAAGAGCTGGGCATCCCACCTAGCAAGCTGAGTCACAGGTCTGTATCCATCTTTGGGTACGATGGGAGCGTTCAAAGGCCTATCGGCAAAATTAGGTTCAAGTTGCAAATCGGTGACCTTATCTCTGAAGTCACTGTGTATGCAATAAGAACCCGCTCATGCTACAACATCCTTCTTAGACGCCCCTGGATACATGAGAATGGTGTCGTCACTTCAACGCTACATCAATGCATCAAGTTCGTTGGCAACGACGGCTTGATACATTGAGTGTTTGCAGAGAAAAAGCCCTTCAAAAGAAAAGAAGTCCATTTTGCAGATGCTCAGATGTACAAAGATGAAAAAGAAGAAAAGGAGGAAGAAACAACGCCTTTCGTCAAAAATCTCCGGAAAGATAAAGGCAAGGCTCCTCAGCAATCTTCGGAAGAAAACAAACCTTCCGATAAATCCGAAGAGAGAGATCCATCTCCCTTCATTGTTTCTCTCAAATCTTTCAAGCCTTTGGTCAAAACAACCAAAGCAAAGAAGACAAATCAAAAGTATGGGGGCAAGTTTGTTGTCTTTTTCATGTCTATCATGTTAGATAGTCTGGTCTCAATCCATCAGTTGATGTAATAAATTGATTAATTTCTTTATTTATCAATATAATCATGATTTCCTTTCATGAGATGAAAGGTGATTTATTACTTAATGCACATGACCAATACATATGACATAATGGTTCATGAGATGAACCGGGTCACATTAGTATATTAGATGTAATATATGTATATGGATGAGATCCACATACGGGCGATATGTGTCACAAATCTTATACTTAAAATATCTTCACAACCAGTGATGAGATTGGGCATCCGATTTGATAAGGTTGCAGCATTTTGATCACTATGAGATAGTGTGATTTGTCTCGATCATCAGAATGTAAGATTCTGGATCATAGTGCTGGTACATTAGATGTATTGAAGGACCATGAGAAGGACCTTATGAAATACTGTCTCAATTTAAGGACTGCTCTCATAATTCCCTAGCAATAGGCTCTCAATCCTGAGACATTGATGAACTCAAGTTTCTGTCTATTCATTTGCTTTGAGTCACAAATGAGTGAGGCCAACTGTAGGTCAACACCTCAGTGTCTTGGGTACATGGTAGTAGGACTGTGGGAACATGCAATGATCAAGATGGAATCTATCTACATTATCCCCTTGTGCCAATTAATGGATTTATCATTGGTAAGTGTGCACCCATTCCGATTAAGAGTTAATTGGATCGGTACCAAATGATCACTATAATTAATTGGGGCTCAAGGATAATAAGATGTCGATCTAAGATTGGATGGGACAGATTTATTCCAATTTATCCATGGATAATGATAGAGGGGCCTACTTGTGATACTGAGGAAGTTTAGGGTCTTCATTGTAATTTATTCCTAAGACTGGAGTGCAATTGCATTTATATAGTGGAGTTATTTGCAATTAACTATGGGCCCGGATTGCACATGAGATGTGGGGCCGCGTGTCCCAGTTGGAGCCAGCTTTCTAAGGAATCCCTAGTGGTCCCCACGCTAGCCCAAATTATTAGAAAGATACTAATTCTACTTGAACTCTAATAGGAAGGTTACTATTTCTATTTGAAGCGAGACATCTAATAGTGGATTTAGTAAGTTACTAATTATTAATGGAAGTGAGACTTCTATTTTAATTAGTAAAAGAGGAAGTTGCTAATCATATTTGAAGTAAGACTTCTAATTGTGATTTAGTAAGTTACTAATTATTAATGGAAGTAGGACTTCTATTTTAATTAGAAAGGAGAAAGCTACTAATTGTTGTGGAAGTGAGACTTCTATGGCAACTAGCAAGGGAGAAGTTTACTATTTTGTAATGGGAGTTAAACTTCTATTTCAAATAGGAAAAGAGGTGGAATGGATGGCTATAAAAGGAGGAACAAAACCCTCTTGGACGTCCATATTAGTGTGAGCAATCCCAGCCCCTTTGTGCAAGTGTTCCACAAGTTTTCTTCTCTTCCTCCTCTAGTTCCTTGGAGTTACTAGTTAGGTTTTTTCTTGGAGATTCCACCATCTTCTTGAGAAAAGAGATCTAATACGGGTCATAGCGTGGAAGATCAAAAGGTGGTGGAGATTCTGATTTGGTTGGTGAAGGTGTTCATCATCAAAGAAAGAACTCAAATTCTCCATTAGAGCACTACAAGGCTCCAAAGGTATATCTACATCCTTGTATGCTGTAGATTTCGTGGTTGCATGTTTATGTGTTGTTTTCTATCTTCTAGATAGTATATGTTGTTGTACATGATTTATGAGTTTGAGGGAATGCATTCTGGATTGGGTTTGTTGCCTTCTAGACAATTGATCCCTGCATCAAGTGGGTCAAAAGTTTTTGAAACCGGTCTGGAAGGCCCACCACTTTTCCAACAATTGGTATCAGAGCCATACCTCATCTCTAATCATGTTAAATCGGTAAGCTTGCTCTAATCTTTGCATGAGATGCGAAAAAGATGAAGTAAGGGCTATGTAAGGATCAATTTTGATGAATTTACTTGGTTTGATAGTAGATTCATGTTTGGATAGTCACAAAAGGGTTTAATAATGATGGAAGGATGGTAGGAAGCCATTGGAACACTTTGGAAGTGATTTGGTGTAGAATGGACATGAAACAAAAAAACCCAAGTTGCAGGTTTTCTTCAGTCCGGTCGACCTGGCCCGTGCTCGATCGACCGGGTGACTTACAGGTCGGTCGGCCGAGCCCCCTGGCCGGTCGACCGAGCCTTCTGCATAGCATGTTGCAGAAACTGTTTTTTCAATTTCGGGTCTTCTTTTACGTCCTATTTTTCCAGCATTATTTGGCAGCCTGTTTTTGTGATTTGTATGGTTATATGTGATACTAACTTGTAGATGATCATGTCCTCTCCATATGTCCCACAAGTCTTTTGCTTTCTATTTATGGTTATTGGTTTATTTAAGGCTAAATGTAAAGGGCGTCATGGTTTCCTTGGTTTCCCATGAAAGGGCAAGGCATGATGAATTTCCCTATGGCCCTTTTATTTCCATGTTTAGATTACCATGTAAGTCTCATGATCGAGGCATAGGAATTTATGTAATTTTTCTAAGTTTTTAAATTCTGGCGATGTCCGAGACGAAGAAGGAAAGCGATGTTGGACTCCTAATCAGAGAGTTTGAAGATTACCAAAAGAGTTTTGGAGTTGCCCAAAGAGTTTGAGGAATTCCAAAGTTCTGGAAAGTCTAGAAGTCCAAGAAGTCTATTCCGCTAGGGCCATGTGGAGGAGAGGACTTGTTTCTAATTTTAGCACTTTCTATTTATTGGATGAATGCTTAATTTAGAATATTTCCAAATCTGATCCAAACATAGCAAGTTACTAAAATTGGTCAAATCAAATTAATTTTTGGAAAGAGTTCTAATTAGTGTTGATGTCCCATGAGATGGACACATTGGTAACACTAATTTAGAAACTGGACTTTCCTTAAAATAACTTGACTTGGAACCAATCTTTGATCATATCATGAGATGATTTGATGTTCATATGTATACATGTGGGCCCTAATACCTTACAAGGAAATCCTCAATTCTAAAATATTAAGTGGGAGCGGGGCATTTATATTTAGAAATCCCCATGGTTTTCCACCAAAGGTCCATTGTAAGGAAAGTATTAGCCTAGCGCCATCTTGAGAATGACCGTTCCCCACGTAGGGCTTTTACTTGTCTGGTTACTAGATATGGATCTCCTATGGATAGTGTTGGTGAGACGGGGCAGGGGCCCACTCCCCAAGGAGGAGCTGCTCGCAACGGTTGTCATGCAATGCTAGTTGGTGGGTCATACTTAACTAAAATAATGATGTAGTATCCCCAAGGATTTGCCTCATTTATTTTAGAAATCGAAGCTAATCGGGAGTCATTCATTATTTGGTATGAGATACCTAGATAATAATGAATGAAGGGGATCATGGAAAGTTAGTCTTAATCCTAATTTTGACCAACTTTGATCCGCACCAATCTACGTGGTATTCGCACTCCCCAAGGAGGCATACCCCGGGGATTGGGATTCCGGTGTATTCTGAATTTAGTGGTTATGAGGATTCCATATAAATTTGGTAGAATACTAAACCCTAATGTCATTTAAATTCATTAATTGAATGTATGGTTATGTGCTACAGTATTTCAAGCATGAATTCAAATACTTTAAATCCACTTGCGACCATCCTCAACCAGAATAAGTTGGTGGGACCCAATTATGTAGACTGGAAACGGAACCTGGATATAGTCCTGACAGCCTCAAGATATAAATATGTCCTTACCAAACCCCCCCTTGATGAGCCATTGCCGGAAAGCATCACAGGAAAAAAAGAACTTTACACCAACTGGGCCAAAGACGATGAGATGGCCAGATGTTACATACAAGCATCCATGTCTAGTGTTTTACAACACCAACATCAATCCTTTAAGACTGCATATGATATTATATCAAACTTAAAGGAGATGTTTGCGGAACAGGGTAGGCTTGCTAGACAGGCTGCTATGAGGGTGCTTTGAAGCACCAAGATCGCTGAAGGCACACCAGTACAGGACTGTCACGCCCCCGAACCGAAACCTCGGGGGCGAGAAATGGGATTAAACATAAATATATTTTACTTCTCCCAGGATCCGCGTGTGTGAAGACAACACATCCAAACACATTCTGAATATTTTGTGGAAGCTTTTGTGGCGTTGCGACCCGAAGTCCGTGGCCATCGGATTCCGCGTCGCACTCAACCTTTAGCACATAGCTATTATATCAAGAATCATATCAAACTAGAGTAACCATCACAATAAATTACAGAGCTGACAGTAACAGGATATTACATTCCCAA
This sequence comes from Cinnamomum chago, assembly GCA_038049695.1. Classification (NCBI taxonomy): domain Eukaryota; kingdom Viridiplantae; phylum Streptophyta; class Magnoliopsida; order Laurales; family Lauraceae; genus Cinnamomum; species Cinnamomum chago. Next base: position 56,515,494 of record CP142451.1, read on the forward strand.
TTATGTTCAAGTTACAATTATCAATGTGCATTAATTAAGAATCCCAAGAAAAAGGCTAATAAAAGTCATACAACAATAAGCTATAAACTACTACCCAAATGTGACGTAGCTCCGATGTCAAGCTCAATGTCTACATGACATAGCCGACAAAACAACCTGCAAGGCATGGCTCCACAGCCAACAAAAACACTCAACTCGGGGCGAAGAAATCTGAACCTGAGTACCAAAGGTAGTGGGTCAGACGCGACGGTCTGGCAGGTGGATGAAAAGATAACAAATATGCTGAAGAATAAAACATAAGGTAAATCATGCTATACGATCAATTGCTGCCTATAATTAAACGGGTGCAAAGTCGGGAATCTCGGGGAAAATCTGTATTCATTTCAAGCATGGGTAAAACATGAATATCTAATAAAACATGTGTTCGTTTACATCATCTATAAACATAGATAATTGACAATCGGGTGTTCGTCTAAAACATGTATAAATATAGCGGTATGGCAAAACAACGTTCATTTGAAACTTAAGTAAAAACATAAGTATACAACAAACCAGGTATTCATAGCAGTCTAGCAAAACCAATGTCCATTTGAAACCTATGTAGAAATACAGATATTTAACAAATCGGGTGTTCATTTAAACATATTTCAACGCATGGATATTTAACAAACCGGATATCGTTTAAAACAGGTATAAACGTAGGGATCTGGAAAACAAGTGTCATTTGAAACATATTTCAAAGCATGGATATTTAACGAATCGGGTAATCATTTAAAACAGGTATAAACGTAGGGATCTGGCAAACAAGTGTCATTTGAAACATATTTCAAAGCATGGATATTTAACGAATCGGGTAATCGTTTAAAACAGGTATAAACGTAGGGATCTGGCAAACAAGTGTCATTTGAAACATATTTCAAAGCATGGGTATTCGCCCAACCGGCATTCATTTAAAACATGTGCGCGTACCAAGAACAGAAGGCAACATAATAATAACTGAATTTACATTGGAGAATATTAACACTTGTTTAAATAACAACTTTCATAAAGGAAACGAATCATTTATCGGAAAGCAAGTAAGCAATATAAAACATGTCGGGTATCCAAGGAATCGGGAACTGGCAAGATGGCAACCACACGAAGCTAAGTCCTCTATCACTAAAGCGATAGAGCAATAACTAGGCCCTGATCTCAGTCACTCAAGGTGAGGAGAAACAGGGGATCTCATATAAATACATATACTAGGCACTGATCTCAGTCACTCGAGGTGAGGAGAAACAGTGGATCTCATGAATGCATATACATATACTATACATGACCACGGTAGCGAGCCGGGCATCGGGGACCACAGTAGCAATCTGCGGTATCGGGACAAGACCACGGTAATAACCGGGTAGCGGGATCCAAGCTGCAGCTGGCGGGACGAGAGGGGGATCTCCAAGTCGGTGGATCAGACCAACAAGGTTATCCAAGCTTAGTGGTGCCGACTCATAGGTCAAATACAATCGAGACAATGCAAGTAAATCAAGTACAAATACATAATCAAACGGGCAAGACGGGGGTGCTCAAGGGCACACTGACATATCATGTGGTGCAATGCACTTCGGGACAATAACTGTTACTGTAGTAACTTCAATGCTTTCGAGAAACAAGTCATGTGATGCAAATCTCAGGAAATGAGGAAATATAATGCACTATACCATTTCGGGAAGAATATTGATTTCAAGATCTATTTAAGTGAATAGGGGTCCCGTATGTCGATTACAATAATTACTTGGTACTCCTTGAGTTTGAAGACATTCCGGGCTCCTTATGCACTTTTACTACTTTCAAAACTTAAAATGAGCTTATGGGTAGTACTAGATGTTACAATAGCAAGAATCAAGATTATAAACGGTCCATCCTAGGCATGATATTAATCCGGAAACATCGAGCAACCGATTCAGTCATCGAAAGGAATAGAATTAGCGATAACCAAGGAAATAGACTTGTGTTTAGATATAAAGAAGATATCGCGTCGTTCCATCCCGTTCAAGATTGAAATGGATTGAACTCCGATGCCACCGAACCAACCGTGAGGCGTGTCGGCTCAAGACATTCTCACACATGGTCCAAACAGTCCAAAAAGGGTAGCCAGGGTCCCACCTAAAACCAAGAATTAGTGTCTAGATCATCACCATTCTTTCCTTTTTGTTCCCTAGTCTTAGAGACCTTAGATTAGGGTACAATTGGTCTTAACACTAAGGTATATACCCCTAGGACTCATAGAAAGCCCAAAGGTTTCCCAAAAAAAAAACAATATCAAATTTCACTGGACTCAAACTGAAATGCACAGGGTCCGATCGATCGGCCCAAAAAGCCTTACTGTTAAAAGACAGGCCGATCGATCGGCCTGTAGGTCCGATCGATCGGACCTGGGCGTGCAGCAGGTCCGGGACACTGATTTTTCCTTCTCTTTTTCCTTTCCTTTCCAACACTTACACAATCACATAGAACTATAAACAAGATGATTTAAACACATGATTTGAAGACATTAAAATGAGCTAAAGAGCTCCTCATTTCAAGTTTCTCCTTTTCCATTCACAATAAATCTCAAGGTGGAGAAAACTCATTCATGTGAAACCATTTGAAACCTTGACAATACGATGCATACATTTTCCAAGCATGAACAAGAGGGAAATAACTCATCAATAAGCACATTTCGAAATCAATATTAATCATAGTAAAGACAACTACTAAAATCACCAAAACCCTTAATGAAACAAGATTTTTCTCACAAAACATGTTAATAATCAAAACAATCCATTCATCCACTTGCCTTTGACTCTAATCAAGCAAATCAAGCTCCTAATCACCTCTCAAGCTCAAGATCCACCATCTCTACAAAAACCCCCAAAACAAACCCTAAAATGGGTTAAACAATGAAATGACAAGGAAACCTTTCAATAATCAAAGTGGAGCTTCTCTAACGCTAGAAGATTACAAATCTAGAAGATGAAGAAGAACACTTACTTGGATGACCTTCAAATGAGAAAAAACAAGCTCAAGGGAGGTCTCTAGGTTGGGAGATTTCTCCAAAAATGGTATCAATAGGGAGCCATGGTGAAGAGGAAGAAGAAGATGGTCTCCATTTCTTGATTGATGAACTCTTGGTGTGGCTTGGAGATGAAGAAGCAAGAAGAAGAAGAAGAAGTTGCAAGAAAAGCCCTAGGCTCAATAGTTGTGCTGGAACAATGGAGAATGGAATGAATGAAGGAGATGGGTTCCTCTTATAAGCAAGTGAGGTTTGGGTCCCACAACTTAAAGAACTTGGGTGGCTGAAATCATCTAATTCGGGACCTCGGATGGATTCGACGAAGAAGGAAGAAATGATCGTCGAAATATCTAGTTTCCAAAAAGTATATATTTCACGGATTTCGAGAATATCGAGTTTTGGGTACAGATTTGGTGTGCAATGACTGTTTTGCCCTCAAGGCCAAGAAATCGGGTTTCGGGTTCTCAAATGGATACGGGATCAACATGAAAGTTGTAGGATTCCTCAAGATGAATGCAACGGGCCAAAAACACAATACGAAACAAATCGGGAAAATCTCGCAAGTGAAAGCAAAGCCGAAAAGGGAACCCGCAAAGGGCCCCACAAGCTACCAAAGCACTCAAAAGCCCAAAACTAGAAGAAACCCCATTCTAGCTCACAAACTCAACCCAACAAATACTAATCCCTCTAAAAGAAACTAATCCTCAAATAAAACAACACTAATCCAAGAGATTAGGGGTCGGGTTCTCACATCAGGACCATATGTTGATAATGATGGATTCATTGAATGAGTTATATGTACTGGGGGCTACGATTGATGCAGAATCACAGATAGACATAATCCTTGAGTCACTACCAGAGTCATTCAACAATTTCAAGGTTAATTACAATATGAATAAGATGAATCTGACTCTGGTTGAGCTGTCTAGCCAGCTGGTGGTGACTGAAGGGATTATGAAGAAGAAGCCAACTGCTCTAGTGACAAAAAAGTCAGATGTCAAGTCCAAGCCGAAAGGCAAAGGGAGGAAAGGCAAAAAGAAATCATTTCCGAAAGGTCCTAAGGTGGAGAATGCTCCTAATGGTGGCGTGGCCAAGGCTAAGGGTTCAGGGTCGAAAGGAAAGTGCTTCCATTGTGGTAAGACAGGACTTTGGAAAAGGAATTGTCCAGAATATCTGTCTAAGAAGAAGACCTCAGGTATGATTGAGTCACTTATTTCTGAAGTTAGTTTTGCAACTGGTACTTCAGAATCTTGGTGTATGGACTCCAGGGCAATTGATCACATATGTAATTCGTTGCAGGGGTTCAGGGAAACAAGGAGGTTCAGTGACGGAGAAATCATTGTCAACCTAGGATCTGATGCTAAGGCAGAGGCTGTTTCAGTGGGAGTTATTACTTTATGTTTTTCAAATAATAAGTTGGTTTTGTTAGATACGTTATATGTACCGTCTTTACGGCGGAATTTAATTTCAGTTTCTAGTTTGGTCAATAAAAGTTATTCCATTACTTTTGGTACTGAAGTTGTCATAAAGAGGTGATGGAATATAGGTGGGCCTTCCCGACAGGTTTCAAAAACTTTTGACCCACTTAATGCAGGGATCAATAATCTAGAAAGCATTAAACCCAATCCGGGATGCAATTCCTCAATCTCATAGCCATGTACAGCAACAAATACTATCTAGAAGATAGAAAATAGCACATAAACATGCAACCACGAAATCCACAACATACAAGGATGTAGATATACCTTTGGAGCTTTGTTGTGATCTAATGGAGGATTTGAGTTCTTTACTTTGATGATGAACACCTTCACAATCCAATTCAGAATCTCCAACTCCTTTTGATCTTCCACACTATGACCCGTATTAGATCTCTTTTCTCAAGAAGATGGTGGAATCTTCAAGAGAAAACCTAACTAGTAACTCTAAGGAACTAAAGGTGAAAGAGAGGGGAACTTAGAGAGGAAGAGGACTTGTGCAACTCTTGCACAAAGGGGCTGTTCTTGCTCTATGTAAAGTGCACGACCATGAGGAGTTTATTCCTCCTTTTCTAGCCCTCCAAACCTCCTCTTATCCTATTTGAAATAGAAGTTTAACTCCCATTACAAAATAGTAAACATCTCCATTGCTAGTTGCCATAGAAGTCTCACTTCCATAACAATTAGTAGCTTTCTCCTTTCTAATTAAAATAGAAGTCCTACTTCCATTAATAATTAGTAGCTTACCATTACCACTATTAGAAGTCTTACTTCAAATAGAAATAGTAACCTTCCTTTTAGAGTTCAAGTAGAATTAGTATCTTTCTAATAATTTGGGCTAGCGTGGGGACCATTAGGGATTCCTTAGAAAGCTGACTCCAACTGGGACACGCGACCCCACATCTCATGTGCAATCCGGGCCCACAGTTAATTGTAAATAACTCCACTATATAAATGCAATTGCACTCCAGTCTCAGGAATAAATTACAATGAAGACCCTAAACTTCCACATTGCCACAAGTAGGCCCCTCCATCTATATCCATGGATCAAATGGACCTGTCCACCAAATTAGATCCATATCTTATTATCCTTGAGCCCTAATTAATTATAATGATCATTTGGTACCGATCCAATTAACTGGAATGGGTGCGCACTTACCAATGATAAATCCATTAATTGGCACAAGAGGATATTAAAGATAGATTCCATCTTGACCATTGAATGTTCCCACAACTCTACTACCACGTACCCAAATCACCGAGGTGTTGACCGACAATTGGCCTCACTCATTGGTGACTCAAAGCAAATGAATAGATAGAAACTTGAGTTCATTAATGTCTCAGGATTATGAGCCAATTGCTAGGGAATTATGAGACCAGACCTTAAAATAAAGACAGTGTATATAAGGTGCTTCTCATGGTCCTTCAATACATCCAATGTACTAGCACCATGATCCGGAATCTTACATTCCGATGATCGAGACAAATCACACTATCTCATAGTGATCAAGGCGCTGCAACCTTGTCAGATGAGATGTCCAATCTCATCACTGGTTGTGAAGATATTTGAGTATAAGATTTGCAATACATGTCTCCTATATGTGGATCTCATCCATACACATGTATTACATCTAGTATACTCATGGACTCCGGTTCATCTCATGAGCCATTATGTCTTTTGTATTGGTTATGTGCAAGTATATAGAACACCATTCATCTTATGAAAGGAAAAACATGAATTGTATTGATAAATAAAGAAATTAATCAATTTATTACATCATATACCCTTGGTATTGAGACCATAAAACTAACAATCTCCCACTTGGGCTCAATGCCAATCAGGATTGCATCTCATGCCCATCCCGTCTACATGCTGCTCAAAAACCTTGGTGGTCAAAGGCTTAGTAAATGGATCTGCCAGATTGTCCGCAGAGGCTATCTTGGTGATTGCAATATCACCTCTCTGCACAATCTCTCTGACCAAGTGATATTTCCTCTGTACATGCTTTTGGCTTTTATGGTTCCTGGGTTCCTTGGACTGGGCGACTGCCCCGCTGCTGTCACAGTAAACTGTGAGCGGCTGTCCCGCCAAAGGTACCACCCCAAGTTCCAAAAGGAATCTTTTTAGCCATACTGCTTCCTTAGCTGCTTCACAAGCCGCTACATATTCAGCTTCAGAAGTGGAATCAGCGGTACATTCCTGTCTAATACTCCTCCAGCTGATAGCTCCTCCGCCAAGCATAAACACATAACCAGAAGTAGATTTTCTGGAATCCTTATCTGACATGAAGTCAGAATCTATGTATCCGACTGGAATCAGCTCATCACTGCCGTAAATCAGCATGTAATCTCTAGTTCTTCTCAAGTACTTGAGGATACATTTTACAGCAGTCCAATGGTCAGGACCTGGGTTAGACTGACATTTGCTGACTAAGCCCACTGCATGACAGATATCTGGTCTAGTACATAGCATAGCATACATGAGGCTACAAACAGCCGAAGCGTATGGAATTGCTCTCATCTACTCCTTTTCCTCCCGGGTTTTAGGACCCTGATCCTTGGAAAGGTGCACTCCATGCCTGAAAGGCGTGATACCCTTCTTGGAGTCCTGCATAGCAAACCGTACCAATACCTTATCTATGTAAGCAGCTTGAGATAAGCCAATCATCCTATTTTTCCTGTCTCGATGGATTTTGATCCCTAGGATGTAACTAGGTTCTCCCAAATCCTTCGTATCAAAAGTCTTTGCTAACCAAACTTTTACCGTTGACAACATTCCTATATCTTTCCCAGGGAGAAGGATGTCGTCGACATATAAAATCAGAAAAACTACCTTGTCACCTTCATTTTTCATGTACACACATGACTCATCCGGATTTTGACAAAAACAAAATGATTTGATTGCCTGGTCAAAACGAATGTTCCAGCTTCGGGATGCCTGCTTCTGTCCATAAATGGACTTCTGCAGCTTGCAAACTCTTTGCTTTTGGTTACTTGCTATAAAACTGTCTGGTTGCATCATATAGATGTCTTCCTCAAGATGGCCATTGAGAAACGCCGTCTTGACATCCATTTGCCAAATCTCGTAATCGAGATGAGCTGCAATGGATAAGAGTATCCGGATGGACTTGAGCATGGCTACCGGCGAGAAGGTTTCCTCATAATCAATACCCTCTTTCTGAGTATACCCTTTCGCAACAAGCCTGGCCTTAAAGGTCTCAACTTTTCCATCTGGTCCTCTTTTTCTTTTGTAGACCCACTTGTACCCAATAGGTTTGATATTGGCAGGCAAGTCCACAAGTGTCCAGACCTGATTAGAGTACATGGACTCCATCTCAGCTTTCATAGCATCCTGCCAATGTCCCGAATCTATATCATTAATTGCTTCATCATAGTTACAGGGATCTTGTTCTAGTTCTTCCGGGATTGCCTCGTAAGACTCTCCCAAGAAAGAGAACCTATCAGGGGGCCTGATTATTCTCCCACTATGATGAGGCACTGGTGTAACTACTGGGTCTGGTAAGGTCGGTTCTTCCTCAAGTTCGGTCATACTTGGATTTGGAATTGATTGTTCTTGAATCTCTTCCAAGATCACCTTTTCTAAAGATTTTTGGTCCATCATATAATCTTCCTCCAGAAAAACCGCATTGGTGCTTACTAGCACTTTCTGCTATCTGGGATTATAGAATAACCAACCTTTGGTTCTTTTAGGATATCCTACAAAAGTGCGTACTTCCAACTTCGTTTCCAACTTATCCGTCTTTACCTTTAGCACGTGTGCCGGACAACCCCAAATGTGTAAATGTTGTAGACTAGGCTTTCGCCCAGACCACAACTCCCGGGGAGTCTTAGTTACAGACTTAGATGGTACGGGGTTTAGTATGTACATCGCAGTATCCAAGGCATGTCCCCAAAAGGATATAGGTAATCCTGATAAACTCAACATAGACCTGATCATATCTAAAAGAGTCCGGTTCCTTCTTTCCGCTACTCCATTCTGTTGAGGCATACCAGGAGCAGACAACTGGGACACAATCCCATTTTCTGATAAGTGTGCCATAAAGTCACCAAGAGATATTCCCCTCCTCGATCTGATCGAAGAGTCTTGATACTTTTACCTAATTGTTTTTTCCACTTCCGCTCGAAACTCTTTGAACTTTTCAAAAGCCTCGGACTTGCGGTGCATAAGGTATATGTATCCATATCTTGAATAATCATCTGTGAAAGTGATGAAGTATTCATATCCTCCTTTGGCCCTAACATTAATGGGCCCACACACATCAGTATGCACTAATTCCAATAAATCTTTGGCCCTATTGCCCTTGGATGAAAAGGGTTTTTTCGTCATTTTTCCTTCCAGACAGAACTCACAGACAGGCATTGGTTCTACCACCAATGAAGGCAAGATACCATCTTTCACTAGCCTGTCAATCCTATTTAGGTTTATATGACCTAGCCTCAAGTGCCAAAGTTTTATTGGATTAGATGAAGGTGACCTTCTCCTTAATGATGGCCTATTTATTATTTCGATATCATGTATCTCATACATTGTAGGAGTTAACAGATAAAGCCCATTGGTTACCTTGCCAGAACATATAAAAGCACCGTTTCTCTTTATGACAACTTCAGTACCAAAAGTAATAGAATAACTTTTATTCACCAAACTAGAAACTGAAATTAAATTCGGTCTTAAAGACGGTACATATAGAGTGTCTGACAAAACCAACTTATTATCTTGAAAACATAAAGTAATAACTCCTACTGAGACCGGATCCGCCTTAGCATTAGATCCTAGGTTGACAGTGATTTCGCCGTCACTGAGTCTCCTGGTTTCCCGGAACCCCTACAACGAATTACAAATGTGATTAGTTGCCCTGGAGTCCACACACCAAGATTCTGAAGTACCAGTTGCAAAACTAACTTCAGTAACAAGTGACTCAATCATACCAGAGGTCTTCTTCTTAGACAGATATTCTGGACAATTCCTCTTCCAATGTCCTGTCATACCACAATGGAAACACTTTCCTTTTGTCCCTGATCCCTTAGCCTTGCCAACACCACCATTAGGAGCATTCTCCACCTTAGGACCCTTCAGAACTGATTTCTTCTTGCCTTTCCGCCCTTTGCCTTTCGGTTTGGACTTGGCAAATGACTTTTCTGTCATCAGGGCAGTTGGCTTTTTCTTCATAATCCCTTCAGTCACCACCAGCTGGCTAGACAGCTCAGCCAGAGTCAGATTCATTTTATTCATGTTGTAATTGACCTTGAAATTGTTGAATGACTCTGGTAGTGACTCAAGGATTATATCAATTTGCGATTCTGCATCAATCACAGCCCCCAGTACATCTAACTCATTCAATGAGTCCATCATTTTCAACATATGGTCCTGTACTGGTGTGCCTTCAGCCATCTTGGTGCTTATAAGCACCCTCATAGCAGCCTGTCTAGCATGCCTGCCCTGTTCCACAAACATCTCCTTTAAGTTTGATATAATATCGTATGCAGTCTTAAAGGATTGATGTTGGTGTTGTAAAACACTAGACATAGGTGCATGTATGTAACATCTGTCCATCTCATCGTCTTTGGCCCACTTGGTGTAAAGTTCCTTTTCTTCCTGTGATGCTTCCGGCAATGGCTCATCAAGGGGGGGTTTGGTAAGGACATATTTATATCCTGAAGCTGTCAGGACTATATCCAGGTTCCGTTTCCAGTCTACATACTTGGATCCCACTAATTTATTCTGGTTGAGGATGGTCGCAAGTGGATTGAAAGTATTTGAATTCATGCTGGAAATACTGTAGCACATAACCATACATTCAATTAATGAATTTAAATGACATTAGGGTTTAGTATTCTACCAAATTTATATGGAATCCTCATAACCATTAAATTCAGAATACATCGGAATCCCAATCCCTGGGGTATGCCTCCTTGGATAGTGCGAATACCACCTAGATTGGTGTGAGAACCCGACCCCTAATCTCTTGGATTAGTTTCTTTTAGTGGGATTAGTATTTGTTGGGTTGAGTTTGTGAGCTAGAATGGTTTTTCTCTAGTTTTGGGGAATTTTGAGGGCCTTTGTGATTAGTGGGACCCTTTGGGGGTTCTTTTAGTGACTTTGCGCGTAATTGGGAGGTTATTCAAAATTCCCGATAATTCTTGTTTTAGCCTCATTTGACTTGTTTTGTTATTCTCTACAACTTTCGTGTTCACTCCATACCCATTCGAAGCTCCGAAAATCAGTTTTTCCAGCCCGGAGGGCAAAACAGTCTTTTCACACCAAATCTGGACCCAAATTTCGAGATCCCAGAACCATGCCAAAGTTATACTTTTTGGAAACTAGATATTTCGACAATCATTTTTCTCTTCTTCGTCGATCGCATCCGAGGCCCACAAATAGATGTTTTACCCTTTGCAAGCTTTGAGTGTAGTGGGACCCACACCCACCCATTATATAAGTGACTCCACTCTCTTTCTCCCTCATTTCTCCATTCCATCGACTGAAACCTCCACAGCTACAGTGCCAGCAGCCCCTCTTCTCCATTCCTTCCATTTCTCTTGCTCTTATGGAGCCTCCAAGCCACCAATCCGAAGAGGAAACTCCGGCAACTTCCTCTCCTTCATCTCCTCTCTTGTTTGACACCATTTTTGTGGGAAACAAAGGTGGGCAGCCCCTATTGCAAGCTCCTTCTTGTTCATTCATGGCCTTAGAGGTAAAGACTCCTTCCCATTTTCCTTGTATGTGCTATGGCTCTCCCTTAGGTGCTATTTTCTAGTTGGGTTTGAGCCCATTCATTGTCTTCCTTTGTTTAACCCATTTTAGGGTTTGTTTTGGGGGTTTTTGTAGAGATTGTTGATCTTGAGCTTGAGAGGTGATTAGAGGCTTGTTTTGCTAGATTGGAACCCAAGGCAAGTGGATGAATGGATGGTTTGAATGTTATCAAAGTTTTATGAGAAAAGCCTAAATTTTATTACTTGTCCTTAATCATTGAATACATGTTTTCACATGTGCTTCTTGCCATATATATATATTGATTTCGAAATTGCATATCAATGGTTGTTTCTCTCTTGTTAATTTCTTGGAAAGATATGCTTTCAAATTGTCAAAGTTGCTCACATGGTCTTGAAATGAATGGGGTTGGTTTCCCACCCATGTTTATGTTTACTAGCTTGTATGGATTTGAAATAGAAGCTCATTTAAAGAGTTTGGCCAACTAATCTATCGTCTTGGAAATGGGATCAATGGTTTTTAATTACCCCTTGATTATGGCAAATGGACCCTTGTATAAAATGGGGATTCTCCCCTTTGGTTTGGTTTTAAGTGAGAAGAAAGGAGATGTTTAGTTTTACTTTTTCATTGGAGTTTTCATGAGGAATGTGGTTGGCTAAGTCATTTAATGTTTTGTAAACATGTTGGTTTAGCATGTATTGTCCTTTGGTTATATCCTATATGAATGCTTGTGAAATGGTTTCCTTCTTTCTTTAATTGCATTGAATTTGATATTGATGGAAGAAGTGATGGAATGAACCCATGATGGAGTAATGGAGAAGTGTAGATGGATGCATTGGAGGAGCTCTTAGCTCAATTTTCTTGTAGGGACTCAGTAAAAGTGGGGAGAATGGTTTTAAGGAGGAGAAATGGCTAAAAATCTGATTACAGTGGGTATTCCCGCACCTGGCGGTCAGCCTGCGGTCACCTTGCGGCTAGCCGCCTGGTGACTGGCGGCTAACCGCCAGCTAGCCGAAATGTCACGGTGGCTTTTCTAGAGAGCACACTTCTTCTCCTCAAAAACTCAGTCAGCTCCACGGTTGGCCAGCGGCTAACCGCCGAACACATCGGCGGCTAACCGCCAGCTAACCGCATTTGACGGTCAGCTTTCCAGTAAGCTGCATTCTGCAGCCCAGCCGCGGTCAGCTGTACGGTCAGCCAGCGACTAGCCGCCTGTCCCAGCGGCGGCTAACCGCCGGCTAACCGTCAGGTGACCGAAATTCCCCAGATTTCGAAAAGCTCCCCGCTCGAACGAACTCTTCGGTTCGTTCGAGCGTTGAGCTTTGTCAATCGAAGGGGATTCACTAGACATTGCTTGATGCCATCCGAGAAAGAAACCATATCACAAAGATGTCATTCGAAACTTTGGAAAATCGTAAAAGTGCATAGGGAGCCTGGAATGTCTTCAAACTCACGGAGTACCAAGTAAGGACTATAATAGGCATACGGGACCCTATTCACTTAAATAGATCTTGAAATTAATATTTTACCCAAAATTTGTTATAGTTCGTTATTTTACCTCGTTTCCAAGATTTGCATTACATGACTCGTTTTCCCGAAAGCATTGAAGTTACTCTAGTAACAATTATTTGTCCCGAAAGGTATTGCCCGATATGAAATGACAGCGTGCCCTTGAGCACCCCCGTGTTACCCGTTTATTTACTGTACTCGAATTACTTGCATATGTCCCGATTTGTTATTTGACCTATGAGTCGGCATCACTAAGCTTGGATACCTTGTCGGTTTGATCCACCGACTTGGAAATCCCTCTCCCGTCCCGCCAGCTGCAGTTTGGATCCCGATACCCGGTTATTACCGTGGTCTCGTCCCGATACCCGGTTCGCTACCGTGGTCCCGTTCCCGTATATTTATATTGTATATATGATTTGCGTTGAGTCTCCTCACCTTGTGTGACTGAGACCAACGTCCCGTTATACTCTTGTCACTTCGGTGATAGAGGACTTAGCTTCTTGTGATTGCCATCTTGCCAGTTCCCGATTCCTTGGATACCCGACATGTTTTATATTGCTTACTTGCTTTCCGATAAATGATTCGTTTCCTTTATGAAAGTTGTTATTTAAACAAGTGCTAATATTCTCCAATGTAAATTCAGTTATTATTATATTGTTTTCTGTTCTTTGTGCCGCACATGTTTTAAATGATTACCCGATTCGTTAAATACCCATGCTTTTACATATGTTTCAAACGATCAATGATTTTGCTAGATTTATATGATTACACATGTTTTAAAGGAATACCCGAATTGTTAAATATCCGAGCTTGCTTTAAAGGACATTTGGTTGCCAGATTATCTATGTTTATACTTGTTTTTAAATGATACCCGATTTGTTAAATATCTATGCTTTGAAATATGTTTCAAATGACACTTGTTTGCCAGATTTCCTATGCTTATACCTATTTTAAATGATACCCGATTTGTTAAGTATCCATGCTTTGAAATATGTTTCAAATGACACTGGTTTGCCAGATCCCTACGTTTATACCTGTTTTAAACGATATCCGGTTTGTTAAATATCCGCATTTCTACATAGGTTTCAAATGGATATTGGTTTTGCTAGACTGCTATGAATACCTGGTTGTTGTATACTCATGTTTTTACTTAAGTCTCAAATGAACGTTGTTTTGGCCATACCGTTACATTTATACATGTTTTAGACGAACACCCGATTGTCAAATATCTATGATTATAGATGATGTAAATGAACACATGTTTTGTTAGATATTCATGTTTTACCCATGCTTGAAATGAATACAGGTTTTCCCCGAAATTCCCGACTTTTACACCCGTTTAATTATATGCAGCATTTGATCGAATAGCATGATGTATCTTATGTTTTATTCTTCAGTATATTTGTTATCTTTTCATCCACCTGCCAGACCGTCGTGTCTGACCCACTACTTTTGGTACTCAGGTTCAGATTTCCTCGCCCCGAGTTGAGTGTTTTGTTGGCTTTGGAGCCATGCCTTGCAGGTTGTTTTGTCGGCTATGTCATGTAGACATTGAGCTCGACATCGGAGCTACGTCACATTTGGGTAGTAGTTTATCGCTTCTTGTTGTATGGCTTTTGTTAGCCTTTTTCTTGGGATTCTTAATTAATGTACAGTGATAATTGTAACTTGAATATATTTGGGAATGTAATATCCTGTTACTGTCAGCTCTGTAATTTATTGTGATGGTTACTCCAGTCTGATATGATTCTTGATATATTAGCTATATGCTAAAGGTTGAGTGCGACGTGGAATCCGATGGCCACGGACTTCGGGTCGCAACGCCACAAATGCTTCCGCAAAATATTCAGAATGTGTTGGGATGTGTTGTCCTCACACACGCGGATCCTGGGAGAAGTAAAATATATTTTATGCTTAATCCCATTCCCGCCCCCGAGGTTCTGGTTCGGGGGCGTGACAATTGGTGCGGATCAAAGTTGGTCAAAATCGAAATTAAGTGAAAGTCCTGGGATCTAACCCTAGAAGGGGGGGGTGAATAGGGTGAGCTACAAAATGTGACCAATTTAGACCAATTTTAATTTCTTAACATCCAACTAGTCACAAGTGATGATAAACAAACAATATGCGGAAGCTAATAAAACAATCACCACAAGCAAACACCACCACACAAAGATTTATAGTGGTTCGGCCTCAATGCCTACATCCACTACCGGCTTGTGATCCAATCACCCCCCCGGATTTCCACTATTTATGCTTTTCAATAGGCTAAGCAATAACCCTTACAATGTTGTTTTTCTAGGCTTAACAACAACCTTTACAAGATGCTTTCCTAGGCTAAGCAATAACCTTTACACAATGCTTTTCTTAGGCTAAGCAATAACCTTTACAAATGAAGATTTCTCTAAGAAGGTGTCTTCACAAAAGAACACTCTAAGAGATACAATTAAAGCTCAACGTAATTGCCTCTAAAAGAGGCTAATGTGAAAGTGAAAAACAAACTCACACAAACACTAAATGAATGCAAATGTGTATGCTCATGATGTGTGTGTGTGATAACTTCAATCAAGTTTAAAAATAAAGCTCAATTAATATATTGCTTAAAGCAATTCAAAAGTTTAAGGCACATAAAAGATTTTATTGAAGTTTGATGCAAATCACATGTATAAATATCAACTTGTTAATGATATGAAAATCAAAGATTCACAAGTTGTATGAAAATGACTAACTTAGAACATGTGATGCATGTGCAATGTTGTTTTCAAAACAAAATAAATTTAACTAAGGTTTAAATGAATGAAAACAACAAATAAAGATTCAATCAAGTAAAAGAATCATGCTATAAAAGAAAACAAAGTTTTTGACTAAGCATGATTAAGGAAGATTTTAAAACAACTTGAATTGAAATCAAAGTGAAGAATCCAATCTTAATTAGATAAAAGATTAAGAGAAGAATGGATTCTACACATCATAGTTATCATGCTAAAAATCATTTACCAATAATTTAAACAAAGCATATAACCTATGATTAAGAGAGGTAGAGCTTACTTAGAGATTTAACTTCATTAATCCAAGCTTTAGCTCTCCAAATGACTCTTTGGTCTCTCTTAGTTCATCCCCTTTTCTTTTTCTCAAAACACCTCAAAAGAGTCTTCAAAATCTCCAACTTTTGAAAAGGAATGAACTTCAATTTATACTCAAAAGATGAGTTTCTGCGAGTGCCCGGTCGACCTGCCCTTCACAACGGTCATAAAAATGACCGCTGCAGGTCGACCCCCTGGGACGAAAATTCCCATATTTTGCATATTTCAAAGTCTTTTCAAGTGGGAATTTTTGGGCCATTAAATCAAGCTTGGAAACATGTTTTAAATCAAACTAAGTGGTTTAAAAACATGAAACACAAAAAGCCTAAAATGATTTGAAAGATTTAAAACTCATAGGCTTGCTTGATTTCTAAAACTTCTTTTCAAATTTAAATGCATCCAATATCTAAAACCAAAACATGCATAAAACAAGATTTCTAAAAGACTTAAAACCAATGCATGTGAAAATCAAGATTTCAAGATTTTCTAAATCAATGCAAGTGTGTAAATCAAATGATGCTCAAATGTTAATGCATCCATCAAATTGCAAATACAAAATCCCTAACAATCTCTCCCTTTGCAATTTGATGGCAACTTACTCATCACTGAAATTACACACCAAGTCTTCAGCTCCCCCTAAGCTGGACAAGTCTTGAAATCTTCTTGGATGCTTCTTCTCTTAGCTTGTGCTCTTGGGCTTTATCTTCAATCTTCTTGATGCTTGGTGCTTGATCAATCTTCAAGCTTTCTCATCATTTTCCTCTCTATTGCCAAGCATCTTCTTTAGCTCCAAGCTTTCTTTCTTCTAATAGCTCTCCCCCTTTGACCATGCCTCTCTCCCCCTTTGGTAAGATATGCATTCTCTCCCCCTGCAGAAGATCATACAAAATCTCCCCTTAGGAAGCGTGGACATTCTCTTCCCCTTTAGAGAACTTGAATGCTCTCTCCCCCTTTGACATTAAATTGCAATGGTACCTACACACATGAAACAAGGAAAATACCTTTAGTAGCACCTGTTAACAAAAGAAATCGAAAATGAAATTCATAACAGGTTATCATGTATGGAAGTAATCTCTTAGGGTTCAAAGCCAATTCAAGGGTGAATTTGATCAAAACTAATACTTCCTATGAAGGTTTACACTCCCCCTCAATCCATTTTCTCCTTTTGTCAACAAGTTGACTAAGATATAACTATTTAGTTCAAGAAGAAGATGGTTTAACCAATTGAGGGTCAACTTCAAGAGAAAGATTAGATACATTTACTATAGAGCACAAAATGATCAAATTACCAAAAGAGTAAGGTCAATGGGAAAAGCGATCATGGATATCAATTGGAAAAACAAAGAATACCAATTGAGATTCAAGGATAATTCTATTAAAACAATCACTTTAAAATGGATTTAAAAATATAACTATTAAGAAAAATCCAAATTAGAGCTATCCATGATGAAATGGGGTTTACTAAACATAGCATCAATCAATTTAACTATGAAAATCATATGCTATGTAAGTTTTGAAATCATTTCATTCAATCAAAAATATGACTATTAATGTGCAAGATGAGTGAAATGAAATTCAAATATGAAGCCAACCTCAACTAATAACCAACCAAGATTATGAATACATAAACATGGTGGTCATGAGATTTACCTATATGAGCAAAAGAGGTGGCAATCATGAAAATTATGATGCTAATGGTGTGTGACATGGAACAAATATATTACTATCAAGTTCAATCCAATGTACACAAGGTCTATCACATTCACAAGAAATCAAACCAATCGAAAATTGCACCAATTGAAACCAATTGAATTTGACAACATGATAAAGAGCAAAGATGTGACAAACACAAAATTACATCAAGCATCATAAAAGGGTATTCATCACTTTAAATGATATAACTAATGAGCATAGTGATGAACAAGGTAAATTGCAATGCAAAAGGATATAACTCTTGGAAATGCATGCAATTTTCAAAGTGTCAAAATAATATGAATTCTACTACTAAGATATCCATCAAACATACACTACACCAAAAATCGGAAATTGGAACGGAAAAGCGTTCCTAATCCTTCCGTTCCTAATCCGTTAAAGTGTTCCAATTTCCGTTCCAATTTGGATTAGGAACGGTTGGTACCAAATTGGAACGGAAATTGGAACACTTTAACGGATTAGGAACGGAAGGATTAGGAACGCTTTTCCGTTCCAATTTCCGATTTTTGGTGTAGTGATATAGATATAACTATGAAAAACAAGGAGTGGATCTCAAAGAATTTCATATGATCAAGAACACTACTATGAAGTTGAAAACATGTATAAGGATGACATCACTAAGAAAATATACATGAATCAACATCATAACCATCCAAAAAGAAATGACTAGAAGGTATAGAGGATGGATTTGAGTTCTAGTATGGTTTCTACAAATATGACTAATATCACAACCATACATGGAACAATTTGACATTTGCATATAAAAGAATGTAAACAAATAAGGAAACATGCAAACAACATTCATTTCCATTTCTAAGAGATGAAACCAAAAGGAAAGGAAATGAGAACATGGAACATGCTTAGATGATTATAACTAATGATGTTTTAGAGCATTTCCATTCATACAATCTTCAAATCATTTCAATAAACAAAATCCAACAATAAGCATAAAAGAATGACTTTGAAGAACAATTTTCAACATTGTATTTTTAAAAGATATAACTTAGACATCTACACAAATGATTCAACAACAATTGATCATGAATGATCTAGCTATGAAAACTTTTGAAATCACAATCAATTGATCATGTAAAGAAATGCAATGCAAGTCATACAACTAAATATGAGCAAAAAGCAAATCTAACATGATGAAATTGTAATCAAAAGATTTTGAAAACCATGATATGTAACTAGAATGGTGCATGAAGACAAAATCAATTGATCATAAAGAAACAATGCATTTTAAGAAATGTAACTAAGAAAGAACAAAATGCAAATGCAACATGACCAACAATATGATTTCACTTGAAAGGAAAGGTTGGTCAATGAGGTTCAAGGCCTTAAGGTTTGTCTAAGTATCTAACTTTAGGAATCCACCTAACGTCTTGAGAGGGTTGAACTTTGAGGTCTAGTTTAGGAGTCCCACCAACTATAGGAGATTTGACTTGATAAATTTTCAATTTGAACTTATCACCATGATACTTAGATTTTACTAAATTTAGCTTAGATTGGTGATTGTCTTTTGATGTTGGTGAGTTTGTTTATTTGGGGATTTGTTGATTTTTCTTTTCTTCTTATATTCTCCCTTTATTTGACTTTTGAATTTTAAATTTAACTTTGTTACTTTATTCAAAAGTTCTTTCATGGGTTGATATAAGGGAGATAGGTTGAGAAGTTTTTTGTTCATAGGTTCTTTTAAACTTGGTTTAACTTGTTTAAACTTTTTAGAATCTATTTTAGGAGACTCCATTTTAATTGATTTAACTTGTTTAATCTTTTTGGAGTCTTCTTTTTTTTTTAGTGTCTTACCCTTCATAGATTTAGATTCTACCTTTTTGGGTTCAAAAATGGGTTTAGACACATGGTTTCTTCTTAATTTGCACTCAAACCTAAAATGCCCTTCAATGCCATAATAAATACATTTAGTTTTGGGCAAGGGAGAAGGAGTGCTAGAGAAAGAGGACTCACCTTTCACAAAAGTGTTGGTGAATTTAGGGTCATGTGAAATATTCCTATCAAAACCAAGACCCGTCCTATCTCCATGAGATTTACCCAATTTAAATAATTTTTCAAGTCTCTCTTCACTTTGGGCAAACTTGCACTCATACTTTTGTTTGTATCCTTCAAGTTGAGTGACTTTGGTTATAAGGATTGAATTTTCATTTTTGACTTTTAGAAGATCATTTTCAATTTCCTTATACTTTATTAGCTCTTTATTGGCAAGTTTTAATTTGAAATTAAGTTCATTAACAACATTAGATCCAAGTTCTAAGGTTTTTAACTTACTTTGAACATTTGACATGTTTTCCATAGAAATTGTCAACTTGGATTCTAAATTGATAAAGTCTTTGTCTTGCCTTTTTAATAGATCTCTTAGGTTTAAATTTTCCTTCTTAAGATCATCATTTCCTATCTTTAATTCATTTAGTTCATCTTTGATATTAGATAGGTTATTTAAAGAGATCATGAACTTAGAGTCTAGACATTGTACTATGAAAGTCCGCTATGGATCCTAACCCTAGAGGGGGGGGGTGAATAGGGTGAGCTACAAGTATGACCAATTTCGAGCAATTTTAATTTCTAAAACTAAACTAGTCACATGTGATGATTAAACAAACAAGAAGCGGAAGCTAATACAAAATCAATCACCACATAGCATGCACCACAACACCAATATTTATAGTGGTTCGGCCAACGTGCCTACATCCACTACCGGCTTGTGTCTCCAACACCCCACCGGATTCCACTAATTATGTTTTTTCAAAGGCTAAGCAATAACCCTTACAAAGTTGTTTTTCTAGGCTAAACAACAACCTCTCAATGTGCTTTTATAGGCTTAGCAATAACCTTACAATATGCTTTTCTTAGGCTAAGCAATAACCTTACAATATGCTTTTCTTAGGCTAAGCAATAACCTTACAAGTTGCTTTTCTTAGGCTTAGCAATAACCTTTACAAATATAGATTTCTCAAAGAAAGTGTCTTCACAAAAGATCACTCTAAGAGATACAATTTTAGCTCAATGTAATTGCCTCTTAAAATAGGCGGATTTGAAAGTGAATAACAAACTCACACAAACACTCTAAGAATGCAAAGATGTATGCTAATGAGGTGTGTGTGTGATGACTTCAATCAAGTTTAAAATGAAGGCTCATTCATATGTATGCTCAAAGCATTTCAAAGTTTAAGACATATAAAAGATTTGATTGAAGTCTTATGCAAATCACATGTATGAAGTTCAACTTGTTTATGACATGAAAATCAAGGACTAACAAGTTGTATGAAAATGACTAATTTAGAACATGTGATGCATGTGCATGTTGTTTTCAAAACCAAATAAATTTTACTAATGCTTAAATGAATGAAAACAACAAGCAATGTTTCAACCAAGTAAAAGACTCATGCTATGAAAGAAAAACAAGGATTTTGTCTAAGCATGATTAACAAAGTTAACAACTTGGATTGAAAACAAAGGTGAAGAATCCAATCTTAATTAGACCAAAGATTAGAAGAAGAAGGGATTCAACACATCATAGTTATTATGCTAAATATCATATACCAATAGTTTAAACAAAACACATAACTATGATTAATAAAGGTAGAGCTTACTTGGTGGTTTAACTTAATAATCCAAGCTTTAGCTCTCCTAATTGCCTCCTAGCCTTTCCAACTTCATCCCCTTTCTTTGGCTCCAAAATGCTCTCAAAGGTTCATAGTTCAAGCCTTGAAAAAGGTTGGAAATGAATGGACTTTATAGCCAAAAAGTTGCCAACGGCTAGTTCTCGGTCGACCGGCAAAGAGGTCTCGGTCGACCGAGAAGGCACAACGGTCAGATTTCTGACCGTTGGAGGTTTCAGTTCAAAACTGAGTTTTTACCTCCAGTTGTCTCGGTCGACCGAGACCTGTGTCTCGGTCGACCGGCGACACTGCCGGGACTCCCCCCTTTTTGCAACTTTTGCAAATTTGAAGTTTTAGCTTGGGGGACCTTTTTACCTACTAAATCAAGCTTGGAAAACATGTTTTAAAGATTCTAAAGGTTATTAAAACATGATTATAAGAAGCCTAAACAAATTTGAAAACTTTAAAACCATAGGCTAGCTTGATTTGAGAAAAACTCTTTTCAAATGAAATTGCATACAAAACTGATTCTAAAGGTGCTGAAAGTATGCAAACCTCAAACCTAAATACCTAACATGATTTTCCAAATGAAGTGCACAAGGAAATAGGTTTTCAAAAAGAGTTTGGGTTTCAAAACCAATGCATCCAACTTTAAAACCAAAACAAGCATAAAACAAATACTTTTCCAAAGCTTAAAAGCTATGCATGTATAAATCAAGATTTCAAGGTTTTCTAAAACAATGCTAGTGTGTGAATCCAAATGATGCTAAAGTGCAAATGCATCCATCAAATTGCAAAAACAAAAGACCTAACAATCTCCCCCTTTGCAATTTGATGGCAACTTACTCATCATAGAAATTACACACTAAGTCTTCAGCTCCCCCTAAGCTGGACAAGTCTAGAAATCTTCTTGGATGCTCCTTCTCTTAGCTTGGGCTCTTTCCTTCAATCTTCTTGATGCTTGGAGCTTGATCATTCTTCAAGCTTTCTTTTCATCTTCCTCTCTTTGGCCAAGCATCTTCTTTAGCACCAAGCTTTCTTTCTTCTATTTGCTCTCCCCCTTTGACCATGCCTCTCTCTCCCTTTGGCAAGGTATGTATTCTCTCCCTTTGTAGAAGATCATACACAACTCTCCTTAGGAAGCTTGGACATTCTCTTCACCCTTTGAGAACTTGAGTTCTTTCTCCCCCTTTCATGGATAGGAGATCTTCGAGTACTTGAACTCTCGAACTCTCTCCCCCTTTGAAGAGTAGGAGATCTTTGAGTCACACTTGAACTCTCTCTCCCCCTTTGACATTAAATTGCAAAGGTACCTACACACATGAGACAAGAAGAATACCTTTAGTAGCACCTGTTAACAAATGAAATCGAAAATGAAATTCATAACAGGCTATCATGTATGTAAGTTATCTCTAAGGGCTCAAAGGCAATCCAAGGGTGAATTTGATCAAAACTAATACTTCCTATGAAGGTTTACACTCCCCCTCAATCCATTCTCTTCTTTTGTCAAACTTTGACAAGATATAACTATTAAATGCAAGAAGTAGATGGTTTAACCAAGTGAGGGTCAACTTCAAGGAAAGGATTAGATTCATTTAACTATAAAGCTCATATGATCAAATTACCAAAAGAGAGCAAGGTCATTAACGATCATGGATACCAATTGAAATAAACATATCAATTGAGATTAAAGGATGTGACTATAAACTCAATCACTCTAAAATGGATTTAAAAGTATAACTATTATGAGAAATCCAAATTAGAGCTATCCATGATATGGGGTTTACTCAAACATAGCATCAATCAATATAACTATGAAAATCATATGCTATGAAAGTTTTGAAAATCATTTCATTCAATCAAAAAATATGACTTATTAAAGTGCAAATTGAGTGAAATGAAATTCAAACATGAAGCCAACCTCAACTAATAACCAACCAATATTATGAACATATAAACATGGTGGTCATGATATATACCTATATGAGCAAAAGAGGTGGCAACATGAGCATTATGATGCTAATGGTGTGTGACATGGAACAATCATATTACTTATCAAGTTCAATCCAATGCACACATGGTTTATCACAATCACAAGAAATCAAATCAATCATAAATTATACCAAATGAAACCAATTGAATTTGACAACATGATAAAGAGCAAGTATGTGATAAACTTCCATCAAGCAACACTAATGCATATTCATCACTTTTAAGGATATAACTATTGAGCATAGTGATGAACAAGGCAAATTGCAATGCAAAAGGATAAAGCTTTGTAATGCATGCAATTTCCAAAGTGTCTAGATCATATGAATTCAACACTAAGATATCCATCAACCAACATAAATGTAAGGAATGGATTTCAAAGAGATTCATATGATTAAGAACACTACTTATGAAGTTGAAACATGTATAAGGATGATATCACATAGAGAAAATACATGAATCAACATCATAACCATCCATAAAGATATGACTAGTGAGCATAGAGGATGGATTTGGGTTCTAGTATGGTTTCTACAAATAAAACTAAGATCACAACCATACATGGAACGAAATGTCATTTGCATATAAAAAGAATAACTAAATAAGCAAAGATGCAAACAACATACATTTCCATTTCTAAAGATAATACAACCAAAAGAAAAGGAAATGTGAATCATGGAACATGCTTTGATGAATCTAACTAATGAAGTTATAGAGCATTTCCAATCATCCAATCTTCAAATCATTTTGAAAAACAAAATTCAACAATGAGCATAAAAGAGAATGATTTTGAAGATCAATTTTCAACATTGTATTTTAAAAGATATAACTTAATTGAAACACATACAAGTTGATTTTTCAAAACAATGATTTTCCATAATCAAGTATAACTTAGAAATCCATGGAAAAACTTGAATTGATTAAACAACAATTGATCATGAAGAGTCTAGCTATGAGAGCTTTTGAAATCACAATCAATTGATCATGTAGAAATGCAATGCAAAACTTATGTGTGCAAAAAGCAAATCAACCATGATGAAATTATAATCAAAAGATTTTGAAAACCATGATATGTAACTAGAAAGGTGCATGAAGACAAAATCAATTGATCATAAAGAAGCAATGCATTTTATGAAATGTACTTAAAAGAAAACAAGATGCAAATGCAACATGACCAACAAAATGATTTAACTATTAGAGAATAGGTTGGTCAAGGTGGTCAAGACCCTAAGGTTTGTCTAAGTATTTAGCTTTAGGAATCCACCTAAGGTCTTGGGAGGGTTGAACTTTGAGGTCTATTTTGGGGTTCTCACCAACTATAGGAGATTTAACTTGATAAATTTTCAATTTGAGCTTATCACCATGATATTTAGATTTGACTAAATTTAGCTTAGAATGGTGATTTGTCTTTTGGAGTTGGTGAGTTTGTTTCTTAGGGGATTGTTTCTCTTTTCTTTTCTTCTTATTTTCTCCCTTTCTTTGACTTTTGAAATTTAGATTTAACTTTGTAATTTTCTTCAAAAGTTCTTTCATGTTTTGACTTAAGGGAGGTAGGTTGAGAAGCTTTTTGTTAATAGATTCTTTGATTTTTGGTTTAACTTGTTTAAGCCTTTTAGAATCTATCTTGGGAGACTCCTTGTTACTTGGTTTAACTTGTTTAAGCTTTATGGAGTCTTCCTTGGTTTTTAGTGTCTTACCCTTCAAGTTTGATTTTACTTTCTTTGGTTCAAAGATGGGTTTAGACACATAGCTTCTTTTCCTTAGTTTGCACTCAAACCTAAAGTGTCCTTCATTGCCACAATAATCACATTTTGTTTTGGGCAAGGAAGTGTGAGTGCTAGAGAATGAGGACTCACCTTTCACAAAAGTGTTGGTGAATTTAGGGTCATATGACATATTCCTATTAAATCCAAGACCCGTCCTATCTCCATGAGATTTACCCAATTTGAATAATTTTTCAAGTTTCTCTTCACTTTGGGTAAACTTGCACTCATACTTTTGTTTATAGCTTTCAAGTTGAGTGACTTTGGTTTTAAGGGTTGAATTTTCATATTTAACTTTTGTTAGTTCATTTTCAATTCCCTTAAAATTGTTTAGCTCTTCATAGGCAAGTTTTAACTTAGAATTAAGCTCATTAACAACATTTGATCCAAGTTCTTGAGTTTTTAACTTACTTTTGATCAACTTGGTTTCTAAATGGTCAATGTCTCCATCTTGTCTTTTAATTGTATCTCTTAGGTTCAAATTCTCATTTTTAAGCTCATCACAATTTATCTTAATCTCATTTAATTCATTTTGAGTATTAGATAAATTTTCCTTAGAGATAGTCAATTTAGATTCAAGATTGTTGTCTTTACCTTGCCTTTGTAATTGATCTCTTAGATTTAGATTTTCCTTATTGACATTGTCATAATCCATCTTTAATTCTTTTAGTTCATCTTGAATGTTAGATAGATTATTTAAAGAGATCATGAACTTAGAGTCTAGACATTTTATTACTTCTTCTTTCTCTCTAAGTTCATCTTTTGAAGAGGCTAGCTCTTTGGTTAGATTCATAGATTCTTCTCTTAAGCTTTTGTTTCTTTTATCAAGCTTCGTAGATAATGTATATAATTCATTATAGGCTTGTTGAAGATCATCTTCATCATACTCATTTTCTTCCTCTTTTGAGTCAAATTGATATTCATTTAATTGATGGTTTGAATCTCTAATAGAAGGAAGAGTGAGAGGTCTAGAAGAATCTACAAAGTCTAGGCTAGTGGAGTCCATTCTAATGATTTTCAAATAAGCACAACTCTAGGGTTTTAACTCTAGGTTTTTACACCTAATCAAGAGTTCCAAACACTTGATCCTAAGGGATAGAGCACGAGGCTCTGATACCAATTGAAAGTCCGCTATGGATCCTAACCCTAGAGGGGGGGGTGAATAGGGTGAGCTACAAGTATGACCAATTTCGAGCAATTTTAATTTCTAAAACTAAACTAGTCACATGTGATGATTAAACAAACAAGAAGCGGAAGCTAATACAAAATCAATCACCACATAGCATGCACCACAACACCAATATTTATAGTGGTTCGGCCAACGTGCCTACATCCACTACCGGCTTGTGTCTCCAACACCCCACCGGATTCCACTAATTATGCTTTTTCAAAGGCTAAGCAATAACCCTTACAAAGTTGTTTTTCTAGGCTAAACAACAACCTCTCAATGTGCTTTTATAGGCTTAGCAATAACCTTACAATATGCTTTTCTTAGGCTAAGCAATAACCTTACAATATGCTTTTCTTAGGCTAAGCAATAACCTTACAAGTTGCTTTTCTTAGGCTTAGCAATAACCTTTACAAATATAGATTTCTCAAAGAAAGTGTCTTCACAAAAGATCACTCTAAGAGATACAATTTTAGCTCAATGTAATTGCCTCTTAAAATAGGCGGATTTGAAAGTGAATAACAAACTCACACAAACACTCTAAGAATGCAAAGATGTATGCTAATGAGGTGTGTGTGTGATGACTTCAATCAAGTTTAAAATGAAGGCTCATTCATATGTATGCTCAAAGCATTTCAAAGTTTAAGACATATAAAAGATTTGATTGAAGTCTTATGCAAATCACATGTATGAAGTTCAACTTGTTTATGACATGAAAATCAAGGACTAACAAGTTGTATGAAAATGACTAATTTAGAACATGTGATGCATGTGCATGTTGTTTTCAAAACCAAATAAATTTTACTAATGCTTAAATGAATGAAAACAACAAGCAATGTTTCAACCAAGTAAAAGACTCATGCTATGAAAGAAAAACAAGGATTTTGTCTAAGCATGATTAACAAAGTTAACAACTTGGATTGAAAACAAAGGTGAAGAATCCAATCTTAATTAGACCAAAGATTAGAAGAAGAAGGGATTCAACACATCATAGTTATTATGCTAAATATCATATACCAATAGTTTAAACAAAACACATAACTATGATTAATAAAGGTAGAGCTTACTTGGTGGTTTAACTTAATAATCCAAGCTTTAGCTCTCCTAATTGCCTCCTAGCCTTTCCAACTTCATCCCCTTTCTTTGGCTCCAAAATGCTCTCAAAGGTTCATAGTTCAAGCCTTGAAAAAGGTTGGAAATGAATGGACTTTATAGCCAAAAAGTTGCCAACGGCTAGTTCTCGGTCGACCGGCAAAGAGGTCTCGGTCGACCGAGAAGGCACAACGGTCAGATTTCTGACCGTTGGAGGTTTCAGTTCAAAACTGAGTTTTTACCTCCAGTTGTCTCGGTCGACCGAGACCTGTGTCTCGGTCGACCGGCGACACTGCCGGGACTCCCCCCTTTTTGCAACTTTTGCAAATTTGAAGTTTTAGCTTGGGGGACCTTTTTACCTACTAAATCAAGCTTGGAAAACATGTTTTAAAGATTCTAAAGGTTATTAAAACATGATTATAAGAAGCCTAAACAAATTTGAAAACTTTAAAACCATAGGCTAGCTTGATTTGAGAAAAACTCTTTTCAAATGAAATTGTATACAAAACTGATTCTAAAGGTGCTGAAAGTATGCAAACCTCAAACCTAAATACCTAACATGATTTTCCAAATGAAGTGCACAAGGAAATAGGTTTTCAAAAAGAGTTTGGGTTTCAAAACCAATGCATCCAACTTTAAAACCAAAACAAGCATAAAACAAATACTTTTCCAAAGCTTAAAAGCTATGCATGTATAAATCAAGATTTCAAGGTTTTCTAAAACAATGCTAGTGTGTGAATCCAAATGATGCTAAAGTGCAAATGCATCCATCAAATTGCAAAAACAAAAGACCTAACATACTACTTCTTCTTTCTCTCTAAGTTCATCTTTAGAAGAGACTAATTGTTTGTTTAGATTTTTAGAATCTTCTCTTAACTTTTTGTTTTTCTTTTCAAGCTTTAAGGATAATTCATATAATTCCTCAAAGGCTTGTTGAAGGTCATCTTCATTATAAACATTTTCTTCTTCTTTTATGTCACATTGAGATTCATTAGTTTGAGAGTTTGAATCTCCATTAGAAGGAAGAAGGTGGGGTCTAGAAGAATCTACACAAGAATCTAAACAATCTATAGAAGTGGAATCCATTCTAATGATTTTCATGTAAGCACAACTCTAGGGTTTTGAATCTAGGTTTTTACACCTAATCAAGAGTTCTAAACACTTGATCCTAAAATAGAGCACGAACCTCTGATACCAATTGAAAGTCCTGGGATCTAACCCTAGAGGGGGGGGGGGGGGGTGAATAGGGTGGGCTACAAAATGTGACCAATTTTAACTTCTTAACATCCAACTAGTCACAAGTGATGATAAACAAACAATATGCGGAAGCTAATAAAACAATCACCACAAGCAAACACCACCACACAAAGATTTATAGTGGTTCGGCCTCAGTGCCTACATCCACTACCGGCTTGTGATCCAATCACCCCCCCGGATTTCCACTATTTATGCTTTTCAATAGGCTAAGCAATAACCCTTACAATGTTGTTTTTCTAGGCTTAACAACAACCTTTACAAGATGCTTTCCTAGGCTAAGCAATAACCTTTACACAATGCTTTTCTTAGGCTAAGCAATAACCTTTACAAATGAAGATTTCTCTAAGAAGGTGTCTTCACAAAAGAACACTCTAAGAGATACAATTAAAGCTCAACGTAATTGCCTCTAAAATAGGCTAATGTGAAAGTGAAAAACAAACTCACACAAACACTAAATGAATGCAAATGTGTATGCTCATGATGTGTGTGTGTGATAACTTCAATCAAGTTTAAAAATAAAGCTCAATTAATATATTGCTTAAAGCAATTCAAAAGTTTAAGGCACATAAAAGATTTTATTGAAGTTTGATGCAAATCACATGTATAAATATCAACTTGTTAATGATATGAAAATCAAAGATTCACAAGTTGTATGAAAATGACTAACTTAGAACATGTGATGCATGTGCAATGTTGTTTTCAAAACAAAATAAATTTAACTAAGGTTTAAATGAATGAAAACAACAAATAAAGATTCAATCAAGTAAAAGAATCATGCTATAAAAGAAAACAAAGTTTTTGGCTAAGCATGATTAAGGAAGATTTTAAAACAACTTGAATTGAAATCGAAGTGAAGAATCCAATCTTAATTAGATAAAAGATTAAGAGAAGAATGGATTCTACACATCATAGTTATCATGCTAAAAATCATTTACCAATAATTTAAACAAAGCATATAACCTATGATTAAGAGAGGTAGAGCTTACTTAGAGATTTAACTTCATTAATCCAAGCTTTAGCTCTCCAAATGACTCTTTGGTCTCTCTTAGTTCATCCCCTTTTCTTTTTCTCAAAACACCTCAAAAGAGTCTTCAAAATCTCCAACTTTTGAAAAGGAATGAACTTCAATTTATACTCAAAAGATGAGTTTCTGTGAGTGCCCGGTCGACCTGCCCTTCACAACGGTCATAAAAATGACCGCTGCAGGTCGACCCCCTGGGACGAAAATTCCCATATTTTGCATATTTCAAAGTCTTTTCAAGTGGGAATTTTTGGGCCATTAAATCAAGCTTGGAAACATGTTTTAAATCAAACTAAGTGGTTTAAAAACATGAAACACAAAAAGCCTAAAATGATTTGAAATATTTAAAACTCATAGGCTTGCTTGATTTCTAAAACTTCTTTTCAAATTTAAATGTATCCAATATCTAAAACCAAAACATGCATAAAACAAGATTTCTAAAAGACTTAAAACCAATGCATGTGAAAATCAAGATTTCAAGATTTTCTAAATCAATGCAAGTGTGTAAATCAAATGATGCTCAAATGTTAATGCATCCATCAAATTGCAAATACAAAATCGCTAACATTAAGACTAACTTTTCATGATCCCCTTCATTCATTATTATCTAGGTATCTCATACCAAATAATGAATGACTCCCGATTAGCTTCGGTTTCTAAAATATATGAGGCAAATCCTTGGGGATACTACATCATTATTTTAGTTAAGTGTGACCCACCAACTAGCATTGCATGACAACCGTTGCGAGCAGCTCCTCCTTGGGGAGTGGGCCCCCGCCTCATCTCACCAACACTATCCATAGGAGATCCATATCTAGTAACCAGACAAGTGAAAGCCCTCCGTGGGGAACGGCCATTCTCAAGATGGCGCGAGGCTAATACTTTCCTTACAATGGACCTATGGTGGAAAACCGTGGGGATTTCTAAATATAAATGCCCCGCTCCCACTTAATATTTTAGAATTGAGGATTTCCTTGTAAGGTATTAGGGCCCACATGTAAACATATGAATACCAAATCATCTCATGATATGATCTAAGATTGGTTCCTAGTGAAGTTATTTTAAGGAAAGTCCAGTTTCTAAATTAGTGTTACCAATGTGTCCATCTCATGGGTCATCAACACTAATTAGAACTCTTTCCAAAAATTAATTTGATTTGACCAATTTTAGTAACTTGCTATGTTTGGATCAGATCTGGAAATATTCTAAATTAAGCATGCATCCATAAATAGAAATTGAAAAAATAGAAACTAGTCCTCTCCTCCACATGGCCCAAGCGGAATAGACTTCTTGGACTTCTAGACTTTCCAAAACTTCTGGAGTTCATCAAACTCTTTCGGCAACTCCAAAACTCTTTTGGTAATCTTCAAACTCTTTGATTAGGAGTCCAACATCGCTTTCCTTCTTTGTCTCGGACATCGCCAGAATTTACAAATTTAGAAAAATTACATAAATTCCTATGCCTCAATTATGAGACTTACATGGTAATCTAAACATGGAAATAAAAGGGCTATAGGGAAATTCATCATGCCTTGCCCTTTCACAGGAAACCAAGGAAACCATGATGCCCTTTACATTTAACCTTAAATAAACCAATCACCATAAATAGAAAGCAAAAGACTTGTGGGCCATATGGAGAGGACATTATCATCTGCAAGTTAGTATCTCATACAACCATACAAATCACAGAAATAGGCTGCCAAATAATGCTGGAAAAATAGGAAGTAAAAGAAGACCCGAAACTGGAAACCCAGTTTTTGCAGCATTCTGCGCAGTTGGCCCGGTTGACCGGCCAGGGGGCCCAGTCGACCGGCCTGCATGTCAGCCGGTCGACCGAGCACGGGGCCAGGTCGACCGGACTAACGAATTTCTGCAACTTGGGTTTTCTGTTTCGTGTCCATTCTTCCCCAAATCATTTCCAAAGTGTCCCAATGGCTTCCTATGATCCTTCCATCATTATTAAACCCTTTTGTGACTATCCAAACATGAATCCACTATCAAACCAAGTAAATTCATCAAAATTGATCCTTACAAGCCCTTGCTTCCTCTTCTTCGCATCTCATGCAAAGATCAGAGCAAGCTTGTTGTTCTAACATGATTAGAGATGAGGTATGGCTCTGATACCAATTGATGGAATATAGGTGGGCCTTCCAGACAGGTTTCAAAAACTTTTGACCCACTTAATGCAGGGATCAGTAATCTAGAAAGCATTAAACCCAATCCAAGATGCAATTCCTCAATCTCATAGCCATGTACAGCAACAAATACTATCTAGAAGATAGAAAATAGCACATAAACATGCAACCACGAAATCCACAACATACAAGGATGTAGATATACCTTTGGAGCTTTGTTGTGCTCTAATGGAGGATTTGAGTTCTTTACTTTGATGATGAACACCTTCACAATCCAATTCAGAATCTCCAACTCCTTTTGATCTTCCACACTATGACCCGTATTAGATCTCTTTTCTCAAGAAGATGGTGGAATCTTCAAGAGAAAACCTAACTAGTAACTCTAAGGAACTAAAGGTGAAAGAGAGGGGAACTTAGAGAGGAAGAGGACTTGTGCAACTCTTGCACAAAGGGGCTGTTCTTGCTCTATGTAAAGTGCACGACCATGAGGAGTTTATCCCTCCTTTTATAGCCCTCAAAACCTCCTCTTATCCTATTTGAAATAGAAGTTTAACTCCATTACAAAATAGTAAAC
Source organism: Cinnamomum chago (assembly GCA_038049695.1). Lineage (NCBI taxonomy): Eukaryota > Viridiplantae > Streptophyta > Magnoliopsida > Laurales > Lauraceae > Cinnamomum > Cinnamomum chago. The sequence goes on from CP142451.1 coordinate 56,547,651, forward strand.
ATCTCCCTTGCTAGTTGCCATAGAAGTCTCACTTCCATAACAATTAGTAGCTTTCTCATTTCTAATTAAAATAGAAGTCCTACTTCCATTAATAACTAGTAGCTTACCATTACCACTATTAGAAGTCTTACTTCAAATAGAAATAGTAACCTTCTTTTTAGAGTTCAAGTAGAATTAGTATCTTTCTAATAATTTGGGCTAGCGTGGGTTCCACTAGGGATTCCTTAGAAAGCTGGCTCCAACTGGGACACGCGACCCCACATCTTGTTAGATAGTATGGTCTCAATACCAGTATATGATGAATAGATTGATTAATTTCTTTATTTATCAATATAATCATGCTTTCCTTTCATGAGATGAATGGTGATTTATTACTTAATGCACATGACCAATATATATGACATAATGGTTCATGAGATGAACCGGGTCCCATTAGTATACTAGATGTGATATATGTATATTGATGAGATCCACATACGGGAGATATGTGTCACAAATCTTATACTTAAAATATCTTCACAATCAGTGATGAGATTGGGCATCTCATCTGACAAGGTTGCAGCACTTTGATCACTATGAGATAGTGTGATTTGTCTCGATCATCAGAATGTAAGATTCTGGATCATAGTGCTGGTACATTGGATGTATTGAAGGACCATGAGAAGCACCTTATGAAATACTGTCTCGATTTAAGGACTGCTCTCATAATTCCCTAGCAATAGGCTCTCAATCCTGAGACATTTATGAACTCAAGTTTCTGTCTATTCATTTGCTTTGAGTCACCAATGAGTGAGGCCAACTGTAGGTCAACACCTCGGTGTCTTGGGTACGTGGTAGTAGGATTGTGGGAACATGCAATGATCAAGATGGAATCTATCTTCATTATCCCCTTGTGCCAATTAATGGATTTATCATTGGTAAGTGCGCACCCATTCCGATTAAAAGTTAATTGGATCGGTACCAAATGGTCACTATAATTAATTGGGGCTCAAGGATAATAAGATGTGGATCTAAGATTGGATGGGACAGATTTATTCCAATTGATCCATGGATAATGATAGAGGGGCCTACTTGTGATAATTGGGAAGTTTAGGGTCTTCATTGAAATATATTCTTAAGACTGGAGTGCAATTGCATTTATATAGTGAAGTTATTTGCAATTAACTGTGGGCCCGGATTGCACATGAGATGTGGGGTCGCATGTCCCAGTTGGAGCCAACTTTCTAAGGAATCCCTAGTGGTCCCCACGCTAGCCCAATATATTAGAAAGATACTAATTATAGTAGAACTCTAAAAGGAAATAGAAAGTTACTATTTCTATTTGAAGTGAGACTTCTAATAGTGGTAATAGTAAGTTACTAATTATTAATGGAAGTAGGACTTCTATTTTAATTAGTAAAAGAGGAGGTTACTAATCATATTTGAAGTAAGACTTCTAATTTAGTAAGCAACTAATTGTAGTGGAAGTAAGACTTCTATTTCAATTAGTAAGAGGAGGTGGCTTCAATGCTATAAAAGGAGAAGAAGAGAGCCTTGGACGTCCCTAATGTTACTCCATATAGGGATTCACGCCCAGCCCATTTAAGTGTGCAAGAGTTGCACTCCTCTCTTCCTCTCCCTCTTCTAGTTCTCTTCTAGTTTCCTTTAGGGTTTTTCTCTTGGAGATCCCACCATATTCTTGAGAAAAGAGAATCTGATACGGGACATAGCGTGGAAGATCAAAGGGTGTTGGAGATCTTAATTTGATTAGTGAAGGTGTTCATCATCAAAGAAAGAGATCAACTTCTCCATTAGAGCACTACAAAGCTCCAAAGGTATAATCTACATCCTTGTATGTTGTGGATTTCGTGGTTGCTTGTTTATGTGGTATTTTCTATCTTCTAGATAGGTTATATTGCTGTACATGGTTTATGAGTTTGAGGGATTGCATCTTGGATTGGGTTTGTTGCCTTCTAGATAGTTGATCCCTGCATCAAGTGGGTCAAAAGTTTTTGAAACCTATCTGAATGGCCCACCTAGTTTCCAACACATCTCATATGCAATACGGGCCCACAGTTAATTGCAAATAACCCCACTATATAAATGCAATTGAACTCCAGTGTTAGGAATAAATTACAATGAAGACCCTAAACTTCCACATTGCCACAAGTAGGCCCCTCCATCTATATCCATGGATCAAATGGACCTGTCCACCAAATTAGATCCATATCTTATTATCCTTCAGCCCCAATTAATTATAATGATCATTTGGTACCGATCCAATTAACTCTTAACTGGAATGGGTGCGCACTTACCAATGATAAATCCATTAATTGGCACAAGGGGATATTAAAGATAGATTCCATCTTGACCATTGAATGTTCCCACAGCTCTACTACCACGTACCCAAATCACCGAGGTGTTGACCTACAATTGGCCTCACTCATTGGTGACTCAAAGCAAATGAATAGATAGAAACTTGAGTTCTTAATGTCTCAGGATTATGAGCATATTGCTAGGGAATTATGAGAGCAGACATTAAAATAAAGACAGTGTATATAAGGTGCTTCTCATGGTCCTTCAATACATCCAATGTACTAGCACCATGATCCGAAATCTTACATTCCGATAATCGAGACAAATCACACTATCTCATAGTGATCAAGGCGCTGCAACCTTGTCAGATGAGATATCCAATCTCATCACTGGTTGTGAAGATATTTGAGTATAAGATTTGCAATACATGTCTCCTATATGTGGATCTCATCCATACACATGTATTACATCTAGTATACTCATGGACTCCGGTTCATCTCATGAGCCATTATGTCTTTTGTATTGGTTATGTGCAAGTATATAGAACACCATTCATCTCATGAAAGGAAAAATATGAATTGTATTGATAAATAAAAAATTAATCAATTTATTATATCATATACCCTTGGTATTGAGACCATAAAACTAACAAGAGGAATGGTACTTTTATATGTTCTGGCAAGGTAACCAATGTGCTTTATTTGTTAACTCTACAATGTATGAGATACATGATACTGAAATAATTAATAGACCATCATTAAAGAGGAAGTCACCTTCATCTAATCCAACAAAACTTTGGCACTTGAGGCTAGGTCATATAAACTTAAACAGGATTGACATGCTAGTGAAAGATGGTATCTTGCCTTCATTGGTGGTATAACCAATGCCTGTCTGTGAATCCTGTCTAGAAGACAAAATGACCAAAAGTCCCTTTTCATCTAAGGGCAATAAGGCCAAAGATTTATTGGAATTAGTGCATACTGATGTGTGTGGACCCATTAATGTCAGGGCCAAAGGAGGATACGAATATTTCATCACTTTCACAAATGATTATTCAAGATATTGATAAATATACCTTATGCACCGCAAGTCCGAGGCTTTAGAAAAGTTCAAAGAGTTTCAAGTGGAAGCGGAAAAACAATTAGGTAAAAGTATCAAGACTCTTCGATCAGATCGAGGAGGGGAATATCTCTCTGGTGATTTTATGGCACACTTGTCAGAAAATGGGATTTTATCCCGGTTGTCTACTCCTGGCATACCTTAACAGAATGGAGTAGCGGAAAGAAGGAACTGGACTCTTTTAGATATGATCAGGTCTATGTTGAGTTTCTCATGATTACCTATATCCTTTTGAGGATATGCCTTGGATACTGCGATGTACATACTAAACCTCGTACCATCTAAGTCTATACCTAAGACTCCCCGGGAGTTATGGTCCGGGCGAAAGCCTAGTCTGCAACATTTACACATTTGGGGTTGTCCGGCACACGTGCTAAAGGTAAATACGGATAAGTTGGAAACGAAGTTGGAAGTATGCACGTTTGTAGGATATCCTATAGGAACTAAAGGTTGGTTATTCTATAATCCCAGAGAGTAGAAAGTGCCGATGAGCACCAATGCGATTTTTCTGGAGGAAGATTATATGATGGACCAGAAATCTTTAGAAAAGGTGATCATGGAAGAAATTCAAGAGCATACAATTCCAAATCCAAGAATGACCGAACTTAAGGAAGGATCACCCATACCTAACCTAGTAATTACACCAGTGCCTTGTCATAGTGGGAGAATTGTCAGGACCCCTGACAGGCTCTCGTTCTTAGGAGAGTCTTACAAGGCAGTCTCGGAAGAACCAGAATAAGAGCCCTGTAACTATGATGAAGCAATTAATGACATAGATTCAGGACGTTGGAAAGATGTTATGAAAGCTGAGATGGAGTCTATGTACTCCAATCAGGTCTGGACACTTGTGGACTTCCCTGCCAATATTAAACTTATTGGGTGCAAGTAAGTCTACAAGAGAAAGAGAGGACCAGATGGAAGAGTTGAGACCTTTAAAGGTCAGGCTTGTTGTGAAAGGATATACTCAGAAAGAAGATATCGATTATGAGGAAACCTTCTCGCCGGTAGCCATGCTCAAGTCCATCAGGATACTCTTATCCATTGCGGCTCATCTCGATTACGAGATTTGGCAAATGGATGTCAAGACGACGTTTATCAACGGCCATCTTGAGGAAGACATCTATATGGTGCAACTAGACGTTTTTGTAGCTACAAACCAAGAGCAAAGGGTTTGCAAGATGCAAAAGTCTATTTATGGACTGAAGCAGGCATCCCGAACCTAGAACATTCGTTTTGACTAAGCAATCAAATCAGTTGATTTTTGTCAAAATCCGGATGAGTCATGAGTGTATATGAAAAGTGAAGGAGGCAGGGTAATTTTTCTGATTGACGACATCCTTCTCCTAGAGAGTGATATAGGAATGTTGTCAACAGTAAAAGTTTAGTTGGCTAAAACTTTTGATATGAAGGACTTGGGAGAAGTCAGCTACATCCTAGGGATCAAACTCCATTGAGACCGGAAAAATAGGATGATAGGCTTATCCCAATATGCGTACATAGATGAGGTGCTGGTATGGTTAGCTATGCTTAGTACTAGATCGGATATCTATCACGCAGTTGGCCTAGTCAGCAGATATCAGTCTAACCCAGGACCCGAACATTGGACTGCTGTAAAGTGTATTCTTAAATACTTGAGAAGGACTAGAGATTACATGTTGATTTATGGCAATAATGAGTTGATTCCAGTTGGTTACACATATTCTGACTTCATGTTAGATAAGGATTCCAAGATATCCACTTCTGGGTATGTGTTTATGCTATAGCTGCTTGAGAAGCAACTAAAGAAGCAGATTGGCTCAAAAGATTCCTTGTGGAACTTGGAGTGGTATTTTTGGTAAGATAGCCGCTCACAGTTTACTGTGATAATAGCAGGGTAGTCGATAAGTCCAAGGAACCCAGGAGACAAAAACATGTACAGAGGTAGTTACACATGGTCAGAGAGATTGTGCAGAAAGGTGATACTGCTATCACCTAGATAGAATCTGTAGACAATCTGGGAGATCCCTTCACTAAGCCTTTGACTACCAAATCTTTTGAGCAACTAGTAGATGGGATGGGCATGAGATGCAACCTTGACTGGCATTGAGCCCAAGTGGGAGATTGTTAGATTGTATGGTCTCAATCCATCAGTTGTGTAATAAATTGATTAATTTCTTTATTTATCAATATAATCATGCTTTCCTTTCATGAGATGAATGGTGATTTATTACTTATTGTACATGACCAATACATATGACATAATGGTTCATGAGATGAACCGGGTCCCATTAGTATATAAGATGTGATATATGTATATGGATGAGATCCACAAACGGGAGATATGTGTCACAAATCTTATACTTAAAATATCTTCACAACCAGTGATGAGATTGAGCATCTCATCTGACAAGGTTGCAGTACTTTGATCACTATGAGATAGTGTGATTTGTCTCGATCATCAGAATGTAAGATTCTGGATCATAGTGCTGGTACATTGGATGTATTGAAGGACCATGAGAAGCACCTTATGGAATATTGTCTCGATTTAAGGACTGCTCTCATAATTCCCTAGCAATAGGCTCTCAATCCTGAGACATTGATGAACTCAAGTTTTAGTCTATTCATTTGCTTTGAGTCACCAATGAGTGAGGCCAACTATAGGTCAACACCTCGGTGTCTTGGGTACGTGGTAGTAGGACTATGGGAACATGCAATGATCAAGATGGAATCTATCTACATTATCCCCTTGTGCCAATTAATGGATTTATCATTGGTAAGTGCGCACCCATTCCGATTAAGAGTTAATTGGATCGGTACCAAATGATCACTATAATTAATTGGGGCTCAAGGATAATAAGATGTGAATCTAAGATTGGATGGGACAGATTTATTCCAATTGATCCATGGATAATGATAAAGGGGCCTACTTGTGGTACTGAGGAAGTTTATGGTCTTCATTGTAATTTATTGCTAAGACTGGAGTGCAATTGCATTTATATAGTGGAGTTATTTGCAATTAACTGTGGGCCCGGATTGCACATGAGATGTGGGTCGCTTGTCCCAGTTGGAGCCAGCTTTCTAAGGAATCCGTAGTGATCCCCACACTAGCCCAAATTATTAGAAAGATAATAATTCTACTTGAACTCTAATAGGAAGGTTACTATTTCTATTTGAAGTGAGACTTCTAATAGTGGATTTAGTAAGTTACTAATTATTAATGGAAGTAAGACTTCTATTTTAATTAGTAAAAGAGGAAGTTGCTAATCATATTTGAAGTAAGACTTTTAATTGTGATTTAGTAAGTTACTAATTATTAATGGAAGTAGGACTTCTATTTTAATTAGAAAGGAGAAAGCTACTAACTGTTGTGGAAGTGAGACTTCTATGGCGACTAGCAAATGAGAAGTTTACTATTTTGTAATGGGAGTTAAACTTCTATTTCAATAGGAAAAGAGGTGGAATGGAGGGCTATAAAAGGAGGAACAAAATCCTCTTGGACGTCCATATTAGTGTGAGCAATTCCAGCCCATTTGTGCAAGTGTTGTACAAGTTCTCTTCTCTTCCTCCTCTAGTTCCTTGGAGTTACTAGTTAGGTTTCTCTTGGAGATTCCACCATCTTCTTGAGAAAAGAGATCTAATACGGGTCATAGCGTGGAAGATCAAAAGGTGTTGGAGATTCTGATTTGGTTAGTGAAGGTGTTCATCGTCAATGAAAGAACTCAAATTCTCCATTAGAGCACTAAAAGGCTCCAAAGGTATATCTACATCCTTGTATGCTGTAGATTTCGTGGTTGCATGTTTACGTGCTATTTTCTATCTTCTAGATAGTATATGTTGCTGTACATGATTTATGAGTTTGAGGGAATGCATCCTGGATTAGGTTTGTTGCCTTTTAGACAATTGATCCCTGCATCAAGTGGGTCAAAAGTTTTTGAAACCTGTCTGGAAGGCCCACCACTTTTCCAACATATCATGCAAGACATGGATTCAGAGTCAGAGCCAGAAAACGACATACCGTCAAACCAAGCTGACACTCAACAAGTTTAGCCTGCTCTACCTCTAATAGAGATGCCTGCTGATGTAGAAGATCCTACGTCTGCTTCCTTCGTTGTTCCAGCAACTTCAGCAGAAGAGAAGCCAATCTTCTTTCATAGATCAGAAGCTTATTCGTCAAATTCCATGCTTGAACCTTTCCAAAACGAAGGTATGCCTCAACTATTTCTATATAGTCCTATGGCACAAGCTATTATGAAGAAAATGGGTTATGACACTCAAAATCCAGTCGGTCTGGGGCAAGGTCGCGGTATTCTCACACCATTGCAGTCCGCCTTGACCAAAAGTCAACTAGAAGATTGGAGACTCTACGGTTATGTGGAAAGATCTTCACATGGGTTGGGTTATGATCCCGACGATCCCATGAGACAGTTGACACAAATGCTAAGGAGTTGATTTGCCGACCAAGCCTCAACATCTCATGTCCTTGAAATCATCAACCTCCCTGGATATCTCTTTGAAGAGTCACCCAACAGGGACCTAGGAAGCTCTACAGATCAGTAAAATTTCTCTAATGATGAAGAGGAATTGTCCGGTGATAAAGACATGTGGCATTCCGACCCAGAAAAGCCATCGTCTCCAAAAGAAGTGCTTTACTTCGACCCAATTTCAACAGGTGGTTGGGACCACATCATAGCAAGCCTTGAGAAGATTACCGATTCTGAAGACCCATGGCCAGAAACAAAGCCTTGGTCTGAAAATGCCCTTGAAACTCCAGAAGGTTTCGTTGAGTTGGAAGCCTCCGAAAATATTGTGGAGGAACCACCTTCGAACCTTCCAACAGAAGATCCTGTTCAAAAGATAGACTTGGGAACACCAGATAACCCACGTCCTGTATTCATAAGCAAGAATATAAAGGATGATGAGTTACCCGAGTATATCTCTTTTCTTCGTGAGTTCGTTGATTGTTTTGCATGGTCTTATGCTGTAATGCCTGGCTTAGACCCCAAAATAGCAGTCCCCAAACTCAATCTGCAAAAAGATATCAAGCCTGTTAAACAAGGCCAAAGAAGATTTCGTCCATATGCGATGGACAAAACTGAACAGGAAGTTCAAAAACTCAAAAGCGTCGGCTCCATCCGCAAGGAACAACATCCTGAATAGTTGGACAACATCGTCCCTGTGACAAAGAAAAATGGGCAGATCAGGGTCTGTATTGATTATAGAGACCTAAATGGCGCTTGCCCCAAAGATGAGTTCCTGCTCCCCATACCAGAGGTGATGATTGACAACACCTGTGGGTTTGAGCGAATGACATTCATGGATGGATTCTCTGGCTACAATCAGATAATGATGCATTCTGAAGATGAGAAACACACATCATTTCGGACCCCATTTGGCGTGTATTGCTACACTGTCATGCCATTTGGTCTGAAAAATGCTGGTGCCACATATCAGAGGGCTATGATGAAGATATTCCAAGATATGCAGCACAAGAGGGTAGAATGTTATGTTGATGACCTCGCCGTCAAAATCAAAAGAAAAGAAGACCATCTCAAAGATCTTCGAGAAGTCTTCCTCCGACTTTGCAAACACAAACTCTGGATGAATCCACTAAAATGCTTCTTCGGTGTCTCATCGGGTAAGTTTCTCGGATTCATAGTTCGGAAAGGCGGGATAGAACTTGACCCCATCAAAGTCATGGCTATCCTAGAAATGCCATCTCTAAGAACCCTAAGACAACTAAAAGGGCTTCAAGGGAGGTTGGCATACATCCGACGGTTCATCTCCAATCTGTCAGGGAAGTGCCGTCCCTTTTCCCGCCTAATGAAGAAAGGTGTGAACTTTGTTTGGGACGCTGAATGTGAAGCAGCATTTCAAGATATCAAGTCATACCTAACTAAACCTATAGTGCTGGTTGTCCCTACACTGGAAAACCATTCATCTTGTACACAAGAGCTCTCGACCATTCCTTAGGCGCCCTGCTCGCACAGAAGAATGACAAAGGAAAAGAAGCTGCTCTATACTACCTCAGCCGTATGCTGGTAGGTGTGGAGCATCGCTATTCTCCAGTCGAGAAAGAATGTCTTGCAGTGATGTTCGCCATACAAAAGCTACGTCACTACCTTCTTTCAAACACAGTCTGCCTAATTTCGAGGATCAACCTCTTAAAGGTCCTTGTCACAAAAGCATGTTCTCTCAATGCCCGACTGGCAAAATGGTCCATCCTCCTATCACAATTTGATATCAGGTATGTACCACAAAAGGCAATCAAAGGCCAAGCTCTAGTAGATTTCCTCGCAGAGCATCCGTTGCCAAAAGATTCCCCACTCAGAGACGATCTCCCAGATGAACCTGTCTACAACGTGGAGACTTTCTCACCAAATGCCTCCTAGGACATGTACTTTGACGGTGCAACCAGGACAAATGAAAAAAGAAAGCTAATCTCGGGAGTTGGCATCCTCTTTGTTAGCCCCAACAAGCACATGATTCCACATGCTTTCTTGCTACTGAAACCATGCTCAAACAATGCAGCTGAGTACCAAGCCCTGATTGTAGGGTTGGAACTAGCCCTCGAATCCGGCATCACCATGCTGGAAGCCTTTGAAGAGTCTCAATTGATCGTCAACCAGATGAATCAGAAATTTGAAGTCAGGAAGCCTGATCTGTTGCCTTACTAAACAAGGCACAATCACTTCGCCAAAGGTTTGACATCTGTCATATCACCCATATCCTCAGAGGTGAGAACATCTGTGCAGATGCCCTAGCTGGACTTGCCGCATCCATGGCGATCCAGCAAGGGGAAAACATGCAAATTACAGTGTGTCAAAGGAGGATTCTCCCTCCTCTTAACACACACTAGGTAGTTGCTGAATGCCACCAATTGGCTGGAAATCGGATCTCCATCCTCAAACCTCCGATCAGCGACTGGAGAGATCCGTTCATTGATTACATCATGTTCGGAATCCTCCTTGAAGATCCAAAAGAACAGGTAAGCATTCAAAGACGAGCCCCAAACTTTCATTTGGATATACCTTAAAAAATGATTTATAGAAAATCCTTCGACGGAGTACTTCTGCGCTGCTTGTCACAACAAGAGGCTGAGGAAACCCTCAAAGAAGTTCATGCTGGTCTTTGTGGAGCTCATCAGGCTGGGCCCAAGCTCTACAATCAGATAAAAAGGTTAGGATATTATTCGCCTACCATGGTAGTTGACGCCATGCAATTTGCTAAATGCTGCCGCCAATGCCAAGTTCATGGAGACTATGTCCATATGCCAACAGAATGGCTACATCCTACAGCAATCTCATAGCCTTTCGAAGCCTGGGGTATGGACACAATAGGTCCTATCTCTCCCCCGTCAAGCAAAGGCCATCGTTTCATCTTCACCGCTATAGATTATTTCTCCAAGTGGTCAGAAGCATTTGCGCTCAGCGAAATAAAGACCTCATTAGTCCTTCAATTCTTGCACGTCAACATTATTTGTCGCTTCGGCATACCTAAAAGATTCGTCCATGATCACGGACCGCAATTCCGGGATCACCAGTTCTACAGGTTTTGCGACAAATACAAAATCCAAAGTTATCCTTTGACTCCGTACAATTCGGCAGCAAACAGATTAGCAGAAGCCTTCAATAAGACGCTCTGCAAAATCCTCAAGAAAATGGTCTCTAGTCACAAAAGAGACTGGAGCGACAAATTGCCTGAAGCTTTGTGGGCTTATCGAAACACCGTTCGAGGGTCAACCCATAGCACACCATTCTCTTTGGTCTATGGATGCGAAGTTGTTATCCCTTTGGATGTACAAATTCCTTCCTTAAAGGTATCTTTGCAAAATGACATGACGCAAGAAAGCAATGTCAAACTGAGACTCCAAGAACTGGGCAATCTAGATGAAAGACGGCTCAAAGCCTTACAAAGCATTGAGCTGTACCAAGCACGCATGGCAGGATCTTTCGACAAAAGGGTCCGGCAACACGCCTACAAAAAGGGCAATTTGGTTCTTGCAGTAAAAAGGCCAATGGTTTTTGCTCACAAATCCAAAGGCAAACTCGAACCAAAATGGGAGGGGCCCTTCGTCATCGACAAAGTCTTCTCCAACGGCGCATACGCACTTCTAAACATGGAAGGCGACAGATGTATGTGAAAGTCCTGGGATCCTAACCCTAGAGGGGGGGAGGGGGTGAATAGGGTGTGCTACAAATATGACCAATTTAGACCAATTTTAAATTCTTAACATAAACTAGTCACAAGTGATGATAAACAATCAAAATGCGGAAGCTAATAAAACAATCATCACAAAGGCAAGCACCACAACACAAAGGTTTATAGTGGTTCGGCCTCAATGCCTACATCCACTACCGGCTTGTGATCCAATCACCCCACCGGATTTCCACTAAGTATGCTTTTTACTAGGCTAAGCAATAACCCTTACAATGTTGTTTTTACTAGGCTCAACAACAACCTTTACAAGATGCTTTTCAAGGCTAAGCAATAACCTTTACACAATGCTTTTCTTAGGCTAAGCAATAACCTTTACAAATAAAGATTTCTCTAAGAAAGTGTCTTCACAAAAGATCACTCTAAGAGATACAATTTAAGCACAATAAATTGCCTCTTAAATAGGCTAATATGAAAGTGTAATACAACTCACACAAACACTAAATGAATGCAAAGATGTATGCTCATGATGTGTGTGTGATAACTTCAATCAAATTAAAAACAAAGCTCAATTAATATATTGCTTAAAGCAATTCAAAGGTTAAGGCTCATAAAAGATTGATTGAAGTTTATTGCAAATCACATGTATGAGAAACAACTTGTTAATGACATAAAAATCAAAGACTCACAAGTTGTATGAAAATGACTAAGTTAGAACATGTGATGCATGTGCAATGTTGTTTTCAAAACCAAAAGATTTAACTAAAGTTTAAATGAATGAAAACAACAAATTAGGTTTCAACCAAGACAAGGAATCATGCTTTAAAGGAAATCAAAGACTTTGGCTAAGCATGATTAAGAAAGTTTTTAAAACAACTTGGATTGAAACCAAGGTGAAGAATCCAATCTTAATTAGATCAAAGATTAAGAGAAGAATGGATTCAACACATCATAGTTATCATGCTAAAAATCATTTACCAATAATTTAAACAAAGCACATAACTAATGATTAAGAGAGGTAGAGCTTACTTAGAGATTTAACTTCATTAATCCAAGCTTTAGCTCTCCAAAAGACTCTTTGGTCTCTCTTAGTTCATCCCCTTTGTCTTGTCTCCAAATGCTTCAAAGAAGGCTTAAAAATCTCCAACTTTGACAAAGGAAAGAACTACTTTTTATAGCTCAAAACTGCCCAACGGCTAGTCACAGGTCGACCTGGCAAAGGGGGGGCCCACCTGCTACACACAACGGTCAGAAAAATGACCGTTGGAGCTTCAGGAGCCCAGTCAACCTGCAGTGTGGCAGGTCGACTGCCTGGGACCAAAAATCCTATTTTTTCCACATTAGAAGGTTTTTCTTGGAGGGGATTTTTGGGCCACTAAACCAAGCTTGGAAATATGTTTTAAATCAATCTAAGATGCTTAAAAACATGAAACACAAAAAGCCTAAAATGATTTGAAACTTTGAAACCAAAGGCTTGCTTGATTTGATAAAACTCTTTTTACATTTGAGTGCATACAAAAGTGATTCTGAAAATGATGAAAGTATGCAAGGCATAAACCTAAATCCTCAATTTGATTTCTCAAAAGTAATGCACAAAGAATTAGGTTTTCAAAAGAGTTTGGATTCTAGAACAAATGCATCCAAGCTTAGAAACAAAACATGCATAAATCGTTAATTCTACAAGTCTAAAAACCAATGCATGTATAAAACCAGATTTCAAGATTTTCTAAAACAATGCATGTGTGAAAATTCAAATGATGCTAAAGTGAAAATGCATCCATCAAATTGAAAATACAAAATCCCTGCCATTTCGACTTCTATGCCAACCCAAATTCGGCTTCCATGCCATCCCAAACTTTGGCTCCCATGCCGCAAACAAAACCTGGCTCTCATGCCATTTCAGAAATTGGCTTTCACGCCATCTCAAAATTTTGGCTCCTACGCCACAAAACCTGACTCTTATGCCATTTCAAAAATCGGCTTTCATGCCTTTTCAAAAACTTGGCTCCCATGCCACAAACAAAATTTGGCCTCAATGCCATCCCAAAATTTGGCTTTTACGCCTCAAAACTCCGGCTCCCATGCTGACCCGCTTCCATGCCATCTCAAAATTCAGCTTTCACGCCAAAACAACCATTTGATAAAAGGTTTTTCACAAAATGACAAACTTTTGATAAAATTTCCAAACAAATATTCCCATTTAACTATTGCTTAAATTTATCACAAAAGAATTTGAGTGAAAGGAGGGAATACAAAAAAAGAAATGCTAAAAAAAATGTCCACAAGCACTACAAAAGAAAGAGCACCAAAAAAAGAATATCTGCGCATACACGGGTACCAAAAAAGAAGAAAAAAAGGGTTTGTTACAAAAGTCAGGAGCTCACATGGTCTTCAACCAAAGACTCAACTCCTCAAGCAAACTCTTGGCCTTAGCCTCTAAGGCTTCTAGGCCACGCTTCTTCAAGATCTTCCCGTAGAAGGCGGCATAACGCCACGATCCGTCTACAGCACATGGAGGCTTTTCCCAAAGAATCTGCCATTGCTCATACTCTTCAGTCTTCATCCGAAGATTGCTCTTAGCTTCCTCGACTTGGCGAATTAGAGACACTTCTCTGGCACGAGCTTTCACAATGGCATCCCATTTCTCAACAGATTGTTCCTCCAATAGCTCAAGACGATGCCTGGTCTCAATGACCTCCCCATCAATACGGCGCGGATCCTTTGTCAGCCCGATGATAGCCAACTCGGTAACGTTCCTCTCCCGAACGAATTGCTTCCGAGTCTGCGAGATTTCGTCCAGCTCAGACTTGACCTCGCCAGAAGGCTTCAAAAACATCTCATTGAAGAAGACACCACTTGGGAAGCTCATGGTTTCATTCCACTTGCTCCCTAAAGCTATGACTTCATCAACAAAAGCCTTCACATCTGCAATGTCCAGGCCGACTTCTTCGCTATCAGCAAGGATGTCATGTACATGCTTGACCATGCCAAAGCCAGCTTCTAAATGGCCATAAGAAAGAGTCTCGATCCACGAGCTCAAAGCGCTCTTCAGCACTTTCTTCGGATACTCAAGAGATGGCCCGGACGAAGGCTCACCCTGTTAGGAATTTTCTAGATTGCAATTTGATGGATGCATTATCATTCAAGCATCATTTGATTTACACACATGCATTGTTTTAGATAAACTTGAAATCTTGATTTATTCATGCATTACTTTTAAGAGTTGTAAAAGTTTTGATTTATGCATGATTTGTTTTTAAATCTTGGATGCATTTGTTTTAGAAAATCAAGCTAGCCTATGAGTTTTAAATCTTTCAAAATGTTTTAGGCTTTTTATGTTCCATGTTTTAAAACCCTTAGAATGATTTAAAACATGTTTTAAAGCTTGATTTTATGGCCCAAATAATTCCACAAAGAAAAACTTTGTTTTTGCAAAAATTGGATTTTGGGGCCACTGCAGTGTCGCCGGTCGACCGGCGCAGAGGTCCCGGTCGACCGGGAACACTGCAAGGCAAAAATTTGGCCTGGCGCCCCAACGGTCAGAAATCTGACCGTTGTGTGTTCCCGGTCGACCGAGGCCTGTTTGCCGGTCGACCGAGAACTAGCCGTTGGCAACTTTTTGCTATAAATATGAGTTCTTTCCCTTGCCAAAAGTTGGGAATTTTTAACCCCTCCTTGAGAGGTATTGAGGCATATCAAGAGGGAAAAGAACCAAGGGATGAAGGGGAAGATTAGGAAAGCTAAAGCTTGGATTAATGAAGTTAAACCACCAAGTAGGCTCTTCCTTTCTTAATCATAGTTTTTCATGCCTTGTTTTATTTTTGGTAAATCATTTCTAGCATGTTAAACTATGTTTGTGTTGTGTCCTTAACATGTGTTATGTTTTGAGTTGATTTATTATTTTGGATACAACACCATATGATTCAATTCAAGTAGTACTTAACTTTGGTAAATCTAAGTAGATCATGTTAATGTAAAAACCTTTGAAATCATATGTAACATGATCCATATACTTGGTTGAATCTTTGGTTGTTGTTTTCCATCATAAGAAAATCACTTTCAAAAGTATCTTATGTTTTGGACTCAACTTCTTTACAAATCATATGTTTTCATGTTTTGTTTTATCATTGGTAAATCTTTGTAACATGTTAATCTATGATTTGTTGTATCCTTAGCATGTGTTATATTTTGAATAGATCTATTGTTTTGGATACATCACCATTGATTCATCAAAGTAGTACTTTATCTTTGGTAAATCTAAGTAGATCATGTTAATGAAATATGTAACATGATTCATATACTTTGTTGAATCTTTGGTTGTTGTTTTTCCATCATAAGAAAATCTCTCTCAAATGTATCTTATGTTTTGGATCCAACATCATTACAAATCATATGTGTATTATTGTTTTAATGCTTCACAACTTGCCTTACTTTGATTGGTAAATCTTTTTCAAGTTGTCTTTATAATTACATATGATTTGTCCCCTAATTTTCAATCAAATCTATTTTTATGTTTTGAGCTTCATGTTGATTTGATTGACATCCCTATGCATCACATGTTTAGAGCTAATCCATTTCATACAACTTGTGTAACTTTGATATCATTAACAAGTTGTTACTTTTAACATGTGATTGCATTATACCCTCAATCATAAATGTTTTATAAGCTAAAACTTTCAAAAGCCTTAGGCTTACATTTATGAACTTTCATTTTCAAAATGATTGAGGATCACACACACACACACTTCATTTGTTTTCATCTTTGCATTCATAGTGTGAGTGTGTATTTGTATTTCACTTCCATATCCGCCTATTTAAGAGGCAATGTAATGAGCTTAATTGAATCTCCATCAAGTGTATGTTAGACACTAATTTAGTGAGATAACCAACCTTTGGTTGAAGAGGTTATTGCTTAGCCTATAAAAGCATAGTGTATAGGTTGATGTTAAGCCTTGAAAAACATCAATGTAAAGGTTATTGCTTAGCCTTGGAAAGCATATTGTAAAGGTTATTGCTTAGCCTATTGAAAAGCATAAATAGTGGAAATCCGGTGGGGTGTTGGATCACAAGCCGGTAGTGGATGTAGGCATTGAGGCCGAACCACTATAAATACTTGTGTGATGGTGATTGCTTTGTGGTGATTATTTTGTTAGCTTCCGCATCTTGTATGATAAATCATCACATGTGACTAGTTTGTTTTAAAGAAGTTAAAATTGTTAAAATTGGTCATAAAAGGAGCTCACCCTATTCACCCCCCCTCTAGGGTTCGGATCCCCATGGACTTACAAGTGGTATCAGAGCGGGTTACTCCATCTTAGGGCTTAACAACCCGGAGTTGATCCTTGCTAGATTTGAACCCTAGTGTTGTGATTTATTGCATATCTTTTTAAAGATTTCCACTATGTTTGAAAATGATATTTTACCTAGCCTCTTTGCACCACTCTAAGACTTTTCTAAGTTATATCTTCTAGAGTTGGTGAGTCCTCAAAGTGATCTCTCAAGGACACATTTTCAAGACCTTAGGTGTATTTTCAAAGGTAGACTATTTGAGTAACCTTAAGGCCTTGATACCCCTAGACCAACCTATTCTTTTTAGTTATATCTATTTGTTGGTCATAGTACATTTGCATTTTGTTTCTTTAGAGTCACATCTTTTAAAATGCAATGTTTCTTTGTGATCATTTGATTTTGTCTTCATGAACTTTTAAAGTTATATCTCATGGTTTTCAAAATCCTTTGATTGCAATACTTTCATGATGGATTTGCATTTTGATCATATAGTTATATCTCTTGTAGTGCATATCTATTCATGATCAATTGATTGTGATTACAAATGCTTTCATAGCTAGTTTTTTCATGATCAATTGATGTTGGAAAATCATTTGATGTTTGTCATAGTTAGATCCTTTTTGTAAATCAAATGATTTGAATCTATTTAAGTTTTCCATTGATTTACAAGTTATATCTTTTGATATGGAAAATTTGTAAGTGTCTATTGTTTTTACAAATTGAAAACTTTACAATAGTACACTTCTTGTTTTTCAAAATCACTTGCTCTTAATTCTATAAATGATTCTTTGTTGGAATTTCATACATTGAAGTGATTTGAAAAACTTTGGAAAATGTTCTAAGCTTTATTAGTTATATTTATAGAAGCATTTTCCTTGAATTTATTTCCTTGTGCCTAATTATGATTATATCATTTGGAAGGAAATATTTTTTACAAACAATTTGCATCTTTGCTCATTTAGTTACATTCTTTATGCAAATTGATTTTGTTGTATTACATTGCATGGTTGGATATGGTTTCATTGATTTGCATTTTTGTGATTATCTTGGTATATATTCTCATTAATGCATTTTGATGTTTGGTTATGTGCTTTATAGTAAAATCTTGTATTTGAGCTTTTTAGGTACATATGTGTTTGTATGTGCTAAGTTCATTTGGAATAAACCACATATCTTTTTCCATTGCTTTGTAAGCTTAGTACATTTGCTAAGAGTGGAGATGTTACATGATAGATTGATACCTTTAACTCCATACCTTCTTGTGCTCACTTAGTTATATTTTTATTGATGATATGGTATGAGTTAGATCTTGAGTGTTGATTGATCCTCTCTATGCAAATGTCAAATGGTTCTTTGTATGGTTGTGTTATTTATTATATTTGATTGAAACCATACTAGAACTCAAATCCATCCTCTATGCCTTTTAGTCATATTTTTTTTTGGATGGTTATGATGTTGATTCATGTGTATTCTCTAAATGATGTCATTCTAATACATGTTTCAACTTCATAGTAGTGTTCTTGATCATATGAAACTCTTTGAAATCCATTCCTCATATTTCTATATGTTTGATGGACATCTTAGATGTTGAATTCATATGATTTTGACACTTTGGAAATTGCATGCATTACCTAGTAATATCCTTTTGCATTGCAATTTACCTTGTTCATCACTATGCTCAATAGTTGTATCTTTATTAGTGATGAATATGCATTTATGATGCTTGATGGAATTTTGTCACATTCTTGTTCTTTATCATGTTATCAAATTCAATTGGATTCAATTGGTATAATGTTTGATTGATTTGATTTCTTGTGAATGTGATAAATCTTGTGTGCATTGGATTGGACTTGATAAGTAATATGATTGTTCCATGTCACACACCATTAGCATCATAATGTTCATGTTGCCACCTCTTTTGCTCATATAGGTATATCTCATGACCACCATGTTTATGTGTTCATAATATTGGTTGGTTATTAGTTGAGGTTGGCTTCATGTTTGAATTTCATTTCACTCAATTTGCACTTTAATAAGTCATATTTATTGATTGAATGAAATGATTTTCAAAATCTTACATAGCATATGTTTTTCATAAGTAATATTGATTGATGCTATGTTTGAGTAAACCCCATATCATGGATAGCTCTAATTTGGATTTTTCCTAATAGTTATATTTTTAAATCCATTTTAGAGTGATTGATTTAATAGTCATATCCTTAAATCTCAATTGGTATTCTTTGTTTTTCCAATTGATATCCATGATTGCTTTTCCCATTGACCTAGCTCTCTTTTGGTAATTTGATCATATTGAGCCTTATAGTTAAATGAATCTAATCCTTTCTTTGAAGTTGACCCTCACTTGGTTAAACCATCTTCTTCTTGTACCTAATAGTTAAATCTTTGTCAAGAGTTTGACAAAAGGAGAGAATGGATTGAGGGGGAGTGTAAACCTTCATAAGAAGTATTAGTTTTGATCAAATTTACCCTTGGATTGCCTTTGAGCCCTTAGAGACTACTGCCTCACATGATAGCCTGTTATGTATTTCATTTTCGATTTCATTTGTTAACAGGTGCTACTAAAGGTATTTTCCTTATTTCATGTGTGTAGGTACCTTTGCAATTTAATGGCAAAGGGGGAGAAATTATGCAAGTTCTCAAAAGGGTAAAGAGAATGTCCAAGCTTCCTAAGGGGAGGTTTTTGTATGATCTTCTACAAGGGGAGAGAATACATACATTGCCAAAGGGAGAAAGAGGCATGGTCAAAGGGGGAGAGCAAATAGAAGAAAGAAAGCTTGGAGTTAAAGAATATGCTTGGATAAAGAAAGAAAGAAGAAAGAAAGATTGAAGAATGATCAAGCACCAAGCATCATGAAGAATGAAGAAAAGAGCCCAAGCTAAAAAGCATCCAAGAAGATTTCAAGCCTTGTCCAGCTGAGGGGGAGCTGAAGACTAAGTGTGTATTTTCAGTGGTGAGTGTGTTGCCATCAAATTGCAAAGGGGGAGATTGTTAGGAATTTTCTAGATTGCAATTTGATGGATGCATTATCATTCAAGCATCATTTGATTTACACACATGCATTGTTTTAGATAAACTTGAAATCTTGATTTATTCATGCATTACTTTTAAGAGTTGTAAAAGTTTTGATTTATGCATGATTTGTTTTTAAATCTTGGATGCATTTGTTTTAGAAAATCAAGCTAGCCTATGAGTTTTAAATCTTTCAAAATGTTTTAGGCTTTTTATGTTCCATGTTTTAAAACCCTTAGAATGATTTAAAACATGTTTTAAAGCTTGATTTTATGGCCCAAATAATTCCACAAAGAAAAACTTTGTTTTTGCAAAAATTGGATTTTGGGGCCACTGCAGTGTCGCCGGTCGACCGGCGCAGAGGTCCCGGTCGACCGGGAACACTGCAAGGCAAAAATTTGGCCTGGCGCCCCAACGGTCAGAAATCTGACCGTTGTGTGTTCCCGGTCGACCGAGGCCTGTTTGCCGGTCGACCGAGAACTAGCCGTTGGCAACTTTTTGCTATAAATATGAGTTCTTTCCCTTGCCAAAAGTTGGGAATTTTTAACCCCTCCTTGAGAGGTATTGAGGCATATCAAGAGGGAAAAGAACCAAGGGATGAAGGGGAAGATTAGGAAAGCTAAAGCTTGGATTAATGAAGTTAAACCACCAAGTAGGCTCTTCCTTTCTTAATCATAGTTTTTCATGCCTTGTTTTATTTTTGGTAAATCATTTCTAGCATGTTAAACTATGTTTGTGTTGTGTCCTTAACATGTGTTATGTTTTGAGTTGATTTATTATTTTGGATACAACACCATATGATTCAATTCAAGTAGTACTTAACTTTGGTAAATCTAAGTAGATCATGTTAATGTAAAAACCTTTGAAATCATATGTAACATGATCCATATACTTGGTTGAATCTTTGGTTGTTGTTTTCCATCATAAGAAAATCACTTTCAAAAGTATCTTATGTTTTGGACTCAACTTCTTTACAAATCATATGTTTTCATGTTTTGTTTTATCATTGGTAAATCTTTGTAACATGTTAATCTATGATTTGTTGTATCCTTAGCATGTGTTATATTTTGAATAGATCTATTGTTTTGGATACATCACCATTGATTCATCAAAGTAGTACTTTATCTTTGGTAAATCTAAGTAGATCATGTTAATGAAATATGTAACATGATTCATATACTTTGTTGAATCTTTGGTTGTTGTTTTTCCATCATAAGAAAATCTCTCTCAAATGTATCTTATGTTTTGGATCCAACATCATTACAAATCATATGTGTATTATTGTTTTAATGCTTCACAACTTGCCTTACTTTGATTGGTAAATCTTTTTCAAGTTGTCTTTATAATTACATATGATTTGTCCCCTAATTTTCAATCAAATCTATTTTTATGTTTTGAGCTTCATGTTGATTTGATTGACATCCCTATGCATCACATGTTTAGAGCTAATCCATTTCATACAACTTGTGTAACTTTGATATCATTAACAAGTTGTTACTTTTAACATGTGATTGCATTATACCCTCAATCATAAATGTTTTATAAGCTAAAACTTTCAAAAGCCTTAGGCTTACATTTATGAACTTTCATTTTCAAAATGATTGAGGATCACACACACACACACTTCATTTGTTTTCATCTTTGCATTCATAGTGTGAGTGTGTATTTGTATTTCACTTCCATATCCGCCTATTTAAGAGGCAATGTAATGAGCTTAATTGAATCTCCATCAAGTGTATGTTAGACACTAATTTAGTGAGATAACCAACCTTTGGTTGAAGAGGTTATTGCTTAGCCTATAAAAGCATAGTGTATAGGTTGATGTTAAGCCTTGAAAAACATCAATGTAAAGGTTATTGCTTAGCCTTGGAAAGCATATTGTAAAGGTTATTGCTTAGCCTATTGAAAAGCATAAATAGTGGAAATCCGGTGGGGTGTTGGATCACAAGCCGGTAGTGGATGTAGGCATTGAGGCCGAACCACTATAAATACTTGTGTGATGGTGATTGCTTTGTGGTGATTATTTTGTTAGCTTCCGCATCTTGTATGATAAATCATCACATGTGACTAGTTTGTTTTAAAGAAGTTAAAATTGTTAAAATTGGTCATAAAAGGAGCTCACCCTATTCACCCCCCCTCTAGGGTTCGGATCCCCATGGACTTACAAGTGGTATCAGAGCGGGTTACTCCATCTTAGGGCTTAACAACCCGGAGTTGATCCTTGCTAGATTTGAACCCTAGTGTTGTGATTTATTGCATATCTTTTTAAAGATTTCCACTATGTTTGAAAATGATATTTTACCTAGCCTCTTTGCACCACTCTAAGACTTTTCTAAGTTATATCTTCTAGAGTTGGTGAGTCCTCAAAGTGATCTCTCAAGGACACATTTTCAAGACCTTAGGTGTATTTTCAAAGGTAGACTATTTGAGTAACCTTAAGGCCTTGATACCCCTAGACCAACCTATTCTTTTTAGTTATATCTATTTGTTGGTCATAGTACATTTGCATTTTGTTTCTTTAGAGTCACATCTTTTAAAATGCAATGTTTCTTTGTGATCATTTGATTTTGTCTTCATGAACTTTTAAAGTTATATCTCATGGTTTTCAAAATCCTTTGATTGCAATACTTTCATGATGGATTTGCATTTTGATCATATAGTTATATCTCTTGTAGTGCATATCTATTCATGATCAATTGATTGTGATTACAAATGCTTTCATAGCTAGTTTTTTCATGATCAATTGATGTTGGAAAATCATTTGATGTTTGTCATAGTTAGATCCTTTTTGTAAATCAAATGATTTGAATCTATTTAAGTTTTCCATTGATTTACAAGTTATATCTTTTGATATGGAAAATTTGTAAGTGTCTATTGTTTTTACAAATTGAAAACTTTACAATAGTACACTTCTTGTTTTTCAAAATCACTTGCTCTTAATTCTATAAATGATTCTTTGTTGGAATTTCATACATTGAAGTGATTTGAAAAACTTTGGAAAATGTTCTAAGCTTTATTAGTTATATTTATAGAAGCATTTTCCTTGAATTTATTTCCTTGTGCCTAATTATGATTATATCATTTGGAAGGAAATATTTTTTACAAACAATTTGCATCTTTGCTCATTTAGTTACATTCTTTATGCAAATTGATTTTGTTGTATTACATTGCATGGTTGGATATGGTTTCATTGATTTGCATTTTTGTGATTATCTTGGTATATATTCTCATTAATGCATTTTGATGTTTGGTTATGTGCTTTATAGTAAAATCTTGTATTTGAGCTTTTTAGGTACATATGTGTTTGTATGTGCTAAGTTCATTTGGAATAAACCACATATCTTTTTCCATTGCTTTGTAAGCTTAGTACATTTGCTAAGAGTGGAGATGTTACATGATAGATTGATACCTTTAACTCCATACCTTCTTGTGCTCACTTAGTTATATTTTTATTGATGATATGGTATGAGTTAGATCTTGAGTGTTGATTGATCCTCTCTATGCAAATGTCAAATGGTTCTTTGTATGGTTGTGTTATTTATTATATTTGATTGAAACCATACTAGAACTCAAATCCATCCTCTATGCCTTTTAGTCATATTTTTTTTTGGATGGTTATGATGTTGATTCATGTGTATTCTCTAAATGATGTCATTCTAATACATGTTTCAACTTCATAGTAGTGTTCTTGATCATATGAAACTCTTTGAAATCCATTCCTCATATTTCTATATGTTTGATGGACATCTTAGATGTTGAATTCATATGATTTTGACACTTTGGAAATTGCATGCATTACCTAGTAATATCCTTTTGCATTGCAATTTACCTTGTTCATCACTATGCTCAATAGTTGTATCTTTATTAGTGATGAATATGCATTTATGATGCTTGATGGAATTTTGTCACATTCTTGTTCTTTATCATGTTATCAAATTCAATTGGATTCAATTGGTATAATGTTTGATTGATTTGATTTCTTGTGAATGTGATAAATCTTGTGTGCATTGGATTGGACTTGATAAGTAATATGATTGTTCCATGTCACACACCATTAGCATCATAATGTTCATGTTGCCACCTCTTTTGCTCATATAGGTATATCTCATGACCACCATGTTTATGTGTTCATAATATTGGTTGGTTATTAGTTGAGGTTGGCTTCATGTTTGAATTTCATTTCACTCAATTTGCACTTTAATAAGTCATATTTATTGATTGAATGAAATGATTTTCAAAATCTTACATAGCATATGTTTTTCATAAGTAATATTGATTGATGCTATGTTTGAGTAAACCCCATATCATGGATAGCTCTAATTTGGATTTTTCCTAATAGTTATATTTTTAAATCCATTTTAGAGTGATTGATTTAATAGTCATATCCTTAAATCTCAATTGGTATTCTTTGTTTTTCCAATTGATATCCATGATTGCTTTTCCCATTGACCTAGCTCTCTTTTGGTAATTTGATCATATTGAGCCTTATAGTTAAATGAATCTAATCCTTTCTTTGAAGTTGACCCTCACTTGGTTAAACCATCTTCTTCTTGTACCTAATAGTTAAATCTTTGTCAAGAGTTTGACAAAAGGAGAGAATGGATTGAGGGGGAGTGTAAACCTTCATAAGAAGTATTAGTTTTGATCAAATTTACCCTTGGATTGCCTTTGAGCCCTTAGAGACTACTACCTCACATGATAGCCTGTTATGTATTTCATTTTCGATTTCATTTGTTAACAGGTGCTACTAAAGGTATTTTCCTTATTTCATGTGTGTAGGTACCTTTGCAATTTAATGGCAAAGGGGGAGAAATTATGCAAGTTCTCAAAAGGGTAAAGAGAATGTCCAAGCTTCCTAAGGGGAGGTTTTTGTATGATCTTCTACAAGGGGAGAGAATACATACATTGCCAAAGGGAGAAAGAGGCATGGTCAAAGGGGGAGAGCAAATAGAAGAAAGAAAGCTTGGAGTTAAAGAATATGCTTGGATAAAGAAAGAAAGAAGAAAGAAAGATTGAAGAATGATCAAGCACCAAGCATCATGAAGAATGAAGAAAAGAGCCCAAGCTAAAAAGCATCCAAGAAGATTTCAAGCCTTGTCCAGCTGAGGGGGAGCTGAAGACTAAGTGTGTATTTTCAGTGGTGAGTGTGTTGCCATCAAATTGCAAAGGGGGAGATTGTTAGGAATTTTCTAGATTGCAATTTGATGGATGCATTATCATTCAAGCATCATTTGATTTACACACATGCATTGTTTTAGATAAACTTGAAATCTTGATTTATTCATGCATTACTTTTAAGAGTTGTAAAAGTTTTGATTTATGCATGATTTGTTTTTAAATCTTGGATGCATTTGTTTTAGAAAATCAAGCTAGCCTATGAGTTTTAAATCTTTCAAAATGTTTTAGGCTTTTTATGTTCCATGTTTTAAAACCCTTAGAATGATTTAAAACATGTTTTAAAGCTTGATTTTATGGCCCAAATAATTCCACAAAGAAAAACTTTGTTTTTGCAAAAATTGGATTTTGGGGCCACTGCAGTGTCGCCGGTCGACCGGCGCAGAGGTCCCGGTCGACCGGGAACACTGCAAGGCAAAAATTTGGCCTGGCGCCCCAACGGTCAGAAATCTGACCGTTGTGTGTTCCCGGTCGACCGAGGCCTGTTTGCCGGTCGACCGAGAACTAGCCGTTGGCAACTTTTTGCTATAAATATGAGTTCTTTCCCTTGCCAAAAGTTGGGAATTTTTAACCCCTCCTTGAGAGGTATTGAGGCATATCAAGAGGGAAAAGAACCAAGGGATGAAGGGGAAGATTAGGAAAGCTAAAGCTTGGATTAATGAAGTTAAACCACCAAGTAGGCTCTTCCTTTCTTAATCATAGTTTTTCATGCCTTGTTTTATTTTTGGTAAATCATTTCTAGCATGTTAAACTATGTTTGTGTTGTGTCCTTAACATGTGTTATGTTTTGAGTTGATTTATTATTTTGGATACAACACCATATGATTCAATTCAAGTAGTACTTAACTTTGGTAAATCTAAGTAGATCATGTTAATGTAAAAACCTTTGAAATCATATGTAACATGATCCATATACTTGGTTGAATCTTTGGTTGTTGTTTTCCATCATAAGAAAATCACTTTCAAAAGTATCTTATGTTTTGGACTCAACTTCTTTACAAATCATATGTTTTCATGTTTTGTTTTATCATTGGTAAATCTTTGTAACATGTTAATCTATGATTTGTTGTATCCTTAGCATGTGTTATATTTTGAATAGATCTATTGTTTTGGATACATCACCATTGATTCATCAAAGTAGTACTTTATCTTTGGTAAATCTAAGTAGATCATGTTAATGAAATATGTAACATGATTCATATACTTTGTTGAATCTTTGGTTGTTGTTTTTCCATCATAAGAAAATCTCTCTCAAATGTATCTTATGTTTTGGATCCAACATCATTACAAATCATATGTGTATTATTGTTTTAATGCTTCACAACTTGCCTTACTTTGATTGGTAAATCTTTTTCAAGTTGTCTTTATAATTACATATGATTTGTCCCCTAATTTTCAATCAAATCTATTTTTATGTTTTGAGCTTCATGTTGATTTGATTGACATCCCTATGCATCACATGTTTAGAGCTAATCCATTTCATACAACTTGTGTAACTTTGATATCATTAACAAGTTGTTACTTTTAACATGTGATTGCATTATATCCTCAATCATAAATGTTTTATAAGCTAAAACTTTCAAAAGCCTTAGGCTTACATTTATGAACTTTCATTTTCAAAATGATTGAGGATCACACACACACACACTTCATTTGTTTTCATCTTTGCATTCATAGTGTGAGTGTGTATTTGTATTTCACTTCCATATCCGCCTATTTAAGAGGCAATGTAATGAGCTTAATTGAATCTCCATCAAGTGTATGTTAGACACTAATTTAGTGAGATAACCAACCTTTGGTTGAAGAGGTTATTGCTTAGCCTATAAAAGCATAGTGTATAGGTTGATGTTAAGCCTTGAAAAACATCAATGTAAAGGTTATTGCTTAGCCTTGGAAAGCATATTGTAAAGGTTATTGCTTAGCCTATTGAAAAGCATAAATAGTGGAAATCCGGTGGGGTGTTGGATCACAAGCCGGTAGTGGATGTAGGCATTGAGGCCGAACCACTATAAATACTTGTGTGATGGTGCTTGCTTTGTGGTGATTGTTTTCTTTAAGCTTCCGCATCTTGTATGATTAATCACCACATATGACTAGTTTGTTTTAAAGAAGTTAAAATTGTTAAAATTGGTCATAAAAGAAGCTTACCCTATTCACCCCCCCTCTAGGGTTCGGATCCCCATGGACTTACACACCCCTCTCCATTGGTCGACTGCCTGTGTCATGTCCTGCTGAAGGAGTGATCATTAAACTCTTTCTAACCAGAGACACTGGTGAAGGAATCTGCTCAGAAGATTTCATCTCTGCTGCATTAAAACTAGAAGAAGAAGTCCCTGCTTCTGGTTCAACTGTAGGCATCCCCTGCTCTGGCACTGAGAAAGACGGAGGAACTTCTTCTGTCGCCTCACAATCTGCAAGCAACAAAAAAAAAAGAGGTATGAATATGATCCTGTTGAAAAAATCATTATCGTCAGGGTTATTGCTACAAATACCTTCTTCGGCGATTGGCGGAATACTTTTTGCCTCCATGAGTTCATCTGAAGCGTCGTCAAAGGTCGCGTCCATGGATGGCTCGAAATCGTCAGAATCTTGTGGTAAGTCAATTGACAAGAAAACAAGCAACATGTTAGCATATGACAGCACATACAAACAAAAAAAAACAAAAAAGAAGTCATACCAAGTGAAGATCTTGGAATCACTTCAGAGTCCCTCGGTCCTTCTTCAGATGCTGCAACCGGATCCGTCACTGCCTCATCAGTCGGAACCTCAGGCATCACCAAGTCCTCATCTTCCACTAAAAAAAAAACGGGGAGAGAAGGCAAATCAAAACAAGAAAATCTAAAATAAAAGAAACGGAAGGAGAAAGAGGAGGAATCATACCTTCATCAACGGTTTCTTCCTCTCGGCTCCTCTTTTCCGGAGGCTCATCAGCATCCCCTGACATGTCTTTAGCGGCGGTGAGAGGGAGTTCTGGATCAGGAGAGTCATCGTGTCGTCTCTTATTACGGTGCTGCCCTCTATTCCTCTTGCTTCTATGGGTTGGTTTACTTGAAGTACCCGCCCCACTGTCAAAGTCAGGATCTCCGCCTGACCCCATGGAAGTCTTCTTCAATTCCGCTTGCATCCAAGTGTCAATCTCGGCCTCCTCCTCTTCGAGCTGATCCAAGACCTCACTAGGTACCTCTTGTACAACTCCTGGTCTGATGATGTCCTGCTCATTGAAAAAGTCGATCTTGTGCTTCTCTCCGGAAAGGAAAGCCAGGACTTCCTCCCGACGAACTCCATCCGATCTGCCAAGGCCCTTCCCAGGAGATTGCTTGACATCAAGCTCCTTCTTGGAAAGCCCCCGGTACACTGAAAAGCTTTTCGCGAACCATTTCGTGAAGCCAGCAGTCCGGAAGGTGGGCAACTCAGGAAAGGAAATCATGGCGGTAGTGTCCTCCGCGTTGTAAAAGGCCCATGCATTCCTTCCATCCTGCAAACCTCCAAAACGCTTCACCATGCTTGAAGGCGCTCCAACAACGCCTTGAGAGAAGCCCAATTGCAGTGAAAAATGCGAGGGAACATACAGCTAGATGTCAACAAAAAGATGTCTCCGGTACACCATCGTACCAGCAAGTTGCTAAAAAGCCATCCCTTTTCTGCATTGGTCACGGAGTAGTGTCTTCCCGACCCCGCCCTGGTGGAATCACGGGAGGCTCCAAAATCAAAAGCCTTCTTCCGCAAACCTGGGGAAAGCTACACTGAAGATTGCCCGATCTCGACGTCCCTGAACCGTCGGATCCTCAAACGGGCAGACAAAAGAGATTCGTTAACGGCCATCCCTCTAGCCAACCTAATCATGAAAGGGTCATCATCCTATGCAACTCCTAAGCAGTGGAAGTCGGGACAGTGGTACACATACCACGAATAGAAAATATGGACTGAAAATACCCTGTTCATAGGGAGCCCAAGCCGAACCAAGAAAGCAGCAGCCTGCAGTTCGGTACACAAGTAGGAGTAGAGAGCTGGCACCAAAGCCAACTGCTCTCCGAACGCCATCTGACAAGCCAGAAAAATACAATGCGGCCTGATGTGTATTCCATCTCCTCCAGTAAAAATAGCCTCACCCAACCAGTAAGTGAGGTAAACAGCGACATCTCTTCGCAGTGTGATGTCAGAACAAATGGCGTCTATACTCTTGAAGAACTTCTTCAAGTCATCTCGCATAACGGAGATCTTCTTCGAACCTGGGTTCTTGGCCCTAGCATCTTGGGTCGTGCCATCAGAAGACTCTCCACCGTCAAAGAAGTTGGAGCCTCAATTCCTCCAACTGCTACACCGGACTTTGGAGCCCTCCTTTTCCTAAAAAAATCATAGAAGGCGACAAGCTGGAAGTACAGGAGCCTGAATTCCTCAGACTGCTCCTCAAGAACGCTATCGATAGGCATAAACTCCTCATAGAGTTGGCCAAGGATAGGCAGCTCGGTGATGACACTTAGTTCCTTCAAAGTAAAACCAATCTCACCATTAGTTACAATGAAGGTGTTGGTTTGTAGAAGGAATGACTCTAGCATGGCCATGAAGGCCTCATCGAAGAAAACCACGGTCTTCCGAATAGCGCGAACCGCATCGAAGATCCCGACCTCCTTCAAAATGGCTCCACCAACCTGCAGGGTGTGATCAGTCCATGATTCCCAGCTCGAATCAGCACTGAAACGGCCACGAAGTCAAAAACGTTTCACTCAACTGCTGCCGTCACCCCGAAAAATACCAAGGCCAACCGGTCTCAAATGGACCGACGGATGGTCGGAACCTTGGTAGCCACTAGAAGGCATCAACATGTCCATACGGAAAGGCGACTTCTCCGCATATCCGGAAGGACCGCCAAAAAAAACCCCGGTCTTTATCACATTGGTCCTCTTCACCCAGCTTGGAGGATCCTCTCTCTTGGGGCACATGGGAGAAAGACTCATGATCGAGACAGTCCGATCAAAGGTCGACCGGGTAGAAATAGTTCTCCCCTCACGATCAGTTGTGTAAGAGAACTGAAAGCATCTCCTTTGGTACATCAAGTCCTCAGGGATTGCTTCGCCAAAGAAGAAGGTAGGCTTGGGCACAACGCTCTGATCGTCCATGACCCAAGGACGGTTGCTTACCAGAATCCTATAGAACTCCTCATCCTTAAGAGCGATCAATCGCTGTCTGATCTCATCACGGTTGAGGGAGTCACATTCTTCCAAGTTTCTCTCCACAAACTGGACCTTCTCCCAGGCCTACTGTACGGCCACATTAGGAGACTTGGTAGACCGACGAGGCGCATCAGTAGCAGGCTCTTTGCCCTTGTTCGTTCTGGATGAACTACCTGTAAAGGACGAAAAAAAAGAAAAATCAATCATCAAAGTGACAGAATTTTGCTAAAACAATTCTAGCAAAATTTTGGCATGACTCCGGGACAATTCCGACGAAAAAGGAAACATCCCGAAGAAGATAGGAAGCAAGAAGATGAGCTCAACGCTGTTGCAAGCTCAATAAAGCATCCTCAAAGAATGTTTGAACTCAAACATCACTATGAGATCAAACCAGTCTCATCAAATCTCCACAAGCTCGAAGAAGGGCTCAACATTGCTGCGAGCTCTAAACTTCGAAATCTGCAAAGCTCCTCAAAATCCAGCAAGATCATGAAAGGGCTCAACATTGCTGCGAGCTCCAAATCTCAAAACTTGCAAAAGATTTCTAGGTATGCATCATCATGCTCCCAATCAATTTACTAAAAGCATGCATCCAAAAAAATTATCATGCAATAGATGCTAGGAAAACTTTAACCAAAGTTTGATCAATTCCAACCCAACTTGGTCAAAACCAATCAAACTTTCTCAAAGTCAAAATTCATGTTGACTTGACCTAGAGATTCTAGCCTTTTATCTTGATGCATCAAAGAAAAAAAAGAAAGAAAGAAATATGCATGAACATCTTGAAATGTATAAAATCTCATCATCATGGTGCATAAACTTCATTATCATGGTGAGCAAAATAAATAAAAAATAGAAGAGAGAAGATTCAAAAAAAGAAAAAGAAAAAGAAAGAAAGAAAGCCTCATGAGTTTCCAAACATCCAACCTCATGAACCAAATTAATCCAAAATCTTGAAATTGACAACCCACAAAAAACCACATTCTGGTCCCCTAACTAGCCACATAAAGCTTGTTAGGTTATAAGGCCAAAACCAAAAAATCCCTGACCCCTTGGCTCGCCACATACAGCTTGTTAGGTGACAAGGTCAAAACCAAACCCGACCCCCCAACTTGCCACATACAGCTTGTTGGGTCACAAGGTCAAAATCAAAAAATAAAACCCCGATCTCCTAACCTACCACATACAGCCTGTTAGGTCACAAGGTCAAAAACCAAAAATCCTTCTTGATCGCCTGATGCGCCACATAAAGCCCTTAGGTTCACAAGATCAAAAGGAAAACCCAAAATCCAAAACCCAAACTTTGCCTTGAAATGGTACGTGATCCCTCTCACTATCATGAAATCCCTTTGGAAACTAAAAAGGCAATTAAAAAAAATGCTCAAAGACTCTTGGTCAAAGCTCTCATTTAAGTTTCTCTTCGAGGCACATCGACTCCAAAAGATACTCGAGGGGGCATTTGTTGACACCAAAAATGTCACTTTACCTCTTCAAACATCAAAAGGCCACATGAAGCCGCATCCTACTACAAAAGGGCGTTGCTGCTTCAAGCATCAGATCTTGTCAGAATCAAACAAAAACTGCAAGATCCTTCAAGACAGCCTAAAGAGGGGTTCACAAGAAGTTTCGGGCCATTCCGACATCATTTGGCCTAACTTCACTCCTCCGCCAACCAAATGGGCGCTCATGGCGGCGGCGGCGTCGAAGACATCAAAACTTCGATATGAGCCTATGGATGGTCTCAAAATAGCTCCAAAGGGCCCCACATCAAATTTCAGGTCATTCCGACAATGTTTGACCCAACTTTGACGCTCCGAAAGAAAATCAAGCCCCTCGGCGGTGAGAACCACCGGGACCATTACTAATTAAACAGAGCACATGGTCGACTTCAACGTGCTTTAAAAGGGCTACATGTCAGATTTCAGGTCATTCCGAGAACGTTTGACCCGACTTTGATGCTCCGACAGAAAATCAAGGCTACCGGCGGTGGGGCACCCCAGAACTATGACATCCAAATCGGAGCTAATGGATCATCTCAAAATGACTCCA
Organism: Cinnamomum chago; assembly: GCA_038049695.1. NCBI lineage: Eukaryota > Viridiplantae > Streptophyta > Magnoliopsida > Laurales > Lauraceae > Cinnamomum > Cinnamomum chago. The sequence continues at coordinate 56,579,913 of CP142451.1, forward strand.
ATAGGCTCCCTGTCAAATTTTAGGTCGATTGGACATCGGTTGACTGCACATCAAAGCGCGATATCTTCCTCTCGACAAGATCAAGCCTAGCAGCGATGGGAACCCAAATGGCTTCAAAACTCAAACAAAAGCCCATGGTTGGTCCTACCTACTGCTCAGGAGGCCTCATGTCGAATTTCAGGTCATTCCGACATCGTTTCACCTATTTTCGACTCTTGACAAAAATCAGTAACTCTGCGCAGCAAAGTCTTCGGCTTTTCCAAAAAATAGGAAACTTTGTGCCCGGTTTTGCACAACTTCTTGTTGGGTTTTCTCCAGGAGAACCAAGCTAAAAAAATGAGGAAAAATATCAAGAAAAACACAGGAGAAAAAAGAAGCAAAAAAGCTTAAAAAATGGCCGACAAAACGGCGACCAAAGGGGAAAATCCCCCCATGGTCGCCGTCGACCATGGCCCACGGTCGCTGACGACCCTGGAAGTCCAGGTCACCGGATTTCCACCGGAGGGCCCTCTTTCCAGTTCTTTTCGCGTTTCGGGAGTTCTAGCCCCTGTGATTTCCTGAAAATATGATTTTCGACGCTCGAAAACGACTGATCTTCGTCGACATCTTGGATCCGCCATCAAGAGTATGAAATCATCATCGATCGCTCCAAGATCGCCTAAAGAATGACCAAGAAAGTGCACTTTCTGTCCGACTGATCGAGAAATCGACAAGACAGATGTCATCGGCCCGCTGGTATCAACCAATGCCTGAAGTTGCGTGATTATCCGACAACGATCAGCATGAAGATCCATCGTTGATCATCGCAATAAGAATTCCAAAAGATATGGCACGGCCCGCGACTCTTTAAATTCCCGGCGACCACTTAATGTTGTTAATTGACCCAACTAAATGCAGTCATTAACTCATTATTTTGGACGGCCCAATCAGATTCAAGGAAATGGGAGTTACAAGTCCAAGTCATCATGACATTTAAGTTATGAAACTCCTCTCATCGTGGAGATTAAAGGCGATTAGATGCCCATTATCTCCACCGGCCAATCAGAATCCAAGAAAAAGGAGTTACAAAACAAAGAAATTAAAACATGTAACTCCTCCCAATATGTGGTTTTAATACATTAAAGCCCATAAAGTCACCTAAAGGCTACCAAATGCTTATAAAAGGAGGTGATTCCAAGAAGAAAGGATCCCCAAACACAGGATCCCCGAACACTGACGCCCAGAAAAACACAGAGAGAATCCCAGAATTCCAAACTCAAGATCCAGAAGTCCTGCTACTCTGAAGAAACTCTGCTGCAACAAACACCTAAAAGGTGATCAAAGTCCCTTGAGCTCCTCTAAGAAAAAGCCTCCTCTTCTCCTACTCAACATGGCCAAGACGTGGCTCTTCAGCCCGTCTTTTCGTTTTTCAATGGGTATAGGACCTTCCCTTGGTCCTTATCCTTTAAAAAACTGAAGTTCAAGCCAAGCCAAAGAATCAAAGCATCAAGCGTTCTCTTCTGAAGAACGAGGGCGAAGTCCATACATGACTTGCGATCGTCGATCTGAACTGGTCCCCACTGAAAGTCCTGGGATCCTAACCCTAGAGGGGAGGGGGTGAATAGGGTGAGCTACAATATGTGACCAATTATGACAAATTTTAATTTCTATAAAGTAAACTAGTCACAAGTGATGATTTATCAAACAAGATGCGGAAGCTAACAAGTAAACACCACCACACAACGATTTATAGTGGTTCGACCTCAATGCCTACATCCACTGCCGGCTTGTGATCTAATCACCCCACCGGATTTCCACTATCTATGCTTTTCAATAGGCTAAGCAATAACCTTTACAATGTTGTTTTTCTAGGCTAAACAACAACCTCTCAATGTGCTTTTCTAGGCTAAGCAATAACCTTTACAATATACTTTTCTAGGCTAAGCAATAACCTTTACACAATGCTTTTCTTAGGCTAAGCAATAACCTTTACAAGATGTGAGATTTCTCAAAGAAGGTGTCTATGCAAAAATACTCTAAGAGATACAATTAAAGCTCAATTACAATGCCTTTAAAATAGGCGGATATGAAATTGAAAAACTAACTCACACAAACACTAAATGAATGCAAAGATGTATGCTCATGATGTGTGTGTGTGTGTGTGTGTGATAACTTCAATCAAGTTAAAAACAAAGATCAATTAATAAATGCTTAAAGCATTTCAAAGTTTAAGGCATATAAAAGATTTGATTGAAGTTTAATGCAAATCACATGTATGAATATCAACTTGTTAATGATATGAAAATCAAAGACTCACAAGTTGTATGAAAATGACTATCTTAAAACATGTGATGCATATACAATGTTGTTTTCAAAACTAAACAAATATGACTAAGTTTTAAATGAATGAAAACAACAAATAATGTTTCAACCGAGTAAATGAATCATGCTTATAAAAGAAATCAAAGATTTAGACTAAGCATGATTAATGAAGATTCTAAAACAAAACTTGGTTTGAAATCAAAGTGAAGAATCCAATCTAACTTAGATAAAAGATTAAAAGAACAAAGGATTCAACACATCATAGTTATCATGCTAAAAATCATTTACCAATAATTTAAACAAAGCATATAACATATGATTAAGAAAGGTAAAGCTTACTTAGAGATTTAACTTCATTAATTCCAAGCTTTAGCTCTCCAAATGACCCCTTGGTCTCTTTTAGTTCATCCCCTTTGTCTTGTCTCCAAACACCTCAAAGATGGCTCAAAAATCTCCCACATTGACGAAGGAATGAACTTCATTTTATAGCCCAAAACAGCCCAATGCCTAGTCCCCGGTCGACCCCATGACTCCCGGGTCGACCTGGCCTTCACAACGGTCATAAAACTGCCATTTGACAGGAGCCAACGGCTCTTTCACGGTCGACTTGGCCTTTAGTTGGGCCGGTCGACCTGGCACACTGCAAGTCGACCTAGGACCAAAATTCCCTAATTTTGCATTTTTCAAAGTATTTTCTTAAGGGAATTTTTGGGCCATTAAATCAAGCTTGGAAACATGTTTTAAATCATACTAAGGGTTTTAAAACATGAAACATAAAAGGCCAAAAAAGATTCGAAACTTTAAAACCAATGGCTTGCTTGATTTATAAAAATTCTTTTCAAATCTAATTGCATCCAAGTTTAAAAAACAAAACATGCATAAATCAATATTTCTACAAGTCTAAAAACCAATGCATGTATAAATCAAGATTTCAAGATTTTCTAAATCAATGCATGTGTGAAAATTCAAATGATGATTAAAAAGTTAATGCATCCATCAAATTGAAAAACACAAAATCCCTAACACCCATGATCTCCTGAGAAGTTAGATTCCTTTTCTTACTTTTCTATTGTACTTTGTTTTTTTTTAAGAGAAAAAAAAATCGCAATTCTTGTCTTTCATTTTGATAAGATTTGTAAATCGCCTTTCACGGCACAAAATCGCCTCCTACGGCAAAAAATCACCTTTCACGGCAAACTCGCCTTCCACGACAAACAAAAATGAAATCGCCTCTAATGGCATTCAAAAACTGTCTCTTTTCTTAAATATATGTGCAATTTGGAAAGTTAGAAAAAATGTTTGATTTCCTTTCTACTTGCAAAGGTGGATCTCCGGATCACCATTTCTAAATTCCAAGTAGAATAGAAAACCTGGCATACCCGTACAAAATATAAGATGCCCCTTTTTTCTCCCCCTTTCCTCCCTCCACCTCAATATAAGATGGAGAATGATGGGCATTTAATCACCTTTAATCTCCATGATGAGAGGAGTTTCCTGGCTTTAATGCCATGATGGCTTTGGCTTGTAACTCCCATTCTCTTGAATCTGATTGGGCCATCCAAAATAATGAGTTAATGACTGCATTTAGTTGGGTCAATTAACAGCGTTAAGTGGTCACCGGGGATTTGAAGAGTCGCAGGACGTGCCGCGTCTTTTGGAATTCTTCTTGCGATGATCGACGATGGATCTTCATGTTGATCAATGTCATATGATCATGCAACTTCAGACATAAATTGCTAACAGCGGACCGTTACCATCTATCTTGTCGATTTCTCGATCGGTCGGATAGAAAGTGTACTTTATTGGTTAGCCGGTTGGCGATCTTAGAGCGATCAATGACGATTTCATGCTCTTGATGGCGGATCCGAATTATAGATGGAGATCAATGGATTCCGAGTTTCAAAAATCAGATTTTCAAGAAATCACAGGGGCTGGAATTCCCGAAACGCGAAAAGGATTGGAAAACGGGCCTTCTGGCGAAAATCCGGCGACCCGGACTTCCAGGGTCGTCGGCGACCATGTGGTTTGGTCCCCCTTTGGTCGCCTTTTCTTCGGCCGTTTTTCGAGTTTTTCAGTCCTTTTTCTCTTGTACCTTTATTGACATTTTCCCTCATTTTTTGGCTTGATTCGCTTGAAGAAAACCAGACGAGAAGTCATGCAAAATTGGAGCACAAAGTTCCCTACTTTTTGGAAAAGCCGAAGACCTTGCCGTGCAGAGTTGCCGATTTTCGGTCAAGAGTCGAAACTAGGTCAAACGATGTCGGAATGACCCAAAATTTGAGGTGAAGCCTCTTGAGCAGTAGATAGGACCAGCCATGGGCTTTTGTTTGAGTTTTGAAGCCGTTTGGGGTCCCGTCACTGCTAGGCTTGATTTTGCCGCGCGGAAGATGTCGCGCTTTGATGTGCGGTCAACCGATGTCCGATTGACCTAAAGTTTGACAGGGAGCCTATTGGAGTCATTTTGAGATGATCCATTGACTCCGATTTGGATGTTATGCTCCTGGGGTGTTCCACAGTCAGTAGCCTTTATTTTATTTCAGAGCGTCAAAGTCGGGTCAAACATTGTCGGAATGATCTGAAATTTGATGTGCAGCCCTTTTGAAGCATGTTGAAGCCGCCCATGTGCTCCGTTTGATGAGTGATGGCCTCGGTGGTTCTTACCGCTGAGAGGCTTGATTTTGTTGTTCAAGGGTTGATGGAGGGTCAAACGTTGTCGGTTTGACTTGAAATTTGGCACAGAGCCTTTTGGAGGTATTTTGAGACCATCTGTAGGCTCTGATCGAAGTTTTGATTGTTAGGTATTTTGTTTTTGCAATTTGATGGATGCATTTGCATATTGGCATCATTTGAATTCACACACATGCATTGATTTAAAATATCTTGAAATCTAGTTTTACCCATGCATAGCTTTTAAGATTTGGAAAAGCTTTTGTTTTATGCATGTTTTGGTTTTAAACTTGGATGCATTGGTTTTAGAACCCAAAACTCTTTTGAAAACCTATTTCCTTGTGCACTACATTTGGAAAATCATCTTGTGTATTTAGGTTTAAGTCTTGCATACATTCTTCACAAAAAGAATCATTTTGTATGCAATTTCATTTGAAAAGAGTTGTATTCAAATCAAGCTAGCCTTTGGTTTTAATCTTGTGAATCATTTTAGGCTTTGTGTTTCTCATGTTTTTAAACTTCTTAGAATACCTTAAAACATGTTATTTAAGCTTGATTTAGTGGCCAAAAGATCCACCAAAGAAAAACTTTGAAAATGGAAAAAGTTGGAATTTTGGCCCAGGGACTCGCCCGACAGTGTCGTCGGTCGACCGAGCCCTGTGTCTCGGTCGACCGAGAACACTGCAGGGCAAATGGACAGTTTTTGAACTGTTTCAGGCCAACGGTCAGAAATATGACCGTTGTGCTTTCTCGGTCGACCGAGACCTGTGTCTAGGTCGACCGAGAACTAGCCGTTGGCAACTTTTTGGCTATAAAGTCCATTCATTTCCAACCTTTTTCAAGGCTTGAAACTTGAACTTTTGAGAGGTTTTTGGAGCCAAAGAAAGGGGAAGAAGTTGGAAATGCTAGAGGGCTATTTGGAAATCAATCTCATGAGTTTTTAAAAGGTACATCTTCTAAGTTATTTTGATTTCCATTCAAATGAAATTCATGCATGTTCAAATCCTTTGTATTTTCATTTATGCATGATTTCAAGCCCTTAAAGAGTTGTTTTGCAAACTCAATATCTTTCTTGGTAAATTAGATTAGTTTGCACACACTCTTATTCTAATCACATATGTTCTTAGACTTTAACTTTCACTCAACTTGTTTATCTTAATTCTTCAAAGTTGTTTGAATCTTTTATGTGATTAGTTTTCTCTTCAATCATCATTTTATAAACCTTGATTTTAAAATGCATCATGCATTCATTTAAAAGCTTCATTGTTAAAATTGATTGAAGAAACTCATACATACACTTTGTGCACACACTTTAGTTTATTTTAGTGTATGTTTGTAATTGGAATTTCATTTTCATATTAGCCTATTCAAGAGGCAATTCCATTGAGCTTAAATTGTAATCTCTTAGAGTGTTCTTTTGTTAAGACACTTTCCTTGAGAAAACTATACTTGTAAGGTTATTGCTTAGCCTTTGAAAAGCATCTTGTAAGGTTATTGCTTAGCCTTTGAAAAGCATCTTGTAAGGTTATTGCTTAGCCTTTGAAAAGCATCTTGTAAGGTTATTGCTTAGCCTAGAAAAGCACATTGTAAGGGTTATTGCTTAGCCTAGTAAAAAGCATACTTAGTGGAATCCGGTGAGGTGTTGGAGACACAAGCCGGTAGTGGATGTAGGCACGTTGGCCGAACCACTATAAACATTGGTGTTGTGGTGCATGCTTTTGTGGTGATTGTTTATTTGAGCTTCCGCATTTTTTCTTATAATCACCACTTGTGACTAGTTTAGTTTAAGAAATTAAAATTGGTCATAATTAGTCATTAGTTGTAGCTCACCCTATTCACCCCCCCCCCCCTCTAGGGTTAGGATCCATAGCGGACTTTCAATTGGTATCAGAGCCAAGTGCTCTAATCCCTTAGGATCAAGTGTTTGGAACTCTTGATTAGGTGTAAAAACCTAGAGTTTAAACCCTAGTGTTGTGCTTCCTTGAAAATCATTAGAATGGACTCCACTATGCTAGATCTTGTAGATTCTTCTAGACCCCTCATTCCTCCTTCTATTGGAGATTCAAACTTTCAATCTAATGAATCTCAATGTGACATAAAAGAGGAAGAAAATGATTATGATGAAGATGATCTTCAACAAGCCTATAATGAATTATATACATTATCTTCCAAGCTTGATAAGAGAAATAGAAGTTTAAGAGAAGAATCTATGAAACTAAACAAAGAGCTAGTCTCTTCAAAAGATGAACTTAGAGAGAAAGAAGAAGTAATAAATTGTGTAGAATCTAAGTTCATGATCTCTATGAATAATCTATCTAACATTCAAGATGAACTAAATGAATTAAAGATGGATTATGATAAAGTCAATAAGGAAAATTTAATTCTAAGAGATCAAATAAAAAGGCAAGACAAAGACTTTAACAACTTAGAAGCCAAGTTGATTAAAAGTAAGTTAAAAACACAAGAACTTGGATCTAAAGTTGTTAATGAACTAAAACATGAATTAAAACTTGCCAATGAAGAGATAAGCAAACATAAGGATATTGAAAATGAACTTTCAAAAGTTAAAAATGAAAATTCCATCCTTATAACCAAAGTCACTCAACTTGAAGTTTACAAACAAAAGTATGAGTGCAAGTTTACCCAAAGTGAAGAAAGACTTGAAAAATTATTTAAATTGGGTAAACCTCATGGAGATAGGACGGGTCTTGGATTTAATAGGAATATGTTACATGACCCTAAATTCACCAACACTTTTGTGAAAGGTGAGTCCTCATTCTCTAGCACTCTTTCTCCTTTGCCCAAAACCAAATGTAATTTTTGTGGCATTGAAGGACATTTTATGTTTGAGTGCAAACTAAGGAAAAGAAGCCATGTGTCTAAACCCATCTTTGAACTCAAGAAAGTAAAATCAAACTTGAAGGGTAAGACACTAAAAACAAAGGAAGACTCCATAAAGCTTAAACAAGTTAAACCAATTAACAAGAAGTCTCCAAAAATAGATTCTAAAAAGGTTAAACAAGTCAAACCAAGTTTAAAAGAATCTATTAACAAAAAGCTTCTCAACCTACCTCCCTTAAGTCAAAACATGAAAGAACTTTTGAAGAAATTTACTAAGTTAAATCTAAATTTCAAAAGTCAAAGAAAGGGAGAAAATAAGAAGAAAAGAAATTTGAAGCAATCCCCTATGAAACAAACTCACCAACTCTCTAAGACTAATCATCAATCTAAAAAAGTCAAACCTCAAAGATTTGATGTTAAGTCTAAAAGAATTTATCAAGTCAAATCTCCTTTAGTTGGTGAGAACCCCAAACTAGACCTCAAAGTTCAAACCTCTCAAGACCTTAGGTGGATTCCTAAAGTTAGATACTTAGACAAACCTTAAGGCCTTGACCCTCATTGACCAACCTATGCTTTATAAGTTAAACCTTTTGTTGGTCATGATTGCATTTGCATTTTGTTTTCTTTTAGTTATATTTCATAAAATGCATTGCTTCTTTATGATCATTTGATTTTGTCTTCATGCACCATTCTAGTTACATGTCATGGTTTTCAAAATCTCTTGATTATAATCTCATCATGTTTGATTTGCTTTTTGCTTGCATTTAGTTTTATGTTTTGCATTGCATTTCTACATGATTAATTGATTGTGATTTCAAAAGCTTTCATAGCTAGATTCTTCATAATCAATTGGATTTTCCATGGTTTTATAAGTTAAACTTTTATATGGAAAATTGTTTTGAAAAATCAACTTGTATTTGTTTCAATTAAGTTATATCTTCTAAAATACAAAGTTGAAAATTGATCTTCAAAATCATTCCTTTTATGCTCATTGTAGGATTTTGTTGATTTGAAGATTGTTTGAATGGAAATGCTCTATAACCTCTTTAGTTATATTCATCTAAGCATGTTCCATGTTCTCATTTCCTTTTCTTTTGGTTTCATTATCTTAGAATTGGAAATGAATGTTGTTTGCATCTTTGCTTATTTAGTTATTCTTTTTATATGCAAATGACTTTTGGTTCCATGTATGGTTGTGATCTTAGTTTCATTTGTAGAAACCATACTAGAACCCAAATCCATCCTCTTTGCCTTATAGTCATTTCTTTATGGATGGTTATGATGTTGATTCATGTAGATTCTCTTGGTGTCATCCTTGTACATGTTTCAACCTCATATGTAGTGTTCTTGTTCATATGAATCTCTTTGAAATCCATTCCTTACATTTATGTTGGTTGATGGATATCTTAGTAGTTGAATTCATATGATTTGGACACTTTGAGAATTGCATGCTTTACCTAGTCATATCTTTTTGCATTGCAATTTCTCTTATTCATCACTATGCTCAATAGTCATATCTTTAAAAGTGATGAATGTGCATTTATGATGCTTGATGGATTTTGAGTTTGTCACATCCTTGCTCTTTAACATGTTGTCAAATTCAATTGGTTTCATTTGGTATAATTTATGATTGATTTGATTTCTTGTGATTGTGATAAACCATGTGTGCATTGGATTGAACTTGATAAGTAATATGATTGTTCCATGTCACACACCATTAGCATCACAATGCTCATGATTGCCACCTCTTTTTGCTCTCATAGGTAAATCTCACGACCACCATGTTTATGTGTTAATAATATTGGTTGGTTATTATTTGAGGTTGGCTTCATGATTGAATTTCATTTCACTCTTTCATGCACTTTAATAGTCATATTTATTGATTGAATGAAATGAGTTCAAAACTTACATAGCATATGATTTTCATAAGTAATATTGATTGATGCTATGTTTGAGTAAACCCCATATCATGGATAGCTCTAATTTGGATTTTTCCTAATAAGTAACATTCTTGAATCCATTTTAGAGTGATTATGTTAATAGTCATATCCTTTAATCTCAATTGATATGTTTGTTTCAATTGATATCCATGATTGCTTCTCTCTTTTGTCCTAGCTCTCTTTTGGTAATTTGATCATATTGTGCTTAATAGTTAAATGAATCTAATCCTTTCCTTGAAGTTAACCCTCACTTGGTTAAACCATCTACTTCTTGAATCTAATAGTTATATCTTGTCAAAAGCTTGACAAAAGAAGAGAATGGATTGAGGGGGAGTGTAAACCTTCATAGGAAGAATTAGTTTTGATCAAATTCACCCTTGGAATGCTAATGAGCCCTTAGAGTTAACTTACATACATGATAGCCTGTTATGTTTTTCATTTTCGATTACATTTGTTAACAGGTGCTACTAAAGGTATTCTTCTTGTCTCATGTGTGTAGGTACCTTTGCAATTTAATGTCAAAGGGGGAGAGAGAGTTCAAGTGTGACTCAAAGATCTCCTACTCATCAAAGGGGGAGAGAGTTCGAGAGTTCAAGTACTCGAAGATCTCCTATCCATCAAAGGGGGAGAAAGCTTTCAAGTTCTCAAGAGGAGAAAGAAGCATGGTCAAAGGGGGAGAGCAATTAGAAGAAAGAAAGCTTGGAGCTAAAGAAGATGCTTGGCCATAGAGAGGAAGATGATAAGAAAGCTTGAAGAATGATCAAGCACCAAGCATCAAGAAGATTGAAGAAAAGAGCCCAAGAGCCCAAGCTAAGAGAAGGAGCATCCAAGAAGAAGATTTCAAGACTTGTCCAGCTGAGGGGGAGCTGAAGACAGAGTGTGTAATTTCAATGATGAGTAAGTTGCCATCAAATTGCAAAGGGGGAGATTGTTAGGTATTTTGTTTTTGCAATTTGATGGATGCATTTGCATATTGGCATCATTTGAATTCACACACATGCATTGATTTAAAATATCTTGAAATCTAGTTTTACCCATGCATAGCTTTTAAGATTTGGAAAAGCTTTTGTTTTATGCATGTTTTGGTTTTAAACTTGGATGCATTGGTTTTAGAACCCAAAACTCTTTTGAAAACCTATTTCCTTGTGCACTACATTTGGAAAATCATCTTGTGTATTTAGGTTTAAGTCTTGCATACATTCTTCACAAAAAGAATCATTTTGTATGCAATTTCATTTGAAAAGAGTTGTATTCAAATCAAGCTAGCCTTTGGTTTTAATCTTGTGAATCATTTTAGGCTTTGTGTTTCTCATGTTTTTAAACTTCTTAGAATACCTTAAAACATGTTATTTAAGCTTGATTTAGTGGCCAAAAGATCCACCAAAGAAAAACTTTGAAAATGGAAAAAGTTGGAATTTTGGCCCAGGGACTCGCCCGACAGTGTCGTCGGTCGACCGAGCCCTGTGTCTCGGTCGACCGAGAACACTGCAGGGCAAATGGACAGTTTTTGAACTGTTTCAGGCCAACGGTCAGAAATATGACCGTTGTGCTTTCTCGGTCGACCGAGACCTGTGTCTAGGTCGACCGAGAACTAGCCGTTGGCAACTTTTTGGCTATAAAGTCCATTCATTTCCAACCTTTTTCAAGGCTTGAAACTTGAACTTTTGAGAGGTTTTTGGAGCCAAAGAAAGGGGAAGAAGTTGGAAATGCTAGAGGGCTATTTGGAAATCAATCTCATGAGTTTTTAAAAGGTACATCTTCTAAGTTATTTTGATTTCCATTCAAATGAAATTCATGCATGTTCAAATCCTTTGTATTTTCATTTATGCATGATTTCAAGCCCTTAAAGAGTTGTTTTGCAAACTCAATATCTTTCTTGGTAAATTAGATTAGTTTGCACACACTCTTATTCTAATCACATATGTTCTTAGACTTTAACTTTCACTCAACTTGTTTATCTTAATTCTTCAAAGTTGTTTGAATCTTTTATGTGATTAGTTTTCTCTTCAATCATCATTTTATAAACCTTGATTTTAAAATGCATCATGCATTCATTTAAAAGCTTCATTGTTAAAATTGATTGAAGAAACTCATACATACACTTTGTGCACACACTTTAGTTTATTTTAGTGTATGTTTGTAATTGGAATTTCATTTTCATATTAGCCTATTCAAGAGGCAATTCCATTGAGCTTAAATTGTAATCTCTTAGAGTGTTCTTTTGTTAAGACACTTTCCTTGAGAAAACTATACTTGTAAGGTTATTGCTTAGCCTTTGAAAAGCATCTTGTAAGGTTATTGCTTAGCCTTTGAAAAGCATCTTGTAAGGTTATTGCTTAGCCTTTGAAAAGCATCTTGTAAGGTTATTGCTTAGCCTAGAAAAGCACATTGTAAGGGTTATTGCTTAGCCTAGTAAAAAGCATACTTAGTGGAATCCGGTGGGGTGTTGGAGACACAAGCCGGTAGTGGATGTAGGCACGTTGGCCGAACCACTATAAACATTGGTGTTGTGGTGCATGCTTTTGTGGTGATTGTTTATTTGAGCTTCCGCATTTTTTCTTATAATCACCACTTGTGACTAGTTTAGTTTAAGAAATTAAAATTGGTCATAATTAGTCATTAGTTGTAGCTCACCCTATTCACCCCCCCCTCTGTCATTTTGAGATGATCCATTGACTCCGATTTGGATGTTATGCTCCTGGGGTGTTCCACAGTCAGTAGCCTTTATTTTATTTCAGAGCGTCAAAGTCGGGTCAAACATTGTCGGAATGATCTGAAATTTGATGTGCAGCCCTTTTGAAGCATGTTGAAGCCGCCCATGTGCTCCGTTTGATGAGTGATGGCCTCGGTGGTTCTTACCGCTGAGAGGCTTGATTTTGTTGTTCAAGGGTTGATGGAGGGTCAAACGTTGTCGGTTTGACTTGAAATTTGGCACAGAGCCTTTTGGAGGTATTTTGAGACCATCTGTAGGCTCTGATCGAAGTTTTGATGTCTTCGAAGCCGTCGCCGCCAGGAGCGCCTGTTTAGCTACCGGAGGAGTGAAGTAGGGTCAAATAATGTTGGAATGGCCCGAAACTTCATGTGAACCCCACTTTTGGCTGTCTTAAAGGATCTTACAGTTTTTGTTTGATTCTGACAAGATCTGATGCATGAAGTAGCATTGCCCGTTGCATTTATGGTCATAGAGAAGTGTTGGTTCATAGCAATTAATGTTTTCTTGTTTTGTCTTGAATATGTATATTGTGTGAAATGGTTTCCTCCCCTCTTTACTTGTATGGAATGTGATATGGATGGAGGAGAATGGGATGGTTGTGGTTGGAAATTTGAGGTCATTTGAATGGAGATTTATACTCCTTATTTGATGTATGAAAGTGGTTAAGAAGGGGTTGTGAAAAGGAAGAGTTATTGTGGAGCTGAACTGGTCCGAATTCAGGTTCTGGACAATTCGCTCGAGCGACCATGACACTTCGCTCGAGCGACCTGTCCAGGAAAGGGTTCAGAGCATTCCAGTAGCTTGGTCGCTCAAGCGGACCCCCTGGTCGCTCGAGCGGACATCCCAGAACTCATTCCAGAGAGTTGTTCGTTCGAACGCATTTAAATATTCGCTCGACCCAATGAGTTCGTTCGAGCGACCTCAACTTCGCACGAGCGAACCCACGCAGACCACCATTCCAGCGAGCGACTCGCTCGGGTGAACCCTCCAGTCCGCTCGAGCGATGCGGTTCGTCTGGCATAGGCTATGTTTGAGACAATGTACAACTGTTTCAATGGTTGGGTCTATTCTCTGGGAATCCCTCTATGTCAAAGAGATTTATTAAGCATTGTATGAGGCCATTTGAGGAAGAAACCATGTCACAAAGATTTCATTCGAAGTTTTGAAACTTCAAGGTGCATAAGGAGCCCAGAATGTCTTCAAATTCGATGAGTACCAAGTCTTTATTGTAATCGACATACGGGACCCCTATTCACTTAAATAGATCTTGAAACCAGTATTTTACCCGAGATTGTTAAAATTCAGTGGTTCACTTCATTCCAAGATTATACTATATGATTTGTTTTCCCGAAAGCATGATAGTTACACTAGTAACAGTTAATTGTCCCGAAATGTATTGCCCGACATGAAATGACAGTGTGCCCTTGAGCACCCCCGTCTTGCTCGTTATTTATTGTACTTGATTTACTTGCATATGTCTCGATTTGTTATATGACCTATGAGTCGGCATCAATAAGCTTGGATAATCTTGTCGGTTTGATCCACCGACTTGGAGATCCCTCTCCCGTCCCGCCAGCTGCAGTTTGGATCCCGATACCCGATCTATTACCGTGGTCCCGTCCTGATACCCGGATCGCTACCGTGGTCCCGTCCCGTATATTTATACTGTATATATGATTTGCGTTGATTCCCCTCACCTCGTGTGAATGAGATCAACGTCCCGTTATACTGTTGTCACTTTAGTGACAGAGGACTTAGCTCCATGTGATTGCCATCTTGTTAGTTCTCGATTCCTTGGTCACCTAATATGTTTTATCTTATTTACCTATTTTCTAACAAAGGATTTATCTACTTTATGAGAGTTCTTGTTTAAACAGATTTCTATGCTCTTCCAGGTATTTCCTTTATTATTATATGTTGTTGTATCTTTTCACTCTCTTGCCAGACTGTCGTGTCTGACCCATTTGCTTTGGTACTCAGGTCCCGTTGCCGGCTACCTTGAGGAGGAGCTGGAGGAGGCGGTAGGTGAGCCGCAACCTCTGGTCGAGTGGTGTGCCGACGATGTCATGTAGACATCGGGTTGCTAAGAGAGGCGTTTCATTTTGGGGAAACTATTTAACCATTCATTGGGTTATTGTTTTGTTTATATTGGCCTTTGTTGGCCTCTAATTTTGGGAATTGTAACTAAATGATCTTTTGTTAAACTTTAACTACTTTTGGGAAACATGCTATAGATCATTGCTCATTCTGATACAGTTTTGATACTTGATGTTAATGCTTTCATGACTAGAGATAGTCTGACTATTTGATTTGCTACATGCTTCCGCACTTAACAGAAACATTCATTGATGGTTGTGATATCCTCAACGCGGACACCTGTGGGAAATTAAATAAATGTATGTTTGTTATCATTTAAACAGATGTGGTGGTTAATCATCACAGAGATCCCGGATCGGTTCTTTCGTGTGGGGGGCCCGGTCCGAGGTCGCGACACTCATCCTCCCCTTCGACAGTCTATAGTAGCACAATCATGCAATATGTGTTGTTAGGCATTTGCAGTAGTACACTCATAACCTCCCTCTGCCATTTTCTCTACCTCCCCCCGCCTCTCTTCCCTTCATTTCCAAGTGGTTGCATGCTAGATTCATGATATCCAGCTCTTTTAGAGACTAGCATGAAAGTCCGGGGATCCGAACCCTAGAGGGGGGGGGGGTGAATAAGGTGTGCTACAAATATGACCAATTTAGACCAATTTAACTTCTTTAAAACAAACTAGTCGCAAGTGATGATCATAAAAAAAAATGCGGAAGCTTAATAAAACAATCACCACAAAGCAAGCACCATCACACAAGGATTTATAGTGGTTCGGCCTCAATGCCTACATCAACTACCGGCTTGTGATTCAACACCCCACCAGATTTCCACTATTTAAGCTTTTCAATAGGCTAAGCAATAACCTTTACAATATGCTTTTCAAGGCTAAGCAATAACCTCTACATTATGCTTTTCAAGGATAAGCAATAACCTCTTTAACCAACGGTTGGTTATCTCTCTAAGTAGTGTCTAACATACACTTGATGGAGATTCAATTTAGCTCATTACATTTGCCTCTAAAATAGGCAGTTATGAAAATGAAAATCTAACTCACACAAACACTCAATGAATGCAAAGATGTATGCTCATGATGTGTGTGTGTGTGATGTCCTCAATCATTTTGAAAATGAAAGCTCATAAATGTATGCCTAAGGCTTTTGAAAGTTTTAGCTCATAAAACATTTATGATTAAGGAAATGCTAATCGCATGTTAAAAGTAACTTGTAAAAGATATTCAAAACAAGTTGTGAAAATCTAAGAACAAAACATGTGAAGCATAGGGATGTCAATCAAATCAACAATGTAGCTCAAAACATAAAAATAGATTTGATTGAAATTAGGGGACAAATCATATGTAATTATAAATACAACTTGAATATGATATACCAATCAATGCAAAGCAAGTTGTGAAACTTTAAAACAAAGTTACATATGATTTGTAAAGATGTTGAATCCAAAACATAAGATATATTTGAAAGAGATTTTCTTATGACGAAAAACAACAACCAAAGATTCAACCAAGTATATGAATCATGTTACATATGATTTCAAAGATTCTTTCATTAACATGATCTACTTAGATTTACCAAATAAAGTACTACTTGGATTGAATCAAATGGTGATGCATCCAAAACAATAGATCAATTCAAAACATAAAACATGTTAAGGACACAACAAATCATAGTTTATCATGCTACAAAAGATTTACCAATAATTAAGCAAAGCATAAAAACATATGATTAAGGAAAGTAGAGCTCACTTGGTGATTTAACTCATTAATCCAAGCTTTAGCTTTCCTAATGACCCCTTCATCCGTTAGTTCATTCCCCTTTGATTTGCCTCAAAACCTCTCAAGGAAGGCTTAAAAATCCTCAACTTTTGGCAAAGGAATGAACTAGTATATATAGCCAAAACAGCCCAACGGCTAGTCCCCAGGTCGACATTGCTCTTCCCCGGTCGACCTGGTACACACAACGGTCAAAAAAACAGACCGTTTGACAGAAGGGCTAACGGCTCTTTCCCGGTCGACCTACGGTGTGGCCGGTCGACCGGCCGCACTACAGGTCGACCCCCTGGGACCAAGAATCCCAAAAAATGCATATTTGAAGGTATTTTCTGTGGGAACTTTTTGGCCACTAAATCAAGCTTGAAAAACATGTTTTAAAACATTGTAAGGGTTTTCAAAACTTGAAACATAAAAAGCCTAAAACGATTTGAAAGATTGAAAACACATAGGCTAGCTTGATTTCCAATATAAAATGCATTAAAGTTTAAAAACAAAACATGCATAAATCAATATCTTAAAAACAATGCATGTGAAAATCAAGATTTCAAGTTTTTATAAATCAATGCATATGTGTGTAAATCAAATGATGCTTGAATGATAATGCATCCATCAAATTGCAATCTACAAAATTCCTAACAATCTCTCCCTTTGCAATTTGATGGCAACTCACTCACCACTGAATATTACACACTAAGTCTTCAGCTCCCCCTAAGCTGGACAACTCTTGAAATCTCTTGGATGCTTCTTCTCTTAGCTTGGGCTCTTGGATTTCTTCATTCCTCTTGATGCTTGGTGCTTGATCAACCTTCAAGCTTTCTTTTCATCTTCCTCTCTATGGCCAAGCATCTTCTTTAGCACCAAGCTTTCTTTCTTCTATTAGCTCTCCCCCTTTGACCATGTCTCTCTCTCCCTTTGGCAAGATATGCATTCTCTCCCCCTGCAGAAGATCATACAAAATCTCCCCTTAGGAAGCTTGGACATTCTCTTCACCCTTTTGAGAACTTAAATGCTCTCTCCCCCTTTGCCATTAAATTGCAAAGGTACCTACACACATGAAACAAGGAAAATACCTTTTAGAAGCACCTGTTAACAAAAGAAATCGAAAATGAAATATATAACAAGTTATCATGTATGGAAGTAATCTCTAAGGGTTCAAAGCCAGTCCAATGGTCAATTTGATCAAAACTAATACTTCCTATGAAGGTTTACACTCCCCCTCAATCCATTCTCTCCTTTTGTCAAACTTTTGACAAAGATTTAACTATTTGGTTCAAGAAGAAGATGGTTTTACCAATTGAGGGTCAACTTCAAGAGAAGGATTAGATTCGTTTAACTATAAAGCTCAATATGATCAAATTACCAAAAGAGGGCAAGGTCAAGGAGAAAAGCAATCATGGATACCAATTGGAAAAACAAAGGATACCAATTGAGATTCAAAGATAAGTCTATTAAAGCAATCACTCTAAAATGTATTTAAAAATATAAATATTAGGAAAAATCCAAATTAGAGCTATCCATGATGAAATGGGGTTTATTAATCATAGCATCAAATAATTTAACTATGAAAAACATATGCTATGAAGGTTTTGAAATCGTTTCACTCAAACAATAAACATGACTATTAATGTGCAAGAATGAGTGAAATGAAATTCAAACATGAAGCCAACCTCAACTAATAACCAACCAATATTATGAACACATAAATATGGTGGTCATGAGATATACCTATATGAGCAAGAGAGGTGGCAACATGAAAATTATGATGCTAATGGAGTGTGACATGGAATGAAAACATATAACTTAGCAAGTTCAATCCAATGTACACAAGGTCTATCACATTCACAAAAAATCAAATCAATCGAAAATTTTACCAATTTTACCAATTGAATTTGACAACATGATTAAGAGCAAGAATGTGACAAACACAAAATTCCATCAAGCATCATAAATGCATATTCATCACTTATAAAGATATAACTATTGAGCATAGTGATGAACAAGATAAATTGTAATGCAAAATGATATAACTTTGTAATGCATGCAATTTTCAAAGTGTCAAAATCATATGAATTCAACATCTAAGATATCCATCAAACATATAGAAATACAATGAATGGATTTCAAAGAGTTTCACATGATCAAGAACACTACTATGAAGTTGAAACATGTATAATGATGACATCATTTAGAGAATACACATGAATCAACATCATAACCATCCAAAAAGAAATGACTATAAGGCATAGAGGATGGATTTGAGTTCTAGTATGGTTTCACAAATATAACTAAGATCAGAACCATACATAGAACGATTTGACATTTGCATAGAGAGGATCGATCAACACTCAAGATCTAACTCATACCATATCATCAATAAAGAATTTAACTATGTAAGCACAAGTAGGTATGAAGTTAAAGGGATCAATCTATCATGCAATATCTCCACTCTTAGCAAATGTACTGAGCTTACAATGCAATGGAAAATGGATATGAGGTTTAAACCAAATGAACTTGGCACATAAAATCACATATGTATTTAAAAAGCTCAAATACAAGATTTTATTATAAAGCACATAAACAATCATCAATTTGCATTAATGAAAATATATATACCAAATTAGGCACAAACATGCAAATCAATGAAATCATATCCAACCAAGCAATGTAAGACATCAAAATCAATTTGCACAAAAAGAATGTAACTAAATGAGCAAAGATGCAAATTGTTTGTAAAAATTATTTCCTTCCAAAAGATATAATCATAAATAAGCACTAGGAAATAAATTCAAGGAAAATGTTTCTATAAATACAACCAAGAAAGCTTAGAACATTTTCCAAGGTTTTTCAAATTCACTTCAATATATGAAATTCCAATAAAGAATCATTTATAGAATTTTGAGCAAGTGATTTTGAAAAACAAGAAGTGTACAATTATAAATTGAACACATATTTTCCATACCAAGAGATATAACTTGAAAAATCAATGGAAAACTTAAATTGCTTCAAATCATTTGATTTACAAAAAAGATCTAACTATGACATCCATCAAATGATTTTCCAACATCAATTGATCATGAAAAGTCTAGCTATGAAAGCTTTTGTAATCACAATCAATTGAACATGAATAGATATGCACTACAGGAGATATAACTATATAAACAAAATGCAAATCCCTCATGAAAATATTGCAATCAAAGGATTTTGAAAACCATGAGATATAACTTAAAGGTTCATGAAGACAAAATGAAATGATCACAAAGAAACATTGCATTTTAAAAGATGTGACTATAAAGAAACAAAATGCAAATGTAACATGACCAACAAAAATAAATAACTAAAAAGAATAGGTTGGTCTAGAGAGGATCAAGGCCTTAAGGTTAGTCTAAATGTGTACCAATGAAGATTCACCTAAGGTCTTGATAAGGATGTCCTTAAGAGTTCACTTGAGGACTCACCAACTCTTGGAGATATAACTTGAAAAAGTCTTAGAGTGGTGCAATGATACTAGGGGAAATTTTATTTTCAATCATAGTGGAAATCATCACAAAGATATGCAATAAATCACAACACTAGGGTTCTAATCTAGCAAGGATCAACTCTGGGTTCTTAAGCCCTAAAATGGAGTAACCTTGCTCTGATACCAATTGAAAGTCCGGGATCCGAACCCTAGAGGGGGGGGGGGTGAATAGGGTGTGCTACAAATATGACCAATTTAGACAAATTTAACTTCATTAAAACAAACAAGTCACAAGTGATGATTATCAAACAAAATGCGGAAGCTTAATAAAACAATCACCACAAAGCAAGTACCATCACACAAGGATTTATAGTGGTTCGGCCTCAATGCCAACATCCACTACCGGCTTGTGATTCAACACCCCACTGGATTTCCACTATTTATGATTTTCAATAGGCTAAGCAATAACCTTTACAATATGCTTTTCAAGGCTAAGCAATAACCTCTACATTATGCTTTTCAAGGATAAGCAATAACCTCTTCAACCAACGGTTGGTTATCTGTCTAAGTAGTGTCTAACATACACTTGATGGAGATTCAATTTAGCTCATTACATTTGCCTCTAAAATAGGCGGTTATGAAAATGAAAATCTAACTCACACAAACACTCATTGAATGCAAAGATATATGCTCATGATGTGTGTGTGTGATGTCCTCAATCATTTTGAAAATGAAAGCTCATAATTGTATGCCTAAGGCTTTTGAAAGTTTTAGCTCATAAAACATTTATGATTGAGGAAATGCTAATCGCATGTTAAAAGTAACTTGTAAAAGATATTCAAAACAAGTTGTGAAAATCTAAGAACAAAACATGTGAAGCATAGGGATGTCAATCAAATCAACAATGTAGCTCAAAACATAAAATTAGATTTGATTGAAATTAGGGAACAAATCATATGTAATTATAAATACAACTTGAATATGATATACCAATCAATGCAAAGCAAGTTGTGAAACTTTAAAACAAAGTTACATATGATTTGTAAAGATGTTGAATCCAAAACATAAGATATATTTGAAAGAGATTTTCTTATGACGAAAACAACAACCAAAGATTCAACCAAGTATATGAATCATGTTACATATGATTTCAAAGAATCTTTCATTAACATGATCTACTTAGATTTACCAAATAAAGTACTACTTGGATTGAATCAAATGGTGATGCATCCAAAACAATAGATCAATTCAAAACATAAAACATGTTAAGGACACAACAAATCATAGTTTATCATGCTACAAAAGATTTACCAATAATTAAGCAAAGCATGAAAACATATGATTAAGGAAAGTAGAGCTTAATTGGTGATTTAACTCATTAATCCAAGCTTTAGCTTTCCTAATGACCCCCTTCATCCCTTAGTTCATTCCCCTTTGATTTGCCTCAAAACCTCTCAAGGAAGGCTTAAAAATCCTCAACTTTTGGCAAAGGAATGAACTAGTATATAAAGCCAAAACAGCCCAACGGTTAGTCCCCAGGTCGACCTGGCTCTTCCCCGGTCGACCTGGTACACACAACGGTAAAAAAACAGACCGTTTGACAGAAGGGCTAACGGCTCTTTCCTGATCGACCTGCAGTGTGGCAGGGGCCCGATGGACCGGCCACACTGCAGGTCGACCCCCTGGGACCAAAAATCCCAAAAAATGCATATTTGAAGGTATTTTCTATGGGAACTTTTTGACCACTAAATCAAGCTTGAAAAACATGTTTTAAAACATTCTAAGGGTTTTTAAAACATGAAACATAAAAATCCTAAAACGATTTGAAAGATTGAAAACACATAGGCTAGCTTGATTTCCAAAACTTCTTTCCAATAAAAAATGCAACCAAGTTTAAAAACAAAACATGCATAAATCAATATCTTAAAAACAATGCATGTGAAAATCAAGATTTCAAGTTTTTATAAATCAATGCATATGTGTGTAAATCAAATGATGCTTGAATGATAATACATCCATCAAATTGCAATCTACAAAATTCCTAACATGGCACTCCACTCAAATTGCTAAAGTGAGAAATTGTGGAGTCCTCAGCCTTAGCAAATGTAGAGTCATTTTTGCCCTATCCCAACCACTCTGCTATTTAATCAGCTTATCCATACCAAAGAAAACTCCAATTGGTCTGAGTTCTTCCCCCATCAAAACTGCAACCAAACAGGATCTTTTTTTTTTTTTTGCTGAAAGATAAATTAATATTAGGAGAAAAGAGGAACTGGGCAAGAGCCCCTAAAAACAAGACAAAACAGAGAGGGATGGCTCACAAGAAATGCCAACCCAGAAAAGCAAGAATACCCAAAAAGAGAGGAAAAAAATTAGAGAACAGGAGAGACAAACCCATCAAGAAGCTATACACAACATAAAGAAACACTACAGAGCAGCACAGCGCAGGGATGAAAACACCGCTCTGATCAACAAGAGAACACAGAAAGTAGCACAACAAGGCTCGATAACTAAACCTTGCACTACCGCACAACAAAGCAAACCTGCACAGCATGGGAATGCAGCTCTTCACAAAAGCACAGCAGGACCAACTCTAGGACCGCAAGAGGGCCACTCCTTTGGCTCAGGAGGGGAGAACTGTTGAACACCACTTCAAACATAGAAAAATACTGCTGAACTCATGGGAAACAGCAGAACTCTGCACAGCAAAAATTGAAGGGGATCCTACTGCACGGCTAAAAGCTTGCGCCCCAAAACAGTTCAAAAATAAACACCAGCCACTGGTAGCAGGAAGGGAATCCTGTAGAAGAAAGATCTTATGCTTCTTGATATATCTTGGCTCAACAACAGTAGAGAAAGGGAGACAAAAAAAAAGCCAAAAAGATGAACTCAGAAACAGCTGACGCTGCACTATATCTCTGAGGGCTCCTAGGTCAAAATCTAAAGAACTCAAAAATCGGAAGCTCAATCAAGTCAAAACCCAGAATTCTAAACATAACAGGGGTTCTCTTCTGCACACATAAGTGCCAAATTGAGTTGAAAGGTGAAATTGTTGTTGTGAATTGAATATAGTGTGATAAACTGGACTGAAAATAGCAGACATCGAGTTTGAGTTAAAAATAAATAGTAATAAGTTGAAGGTAGAAGTCTATACTTGGATGAAAGTAAAAGGCAGAGAGCTACTTCGAGCTACAAGTAGTGTAATTCTTATAGGCAGGGGACTACTTTGAGTTAAACAAGTAGTAGCCTCTTTCTCCCCTATCATATCCCTTGACCAAATCACATATAAAACAAAATTTCTATCTCTTTTCTATATTATTCTCATGTTATTCAATCACTTTCTACAGTTCAATGCTATATAATTTAGTCCAAGTTCCTGTGTGGAGCTCAAAACATGCTCTTAAATCCATAATGCATAGGTTTTTATCATATTTTTGTCCTGTTACTCATTCCTAAGGTTATGAACAAGTTGTCTACACTGACAATCATGAATGACAGAAACATATAGGCATGTAGACATATATATTTAAATTTCCTACAAGCATTATAACAAACACTTGATGTGCATATTTCAATTTCAAGTTACATACAGCGTACACCAACAAATGGCAATCAATCAAGCAATACTAGATGAAGCGCATACCGGGATAGAGATTGATGGGGTATTAGCAGAGCCAGAAAGGGCTGTGGGTAGGAGCAGCCAAATGAAACCCAAATATGAAATCAATACCCTAAATTAGTACCACAATCTCCAAATGAATTCCCCAATGAAAACCGAGTCTAAAATTAGTACATCAATCTAAAACCCAGTACCCAAATGGAAACCCAAATCTGAAATCAATGCCATTAGTTACTACCTCAATCTCCAAACCAATACACAAATATGATTTTAGTACCCTCAAATGAGTATCCAAATAAAATCCAAATCTGGAATTACTAAATCAAACTCTAGTACCTCAATCACTGCTCACCCCATCACGGATGGATGAGGGGAGAGGGGGAGAGAGAGAGAGAGGTATTACCATGAGGGTGGATCATTTCGAGCGAGAGAGGGAGAGAGATCGTCGAAGTTCGATGGCAGATCATTTACATACGTATTAGAATACTATGAGGTGAGTTGGTAATCTAAATGGGCCATTTTTATATGTTGAGGGAATGAGACGAGAGGGATGAGATGAACCCGCTGGGTGTGGACAGAGACAGTGGTGACGATGGCGAGGTGATGGGCTTCTTGCGCTGGAATGGATGTTGGAGATGACGACTTGCAGCGCGCAATGGAGGGCTGGTTTTCTGCCTTAGATGTTCTGCGCTGGGTTGAGGGATGATGGAGGGTTGACGAAGACTGTATGAGGGGTCGTGCGATGGATGAGGGATACGATGAGGACGAGATGAGAAGGCTGCTGGGCGATGGTGATGCAGAGAAGAGGGAGAGAGGCTTTTACCTGTGAATGGGATGAGTTATGCGCGTGGAGGGAGAAGAGGGAGAGATGATGGGGCTCTGCGCTGCTGGTGGTGATGGCGCGGTCTGCGCGTGGAGGAAGAAGGGTCGACGTTCCGCGAGCGTGACAGAGTTGAATAGCAGAGAGAATGGAGAGGGGGGCTGCCTCTGAGATGGGTCTACGCAGGGGGTTGCGAGATGGAGAGAGAGAGGGCCGAGATCGAGAGGGAGAGGAGGGATCGTGAGATGGAGACTGATGAGAAGGCGCATAAGGGGATTAACGATTGAGAATTAGAAAGGGAAGATAGATGGGCCAAGGATTTGGGCCTTAGTAGCAAAAATTATCTTGAGAAAAAACATTGTCCGGTGCCCCGGCAAAAGAAAATTTTAGGTGCCTTCATTTGGGGGAGTTGGCAGACTGACATTTGCGGCAAAAAAAAAAAAAAGAATGCAGGGAAAATATTGACCTTTGCCAGCGAAAAAGGCAAATTGCCAGGAAAAATATATCTTTGCCGGCGAAAATATGTCGCCGGAAAAATCCTATCTTTTCCCAACGAAATAGATAAATTATACTTTCCCTGGCGTTTAATGATTGTACCGGCAAAAAACGCCGGTAAAAGCGCAAATTCCTGTAGTGGGCCTCAATTTCACTCATCAGTATATTTTTTAGCTCAAATGTCAACCCAACTTGATTTTAAGACTCATTGATTATGATAGAAGACTTTGTTGGCATCTTTGATAGTGTGTGATCAGTCGTGCAGTGGGACCCACTCCATTCAAAGTAAAATTTGACGTGCCCTATAAAAGGGTATAGCTAAAAGTAAGACTCCTAGACCACATTAGGGGTGAAAGATTAAAACTCGCCACTAATTCTCTTTCCCCTCCAAAATGATCTTTAGCCACAACATATAAGTTACCACTAACTGTAATCACTATAATACCTTCACTAAAGTGAGTCTTTTGTGGCAAAAATAACATTGTGGCTAGAAGTGTCACCACTAAAAGCTTGCTTTCATATAATATATTTTTAGTGGCAATAGAAAGTCGCCGCAAAAGGTAGCGAAAATAAGACAACTAAGCATCTAGCCACGAAAATAAAAAGTTACCACTAAACTCCTAGACCATTAGTAGCACAAAAAGAAAACTTGCCACTAAATCTCCTTCGCCTCCAAAAAGACCTTTAGCAACAACATATAATGTCACGCCCCCAAACCGAAACCTCGGGGGCGGGAATGGGATTTAGCATAAATATATTTTTCTCCCAGGATCCGCGTGTGTGAAGACAACACATCCCAACACATTCTGAATATTTTGCGGAAGCTTTTGTGGCGTTGCGACCCGAAGTCCGTGGCCATCGGATTCCGCGTCGCACTCAACCTTTAGCATATAACCAATATATCAAGAATCATATCAGACTGGAGTAACCATCACAATAAATTACAGAGCTGACAGTAACAGGATATTACATTCCCATATACGTTCAAGTTACAATTATCAATGTACATTAATTAAGAATCCCAAGAAAAGGCTAATAAAAGCCATACAACAAAAAGCTATAATCACTACCCTAAATATGACGTAGCTCCGATGTCAAGCTCAATGTCTACATGACATAGCCGACAAAACAACCTGCAAGACATGGCTCCACAGCCAACAAAACACTCAACTCGGGGCGAAGAAATCTGAACCTGAGTACCAAAAGTAGTGGGTCAGACACGACGGTCTGGCAGGTGGATGAAAAAATAATAATATACTGAAGAATAAAACATAAGATAAATCATGCTATTCGATCAAATGCTGCATATAATTAAACGGGTGCAAAGTCGGGAATCTCGGGGAAAACCTATATTCATTTCAACCATGGGTAAAACATGAATATCTAATAAAACATGTGTTCATCTACATCATCTATAATCATAGATATTTGACAATCGGGTGTTCGTCTAAAACATGTATAAACATAGCGGTATGGCAAAACAACGTTCATTTGAAACTTAAGTAAAAACACAAGTATACAACAAACCAGGTATTCATAGCAGTCTAGCAAAACCAATGTCCTTTTGAAACCTATGTAGAAATACGAATATTTAACAAACCGGGTGTTCATTTAAACAGGTGTAACCAAAGAAATCTGACAAAACTAGTGTTCATTTAAACATATTTCAACGCATGGATATTTAACAGACCGGATATCGTTTAAAACAGGTATAAACGTAGGGATCTGGCAAACAAGTGTCATTTGAAACATATTTCAAAGCATGGATATTTAACGAATCGGGTAATCATTTAAAACAGGTATAAACATAGGAATCTGGCAAAACGCGTGTCGTTTAAAACATATTTCAAAACATGGATACTTAACAAATCGGGTATCATTTAAAAACAGGTAGAAACATAGATATCTGACAAACCAAATGTCCTTTAAAGCAAGCTCGGATATTTAACAATTCGGGTATTCCTTTAAAACATGTGTAATCATATAAATCTAGCAAAATCATTGATCGTTTGAAACATATGTAAAAGCATGGGTATTCACCCAACCGGCATTCATTTAAAACATGTGCGCGTACAAAGAACAGAAGACCATATAATAATAACTGAATTTACATTGGAGAATATTAACACTTGTTTAAATAACAACTTTCATAAAGGAAACGAATCAATCATCGGAAAGCAAGTAAGCAATATAAAACATGTCGGGTATCCAAGGAATCGGGAACTGGCAAGATGGCAATCACAAGAAGCTAAGTCCTCTATCACCGAAGTGACAAGAGTATAACGGGACGTTGGTCTCAGTCACATAAGGTGAGGAGACTCAACGCAAATCATATATACAATATAAATATACGGGAACGTGACCACGGTAGCGAACCGGGTATCGGGACGGGACCACGGCAATAACCGGGTATCGGGATCCAAACTGCAGCTGGCGGGACGGGAGAGGGATCTCCAAGTCGGTGGATCAAACCGACAAGGTATCCAAGCTTAGTGATGCCGACTCATAGGTCAAATAACAAAGCGGGACATATGCAAGTAAATCAAGTACAATAAGTAAACGGGTAAAACGGGGGTGCTCAAGGGCACACTGTCACTTCATGTCGGGCAATACATTTCGGGACAAATAACTGTTACTAGTGTAACTTCAATGCTTTCGGGAAACAAGTCATGTGATGCAAATCTCGGGAAATGAGGAAATATAATGCACTATACCATTTCGGGAAGAATATTGATTTCAAGATCTATTTAAGTGAATAGGGGTCCCGTATGTCGATTATAATAATTACTTGGTACTCCTTGAGTTTGAAGACATTCCGGGCTCCTTATGCACTTTTACTATTTTCACAACTTAAAATGAGCTTTTGGGTAGTACTAGATGTTACAATAGCAAAAATGAAGATTATAAACGGTCCATCCTAGGCATGACATTAATCCGGAAACATCGAGCAACCTATTCAGTCACCGAAAGGAATAGAATTCGTGGTAACCAAGGGAAAGACTTGTGTTTAGATATAAAGAAGATATCGCGTCGTTCCATCCCGTTCAAGATTGAAATGGATTGAACTTCGATGCCACCGAACCAACCGTGAGGCGTGTCGGCTCAAGACATTCTCACACATGCTCCAACCAGTCCAAAAAGGGTAGCCAGGGTCCCACCTAAAACCGAGAATTAGTGCCTAGATCATCACCATTCTTTCCTTTTAGTTCCCTAGTCTTAGAGACCTTAGATTAGGGTATAATTGGTCTTAACACTAAGGTATATACCCCTAGGACTCATAGAAAGCCCAAAGGTTTCCAAAAAAATAAACAATATCAAATTTCATCCGATCGATCGACCTGAAAAGCCTCCCAGTTAAAGACAGTCCGATCGATTGGACCTGGGCGTGCAGGTCCGGGAAACACTTGATTTTTCCCTTCCTTTTTCCTTTCCTTTCCAACACTTAAACAATCACATAGAACTATAAACAAGAAGACTAAAATACATGTTTCCAAGACAATAATATGAGCTAAAGAGCTCCTCATTTCAAATTTCTCCCTTTCCATTCTTTCCATTCACAACAAATCTCAAGGTGGAGAAAACTCATTCATGTGAAACCATTTGAAACCTTGACAATATGATGCATACATTTTCCAAGCATGAACAAGAGGGAAATAAACTCATCAATAAGCACATTTCGAAATCAATATTAATCATAGTGAAGACAACTACTAAAATCACCAAAACCCTTAATGAAACAAGATTTTTCTCACATAACATGTTAATAATAAAAACAATCCAATCATCCACTTGCCTTTGACTCTAATCAAGCAAATCAAGCTCCTAATCACCTCTCAAGCTCAAGATCCACAATCTCTACAAAAACCCCCAAAACAAACCCTAAAATGGGTTAAACCATGAAATGACAAGGAAACCTTTCAATAATAAAGGTGGAGCTTCTCTAAGGCTAGAAGACTACAAATCTAGAAGATGAAGAAGAACACTTACTTGGATGACCTTCAAATGAAGAGAGCTAGCTCAAGGGAGGTCTCTAGGTTGGGAGATTTCTCCAAAAATGGTATCAATAGGGAGCCATGGTGAAGAGGAAGAAGAAGATGGTCTCCATTTCTTGATTGATGAACTATTGGTGTGGCTTGGAGATGAAGAAGCAAGAAGAAGAAGAGAAACACAAGGAAAAACCCTAGGTTCAGCTGGCTGTGCTGGAACAATGGTGAATGAAATGAATGAAGGGTTGGGTTCCTCTTTGTTAACAAATGAGAGGTTGGGTCCCACAACTTCAAGGACTAGTTGGGTTGAAATCATCTATTTCGGGACCTCGGATGGATTCGACGAAGAAGGAAGAAATGATCGTCGAAATATCTAGTTTCCAAAAAGTGTATGTTTCGCGGGTTTCGGGAATATCGAGTTTTGGGTACAAATTTGGTGTGAAAAGACTGTTTTGCCCTCCGGGCTGGAAAAACTGATTTTCGGAGCTTCGAACGGGTACGGAGTGAACACGAAAGTTGTAGAGGTTAACAAAATAAGTCAAATGAGGCTAAAACAAGATTTATCAGGAATTTAGAATAACCTCCCAATCACGCGCAAAGTCACTAAAAGAACCCCCAAAGGGTCCCACTAATCACAAAGGCCCTCAAAATTCCCCAAGATTAGAGAAAAGTCATTCTAGCTCACAAACTCAACCCAACAAATACTAATCCCACTAAAAGAAACTAATCCACAAATAAAACAACACTAATCCAAGAGATTAGGGGTCGGGTTCTCACATATAAGTTGTCATTAAATGTGATCACATAATACCTTTAGTGTCAACATCAAGCTTCGCCACTAAATGTGAGTTTTTAGTGGCGAAAATTAAATTATGGAAAAAAGTGTTATCATTAAAAGTCAACTTTCTTGTGGTATATCTTTAGTGGCAATATAAAGTAGCCACCAAAAATAAAACATCTAGTGGAAAAAATATACCGTGGCTACATGTAAGAATCTAAGAAATTAGTGGCGATCATAAAAGTTGTCACTAAAACCGTACAATATTAGTGGCGATAAATTAAAACTTTCCACCAAATCTCTTTCCCTCCAAAATCCCAGGCGCCAAAAATTCCCACCAAGGAATTAGTGGTGAAATTTAGCTACGACTTATAAGTTGCCACTAAATGTGGGCATTATAATGTCTTCTGTGCCAACATCAAATATTTGCCACTAAAGGTGGGTTTTTAGTGGCAAAAATTCGACCGCGGCAAAAAAGGTCGCCACTAAAAGTCAACTTTCTTGTAGTGTTAGTTGCTTACTAAACCACAATTAGAAGTCTCACTTCAAATATGATTAGTAACTTTCTCTTTTTCTAATTAAAATAGAAGTCTCACTTCCATTAGTAATTAGTAACTTACTATTACCACTATTAGAAGTCTCACTTCAAATAGAAATAGTAACTTTAAATTTCCTTTTAGAGTTTTACTATAATTAGTATCTTTCTAATATCTTGGGCTAGCGTGGGGACCACTAGGGATTCCTTAAAAAGCTAGCTCCAACTGGGACACGCGACACCACATCTCATGTGCAATTTGGGCCCACAGTTAATTGCAAATAACTCCACTATATAAATGCAATTGAACTCTGGTCTTAGGAATATATTACAATGAAGGCCCTAAACTTTCTCAGTACCACAGGTTGGCCCCTCCATCTATATCCATGGATCAATTGCACCTGTCCACCAAAATAGATCCATATCTTATTATCCTTGAGCCCCAATTAATTATAGTGATCAATTGGTACCGATCTAATTAACTCTTAATTGGAATGGGTGCGCACTTACCAATGATAAATCCATTTTGGCATAAGAGGATATTAAAGATAGATTCCATCTTGACCATTGAATGTTCCCACAGCTCTACTACCACGTACCCAAATCACCAAGGTGTTGACCTACAATTGGCCTCACTCATTGGTGACTCAAAGCAAATGAATAGATAGAAACTTGAGTTCATTAATGTCTCATGATTATGAGCCTATTGCTAGGGAATTATGAGAGCAGACCTTAAAGTTAAGACAGTATATATAAGGTGCTTCTCATGGTCCTTCAATACATCCAATGTACCAGCACCATGATTCAGAATCTTACATTCTGATGATCGAGACAAATCACACTATCTCATAGTGATAAAAGTGCTTCAACCTTGTCAGGTGAGATGCCCAATCTCGTCACTGGTTGTGAAGATATTTAAGTATAAGATTTGCAAAACATGTCTCCTGTATATGGATCTCATCCACACACATCTATTACATCTAGTATACTTGTGGACTCCAGTTCATCTCATGAACCATTATGTCATTTGTATTAGTTATTTGCAAACAAGTAATAAAACACCATTCATCTCATAAAAGGAAAGCAATAATATATATTGATAAATAAAGAAATTAATCAATTTATTCATCATAAACTGGTATTGAGACCATAAAACTAACAATCTCCCACTTGGGCTCGATACCAGTCAGGGTTGTATCTCATGCAGATCCCATCTACTTGAAAGATAATGCATTACAGATCTGTAATCATATTACAGAGGACGTCCATGGCTGATCTAGTTTTCAAAAACTGATACTAATCTGATTTTCCAGCCATGAATCATGCATAAAAAACTCCATGAAATCATAATCAACATGTGTACAATTAAAGGAGATACTAGAAGGCTCTTACCTTGATGATATGTAGAATTCAAATCTCTGAAATAAAGGATCCAAAAGGCTGAACTCAGACTGCAATCAGCAAACAAGTTGCTGGAATTTCCTGCAGTTGGATTGCCTTTGATCTTCTTCTCTATTTCACTTCCCAATCTGATTGGCTTTGATGGTGGGATCTCATACTAGGTTTCTCCTTCTTGTTTCTCTTGATCTTATGTGAGAAAGACCAGACCTGATGTGCTTCTTCCTCAATGTGAGAACCCGACCCCTAATCTCTTGGATTAGTGTTGTTTTATTTGTGGATTAGTTTCTTTTAGTGGGATTAGTATTTGTTGGGTTGAGTTTGTGACCTAGAATGGGCTTTCTTCTAGTTTTGGGCTTTTGAGTGCTTTGGTAGCTTGTGGG
Source organism: Cinnamomum chago (assembly GCA_038049695.1). Classification (NCBI taxonomy): domain Eukaryota; kingdom Viridiplantae; phylum Streptophyta; class Magnoliopsida; order Laurales; family Lauraceae; genus Cinnamomum; species Cinnamomum chago. The sequence continues at coordinate 56,611,726 of CP142451.1, forward strand.
GCCCTTTGGGGGTTCCCTTTTCGGCTTTGCATTTTCTTGTGAGATTTTTCCGATTTGTTTCGTATTGTGTTTTTGGCCCGTTGCATTCATCTTGAGGAATCCTACAACTTTCATATTGATCCCATATCCATTTGAGAACCCGAAACCCGATTCCTTGGCCTTGAGGGCAAAACAGTCTTTTCACACCAAATCTGTAACCAAAACTCGATATTCTCGAAATCTGCGAAACATACACTTTTTGGAAAATAGATATTTCGACGATCATTTCTTCCTTCTTCGTCGAATCCATCCGAGGTCCCGAATTAGATGATTTCAGCCCAAAGAGATTTTCTAGTGGTGGGACCTATTCTCACTTGCTTATAAAAGGAGACCCTTCCCCTTCCCCTTCCTCTTCCATTTTTCATTGTTCCAGCACAACCCTTTTGAGTCTAGGGTTTTCTTGCTTTCTCCTCTTCTTCTTGCTTCTCCATCTCCAAGCCACACCTAGAGCTCATCAATCAAGCAATAGAGATCATCATCTTCTTCCTCATCTTACAAGCTTTCCATTGGTATCATTTGTGAAGAGAACCCTCCATCACAAGGCTTCCATTGAGCTTACTCTTGCCATTAGAGGACCTTCCAAGTAAGTGATTCTTCCCATCTCCTAGATTAGTGTTCCTCTATCTCTTGAGAAGCTCCATTTGTATTATTGAAAGCTCTTTCATTTTCATTCTTTGTGTAACCCATTTTAGGGTTGTTTTGGGGGGTTTTTTTATTGTAGCTTGGAAGTGAGCTTAAGAAGGGATTAGGAGCTTGGTTTGTGAGATTGGAACCCAAGGCAAGTGGTTGATTGGATCGTTTTGATTATTAACATGTTTTGTGAGAAAATCTTGATTCATTAATGGTTTTGGTGATTTTAATAGTTGTCTTTAATATGATTAATATTGATTTCAAGATGTGCTTATTGATGAGTTATTTCTCCCTTGTTAATCTATTGGAAATGTATGTATCATAGTGTCAAGATTTCAAATGGTTTCACATGAATGAGTTTTCTCTACTTTTGAGATTTATTGTGAATGGAAAGGATGGAAATGGAGGAACTTGAAATGAGGAGCTCTTTGGCTCATTTTAATGTCTTGGAAACATGTGTTTAAGTCTCCTTATGTATAATTCTATGTGATTGATTATATGTTGGAAGGAAAGGAAACAAAAAGGAAAAAAATCAAGTTCCCGGACCTGCACTGCGCCTAGGTCCGATCGATCGGACGTTCAGACCGATCGATCGGACTGACTTTTAACTGTAAGGCTTTTTCAGCCGATCGATTGATCGATCGATCGGACCCTGTGCAGAAATTTTGGCCGATTCGGTCCGATCGATTGGAGGACTCAGTTTGAGTCCGGTGAATTTTGAGATTTTGAATTTTTCTTGGTTCTAGGTGGGACCTTGGCTACCCTTTTTGGACTGATTGGACTATGTGTGAGATGTCTTGAGCCAACACTCCTCAAGGTTGATTCGGTTGCATCGAAGTCCAATCAATTTCAATCTTGAACGGGATGGAACGACGCGATATCTTCCTAATATCTAAACACAAGTTTTTTTCCTTGGTTATCGCAAATTCTATTCCTTTCGATGACTGAATAGGTCGGTCGATGTTCCAAATTAACGTCATGCCTAGGATGGACCGTCTATAGTCTTGATTTTTCTATTATAACATTTAGTACTACCCATGAGCTCATTTTAAGTGTTGAAAATCGTAAAAGTGCATAAGGAGCCCGGAATGTCCTCAAACTCAAGGAGTACCAAGTAATGACAAAAATTGACATACGGGACCCCTATTCACTTAATTAGATCTCGAAATTAATATTTTTACCCGAAATTTGTTATAGTTCATTGTTTCACCTCATTTCCAAGATTTGCAGTATATGACTCGTTTTCCCGAAAGCATTGAAGTTACACTAGTAACAGTTATTTGTCCCGAAATGTATTGCCCGATATGAAGTGACAGTGTGCCCTTGAGCACCCCCGTTTTACCCGTTTAATTACTGTACTTGATTTGCTTGCATAAGTCTCGATTGGTTTTGACCTATGAGTCGGCATCACTAAGCTTGGATACCTTGTCGGTTTGATCCACCGACTTGGAAATCCCTCTCCCGTCCCGCCAGCTGCAGTTTGGATCCCGATACCCGGTTATTGCCGTGATACCCGGTTCGCTACCGTGGTCCCGTTCCCGTATATTTATATTGTATATATGATTTACGTTGAGTCTCCTCACCTTGTGTGACTGAGACCAACGTCCCGTTATACTCTTGTCACTTCGGTGATAGAGGACTTAGCTTCTTGTGATTGCCATCTTGCCAGTTCCCGATTTCCTTGGACACCCGACATGGTTTATATTGCTTACTTGTTTTCAGATAAATGATTCATTGCTTTTATGAAAGTTGTTATTTAGATAAGTGTTAATGCTCTCTATTGTAAATTCAGTCACTATTATATTGTTTTATGTCCTTTGCACACGTACATGTTTTACATGAATGCCGGTTGGGTGAATACCCGTGCTTTTACATATGGTTCTAACGATCGATGGTTTTGCTAGAGTTATATGATTACACATGTTTTAAAATGAGTACCCGAGTTATTAAATGTCCATGCTTTGGAATGTGTTTTAAATGACACTCGTTTTGTTAGATCCCGATGTTTATACATGTTTTAAGTGAATACCCGAATTGCTAAACATTCGTGCTTTGTTTTAAATGACACTTGTTCTGCCAGATCACTATGTTTATACTGGTTTCAAATGAATACCCGATTTGTTAAATATCCCTGCTTTGAAATATGTTTTAAATGACACGTGTTTTGTCAGGTTTCTATGTTTATACCTGTTTCAAATGATTACCCGAGCTATTTAACATCCATGCTTAAGAATATGTTTTAAATGACACGCGTTTTGCCAGATCCCTATGTTTATACCTGTTTTAAAGGAATGCCCGATCTGTTGAAGATCCATGCTTTGAAATATGTTTAAATGAACGTGGTTTTGCCAAACTTCCATATTCATACATGTTTTCCACGAACACCCGATTGTCAAATATCTATGCTTTTATAGATGATGTAAATGAACATATGCTTTATTAGATCTTCCTGTTTTAACCATGTTTGAAAAGAATACATGTTTTGTCCGAGATTCCTGAGTTTTCACCCGTTTAATTATATGCAGCATTTTGAGCAAATAGCATGATTTATCATTTGTATTATTATTTGCTATATTGTGTTCTTTTCATCCACCTGCCAGACCGTCGTGTCTGACCCACTACTTTTGGTACTCAGGTTCAGATTTCTTCGTCCCGAGTTGAGTGCTTGAGTTGGCTGTGGAGCCATGTTCTGCAGGTTGTTTTGTCGGCTATGTCATGTAGACATTGAGCTTGACATCGGAGCTACGTCACATTTGGGTAGTAGTTTGTAGCTTTTTGTTATATGACTTTTATTAGCCTTTTTCTTGGGATTCTTAATTAATGTTCATTGATAATTGTAACTTGAACATATTTGGGAATGTTATATCCTGTTACTGTCAGCTCTGTAATTTATTATGATGGTTACTCCAGTCTGATATGATTCTCGATATATTAGCTATATGCTAAAGGTTGAGTGCGACGCGGAATCCGATGGCCACGGACTTCGGGTCGCAACGCCACAAATGCTTCCGCAAAATATTCAGAATGTGTTGTCTTCACACACGCGGATCCTGGGAGAAGTAAAATATAATTGATGCTTAATCCCATTCCCGCCCCCGAGGTTTCGGTTCGGGGGCGTGACACTCAAGAAGAAAAACGTGGACCAGCCCAAGGTGAAATCTGATGTGCAATAAGGCAATGCAACTATGGACGTCCAAGAGACTATGTGGCTGTTTTCTCTTTCTCCAATGTATCCCACGCCCCAAGTAGTTTCTCCCCCCTTTTCTTAATATGTTGCACGCCCAATATGAAAAGGGATCAGCTATATATAATGCTGATTTCTTGGAGAGAAAGTATCTTGAAAGAACTAGGAAACCAAGGAGAAAAACTAGGAACTTTCCATAAACAGAATAAGCAACCAGCCACATGGATGTCCACCCTTTCCCTTTCTAGTTTAGTTTCCAAAATTAATTAGAAAGCTACTAAACTTTAGGAACTTGCACAAAAAGAAATCCTTCCAAGCAACGGGACCTACACAAACTTGGGACCCAATTACTAGGGACCACATTGACTAGTCCACACACTATGGCCCATGCATCAAATAATTTATCTAGAGTTGTAATTCATGTATGCCAACATGGGCCTATTTGAATTTAAACTCAAAATTATTTCTCCACACATTTAAACAATTTAGGAAACCTCGCCAATATGGGAAAGTGACTAGAGAAGGGACCAAAAGACATATTTGCCCTTGGCTCCCAAAATGACCAAAATGTCCATGCTAAACCCATAGTAACATTAAGACCATTTTAACCTTAACTCATTCCACTAGAGAGTTATGGTTGCACTCCAGGGACAAATATTAAATTGCATATCAAGCTCATCATAAACTAACGATTGTCTTTGACCTACCAAGTATAATGACCACAATGCCCCTCCATGTAACATCCATAATCAAGTAGGTTAACCGATGTACTATCTACCTTCTTGATTACATCTCAACCTTAGAACTTCATATCCTTGACCTAATCATCATCCGGATATCATTCTCTTGATCCAGGGAGCGACCCACAAGTTCAATATCCATATGGAACATCCATATACTAAGATCTTAGATTCTGATGATTAATCGGATAATTCTAAGGGAACGATCATTCCATCACACTATGGCATAGATTCCATATTGCATTTGCACGTCCCAACTAATCAAGCCCGAGTACCCAAAACACAGAGCTGTTGACCCATGAACAGGATCTCACCCATAGTGAATTAAAGTACAAGAACTCGACTTCGTAAGTTCATCCGCAAATGCTCAAGATTAAGAGCACTGGTCACTCAGTAGCAAGAGGTGATTTGATCTCTCTCTGTGATAGTACTATTTTAGAGATCACACCTACAAGTGGTCCTGTTCAATGCATGACACATGCACTAATGAGATAAATCCGGAAAAGCCTCCCGTGACTTAGGTAAGTCACCCTGAATACAGGAGAGTATCTCATTATAACTTAAGATGAAGTGCCCAACTCCATCTCTCAGTTATGAACACGTTTATTGTTTCAAGTGTCCATGACTCAGACCTTACTGTGTGTAGCCACTACACACCTAAGTCATTACTAGAAAACAATGGGCCTTACACAACCATACATATACACAAGTATTAAGAGAAAGATGTCATTCCATTAAATAACCAATAAATATCCAGTAACAGAGATGTGAGTGCAGTCAGTGGGCTTTAGGGCATACACCAATCCCAACAATCTCCCACTTGCACTAAAGATCACTACGACCTAACCTAACTCCCATAGACTCAACATGTGAAGTAAACACTTTCTCAGTAAGAGTCTTAGTAAATGGGTCAGCTAAGTTATTTGTTGAGGCAATCTGCTCTACCACTATTTCTCCATCCTGGACGAATTCCCGGATCAAGTGGTACTTTCTCTGAATATGCTTGCCTTTTTTGTGATTCCTGGGCTCTTTGCAGTTAGCTCCTGCACCAGTACTGTCGCAGTACATGACAATCGGTTTTTGCACTGCAGGGACTACTCCCAATTCCAATAGGAATTTTCTGAGCCATACTGCTTCCTTTGCAGCTTCCGATGCCGCCACATACTCTGCTTCCATGGTAGAATCGGCAATACAATCTTGCTTGACACTTCTCCAAGATATAGCCCCTCCTGATAGAGTAAAGACGTATCCCGAGGTAGACTTTCTGCCATCTACATCTGACTGGAAATCAGAGTCTGTATACGCCAGTGGCGTTAGATCATCTGCTCGGTATGTTAGCATATAATCTTTCGTTCTCCGAAGATACTTGAATATATGCTTAACAGTTGTCCAGTGCATAGGCCCAGGGTTTGATTGATATCTACTAACCATGCCAACGGCAAATCAGATATCTGCTCTAGTACACAACATTGCATACATGAGGCTTCCAACAGCTGATGCATATGGTACTCTCCTCATGCTGTCTATCTCCTCAGGTGTTTTTGGACATTGATTCCGAGATAGTGGTACTCCATGTCTAGAAGGTAGCAAGCCCTTCTTGGAGTCATGCATGTTATACTTGACCAATATCTTCTCAATATACGAAGATTGAGATAAGGCTAACATCTTGTTCTTGCGATCTCGCAAAAGCTTGATCCCTAAGACATAGCTCTCCTCACCCAAATCCTTCATCTGAAATTGAGATGATAACCAAACCTTAGCAGACGACAACATGCCAACATCATTTCCAATGAGTAATATGTCATCCACATATAGGACTAAAAATACAACTGCGTTTCCACTCCCTTTCTTATACACACATGGTTCATCAATGTTTTGATCAAAGCCAAAAGATTTGACTGCCTGATTAAACTTGATGTTCCATGCCCTAGATGCTTGCTTAAGTCCATAAATGGACTTTTTAAGTTTACAGACCATGTTCTCTTGGCCACCAGCAATGAATCCCTCTGGTTGCATCATATAGATGCATTCGTCAAGACTTCCATTTAGAAAAGCTGTCTTGACATCCATCTGCCATATCTCGTAGTCATAATGACATGCGATGGCTAAGAGAATCCTTATGGACTTGAGCATGGCTACTGGCGAGAAGGTTTCCTCATAATCGATACCCTCTTTCTGAGTATATCCTTTCGCCACCAGTCTTGCTTTGAAGGTTTCAACCTTCCCATCCACTCCTCTCTTTCTCTTGTAGATCCACTTGCACCCTATGGGTTTGATCCCTTCAGGTGCATCCACAGGTTCCCAGACTTGATTGGAATACAGAGAATCCAATTCAGATTTCATCGCTTGCTGCCACATGTCAGCATCTATATCCGTTACTGCTTCATCGTAACTAGTAGGATCCTCAACCAGATCCTCGGAGTCTGTCATAAAAGACACTCCTAGGTATCTATCTGGTGGTCTAGAAATTCTCCCACTACGACGAGGCTCCGGAGTGTTAAAAGAATTGTCTTGATTTTCTACAGTCTCAGGATCTGGCACAGGTGTTGCAGGAGTTTCTGGAAGAATCTCCTCAAGGGTTTCTTTACAACCAAGCTCTTGTTGCATCATGCAATCATCCTCCAAGTATCTAGCATGAGTGCTGATAAGCACTTTTTGCTCCTTTGGATGATAAAAGATGCCTCCTCTTGTTCCCTTAGGATACCCAATAAAGTAGCACATTTCCGATCTGGGTTCTAGCTTGGTAGCTTTATCATTCAGTACATAGGCTGGACAACCCCAAATGTGGATGTGTCTTAAACTGGGTTTTCGACCTGTCCACATTTCTTGAGGTGTCCTAGGTACTGATTTAGAAGGTACCAGATTCAAAATGTATGCTGCTGCTTCTAGGGCATATCCCCAAAAAGATATGGGTAGGGTTGCATGACTCATCATGGACCTTACCATATCAAGAAGGGTACGGTTTCTTCTCTCTGCTACACCATTTTGCTGGGGTGTACCCGGTGCAGACAACTGAGACACAATCCCATGTTGTGTGAGGTACTCCTTGAACTCACCCAGGAGGTACTCGCCACCTCAATCAGATCGAAGAGCTTTGATATGTTTCCCTAGTTATAACTCCGCCTCAGCCTTGAATTGTTTGAACTTATCAAACGCTTCAGACTTGCGTCGCATTAGGTACACATATCCATACCTAGAGTAATCATCAGTGAAGGTGATGAAATACTCATAACCTCCTCTAGCTAGTTTGTTCATAGGACCACACACATCAGTGTGAACCAATTCTAACAACTCCTTTGACCTCAGTCCCTTTCCAGAGAATGACCTTTTTGTCATCTTTCCCATGAGACAAGATTCACACTGAGGTAAAGGTTCGAGATCTAATGAGCTCAAGAGCCCATCCTCTACCAACCTCTGAATCTGTTTTAGGTTAATATGACCCAAACGTAAGTGCCAAAGATAAGTGTCATTGGTCGAAGATACCTTCCTCTTGAGGGAAGATGAGCTTTCTAGTTGTACATTATGCAGTGTGGGAGCAATATGATAGATATAAAATAAGTTGTCATGCATTCTACCAGAACATATGATATTTCCATTTCTACTGATATCAACACCAGAATGGAAAGAAACTGAATAATGAAATTCAATAAGTCTGGAAACTGAAATTAAATTCTTCCTTATGTCCGGAACATAGATAACATTATTTAAAACTAATATCCTATCATGCGGAAAATGTAAAGTAATAGCTCCCACTGCAACAGCCCAAATCTTTGCTCCATTTCCAACTCTAAGGTCAAACTCCCCTTTCTCAAGCTTTTTCATTATCTGAAACCCCTGCAATGAATTGCAGATATGATTAGTGGCTCCAGAGTCTACTATCCAAGAATCAGTAGAATCAACCACATGACAGGTTTCAATGTAGTAGGAAAGAGATATACCTTTCTTATCTGAGCCTAGGAGCTTGGGACAATCTTTCTTCCAGTGACCTTTGAGGCCGCACTTGAAGCATTTCCCTTTGGGCTTTTCACCTGTACCTTTGTCCTTCTTCCCAGCATTGCCCTTTTTCTGTCCTTTTCCCTTACCCTGCTTCTTCTTGAACTTTTTCCCTTTCGGGTTCAGTTTAGAGGAAAACTGGGAAAAGTGAAGTTGGCCTTTAGGCTTCATGATGGCCTCTGCCGCCTAGAGTTCTTTCAGTAACTCAGAGAGAGTCATGTCCATCTTGCTCATGTTGAAGTTGAGCTTGAACTAGTTGAAAGACCCCGACAGAGTTTCGAGAATCATATCAGTCTGACTCCCTACATCAATCTCAGCCCCTAGGATCTCAGCTTCATTGAAACAATCCATCATTTTGAGCATGTGCTCTCTGACAGGTGTTCCCTCAGCCATCCTAGAATTCATGATTGTCCTTAAAGCAGCTTGCCTAGCTGGCCTGCTTTTGTCTGCGAACATCTCAGAAAAGGACAACATGATATCTCAAGCTGTGTCCATTTGCTCATGCTGCGTTTGCAACACGTTGGACATGGAAGCAAGCATGTAGCATTTGGCCATGCTATTCACCTTTTTCCATTTCCTTTCAGCCTCTAGCTGGTCATCTGTAGAATAATCATCAATGGTAGGACAGGGTTCCGACAAAACATACTTGTACTCCTCAGCGGTGAGTACTATGTTAAGGTTTCTTTTCCAGTCTACGAAATTTGGGCCAGTCAATTTGTTCTCACGCAAAATACTCATCAACGGGCTAAAAGAATCCTTCCCCATCTCTCTGGATATATAACAGGTTATAATTAGACAGGCAATATATATGTAACATGTATAAGGTGCTTGTAATAAAAGGAAAAACATGCACAAGACTTTTTACATTATTTAACCCTAATTATAATGTATCAGTGTCTCAACCTCCTCATAGACCCTCCATCGAAGGGATGGCCGAGCCTACAGTCACGTTGAGTTAAGGTCGCTTATTTGGATCATCACTGTCTGGATACGCATATCCAGTGATAGTCCAATCACTGATTGGTTTGGCCTCATATGACAAACAACTCTAACTGCTAGGGAGAGGTCATTTCCGTCTTATGTCAAGTGTATTACCATCTTTTATGAACGTTCCCAGAATGTCTATGACTTAAGTCCTCCGAAGGGAAGTGACTCCAATCAACCCTTGAAGTGAACCTTAGTAAAGAGCTCCACCGAAGGGATGGCCGCTCCCACCGACACTTCATTGACGTTCTATAGAAGTGATCTTTAGTAAAGAACTCCACCGAAAGGATGGCCGCTCCCACTAACACCTCATTACGAATATTCACATTACTTCACCCACTAACCCATCGAAGCGATCTTTAGTAAAGAACTCCACCGAAGGGATGGCCGCTCCCACTAACACTCTAATGAGATAGCATGAACCTAAAATGGAAGGCCGTGGGGTTTTCCCAAACCCCTCTCCCACTTGATTATTTAACACTAGGGTTTTGAAAAAACTCTTTTGACCTTAGCATCGTTACTCAAACCTTGTTTAAATCTAGCAAACTTAGTTAACAATTTTCATGACTCAATTGCTTAAGTCATCTCAAAAAATAAATAACCTTTGCTTTAAAACATATTGAGTAAAGGTCTTGGGACCAGTGGGTTATGGGCCCACTAGGGTAGCAACATATTAGATTTTAGTTTGGCCTCTTATGGAAACTAAGGGTACCAAGAAAAACTAAACCCTATCCAATTTTTAAACCTTAGACAAATAGAAGGTGCTGGTCTAAGATCCGTTTAAAAACAATTTGCCAAACAAAAACAATCCAATATAGAAAGATGCCAATTTTAGGAACCTAGTGGTGGCCATGTTACTAGGTGATAAACATAGCATTTATATAAAGCATTCAACCATGCATTCCATATATAAAAGCAAATAAAAGAATGCAATCCTTGATGGCTCCCTGCTCTTCGGACTTCAAATCCTTATCCAACTAGGAATCCTAATCCAACTAGGATACTGGGTTAAGAGTCCTTTTCGCACTAGGAAACCTTCGTTGCCTCCACCACCATGGAATCCTCTTCTACTTGCAACCATGCAATCTTTGAAACTTTCTTCTCCTTGCTTGTTTCAATAAATTAATTTATACAAGCAAACCCATGAAAAGCAAAAACCAAAAAATTACATTGGAGATCCCTATGCTTTTCAAGAAAGCTTACATCAAGACTAGTTGGAATAAAAACAAGGAAAATATTACAACCTCCTATGATTGCTAAACGCGCAATCGTACACTTTCCAACTAATTAAAAAACATCCAAATCCACACACATACATGCGAACCATCAAGGATGCAATTATATGGCTGCAAACAAAGAGGTTAGTGCATTCATAGTGCATTGTACAGCACTAAACATCATTCTGAAATTATTCCAGCAGTCTTTAGTGCATTCATAGTGCATTGTACAGCACTATACAACTTCTGAAATTATTCCAGCAATCTGAAAAAAAACCCTGCACTCCAAAACTGCACTAAACTGTGTTCTGGAAAAATTCCAGCAGCCTAGAAAAATTCCTGCACACTATTTATGCAGGAAATAACATCCTAAAGGGCGCCACCATGCCCTTAATTAATCTAGGAATGAAAACCACACAACATGGGATCATGATTTCACATGGAGTGGCTCTGATACCACTGAAAGATAATGCATTACAGATCTGTAATCATATTACAGAGGACGTCCATGCCTGATCTAGTTTTCAAAAACTGATACTAATCTGATTTTCCAGCCATGAATCATGCATAAAAAACTCCATGAAATCATAATCAACATGTGTACAATTAAAGGAGATGCTAGAAGGCTCTTACCTTGATGATATGTAGACTTCAAATCTCTGAAATAAAGGATCCAAAAGGCTGAACTCAGACTGCAATCAGCAAACAAGTTGCTGGAATTTCCTGCAGTTGGATTGCCTTTGATCTTCTTCTCTATTTCACTTCCCAATCTGATTGGCTTTGATGGTGGGATCTCAAACTAGGTTTCTCCTTCTTGTTTCTCTTGATCTTATGTGAGAAAGACCGGACCTGATGTGCTTCTTCCTCAAGAAGAAAAACGTGGACCAGCCCAAGGTGAAATCTGATGTGCAATAAGGCAATGCAACTATGGACGTCCAAGAGACTATGTGGCTGTTTTCTCTTTCTCCAATGTATCCCACGCCCCAAGTAGTTTCTCCCCCCTTTTCTTAATATGTTGCACGCCCAATATGAAAAGGGATCAGCTATATATAATGCTGATTTCTTGGAGAGAAAGTATCTTGAAAGAACTAGGAAACCAAGGAGAAAAACTAGGAACTTTCCATAAAAAGAATAAGCAACCAGCCACATGGCTGTCCACCCTTTCCCTTTCTAGTTTAGTTTCCAAAATTAATTAGAAAGCTACTAAACTTTAGGAACTTGCACAAAAAGAAATCCTTCCAAGCAACGGGACCTACACAAACTTGGGACCCAATTACTAGGGACCACATTGACTAGTCCACACACTATGGCCCATGCATCAAATAATTTATCTAGAGTTGTAATTCATGTATGCCAACATGGGCCTATTTGAATTTAAACTCAAAATTATTTCTCCACACATTTAAACAATTTAGGAAACCTCGCCAATATGGGAAAGTGACTAGAGAAGGGACCAAAAGACATATTTGCCCTTGGCTCCCAAAATGACCAAAATGTCCATGCTAAACCCATAGTAACATTAAGACCATTTTAACCTTAACTCATTCCACTAGAGAGTTATGGTTGCACTCCAGGGACAAATATTAAATTGCATATCAAGCTCATCATAAACTAACGATTGTCTTTGACCTACCAAGTATAATGACCACAATGCCCCTCCATGTAACATCCATAATCAAGTAGGTTAACCGATGTACTATCTACCTTCTTGATTACATCTCAACCTTAGAACTTCATATCCTTGACCTAATCATCATCCGGATATCATTCTCTTGATCCAGGGAGCGACCCACAAGTTCAATATCCATATGGAACATCCATATACTAAGATCTTAGATTCTGATGATTAATCGGATAATTCTAAGGGGACGATCATTCCATCACACGATGGCATAGATTCCATATTGCATTTGCACGTCCCAACTAATCAAGCCCGAGTACCCAAAACACAGAGTTGTTGACCCATTAACAGGATCTCACCCATAGTGAATTAAAGTACAAGAACTCGACTTCGTCAGTTCATCCACAAATGCTCAAGATTAAGAGCACTGGTCACTCAGTAGCAAGAGGTGATTTGATCTCTCTCTGTGATAGTACTATTTTAGAGATCACACCTACAAGTGGTCCTGTTCAATGCATGACACATGCACTAATAAGATAAATCCGGAAAAGCCTCCCGTGACTTAGGTAAGTCACCCTGAATACAGGAGAGTATCTCATTATAACTTATACCAAGATGAAGTGCCCAACTCCATCTCTCAGTTATGAACAAGTTTATTGTTTCAAGTGTCCATGACTCAGACCTTACTGTGTGTAGCCACTACACACCTAAGTCATTACTAGAAAACAATGGGCCTTACACAACCATACATATACACAAGTATTAAGAGAAAGATGTCATTCCATTAAATAACCAATAAATATCCAGTAACAGAGATGTGAGTGCAGTCAGTGGGCTTTAGGGCATACACCAATCCCAACACTACTTACTGCCCAAAGACTTTGGTACTCAAAGGCTTAGTGAAGGGCTCTCCCAGATTGTCTGCAGAGTCTATCTAGGTGATAGTAGTATCACCTCTCTGCCCAATCTCTCTAACCATTTTTTATAACCTCTGTACATGCTTTTGGCTCCTGGGTTCCTTGGACTTATCGACTGCCCTGATGTTATCACAGTAAACTGTGAGCGACTGTCCTACCAAAAGCACCACTCCAAGTTCCACAAGGAATCTATTGAGCCAATCTGCTTCTTTGGCTGCTTCTCAAGCAGCTACAACATAAACACATACCTAGAAGTTGATTTCTTAGAATCCTTATCTGACTGGAAGTCAGTATCTATGTAACCGATTCATTACTGCCGTAAATCAACATGTGATATTTAGTCATTCTCAAGGATTTGAGAACACTTCTTACAGCAGTCCAATGGTTAGGACCTGGGTTAGACTGATATCTGCTGACTAAGCCCAATCCATGACAGATATCCGGTATAGTATATAACATAGCATACATGAGGCTACCAACACCCGAAGCGTTTGGTATCGACCTCATCTGCTCCTTTTCCTCAGGTGTCTTGGGACACTGATCCTTGGAAAGGTGCACTCCATGCCTGAAAGGTGTAATACCCTTCTTGGAGTCTTGCATAGCAAACCGTACCAGCACCTTATCTATGTACGCATATTGGGATAAGCCTATCATCCTATTTGTCCGGTCTCAATGGAGTTTGATCCCTAGGATGTGGCTGGCTTCTCCCAAGTCCTTCATATCAAAAGTCTTAGCCAACTAAACCTTTTATTGTTGACAACGTCCATATACCACTCTCTAGGAGAAGGATGTCGTCGACTAGAAAAATTACCCTGGCTCCTTCACTTTTCATGTACACTCACGACTCATCCGGATTTTGACAAAAATCAACTGACTTGATTGCTTAGTGAAAACAAATGTTCTAGGTTCGGGATGCTTACTTCAGTCCATAAATGGACATCCGCATGTTGCAAACTCTTTGGTCTTGGTTGTTTAGCTATAAAACCGTCTGGCTGCATCATATAGATGTTTTCGTCAAGATGGTTGTTCAGAAACGCCGTTTTGACATCCATTTGCCTAATCTCATAATCAAGATGAGCCGCAATGGATAAGAGTATCCGGATGGACTTGAGCATGGCTACCGGCAAGATGGTTTCTTCATAATCGATATCTTCTTTATGAGTATATCCTTTCGCAATAAGCTTGACCTTAAAGGTCTCAACTCTTCCATCTGGTCTTCTCTTTCTCTTGTAGACTCACTTGCACCCAATAGGTTAGATATTGGCAGGCAAGTCCACAAGTGTCCAGACCTGATTAGAGTACATAGACTCCATCTCAACTTTCATAGCATCTTGCCAATGTCCCGAATCTTTGTCATTAATTGCTTCATCATAGTTACAGGGATCTTGTTCCGGTTCTACCGGGACTGCCTCGTAAGACTCTCCCAAGAACGAGAACCTGTCAGGGGGTCTGATAATCCTCCCACTACGACGAGGCACTGGTGTAACTACTGGGTCCGGTAAGGGCGCTTCTTCCTCAGGTTCGGTCATACTAGGATTTGGAATTGTTTGCTCTCGAATTTCTTCCAAGATCACCTTTTCTAAAGATTTCCGATCCATCATATAATCTTCCTCCAGAAAAACCGCATTGGTGCTCACCATCACTTTCTGCTCTCTGGGATTATAGAATAACCAACCTTTAGTTCCTTTAGGATATCCTACAAACGTGCATACTTCCGACTTCGTTTCTAACTTATCCGTCTTTACCTTTAGCACGTGTGTCGGACAACCCCAAATGTGTAAATGTTGTAGACTAGGCTTTCGCCCGGACCACAACTCCCAGGGAGTCTTAGGTATAGACTTAGATGGTACGAGGTTTAGTATGTACATCGCAGTATCCAAGGTGTATCCCCAAAAGGATATAGGTAATCCTGAGAAACTCAGCATAGACCTGATCATATCTAAAAGAGTCTGGTTCCTTCTTTCTGTTACTCCATTCTGTTGAGGCATACCAGGAGCAGACAACTGGGATAAAATCCCATTTTTCTGATAAGTATCCCATAAAATCAGCGGAGAGATATCCTCTTCTAGCCCTGACATTAATGGGTCCACACACATCAGTATACACTAATTCCAACAAATCTTTGGCCCTATTGCCCTTGGATGAAAAAGGACCTTTTGGTCATTTTATCTTCTAGACAGGACTCGTAGATAGGCATTGGTTCCATCACCAATGAAGGCAAGATACCATCTTTCACTAGCCTGTCAATTCTATTTAGGTTTATATGACCTAGCCTCAAGTTCCAAAGTTTTGTTGGATCAGATGAAGGTGATTTCCTCTTTAATGATGGTCTAGTAATTGTTTCAGTATCATGTATCTCATACATTGTGGGATTCACAAATAAATTCCATTCATTACCTTGTCAGAGTACCGTATCTCTTTATGACAATTTCAGTACCAAGACTAATAGAATAACTCTTATTCACCATACTAGAAACTGAAATTGAATTCCGCCGTAAAGATAGTACATATAATGTGTCAGACAAAAACAATTTATCATTTGAAAAACGTAATGTAATAACTCCCACTAAAACAGCCTCTGCCTTAGCATCAGATCCTAGGTTGACAATGATTTCTCCATCACTGAACCTCCTGGTTTCCCTGAACCCCTGCAACGAATTACATATGTGATCAGTTGCCCTAGAGTCCATACACTAAGATTCTGAAGTACCGGTTGCAAAACTAACTTCATAAATAAGTGACTCAATCATACCTGAGGTCTTCTTCTTAGACAGATATTCTGGACAATTCCTTTTCCAATGTCCTGTCTTACCACAATGGAAACACTTTCCTTTTACTCCCATACCCTTAGCCTTGGCCATACTACAAGTAGAACCATTCTTCACCTTAGGACCCTTGATGACTAATTTCTTCTTGCTAACTCGGTCTTTGCCGTTCAGCTTGGTCCTAGCAAATGACTTTTCTATCATGAGGGAATTTTGCTCTTTCTTCATGATTTCCTCAGTCACTACCAGCTGGCGAGACAGCTCAGCTATGGTCATTTCAAATTTATTATAATTGATCTCAAAATGATTGAAAGAATCTGGTAGTGACTGAAGGATCATGTTGATCTGCGATTATTTATCAATCGTAACACCCAGTACATCTAACTCATTTAGTGCGAGACTCATTTTCAACAAATGTTTTTGTACAGGGGTTCCCTCAGCCGTCTTAGTGTTTATCAGCACCTTCATAGCAGCTTGCCTAGCAGGTCCAACCTGGTCCGCAAACATCTCCTTTAAGTTCGATATAATATTGTATGCTAACTTATAGGATTAATGTTGGTGTTGTAAAACACTAGACATGGATGCCTGTATAAAACATCTGGCTACATTATTGTCTTTTGTCCATTCGGTGTAAAGGTCCTTTTCATACTTGGGTGCATGAAGCTCAGGCTCAGGAAGGGAGGGTATGGTAAGGACATATTTGCATCCTGAAGCTGTCAGGATAATATCCAGGGTCCTTTTTCAGTCTATAAAGTTGGATTCTATCAACTTATTCTGGTTGAGGTTGGTCGCAAGTGGATTGAAAGTATTTAAATTCATGCTTGAAAAAACTGTAGTACATAACCATACATTCAATTAATGAATTTAAATGACATTAAGGTTTAGTATTTTACCAAATTTATGTTGGAATCCTCATAACCACTATATTCAGAATATATCGGAATCCCAATCTCCGGGGTATGCCTCCTTGGGGAGTGCGAATACCACCTAGATTGGTGCGGATCAAAGTTGGTAAAAATTAGGATTAAGATTAACTTTCCATGATCCCCTTCATTCATTATTATCTAGGTATCTCATACCAAATAATGAATGACTCCCGATTAGCTTCGGTTTCTAAAATAAATGAGGCAAATCCTTGGGGATACTACATCATTATTTTAGTTAAGTGTGACCCACCAACTAGCATTGCATGACAACCGTTGTGAGCAGCTCCTCCTTGGGGAGTGGGCCCTCACCCCGTCTCACCAACACTATCCATAGGAGATCCATATCTAGTAACCAGACAAGTAAAAGCCCTCCGTGGGGAACGGCCATTCTCAAGATGGCGCGAGGCTAATACTTTCCTTACAATGGACCTAAGGTGGAAAACCATGGGGATTTCTAAATTTAAATGCCCCGCTCCCACTTAATATTTTATAATTGAGGATTTCCTTGTAAGGTATTAGGGCCCACATATATATATGATCATCAAATCATCTTATGATATGATCAAAGATTGGTTCCAAGTCAAGTTATTTTAAGGAAAGTCCAGTTGCTTAAATTAGTGTTACCAATGTGTCCATCTCATGAGTCATCAACACTAATTAGAATTCTTTCCAAAATAATTTGATTTGACCAATTTTAATAACTTGCTATGTTTGGATCAGATTTGGAAATATTCTAAATTAAGCATTTATCCATAAATAGAAAGTGCTAAAATTAGAAACTAATCCTCTCCTCCACATGGCCCTAGCGGAATAGACTTCTTGGACTTTTAGACTTTCCAAAACTTTGGAATTCCTCAAACTCTTTGGGTAACTCCAAAACACTTTCGGTAATCTTCAAACTCTTTGATTAGGAGTCCAACATCGGTTTCCTTCTTCGTCTCGGACATCGCCAAAATTTACAAATTTAGAAAAATTACATAAATTCCTATGCCTCGACTATGAGACTTACATGGTAATCTAAACATGGAAATAAAAGGGCTATAGGGAAGTTCATCATGCCTTGCCCTTTCACGGGAAACCAAGGAAAGCATGACGCTCTTTACATTTATCCTTAAATAAACCAATAACCATAAATAGAAAGCAAACGACTTGTGGGCCATATGGAGAGGACATGATCATCTGCAAGTTAGTATCTCATACAACAAAGCATCTCACAAAACCAGGTTACCAAACCACAATGGAAAAACAAGATGCCAAAAATAGCCACCCTTTTAATACATGCACTTCGCAGAGGGGGTCCGGGGGTGTCCCCCTGTCGCGACCCCGGACCGGGCCCACCTAGGTCCTAATCCGGGATCGGGACACTAATTGTGATGATGGTGTGGTGTGAGTGAATGAATGGTTAATATGTAGAGTGTGTCAACAAGGTGCACACACTTATTTAATTTCCCACAGGTGTCCGCGGTGAGGATCTCACAACCATTTATGAATATTTCTATTAAGTACGGAAGCGTGTAGCAAATCAAATGATAATTCACTTCTAATCACAAGATAAATCACATGTATAATCAAGTATCAGACTGAGCAATGATCATTAGCATGTTACCCAAAAGTAAGTTAAAGTTTATACAAAAGATCATTTAATTACATTCCCAAAAATAGAGGCCAACAAAGGCCAATATAAACAAAATACCAATCCAAAGAATGGTTAAACAATTTCCCAAAATATTAAGTCTCTCATAGCAACCAAACGTCTAAATGACGTCATGAGCATGCCACTCAACTAGTTGCTGCCGTTCTCCGACCACCTCCTCGTGCTCCTCCTCGGGATAACCAACAACGGGACCTGAGTACCAAAGAGTAGGTCAAACACGACGGTTTGGCAAATGGGTAAAATAGAACGACAATATGATATAAATGAATTTACCTTCAAAAGCATTTAAAACTTGTCTCAATAACAATTTCTATGATAAGATAAAACATTTATCCAAGTACAAGTAAACATTGTAAAACATGCAATGGTAACCAAGGAAAGGGGAAACAAGCAAGATGGCAACCACACGAAGCTAAGTCCTCTATCACTAAGTGATAGAGCAATAATTAGGCATTGATCTCAATCACTCGAGGTGAGGAGAAACAGTGGATCTTATAAATACATATACATATACTATTCATGACCACGGTAGCGAGCTGGGCATCAGGAACCACAGTAGCAATCT
This sequence comes from Cinnamomum chago, assembly GCA_038049695.1. Taxonomy (NCBI): domain Eukaryota; kingdom Viridiplantae; phylum Streptophyta; class Magnoliopsida; order Laurales; family Lauraceae; genus Cinnamomum; species Cinnamomum chago. The sequence goes on from CP142451.1 coordinate 56,630,961, forward strand.
GCGGCATCGGGACAAGACCACGGTAATAACCGGGTAGCGGGATCCAGACTGCAGCTGGCGGGATAAGAGGGGGATCTCCAAGTCGGTGGATCAGACCAACATGGTTATCCAAGCTTAGTGGTGCCGACTCATAGGTCAAATACGAATCGAGACATGTACAAGTAAACCAAATGCAAGTAAATAAACGGGCAGGACGGGGGTGCTCAAGACAAGTAACTATTCCAAGTGTAATTCAATGCTTTCGGGAAAACAAGGCATGTAATATAAATCTCGGGATCGATAAAGTACAATAAACAATTGGAGTTTTGGGTAAAGTATCGGGTTCAAGATTTATTTTAAAGTGTATAGGGATCCCGTATGTCAATCTAATAACAACTTGGTACCCTTTGAGTTTGGGGACATTCCGGGCTCTTTATACACTTTGAATTTTCAAAACTTCAAATGACATCTTCGTGATATGGTTTCTTTCTCAAATGGCTTCATACATTGCTTAGTAAATATCCTTGACATAGAGGGGTTCTCAATGAATAGTCCCAAAACGTTTAAATAGTTCATCATTGTCTCAAACATAACCTTTGACCAACAAAGCTCATCGCTCGAGCGAACCGGAGAGTTCGCTCGAGCAAGGAGCTCTCTGGAATGGTTGTCTAGGTGGGTTCGCTCGAGCGAAGTTGAGGTCGCTCGCGCGAACTCATTGGTTCGAGCGAAGTTTTAGTGCGCTCGAACTAACGACTCTCTGGAACAAGTTCTGGGATGTCCGTTCGAGCGACGAAGGGGTCCGCTCGAGCGACCAACCTACTGGAATGCTCCTAACCCTTTTCTGGACACTTCGCTCGATCGAAGTGTCATGTTCGCTCGAGCGAACTGTCTAGAAACTGATTTTGGGGTAGTTCAGTTCCTCTCTACCTCTTCCTTCTACAACCTCTTTCTAGCCACTTTTTATACATCCAATGAGGAGTCCAAAACTTCATTCAAACAACATCAAATCTCTCACAACATCCATCCCATTCTCCTCCATCAACATCACATTCATTACAAAGAAAGAAAGAAGGAAACCTTTTCACATAAGAGTGCATTTGGGACAAAAAAAGAGGAAATTAAATGGCATGCACCAATACACTTCCATGATATAAATGCACCATTAATACTCTAGCATGAACATTTATTTGAAAACAAAGCAATAAATAGGCATGAGTGGGAAATACCAAAATCATTGAAAGCTTATAAAAATCAAATCACCCACTTGCCTTAGGTCTTCTAATCAAGGAAATCAAGCTCTAGTACTCTTCCAAGCCAAAGATCTAAGCTATGAACAAAATCCCCAAAACAAGCCCTAAAATGGGTCAAAACAAGAAATAGGAAGGGAAACCTTACAATAATGAAAATGGAACCTCTTCAAGATCAAAGAAGCACAAATCTAAGAGATGGGGAAGGTTTCTTACTTGTAGGTTCTCCAAATGGGCAAGGTGAGCTCAAAGGGAGTCTTGGAATGGAGGGTTTTCTCTAGCAATGGTACCAATAGAGAGCTATGGTAATGAGGAAGAAGATGATGATCTCAACCTCTCAATTTGTGCAAGGTTGGTGGTGGATTTGGTGATGGGAGACAAGAGCAAGAAGGAAGAAAATGGAAACCCTAGGTTGAGATTGGAGTTGAGCTAAAAAGGGAAATGAAGAAGATGAGTTCCCTTATAAGCAAATGGGGAGTGGGCTCCACTCCTAAAAAATCTCATTGGGCTAAAATCATGGCTATTGGGATCTCGGATGAATTCGACGAAGAAGAGAAAAGTGATCGTCGAAATGTCTAGTTTCCAAAAAGTATATGTTTCGCAGGTTTCGGGAATATCAAGTTTTGGGTACAAATTTAGTGCATAATGACTGTTTTGCCCTCAAGGCTATGAAGTCGGGTTTCGGGGTCTCGAACGGGCACGAGATCAACATAAAAGTTGTAGGGATTAACAATACAAATAAAACAGGATTAAAACAATGAATGCAAAGGTCTCCGATAAATCCCCAGGCACATGCAAAGTCATAAAGAAGGAACCCCCAAAGGGCCCCACTATCACAAAGCAATCAAAATTCCCCAAAACTATCTCAAAAGCTATTCCAACCCAACTTAGCCAAAATCACTAATCAAGCTCAGAACTAACACACAACTTAATTAGTACTAATCGAGTTCACTCGGGTCGGGGTCTTACATCCTCCACCCCTTAGGGCATTTGGTCCTCCAAATGAAATATAAGACTCACCTCAAGTAGTAGATGTGGATACTTCTTCTGAACTTGATCTCGTAATTCCCATGTGGCCTCTTCCGGTCCATGATTCTCCCATAGAACCTTTACCCACTGAATAGTCCGTGTCCTCAACTCTTGTTCCTTCGTATCAATGATCTGAACGGGCTTCTCAACATAGGTAACATCCTCTCGAATCTCCAATGGCTCATGTCGGAGTGCATGTGAAGGATCGGGGACATACTTCTTCAACATAGACACATGGAAAACGTTGTGTACGCCGGATAGCTCGGGTGGTAAGGCTAATCTATAAGCCATGTCACCGACCTTGCTCACAATGTCGTATGGTCCAATGTATCTCCGTGATAGCTTACCCTTCTGTCCAAATCTCAAAGTTCCTCTCGTAGGTGACACTTTCAGGAAAACCTTGTCTCCTTCTTTGAACTGTAAATCCCTTCTATGAGAATCTGCATAGCTTTTTTGTCTACTCCGGGTTACTTTCAGACGTTCTTGTATCAATTTCACTTTGTCGCTGGTTTCACTAACTATGGTCGGTCCATGGAAACTGCGAATTTCGACCTCTTCCCAACAAATCGGTGTCCTACACCTCCTGCCATACAAAGCCTAAAAAGGCGCCATCCCAATGCTCGAGTGGTAACTATTGTTGTAAGCAAACTCACACAACGGTAGAGTCTCATCCCATTGAGTCTTGAAGTCTAAGACACAAGCACGGAGCATATCCTCAAGAGTCTGAATTGTTCTCTCTGATTGACCATCTGTCTGCGGGTGATAGGCTGTGCTAAACTATAGTTTCGTGCCCATAGACTCATGCAATGTCTTCCAGAACCTCGAGACGAATCTGCTGTCTCTGTCAGATGTGATAGAAACTAGCTGCCCATGTCGACTGACGATCTCGCTGACAAACAACTCTGCTAAAGGTAGCATGTTCATCTTGTTGGAATATAGGTGGGCCTTCGAGACAGGTTTCAAAAACTTTTGACCCACTTAATGCAGGGATCAATTGTCTAGAATGCAACAAACTCAATCCAGGATGCAATTCCCTTAATCTCATAGCCATGTACAGCAACAACTACTATTTAGAAGATAGAAAACAGAACATAAACATGCTCCCACGAAATACACAACATACAAGGATGTAGATATACCTTTGGAGCTTTGTTGTGCTCTAATGGATGATTTGATTTCTTTGCTTTGATGTTGAACAACTTCACAATCCAAATCAGAATCTTCAACTCCTTTTGATCTTCCAACGCTATGTCCCGTATTAGATCTCTTTTCTCAAGAAGATGGTGGAATCCTCAAGAGAAAACCCTACTAATAACTCTAAGGAACCAAAGGTGAAAGAGAGGGGAACTTTGAGTAGAAGATGACTTGTACAACTCTTGCACAAGAGGGCTGAAAGTGCTTTTATTATTATGCACGAATTTGAGAGGAGTATTCCTCTATTTATAGCCCTCCATAACTCCTTTTTTCCTATTTGAAATAGAAGCTTAACTCCCATTACAAATTAGTAAACATCTCCCTTACTAATTGCCATAGAAGTCTTACTTCCACAACTATTAGTAACTTTCTCCTTTCTAATTAAAATAGAAGTCCTACTTCCATTATTAATTAGTAGCTTACCATTACCACTATTAGAAGTCTCACTTAAAATAGCAATAGTAACCTTCCTTTTAGAGTTTAAGTAGAATTAGTGAAGTCCAAAAATAGCAGGGAGCCATCAAGGATTGCATTCTTTAATTTGCTTTTATATATGGAATGCATGGTTGAATGCTTTATATAATTGCTATGTTTATCACCTAGTAACATGGCCACCACTAGGTTCTTAAAATTGGCATCTTTCTATATTGGATTGTTTTTGTTTGGCAAATTGTTTTAAACGGATCTTAGACCAGCACCTTCTATTTGTCTAAGGTTTAAAATTGGATAGGGTTTAGTTTATCTTGGTACCCTAAGTTTCCAAGAGAGGCCAAACTAAAATCTAATATGTTGCTACCCTGTGGACCCATAACCCTCAGGTCCCAAGACCTTTAAACCCTAGTGTGAAATAATCAAGTGGGAGAGGGGTTTAGGAAAACCCCATGGCCTTCCATTTTAGGTTCATGCTATCTCATTAGAGTGTTAGTGGGAGCGGCCATCCCTTCGATGGAGTTCTTTACTAAAGATCGCTTCGATGGGTTAGTGGGTGAACTAATGTGAATATTCGTAATGAGGTGTTAGTGGGAGCAACCATCCTTTCGGTGGAGTTCTTTACTAAAGATCACTTCTATAGAATGTCAATGAAGTGTTGGTGGGAGCGGCCATCCCTTCGGTGGAGCTCTTTACTAAGGTTCACTTCAAGGGTTGATTGGAGTCACTTCCCTTCGGAGGACTCAAGTCATAGACATTCTGGGAACGTTCATAAAAGATGGTAATACACTTGACATAAGACGGTAATGACCTCTCCCTAGGAGTTAGAGTTGTTTGTCATATGAGGCCAAACCAATCAGTGATTGGACTATCACTGGATATGCGTATCTAGACAGTGATGATCCAAATAAGCAGACCTTAACTCAACGTAACTGTAGGCTCAGCCATCCCTTCGATGGAGGGTCTATGAGGAGGTTGAGACACTGATACATTATTATTAGGGTTAAATAATGTATAAAGTCTTGTGCATGTTTTTTTCCTTTTACTACAAGCACAGTATACATGTTACATATATACTGCTTGTCTAATTATAACCTGTTATATATATCCAGAGAGATAGGGAAGGATTCCTTTAGCCCGTTGATGAGTATTCTGCGTGAGAACAAATTGACTGGCCCAAATTACGTAGACTGGAAAAGAAACCTTAACATAGTACTCACCGCTGAAGAGTACAAGTATGTTTTGTCGGAACCCTGTCCTACCATTGATGATTATTCTACAGATGACCAGCTAGAGGCTGAAAGGAAATGGAAAAAGGCGAATAGCATGGCCAAATGCTACATGCTTGCTTCCATGTCCAACGTGTTGCAAACGCAGCATGGGCAAATGGACACAGCTTCAGATATCATGTTGTCCTTGTCTGAGATGTTCGCAGACAGAAGCAGGCCAGCTAGGCAAGCTGCTTTATGGACAATCATGAATTCTAGGATGGCTGAGGGAACACCTGTCAGAGAGCACATGCTCAAAATGATGGATTGTTTCAATGAAGCTGAGATCCTAGGGGCTGAGATTGATGCAGGGAGTCAGACTGATATGATTCTAGAAACTCTGCCGGGGTCTTTCAATCAGTTCAAGCTCAACTTCAACATGAGCAAGATGGACATGACTCTCTCTGAGTTAATGAAAGAACTCCAGGCGGCAGAGGCCATCATGAAGCCTAAAGGCCAACTTCACTTTTCCCAGTTTTCCTCTAAACTCAACCCGAAAGGGAAAAAGTTCAAGAAGAAGCAGGGTAAGGGAAAAGGACAGAAAAAGGGCAATGCTGGGAAAAAGGACAAAGGCACAGGTGAAAAGCCCAAAGGGAAATGCTTTAAGTGCGGCCTCAAAGGTCACTGGAAGAAAGATTGGCCCAAGCTCCTAGGCTCAGATAAGAAAGGTATATCTCTTTCCTACTACATTGAAACCTGTCATGTGGTTGATTCTACTGATTCCTGGATAGTAGACTCTGGAGCCACTAATCATATCTGCAATTCATTGCAGGGGTTTCAGATAATGAAAAAGCTTGAGAAAGGGGAGTTTGACCTTAGAGTTGGAAATGGAGCAAAGATCTGGGTTGTTGCAGTGGGAGCAGTTACCTTACATTTTCCGCATGATAGGATATTAGTTTTAAACAATGTTATTTATGTTCCGGACATAAGGAAGAATTTAATTTCAGTTTCCAGACTCATTGAATTTAATTATTCAGTTTCTTTCCATTCTGGTGTTGATATCAGTAGAGATGGAAATATTATATGTTCCGGTAGAATGCATGATAACTTATTTTATATATATCCTATTGCTCCCTCACTGCATAATGTACAACTAGAAAGCTCATCTTCCCTCAAGAGGAAGGTATCTTCGACCAATGACACTTATCTTTGGCACTTACGTTTGGGTCATATTAACCTAAAACGGATTCAGAGGTTGGTAGAGGATGGGCTTCTGAGCTCATTAGATCTCGAACCTTTTCCTCAGTGTGAATCTTGTCTCATGGGAAAGATGACCAAAAGGTCATTCTCTGGAAAGGGACTGAGGTCAAAGGAGTTGTTAGAATTGGTTCACACTGATGTGTGTGGTCCTATGAACAAACTAGCTAGAGGAGGTTATGAGTATTTCATCACCTTCATTGATGATTACTCTAGGTATGGATATGTGTACCTAATGCGACGCAAGTCTGAAGCGTTTGATAAGTTCAAACAATTCAAGGCTGAGGCAGAGCTACAACTAGGGAAACATATCAAAGATCTTCGATCTGATCGAGGTGGCGAATACCTCCTGGGTGAGTTCAAGGAGTACCTCACACAACATGGGATTGTGTCTCAATTGTCTGCACCGGGTACACCCCAGCAAAATGGTGTAGCAGAGAGAAGAAACCGTACCCTTTTTGATATGGTAAGGTCCATGATGAGTCATGCAACCCTACCCATATCTTTTGGGGGATATGCCCTAGAAGCAGCAGCATACATTTTGAATCTGGTACCTTCTAAATCAGTACCTAGGACACCTCAAGAAATGTGGACAGGACGAAAACCCAGTTTAAAACATATCCACATTTGGGGTTGTCCAGCTTATGTACTGAATGATAAAGCTACCAAGCTAGAACCCAGATCAGAAATGTGCTACTTCATTGGGTATCCTAAGGGAACGAGAGGAGGCATCTTTTATCATCCAAAGGAGCAAAAGGTGCTTATCAGCACTCATGCTAGATACTTGGAGGATGATTGCATGATGCACCAAGAGCTTGGTTATAAAGAAACACTTGAGGAGATTCTTTCAGAAACTCCTGCAACATCTGTGCCAGATCCTGAGATTGTAGAAAATCAAGACATTCCTTTTAACACTCCGGAGCCTCGTCGTAGTGGGAGAATTACTAGACCACCAAATAGATACTTGGGAGTGTCTTTTATGACAGACTCCGAGGATCTGGTTGAGGATCCTACTAGTTACGATGAAGCAGTAACGGACATAGATGCTGACATGTGGCAGCAAGCGATGAAATCTGAATTGGATTCTCTGTATTCCAATCAAGTCTGGGAACTTGTGGATGCACCTGAAGGGATCAAACCCATAGGGTGCAAGTGGATCTACAAGAGAAAGAGTGGAGTGGATGGGAAGGTTGAAACCTTCAAAGCAAGACTGGTGGCGAAAGGATATACTCAGAAAGAGGGTATCGATTATGAGGAAACTTTTTCGCCAGTAGCCATGCTCAAGTCCATAAGGATTCTCTTAGCCATCGCATGTCATTATGACTACGAGATATGGCAAATGGATGTCAAGACAGCTTTTCTAAATGGAAGTCTTGACGAATGCATCTATATGATGCAACCAGAGGGATTCATTGCTGGTGGCCAAGAGAACATGGTCTGTAAACTTAAGAAGTCCATTTATGGACTTAAGCAAGCATCTAGGGCATGGAACATCAAGTTTAATCAGGCAGTCAAATCCTTTGGCTTTGATCAAAACATTGATGAACCATGTGTGTATAAGAAAGGGAGTGGAAACGCAGTTGCATTTTTAGTCCTATATGTGGATGACATATTACTCATTGGAAATGATGTTGGCATCTTGTCATCTACAAAGGTTTGGTTATCATCTCAGTTTCAGATGAAGGATTTGGGTCAGGCGAGCTATGTCTTAGGGATCAAGCTTTTGCGAGATCGCAAGAACAAGATGTTAGCCTTATCCCAATCTTCGTATATTGAGAAGATATTGGTCAAGTATAACATGCATGACTCCAAGAAGGGCTTGCTACCTTCTAGACATGGAGTACCACTATCTCGGAATCAATGTCCGAAGACACCTGAGGAGATAGAAAGCATGAGGAGAGTACCATATGCATCAGCTGTTGGAAGCCTCATGTATGCAATGTTGTGTACTAGACCAGATATTTGCTTTGCCGTTGGCATGGTTAGCAGATATCAATCAAAGCCTGGACCTATGCACTGGACAGCTGTTAAGCATATATTCAAGTATCTTCGGAGAATGAAAGATTATATGCTAGTCTACCGAGCAGATGATCTAACGCCACTGACGTATACAGACTCTGATTTCCAGTCGGATGTAGATGGCAGAAAGTCTACCTCGGGATACGTCTTTACTCTATCAGGAGGGGCTATATCATGGAGAAGTGTCAAGCAAGATTGTACTGCTGATTCTACCATGGAAGCAGAGTATGTGGCGGCATCGGAAGTTGCGAAGGAAGCAGTATGGCTCAGAAAATTCCTATTGGAATTGGGAGTAGTTCCTGTAGTGTAAAAACCGATTGTCATGTACTGCGATAATACTGGTGCAGTAGCTAACTGCAAAGAGCCCAGGAATCACAAAAAAGGCAAGCATATTCAAAGAAAGTACCACTTGATCCGGGAACTCGTACAGGATGGAGAAATAGTGGTAGAGCAGATTGCCTTAGCAAATAACTTAGCTGAGCCATTTACTAAGACTCTTATTGAGAAAGTCTTTACTTCACATGTTGAGTCTATGGGAGTTAGGTTAGGTCGTAGTGATCTTTAGTGCAAGTGGGAGATTGTTGGGATTGGTGTATGCCCTAAAGCCCACTGACTGCACTCACATCTCTGTAACTGGATATTTATTGGTTATTTAATGGAATGACATCTTTCTCTTTATACTTGTGTATATGTATGGTTGTATAAGGCCCATTGTTTTCTAGTAAATGACTCAGGTGTGTAGTGGCTACACACAGTAAGGTCTGAGTCATGGACACTTGAAACAATAAACATGTTCATAACTGAGAGATGGAGTTGGGCACTTCATCTTGGTATAAGTTATAATGAGATACTCTCCTGTATTCAGGGTGACTTACCTTAGTCAAGGAGGACTTTCCGGATTTATCTCATTAGTGCACGTGTCATGCATTGAACAGGACCACTTGTAGGTGTGATCTCTGAAATAGTACTATCACAGAGAGAGATCAAATCACCTATTGCTACTAAGTGATCAGTGCTCTTAATCTTGAGCATTTGTGGATGAACTGACGAAGTCAAGTTCTTATGCTTTAATTCACTATGGGTGAGATCCTGTTCATGGGTCAACAGCTCTGTGTTTTGGGTACTCGGGCTTGATTAGTTGGGACGTGCAAATGCAATATGGAATCTATGCCATCGTGTGATGGAATGATCGTCCTCTTAGAATTATCCGATTAATCATCAGAATCTAAGATCTTAGTATATGGATGTTCATATGGATATTGAACTTGTGGGTCGCTCCCTGGATCAAGAGAATGATATCCGGATGATGATTAAGTCAAGGGTATGAAGTTCTAAGGTTGAGATGTAATCAAGAAGGTAGATAGTACATCGGTTAACCTACTTGATTATGGATGTTACATAGAGGGGCATTGTGGTCATTGTACTTGGTAGGTCAAAGACAATCGTCTATTAATGATGAGCTTTATTTGCAATTTAATATTTGTCCCTGGAGTGCAACCATAACTCTCTAGTGGAATGAGTTAGGGTTAAAATGATCTTAATGTTGCTATGGGGTTAGCATGGACATTTTGGTCATTTTGGGAGCCAAGGGCAAATATGTCTTTTGGTCCCTCTTCTAGCCACTTTCCTATATTGGCATGGTTTCCTAATTTAATTAGATGATATGTGGTTGAATTATTTTGTGGAAGAATAATTTTGAGTTTAAATTCTAATAGGCTCTTGATGGCATACATGAATTTAACTCTAGCTAAATTATTGACTAGTGGGCCATGGTGTGTTTAGCTATCTTGTGGGCCAGCCATAAGTGGATCCCCTTGTGTGAGGTTTCCAAGTTTGATTAAGTATCTTTACTTGGAAGGAAATACTCCTCTTTGGGTAAGAATTCCATTGCTTAAAGGTTACTAATTTTAGTGTCTTTAATTAGTAAGTGTTGCACAACTAAAGGGGAAGGTTGCTATTCTTTTTAGGGATTGACATTCCTATTGGAAAGACTATTCCTTAAAGGAATCAAATCTTTATATATATATGGGAGTCTCCTTTGGGCGTGCAATACACAAGAGAGGAGATCGAGTGGCTGGAATTAAACCCTAGGGGCGTGAATCACCATAGTGATCCATTGGCCGCCCAAAGCAAGAGAGAAGAACACACACGCCCACCCCATTGCTGCCCTCTTCTTCTACATAGGAGAGGAGATCAGGTCTTGGGTTGTTTCCACAAAGAGAAGTTCAGAAAACCCTTCTTAGGATTCCATAGTTTGATCCCACCATCAACACCAATCAGATTGGGAAGTGGAATAGAAGAGAAGACCAAAGGAGAAGCTACTGCAGAAAATTCCTGCAACTAGCATAGCTTACTGCTGGCTGATATCAGACCTTTGGAGCATTCTTTTCAAAGACTTGAGACCTTCAAATCAGCAAGGTATTAGTCCTCTAACATCTCCTTACTTTATACACATGTTGATCATGGTTTCATGGAGTTTTTATGCATGATTCATGGCTGGAAAATCAGATTAGTTTCAAGTTTTAAAACAAGATCAGCCATGGACGTCTACTTGTATCTGATTTCAGATCTTTAATGTATATTCTTTCAATATGATGCAGCCAGACGGTTTTATAGCAAGTAACCAAAAGCAAAGAGTTTGCAAGCTGCAGAAGTCCATTTATGGACTGAAGCAGGCATCCCGAAGCTGGAACATCCGTTTTGACCGGGCAATCAAATCATTTGGTTTTAGTCAAAATCCGGATGAGTCATGTGTGTACATGAAAAATGAAGGTGACAGGGTAGTTTTTCTGATTTTATATGTCGACGACATCCTTCTCTTTGGGAAAGATATAGGAATGTTGTCAACGGTAAAAGTTTGGTTAGCAAAGACTTTTGATATGAAGGACTTGGGAGAAGCTAGTTACATCCTAGGGATCAAACTCCATCGAGACCGGAAAAATAGGATGATTGGCTTATCTCAAGCTGCTTACATAGATAAGGTACTGGTACGGTTTGCTATGCAGGACTCCAAGAAGGGTAACACACCTTTCAGGCATGGAGTGCACCTTTCCAAGGATCAGGGTCCCAAAACCCCGGAGGAAAAGGAGCAGATGAGAGCAATTCCATACGCTTCGGCTGTTGGTAGCCTCATGTATGCTATGCTATATACTAGACCGGATATCTGTCATGCAGTGGGCTTAGTCAGCAGATATCAATCTTACCCAGGTCCTGACCATTGGACTACTGTAAAATGTATCCTCAAGTACTTGAGAAGAACTAGAGATTACATGTTGATTTACGGCAGTGATGACCTTATTCCAGTCGGATACACAGATTCTGACTTCATGTCAGATAAGGATTCCAGGAAACCCACCTCTGGTTATGTGTTTATGCTTAGCGGAGGAGCTATCAGCTGGAGGAGTATTAAACAGGAATGTACCGCTGATTCCACTTCTGAAGCTGAATATGTAGCTGCTTGTGAAGCAGCTAAGGAAACAGTATGGCTCAAAAGATTCCTTTTGGAACTTGGAGTGGTACCTTTGGCGCGACAGCCACTCAAAGTTTATTGTGACATCAACGGGGTAGTCGCTCAGTCCAAGGAACCCAGGAGCCATAAAAGCCAAAAGCACGTACAGAGGAAGTATCACTTGGTCAGAGAGATTGTGCAGAGAGGTGATATTGCAATCACCAAGATAGCCTCTGCGGAAAATTTGGCAGATCCATTTACTAAGCCTTTGACCACCAAAGTCTTTGAGTAGCATGTAGAGGGGATGGGCATGAGATGCAATCCTGACTGGCATTGAGCCCAAGTGGGAGATTGTTAGTTTTGTGGTCTCAATACCAAGAGTATGATGTAATAAATAGATTCATTTCTTTGTTTATCAATACAATCATGCTTTCCTTTCATGAGAGAATGGTGTTCAATTATATACTTGCACATAACCAATACGAAAGACATAATGGCTCATGAGATGAGCCGGAGTCCACAAGTATACTAGATGTAATACATGTGTATGGATGAGATCCACATACATGAGACATGTATTGCAAGTCTTATACTTAAATATCTTCACAACCAGTGATGAGATTGGACATCTCATCTGACATGGTTGCAGCGCCTTGTTCACTATGAGATAGTGTGATTTGTCTCGATCATCGGAATGTAAGATTCTGGATCATAGTGCTGGTACATTGGATGTATTGAAGGACCATGAGAAGCACCTTATACACACTATCTTTACTTTAAGGTGTGCTCTCATAATTCCCTAGCAATAGGCTCATAACCCTGAGACATTAATGAACTCAAGTTTCTATCTATTCATTTGCTTTGAGTCACCAATGAGTGAGGCCAATTGTAGGTCAACACCTCGGTGATTTGGGTACGTGGTAGTAGAGCTGTGGGAACATTCAATGGTCAAGACGGAATCTATCTTTAATATCCCCTTGTGCCAATTAATGGATTTATCATTGGTAAGTGCGCACCCATTCAAATTAAGAGTTAATTGGATCGGTACGAAATGATCACTATAATTAATTGGGGCTCAAGGATAATAAGATATGGATCTAATTTGGTGGACAGGTCCATTTGATCCATGGATATAGATGGAGGGGCTTACTTGTGATAATGTGGAAGTTTAGGGTCTTCATTGTAATTTATTCCTAAGACTGGAGTGCAATTGCATTTATATAGTGGAGTTATTTGCAATTAATTGTGGGCCAGGATAGCACATGAGATGTGGGGTCACGTGTCCCAGTTGGAGGGAGCTTTCTAAGGAATCCCTAGTGGTCCCCACGCTGGCCCAAATTATTAGAAAGATACTAATTCTACTTGAACTCTAATAGGAAGGTTACTATTTCTATTTAAAGTGAGACTTCTAATAGTGGTAATAGTAAGCTACTAATTATTAATGGAAGTAGGACTTCTATTTTAATTAGAAAGGAGAAAGCTACTAATAGTCGTGGAAGTGAGACTTCTATGGCAATTTGTAAGGGAGATGTTTACTAATTTGTAATGAGAGTTTAACTTCTATTTCAAATAGGAAAAGAGAAGGATTAGAGGGCTATAAAAGGAGGAACAACCCCCTCTTGGTCGTGCATTATACATAGAGCAACTTGAGCCCCATTGTGCAAGAGTTGCACAAGTTCTCTTCCTCTCTAAGTTCTCCTCTCTTTCACCTTTAGTTCCTTAGAGTTACTAGTTAGGTTTTCTCTTGAAGATTCCACCATTTTCTTGAGAAAAGAGATCTAATACGGGTAATAGCGTGGAAGATCAAAAGGTGTTGGAGATTCTGAATTGGATAGTGAAGGTGTTCATAATCAAAGTAAAGAACTCAAATTCTCCATTAGAGCACTACAAAGCTCCAAAGGTATATCTACATCCTTGTATGTTGTGGATTTCGTGGTTGCATGTTTAGGTGTTGTTTTCTATCTTCTAGATAGGCTATATAGCTGTACATGGTTTATGTGTTTGAGGGATTGCATCCTGGATTGGGTTTGTTGCCTTTCTAGACAATTGATCCCTGCATCAAGTGGGTGAAAAATTTTTGAAACCTGTCTGGAAGGCCCACCTACTTCCAACACATTCTTCCTTGTCAACTTCGTCAAAGGTGTTAGTTTATGGTCTCAATACCAAGGGTATATGACGTAATAAATTGATTAATTCCTTTATTTATCAATACAATTCATGCTTTTCCTTTCATGAGATGAATGGTGTTTTATATATTTGCACATAACCAATACGAAATACATAATGGCTCATGAGATGAACCGGAGTCCACAAGTATACTAGATGTAATACATGTGTATGGATGAGATCCACATACAGGAGACGTGTATTGCAAGTCTTATACTTAAATATCTTCACAACCAGTGATGAGATTGGACATCTCATCTGACATGGTTGCAGCGCCTTGATCACTATGAGATAATGTGATCTGTCTCGATCATCGGAATGTAAGTTTCTGGATCATGGGGCTGGTACATTGGATGTATTGAAGGACAATGAGAAACACCTTATACACACTGTCTTTACTTTAAGGTGTGCTCTCATAATTCCCTAGCAATAGGCTCATAACCCTGAGACATTAATGAACTCAAGTTTCTATCTATTCATTTGCTTTGAGTCACCAATGAGTGAGGCCAATTGTAGGTCAACACCTCGGTGATTTGGGTACGTGGTAGTAGAGCTGTGGGAACATTCAATGGTCAAGACGGAATCTATCTTTAATATCCCCTTGTGCCAATTAATGGATTTATCATTGGTAAGTGCGCACCCATTCAAATTAAGAGTTAATTGGATCGGTACGAAATGATCACTATAATTAATTGGGGCTCAAGGATAATAAGATATGGATCTAATTTGGTGGACAGGTCCATTTGATCCATGGATATAGATGGAGGGGCTTACTTGTGATAATGTGGAAGTTTAGGGTCTTCATTGTAATTTATTCCTAAGACTGGAGTGCAATTGCATTTATATAGTGGAGTTATTTGCAATTAATTGTGGGCCAGGATAGCACATGAGATGTGGGGTCACGTGTCCCAGTTGGAGGGAGCTTTCTAAGGAATCCCTAGTGGTCCCCACGCTGGCCCAAATTATTAGAAAGATACTAATTCTACTTGAACTCTAATAGGAAGGTTACTATTTCTATTTGAAGTGAGACTTCTAATAGTGGTAATAGTAAGCTACTAATTATTAATGGAAGTAGGACTTCTATTTTAATTAGAAAGGAGAAAGCTACTACTAGTTGTGGAAGTAAGACTTCTATGGCAACTAGCAGGGGAGAAGTTTACTATTTTGTAATGGGAGTTAAACTTCTATTTCAAATAGGAAAAGAGGTGGATTGGAGGGCTATATATAGAGGAATAAACCGTATTGGTCGTGCATCATAGTGTGAGAAACTTCAGCCCCTTTGTGCAAGTGTTGCACAAGTTCTCTTCCTCTCTAAGTTCTCCTCTCTTTCACCTTTAGTTCCTTAGAGTTACTAGTTAGGTTTTCTCTTGGAGATTCCACCATCTTCTTGAGAAAAGAGATCTAATATGGGTAATAGCGTGGAAGATCAAAAGGTGTTGGAGATTCTGAATTGGATAGTGAAGGTGTTCATCATCAAAGGAAAGAACTCAAGTTCTCCATTAGAGCACTACAAGGCTCCAAAGGTATATCTACATCCTTGTATGCTGTAGATTTCGTGGTTGCATGTTTAGGTGTTGTTTTCTATCTTCTAGATAGTATATGTTGTTGTACATGGCTATGAGTTTGAGGGATTGCATCTTGGATTGGGTTTGTTGCCTTCTAGATAATTGATCCCTGCATCAAGTGGGTCAAAAGTTTTTGAAACCTGTCTGGAAGGCCCACCTAGTTTCCAACAAAAGGTGACGCAATCGACGAGAATCCCTGCACAAACCACCTGTAATAACCTGCCAAACCCAGAAAACTTCTGATTTCTGATGCATTCTTCGGTCTTTCCCAACTCATAACTGCTTCAATCTTGGACGGATCCACTGATAATCCTTCTTTGGAGATGATGTGCCCCAAAAATGTTACTTGTTCCAACCAAAATTCACACTTTTTGAGCTTTGCATACAGCTGATTATCTCTCAAGAGTTACAATGCTATCCTCAAATGCTCTTCATGCTCTTCTCTCATCTTTGAGTACACCAAAATGTCATCTATGAATACTACCAGAAATCGATCCAGATACTCTGCAAATATCTTGTTCGTCAATGCCATGAACACTGCCGGTGCATTAGTCAACCCAAATGGCATCACTAGGAACTCATAGTGGCCATATCTTGTCCGGAAAGCTATTTTCACCACATCTGATTCTCTGACTCTCAGCTGATGGTAACCGGATCTCAAATCGATCTTCGAGAAGTATGATGCACCTTGTAACTGATCAAACAATTCATCTATTCTTGGCAATGGGTACTTGTTCTTGATGGTCACTTGATTCAATCTTCAGTAATCTATACACAATCTCATCGAACCATCATTCATCTTGACAAACAAAACTGGAGCTCCCCAAGGTGAAATACTCGGTCTCACAAAACCTTTGTCTAACAATTCTTGCAACTGACTCTTCAATTCTCCCAACTCTGCTGGAGCCATTCTATATGGTGCAATAGATATCGGAGCGGTCCCTGGTAACAACTCAATAGTGAAATCAATCTCTCTGATGGGTGGTAAACCTGGAATCTCCTCCGGAAAAACGTCCGGGAATTTCCAAACAATTGGGATCTCCTCCACCCCTTGGGACCGTTTATCCTCCGTGATAAACGCGAAATATGCTTCACAACCACTTCTCAATAGTCTATCAGCTTCATTGCTGAGACAAACCCTATACGAGGACTTCTCCTCTCTCCTTGAAACAACACCCCTGCTGGTGTCTCATCTAACTTGAAAGTCAAGGTCTTATGGAAACAATCCATTGTGGCATGGTATCCTGCCAGCCAATCCATCCCTAGGATGACATCAAAATCAAGCATCTCTAATAGAATGAGGTCTGCGGTTAAAACCACTTCTCCTATCCGAACTGTACAACTAGGGTAATATGTTCTATGGATAACTTGTTTACCTACTAGGGTTGCCACAGTCAAAATAAACTCAAGTTCTCTAGCATGCATATCAATCAACTTAGAAAATTCATAGGATAAGAATGAATGTGTAGAGCCAGGGTCAAATAAAATCCTAGCTTTTATCCCACAAACAAGAAGTGTACCTTCCACTACATTTCCCGCTGCCTCTGCATCAGCTCTATTGACCGCATAGATTTACCCTCGATGTTGTGGCCTATTATGTGCCTGTTGTGGCCTGCCTTGTTGTGCATTCCTATGCCGCTTCGGTGCACGCTGAATTTGGTTCTGTCCCTGCGGACGAGCCTGTTGTTATTGCTGCTGTGGTCTATGTTGCTGCTGTTGTGGTGCTTGTTGCTATAGTGCCCTTGCCTGATTCTGGACAATGATCCCGTTCTGTGGTGGTGCTGGACGTTGTGCCCCTTGCTGCTGCTGCTGATTCTGTCTATTTTGTCTTGGACAATCTCTCATCTGATGGGTCATGGAACCACATCTGAAACATGCTCCTGTCAGTGTACGACACTGTGCACTCTCATGGTTCTTCCCACAGTGGGTACAAACCAAGTGTTAGACCCCGACCAAGACTAACTCGATTAGTATACGATTAGTGTGTGTTTAGTCCTAAGTGGGTTTAGTTTTCGTCGGGTTAGAAATAATTAGTTTCAGTCTTGGACATAGCTTTGGGAATTTTTGAGAACGTTTAGTATTAGTCAGACACACTCGGGAAGGCCTGAGTGCACGTGTAAGCTTGGGAGGATCGTATCGGTTTTTGTGTAATTGTGATTTGATTTCATTTGAATGATTTTACTATGTGTTACAACTTTCGTCTTCAGCCCATTCATATTTGAAGCCCAAAAACCCAAGTTTTGGCCCAAAAAGGGTAAAGTTGTCTTTTATACACAAATCTGGATACAAATTTTGAAATCTCAAAACTATGTCAAAAATATACTTTTTGGAAACTAGATATTTCGAGGATCGTTTTATCCTTCTTCGTCGAGTTCATTCGAGGCCCGCAAGATCATGTTTTCATTGACACAAGATTTGGCCATTTGGGCCCCATTTGCAAGTGTTTTAAGTCAACTACTCTTTCCCTCCTTCACTTTCAACCCTAATCCTAGAGCAGCCAAAGGAGAGAAAGCCTTTTTCTTCCACTTTGTTCTCTTGAATGATCAAGCTAGAAGACTCGAAAGAAGATTCCAAGACCATCACCTTCTTCCTCTCATCTCAAGCTTTCTATTGATGTCCTTTTCTTCAAAGTTAGAAGTGAGCAAGCTCTCCATTGTCTTCATTCCTCTTTTTTTGGGCATTTCAAGCTAAGAGCTTCAACCCATATTTGTTCGTGGAGTCTTTTTAACTCCTAAAGATCTCGTTTTTGATGTTACAAACCCTTTTGTGAAAGTGGGTTTCTTGTTTTCAAGATTGAGTGAGTTTTGTGTGGTTTTCTTGGGTTTTGTAGTTCTTGGGATTAGCTTGAGTGGAAGTGCTTGAAGAGGTTGGTAGCATCTTTTATTTAAGGCAAGTAACCAATCTAGGATGGATGATAGCATGTGTGCATTTCATTGTTTTCCTTGCACTCTTCTCATTCATTGGAAATTTATGACTTGAATGGAAAATTTAGGGATTTTGTTTTGATTGGAGAATGGGATTAATGTCTCAATATGTGTTTTGAAATGTGTGTTTTACCCTTGGAGAGCATGGAGGCTCAGGGAGTGCAGGTGGAATGAGAAACAAGAAGAAGGGAAGAAGAAAATGTGAAAAATCTGAACTCAGCTGCATTTCCCGTGCAGTTTCAGTCAGCCGCCTGTCAGCTGGCGGCTAGCCGAAATCCCCATTTCGGTTAACCGCGAGCTGACCGAGCTCGGCGGTTCCCTTTCCAGAAGCTGGCATTTCGACAGTGGGTTTCGGTCAGCGTGACGGTTAGCTAGCGGCTAGCCGCCATACCCCATTTCGGCTAACCGCTGGCCAACCGAACGTTTTCGGCCCCTTTTCCAGAGAGCTAAGTTTCAGACCTGGGTTCCAGCGGTCAACCCTACGGTCAGCTTACGGCTAGCCACCAGGTCGCATTTCGGCTAACCGTAAGCCAACCGAAGTCAGTTCGGTTTCTTTTCCAGAGAACTGATTTTGGACCTGGATTTCCAGCGGTCGGCCTGTCGGTCAACTGGCGGCTAGCTGCCAGATCCAAGTGTGGCTAGCCAACACCTGACCGCGAGCTGACTGAAATTGACACCATTGCCATTTTGAAGAGTGTTTGTATGAATGAAAAGTAGAACATGTTAAGTGACCTTTAACCTGATGTTGTGCACTCGAAACCTGAGATGTCTTTAAACTTCCGGGGCACCGATTCTCTTTTAAATTCCAACATTTGGGTTCAATTACACAAGGATCAATCAAAGGTCCTTACATGTGCTTGTTAGGCTTTGTATTCGTACTTTGGCTTTGATGCAATGAATATCATTGTGTACTCGTTTTGAAGTTTAAGTACAAGCTCGTTTTGGAGATTTGTTTCAAGAAAAAGGGGTCACTTCTTAAGCGTGTTATGCATATTAATTATGCCTCTTGCTAGTCGTGTTTGTCGTGTTTTGATAAGTGATTTCCCCTTTTTATCTCGACATGTTTAGACAGTATTTCGTGTGTTTTGTGCATTCATGAATTTAAGTGAACACCACTGAGCTTGGACTGCCCTTTCAGTTTGATCCACTGTTTGGGGGTCCTTAAACATGTGGACTGTCTGCAGACTGGTCGTGTATTTATTACACATCGTGCGTGTCCGGTTCCGCAGCCGGAATCCCCGTATATGTGGGAATCGTGTCGTGATTATATTATGTATATTGTGCTTGTCGTGCATGCTTGCTCTTTTCATTATAAATGATAGAGAAAGGATGGGCTCTTGTGGAATGTAACTATTCATGATATAATAAGTATGCATGTTAGTTTCGCTCGTATTTTGAAATGTACTTTAGTCATGTAACTGTTTACAATTCAGCAAAATGTCTTTAAATGTTTCCTTTAACGTTACTACTTTCATGCTCATGCCTAAATTTATTACCTGTCAAACCGTTGTGTTTGATCCTTGTTTGGTGGTGCCCAGGTGCAGGCGACGTTGCCTTTAAGGAGGAGCGTCCGGAGGAGGCTTTTGAGCCACCCCCAGTTAGAGAGTGGCAGCCCGATGACGTCAACTAGACGTCGGGCGGGTTCTTGAGTTTTTTCATTTTTTTCATGGGGTTCTTTTATTATTTTGAGAATTGTATTGGCCTATGTTGGCCTCTTATGGGATGTAACTAAACTTAACTTACTTTGTGTAGTCTCATAACTTGAATTATGATGGGAATGCCATGTTAACTCCTTTCTTTTGATACTAGGTCTTGTTATTATTTGTCATATCCCTTAAAAATTTATTGGTGCTTATCCTGATGTGATTTGCTACACGCTTCCGCAAACTTGATCGTGTGAGACAGATTCCGCGTGTTTCGGGAATCCTCACCGCGGGAACCTGTGGGAAAACATAATAATCAACAATTCAACTCGTCGTGGGCCCGGGGTCCGTTCCGGGGTCGCGACACCAAGGGACCCTGAGCATTCTGTTTTGTCCTCTGCTTCTTGTTCTGATGATTCTTCTGCTGGTAGTTCTGTTGATGAGCTTGTCCCTTTCCTTGAACTTATAGGATCTTGTTGTGAAAGTTCTCAAACTTATAGGCCCTCTTGACCGCTTCATCAAAAGTTGCAGGTAGTACTACTCCGGTAGCATCTCTCTCAATGAAAGGGTTAAGTCCCTCAAAGAACTTGGCAATCTTCTTCTCCACCGTATCCACCAACTCCGAAGCATATCTCGATTGTTAGTTTTATGGTCTCAATACCAGTATATGATGAATAAATTTATTAGTTTCTTTATTTATCAATATATATATTATTACTTTCCTTTCATGAGATGAATGGTGTTTTATTACTTGTTTGCACATAACCAATACGAATGACATAATGATTCATGAGATGAATCGGAGTCCACAGGTATACTAGATGTAATATATGTGTGTGGATGAGATCCACATACAGGAGACATGTATTGCAAATCTTATACTTAATTATCTTCACAACCAGTGATGAGATTGGGCATTTCATCTGACAAGGTTGCAGCACTTTGATCACTATGAGATAGTATGATTTGTCTTGATCATCAGAATGTAAGATTCTGGATCATGGTGCTGGTACATTGGATGTATTGAAGGACCATGAGAATCACCTTATATACATTGTCTTTACTTTAAGGTCTGCTCTAATAATCCTGAGACATTAATGAACTCAAGTTTCTATCTATTCATTTGCTTTGAGTCACCAATGAGTGAGGCCAATTGTAGGTCAACACCTCGGTGATTTGGGTACGTAGTAGTAGAGTTGTGGGAACATTCAATGGTCAAGATGGAATCTATCTTTAATATCCCCTTGTGCCAATTGATGGATTTATCATTGGTAAGTGCGCACCCATTCCAATTAAGAGTTAATTGGATCGGTACCAAATAATCATTATAATTAATTGAGGCTCAAGGATAATAAGATATGGATCTAATTTGGTGGACAGGTCTAATTGATCCATGAATATTGATAGAGGGGCCTACTTGTGGTACAGAGGAAGTTTAGGGTCTTCATTTTAATATATTTCTAAGACTGGAGTTCAGTTGCATTTATATAGTGGAGTTATTTGCAATTAACTGTGGGCCCAGATTGCACATGAGATGTGGGGTCGCGTGTCCCAGTTGGAGCCAGCTTTCTAAGGAATCCCTAGTGGTCCCCATGCTAGCCCAAGATATTAGAAAGATACTAATTATAGTAGAACTCTAAAAGGAAATAGAAAGTTACTATTTCTATTTGAAGTAAGACTTCTAATAGTGTTAATAGTAAGTTACTAATTATTAATGGAAGTAGGACTTCTATTTTAATTAGTAAAAGAGGAAGTTATTAATCATATTTGAAGTAAGACTTCTAATTGTGATTTAGTAAGCAACTAAGTGTTGTGGAAGTAAGACTTCTATTTCAATTAGAATGAGGTGGTTGCTTAAGTGCTATAAAAAGGGGAGAGGAGTGCCTTGGACGTCCCCATGCATTAATTCCATCTTGGAATTCACGCCCAAGTCCCTTTTGTGCAAGTGTTGCACACTCCTCTTCCTCTCCCTCTTCTAGTTCTCTTCTAGTTTCCTTTAGGGATTTTCTCTTGGAGATTCCACCATCTTCTTGAGAAAAAAGAATCTAATACGGGTCATAGCGTGGAAGATCAAAAGGTGTTGGAGATCTTGGTTTGGTTAGTGAAGGTGTTCATCATCAAAGAAAGAACTCAAATTCTCCATTAGAGCACTACAAAGCTCCAGGGGTATATCTACATCATTGTATGCTGTAGATTTCGTGGTTGCATGTTTAGGTGTTGTTTTCTATCTTCTAGATAGGATATATGCTGTACATGGTTTATGAGTTTGAGGGATTGCATCCTGGATTGAGTTTATTGCCTTCTAGATAGTTGATCCCTACATCAAGTGGGTCAAAAGTTTTGAAACCTATCTGAATGGGCCCCCGCGAGCTGACCGGTCAGCTCGACCACCGCCGGGGGACACCCCCGGACCCCCCCTCTGCGAAGAGCATATATTAAAAGGGTGACTACTTTTGGTATCTTGTTTTTCCATTGTGGTTTGGTAACCTGGTTTTGTGAGATGCTTTGTTGTATGAGATGCTAACTTGCAGATGATCATGTCCTCTCCATATGGCCCACAAGTCTTTTGCTTTCTATTTATGGTTATTGGTTTATTTAAGGCTAAATGTAAAGGGTGTCATCGTTTCCTTGGTTTCCCGTGAAAGGGCAAGGCATGATGAATTTCCCTGTAGCCCTTTTATTTCCATGTTTAGATTACCATGTAAGTCTTATAATCGAGGCATAGGAATTTATGTAATTTTTCTAAATTTGTAAATTCTGGCGATGTCCGAGACGAAGAAGGAAAGCGATGTTGGACTCCTAATCAAAGAGTTTGAAGATTACCAAAAGAGTTTTGGAGTTGCCCAAAGAGTTTGAGGAATTCCAAAGTTTTGGAAAGTCTAGAAGTCCAAGAAGTCTATTCCACTAGGGCCATGTGGAGGAGAGGACTAGTTTCTAATTTTAGCACTTTCTATTTATGGATGCAAGCATAATTTAGAATATTTTCAAATCTGATCCAAACATAGCAAGTTACTAAAATTGGTCAAATCAAATTAATTTTTGGAAAGAGTTCTAATTAGTGTTGATGACCCATGAGATGGACACATTGGTAACACTAATTTAAGAAATTGGTCTTTCCTAAAAATAACTTGACTTGGAACCAATCTTTGATCATATCATGAGATGATTTGATGTTCATATATATATGTGGGCCCTAATACCTTACAAGGAAATCCTCAATTCTAAAATATTAAGTGGGAGCGGGGCATTTATATTTAGAAATCCCCACGGTTTTCCACCATAGGTCCATTGTAAGGAAAGTATTAGCCTCGCACCATCTTGAGAATGGCCGTTCCCCACAAAGGGCTTTTACTTGTCTGGTTACTAGATATAGATCTCCCATGGATAGTGTTAGTGAGACGGGGCGGGGCCCCACTCCCCAAGGAGGAGCTGCTCGCAACGGTTGTCATGCAATGCTAGTTGGTGGGTCACACTTAACTAAAATAATGATGTAGTATCCCCAAGGATTTGCCTCATTAATTTTAGAAACCGAAGCTAATCGGGAGTCATTCATTTTTTGGTATGAGATACCTAGATAATAATGATTGAAGGGGATCATGGAAAGTTAGTCTTAATCTTAATTTTGACCAACTTTGATCCGCTCCAATCTAGGTGGTATTCGCACTCCCCAAGGAGGCATACCCCGGGGATTGGGATTCTGATGTATTCTGAATTTAGTGGTTATGAGGATTCCATATAAATTTGGTAGAATACTAAACCCTAATGTCATTTCAATTCATTAATTGAATGTATGGTTATGTGCTACAGTATTTTAAACATGAAGTCAAATACTTTCAATCCACTTGCTATCATCCTCAACCAGAATAAGTTGATGGAATCCAACTTTATAGACTGGAAAATGACCCTGGATATTATCCTGACAGCTTCAGGATGCAGATATGTCCTTACCATACCCTCCCTTCCTGAGCCCGAGCTTCATGCACCTCAGTATGAAAAGGACCTTTACACCGAATGGACAAAAGACAATGAGGTAGCCAGATGTTTTATACAGGCATCCATGTCTAGTGTTTTATAACACCAACAACAATCCTATAAGTCAGCATACGATATTATATCGAACTTAAAGGAGATGTTTGCGGACCAGGTTAGACCTGCTAGGCAAGCTGCTATGAAGGTGCTGATAAACACTAAGATGGCTGAGGGAACCCCAATACAAAAACATTTGTTGAAGATGAGTCTCACACTAAATGAGTTAGATGTATTGGGTGTTACGATTGATAAAGAATCGCAGATCGACATGATCCTTCAGTCACTACCGGATTCTTTCAATCATTTCGAGATCAATTATAATAAATTGGAAATGACCATAGCTGAGCTGTCTCGCCAGCTGGTAGTGACTGAGGAATTCATGAAGAAAGAGAAAAATTACCTCATGACAAAAAAGTCATTTGCTAGGACCAAGCCGAAAGGCAAAGACCGAGATAGCAAGAAGAAATCAGTTATCAAGGGTCCTAAGGTGGAGAATGGTTCTACTTGTAGTATGGCCAAGGCTAAGGGTACGAGAGCAAAAGGAAAGTGTTTCCATTGTCGTAAGACATGACATTGGAAAAGGAATTGTCCAGAATATCTGTCTAAAAAGAAGACCTCGGGTATGATTGAGTCACTTATTTCTGAAGTTAGTTTTGCAACTGGTACTTCAGAATCTTGGTGTATGGACTCCAGGGCAACTGATCACATATGTAATTCGTTGCAGGAGTTCAGGAAAACCAGGAGGTTCAGTGACGGAGAAATCATTGTCAACCTAGGATCTTATGCTAAGGCAGAGGTTGTTTCAGTGGGAGTTATTACATTATGTTTTACAAATGATAAATTGGTTTTTTTAGACACGTTATATGTACCGTCTTTATGGCGGAATTCAATTTCAGTTTCTAGTTTGATGAATAAGAGTTATTCTATTACTCTTGATACTGAAATTGTCATAAAGAGATACAGTACTTTTATAAATTTTGACAAGGTAATCAATGAAATTTATTTGTTAATCCCACAATGTATGAGATACATGATACTGAAACAATTAATAGACCATCATTAAAGATGAAATCACCTTCATCTGATCCAACAAAACTTTGGCACTTGAGGCTAGGTCATATAAACCTAAATAGGATTGACAGGCTAGTGAAAGATGGTATCTTGCCTTCATTGGTGGTAGAACCAATGCCTGTCTGCGAGTCTTGTCAGGACGGTAAAATGACCAAAAGGACCCTTTTCATCAAAGGGCAATAGGGCCAAAGATTTGTTGGAATTAGTGTATACTGATATGTGTGGACTGTCACGCCCCTGAACCAGAACCTCAGGGGCGGGAAAGGGGGATTTAGCATAAATGTATTTTACTTCTCCCAGGATCCGCGTGTGTGAAGACAACACATCCCAACACATTCTGAATATTTTGCGGAAGCATTTGTGGCGTTGCGACCCGAAGTCCGTGGCCATCGGATTCCGCGTCGCACTCAACCTTTAGCACATAGCTATTATATCAAGAATCATATCAGACTGGAGTAACCATCACAATAAATTACAGAGCTGACAGTAACAGGATATTACATTCCCAAATATGTTCAAGTTACAATTATCAATGTGCATTAATTAAGAATCCCAAGAAAAAGGCTAATAAAAGCCATACAACAATAAGCTATAAACTACTACCCAAATGTGACGTAGCTCCGATGTCGAGCTCAATGTCTACATGACATAGCCGACAAACCAACCTGCAAGGCATGGCTCCACAGCCAACAAAACACTCAACTCGGGGCGAAGAAATCTGAACCTGAGTACCAAAAGTAGTGGGTCAGACACGACGGTCTGGCAGGTGGATGAAAAGATAACGAATATACTGAAGAATAAAACATAAGATAAATCATGCTATTCGATCAAATGCTGCATGTAATTAAACGGGTGCAAAAGTCGGAAATCTCGGGAAAAACCTGTATTCATTTCAAGCATGGGTAAAACATGAATATCTAATAAAACATGTGTTCGTTTACATCATCTATAATCATAGATATTTGACAATCGGGTGTTAGTCTAAAACACGTATAAATATAGTGGTATGGCGAAACAACGTTCATTTGAAACTTAAGTAAAAACATAAGTATACAACAAACCAGGTATTCATAGCAGTCTAGCAAAACCAATGTCCATTTGAAACCTATGTAGAAATGCGGATATTTAACAAACCGGATATCGTTTAAAACAGGTATAAACGTAGGGATCTGGCAAACAAGTGTCATTTGAAACATATTTCAAAGCATAGATATTTAACAATCGGGTAATCATTTAAAACAGGTATAAACATAGGAATCTCACAACCCAAATGTCATTTAAAACAAAGCACGGATATTTAACAATTCGGGTATTCATTTAAAACAGGTATAAACATAGGAATCTCACAACCCAAATGTCATTTAAAACAAAGCACGGATATTTAACAATTCGGGTATTCATTTAAAACATGTGTAATCACATAAATCTAGTAAAACCATCGATCGTGTGAAACTTATGTAAAAGCATGGGTATTCGCCCAACCGGCATTCATTTAAAACATGTGCGGGTACAAAGAACAGAAGGCAATATAATAATAACTGAATTTACATTGGAGAATATTAACACTTGTTTAAATAACAACTTTCATAAAGGAAATGAATCAGTTATCGGAAAGCAAGTAAGCAATATAAAACATGTCGGGTATCCAAGGAATCGGGAACTGGCAAGATGACAATCACAAGAAGCTAAGTCCTCTATCACCGAAGTGACAAGAGTATAACGGGACGTTGGTCTCAGTCACACAAGGTGAGGAGACTCAACGTAAATCATATATACAATATAAATATACGGGAATGGGACCACGGTAGCGAACCGGGTATCGGGACGGGACCACGGCAATAACCGGGTATCGGGATCCAAACTGCAGCTGGCGGGACCGGAGAGGGATTTCCAAGTCGGTGGATCAAACCGACAAGGTATCCAAGCTTAGTGATGCCGACTCATAGGTCAAATAACAAATCAGGACATATGCAAGTAAATCAAGTACAATAAATAAACTGGTAAAACGGGGGTGCTCAAGGGCACACTGTCACTTCATATCGGGCAATACATTTCGGGACAAATAACTGTTACTAGTGTAACTTCAATGCTTTCGGGAAACAAGTCATGTGATGCAAATCTCGGGAAATGAGGTGAAACAATGAACTATAACAATTTCGGGTGAAAATATCTGTTTCAAGATTTATTTAAGTGAATAGGGGTCCCGTATGTCGATTATAATAATTACTTGGTACTCCTTGAGTTTGAAGACATTCCGGGCTCCTTATGCACTTTTACTACTTTCCAAACTTAAAATGAGCTTATGGGTAGTACTAGATGTTACAATAGAAAAGAATCAAGATTATAGACTGTCCATCCTAGGCATGACATTAATCCAGAAACATCGAGCAACCTATTCAGTCACCGAAAGGAATAGAATTCGCGATAACCAAGGGAAAGACTTGTGTTTAGATATAAATAAGATATCGCGTCGTTCCATCCCGTTCAAGATTGAAATGGATTGAACTCCGATGCCACCGAACCAACCGTGAGGCGTGTCGGCTCAAGACATTATCACACATGGTCCAAACAGTCCAAAGAGGGTAGCCAGGGTCCCACCTAAAACTGAGAATTAGTGCCTAGATCATCACCATTCTTTCTTTTTAGTTCCCTAGTCTTAGAGACCTTAGATTAGGGTATGATTGGTCTTAACACTAAAGTATATACCCCTAGGACTCATAGAAAGCCCAAAGGTTTCCAAAAAAAAACAATATCAAATTTCTGTACCAGTTATACACAGAGTCCGATCGATCGGTCGATCGATCGGCTCAAAAAGCCTTACAGTTAAAGACAGGCCGATCGATCGGCCTGTAGGTCCGATCGATCGGACCTGGGCGTGTAGCAGGTCCGGGAAACTGAATTTTTCTCCTCCTTTTCCTTTCCTTTCCAACACTTAAACAATCACATAGAACTATAAACAAGATGATTTAAATACATGTTTCCAAGACATTAAAATGAGCTAAAGAGCTCCTCATTTCAAGTTTCTCCCTTTCGATTCTTTCCATTCACAACAAATCTCAAGGTGGAGAAAACTCATTCATGTGAAACCATTTGAAACCTTGACAATATGATGCATACATTTTTCCAAGCATGAACAAGAGGGAAATAACTCATCAATAAGCACAATTCGAAATCAATATTAATCATAGTAAAGACAACTACTAAAACCACCAAAACCCTTAATGAAACAAGATTTTTCTCACAAAACATGTTAATAATCAAAACGATCCAATCATCCACTTGCCTTTGACTTTAATCAAGCAAATCAAGCTCCTAATCACCTCTCAAGCTCAAGATCCACAATCTCTACAAAAACCCCCAAAACAAACCCTAAAATGGGTTAAACCATGAAATGACAAGGAAACTTTCCAATAATCAAGGTGGAGCTTCTCTAAGGCTAGAAGATTACAAATCTAGAAGATGAAGAAGAACACTTACTTGGATGACCTTCAAATGAGAAGAACAAGCTCAAGGGAGGTCTCTAGGTTGGGAGATTTCTCCAAAAATGGTATCAATAGGGAGCCATGGTGAAGAGGAAGAAGAAGATGGTCTCCATTTCTTGATTGATGAACTCTTGGTGTGGCTTGGAGATGAAGAAGCAAGAAGAAGAAGAAGAAGTTGCAAGAAAAGCCCTAGGCTCAATAGTTGTGCTGGAACAATGGAGAATGGAATGAATGAAGGAGATGGGTTCCTCTTATAAGCAAGTGAGGTTTGGGTCCCACAACTTAAAGAACTTAGGTGGCTGAAATCATCTCTTTCGGGACCTCGGATGAATTCGACGAAGAAGGAAGAAATGATCGTCGAAATTTCTAGTTTCCAAAAAGTTTATGTTTCATGGGTTTCGGGAATATCAAGTTTTGGGTACAGATTTGGTGTGCAATGACTGTTTTGCCCTCAAGGCCAAGAAATCGGGTTTCAGGTTCTCAAATGGATACGGGATCAACATGAAAGTTGTAGGATTCCTCAAGATGAATGCAACGGGCCAAAAACACAATACGAAACAAATCGGGAAAATCTCACAAGTAAATGCAAAGCCGAAAAGGGAACCCCCAAAGGGCCCCACAAGCTACCAAAGCACTCAAAAGCCCAAAACTAGAAGAAAAACCATTCTAGCTCACAAACTCAACCCAACAAATACTAATCCCACTAAAAGAAACTAATCCACAAATAAAATAACACTAATCCAAGAGATTAGGGGTCGGGTTCTCACATGGACCCATTAATGTCAGGGCCAGAGGAGGATATCTCTTCACTGATTTTATGGGATACTTATTAGAAAATGGGATTTTAACCCAAATTGTCTGCTCCTGGTATGCCTCAACAGAATGGAGCATCAAAAAGAAGGAACCAGACTCTTTTAGATATGATCAGATCTATACTGAGTTTCTCCAGAGTACCTATATCCTTTTAGGGATACGCCTTGGATACTGTGATGTACATACTAAACTTCGTACCATCTAAGTCTATACCTAAGACTCCCTGGGAGTTGTGGTCCGGGCAAAAGCCTAGTCTACAACATTTACACATTTGGGGTTGTCCAGCACATGTGCTAAAGGTACAGATCAGTTGGAAGTAAAGTCGGAAGTATGCATGTTTGTAGTATATCCTAAATGAACTAAAGGTTGCTTATTTTATAATCCCAAAAAGTAGAAAGTGATGGTGAGCACTAATGCGGTTTTTCTGGAGGAAGATTATATGATAGACCGGAACCCTTTAGAAAAAGGTGCTCTTGGAAGAAATTCAAGAGCAAATAATTCGAAATCCTAGTATGACCGAACCTGAGGAAGATGCACCCTTACCGGACCCAGTAGTTACACCAGTGCCTCGTCGTAGAGGGAGGATTGCCAGACCCCCTGACAGGTTCTCGTTCTTAGGAGAGTCTTACGAGGCAGTCCCCGAAGAACCGGAACAAGATCCCTGTAACTATGATAAAGCAATTAATGACATAGATTCGGGACGTTGGCAAGATGCTATGAAAGCTGAGATGGAGTCTATGTACTCTAATCAGGTCTGGACACTTGTGGACTTGCCTGCCAATATCAAACTTATTGGGTGCAAGTGAGTCTATAAGAGAAACAGAGGACCAGATGGAAGAGTTGAGACCTTTAAAGGTCAGGCTTGTTGCGAAAGGATATACTCAGAAAGAAGATATCGATTATGAGGAAACCTTCTTGCCGGTAGCCATGCTCAAGTCCATCCGAATACTCTTATCCATAACGACTCATCTCGATTACGAGATTTGGAAAATGGATGTCAAGACGGCGTTTCTGAACGGCCATCTTGAGGAAGACATCTATATGATGCAGCGAGACGATTTTATAGCGAGTAACCAAAAGCAAAGAGTTTGCAAGCTGCAGAAGTCCATTTATGGACTGAAGCAGGCATCCCGAAGCTGGAACATTCGTTTTGACTAAGGAATCAATTCAGTTGATTTTTGTCAAAATCCGGATGAGTCATGAGTGTACATGGAAAGTAAAGGAGGCAGGGTAATTTTTCTAGTCGACGACATCCTTCTCCTATAGAGTGGTATATGGATGTTGTCAACAGTAAAAGGTTTAGTTGGCTAAGACTTTTGATATGAAGGGCTTGGGAGAAGCCAGTGGCATCCTAGGGATCAAATTCCATTGAGACCAGATAAATAGGATGATAGGCTTATCCCAATATGCATACATAGATAAGGTACTGGTACGGTTTGCTATGCAAGACTCCAAGAAGGGTATTACACCTTTTAGGCATGGAGTGCACCTTTCCAAGGATCAGTGTCCCAAGACACCTGAAGAAAAAGAGCAGATGAGGTTGATACTGTCGTGACCCCGGAACGGACCCCGGGCCCTCGTCGAGCTGAATTGATGATTGTTACGTTTGTGTTCCCACAGGTTCCTGCGGAGAGGATTCCCGAAACACGCGGAATCTGTCTCACATGATCAAGTTTGTGGAAGCGTGTAGCAAATCACATCAAGATAAGCGCCAATAAATTTTTATAGGCTATGACGAATAATAACAAGACATAGTATCAAAAGAAATGAGTTAACATGGCATTCCCATCATAATTCAAGTTATGAGACAAAAACAAAAGTAAGTTAAGTTTAGTTACATCCCAAAAGAGGCCAACATAGGCCAATACAATCTCAAAGCAATTAAAAGAACCCCATGATCAAAATGGCGAAACTCATGAACCCGCCCGACGTCTAGTTGACATCGTCGGGCTGCTACTCTCTAACTGGGGGTGGCTCAAAAGCCTCCTCCGGACGCTCCTCCTCAAAGGAAACGTCACCTGCACCTGGTCACCAACAAACAAGGTCAAACACAACGGTTTGGCAGGTAATCAATTTAGGTACAAGCATGAAACATTAAACGTTCTAATGAAAACATAAAAGCAAATCCCTGATTTGAAATACCACAATGACTGAGATACATTTCCGAGAATACATAACAAAGCTGAGATAACAAAACAAACTAGCATGAGTACATATAATATCATGAATAGTTACAATCCACAAAGAGCCCATCGTTTCTCTATCATTTATAATCAAAAGAACAAGCACGCACGACAAGCACGATATACATAATATAATCACGACACGATTCCCACATATACGGGGATTCCGGCCGCGGAACCTGACACGCACGATGTGTAATAAAATACATGACTAGTCTGCAGACAGTCCACATGTTTAAGGACCCCCAGACAGTGGATCAAACTGAAAGGGCAGTCCAAGCTCAGTGTTGTTCACTTAAATTCATGAATGCACAAAACACGCGAAACACTGTCTAAACATGTCGAGATAAAAGGGGAAAGTCACTTATCAAAACACGACAAGCACGACTAGCAAAAGGCATAATTAATATGCATAACACGTGTAAGACCCCGACCCGAGTGAACCCGATTAGTACAAATTAAGTTGCGTGTTAGTGCTAAGCTTGATTAGTGATTTTGGCTAAGTTGGGTTTGGAATAACTTTGATTCTAGTTTTGGGGCTACTTTGAATGCTTTGGTAACTAGTAGGGCCCTTTGGGGGTTCCTTTTCATGACATTGCATTGTTGAGGATTTATCGGAGATTTTGCACTCATGGTTTTAATCCCGTTTTATTGGTATTGTTATTTCATTCAACTTTCATGTTGATCCCTTGTCCATTTGAGATCCCGAAACCTGATTTCATAGCCTTGAGGGCAAAACAGTCATTGCACACAAAATCTGTACCCAAAACTTGACATTCCCGAAATCCGTGAAACGTATACTTTTTGGAAACTAGATATTTCGACGATCATTTCTTCCTTCTTCGTCGAATTCATCAGAGGTCCCGAAAGAGATGATTTCAGCCCTTGAATGTCTTTAGTAGTGGGACTCATTCCCATTTGCTATATAAGGAGAACCCATCTTCCCATTCCCTTTTTCCAGCACAAAAAGAACCTAGGGTTTGCTTTTGGTAACTTTTCTTCTTCCTCTTGCTCTCTCCACCTCCAATCCACCCCCAAGCTTGCACCAATAGGAGAGTTGAGGTCATCTTCTTCTTCACCTCCTTAAGAGCTTCCTCTTGATAGTGTTGTGGAGAACACTCTCCATTCCAAGACCTTCTTTGATCTTGCCATTGCCATTAGAGGACCTTGCAAGTAAGTATTCCCCTTCATCTTCTAGATTTGTGTTCCTCTAGCCCTAGGGAAGCTTCACCTTCATTGTTGTAAGGTTTCCTTGTTATTTCATTGTTTGACCATTTTAGGGTTTGTTTATTTGGGATTTTGCTCATAGTTTGGATTCCTGGCTTGGAAGAGTATTAGAGCTTGATTTCATTGTTAGAAGACCCAAGGCAAGTGGATGTTTCGATTTTTATAAGCTTTCAATTATTTTGGTATTTTCCACTCATGCCTATTTATTGCATTGGTTTGAAATAAATGTCCATGCTAGAGTTTGGTAGTGCATTTATGACTTATAAGTGTATTGGTGAATGTCATTTAATTCTCTTCTTGTTTGTACTAAATGTACTCTATTGTGAAATGGTTTCCTTCTTTCTTTGTATGGAATGGGATGTGGATGGAAGAAGTGATGGAGTGAACACATAATGGGGTTTTGGAAAAGTGTAGATAGAGGCATTGGAGGAGCTCTTAGCTCAATTTTGTTGCAGGGACTAAGTGGAAGTGGGGAGGATGGTTTTGAGGAGGAGAAATGGCTAAAAATCTGAACACAGTGGATGTTCCCGCACCTGGCGGTCAGCCTGCGGTCACCTGGCGGCTAGCCACCTGGTGACTGGCGGCTAACCGCCAGCTAGCCGAAATGTCACGATTGCTTTTCCAGAGAGCACCCTTCTCCACCTGAAAACTCAGTCAGCTCCATGGTTAGCCAGCGGCTAACCGCCGAACCCATCGGCGGCTAACCGCCAGCTAACCGCACCTTGGCGGTTAGTTTTCCAGTAAGCTGCATTCTTCAGCCCAGCCACGGTCAGCCGCGCGGTCAACCAGCGGCTAGCCGCCCATCCCAGCGGCGGCTAACCGCTAGCTAACCGCCAGGTGACCGAAAATTCCCAGGTTCCGGAGAGCTCCTCGCTCGAGCGCTGAGCTTTGTCGGTAAAAGGAGATTCACTAGGCATTATATGAGGCCATCCGAGAAGGAAACCATATCACGAAGATGTCATTCGAAGTTTTGAAAATTCAAAGTGTATAAGGAGCCCGGAATGTCTTCAAACTCAAGGAGTACCAAGTTATCATTGCAATCGACATACGGGACCCCTATTCACCTTAAACAAATCTTGAAATCATTATTTTTCCCGGAATTGTATTAATTCATTGTATTTCCTCATTTCCAAGATTTACATTACATGAGTTGTTTTCCCGAAAGCATGATAGTTACATTAGTAACATTGACTTGTCCCGAAGAGTATTGCCCGACACGAAATGAAAGTTATGCATTTGAGTATTCTTGCCCCATTCATTTATTTACTTGAACTTGATGTATTTCGCATATGTCTCGATTTGATATTTAACCTATGAGTCGGCATCACTAAGCTTGGATAACCTTGTCGGTTTGATCCACCGACTTGGAGATCCCTCTCCCGTCCCGCCAGCTGCAGTTTGGATCCCGATACCCGGTTTATTACCGTGGTCCCGTCCCGATACCCGGTTCGCTACCGTGGTCCCGTCCCGTATATTTATATTGTATATATGATTTACGTTGAATCTCCTCACCTTGTGTGACTGAGATTAACATCCCGTTATACTGTTGTCACTTTAGTGATAGAGGACTTAGCTTTATGTGATTGCCATCTTGTTAGTTCCCATTTTCCTTGGATACCTTATATATTTTATCTTGTTTACTTGTTTTCTAGCAAATGATTTATCTACTTTATGAGAGTTCTTGCTTATACAGATTTCTATGCCTTTCAAGATATTTCAGTCATTATATGTTGTTGTATCCTTTCACTCTCTTGCCAGACCGTCGTGTCTGATACATTTGCGTTGGTACTCAGGTCCCGTTGCCGGTTTCCTTGAGGAGGAGCCGGAGGAGGCGGTAGGTGAGCCGCAACCTCTAGTCGAGTGGCGCGCTGACGATGTCATGTAGACATCGGGTGGCTACGAGAGGCGTACATTTTGAGGAAACTATTTAACCATTCATTGGGTTATTGTTTTGTCTATATTGGCCTTTGTTGGCCTCTAATTTTGGAGAATGTAACTAAATGATCTTTTGTTAAACTTTAACTTACTATTGGGAAACATGCTATAGATCATTGCTCATTCTGATACAGTATTTTATACTTGATGTTAATGCTTTCATGACTAGAGATAGTCTGACTATTTGATTTGCTACATGCTTCCGCACTTAAAAGAAATATTCATTTATGGTTGTGATATCCTCACCGCGGACACCTGTGGGAAATTAAATAAACGTTGTTATCATTACAGATGTAATGTGGATCATCATTTAGTCCCTATCCCGGATCGGTTCCTTCGTGGGGGCCCGGTCCAGGGTCGTGACAACACGCTTAAGAAGTGACCCCTTTTTCTTGAAACAAATCTCCAAAACAAGCTTGTACTTAACTTCAAAACAAGTACACAATGATATTCATTGTATCGAAACCAAAGTACGAACACAAAGCCTATCAAGCACATGTAAGGACCTTTGATTGATCCTTGTGTAATTGAAACCCAAATGTTGGAATTTAAAAGATAATCAGTGCCCCGGAAGTTCAAAGACATCTCGGGTTTTGAGTGCACATTATCAGGCTAAAGGTCACTTAACATGTTCTAGTTTTCATTCTTACAAATACTCTTCAAAACAGGCATTCTGTCAAATTTCGGTCAGCTCGGGGCTAGCCGAAATGGAACCTGGCGGCTAGCCGTAAGCTGACCGTAGGGCTTACCGCTGAAAATCCATGTCTGATGCAGCTCTCTGGAAAAGGAACCGTAATGATTTCGGTTGGCTTACGGTTAACCGAAATGGAAAATGGCGGCTAGCCGCAAGCTGACCGTTGAACCCTAATGCAGAAGCCAGCTACTGGAAAAGGAACCATCGAACTCGGTCAGCTCGCGGTTAACCAAAATGGGTATTTCGGCTAGCCACCAGCTGACCCGCGACTGACCTAAACTACATGGGCAGTGCAGTTCAGTTCAGAATTTCACATTTTTCTTCTTCCTTTCTCCTTGTTTCTCATTCAACCTGTAACTCCCTGAGTCCACATACTCTCCAAGGGATAAAACACACATTCCATAGGTATGCATTGAGACATTACATCCCATACTCCAATCTAAACAAAATTCCCAAAATTTTCCATTCAAGACAAAATTTCCAATGAATGAGAAGAATGCAAGAAAACCAATCCAATGCACACATGCTATAATCCATCATAAATTGGTTACTTACCTTAGTCAAAGATGCCACAAACCTCTTCAAGCACTTCCACTCAAGATAATCCCAAGAATTACAAAACCCATGAAAACCACACAAAACTCACTCAATCTTGAAAACAAGAAACCCATTTTAACAAAAGCGTTTGTAGCATAAAAAATGAGATCTTAAGGAGTTAAAAAGGCTCCATGAACAAATATGAGTTGAAGCTCTTACCTAGGATTGCCCAAACAAAAAAGGGATGAAGACAATGGAGAGCTTGCTCACTTCTAACTTTCAAGAAAAAGACATCAATAGAAAGCTTGAGATGAGAGGAAGAAGGTGATGGTCTTAGAATTTCATTTGGAGGCTTCTAGCTTGATCATTCAAGAGCAATAGAATGGAGGGAAAATGTTTCTCCTCTTGGCTGCTCTAGGGTTAGGGTTGAGAGTGAAGGAGGGAAAGAGAAGAGTTGACTTAAGCCTTAACAAATTGGGCCCAAATGGCCAATTCTTGTATCAATGAAAACATGATCGTGTGGGCCTCGAATGAACTCGACGAAGAAGGATAAAATGATCCTCGAAATATCTAGTTTCTAAAAAGCATATTTTTGACATGGTTTTGAGATCTCGAAATTTGTGTCCAAATTTGTGTATAAAAGACAACTTTACCCTTTTTGGGCCAGAACTTGAGTTTTTGGACTTCAAACATGAATGGGTTGAAAACGAAAGTTGTAACACATGGTAAAATTCATTCAAATGAAATCAAAATCTCAAATTAGAACGGAAACCGATACGATCCTCCCAAGCTTGTACGTGCACTCAGGCCTTCCTGAGTGTGTCTGACAAATACTAAACGTTCTCAAAATTCCCAAAGCTATATCCAAGACTAAAACTAATTATTTCTAACCCAACGACAACTAAACCCACTTAGGACTAAACACACACTAATCGTACACTAATCGAATTAGTCTGGGTCGGGGTCTAACATCCTCCACCCCTTAGGATATTTGGTCCACCAAATAAAACAAACATTTACCACTAGTAAAAGCTGTGGATACTTCCTCTACTCTTGCTCTCTCAATTCCCAGGTGGCTTCTTCTGGCTCGTGATTTTCCCAAAGTACATTGACCTAATGAATAGTCCGATTTCTCAATTCTTGCTCTTTAGTATCAATGATCTTGATCGGCTTTTCCACATACGAGGCATCTTCCCGAATTTCCAAAGGCTCGCTGTAGTATATGTGAAGGACTAGAGACATATTTCTTAAGCATAGAAACATGAAATACATTGTGCACCCAAGAAAGTTTCGGCGGTAACGCAAGTCTATAAGCGACATCCCCAATCTTGCTCAAAATTTCATACGGACCAATAAACCTTCTAGACAATTTGCCCTTCTGTCCGAATCTCAAAGTCCCTCTAACTGGCGAGATCTTCAAAAACACTTTGTCACCTACCTGAAACTTCAATTCTCTTCGGCGAGTATCTGCAAAACTCTTCTGCCTACTTCGGGCGATCTTCAAACGTTCCTGAATCAGCTTGACCATGTCACTTGTCTCTCCAACTATCGTCGGTCCATGAAAACTACGCTCACCGACTTCTTCCCAGCAAACCGGAGTTCTGCATCTTCTACCATAAAGTGCCTCGAAATGTGCCATACCGATGCTAGAGTGGTAACTATTGTTATAAGCAAATTCACAAAGTGGTAAGCACTCATCCCACTGAACCTAGAAATCCAATACACAAGCACGCAACATGTCTTCGAGAGTCTGTATCGTCCTTTCTGATTGACCATCGGTCTGAGGATGATAAGCTGTGCTGAATTGGAGTTTGGTACCCATAGACTCATGAAAAGTCTTCCAAAACTTTGAAACGAACCTGCTGTCTCTGTCTGAAGTAATGGAAACGGGCTGACCATGTTTACTAACAGTTTCATCAACAAATAACTTTGCAAGTGGTGCCATATGCATCATGTTCCCTGTCTTCATCGGAATGAAATGAGCAGACTTTGTCAGAAGATCTACAATAATCCAAATTTCATTATTTCCCTTCTTGGTATTCGGCAAACCGGAAACGAAATCCATGGTGATGTGATCCCATTTCCATTCCGGAATCTCCAACGGTTGTAACAAACCTGGAGGTTTTTGATGCTCTGCCATAATCAACTGACAAGTTAGACAACGAGACACAAAAGCTGTTATTTCTCTCTTCATGTTGTTCCACCAAAATCTATTCTTCAAATTGTGGTACATCTTCGTGCTACCCGGATGCATAGAATATCTCGTGCTGTGAGCTTCATTCATTATTTCACTCTTCAAGTCATCCACATTTGGTACACACAACCGGTCCCGAAAATACAGTATCCCATCCATCATCTTGAAATCTGGACGTTCTGTAATATGCTCTGCTATCTTTGCCAAGTCAGGGTCTTGCAATTGACTTTCCTTGATCTTCTGGATGAAGGTAGGTTCTGATACTGTCATATTTGCTAACATCGCACCCAATTTCAGGGTTTGCACTTCTACACCCAGCTCTTCAAACTATTGGAAGACACCAATTCCTCTCAAACTGGCCATGACCACTGATTTCCTGCTCAATGCATCAGCTACAACATTCACTTTGCCTGGATGATACTTGATGGAAAAGTCATAATCCTTGATATACTCCATCCACCGTCTCTGTCTCATATTTAAATCCTTCTGCGAGAACAAATATTGTAAGCTTCGGTGATCTGAATGGACTTCAAATTTCTCTCCATAGAGGTAGTGTCTCCACATCTTCAAGGAAAAAACAACTGCCATCAATTCCAAGTCATTAGTTGCATAGTTCTTCTCATGATCCTTCAACTGTCTCGAGCCATAAGCAACCACCTTGCCATCTTGCATCAATACACAACCTAGTCCCACATTCGAAGCATCTGTATAAACAATAAATCCGCCGTTGCCCAAGGGTATTGTAAGGATTGGGGTTGTGGTTGACCTTCCTTTCAACTCTTGAAAACTTGTTTCACACTGTTTGGTCCAAACAAATGGGACATTCTTCCTAGTCAATTTTGTCAACGGTGCTGCAATGGACGAAAAACCTTGGATAAATCTTCTGTAATAACCTGCTAACCCCAGAAAGCTTCTGATTTCTGTCACACTGCTTGGCCTCACCCAATTAACAACTGCCTCTATCTTAGCTGAATCAACTGCTAAACCTTCTCTGGAGATGATGTGGTCTAGAAAAGCAACTTGCTCTAGCCAGAATTCACACTTACTGAGTTTTGCATAAAGCTGGTTGTCCCTCAAAAGCTGCAACGCTGTCCTCAAATGTTCTTTATGCTCCTTCTTACTCCTGGAATAGACAAGGACATCATTAATGAATACTATCATGGAGTGATCCAAATAGGGTGCAAAGACTTTGTTCATAAGAGCCATAAAGATTGCGGGTGCATTTGTCAAACCAAAGGGCATCACTAAGAACTCTTAGTGCCCATATCTTGTTCTAAAGGCTGTTCTCGGAACGTCTGAGTCTCTAACTCTCAACTGATGGTACCCTGATCTCAAGTCTATCTTGGAAAAATAGGCCGCTCCTTGCAATTGATCAAATAATTCGTCTATCCTCGGCAATGGGTACTTGTTCTTCACGGTCATATGGTTCAATTTCCTGTAGTCAATGCACATTCTCAAACTTCCATCTTTCTTTTTCACAAACAACACCGGTGTTCCTCAAGGTGAAACACTTGGCCTAATAAAGCCTTTGCTCAACAGATCCTGCAACTGGAGTTTTAGTTCACCCATTTTTGCTGGAGACATTTTGTATGGCGCAATCGAGATCGGAGTCGTCCTTGGTAGGAGCTCAATTGTGAACTCAACTTCTCTGATTGGTGGTAATCCCGGGATTTCTTCTGGAAAAACATCCGGAAATTCACACACAATGGGGATATCCTCCGTGATAAACGCAATAAATGTCTGACACCCACTCTGAACTAATCTGCTTGCCTTCAAAACTGAAATAAATCCTGCCTGAGTTGTTAGACCCCGACCCAGACCATTTTGATTAGTGTGCGATTAGTGTGTGTTTAGTCCTAAGTGGGTTTAGTTGTCGTTGGGTTAGAAATAATTAGTTTAGTCCTGGATATAGCTTTGGGAATTTTGAGAACGTTTAGTATTAGTTAGACACACTCAGGAAGGCCTGAGTGCACGTGTAAGCTTGGGAGGATCGTATCGGTTTCCGTGTATTTGTGATTTCGATTTCATTTGAGTGATTTTACTATGTGTTACAACTTTTGTTTTCAGCCCACTCATGTTTTCAGCCCAAAAAAACCCAAGTTCTGGCCCAAAAAGGGTAAAGTTGTCTTTTATACATAAATCTAGACATAATTTTCGAGATCTCAAAACCATGCCGAAAATATACTTTTTCGAAACTAGATATTTCGAGGATCATTTTATCCTTCTTCATCGAAGTCATCCGAGGCCCGCAAGATCATGTTTTTGTCAATACAAGTTTCAAGTTCATTGGGTCCCATTTACAAGTGCTTTAAGTCAACTCTCTTCTCTTTTCCCTCCTTTCACTCACAACCCAAACCCTAAAGCAACCAAGAGGAGAAAGCTTTGCCCTCCATTTTATTTCTCTTGAATGATCAAGCTAGAAGCCTCCAAATGGAATTCTAAGACTATCATCTTCTTACTCTCATCTCAAGCTCTCCATTGATGTTCTTTTCTTGAAAGTTAGAAGTGAGCAAGCTCTCCATTGCCTTCATTCTCTCTTGTTTGACCTTTTCTAGGTAAGAACTCCAACCCATCTTCTTAATGAAGTCTTTTTAGTTCCTTAAAATCTTGTTTTTCATAGTTACAAACCCTTTTGTTAAAATGGGTTTCTTGTTTTTAAGATTGAGTGAGTTTGTGTGGTTTTCTTGGGTTTTGTAGTTCTTGGGATTAGCTTGAGTGGAAGTGCTTGAAGAAGTTTGTAGCATCTTTGAACTAAGGCAAGTATCCAATTTAGGAGGGATGTTAGCATGTGTGCATTGCATTTGTTTTCCTTGCACTCTTCTCATTCATTGAAAAATTTGAGGATTTTGTTTTGATTTGGAGAATGGGATTTTAATGTCTCAAATTGTGTTTTGAAATGTGTGTTTTACCCTTGGAGAGCATGGAGGCTCAGGGAGTGCAGGTGGAATGAGAAACAAGAAGAAAAATGTGAAAAATCTGAACTCAGTTGTACTTCCCGTGCAGTTCCGGTCAGCCGTCGGTCGGCTGACGGCTAGCCGAAATCCCCATTTCGGCTAACCGCGAGCTGACCGAGTTCGGCGGTTCCCTTTCCAGAAGCTGGCATTTCGACAGCGGGTTCGGTCAGCTTGACGGTTAGCTAGCGGCTAGCCGCCATTCCCCATTTCGGCTAACCGCTGGCCAACCGAACGTTTTCGGCTCCTTTTCCCGAGAGTTAAGTTTCAGACCTGGGTTCCAGGGGTCAGCCCTACGGTCAGCTTACGGCTAGCTACCAGGTTGATTTTCGGCTAACCGTAAGCCAACCGAAGTCAGTTCGGTTTCTTTTCCAGAGAGCTGTGTTGGGACTGGATTTCCAGCGGTCAGCTGGCGGCTAGCCGCCAGATCCTAGTTTGGCTAGCCAACACCTGACCGCGAGCTGACCGAAATTGACAAATTGCCTGTTTTGAAGAGGATTTGCAAGAATGAAAAGTAGAACATGTTAAGTGACCTTTAGCCTGATATTGTGCACTCGAATCTCAGATGTCTTTTAACTTCCGGGGCACCGATTCTCTTTTAAATTTCCAACATTTGGGTTCAATTACACAAGGATCAACCAAGGGTCCTTATATGTGCTTGATAGGCTTTGTGTTCGTGCTTTGGTTTTGACACGATGAATATCATTGTGTACTTGTTTTTAAGTTTAAGTACAAGCTCATTTTGCAGATTTGTTTCAAGAAAATGAGGTCACTTCCTAAGTATGTCATGCATATTAATTATGCCTTTTGCTAGTCGTGCTTGCCGTGTTTTGTTAAGTGACTTTTCCCCTTTTTATCTCTACATGTTTAGACCGTGTTTCGCGTGTTTTATGCATTTATGAATTTAAGTGAAACCACTGAGCTTGGACTGCCCTTTCAGTTTGATTCACTGTCTGGGGGTCCTTAAACATGTGAACTGTCTGCAGACTGGTCGTGTATTTATTACACATCGTGCGTGTCCGGTTCTGCGGCCGGAATCCCTGTATATGTGGGAATCGTGTCGTGATTATATTATGTATATCGTGCTTGTCGTGCGTGCTTGCTCTTTTCATTATAAATGATAGAGAAAGGATGGGCTCTTTGTGGAATGTAACTATTCACGATATTATAAGTATTCATGTTAGCTTTGCTCACATTTTGGAAATGTACTTTAGTCATGTAATTGTTTACCATTCAGCAAAAGGTCTTTATATGTTTCTTTAAACGTTTATTACTTTATGCTCATGCCTAAATTGATTACCTGCCAAACTGTTGTGTTTGATCCTTGTTTGTTGGTGCCTAGGTGCAGGTGACGTTGCCTTTGAGGTGGAGCGTCCGGAGGAGGCTTTTGAGCCACCCCCAATTAGAGAGTGGCAGCCCGATGATGTCAACTAGACGTCGGGCGGGTTCTTGAGTTTCGCCAATTTTTGTCATGGGGTTCCTTTATTATTTTGAGAATTGTATTGGCCTCTGTTGGCCTCTTATGGGATGTAACAAACTTAACTTACTTTCGTGTTAGTCTCATAACTTAAATCACGATGGGAATGCCATGTTAACTCCTTTCTTTTGATACTATGTCTTGTTATTATTTACCATCGCACTTAAAAATTTATTGGTGCTAATCGTGACGTGATTTGCTACACGCTTCCGCAAACTTGTTCTTGTGAGTTAGATTCCGCGTGTCTAGGGAATCCTCACCTTGGGAACCTGTGGGAAAACAATGTATCAACAAGTCGTGGGCCCGGGATCCGTTCTGGGGTCACGACAAGACTGGTATCAGAGCGGGACATGTTTCTGGCACTTAAAAGAAGCTAGAAATGTCTTAGGAGCGTGGCGAGGATTCGTGAGCTCGATAGATTCGTTGGTATAGGACCTTAGAAACCCTCATACCATGTTTATTGTGTACTAATTCCTTATGTTACAGCACTATGCCTCCAAGGAAAGCTCCAAACCATAATGCTTCAGGCAGTAATCAG
Source organism: Cinnamomum chago (assembly GCA_038049695.1). NCBI lineage: Eukaryota > Viridiplantae > Streptophyta > Magnoliopsida > Laurales > Lauraceae > Cinnamomum > Cinnamomum chago. The sequence continues at coordinate 56,674,200 of CP142451.1, forward strand.
AATGAGTCAGACACATCTAATACACCAACAACTACACAGTTTTAAGAACTAATGCAAGCCATGATAGCACAACAAAGGCAGGCTAATGAGAACCAAACAAGATTCCAAGAATAGTTAGCTAAGAAAGATGAAGAAATGGCTCAAGTTCAGAGACAACTTCTGGAAGTCCTTCAGAACAGGAATTTAGCTCCACCACTACAACCCTTGGGTCTGCAGATTGTCATTCATAGTAGGGATCATGACCCCAATGCGCTATTTGAGAAGTTCAGGCAGAGGGCACCGAAGGAGTTTTTGGGCAATGAAGACCCGTTAGTGGCAGATGACTGGCTAGCTAATACCGAGAAAATTTTTGATGTCTTCACATGCACAGGGAGGCAGAAGGTCAACCTCACAGCTTCCCTATTCTATGGGCTTGCTTATAGGTGGTGCCAAACGGTTAAGGACCCATATATGGCAATGGCTAACGAAGATCCATGGGCAGCGTTCAAGACACAGTTTCAGGATAAGTACATTCCCTACCATGTCAAGAGGCAGAAGGCTATTGAATTCCAGCAGCTCAAGCAAGGCAGCATGACAGTGCTAGACTATGTCACCAAATTTGAGAGACTGGCTAGACATGCCACCGAGTTGATTGACACTGAACAGAAGAAGATAACAAAGTTTTTGCAAGGGTTGAACCCGATCATCATGAGAGATGCCATAGGAGTAGTTCCACCCGCTACATATGATGAGGCGGTCAAACGGGCATATAAGTTTGAAGATATTAACAACATGATCGTTCTGGACAGGAAGCAGCACTACCAGCAACAGAATCAGAAGCAGCAACACAACAAGAAACCAAGAGAAGAACAAGGTCAAGTGAGGCAGGGTTGTGGACATTGTGGCAAGAATCACGAAACTCATGAATGTCGTAAGGCCATGGGTGCCTGTTTCAAATGTGGGGCTATGAGCCATGCAATCAAGGATTGCCCACAACTTCAGAATCAAGGGAACAGAAATCAACAGCTGTCACGCCCCCAAACCGGAACCTCGGAGGCTCGAATGGGATTAAGGTAATTATATTTTTCTTTCTCCCAAGATCCGCGTGTGTGAAGACGACACATTTCAATACACTCTGAATATTTTGCGGAAGCTTTCGGGGTATTACGACCCGAAGTCCGTGGTCATCGGATTCCGCATCGTACTCAACCTCTAGCATATAGCTATTATATCAAGAACCATATCAGACTGGAATAAACTATTACAACCAAATACAGAGCTAACAGTAACAGGATATTACATTCCCAAATATGTCCAAATTACAAATGATCAATGTACATTAATTAAGAATCCCAAGAAAGGCTAATAAAAGCCATATAACAACAAGTTAATAACCACTACCCATATGTGACGCAACTCCGATGTCAAGCTCAATGTCTAAAATGTTAGGGATTTTGTAGATTGCAATTTGATGGATGCATTATCATTCAAGCATCATTTGATTTACACACATATGCATTGTTTTAAGAAATCTTGAAATCTTGTTTTATACATGCATTGGTTTTTAAGTCTTGAAGATATATTGATTTATGCATGATTTGTTTTTAATCTTGGATGCATTTGGTTTAGAAAAGAGTTCTATCAAATCAAGCTAGCCATTGGTTTTAAAGTTTCGAATCTTTTTGGCCTTTTATGTTCCATGTTTTAAAACCCTTAGAATGATTTAAAACATGTTTTAAAGCTTGATTTTATGGCCCAAAAAGTTCCCTCAAGAAAACCTTCAAATATGCAAAACTTGGGAATTTTTGGTCCCAGGGGGTCAACCTGCAGTGTGGTAGGTCGACCTGGCCAGGGACCCGGGTCGACCTGCCACACTGCAGGTTGACCGGGTCCTGAAGCACCAACGGTCAGAAATTTGACCGTTGTGTGTACCAGGTCGACCCAGCCCTGTTTCCAGGTCGACCTGGGACTAGCCGTTGGGCATTTTTTGCCTTTAAAATGAGTTCTTTCCTTTGCCAAAAGTTGAGAATTTTAAGGCCCTCCTTGAGGGGTTTTGAGGCAAATAGAAGGGAAATGAACTAAGGGATGAAGGGGATCATTAGGAAAGCTAAAGCTTGGATTAATGTGTTAGGGATTTTGTATTTGCAATTTGATGGATGCATTTTCACTTTAGCATCATTTGAATTTTCACACATGCATTGTTTTAGAAAATCTTGAAATCTGGTTTTATACATGCATTGGATTTTAGACTTGTAGAATTAATGATTTATGCATGTTTTGTTTCTAAACTTGGATGCATTTGTTTTAGAATCCAAACTCTTTTGAAAACCTAATTCTTTGTGCATTACTATTGTAAAATCAAATTGAGGTTTTAGGTTTGTTCCTTGCATACTCTCATCATTTTCAGAACCACTTTTGTATGCATTCTAATGTAAAAAGAGTTTTATCAAATCAAGCAAGCCTTTGGTTTCAAAGTTTCGAATCATTTTAGGCTTTTTGTGTTTCATGTTTTTAAACATCTTAATTTGATTTAAAACATGTTTTTCAAGCTTGATTTAGTGGCCAAAACTTTCCCCAAGAAATACTTTGAATTGTGAGAATTTTGGGAATTTTGGTCCCAGACAGTGGACCTGCAGTGTGGTAGGTCGACCTGCCCAGGGACCCAGGTCGACCTGCCACACTGCAGGTTGACTGGGCTCCTGAAGCTCCAACGGTCATTTTTCTGACCGTTGTGTGTAGCAGGTCGACCTCCCCTTTGCTAGGTCAACCTGTGACTAGCCGTTGGGCAGTTTTGAGCTATAAAAAGTAGTTCTTTCCTTTGTCAAAGTTGGAGATTTTTAAGCCTTCTTTGAGGCATTTGGAGACAAGACAAAGGGGATGAACTAAGAGAGACCAAAGAGTCTTTTGGAGAGCTAAAGCTTGGATTAATGAAGTTAAATCTCTAAGTAAGCTCTACCTCTCTTAATCATAAGTTATGTGCTTTGTTTAAATTATTGGTAAATGATTTTTAGCATGATAACTATGATGTGTTGAATCCATTCTTCTCTTAATCTTTGATCTAATTAAGATTGGATTCTTCACCTTGGTTTCAATCCAAGTTGTTTTAAAAAACTTTCTTAATCATGCTTAGCAAAAGTGTTTGATTTCCTTTAAAGCATGATTCCTTGTCTTGGTTGAAACCTAATTTGTTGTTTTCATTCATTTAAACTTTAGTTAAATCTTTTGGTTTTGAAAACAACATTGCACATGCATCACATGTTCTAAGTTAGTCATTTTCATACAACTTGTGAGTCTTTGATTTTTATGTCATTAACAAGTTGTTTCTCATACATGTGATTTGCATTAAACTTCAATCAATCTTTTATGAGCCTTAAACTTTGAAATGCTTTAAGCAATATATTAATTGAGCTTTGTTTTTAATTTGATTGAAGTTATCACACACACACATCATGAGCATACATCTTTGCATTCATTTAGTGTTTGTGTGAGTTGATTTACACTTTCATATTAGCCTATTTAAGAGGCAATTTCTTTGAGCTTAATTTGTATCTCTTAGAGTGATCTTTTGTGAAGACACTTTCTTAGAGAAATCTTTATTTGTAAAGGTTATTGCTTAGCCTAAGAAAATCATTGTGTAAAGGTTATTGCTTAGCCTTGAAAAGCATCTTGTAAAGGTTGTTGTTGAGCCTAGTAAAAACAACATTGTAAGGGTTATTGCTTAGCCTAGTAAAAAACATACTTAGTGGAAATCCGGTGGGGTGATTGGATCACAAGCCGGTAGTGGACGTAGGCATTGAAGTCGAACCACTATAAACCTTTGTGTTGTGGTGCTTGCCTTTGTGATGATTGTTTTATTAGCTTCCGCATTTTGATTGTTTATCATCACTTGTGACTAGTTTATGTCAAGAAATTAAAATTGGTCTAAATTGGTCATATTTGTAGCACACCCTATTCACTCCCCCTCCCCCTCTAGGGTAAGGATCCTCAGGACTTTCAATTGGTATCAGAGCCTCGTGCTCTATCTTTTAGGATGAAGTGTTTGGAACTCTTGATTAGGTGTAAAAACCTAGAGTCAAAACCCTAGTATTATGCTTTACATGAAAATCATTAGAATGGACTCCACTATGATAGATAGTTTAGATTCTTGTGTAGATTCTCCTAGACCCCTCATTCTTCCATCTATTGGAGATTCAAACCCTCAATTAAATGAATCTCAATTTGATTCAAAAGAGGAAGAAAATGATTACAATGAAGAAGATCTTCAACAAGCCTATGAAGAATTATACACATTTTCTCTAGAACTTAATAAGAAAAACATTAAATTAAGAGAAGAATCTAAAAGACTAAACAATGAGCTAGTCTCTTCAAAAGATGAGCTTAGAGAGAAAGAAGAAGTAATAAAATGTTTGGACTCTAAGTTCATGATCTCTTTAAATAACTTATCCAATATCAAAGATGAACAAAATGAGATTAAGATAAGTTATGATGATCTTAAAAAGGAAAACTTAAACCTAAGAGATCAAGTAAAAAGGCAAGACAAAGACTTTATCAATTTAAAATCCAAGTTGACAATTTCCATGGAAAACATGTCAAATGTTCAAAGTAAATTAAAAACTTTAGAACTTGGATCTAATGTTGTTAATGAACTTAAATTCGAATTAAAACTTGCCAATAAAGAGCTAAGAAAATATAAGGAAATTGAAAATGAACTTTCAAAAGTCAAAAATGAAAATTCAATCCTTATAACCAAAGTCACTCAACTTGAAGGCTATAAACAAAAGTATGAGTGCAAATTTACCCAAGGAGAAGATAAATTTGAAAAATTATTTAGATTGGGTAAATCTAAAGGAGATAGGACGGGTCTTGGTTTTGATAAGTATATTTCACATGACCCTAAATTCACCAACACTTTTGTGAAAGGTGAGTCCTCTTTCTCTAGCACTCTTTCTCCTTTGCCCAAAACCAAATGTAATTATTGTGGCATTGAAGGGCATTTTAGGTTTGAGTGCAAACTAAGAAGAAGAAGCCATGTGTCTAAACCCATCTTTGAACTCAAGAAGGGAGAATCCAAATCTATGAAGGGTAAGACACTAAAAAACAAGGAAGACTCCAAAAAGATTAAACAAGTTAAACCATTTAAAATGGAGTCTCCAAAGATAGATTCTAAGAAGTTTAAACAAGTTAAACCAAGTTTAAAAGAATCTATGAACAAAAAGCTTCTCAACCTATCTCCCTTATATCAACCCATGAAAGAACTTTTGAATAAAGTAACAAAGTTAAATTTAAAATTCAAAAGTCAAATAAAGGGAGAATATAAGAAGAAAAGAAAAATGAACAAATCCCCAAAGAAACAAGCTCACCAACATCAAAAGACTAATCACCAATCTAAGCTAAATTTAGTAAAATCTAAATATCATGGTGATAAGTTTAAATTGAAAATTTATCAAGTCAAATCTCCTTTAGTTGGTGAGAATTCCAAGATAGACCTCAAAGTTCAACCATCTCAAGACCTTAGGTGGATTCCTAAAGTTATTTACCTAGACAAACCTTAAGGCCTTGAACCATCTTGACCAACCTATTCTTTATAGTTAAATCATTTTGTTGGTCATGTTGCATTTGCATTTTGTTTCTATATAGTTACATTTATTAAAATGCATTGTTTCATTATGATCATTTGATTTTGTTTTCATGCACCATTCTAAGTTACATGTCATGGTTTTCAAAAAAAATTTATTATAATTTCATCATGATTAGATTTGCGTTTTGCTCACATTTAGTTTTATGTTTTGCCTTGCATTTCTACATGATCAATTGATTGTGATTTCAAAAGCTTTCATAGCTAGATTATTCATGATCAATTGTTGTTGAATCATTTGTGTAGATGTCTTGGTAAGATTTTTTGAACAAATGATTTGAATCAATTCAAGTTTTTCCATGGATTTCTAAGTTATACTTTTATATGGAAAACCATTGTTTTGAAAAAACAACTTGTATGTGTTTCATTTAAGTTATATCTTTTAAAATACAATGTTGAAAATTGATCTTCAAAATCATTCCATTTATGCTCATTGTTGGATTTTGTTTATCAAAATGATTTGAAGATTGTTTGAATGGAAATGCTCTATAACATCATTAGCTATAATCATCAAAGCATGTTCCATGTTCTCATTTCCTTTCCTTTTGGTTTCATTATCTTAGAAATGGAAATGAATGTTGTTTGCATCTTTGCTACATTCTTTTTATATGCAAATGAAAATTGGTTCCATGTATGGTTGTGATCTTAGTTATAATTGTAGAAACCATACTAGAACCCAAATCCATCCTCTATGCACTCTAGTCATATCTTTTTGAATGGTTATGATGTTGATTCATGTAGATTCTCTTGGTGTCATCCTTATACATGTTTCAACTTCATAAGTAGTGATCTTAATCATATGAAACACTTTGAAATCAATTCCTCGTATTTTTATATGTTTGATGGATATCTTAGATGTTGAATTCATATGATTTTGACACTTTGAAGAATTGCATGCTTTCCCAAGTCATAACCTTTAGCATTGCAATTTACCTTGTTCATCACTATGCTCATTAGTCATATCATTATAAGTGATGAATATCCATTTATGTTGCGATGGAATTTTGTGTTTGTCACATCCTTGCTATTAATCATGTTGTCATATTCAATTGGTTTCATTTGGTATAATTTTCCATTGATTTCATATCCAATTGATGTCTTATCTTGTGTATGTGATAGACCTTGTGTACATTGGATTGATCTTGATAGTTATATGTTTACATTCCATGTCACATTCCATTAGCATCATAATGTTTATGTTTGTCACCTCACTTGCTCATATAGGTAAATCTCATGACCACCATGTTTATGTGTTCATCATATTGGTTGGTTAATTGTTGAGGTTGGCTTCATGCTTGAAATTCATTTCACTCTTCTTGTACATGATAGTCATATTTTTTGATTGAATGAAATGATTTCAAAACTTTCATAGCATATGATTTTCATAGTTAAATTATTTAATGCTATGTTTAGTAAACCCCATTGCATCATGGATAGCTCTAATTTGAATTTATCTTAATAGTTATATTCTTTATAACTCCATTTTAGAGTGATTGATTTAATAGTCTTATCCTTAAATCTCAATTGGTATTCTTTGTTTTTCCAATTGATATCCATGATCGCTTTTCCCATTGACCTTGCTTTCTTTTGGTAATTTGATCATATTGTGCTTTATAGTTAAATGAATCTAATCCTTTCCTTGAAGTTGACCCTCATTTGGTTAAACCATCTACTTCTTGAACCAAATAGTTATACCTTGTCAAAAGTTTGACGAAAGAAGAGAATGGATTGAGGGGGAGTGTAAACCTTCATAGGAAGTATTAGTTTTGATCAAATTGACCCTTGGATTGCCTTTGAACCCTTAGAGTCTTATTCCATACATGATAACCTGTTATGAATTTCATTTTCGATTTCTTTTGTTAACAGGTGCTACTAAATGTATTTTCCTTATTTCATGTGTGTAGGTACCTTTGCAATTTAATGTCAAAGGGGGAGAGAGCATTCAAGTTCTCAAAAGGGTGAAGAGAATGTCCAAGCTTCCTAAGGGGAAAGTTGTGTATGATCTTCTACAAGGGGAGAGAATGCATATCTTGCCAAAGGGAGAGAGACGCATGGTCAAAGGGGGAGAGCAAATAGAAGAAAGAAAGCTTGGGAGCTAAAGAAGATGCTTGGCCATAGAGAGGAAGATGAAAAGAAAGCTTGAAGAATGATCAAGCTCCAAGCATAAAGAAGATTGAAGAAAGAGCCCAAGAGCCCAAGCTAAGAGGAGGAGCATCCAAGAAGATTTCAAGACTTGTCCAGCTTAGGGGGAGCTGAAGACTTGGTGTGTTATTTCAATGATGAGTAAGTTGCCATCAAATTGCAAAGGGGGAGATTGTTAGGGATTTTGTATTTGCAATTTGATGGATGCATTTTCACTTTAGCATCATTTGAATTTTCACACATGCATTGTTTTAGAAAATCTTGAAATCTGGTTTTATACATGCATTGGATTTTAGACTTGTAGAATTAATGATTTATGCATGTTTTGTTTCTAAACTTGGATGCATTTGTTTTAGAATCCAAACTCTTTTGAAAACCTAATTCTTTGTGCATTACTATTGTAAAATCAAATTGAGGTTTTAGGTTTGTTCCTTGCATACTCTCATCATTTTCAGAACCACTTTTGTATGCATTCTAATGTAAAAAGAGTTTTATCAAATCAAGTAAGCCTGTGGTTTCAAAGTTTCGAATCATTTTAGGCTTTTTGTGTTTCATGTTTTTAAACATCTTAATTTGATTTAAAACATGTTTTTCAAGCTTGATTTAGTGGCCAAAAGTTTCCCCAAGAAATACTTTGAATTGTGAGAATTTTGGGAATTTTGGTCCCAGGCAGTCGACCTGCAGTGTGGTAGGTCGACCTGCCCAGGGACCCAGGTCGACCTGCCACACTGCAGGTTGACTGGGCTCCTGAAGCTCCAACGGTCATTTTTCTGGCCGTTGTGTGTAGCAGGTCGACCTCCCCTTTGCTAGGTCGACCTGTGACTAGCCGTTGGGCAGTTTTGAGCTATAAAATGTAGTTCTTTCGTTTGTCAAAGTTGGGGATTTTTAAGCCTTCTTTGAGGCATTTGGAGACAGGACAAAGGGGATGAACTAAGAGAGACCAAAGAGTCTTTTGGAGAGCTAAAGCTTGGATTAATGAAGTTAAATCTCTAAGTAAGCTCTACCTCTCTTAATCATAAGTTATGTGCTTTGTTTAAATTATTGGTAAATGATTTTTAGCATGATAACTATGATGTGTTGAATCAATTCTTCTCTTAATCTTTGATCTAATTAAGATTGGATTCTTCACCTTGGTTTCAATCCAAGTTGTTTTAAAAACCTTTCTTAATCATGCTTAGCCAAAGTCTTTGATTTCCTTTAAAGCATGATTCCTTGTCTTGGTTGAAACCTAATTTGTTGTTTTCATTCATTTAAACTTTAGTTAAATCTTTTGGTTTTGAAAACAACATTGCACATGCATCACATGTTCTAAGTTAGTCATTTTCATACAACTTGTGAGTCTTTGATTTTTATGTCATTAACAAGTTGTTTCTCATACATGTGATTTGCATTAAACTTCAATCAATCTTTTATGAGCCTTAAACTTTGAAATGCTTTAAGCAATATATTAGTTGAGCTTTGTTTTTAATTTGATTGAAGTTATCACACACACAAACAACATTGTAAGGGTTATTGCTTAGCCTAGTAAAAAACATACTTAGTGGAAATCCGGTGGGGTGATTGGATCACAAGCCGGTAGTGGACGTAGGCATTGAGGCCGAACCACTATAAACCTTTGCGTTGTGGTGCTTGCCTTTGTGATGATTGTTTTATTAGCTTCCGCATTTTGATTGTTTATCATCACTTGTGACTAGTTTATGTTAAGAAATTAAAATTGGTCTAAATTGGTCATATTTGTAGCACACCCTATTCAACCCCCCCCCCCGTCCCTCTAGGGTAAGGATCCTCAAGACTTTCATAATGAAGTTAAATCACCGAGTAGGCTCTACTTTCCTTAATCATATGTTTTCATGCTTTGTTTTACTTTTGGTAAATCTTTTGTAGCATGATAAACTATGTATGAAGTGTTGTGTCCTTAACATGTTTTATGTTTTGAGTTGATTTATTGTTTTGGATACAACACCATTTGATTCAATCCAAGTAGTACTTTATTTGGTAAATCTAAGTAGATCATGTTAATGAAAGAATCTTTGAAATTACATGTAACATGATTCATATACTTGATTGAATCTTTGGGTGTTGTTTTCCATCATAAGAAAATCTCTTTCAAATGTATCTTATGTTTTGGATTCAACAAACTTTACAAACCATATGTATTTTGTTTTAAAGTTTCACAACTTGTTTTGCATTGATTGGTATATGATATTCAAGTTGTATTTATAATTACATATGGTTTGTCCCCTAATTTCAATCAAATCTATTTTTATGTTTTATGAGCTACATTGTTGATTTGATTGACATCCCTATGCATCACATGTTTATAGCTAATTAATTACATACAACTTGTGAATCTTTGACATCATTAACAAGTTGTTACTTTTAACATGTGACTTGCATTTCCTCAATCATAAATGTTTTTATGAGCGAAAACTTTCAAAAGCCTTAGGCATACATTTATGAGCTTTCATTTTCAAAATGATTGAGGACATCACACACACACATCATGTACTTTCATCTTTGCATTCATAGTGTATGTGTATTAGATTTTCATTTTCATATCCGCCTATTTTAGAGGCAAATGTAATGAGCTAAATTTGTATCTCCATCAACTGTATGTTAGACACTACTTAGAGAGATAGCCAACCTTTTGGTTGAAGAGGTTATTGCTTAGCCTATAAAAGCATAATGTATAGGTTGATGTTAAGCCTTGAAAAACATCATTGTAAAGGTTATTGCTTAGCCTTGAAAAGCATATTGTAAAGGTTATTGCTTAGCCTATTGAAAAGCATAAATAGTGAAAATCCGGTGGGGTGTTGGATCACAAGCCGGTAGTGGATGTAGGCATTGAGGCCGAACCACTATAAATCCTTGTGTGATGGTGCTTGCTTTGTGGTGATTGTTTTCATTAAGCTTCCGCATTTTGTTTGATAATCATCACTTGTGACTAGTTTGTTTTAAAGAAGTTAAAATTGATTAAAATTGGTCATAAATGAAGCTCACCCTATTCACCCCACCCCCCTCTAGGGTTAGGATCCAATGACTTTCATAAATGACATAGCCGACAAAACAACCTGCAAAACATGGCTCCACAGCCAACAAAAGCACTCATCTCGGGACGAAGAAGTCTGGACCTGAGTACCAAAAGTAGTAGGTCAGGCACGATGGTCGGGCAGGTGGATGAAAAGATAATAAATAAACTGAAGAATAAAACATATGATAAATCACGCTATTTGATCAAATGCTGCATATAATTAAACGGGTGCAAAATCGTGGATCTCCTAACAAATCATGTATTTGTTTCAAGCATGGGCAAAACATGGAGATCTAACAAGACATATGTTCATTTACATCATCTATAAAAGCATAGATATTTGACAATCGGGTGTTCGTCTAAAACATGTGTAAATATAGAGGTCTGGCAAAACAAACGTTCATTTGAAACATATTTAAAAGCATTAGTATTTGACAAACCGGGTATTCATTTAAAGCGTGTGTAACCATAGAAATCTGGCTAAACCAATGTTCATTTGAAACATATGTAAAAGCATGGATATTTATCAAATCGGGTAGTCATTTGAAACATGTCTAACCAATACACTTCTATGATAGAAATCTGGCAAAACAAGTATCTTTTAAAACATAATTAAAAGCACGGATATTTAACAAATCAGGCATTCATTTAGAACATGTGTAAACTTAGGGATCTGGCAAAACAAGTGTCATTTAAAACATGTGTGTGTACAAGGAACGAAAAACAATGTAACAATAATTGAATTTACCTTGGAAAATATTAACACCTATTTAAATAATAACTTTCATAAAAGAAAGGAATCATTTACCGGAAAACAAATAAGTAATATAAAACATGTAGGGTATCCAAGGAATCGGGAACTAGCAAGATGGCAACCACACGAAGCTAAGTCCTCTATCACTAGAGTGACAGAGCAATAACTAGGCACTAATCTTAGTCACTCGAGGTGAGGAAAAACAGTGGATCTCATAAATACATATACATATACTAGGCACTGATCTCAGTCACTCGAGGAGAGGAGAAACAATGGATCTCATAAATACATATACTATACATGACCACGGTAGCGAGCTGGGCATCGGGAACCACAATAGCAATCTGCGGCATCAGGACAAGACCACGGTAATAACCGGGTAGCGGGATCCAAACTGCTGCTGATGGGACAAGAGGGGGACCTCCAAGTCGGTGGACCAGACCAACAAGGTTATCCAAGCTTAGTGGTGCCGACTAATAGGTCAAATAACAAATCGAGACATGTGCAAGTAAATCAAGCACAAATAAGTAAACGGTCAGTACGGGGGTGCTCAAGGGCACACTGTCATTTCATGTGGTGCAATGCACTTCGGGACAAGTAACTGTTACCAGTGTAACTTCGATGCTTTTGGAAAACAAGTCACGTAATATAAATCTCGGGAACAGTGAAATACAATAAACAACCGAGATTTCAGGAAAGTATCGGGTTCAAGATTTATTTGAAGGGAATAGGGATCCCGTATGTCGATCTAACAACAATTTGGTACTCTTTGAGTTTGGGGACATTCCGGGCTCCTTATACACTTTTGTGAATTCAAAACTTCAAATGACATCTTCGTGATGTGGTTTCTTTCTCAATTGGCCTCATATATTACTTAGTAAATCTCATTGACATAGAGGGGTTCTCAATGAATAGTCCCAACACGTTTAAATAGTTCATCATTGTCCCAAACATAGCCTTTGACAAACTAAGCTCATCACTAGAGCGAACTCTCCGGTTCGCTCGAGCGAGGAGCTCTCTGGAATGGTTGTCTAGGTGGGTTCGCTCGAACGCAGTTGAGGTCTCTCGAGAGAACTCATTGGCTCGAGCGAATTCTTGGTGCGCTCGAACTAACCACTCTTTGGAACAAGTTCTGGGATGTCCACTCGAGCGACCAAGGGGTCCGCTCGAGCGAACTGCCTACTGGAATGCTCCGAACCCTTTTCTGGACACTTCACTCGAGCGAAGTGTCATGTTCGCTCGAGCGAACTGTCCAGAAACTGATTCCGGGGCAGTTCAGCTCCTCTCTATCTCTTCCTTCTACAATCTCCTTTTAACCCCTTTATATAAACCACAAGAGGGGTTCAAAACTTCATCCAAATCAACATAATTTTTCCAACAACATTCATTCTAACCTCCTTTAGCAATATCATATCCAAATACAATGAATAGAGGGAAGGAAACCACTACACACAAGAGTACATTTGAGATAAAACAAGGGAAAATTAAATGCTATGGACCAATACATCTCTATGACAATAAATGCACTATCAAGGCTCTTCATGAGCATTCATTTCAAGTCAAAGTAATAAATAAGCATGTATGGAAAAACAATAAAATCAACCACATTTCTATAAAACCATATGAACAAACTTTGACCAAATAAAATGCATACATTTCCAAGAGATTTAACAAGAGAGAAAGACCCATTAATATGCATTTTCGAAATCAATAGAAATGTGGCAAGAAGCATATGTGAAAACATATATCAAATTATCAAGACCAAGTAATAAAATTTAGGATTTTCTCGTAAAACTTGATGACATTCAAACCATCCATTCATCCACTTGCCTTGGGTTCCAATTAGCTAATCAAGCTCTCCAAACATTCTCAAGCAACCCTACAAGCATAGCCAAAACCCCCAAAAACAAACCCATTTAGAACCCTAAAATGTTAAATCAAGAAAGACAAGGAATGGGCTCAAACCAAACTAGGAAATAGAACTTAAGGGGGTGTCATTGCACATAAAAGGAAAATGGGAAGGAGTCTTTACCTCTAGGGTCCTCAATCAACAAGAAGAAGCTTGAAATAGGGGCTGCCCACCTTGGTTTTGCACAAAAATAGCATCCATGAGAAGCTAGATAGATGGGGAAGAAGATGGCATGGTTGGGTTTCCAAATGGCAAGGGTTTCCTCCATGAATGGGGAGGAGAAAACAAGAAGAAAAGGGAGGGGAGGCTCAGTTCCAAAAGCTCCCCCTTTGGGCTGTAACAAATGAGGGAGAAGAGGGGAGAGTCATCTTTTATAATGGGTGGGTGTGGACCCCACCACACTTAAAACTTGCCAAGGGTAAAACATCAATTTCTGGGCCTCGGATACGATCGACGAAGAAGAGGAAAATGTTTCTCATAAAATCTAATTTTCAAAAAGTACGAAAATTTGAATAATCTCCCAATCACGAGCAAAGTCACTAAAAGAACCCCCCCCCCCAAAGGGTCCCACTAATCACAAAGGCACTCAAAACTCCCCAAAACTAGTGAAAAACCATTCTAACTCACAAACACAACCCAGCAAACACTAATCCCACTAAAAGAAACTAATCCACAAATAAAACAACACTAATCCAGGAAATTAGGGGTCGGGTTCTCACAACAGCAGAGACAAGCAGCTCCTCATAATCAAGCACTAGTTCAGAATCAGATTAGACCACCTCAGCAGCAGCAGCAAGCTAGACCACCAGCACAGAATCAGAATGCTCGTCCTCCACAGCAGAACAGACATGGCCAAGGAAGGCAAAACCAAGCACCGAATAAACTACAGATGCATGGACGTTTATATTATCTTAACCATGCAGATGCTGAAGCTGCAGGAGACGTGGTAGAAGGTAAACTTCTTGTTTGTGGGGTAGAAGCCCAGATTTTGTTTGACCCTGGATCCACGCATTCCTTTTCATCCCCTAGTTTTGCTAAGATGATTGATACACCATGTAGTGAATAGGATTACATTCTAGTAGTAACCACTCCAGTAGGGAAACAAGTTGTGTGTAGAACCTATTACCCTAACTATACAATTTTGTTAGGAGATGTTAAATTACCGGCCAACCTCATTGTTTTAGACATGCATGATTTTGTTGTCATCTTAGGCATGGATTGGTTAGAAGCATATCATGCTACCATGGATTGTTTTAGTAAGACCATAACATTCAGATTCCAAGGACCACAAGCAGAATTGATATTTCAGGGGAACAGGAGAAAAACTTAGGCAGGGTTTATTTCGGTTTTGAAGGCGAACAGATTAGTGCAGAGTGGATGTCAGGCATTTATTGCGTTTATCACGAAGGATAAACAGTCCCAAGGGGTGGAGGATATCCCCATTGTGTGTGAATTTCCGGATGTTATTCCAGAAGAAATCCCGGGATTACCACCAATCAGAGAAGTTGAGTTCACAATTGAGCTCCTACCAGGGACGGCTCCAATCTTGATTGCACCATACAGAATGGCTCCAGAAGAAATGGGTGAACTAAAACTCCAATTGCAGGATTTGTTGAGCAAAGGCTTTATTAGGCCAGGTGTTTCACCGTGGGGAGCACCGATGTTGTTTGTGAAAAAGAAGGATGGAAGTTTAAGAATGTGCATCGACTACAGGAAGTTGAATCATGTGACCATGAAGAACAAGTATCCATTGCCAAGGATAGATGAATTATTCGATCAATTGCAATGAGCAGCCTATTTCTCTAAGATAGACCTGAGATCAGGGTACCATCAGTTGAGAGTTAGAAACTCAGATGTTCAGAAGACAACTTTTTGAACAAGATATGGGCACTATCAGTTCTTAGTTATGCCCTTTGGTTTGACAAACGCACCCGCAGTCTTTATGGCTCTTATGAACAAAGTCTTTGCACCCTATTTGGATCACTCTACGGTAGCATTCATTGATGATGTCCTTGTGTATTCCAAGAGTAAGAAGGAGCATGAAGAACACTTGAGGACAGCGTTGCAGCTTTTAAGGGACAACCATCTTTATGCAAAACTCAGTAAGTGCGAATTCTGGCTAGAGCAAGTTGTTTTTCTAGGCCACATCATCTCCAGAGAAGGTTTGGCAGTCGATCCAGCCAAGATAGAGGCAGTTGTTAATTGGGTGAGGCCAAACAGTGTGACAGAAATCAGAAGCTTTTTGGGGTTAGCAGGCTATTACAGAAGATTTGTTCAAGGTTTTTCGTCCATTGCAGCACCGTTGACAAAATTGACTAGGAAGAATGTCACATTTGTGTGGACCGATCAGTGTGAAACGAGTTTTCAAGAGTTGAAGGGAAGGTTAACCACAACTCCAATCCTTACATTACCATCGGCCAATGGCGGATTTATTGTTTATACGGACGCTTCGAATGTGGGACTAGGTTAAGTATTGATGCAAGATGGCAAGGTGATTGCTTATGGCTCGAGACAGTTGAAGGACCATGAGAAGAACTATGCAACTCATGACTTGGAATTGGCAGCAATTGTTTTTGCTTTGAAGATGTGGAGACACTATC
Organism: Cinnamomum chago; assembly: GCA_038049695.1. Classification (NCBI taxonomy): domain Eukaryota; kingdom Viridiplantae; phylum Streptophyta; class Magnoliopsida; order Laurales; family Lauraceae; genus Cinnamomum; species Cinnamomum chago. The sequence goes on from CP142451.1 coordinate 56,690,250, forward strand.
TCTATGGAGAGAAGTTTGAGGTCCATTCGGATCACCGAAGCTTACAATATTTGTTTTCGCAGAATGATTTAAATATGAGACAGAGACGATGGATGGAGTATATCAAGGATTATGACTTTCCCATCAAATATCATCCAGGCAAAGTGAATGTTGTAGCTGATGCATTGAGTAGGAAATCAGTGGTCATGGCCAGTTTGAGAGGAATTGGTGTCTTACAGCAGTTTGAAGAGTTGGGTGTAGAAGTGCAAACCCTGAAATTGGGTGCGATGTTAGCAAATATGACAGTGTCAGAACCTACCTTCATCCAGAAGATCAAGGAAAATCAGTTGCAAGACCCGGACTTGGCTAAGATTATAGAGGTTATTACAGAACATCAAGATTTCAAGATGGTGAATGGGATATTGTATTTCCGTGACCGGTTATGTGTGCCAAATGTGGATGACTTGAAGAGTGAAATAATGAATGAAGCTCACAGCACGAGGTATTCTATGCATCCGGGTAGCACGAAGATGTACCATAATTTGACGAATAGATTTTGGTGGAACAACATGAAGAGAGAGATAGTAGCTTTTGTGTCTCGTTGTCTAACTTGTCAGTTGATTAAAGCAGAGCATTAGAAGCCCCCATGTTTGTTACAACCGTTGGAGATTCCGGAGTGGAAATGGGAGCACATCACCATGGATTTCGTTTCTGGTTTACCTAATACCAAGAAGGGAAATAATGCGATTTGGATAATTGTAGATCGTCTGACAAAGTCTGCTCATTTCATTCCGATGAAGACAGGGAATATGATGCATATGGCACCACTTGCAAAGTTATTTGTTGATGAAGTTGTTAGTAAACATGGCCAGCCCGTCTCCATTACTTCCGACAGAGATAGCAGGTTTGTTTCAAAGTTTTGGAAAACTCTTCATGACTCGATGGGTACCAAACTCCAGTTCAGCACGACATATCATCCTCAAACCGATGGCCAGTCAGAAAGGATGATACAGACTCTCGAAGACATGTTGCGTGCTTGTGTATTGGATTTCAAGGTTCAGTGGGATTAGTGCTTACCACTTTGTGAATTTGCTTATAACAATAGTTACCACTCTAGCATCGGTATGGCACCTTTCGAGGCACTTTATGGTAGAAGATGCAGAACTCCGGTTTGCTGGGAAGAAGTCGGTGAGCGTAGTTTCCATGGACTGACGATAGTTGGAGAGACATGTGACAAGGTCAAGCTAATTCAGGAATGTTTGAAGATCGCCCAAAGTAGGCAGAAGAGTTATGCTGATACTCGCAGAAGAGAATTGCAATTTCAGGTGAGTGACAAAGTGTTTTTGAAGATCTCACCAGTTAGAGGGACTTTGAGATTCGGTCAGAAGGGCAGATTGTCTAGAAGGTTTATTGGTCCGTATGAGATTTTGAGCAAGATTGGAGATGTTGCTTATAGGCTTGCGTTACCGCCGGAACTCTCTAGGGTGCACAATGTATTTCATGTCTCTATGCTCAAGAGATATGTCTCTAGTCCTTCGCACATTCTACAGCACGAACCTTTGGAGATTCGGGAAGATGCTTCGTATGTGGAAAGGCCGATCAAGATCATTGATACCAAAGAGCAAGAATTGAGAAATCAGACTATTCATTGGGTCAAGGTACTTTGGGAAAATCACGAGCCAGGAGAAGCCACCTGGGAATTGAGAGAGCAAGTGCAGAGGAAGTATCCACAGCTTTTACCAGAGGTAAATGTTTGTTTTAATTGGTGGACCAAATATCCTAAGGGGTGGAGGATGTTAGACCCCGACCCAAACCATTTCGATTAGTGTGCGATTAGTGTGTGTTTAGTCCTAAGTGGGTTTAGTTGTCGTTGGGTTAGAAATAATTAGTTAATCCTAGATATAACTTTGGGAATTTTGAGAACGTTTAGTATTAGTCAGACACACTCAGGAAGGCCTGAGTGCACGTGTAAGCTTGGGAGGATCATATCGGTTTCCGTGTATTTGTGATTTCGATTTCATTTGAGTGATTTTACTATGTGTTACAACTTTTGTTTTCAGCCCACTCCTGTTTGAAGCCAAAAAAACCCAAGTTCTGGCCCAAAAAGGGTAAAGTTGTCTTTTATACATAAATCTAGACACAATTTTCGAGATCTCAAAACCATGCCAAAAATATACTTTTTGGATACTAGATATTTCGAGGATCATTTTATCCTTCTTCGTAGAAGTCATCCGAGGCCCGCAAGATCATGTTTTTGTCAATACAAGTTTCAAGTTCATTGGGTCCCATTTACAAGTGCTTTAAGTCAACTCTCTTCTCTTTTCCCTCCTTTCACTCTCAACCCAAACCCTAGAGCAACCAAGAGGAGAAAGCTTTTCCCTCCATTTTATTTCTCTTGAATGATCAAGCTAGAAGCCTCCAAATGGAATTCTAAGACTATCATCTTCTTACTCTCATCTCAAGCTCTCCATTAATGTTCTTTTCTTGAAAGTTAGAAGTGTGCAAGCACTCCATTGCCTTCATTCTCTCTTGTTTGACCTTTTCTAGGTAAGAACTCCAACCCATCTTCTTAATGAAGTCTTTTTAGTTCCTTAAAATCTTGTTTTTCATAGTTACAAACCCTTTTGTTAAAATGGGTTTCTTGTTTTTAAGATTGAGTGAGTTTGTGTGGTTTTCTTAGGTTTTGTAGTTCTTGGGATTAGCTTGAGTGGAAGTGCTTGAAGAAGTTTGTAGCTTCTTTGAACTAAGGCAAGTAACCAATCTAGGAGGGATGTTAGCATGTGTGCATTGCATTTGTTTTCCTTGCACTCTTCTCATTCATTGAAAAATTTGGGGATTTTGATTTGATTGGAGAATGGGATTTTAATGTCTAAAATTGTGTTTTGAAATGTGTGTTTTACCCTTGGAGAGCATGGAGGCTCAGGGAGTGCAAGTGGAATGAGAAACATGAAGAAAAATGTGAAAAATCTGAACTCAGTTACACTTCCCGTGCAGTTTCGGTCAGCCGCCGGTCGGCTAGCCGAAATCCCAATTTCGGCTAACCGCGAGCTGACCGAGTTTGGCGGTTCCCTTTCCAGAAGCTGACATCTCGACAGTGGGTTCGGTCAGCTTGACGGTTAGCTAGCGGCTAGCCGCCATTCCCCATTTCGGCTAACCGCTGGCCAACCGAACGTTTTCGGCTCCTTTTCCCGAGAGCTAAGTTTCAGACCTGGGTTCCAGGGGTCAGCCCTACGGTCAGCTTACGGGTAGCCACCAGGTTGCTTTTCGGCTAACCGTAAGCCAACAGAAGTCAGATCAGTTTCTTTTCCAGAGAGCTATGTTGGACCTGGATTTCCAGCGGTCAGCCTCTCGGTCAGCTGGCGGCTAGCCGCCAGATCCTAGTTCGGCTAGCCGACACCTGACCGCGAGCTGACCGAAATTGACAAATTGCCTGTTTTGAAGAGGATTCGCAAGAATGAAAACTAGAACATGTTAAGTGACCTTTAGCGTGATATTGTGCACTCGAACCTGAGATGTCTTTTAATTTCCGGGGCACCGATTCTCTTTTAAATTTCCAACATTTGGGTTCAATTACACAAGGATCAACCAAGGGTCCTTACATGTGCTTGATTGGCTTTGTGTTCGTGCTTTGGTTTTAACACGATGAATATCATTGTGTACTTGTTTTGAAGTTTAAGTACAAGCTCGTTTTGCAGATTTGTTTCAAGAAAAAGGGGTCACTTCCTAAGTGTGTTATGCATATTAATTATGCCCTTTGCTAGTCGTGCTTGCCGTGTTTTGTTAAGTGACTTTTCCCCTTTTTATCTCGACATGTTTAGACCGTGTTTCGCGTGTTTTGTGCATTCATCAATTTAAATGAAGACCACTGAGCTTGGACTGCCCTTTCAGTTTGATCCACTGTCTGGGGGTCCTTAAAATGTGGACTGTCTGCAGACTGGTCGTGTATTTATTACACATCGTGCGTGTCCGGTTCCGCGGCCGGAATCCCCGTATATGTGGGAATCGTGTCGTGATTATATTATGTATATCGTGCTTGTCATGCGTGCTTGCTCTTTTCATTATAAATGATAAAGAAAGGATGGGCTCTTTGTGGAATCTAACTATTCATGATATTATAAGTATTCATGTTAGCTTTGCTCGCATTTTGGAAATGTACTTTAGTCATGTAACTGTTTACCATTCAGCAAAAGGTCTTTATATGTTTCTTTAAACGTTTATCACTTTATGCTCATGCCTAAATTGATTACCTGCCAAACCGTTGTGTTTGATCCTTGTTTGTTGGTGCCCAGGTGCAAGTGACGTTGCCTTTGAGGAGGAGCGTCCGGAGGAGGCTTTTGAGCCACCCCCAGTTAGAGAGTGGCAGCCCGACGATGTCAACTAGACGTCGGGCGGGTTCTTGAGTTTCGCCAATTTTTGTCATGGGGTTCCTTTATTATTTTGAGAATTGTATTGGCCTCTGTTGGCCTCTTATGGGATGTAACAAACTTAACTTACTTTCGTGTTAGTCTCATAACTTAAATCACGATGGGAATGCCATGTTAACTCCTTTCTTTTGATACTATGTCTTGTTATTATTTGCCATCGCACTTAAAAATTTATTGGTGCTAATCGTGACGTGATTTGTTACACGCTTCCGCAAACTTGTTCATGTGAGTTAGATTCCGCGTGTCTAGGGAATCCTCACAGCGGGAACCTGTGGGAAAAAAATGTGACAACACGTCGCTGGCCCGCGATCCGTTCCGGGGTCGCGACATGAGTTTTCCTCTTGTTCCCCTGAAATATCAATTCTGCCTGTGGTCCTTGGCATCTGAATGTTATGGTTTTACTACAACAATCCATGGTGCCATGATATGCTTCTAACCAATCCATGCCAAAGATGACATCAAAATCATGCATGTCCAAAACAATGAGGTTAGCCGGTAAATTAACATCTCCTAACAAAACTGTACAGCTAGGGTAATAGGTTCTACACACAACTTGTTTTCCCACTGGAGTGGTTACTACTAGAATGTAATCCAATTCACTACATGGTGCATCAATCATCTTTGGAAAACTAGGAGATGAAAACGAATGTGTGGATCCAGGATCAAATAAAATCTGGGCTTCTACCCCACAAATAAGAAGTTTACCTTTTACCACGTCTCCTGCAGCTTTAGCATCTGCACGGTTGAGATAATATAAACGTCCATGCATCTATAGTCTATTTGGTGCTTGGTTTTGCCTTCCTTGGCCATGTCTGTTCTGTTGTGGAGGACGAGCATTCTGATTCTGTGTTGGTGGCCTAGCCTGTTGCTGCTGCTGAGGTAGTCTAACCTAAACTGGTGCTTGATTCTGAGGAGCTGCTTGTCTCTGTTGTTGGTTTCTGTTCCCTTGATTCTAAAGTTGTGGGCAATCCTTGATTGCATGGTTCATAGCTCCACATTTGAAACAGGCACCCATGGCCTTACGACATTCATGAGTTTCGTGGTTCTTGCCACAACGTCCACAACCCTGCCTCGCTTGACTTTGTTCTTGTCTTGGTTTCTTGTTCTGCTGTTGCCTCTGATTCTGCTACTGATAGTGCTGCTTCCTGTCTTGAACGATCAGGTTGTTAATATCCTCAAACTTATATGCCCGTTTGAACGCCTCATCATATGTAGCTGGTGGAACTACTCCTATAGCATCTCTCATAATAATCGGATTCAACCCTTCCAAGAACTTCGTTATCTTCTTTTGCTCAGTGTCAATCAACTCAGTAGCATACCTAGCCAATCTTTCGAACTTTGTGACATAGTCTAGCACAGTCATGCTGCCTTGCTTGAGCTGCTGGAATTCAATAGCCTTCTGTCTCTTAACATGAGAGGGAATGTACTTATCCTGAATTTGTGTCTTGAATGCTGCCCACGCATCTTCATTAGCCATTACCGTGTATGGATCCTTAACTGTTTGCCACCATCGATCAGCAAGCCCGTAGAATAGTGAAGCTATGAGGTTGACCTTCTGTCTACCCGTGCACGTAAAGACATCAAAGATTTTCTTGGTTTAGCTAGCCAGTCATCTGCGACTAACGGGTCCTCATTGCTCCAAAATTCCTTCGGTGCTCTCTTCTTGAACTTCTCAAATAGTTCATTAGGGTCATGATCCCTATTTTGGATAACAATCCGTGGACTCAAAGGCTGTGGAGCTAAGTTCCTGTTTTGAAGAACTTCCAAGAGTTGTCTCTAAACTTGAGCCATTTCTTCATCCTTCTTTGCTAACTGTTCTTGAAATCTTGCTTGGTTTTCAATAGCCTGCCTTTGTTGTGCTATCGTAGCTTGCATAAGTTCTTGGAACTGTGTAGCGGTTGGCGTATTAGATGTGCCTAACTCATTCTGATTACTGCCTGAAGCATGATTGTTTGGAGCTTTTCTTGGAGGCATAGTGCTGTAAAACATGGTGTTAGTACACAATAAACATGGTATAAGGGATTCTAAGGTCCTATACCAATGAATCTATCGAACTCACGAATCCTCGCCACGTTCTTAAGACCTTTCTAGTTTCTTTTAAGTGCCTGAAACACGTCCCGCTCTGATACCAGTCCTGTCGCGACCCCGGAACAAACACCGGCCCCGCGACGAGCTGAATTGATGATTGTTACGTTTGTGTTCCCACAGGTTCCCGCGGAGAGGATTCTCGAAACACGCGGAATCTGTCTCACATGATCAAGTTTGCGGAAGCGTGTAGCAAATCACATCAAGATAAGCACCAATAAATTTTTATGGGCTATGACGAATAATAACAAGACATAGTATCAAAAGAAAGGAGTTAACATGGCATTCCCATCGTAATTCAAGTTATGAGACAAAAATAAAAGTAAGTTAAGTTTAGTTACATCCCATAAGAGGCCAACACAGGCCAATACAATCTCAAAGCAATTAAAAGAACCCCATGACCAAAATGGCGAAACTCATGAACCCGCCCGACGTCTAGTTGATATCATCGGGTTGCCACTCTCTAACTGGGGGTGGCTCAAAAGCCTCCTTCGGACGCTCCTCCTCAAAGGCAACGTCACCTGCACTTGGGTACCAACAAACAAGGGTCCAATACAACGGTTTGGCAGGTAATCAATTTAGGTTCAAGCATGAAACATTAAACGTTCTAATGAAAACATAAAAGAAAATCCCAGATTTGAAATACCACAATGACTGAGATACATTTCCGAGAATACATAACAAAGCTGAGATACCAAAACAAACTAGCATGAGTACATATAATATCATGAATAGTTACTATCCACAAAGAGCCCATCCTTTCTCTATCATTTATAATCAAAAGAGCAAGCACGCACGACAAGCATGATATACATAATATAATCACGACACGATTCCCACATATACGGGGATTCGGGCCGTGGAACCGGACACGCACGATGTGTAATAAAATACACGACCAGTCTGCAGACAGTGCACATGTTTAAGGACCCCCAGACAGTGGATCAAACTGAAAGGGCAGTCCAAGCTCAGTGGTGTTCACTTAAATTCATGAATGCACAAAACACGCGAAACACTGTCTAAACATTCAAGATAAAAGGGGAAAGTCACTTATGAAAACACGACAAGCACGACTAGCAAAAGGCATAATTAATATGCATAACACGCTTAAGAAGTGACCCCTTTTTCTTGAAACAAATCTCCAAAACGAGCTTGTACTTAACTTCAAAACAAGTACACAATGATACTCATTGTATCAAAACCAAAGTACGAACACAAAGCCTATCAAGCACATGTAAGGACCTTTGATTGATCATTGTGTAATTGAAACCCAAATGTTGGAATTTAAAAGAGAATCAGTGCCCCGGAAGTTCAAAGACATCTCGGGTTTCTAGTGCACAATATTAGGCTAAAGGTCACTTAACATGTTCTAGTTTTCATTCTTCCAAATACTCTTCAAAACAGGCATTCTGTCAAATTTCGGTCAGCTCGCGGTGTGAGAACCCGACCCCTAATCTCTTGGATTAGTGTTGTTTTATTGGTGGATTAGTTCTTTTAGTGGGATTAGTAGTTGTTGGGTTGAGTTTGTGAGCTAGAATGGTTTTTCTTCTAGTTTTGGGCTTTTGAGTGCTTTAGTAGCTACTGGGGCCCTTTGGGGGTTCCCTTTTCGGCTTTGCATTTACTTGCGAGATTTTCCCGATTTGTTTCGTATTGTGTTTTTGGCCCGTTGGATTCATCTTGAGGAATCCTACAACTTTCATGTTGATCCCATATCCATTTGAGAACCCGAAACCCGATTTCTTGGCCTTGAGGGCAAAACAGTCTTTTCTCACCAAATCTGTACCCAAAACTCGATATTTTCGAAATCCGTGAAACATACACTTTTTGGAAACTAGATATTTCGACGATCATTTCTTCCTTCTTCGTCGAATCCATCCGAGGTCCCGAATTAGATGATTTCAGCCACCCAAGTCCTTTAAGTTGTGGGACCCAAACCTCACTTGTTTATAAGAGGAACCCATCCCCTTCATTGCTCATTTCCTCTCCATTGCTCCAGCACACAACTGAGCCTAGGGTTTGCTCATGTGTTTCCTCTTCTTCTTCTTGCTTCTTCATCTCCAAGCCACACCAATAGTTCATCAATCAAGAAATGGAGACCACCTTCTTCTTCCTCATCTTGCAAGCTTTCCATTGATACCATTTGTGAAGAGAACCCTCCATCACAAGACTTCCTTTGAGCTTACCTTGTCCATTAGAGGACCTTCCAAGTAAGTGTTCTTCTTCATCTTCTAGATTTGTAATCTTCTAGCCTTAGAGAAGCTCCACCTTGATTATTGAAAAGTTTCCTTGTCATTTCATTGTTTAACCCATTTTAGGGTTTGTTTTGGGGGTTTTTGTAGAGATTGTGGATCTTGAGCTTGAGAGGTGATTAGGAGCTTGATTTGCTTGATTACAGTCAAAGGCAAGTGGATGAATGGATGGTTTCAATGTTATCAAAGTTTTATGAGAAAATCCTAAGTTTTATTACTTGTTCTTGATAATGTGATATATGTTTCTACACATGCTTCTATTGATTTTGAAATTGCATATTAATGGTGGTTTCTCTCTTGTTAATCTCTTGGAGAAATGTGCTTTCATTTGGTCAAGTTTGTTCATATGGTTTTAAAAGGAATGAGGTTGGATTGGCTATTCATGGTTATGTTTATAAGTCACATTGACTTGAAATTGATACCCGTTTAAAGAGGTGTTTGAATTTAATTGTTCATTGGAGTTTTAATGAGGTTTTGAAGTGATTATGGAAGAGAAATGGTAGTGGTTTAAGTGTTGGAAAGGAAAGGAAAAAGGAAGGAAAAGTTCAGTTTCCTGGACCTGCTGCACGCCGACCTACAGGCCGATCGATCGGCCTGTCTTTAACTGAGAGGCTTTTTGGGCAGATCGATCGGCCGATCGATCGGACCCTGTGCAATTCTGGTACAGAAATTTCGGCCTATCGATCGGACCCTGTGCAATTCTGGTACAGAAATTTCGGCCGATCGATCGGAGGACTCAGTTTGAGTCCAGTGAAATTTGATATTTGTTTTTTTGGAGACCTTTGGGCTTTCTATGAGTCCTAGGGGTATATACCTTAGTGTTCAGACCAATTGTACCCTAATCTAAGGTCTCTAAGACTAGGGAACTAAAAGAAAAGAATGGTGTTGATTTAGACACTAATTCTTGGTTCTAGGTGGGACCCTGACTACCCTTTTTGGACTGTTTGGACCAAGTGTGAGAATGTCTTGAGCCGACACGCCTCACGGTTGGTTCGGTGGCATCGAAGTTCAATCCATTTCAATCTTGAACGGGATGGAACGACGCGATATCTTCTTTATATCTAAACACAAGTCTATTTCCTTGTTATCGCTAATTCTATTCCTTTCGATGACTGAATCGGTTGCTCGATGTTTCCGGATTAATGTCATGCGTAGGATGGACCGTTTATAATCTTGATTCTTGCTATTGTAACATCTAGTACTACCCATAAGCTCATTTTAAGTTTTGAAAGTAGTAAAAGTGCATAAGGAGCCCGGAATGTCTTCAAACTCAAGGAGTACCAAGTAATTGTTATGATCGACATACGGGACCCCTATTCACTTAAATAGATCTTGAAACCGATATTTTTACCTGAAATTGTTATAGTTCATTGTTTCATCTCTTTTCCCGAGATTTGCATTACATAACTTGTTTTCCCGAAAGCATTGGAGTTACTCTAGTAACAGTCATTTGTCCCGAAGTGCATTGCATCACATGATATGACAGTGTGCCCTTGAGCACCCCGTTTTACCCGTCTATTTATTGTACTTGATTTACTTGTTTCCCCGAAAGCATTGAAGTTACACTAGTAACAGTTATTTGTCCCGAAATGTATTGCCCGATACGAAGTGACAGTGTGCCCTTGAGCACCCCCATTTTACCCGTTTATTTACTGTACTTGATTTACTTGCATATGTCTCGATTGGTTTTGACCTATGAGTCGGCATCACTAAGCTTGGATACCTTGTCGGTTTGATCCACCGACTTGGAAATCCCTCTCCCGTCCCGCCAGCTGCAGTTTGGATCCCGATACCCGATTATTGCCGTGGTCCCGTCCCGATACCCGGTTCGCTACCGTGGTCCCGTTCCCGTATATTTATATTGTATATATGATTACGTTGAGTCTCCTCACCTTGTGTGACTGAGGCCAACGTCCCGTTATACTCTTGTCACTTCGGTGATAGAGGACTTAGCTTCTTGTGATTGCCATCTTGCCAGTTCCCGATTCCTTGGATACCCGACATGTTTTATATTGTTTACTTGCTTTCCGATAAATGATTCGTTTCCTTTATGAAAGTTGTTATTTAAACAAGTGCTAATATTCTCCAATGTAAATTCAGTTATTATTATATTGTTTTCTGTCCTTTGTGCCCGCACATGTTTTAAATGAATGCCGGTTGGGTGAATAACCATGCTTTTACATATGTTCCATACGATCAATGATTTTGCTAGATTTATATGATTACACGTGTTTTAAAGGAATACCCGAATTGTTAAATATCCGTGCCTTGTTTTAAAGGACATTTGGTTTGTCAGATATCTATGTTTATACCTGTTTTCAAATGAATATCCGATTTGTTAAATATCCCTGCTTTGAGATATGTTTTAAATGAACATTAGTCTTGTCAGATTTCTTTGGTTACACCTATTTAAATGAACACCCGGTTTGTTAAATATCCGTATTTTCACATATGTTTCAAATGGACATTGGTTTTGCTAGACTGCTATGAATACCTGGTTTGTTGTATACTTATGTTTTTACTTAAGTTTTAAATGAACGTTGTTTTGCCATAGCGCTATGTTTATACATGTTTTAGACGAACACCCGATTGTCAAATATCTATGATTATAGATGATGTAAATGAACACATGTTTCATTAGATATTCATGTTTTACCCATGCTTGAAATGAATACAGTTTCCCGAGATTCCCGACTTTTGCACCCGTTTAATTATATGCAGCATTTGATCGAGTTTCATGATTTATCTTATGTTTTATTCTTCAGTATATTTGTTATCTTTTCATCCACCTGCCAGACCGTCGTGTCTGACCCACTACTTTTGGTACTCAGGTTCAGATTTCTTCGCCCCGAGTTGAGTGTTTTATTGGCTGTGGAGCCATGCCTTGCAGGTTGGTTTGTCGGCTATGTCATGTAGACATTGAGCTTGACATCGGAGCTACGTCACATTTGGGTAGCAGTTTATAGCTTTTGTTGTATGGCTTTTATTAACCTTTTTCTTGGGATTCTTAATCAATGTACATTGATAATTGTAACTTAAACATAATTGGGAATGTAATATCCTGTTACTGTCAGCTCTGTAATTTATTGTGATGGTTACTCCAGTCTAATATGATTCTTGATATAATAGCTATGTGCTAAAGGTTGAGTGCGACGCGGAATCCGATGGCCACGGACTTCGGGTCGCAACGCCACAAATGCTTCCGCAAAATATTCAGAATGTGTTGTCTTCACACACGCGGATCCTGGGAGAAGTAAAATACATTTATGCTTAATCCCATTTCCCGCCCCCGAGGTTTCGGGTTCGGGGGCGTGACAACCACCATGTTTATGTGTTCATAATATGGGTTGGTTATTAGTTGAGGTTGGCTTCATGCTTGAATTTCATTTCACTCATCTTGCACATGATAGTCATATTTATTGATTGAATGAAATGACTTCAAATCTTACATAGCATATGATTTTCATAAGTTATATTGATTGATGCTATGTTTAGTAAACCCCATTTGGATTGATAGCTCTAATTTGGATTTTTCCTAATAGTTATATTTTTAAATCCATTTTAGAGTGATTGTGTTTAATAGACTTATCTTTAAATCTCAATTGGTGTTCTTTGTTTTCCCAATTGGTATCCATGATTGCTTTTCTCTTTAGACCTTGCTTTCTTTTGGCAATTTGATCATATGAGCCTTATAGTTAAATGAATCTAATCCTTTCCTTGAAGTTGACCCTCATTTGGTTGAACCATCTACTTCTTGAACCAAATAGTTATATCTTTGTCAAATGTTTGACAAAAGAAGAGAATGGATTGAGGGGGAGTGTAAACCTTCATAGGAAGTATTAGTTTTGATCAAATTGACCCTTGGATTGCCTTTGGACCCTTAGAGACTTCTTCCATACATGATAGCCTGTTATGATTATCATTTTCGATTTCTTTTGTTAATAGGTGCTACTAAAGGTATTTTCCTTATTTCATGTGTGTAGGTATTTTTGCAATTTAATGGCAAAGGGGGAGAGAGAGTTCAAGAACTCAAAGATCTCCTACTCTTCAAAGGGGGAGAGAGCTTTCAAGTTCTCTAAAGGTGTAGAGAATGTCCAAGCTTCCTAAGGAGAGTTGTGTATGATCTTCTACAAGGGAAGAGAATGCATACCTTGCCAAAGGGAGAAAGAGGCATGGTCAAAGGGGGAGAGCTAATAGAAGAAAGAAAGCTTGGAGCTAAAGAAGATGCTTGGCCATAGAGAGGAAGATGAAAAGAAAGCTTGAAGATTGATCAAGCACCAAGCATCAAGAAGATTGAAGAAGAGAGCCCAAGAGCCCAAGCTAAGAGGAGGAGCATCCAAGAAGATTTCAAGACTTGTCCAGCTTAGGGGGAGCTGAAGACTTGTTGTGTTAATTCAATGATAAGTAAGTTGCCATCAAATTGCAAAGGGGGAGATTGTTAGGGATTTTGTATTTGCAATTTGATGGATGCATTAACATATTCACATCATTTGAATTCACACTTGCATTGTTTTAGAAAACCTTGAAATCTTGTTTTATACATGCATTGCTTTTAAGATTTGAAAAAGTTTTGTTTTATGCATGTTTTGTTTCTAAACTTGGATGCATTGATTTTAGAATTCAAACTCTTTTGAAAACCTATTTCTTTGTGCATTACTTTTGAGAAGTCATATTGAGAATTTAGGTTTGTGTCTTGCATACTTTCAGAATCATTTTTGTATGCATTTATATGAGAAAAGAGTTTTTAGAAATCAAGCTAGCCTTTGGTTTTAAAGTTTCGAATCATTTTTGGCTTTGTGTGTTTCATGTTTTTTAAAACTCTTAGAATGTTTTAAAACATGTTTTTCAAGCTTGATTTAGTGGCCAAAAGTTTCCCTAAGAAAAAACTTTGAAATATGATTTTTTGAAAATTTTGGTCCCAGGGGGTCGGCCAGCAGTGTCGCCGGTCGACCGGCCCAGGGGTCCCGGTCGACCGGCGACACTGCTGGCTAACTGGGTCCCTGGAGCTCCAACGGTCACTTTTTTTACCGTTGTGATCCCGGTCGACCGAGACCTGTTTGCAGGTCGACCGAGGACTAGTCGTTGGACTGTTTTTCACTATAAAGTCCATTCATTTCCAACCTTCTTTGGGGCTTGAACCATGAACCTTTGAGACTATATTGGAGCCAAAGAAAGGGGAAGAAGTTGGAAAGGCTAGAGGGCTATTTGGGAATCAAATGCTTGAGTTTTAAAAAGGTAGATCTTTACTTTTATTTTGATTTCCATTAAAATGAAATCCATGCATGCTTAAATCTTTGTATTTTCACTTATGCATGATTTCTAGAGTTGTGTTGCAAACTCAATATCATCTTTGGTAAATTAATTTGGTTTGCAAACTCTCTTATCCTAATCACATGTGTTCTTAGACTTTAACATTCATACAACTTGTTTGTTTCATTTCTTCTAAGTTGTTTGAATCTTTTATGTGATTAGTTTTCTCTTCAATCATCATTTTATAAGCTTTGATTTTAAAATGCATCAAGCATTCATTTAGGAGCATCATTGTAAAAATTGATTGAAGTAGAAACTTTCATACACATGTGCACACACTTTAACTTGTTTTAGTGTATGATTGTAATTGGAATTTCACTTTCACATTAGCCTATTTAAGAGGCAATTCCATTGTGCTTAAATTGTATCTCTTGGAGTGTTCTTTTGTGAAGACACCTTCTTAGAGAAATATTCATTTGTAAAGGTTATTGCTTAGCCTAAGAAAAGCATCTTGTAAGGTTATTGCTTAGCCTAAGAAAAGCATCTTGTAAGGTTATTGCTTAGCCTAAGAAAATCATTTTGTAAAGGTTATTGCTTAGCCTAGAAAAGCACATTGAGAGGTTGTTGTTTAGCCTAGAAAAATAACATTGTAAGGGTTATTGCTTAGCCTAGTAAAAAGCATAAATAGTGGAAATCCGGTGGGGTGATTAGATCACAAGCCGGTAGTGGATGTAGGCATTGAGGCCGAACCACTATAAACCTTGGTGTTGTGGTGTTTGCTTTGTGATGATTGTTTTATTAGCTTCCGTATTTTGATTGTTTATCATCACATGTGACTAGTTTATGTTAAGAAGTTAAAATTGGTTTTAAATTGGTCATAGTTGTAGCTCACCCTATTCACCCCCCCTCTAGGGTTAGGATCCCAAGGACTTTCAGCAAGATCCAGAGTTGGCCAAGATTTCAGAGCACATAGCAGAACATCCCGATTTCCGTATTGTTGATGGAGTTTTGTACTACCGTATTGTTGATGGAGTTTTGAAATTGTCAACTTGGATTTTAAATTGTTAGTGTCTTCATCTTGCCTTTTTAACGGATCTCTTAGATTTGAATTTTCCTTTTTAAGATCATCATAACTTATCTTAATCTCATTTAGTTCATCTTGAACAATATATAGGTTATGCAAAGAGATCATAAACTTAGAGTCTACACAATTTATTACTTCTTCTTTCTCTCTAAGTTCATCTTTTGAAGAGACTAATTCTTTGTTTAGCCTTTTAGATTCTTCTCTTAAACTTTTATTTTTCTTATCAAGCTTTAAAGATAATGTATATAATTCTTCATAGGCTTGTTGAAGATCGTCTTCATTTTCATCATAATCTTCTTCTTTTATGTCACATTGAGATTCATTAGTTTGAAGGTTTGAATCTCCAATAGATGGAAGAAGGAGGGGTCTAGAAGAATCTACACAAGAATCTAAACAATCCATCATAGTGGAATCCATTCTAATGATTTTCATGAAAGCACAACTCTAGGGTTTTGACTCTAGGTTTTTACACCTAATCAAGAGTTCCAAACACTTGGTCCTAAAAGATAGAGCACGAGGCTCTGATACCAATTGAAAGTCCTGGGATCTAACCCTAGAGGGGGGGGGGGTGAATAGGGTGAGCTACAATATGTGACCAATTTAAACAAATTTTAACTTCTTTAAGTTAAACTAATCACAAGTGATGATTTATCAAACATGATGCGGAAGCTAATAAAACAATCACCACAAGCAAACACCACCACACAAAGATTTATAGTGGTTCGGCCTCAATGCTTACATCCACTACCGGCTTGTGATCTAATCACCCCACCGGATTTCCACTATTTATGCTTTTCAATAGGCTAAGCAATAACCTTTACAATGTTGTTTTTCTAGGCTAAACAACAACCTTTACAAGATGCTTTTCTAAGCTAAGCAACAACCTTTACACAATGCTTTTCTTAGGCTAAGCAATAACCTTTACAAATGAAGGGTTTCTCTAAAAAGGTGTCTTCACAAAAGAACACTCTAAGAGATATAATTTAAGCTCAATTAAAATGCCTCTAAAATAGGCTAATATGAAAGTGAAAAACAAACTCACACAAACACTATATGAATGCAAATGTGTATGCTCATGATGTGTGTGTGTGTGATAACTTCAATCAAGTTTAAAAAGAAAGCTCAATCAATATATGCTCAAAGCATTTAAAAGTTAAAGGCACATAAAAGATTTGATTGAAGTTTAATGCAAATCACATGTATGAATATCAACTTGTTAATGACAAGAAAATCAATAGCTCACAAGTTGTATGAAAATGACTAACATAAAACATGTGATGCATATACAATGCTGTTTTCAAAACTAAACAAATTTGACTAAGGTTTAAATGAATGAAAACAACAAACAATGTTTCAACCAAGTAAATGAATCATGCTACAAAAGAAATCAAAGATTTAGACTAAGCATGATTAATGAAGATTTTAAAACAAACTTGGTTTGAAATCAAGGGTGGAGAATCCAATCCAACATAAATCAAAGATTAGGAAAAGAATGGATTCAACACACCATAGTAATAATGCTAAAATTAATTTACCAATAATTTAAACAAAGCATATAACATATGATTAATAAAAAGTAAAGCTTACTTAGAGATTTAACTTCATTGATCCAAGCTTTAGCTTCACTAATGACCCCTTGATCTCTCTCAGTTCATCCCCTTTTCTTTGTCTCAAAACACCTCAAAAGAGTCTTCAAAATCTCCAACTTTTGAAAAGGAATGAACTTAATTTTATACCCAAAAAGTGGGTTTCTGCGAGTGCCCGGTCGACCTGGCCATAAACGGTCAGAAAAATGACCGTTGGAAGAGCCAACGGCTCTTTGCCCCGGTCGACCGCTCAGTGTGGCCGGTCGACCGGGTCCCCTGGGCCGGCTGACTGGCCACACTGCGGGTCGACCCCCTGGGACCAAAATTCTCAAAAATGTGTTTTTTCAAAGTCTTTTCAAGTGAGAATTTTTTTGGGCCACTAAATCAAGCTTGGAAACATGTTTTAAATCATACTAAGGGTTTTAAAACATGAAACATAAAAAGCTAAAAAAGATTCAAAACTTTAAAACCAATGGCTTGCTTGATTTATAAAAATTCTTTTCAAATCTAATTGCATCCAAGTTTAAAAAACAAAACATGCATAAATCAATATTTCTACAAGTCTAAAAACCAATGCATGTATAAATCAAGATTTCAAGATTTTCTAAATCAATGCATATGTGTGTAAATCAAGTGATGCTAAAATGTTAATAAATCCATCAAATTGCAAATACAAAAACCCTAACAGAATGGTGTTTTATTACTTATTTGCACATAACCAATACGAATGACATAATGGTTCATGAGATGAATCGGAGTCCACAAGTATACTAGATGTAATACATGCGTATGGATGAGATCCACATACAGGAGAGATGTATTGCAAATCTTATACTTAAATAGCTTCACAACTAGTGATGAGATTGGGCATCTCATCTGACAAAGTGTAAGACCCCGACCCAAGAGAACTCGATTAGTGTTAATTAAGTTGCGTGTTAGTTCTAAGCTTAATTAGTGATTTTGGCTAAGTTGGGTTTGGAATAGCTTTTGTATTAGTTTTTGGGAATTTTGATTGCTTTGTGTTAGTGGGGCCCTTTGGGGGTTCCTTTTTATGACCTTGCATGCGTTTAGGGATTTATCGGAGATTTTGCATTCATGGTTTTAATCCCGTTTTATTCGTATTGATAATCCCTACAACTTTCATGTTGATCCCGCCCCCGTTTGAGATCCCAAAACCCAATTGCATAGCCTTGAGGGCAAAACAGTCATTGTGCACTAAATCTGTACCCAACCTTGATATTCCCGAAACCAGCGAAACATATACTTTTTGGAAACTAGAAATTTTGATGATCATTTCTTCCTTCTTCGTCGAATCCATCCGAGGTACCGAAAGAGATGATTCAGTCAAACAAGTTCCTTTAGTAGTGGGACCCAACTCATTTGTTAACAAAGGGAAGCCATTCTTCATTCATGTCATTCTTCATGTTCCAGCACAAGAGGAGAGCCTAGGGTTTCCTTGCAATTCTTCTTCTTCTTGCTTCTCCATCTCCAATCCGTACCAAACCTACATCAATCAAGAAATGGAGATCACCATCCTTTTCCTCATCTTGCAAGCTTCATCTTGATACCATTTGTGGAGAAATCTTCCTACCTTGAGATCTTCTTTGAGCTAGCTCTCTTCACTTGGAGGTCATCCAAGTGAGTAATCCTTTTCATCTCCTAGATTAGTGTTCCTCTAGCCCTTGAGAAGCTACATTTGCATTATTGTAAGTTCTTTCATTTTCATTCTTTGTGTAACCCATTTTAGGGTTTATTTTGGGGTTTTTGCCTTGTAGCTTGGACCATTGGCTTGGAAGAATTGTTAGAGCTTGTTTTGCTTGAGTAGAGACCTAAGGCAAGTGGATGATATGATCTTTTAAGAGTTTCAATGTTTTATGAGAAATGTGGTTGGTTTTATTAAATTTCACTCATGCCTATTTATTGTTTTCCTTTGAAATAAATGCTCATGAAGAGCATTGTTAATGCATTTATGGTCATAAAGAAGTATTGGTTCATAGCTTTTAATTCCTCTTGTTTTGTCTCAAATATATATCTTATGTGAAATGGTTTCCTTCTTCCTTTCCTTGTATTGAATGTGTTATTGAAGGAGGAGAATGGGATGGATGTTGTTGGAGATTTGAGGTTGTTTGAATGGGGATTTATACTCCTCACTTAGTGTAGAAAAGTGGCTAAAAAGGGGTTGTAAAAGGAAGAGTTATTGTGGAGCTGAACTGGTCCGGATTCAGTTTCTGGACAGTTCGCTCGAGCGACCTATCCAGAAAGGGACTCAGATCATTCCAGTAGCTTGGTCGCTCTTGCGGACATCCCAGAACTCATTCTAGAGAGTTGTTCGTTCGAACACATTTAAATATTCGCTTGACCCAATGAGTTCGCTCAAGCAACCTCAACTTCGCTCGAGCAAATCCACCCAGACAACCATTCCAGAGAGCCACTCGCTCGAGCGATGGGCCCTGTTGGGCAAGGCTACGTTTGGGACAATTTTTAACTATTTCAACGTTTTGGGACTACTCTTTGGGAACCCCTCTATGTCAAGGAGATTTACTAAGTAATGTATGAGGCCATTTGAGAAAGAAACCATATCACGAAGATGTCATTCGAAGTTTTGAAAAATCCGAAGTGTATGAGGAGCCCGAAATGTCTCCAAACTCAAAGAGTACCAAATTGTTATTAGATGGACATATGGGGTCCCTATCCACTTTAAATAAATCTTGAACCCCATACTTTACCCGAAATTCCAATTGTTTATTGTACCTTATCGATCCCGAGATTTATACTACATGTCTTGTTATCTCGAAAGCTTTGTTGTACACTTGAAATGGTTACTTGACCTGAAGTGCATTGTACCACATGAAATGACAGTGTGCCCTTGAGCACCCCCGTCTTGCCCATTTATTTATTGTACTGGATTTGATTTCATATGTCTCGATTGTATTTGACCTATGAGTCGGCACCACTAAGCTTGGATAACCATGTTGGTCTGATCCACCGACTTGGAGATCCCCCTCTTGTCCCACCAGCTGCAGTTTGGATCCCGCTACCCGGTTATTACCGTGGTCTTGTCCCGATGCCGCATATTGCTACTGTGGTCCCCGATGCCTGGCTCGCTACCGTGGTCATGTATAGTATATGTATATGTATATGTATTTATAAGATCCACTGTTTCTCCTCACCTCGAGTGACTGAGATCAGTGCCTAGTTATTGCTCTATTGCTTTAGTGATAGAGGACTTAGCTTCGTGTGGTTGCCATCTAGATTGTTTCCCATTCCCTTGGTTACCTTTACATGTTTTATGATGCATACTCGTATTTGAATAAATGTTTTATCTTGTCTAGAGAAATTGTTATTTAAACAGGTTCAAATGTTTTCGAAGGTAAATTCATATATTTCATATTGTCTTTGTGTTTTATCCATTTGCCAAACCGTCATGTTTGACCTACTCTTTGGTATTCAGGTCCCGTTGTTGGTTACCCCGAGGAGGAGCACGAGGAGGCGGTCGTAGAACCGCAACAGTTAGTTGAGTGGCGTGCTGATGACGTCATGTAGACGTTTGGTGGTTATGAGAGACTTTATATTTTGGGAAACTATTCAACCATTCTTTGGATTGGTATTTGTTAGGGATTTTGTATTTGCAATTTGATGGATGCATAATCATTCAAGCATCATTTGATTTACACACTTGCATTGTTTTAGATAAACTTGAAATCTTATTTTATTCATGCATTGCTTTTAAGATTTGTAAAAGTATCTATTTATGCATGATTTGCTTTTAAAACTTGGATGCATTTGTTTTTTAAAAGAGTTTTAGAAATCAAGCTAGCCTTTGGTTTTAAAGTTTTGAATCATTTTAGGCTTTGTGTGTTTCATGTTTTTAAACCCCTTAGAATGATTTAAAACATGTATTCAAGCTTGATTTAATGGCCCAAAAAGTTCCACCAAGAAAATCTTTGAAATATGCAAAGTTGGATATTTGGTCCCAGCAGTGTGGCCGGTCGACCGGCCCAGAGGTCCCAGTCGACCGGGAACACTGCAGGCAGAAATTGCCCTGAAGCACCAACGGTCAAAAATATGACCGTTGTGTGTTCCAGGTCGACCGGGGACTAGCCGTTGGGCACTTTTTGCTATAAATATGAGTTCTTTCCTTTGCCAAAAGTAAGGAATTTTAAGGCCCTCCTAGAGGAGTTTTGAGGCAAATAGAAGGGAAATGAACTAAGGGATGAAGGGGATCATTAGGAAAGCTAAAGCTTGGATTAATGAAGTTAAATCACCAAGTAGGCTCTACTTTCCTTAATCATATGTTTTCATGCTTTGTTTTTTACTTTTGGTAAATCTTTTGTAGCATGATAAACTATGTATGAAGTGTTGTGTCCTTAACATGTTTTATGTTTTGAGTTGATTTATTGTTTTGGATACAACACCATTTGATTCAATCCAAGTAGTACTTTATTTTTGGTAAATCTAAGTAGATCATGTTAATGGAAACATCTTTGAAATTATATGTAACATGATCCATATACTTGGTTGAATCTTTGGTTGTTGTTTTTCAACATAAGAATTTTTTTTTCAAAACTATCTTATGTTTTGGATTCAACATCTTTACATATCATATGTTTTCATGTTTTTTGTTTTATCTTTGGTAAATCTTTAATAGCATGTTAATCTATGATGTGTTGTGTCCTTAGCATGTTTTATGTTTTGAATTGATCTATTGTTTTGGATGCACAACCATTTGATTCAATCCAAATAGTACTTTATTTTTGGTAAATCTAAGTAGATCATGTTAATGGAAACATCTTTGAAATTATATGTAACATGATCCATAGTTGGTTGAATCTTTGGTTGTTGTTTTCCATCATAAGAAAATCTCTTTCAAATATATCTTATGTTTTGGATTCAACAAACTTTACAAATCATATGTATTATTGTTTTAAAGTTTCACAACTTGCCTTACTTTGATAGGTATATCATTTTCAAGTTGTATTTATAATTACATATGATTTGTCCCCTAATTTCAATCAAATCTATTTTTATGTTTTATGAGCAACATTGTTGATTTGATTGACATCCCTATGCATCACATGTTTAGAGCTAATTAATTTCATACAACTTGTGAATCTTTGACATCATTAACAAGTTGTTACTTTTAACATGTGATTTGCATTCTTTCCTCAATCATAAATGTTTTTGAGCTAAAACTTTCAAAAGCCTTAGGCATACATTTATGAGCTTTCATTTTCAAAATGATTGAGGACATCACACACACACACACATCATGTACTTTCATCTTTGCATTCATAGTTTGTTTGTGTATTAGATTTTCATTTTCATATCCGCCTATTTTAGAGGCAAATGTAATGAGCTAAATTTGTATCTCCATCAAGTGTATGTTAGACACTACTTAGTGAGATAACCAACCTTGTGGTTGAAGAGGTTATTGCTTAGCCTATAAAAGCATATTGTATAGGTTGATGTTAAGCCATGAAAAACATCATTGTAAAGGTTATTGCTTAGCCTTGAAAAGCATATTGTGAAGGTTATTGCTTAGCCTATTGAAAAGCATAAATAGTAGAAATCCGGTGGGGTGTTGGATCACAAGCCGGTAGTGGATGTAGGCATTGAGGCCGAACCACTATAAATCCTTGTGTGATGGTGCCTGCTTTGTGGTGATTGTTTTTATTAAGCTTCCGCATTTTATTTGATAATCATCACTTGTGACTAGTTTATTTTAAAGAAGTTAAAATTGATTAAAATTGGTCATATTTGTAAGACACCCTATTCACCCCCCCCCCTCTAGGGTTCAGATCCCCGGACTTTACAATTGGTATCAGAGCCGGTTACTCCTTTTTAGGGCTTAACAACCCGGAGTTGATCCTTGCTAGATTAGAACCCTAGTGTTGTGATTTATTGCATATCTTTTTTAAAGATTTCCACTATGTTTGAAAATGAAATTTTCCCATAGTATCATTGCACCGCTCTAAGACTTTTTCAAGTTATATCTTCAAGAGTTGGTGAGTCCTCAAAGTGATCTCTCAAGGACAACCTTTTCAAGACCTTAGGTGAATCTTCATTGGTACACATTTAGACTGACCTTAAGGCCTTGATCCTCCCTAGACCAACCTATTCTTTTTAGTTATATCTTTTTGTTGGTCTTGTTACATTTGCATTTTGTTTCTTTATAGTCACATCTTTTAAAATGCAATGTTTCTTTGTGATCATTTGATTTTGTCTTCATGAACTTTTAAAGTTATATCTCATGGTTCTCAAAATCCTTTGATTGCAATATTTTCATGATGGATTTGCATTTTGTTCATATAGTTATATCTCTTGTAGTGCATATCTATTCATGATCAATTGATTGTGATTACAAATGCTTTCATAGCTAGATTTTTCATGATCAATTGATGTTGGAAAATCATTTGATGTATGTCATAGTTAGATCCTTTTTGTAAATCAAATTATTTGAAGCAATTTAAGTTTTCCATTGATTTTCAAGTTATATCTCTTGGTATGGAAAATTTGTGAGTGTCTATTGTTTTACAAATTGAAAATTTACAATAGTACACTTCTTGTTTTTCAAATTCACTTGCTCATAATTCTCTAAATGATTCTTTGTTGGAATTTCAAATATTGAAGTGATTTGAAAAACTTTGGAAAATGTTCTAAGCTTTATTGGTTGTATTTATAGAAGCATTTTCCTTGAATTTATTTCCTTGTGCTTAATTATGATTATATCATTTGAAAGGAAATAATTCTTACAAAAAATTTGCATCTTTGCTCATTTAGTTACATTCTTTTTATGCAAATTGATTTTGATGACTTACATTGCATGGTTGGATATAGTTTCATTGATTTGCATGTTTGTGCCTAACTTGGTATATTTTAATTAATGCAAATTGATGATTGTTTATGTGCTTTATAGTAAAATCTTGTATTTGAGCTTTTTAAGTACATATGTGATTTTATGTGCTAAGTTCATTTGGTTTAAACCTCATATCCATTTTCCATTGCATTGTAAGCTTAGTACATTTGCTAAGAGTGGAGATGTTGCATGATAGATTGATCCCTTTAACTTCATACCTACTTGTGCTTACATAGTTATATTCTTTATTGATGATATGGTATGAGTTAGATCTTGAGTGTTGATTGATCCTCTCTATGCAAATGTCAAATCGTTCTATGTATGGTTGTGATCTTAGTTATATTTGTAGAAACCATACTAGAACTAAAATCCATCCTCTATGCTTTCTAGTCAGATTTTTTTTGGATGGTTATGATGTTGATTCATGTATTTTCTCTAAATGATGTCATTCGTATACATGTTTCAACTTCATAGTAGTGGTCTTGATCATATGAAACTCTTTGAAATCCATCCCTCGTATATTTATATGGTTGATGGATATCTTAGATGTTGAATTCATATGATTTTGACACTTTGGAAATTGCATGCATTACAAAGTTATGCCCTTTTGCATTGCAATTTATCTTGTTCATCACTACGCTCAATAGTTATATCTTTAAAAGTGATGAATATGCATTTATGATGCTTGATGGAATGTTGTGTTTGTCACATTCTTGCTCTTAATCATGTTGTCAAATTCAATTGGTTTCATTTGGTATAATTTACGATTGATTTGATTTCTTGTGATTGTGATAGACCTTGTGTACATTGGATTGAGCTTGATAGTTATATATTTGTTCCATGTCACACACCATTAGCATCATAATGTTCTTGTTGCCACCTCTCTTGCTCATATAGGTATATCTCATGACCACCATGTTTATGTGTTCATAATATTGGTTGGTTATTAGTTGAGGTTGGCTTCATGTTTGAATTTCATTTCACTCATCTTGCACTTTAATAGTCATATTTATTGATTGAATGAAATGTTTTCAAAACCTTCATAGCATATGCTTTCCATAGTTAGATTATTTGATGCTATGATTAATTAACCCCATTTCATCATGGATAGCTCTAATTTGGATTTTTCCTAATAGTTATATTTTTAAATCCATTTTAGAGTGATTGTGTTTAATAGACTTATCTTTAAATCTCAATTGGTATTCTTGGTTTTTCCAATTGGTATTCATGATTGCTTTTCTCATTGACCTTGCTTTCTTTTGGTAATTTGATCATATTGTGCTCTATAGTTAAATGAATCTAATCCTTTCCTTGAAGTTGACCCTCATTTGGTTTAACCATCTTCTTCTTGCATCTAATAGTTAAATCTTTGTCAATATGTTGACAAAAGGAGAGAATGGATTGAGGGGGAGTGTAAACATTCATAGGAAGTATTAGTTTTGATCAAATTGACCCTTAGATTGCCTTTGAACCCTTAGAGATAACTTCCATACATGATAGCCTGTTATGTTTTTCATTTTCGATTTCTTTTGTTAACAGGTGCTACTGAAAGGTATTTTCCTTGTTTCATGTGTGTAGGTACCTTTGCAATTTAATGTCAAAGGGGGAGAGAGCATTCAAGTTCTCAAAAGGGTGAAGAGAATGTCCAAGCTTCCTAAGGGGAGGTTTTGTATGATCTTCTACAGGGGGAGAGAATACATACCTTGCCAAAGGGAGAGAGAGGCATGGTCAAAGGGGGAGAGCAAATAGAAGAAAGAAAGCTTGGGGGCTAAAGAAGATGCTTGGCTAAAGAAAGAAAGCTGGAAGGTTGATCAAGCACCAAGCATTAAGAAGATTGAAGAAAAAGCCCAAGAGCCCAAGCTAAGAGAAGAAGCATTCAAGAAGATTTCAAGTCTTGTCCAGCTTAGGGGGAGCAGAAGACTTAGTGTGTAATTTCAATGATGAGTAAGTTGCCATCAAATTGCAAAGGGGGAGATTGTTAGGGATTTTGTATTTGCAATTTGATGGATGCATATGTTAGGTCTTTTGTATTTGCAATTTGATGGATGCATTTGCATATTGGCATCATTTGAATTCACACACATGTATTGATTTAAAATATCTTGAAATCTAGCTTTATACATGCATTGGTTTTTAGATTTGGAAAAGTTTGTGGTTTATGCATGTTTAGGTCATAAGCTTGGATGCATTGGTTTTAGAACCCAAAACTCTTTTGAAAACCTATTTCCTTGTGCACTACATTTGGAAAATCATCTTGTGTATTTAGGTTTAAGTCTTGCATACATTCTTCACAAAAAGAATCATTTTGTATGAAATTTCATTTGAAAAGAGTTGTATTCAAATCAAGCTAGCCTTTGGTTTTAATCTTGTGAATCATTTTAGGCTTTGTGTTTCTCATGTTTTTAAACATCTTAGAATACCTTAAAACATGTTATTTAAGCTTGATTTAGTGGCCAAAAGATCCACCAAAGAAAAACTTTGAAAATGGAAAAAGTTGGAATTTTGGCCCAGGGACTCGCCCGACAGTGTCGTCGGTCGACCGAGCCCTGTGTCTCGGTCGACCGAGAACACTGCAGGGCAAATGGACAGTTTTTGAACTGTTTCAGGCCAACGGTCAGAAATATGACCGTTGTGCTTTCTCGGTCGATCGAGACCTGTGTCTAGGTCGACCGAGAACTAGCCGTTGGCAACTTTTTGGCTATAAAGTCCATTCATTTCCAACCTTTTTCGAGGCTTGAACCATGAACTTTTGAGAGCATTTTGGAGCCAAAGAAAGGGGAAGAAGTTGGAAAGGCTAGAGGGCTATTTGGAAATCAAACTCATGAGTTTTTAAAAGGTACATCTTCTAAGTTATTTTGATTTCCATACAATTGAAATTCATGCATGTTCAAATCCTTTGTATTTTCATTTATGCATGATTTCAAGTCCTTAAAGAGTTGATTTGCAAGCTCAATATCTTTCTTGGTAAATTAGATTAGTTTGCAATCACTCTTATAAAATCACATGTTTTCTTAAACTTTATTTTTCATACAACTTGTGATTCTTTGAATTTCATGTCATTAACAAGTTGTTTATTATTCATGTGATTTGCATAGAACTTCAATCATATCTTTTTGTGCCTTAAACTTTCAAATTGCATTAAGCATAAATTGATTGAGCTTTCTTTTTAATCTTGATTGAAGTCATCACACACACACACCTCATTAGCATACATCTTTTGCATACATAGAGTGTTTGTGTGAGTTTGTATTAAACTTTCAAATCCGCCTATTTTAAGAGGCAATTACATTGAGCTAAAATTGTATCTCTTAGAGTGATCTTTTGAGAAGACACTTTCTTTGAGAAATCTATATTTGTAAAGGTTATTGCTAAGCCTAAGAAAAGCAACTTGTAAGGTTATTGCTTAGCCTAATAAAAGCATATTGTAAGGTTATTGCTTAGCCTAATAAAAGCATATTGTAGGGTTATTGCTTAGCCTAAGAAAAGCATCTTGATAGGTTATTGCTTAGCCTTGAAAAGCATCTTGTAAAGGTTGTTGTTGAGCCTTAGAAAAACAACTTTGTAAGGGTTATTGCTTAGCCTAGTAAAAAGCATAATTAGTGGAATCCGGTGGGGTGTTGGAGACACAAGCCGGTAGTGGATGTAGGCACGTTGGCCGAACCACTATAAATATTGGTGTTGTGGTGCATGCTATGTGGTGATTGATTTTGTATTAGCTTCCGCATCTTGGTTGTTTAATCATCACATGTGACTAGTTTAGTTTTAGAAATTAAAATTGGTCGAAATTGGTCATACTTGTAGCTCACCCTATTCACCCCCCCTCTAGGGTTAGGATCCTCGTGGACTTTCAATTGGTATCAGAGCCAAGTGCTCTAATCCCTTAGGATCAAGTGTTTGGAACTCTTGATTAGGTGTAAAAACCTAGAGTTAAAACCCTAGAGTTGTGCTTATTTGAAAATCATTAGAATGGACTCCACTAGCCTAGACTTTGTAGATTCTTCTAGACCTCTCACTCTTCCTTCTATTAGAGATTCAAACCATCAATTAAATGAATATCAATTTGACTCAAAAGAGGAAGAAAATGAGTATGATGAAGATGATCTTCAACAAGCCTATAATGAATTATATACATTATCTACAAAGCTTGATAAAAGAAACAAAAGCTTAAGAGAAGAATCTATGAATCTAACCAAAGAGCTAGCCTCTTCAAAAGATGAACTTAGAGAGAAAGAAGAAGTAATAAAATGTCTAGACTCTAAGTTCATGATCTCTTTAAATAATCTATCTAACATTCAAGATGAACTAAAAGAATTAAAGATGGATTATGACAATGTCAATAAGGAAAATCTAAATCTAAGAGATCAATTACAAAGGCAAGGTAAAGACAACAATCTTGAATCTAAATTGACTATCTCTAAGGAAAATTTATCTAATACTCAAAATGAATTAAATGAGATTAAGATAAATTGTGATGAGCTTAAAAATGAGAATTTGAACCTAAGAGATACAATTAAAAGACAAGATGAAGACATTGACCATTTAGAAACCAAGTTGATCAAAAGTAAGTTAAAAACTCAAGAACTTGGATCTAAAGTTGTAAATGAATTAAAACTTGCCAATGAAGAGCTAATCAAATATAAGGAACTTGAAAATGAACTTTCAAAAGTCAAACATGAAAATTCAATCCTTATAACCAAAGTCACTCAACTTGAAAACAATAAACAAAAGTATGAGTGCAAGTTTACCCAAAGTGAAGAGAAACTTGAAAAATTATTCAAATTGGGTAAATCTCATGGAGATAGGACGGGTATTGGATTTAATAGGAATATGTCTTATAACCCTAAATTCACCAACACTTTTGTGAAAGGTGAGTCCTCATTCTCTAGCACTCACACTTCTTTGCCCAAAACCAAATGTAATTTTTGTGGCATTGAAGGACATTTTATGTTTGAGTGCAAACTAAGAAAGAGAAGCCATGTGTCTAAACCCATCTTTGAACTCAAAAATGGAAAATCAAACTTGAAGGGTAAGACACTAAAAATCAAGGAAAACTCCAAAAAGACTAAACAAGTTAAATCCTTTAAAATGGAGTCTCCTAAAATAGATTCTAAAAAGCTTAAACAAGTTAAATCAAGCTTGAAAGAATCTAAGAACAAAAAGCTTCTCAATCTATCTCCCTTATATGAACCAATGAAAGAACTTTTGAAGAAAGTTGCTAAGTTAAATCTAAAATTCAAAAGTCAAGTAAAGGGAGAAAGTAAGAAGAAAAGAAAAGTGAAACAATCCCCAAAGAAACAAACTCACCAACATCAAAAGACTATTCACCATTCTAAGCCAAATTTAGTAAAATCTAAATATCATGGTGATAAGTTTAAATTGAAAATTTATCAAGTTAAATCTCCTATAGTTGGTGAGAAGTCCAAAATAGACCTCAAAGTTCAACCCTCCCAAGACCTTAGGTGGATTCCAAAAGTCATTTACTTAGATAAACCTTAAGGCCTTGGACCTCATTGACCAACCTATCCTTTATAGTTAAATCATTTTGTTGGTCATGTTGCT
Organism: Cinnamomum chago; assembly: GCA_038049695.1. Lineage (NCBI taxonomy): Eukaryota > Viridiplantae > Streptophyta > Magnoliopsida > Laurales > Lauraceae > Cinnamomum > Cinnamomum chago. The sequence continues at coordinate 56,719,322 of CP142451.1, forward strand.
TTGCATTTTGTTTCTCTAGTTACATCTATTAAAATGCATTGCATTTCTTTATGATCAATTGATTTTGTCTTCATGCACCTTTCTAGTTACATATCATGGTTTTCAAAATCTTTTGATTATAATCTCATCATGTTTGATTTGCTTGTTGCACTCATATGTTTTGCATTGCATTTCTACATGATTAATTGATTGTGATGTTAAAAGCTTTCATAGCTAATTTGTCATGATCAATTGTTGTTAGATCATTTGATGGATGTCTTAGTTAGATCCTTTTTGTAAATCAAATGATTTGAATCAATTCAAGTTTTTCCATGGATTTATAAGGTATACCTTTATATGGAAAATCATTGTTTTGAAAAATCAACTTGTATGTGTTTTAATGAAGTTATATCTTTTCAAATACATTGTTGATTCTTGATCTTCAAAATCATTCCTTTATGCTCATTGTTGGATTTTGTTTTTCAAAATGATTTGAAGATTGTTTTGAATGGAAATGCTTTTTAATCTCATTAGTTATATTCATCTAAGCATGTTCCATTATTCTCATTTCCTTTTTCTTTTGGTTTCATTATCTTTAGAAATGGAAATGTATGTTGTTTGCATCTCTAGCTTATGTGTTTACATTCTTTTCATATGCAAATGACTTTTGGTTCCATGTATGGTTGTGATCTTAGTTTCATTTGTAGAAACCATACTAGAACCCAAATCCATCCTCTATGCCTTATAGTCATATCTTTATGGATGGTTATGATGTTGATTCATGTAGATTTTCTTGATGTCATCCTTATACATGTTTCAACTTCATAAGTAGTGTTCTTAATCATATGAATCTCTTTGAAATCCATTCCTTGCTTTTATGTTGGTTGATGGATATCTTAGTAGTTGAATTCATATGATTTGGACACTTTGGAAATTGCATGCATTGCCAAGTAATATTCTTTTGCATTGCAATTTACCATTGTTCATCACTATGCTCAATAGTTATATCATTAAAAGTGATGAATATGCATTTATGATGCTTGATGGTAGTTTATCACATCCTTGCTTTTACTCATGTTATCACATTCAATTGGTTTCATTTGGTATAACTTTCCATTGATTTCATATCCAATTGATATCTTATCTTGTGTATGTGATAGACCTTGTGTGCATTGGACTAAACTTGATAAGTAATATGATCATTCCATGTCACACACCATTAGCATCATAATGCTCATGATTGCCTCCTCATTTGCTCTTATAGGTATATCTCATGACCACCATGTTTATGTGTTAATAATATTGGTTGGTTATAGTTGAGGTTGGCTTCATGTTTGAATTTCATTTCACTCATTCTTGCACTTTACTAAGTCATATTTATTGATTGAATGAAATGATTTTCAAAATCTTACATAGCATATGATTTTCATTAGTAATATTGATTGATGCTATGTTTGAGTAAACCCCATATCATGGATAGCTCTAATTTGGATTTTTCCTAATAAGTGACATTCTTGAATCCATTTTAGAGTGATTATGTTAATAGTCATATCCTTTAATCTCAATTGATATGTTTGTTTCAATTGATATCCATGATTGCTTCTCCCATTAGACCTAGCTCTCTTTTGGTAATTTGATCATATTGTGCTTAATAGTTAAATGAATCTAATCCTTTCCTTGAAGTTAACCCTCACTTGGTTAAACCATCTACTTCTTGAATCTAATAGTTATATCTTGTCAAAAGCTTGACAAAAGAAGAGAATGGATTGAGGGGGAGTGTAAACCTTCGTAGGAAGAATTAGTTTTGATCAAATTCACCCTTGGATTGCCTTTGAGCCCTTAGAGTTAACTTACATACATGATAGCCTGTTATGAATTTCATTTTCGATTTCATTTGTTAACAGGTGCTACTCAAGGTATTCTTCTTGTCTCATGTGTGTAGGTACCTTTGCAATTTAATGTCAAAGGGGGAGAGAGAGTTCAAGTGTGACTCAAAGATCTCCTACTCTTCAAAGGGGGAGAGAGTTCGAGAGTTCAAGTACTCGAAGATCTCCTATCCATCAAAGGGGGAGAAAGCTTTCAAGTTCTCAAGAGGAGAGAGAGGCATGGTCAAAGGGGGAGAGCAAATAGAAGAAAGAAAGCTTGGAGCTAAAGAAGATGCTTGGCCAAAGAGAGGAAGATGAGAAGAAAGCTTGAAGAATGATCAAGCACCAAGCATCAAGAAGATTGAAGAAAAGAGCCCAAGAGCCCAAGCTAAGAGAAGGAGCATCCAAGAAGATTTCAAGACTTGTCCAGCTTAGGGGGAGCTGAAGACTTTGTGTGAAATTTCTATGATGAGTAAGTTGCCATCAAATTGCAAAGGGGGAGATTGTTAGGTCTTTTGTATTTGCAATTTGATGGATGCATTTGCATATTGGCATCATTTGAATTCACACACATGTATTGATTTAAAATATCTTGAAATCTAGCTTTATACATGCATTGGTTTTTAGATTTGGAAAAGTTTGTGGTTTATGCATGTTTAGGTCATAAGCTTGGATGCATTGGTTTTAGAACCCAAAACTCTTTTGAAAACCTATTTCCTTGTGCACTACATTTGGAAAATCATCTTGTGTATTTAGGTTTAAGTCTTGCATACATTCTTCACAAAAAGAATCATTTTGTATGAAATTTCATTTGAAAAGAGTTGTATTCAAATCAAGCTAGCCTTTGGTTTTAATCTTGTGAATCATTTTAGGCTTTGTGTTTCTCATGTTTTTAAACATCTTAGAATACCTTAAAACATGTTATTTAAGCTTGATTTAGTGGCCAAAAGATCCACCAAAGAAAAACTTTGAAAATGGAAAAAGTTGGAATTTTGGCCCAGGGACTCGCCCGACAGTGTCGTCGGTCGACCGAGCCCTGTGTCTCGGTCGACCGAGAACACTGCAGGGCAAATGGACAGTTTTTGAACTGTTTCAGGCCAACGGTCAGAAATATGACCGTTGTGCTTTCTCGGTCGATCGAGACCTGTGTCTAGGTCGACCGAGAACTAGCCGTTGGCAACTTTTTGGCTATAAAGTCCATTCATTTCCAACCTTTTTCGAGGCTTGAACCATGAACTTTTGAGAGCATTTTGGAGCCAAAGAAAGGGGAAGAAGTTGGAAAGGCTAGAGGGCTATTTGGAAATCAAACTCATGAGTTTTTAAAAGGTACATCTTCTAAGTTATTTTGATTTCCATACAATTGAAATTCATGCATGTTCAAATCCTTTGTATTTTCATTTATGCATGATTTCAAGTCCTTAAAGAGTTGATTTGCAAGCTCAATATCTTTCTTGGTAAATTAGATTAGTTTGCAATCACTCTTATAAAATCACATGTTTTCTTAAACTTTATTTTTCATACAACTTGTGATTCTTTGAATTTCATGTCATTAACAAGTTGTTTATTATTCATGTGATTTGCATAGAACTTCAATCATATCTTTTTGTGCCTTAAACTTTCAAATTGCATTAAGCATAAATTGATTGAGCTTTCTTTTTAATCTTGATTGAAGTCATCACACACACACACCTCATTAGCATACATCTTTTGCATACATAGAGTGTTTGTGTGAGTTTGTATTAAACTTTCAAATCCGCCTATTTTAAGAGGCAATTACATTGAGCTAAAATTGTATCTCTTAGAGTGATCTTTTGAGAAGACACTTTCTTTGAGAAATCTATATTTGTAAAGGTTATTGCTAAGCCTAAGAAAAGCAACTTGTAAGGTTATTGCTTAGCCTAATAAAAGCATATTGTAAGGTTATTGCTTAGCCTAATAAAAGCATATTGTAGGGTTATTGCTTAGCCTAAGAAAAGCATCTTGATAGGTTATTGCTTAGCCTTGAAAAGCATCTTGTAAAGGTTGTTGTTGAGCCTTAGAAAAACAACTTTGTAAGGGTTATTGCTTAGCCTAGTAAAAAGCATAATTAGTGGAATCCGGTGGGGTGTTGGAGACACAAGCCGGTAGTGGATGTAGGCACGTTGGCCGAACCACTATAAATATTGGTGTTGTGGTGCATGCTATGTGGTGATTGATTTTGTATTAGCTTCCGCATCTTGGTTGTTTAATCATCACATGTGACTAGTTTAGTTTTAGAAATTAAAATTGGTCGAAATTGGTCATACTTGTAGCTCACCCTATTCACCCCCCCTCTAGGGTTAGGATCCTCGTGGACTTTCAGCATAATCATTCAAGCATCATTTGATTTACACACTTACATTGTTTTAGATAAACTTGAAATCTTGTTTTATTCATGCATTGCTTTTAAGATTTGTAAAAGTATCTATTTATGCATGATTTGCTTTTAAAACTTGGATGCATTTATTTTTTAAAAGAGTTTTAGAAATCAAGCTAGCCTTTGGTTTTAAAGTTTTGAATCATTTTAGGCTTTTGTGTGTTTCATGTTTTTAAACCCCTTAGAATGATTTAAAACATGTATTCAAGCTTGATTTAATGGCCCAAAAAGTTCCACCAAGAAAATCTTTGAAATATGCAAAGTTGGATTTTTGGTCCCAGCAGTGTGGCCGGTCGACCGGCCCAGAGGTCCTGGTCGACCGGGAACACTGCAGGCAGAAATTGCCCTGAAGCACCAACGGTAAAAAATATGACCGTTGTGTGTTCCAGGTCGACCGAGACCTGTTTCCAGGTCGATCGGGGACTAGCCGTTGGGCACTTTTTGCTATAAATATGAGTTCTTTCCTTTTTCCAAAAGTAGGGAATTTTAAGGCCCTCCTTGAGGGGTTTTGAGGCAAATAGAAGGAAAATGAACTAAGGGATGAAGGGGATCATTAGGAAAGCTAAAGCTTGGATTAATGAAGTTAAATCACCAAGTAGGCTCTACTTTCCTTAATCATATGTTTTCATGCTTTGTTTTTTACTTTTGGTAAATCTTTTGTAGCATGATAAACTATGTATGAAGTGTTGTGTCCTTAACATGTTTTATGTTTTGAGTTGATTTATTGTTTTGGATACAACACCATTTGATTCAATCCAAGTAGTACTTTATTTTTGGTAAATCTAAGTAGATCATGTTAATGGAAACATCTTTGAAATTATATGTAACATGATCCATATACTTGGTTGAATCTTTGGTTGTTGTTTTTCAACATAAGAAAATCTTTTTTAAAACTATCTTATGTTTTGGATTCAACATCTTTACATATCATATGTTTTCATGTTTTTTGTTTTATCTTTGGTAAATCTTTAATAGCATGTTAATATATGATGTGTTGTGTCCTTAGCATATTTTATGTTTTGAATTGATCTATTGTTTTGGATGCACAACCATTTGATTCAATCCAAGTAGTACTTTATTTTTGGTAAATCTAAGTAGATCATGTTAATGGAAACATCTTTGAAATTATATGTAACATGATCCATATACTTGGTTGAATCTTTGGTTGTTGTTTTCCATCATAAGAAAATCTCTTTCAAATGTATCTTATGTTTTGGATCCAACAAACTTTACAAATCATATGTATTATTGTTTTAAAGTTTCACAACTTGCCTTACTTTGATAGGTATATCATTTTCAAGTTGTATTTATAATTACATATGATTTGTCCCCTAATTTCAATCAAATCTATTTTTATGTTTTATGAGCAACATTGTTGATTTGATTGACATCCCTATGCATCACATGTTTAGAGCTAATTAATTTCATACAACTTATGAATCTTTGACATCATTAACAAGTTGTTACTTTTAACATGTGATTTGAATTCTTTCCTCAATCATAAATGTTTTTGAGCTAAAACTTTCAAAAGCCTTAGGCATACATTTATGAGCTGTCATTTTCAAAATGATTGAGGACATCACACACACACATCATGTACTTTCATCTTTGCATTCATAGTGTGTGTGTATTAGATTTTCATTTTCATATTCGCCTATTTTAGAGGCAAATGTAATGAGCTAAATTTGTATCTCCATCAAGTGTATGTTAGACACTACTTAGTGAGATAACCAACCTTGTGGTTGAAGAGGTTATTGCTTAGCCTATAAAAGCATATTGTATAGGTTGATGTTAAGCCTTGAAAAACATCATTGTAAAGGTTATTGCTTAGCCTTGAAAAGCATATTGTAAAGGTTATTGCTTAGCCTATTGAAAAGCATAAATAGTGGAAATCCGGTGGGGTGTTGGATCACAAGCCGGTAGTGGATGTAGGCATTGAGGCCGAACCACTATAAATCCTTGTGTGATGGTGCTTGCTTTGTGGTGATTGTTTTTATTAAGCTTCCTCATTTTATTTGATAATCATCACTTGTGACTAGTTTATTTTAAAGAAGTTAAAATTGATTAAAATTGGTCATATTTGTAGGACACCCTATTCACCCCCCCCCCCTCTAGGGTTCGGACCCCCGCACTTTACAGTATTTTGGTTTTATTGGCCTTGTGGGCCTCTATTTTTGGGAAATGTAATTAAATGATCTTGTATAAACTTAAACTTACTTTAGGGTAACATGCTAATGATCATTGCTCATTCTGATACAGTATTTTATACTTGTGATATTGTCTTTATGACCAAGGATGGTTTGACTATTTGATTTGCTACACGCTTCCGCACTTAAAGAATTATTCATTTATGGTTGTGTATCCTCACCGCGGACACCTGTGGGAAATTAAATAAATGTATGTTATTATTAAACCGAGATGTGGTCCTGATCCCGGATTCCCGGTCCGGGGTCGCAACACAAGGTTGCAGAACTTTGATCATTATGAGATAGTGTGATTTGTCTTGATCATCGGAATGTAAGATTCTGGATCATGGTGCTAGTACATTGAATGTATTGAAGGACCATGAGATGCACCTTATGTACACTGTCTTTACTTTAAGGTCTGCTCTCATAATTCCCTAGCAATAGGCTCATAATCATGAGACATTAATGAACTCAAGTTTCTATCTATTCATTTGCTTTGAGTCACCAATGAGGGAGGCCAATTGTAGGTCAACACCTCGGTGATTTAGGTACGTGGTAGTATAGTTGTGGGAACATTCAATGGTCAAGATGGAATCTATCTTTAATATCCCCTCGTGCCAATTAATGGATTTATCATTGGTAAGTGCGCACCCATTCCAATTAAGAGTTAATTGGATCGGTACCAAATGATCATTATAATTAATTGGAGCTCAAGGATAATAAGATATGGATCTATTTTGGTGGACAGGTCCAATTGATCCATGGATATAAATGGAGGGGGCTACTTGTGGTAATTGGGAAGTTTAGGGTCTTCATTGTAATATATTCCTAAGACTGGAGTTCAGTTGCATTTATATAGTGGAGTTATTTGCAATTAATTGTGGGCCCGGATTGCACATGAGATGTGGGGTCGCGTGTCCTAGTTGGAGCCAGCTTTCTAAGGAATCCCTAGTGGTCCCCACGCTAGCCCAAGATATTAGAAAGATAATAATTATAGTAGAACTCTAAAAGGAAATAGAAAGTTACTGTTTCTATTTGAAGTGAGACTTCTAATAGTGGTAATAGTAAGTTACTAATTATTAATGGAAGTGAGACTTCTATTTTAATTAGTAAAAGAGGAAGTTACTAATCATATTTGAAGTAATACTTCTAATTGTGATTTGGTAAGCAACTAATTGTTATGGAAGTAAGACTTCTATTTCAATTAGTAAGAGGAGGTTGCTTAAGTGTTATAAAAGGAGAGAGAGGAGGCTTGGACGTCCGATGCACAACCCACCTAGGGATTCACGCCCATCATCTCTCTTCCTCTCTTATGCAAGTTGTTGCACATATATTCCCTCTTCTAGTTTCCTCCAGGGTTTTTCTCTTGGAGATTCCACCATCTTCTTGAGAAAAGAGAATCTGATACGGGTCATAGCGTGGAAGATCAAAAGGTGTTGGAGATTCTAATTTGATTAGTGAAGGTGTTCATCATCAAAGAAAGAATTCAAATTCTCCATTAGAGCACAACTAAGCTCCAAAGGTATAATCTACATCCTTGTATGTTGTAGATTTCGTGGTTGCATGTTTAGGTGTTGTTTTCTATCTTCTAGATAGGTTATATTGCTGTACATGATTTATGAGTCTGAGGGATTGCATCCTGGATTGGGTTTATTGCCTTCTAGATAGTTGATCCCTGCATCAAGTGGGTCAAAAGTTTTTGAAACCTATCTGAACGGCCCACCTATTTTCCAACAAGTGTTGCACGTTCCTCTGTCCTACTCTCTCCCTTCTAGCTCTCTTCTAGTTTCCTTAGAGCTTCTAGTTAATTTTCTCTTAAATATTCCACCATTCTTCTTGAGTAGTGGCTTATAGTGTGGAAGACAACAAGGTATTGGAGATCCTAATTTGCTTCAAGAATAATTCATGTTCAAGCTTATTGTCTTCTTCTCCATTAGGGCACAACCGAGCTCCAAAGGTATAATCTATTTCATTAGATGTTGTGGATTTTTGGTTGCTTGTTTGCTACGGATTTCTATATTCTAGATAGAGTTTATTGTTGTACATGGTTGATGAGATGGAGGGATTGGATCCTGGATGTGGTTCATGGCCTTATGGGTACTTGATCCCTGAGTCAAGCGGGTGAAAAAGTTTTGAAAACCTATCGACGAGGCCCACCTACTTCCAACACAAGGACAATCAATTGCAAGACCAGGAGTTGGCAAGAATTTTAGAACACATAGCACAGCGTCCAGACTTTCTTATTGTGGATGGAGTCATGTATTATCATGATCGTCTATGCGTGCCTAACATTGAGGACTTAAGGAATGACATCATGACAGAGGCTCATAGTACGAAGTATTCCATGCATCCAGGTAGCACAAAGATGTATCAGCACTTGAAAGGCAGATTTTGGTGGAACAACATGAAAAGAGAGATTGCAGCATTTGTCTTTCGATGTATGACTTGCTAGTTAGTGAAAGCAGAGCATCAAATGCCCCCAGGTTGTTACAACCGTTTAGAGATCCCGGAATGGAAGTGGAACACATCACCATGGATTTCGTTTCGGGGCTATTGAGGACCAACAGAAGCAATAATGTAATGTGGGTCATCGTGGATCGCCTTACCAAGTCAACTCATTTTATTCCCATGAGGACAAGAAAGAAGATGTGCATGTTACCTCTTACAGAGTTGTTTATCAACGAGATCATTTAAACATCATGGATAGCCAGTTTCCTTCACTTTTGACAGAGACAGCAGATTCGTCTCGAGGTTCTGGAAGACTCTACATGAATCCATGGGTACGAAGCTATAGTTCAACATGGCTTATCAGCCACAAACAGATGGTCAATCAGAGAGGACGATTCAGACTATTGAGGATATGCTCCGTGCTTTTGTATTAGACTTCAACACTCAATGGGATGAAACCTTACCACTTTGCGAGTTCGCCTACAATAATAGTTACCACTCGAGCATTGGAATGGCGCCTTTCGAGGCATTATATGGTAGGAGGTGTAGAACTCCAGTTTGTTGGGAGGAAGTAGGTGTCCGCAGCTTCCATGGACCGACTATAGAAAGTGAGACTAGTGACAATGTCAAGTTGATCCAACAACATCTTAAAGTAGCCCGGAGAAGACAAACAAGCTATGCAGACTCTCATAAAAGTGACTTGCAGTTCATGGAAAGAGATAAGGTTTTCTTGAAGGTGTCACCGACTGAGGGAACATTGAGATTTGGAAAGAAAAACAAGTTATCCAGGAGATACATTGGGCCATATGATATCATGAGCAAGATTGGCGATGTGGTATGTAAGACCCCGACCTGAGAGAACCCGATTAGTACTAATTAAGTGGCGTATTAGTTCTAAGCTTGATTAGTGTTTTTGGCTAAGTTGAGTTTGGAATAGCTTTTGGTATTAATTTTGGAGAGTTTTGATTGCTTTGTGTTAGTAGGACCCTTTGGGGGTTCATTTTCATAACATTGCATATGTTTGAGGGTTTATCGGAGGTTTTGCATTGATGATTTTAATCCCGTTTTATTCGCATTGATAAGCTCTACAACTTTCATGTTGACCCCGTCCCCGTTCGAGATCCCGAAACCCGATTTCATAGCCTTGAGGGCAAAACAGTCATTGTGCACTAAATCTGTACCAAAAACTTGTTATTCCCGAAACCCGCGAAATATATACTTTTTGGAAACTAGATATTTCGACGATCATTTCTTCCTTCTTCGTCGAATTCATTCGAGGTCCCGAAAGAGATGATTTCAGCCCTTGAATGTCCTTAGTAGTGGGACCCATTCCCATTTGCCATATAAGGAGAACCCATCTTCCCATTCCCTTTTTCCAGCAAAAAAAGAACCTAGGGTTTGCTTTTGGCAACTTTTCTTCTTCTTCTTGCTTTCTCCATCTCCAATCCACACCAAACTTGCATCAATCAAGAAATGGAGATCATCTCCTTCTTCCTCACCTCCATAACTCTCTATTAGTACCTTTTGTGAAGAAAACCCCCCATTCCAAGGCTTTCTTTGAGCTTGCCATTGCCATTAGAGGACCTTGCAAGTAAGTATTCCCCTTCATCTTCTAGATTTGTGTTCCTTTTGCCTTAGAGAAGCTCCATCTTCATTATTGCAAAGTTTCCCTTTCTATTTCATTGTTTGACCATTTTAGGGTGGTTTGTTTGGGATTTTGCTCATAGTTTGGATTCCTTGCTTGGAAGAGTTTTAGAGCTTGATTTCATTGACTAAAGACACAAGGCAAGTGGATGTTTTGATTTTTATAAGCTTTCAATGATTTTGGTATTTTCCACTCATGCCTAATTGTCGCAACCCCGGACCGGGAGTCCTAATCCGGGATCGGAACGGTAATGGAAAAGGATTGAAATTAGTGATTGAAAGGGGTATACTTCAACAATAAACCACTTATTTACTTTCCCACAGGTGTCCGCGGTGAGGATATCACAACCATCAATGAATATTTCCTTTAAGTGCGGAAGCGTGTAGCAAATCAAATAGTCAATCCATCCTTGGTCATCAAGACAATAAGACAAGTCTAAATACTGTATCAGAATAAGCAATGATCTATAGCATGTTACCCAAGTAAGTTAAAGTTTATACAAATAACGTTTAATTACATTTCCCCAAAAATAGAGGCCAACAAAGGCCAATATACAAAATACCAATTCAAAAGAATGGTTAAACATTTCCCCAAAATGATAAGTCTCTCACAACCAACCAACGTCTACATGACGTCAACGGCACGCCACTCAACCAACTGCTGCGGTTCTACGACCTCCTCCTCAAGCTCCTCCTCGGGATAACCGACGGCGGGACCTGAGTACCAAAGAGTAGCTCAAACACGACGGTTTGGCAAATGGGAGAAATATAATGACAATAAGGGAAAACATGAATTTACCTTCTAAACATGAAAACCTGTTTAAATAACAATTTCTCTAAACAAGATAAAACATTTGTTCCAAATATACGTATGCAATGTAAAACATGTAAGGTGACCAAGGAAACGGGGAGCAATCAAGATGGCGACCACACGAAGCTAAGTCCTCTATCACTACGGTGATAGAGCAATAACTAGGCCTTGATCTCAGTCACTCGAGGTGAGGAGAAACAGGGGATCTCATATAAATACATATACATATACAATACTATACATGACCACGGTAGCGAGCCGGGCATTGGAGACCACAGTAGCAATCTCCGGCATTGGGGCAAGACTATGGTAATGACCGGGTAGCGGGATCCAAACTGTAGCTGGCAGGACAAGAGGGGGATCTCCAAGTCGGTGGATCAGACCAACAAGGTTATCCAAGCTTAGTGGTGCCGACTCATAGGTCAAATACAATCGAGACATATGCAATTAAATCAAGTACAATAAATAGTCAAGCGGGCAAGACGGGGGTGCTCAAGGGCACACTATCATATCAAATGGTGCAATACACTTCGGGTCAAGTAACCATTCCAAGTGTATAACAATGCTTTCGGGAAAACAAGACAAGTAGTGCAAATCTCGGGATCAGTAAAGTACTGTAAGCAATTGACACTTCGGGAAAATATCTATTTGAAAAGGATAGGGACCCCGTATGTCGATCACATAACAATTTGGTACTCTTTGAGTTTGGGGACATTCCGGGCTCCTTATACACTTAGATCTTTTCAAAACTATGAATGAAATCCTTGTGATATGGTTTCTTCCTCAAATAGCCTCGCACAATGCCTAATAAATCTCCTTGATATGGAGGGGTTCCCAAAGAATAGCCCCAATGCGTTGAAACAGTCGAACGTTGTCCCAAACATAACCTAGGCCAGACGACCCTCACCGCTCGAGCGGACTGTAGGGTTCGCTCGAGCGAGTCGCTCGCTGGGAAGGTTGTCTGGGTGAGTTCGCTCGAGCGAACTCAATGGGTCGAGCGGTTATTTAAATGCGTTCGAGCGAACAACTCACTGGAATTAGTTCTGGGATGACCGCTCGAGCGACTAAGGGTCCGCTCGAGCGACCCAGCTACTGGAATGCTGCGAACCATTTCTGGACAGGTCGCTCGAGCGAAGTGTCATGGTCGATCTAGCGAACTGTCCAGGAACAGATTCCGGACCAGTTCAGCTCCTCTCTATTCCTCCTTTTTTACAACCTCCTTTTTGCCCTTCTTACACATCAAGTGAGGAGTCTAAAAACCCCATTCCGACAACCTCAAATCTCAAATAACTTCCATCCCATTCTTCTCCATCACAATACATTCAATACAAGGAAGAAGGGAGAAGGAAACCATTTCACAATATATACCTTTGAAACAAAACAAGAAGGCATTCAATGCTATGAGCTGCCTCCTCTCTATGATCATAATTATGCCATTAATAGTCTAACATGAGCATTCATTTCAAAACAAAACAATAAATGTGCATTAATGGAAAGTAACCAAAATCCATGAAAACTTGGTAAAATCATCCATCCACTTGCCTTAAGTCTTCTAACAATGGAATCAAGCTCTAACAATCTCCAAAGACAATGGTCCAAGTTGCAAGGTCTTCTAATGGCAGTGGTAAGCTCAAAGGAAATCTTGTAATGGTTGGTGTGCTCTACAAAAGCTATGGAAAGAAAGCTCTCAAGGAGATGAAGAAGATGATGGCCTCCAATCTCCTCTTGGTGCAAGTTTGGGAGTGGATTGAGTGATGGAAAGAAAGAAGAAGAAGGGGTTGCTCACAAAGCCCTAGTTCTCTCTCTTGTGCTGGAAAATGAAAATGGAAGGGAAGGGTCTCCTATTGTAGCAAGTGAGGAGTGGGCTCCACCACTACCAATCTACTTAGGCTGAAATCATCACTCTCGGGACCTCGGATGAATTCGACGAAGAGGGAAGAAATGTTCGTCGAAATGTCTAGTTTCCAAAAGTATGGGTTTTGCGGGTTTCGGGAATATCAAGTTTTGGGTACAGATTTGGTGCACAATGACTGTTTTGCCCCCAAGGTCAAAATTCGGGTTTCGGGATCTCAAACGGAATCGGGATCAACATGAAAGTTGTAGAGCTTAACAATACTGATAAAATGAGATTAAAACAATGAATGCAAAATCTCCGATAAACCTCGATCATATGCAATGTCATGAAAAGGAAACCCCCAAAGGGTCCCACTAAGCACCAAGCAATCAAAAATCCCCCAAAACTAATTCGAAAGCTATTCTAAACCCAACTTAGTCAAGATCACTAATCAAGCTTAGTACTAACACGCAACTTAATTAGCAGTAATCGGGTTCACTTGGGTCGTGGTCTTACATCCTCCACCCCTTAGGGCATTTGGTCCTCCAAATGAAACATAAGACTCACCTCTGGCAGAAGATGTGGGTACTTCTTCTGCACTTGATCTCGTAATTCCCTCGTTGCCTCTTCCGGTCCATGATTCTCCGATAGAACCTTTACCCACTGAATAGTACGAGTCCTCAACTCTTGTTCCTTTGTATCAGTGATCTGAACTAGCTTCTCAACATAGGTAGCATCCTCTCTGATCTCCAATGTGAAAGTCCTGAGGATCCTAACCCTAGAGGGGGGGGGGTGAATAGGGTGAGTTACAAATATGACCAATTAAGACCAATTTTAACTTCTTAAACAAAACTAGTCACATGTGATGATTAATCATATAAAATGCGGAAGCTAAACAAAAACAATCACCACATAGCAAACACCACAACACAATATTTATAGTGGTTCGGCCAACGTGCCTACATCCACTACCGGCTTGTGCATCCAACACCCCACCGGATTTCCACTATTTATGCTTTTTCAAAGGCTAAGCAATAACCTATACAAAGTTGTTTTTCTAGGCTCAACAACAACCTTTACAAGATGCTTTTCAAGGCTAAGCAATAACCCTTACAATGTGCTTTTCTAAGGCTAAGCAATAACCTTTACAAAGATGAATTTTCTCTAAGAAGGTGTCTCTTCAAGAACACTCTAAGAGATACAATTTTAGCTCAAATAAATTTGCCTCTAAATAGGCGGATATGAAAATGAAAACTAACTCACACAAACATCCAAAGAAATGCAAAGATGTATGCTTATGAAGTGTGTGTGTGAAAACTTCAATCAAGTTTAAAAGTAAGCTCAATCAATTTATGCTTAATGCAATTCGAAAGTTTAAGGCACAAAAAGATATGATTGAAGTTCTATGCAAATCACTTGAACAATTACACACTTGTGAATGATATGAAAATCTAAAGATCACAAGTTGTAAGAAAGTGTTTAAGCCTAATCAAGTGATGCATGTGTAATGTTGTTTTCAAAACTAATTCGACTAAAGATTAAATGAATGAAAACAACAAGGGAAGTTTCAACCAAGTGAAATAATCATGCAATAAAAGAATTCAAAGATTTAGGCTAAGCATGATTAAGAAAGTTTAAAACACAACTTAGGTTGAAATCAAAGTGATGAATCCAATCTTGAATATCAAAGATGAAGGGAAGAAGGGATTCAACATATCATTGTTATCATGCTTGAAATCATTTTCCAAAGTTTCAAATAAAGCACATAACAAATGATTAATTAAAAGTAAAACTTACTTGGAGATTTAACTTAGTTGATCCAAGCTTAAGCTTCACTTAATGACCCTCTAGCCTTTCCAACTTCATCCCCTTTCTTTGGCTCCAATATAGTCTCAAAGGTTCATAGTTCAAGCACCAAAGAAGGTTGGAAATGAATGGACTTAATAGCCAAAAAGTTGCCAACAGCTAGTCCTCGGTCGACCGGCAAAGGGGTCTCGGTCGACCGAGAAAGCACAACGGTCATATTTCTGACCGTTGGAGGGTTACAGCTCAGGTTCTGGAAAAATGACTTCCAGTTGTCTCGGTCGACCGGCAACATTGCCAGGACACCCCCTTTTTGCAAAAAATGCAACTTTTGCATATTTGAAGGTTTTTCTTTGGGGGACCTTTTGGCCACTAAATCAAGCTTGGAAAAGATGTTTTAAAGATTCTAATGGTTTTTAAAATATGAACATAAAAAGCCTAAAAAGATTTGAAAGTTTAAAACCAAAGGCTAGCTTGATTTGATAAAACTCTTTTCAAATGAAAATGCATACAAAAATGATTCTTTTTGTGAAGAATGTATGCAAGGCTCAAACCTAAATTCTCAACAAGATTTACCAAACATAATGCACAAAGAATTAGGTTTTCAAAAGAGTTTGGGTTCTAAAACCAATGCATCCAAGATTAGAACCAAAACATGCATAAAACAAATACTTTTCCAAAACTTAAAAGCTATGCATGTATAAATCAAGATTTCAAGGTTTTCTAAAACAATGCAAGTGTGTGTGAATCAAATGATGCTAAAGTGCAAATGCATCCATCAAATTGCAAATACAAAATCCCTAACACAATGGCTCGTGCCGGAGTACATGTGAAGGATCGGGAACATACTTCTTCAACATAGACACGTGGAAGACATTGTGTACACCGGATAGCTCAGGTGGTAAGGCCAATCTATAGCCCACGTCACCAATCTTGCTCACAATGTCATATGGTCCAATGTATCTCCGTGATAGCTTGCCCTTCTGTCCAAATCTCAATGTTCCCCTTGTAGGTGACACTTTCAAGAAAACCTTGTCTCCTTCCTTGAACTGCAAATCCCTGCGGTGGGAGTCTGCATAGCTCTTCTGTCTACTCCGGGACACTTTCAGACGCTCTTGAATCAGCTTGATCTTGTCGCTGGTCTCACTAACAATAGTCGGTCCATGAAAACTGCGAGTGCCAACTTCTTCCCAACAAACAGGTGTCCTGCACCTTCTGCCATACAAAGCCTCAAAAGGAGCCATTCCAATACTCGAGTGGTAACTGTTATTGTAAGCGAATTCACACAGCGGTAGAGTCTCATCCCATTGAGTCTTGAAATCTAACACACAAGCACGTAGCATATCCTCAAGAGTCTGAATCGTCCTCTCTGACTGACCATCTGTCTGCGGGTGATAAGTCGTGCTAAACTGTAGTCTCGTACCCATAGACTCGTGCAATGTCTTCCAGAACCTCGAGACAAACCTGCTGTCTCGGTCAGAAGTGATAGAAACTGGCTGCCCATGTCGACTGACGATCTCGCTGACAAACAACTCTGCCAAAGGTAGCATGTGCATCTTTTTCTCAGTCTTCATAGCAAGGAAATGCGCTGACTTGGTGAGACGGTCTACAATGACCCAAATCGCATCGTTGCCTCTGCTAGTCCTCGGTAATCCCGAAATAAAGTCCATGGTAATGTGCTCCCACTTCCATTCCGGGATCTCTAATGGCTGTAACAAACCTGGAGGCCTCTAATGCTCTGCTTTAATCAACTGACAGGTCATACAACGGGAGACAAACGCTGCAATCTCTCTCTTCATATTGTTCCATCAAAATCTGCCCTTCAAATTCTGATACATCTTTGTGCTGCCTGGATGCATAGAGTACTTCGTACTGTGAGCCTCAGCCATGATGTCATTTCTCAAGTCTTCAATATTCGGCACGCATAGACGGTCACGGTAGTACAAAACTCCGTCAACAATACGGAAGTCAGGACGTTCTGCTATATGTTCTGAAATCTTGGCCAACTCTGGATCTTGCAACTGACTATCCTTGATCTTCTGAATGAAAGATGGTTCTGACACCGTCATGTTAGCCAACAAAACACCCTTCCTCAGTGGCTGAAAATCTAAACTCAACTCTTCAAACTGTTCAAAAATACAAGTGCCACTTAGATTTGCCAAGCCTACTGATTTCCTACTCAAGGCATCTGCAACTACATTGGCCTTTCCAGGGTGATACTTGATTGGAAAATCATAGTCCTTGATATATTCCATCCATCTTCTCTGCCTCATGTTCAATTCTTTCTGCGAAAACAAGTACTGTAAGCTGCGGTGATCGGAGTGGACCTCGAACTTCTCTCCATAGAGGTAATGTCTCCACATCTTCAACGCGAAAACAACCGCTGCTAACTCAAGATCATGGGTTGCATAGTTCTTCTCGTGATCTTTCAATTGCCGGGATCCATATGCTATCACTTTTCCTTCTTGCATCAACACACAACCGAGTCCGACATTCGAAGCATCGGTAAAAATAGTGAAACCGCCGCTCCCGGATGGCAAAGTAAGGACTGGTGCGGTAGTCAATCTCTTCTTCAGCTCTTGGAAACTCTCTTCACACTGCTCTGTCCACACATATGGTGCATTTTTCCTTGTCAACTTCGTCAAAGGTGACGCAATCGCCGAAAATCCCTGCACAAACCTCCTGTAATAGCCTGCCAATCCCAGAAAACTTCTGATCTCTGTTGCATTCTTCGGTCTTTCCCAACTCATAACTGCTTCAACCTTAGATGGATCCACTGATAGTCCTTCTTTGGAGATGATATGTCCCAAAAATGCTACTTGCTCCAACCAAAATTCGCACTTGTTGAGCTTCGCATACAGCTGATTCTCTCTCAAGAGTTGCAGTGCAATCCTCAAATGCTCTTCATGCTCTTCTCTAGTCTTGGAGTACACCAAAATGTCATCTATGAACACTACAACAAATTGATCCAGATACTCTGCAAATATCTTGTTCATCAATGCCATGAACACTGCCGGTGCATTAGTCAATCCAAATGGCATCACTAGAAACTCACAGTGGCCATACCTTGTCCGGAAAGCTGTTTTCAACACGTCTGATTCTCTAACTCTCAGCTGATGGTAACCGGATCTCAAATCAATCTTCAAAAAGTATGATGCACCTTGCAACTGATCAAACAATTCATCTATTCTTGGTAACGGGTATTTGTTCTTGATTGTCACCTGATTCAATCTTCTATAATCTATACACATTCTCATCGAACCATCCTTCTTCTTGACAAACAAAACTAGAGCTCCCCATGGTGAAACACTCGGTCTCACAAAACCTTTGTCTAACAACTCTTGCAACTGAGTCTTCAACTCTCCCAA
The DNA here is from genome assembly GCA_038049695.1 of Cinnamomum chago. Classification (NCBI taxonomy): domain Eukaryota; kingdom Viridiplantae; phylum Streptophyta; class Magnoliopsida; order Laurales; family Lauraceae; genus Cinnamomum; species Cinnamomum chago. The sequence goes on from CP142451.1 coordinate 56,737,655, forward strand.
CTCTGCTGGAGCCATTCTATATGGTGCAATGGATATCGGGGCGGTCCCTGGTAACAACTCAATGGTGAAATCAATCTCTCTAATGGGTGGTAAACCTGGAATCTCCTTCGGAAAAACATCCGGGAACTCCCAAACAATTGGGATCTCCTCCACCCCTTGGGACCGTTTATCCTCCGTGATAAACGCCAAATATGCTTCACAACCACTTCTCAAAAGTCTATCAGCCTTCAATGCTGAGACAAACCCTGAATGAGGACTCCTCCTCTCTCCCTGAAACAACACCCATGCTGGTGTCTCATCTAACTTGAAAGTGAGGGTCTTATGGAAACAATCCATTGTGGCATGGTACCCAGCCAGCCAATCCATCCCTAGGATGACATCAAAATCGAACATCTCTAATAGAATGAGATCTGCGGTTAAAACCACTTCTCCTATCTGGACTGTGCAACTAGGATAAAATGTACTACAGATAATTTGTTTGCCTACTGGGGTTGCCACAGTCAAAATAAACTCAAGTTCTCTAGCATGCATATCAATCAACTTAGCAAATTCATGGGTAGAACCAGGGTCAAATAAAATTTTAGCTTTTATCCCACAAACAAGAAGTGTACCTTCCACTACATTTCCCGCTGCCTCTGCATCCACTCTGTTGACTCCGTAGATTTGTCCTCGCTGTTGTGGCCTATTCTGTGCCTGTTGTGGCCTGCCTGGTGGTGCATTCCTATGCTGCTGAGGTGCACGCTGATTTGGGTTCTGTCCCTGCTGACGAGCTTGTTGTTGTGGTCTATGTTGCTGTTGTGGTGGTTGTTGCTGCAGTGGCCTTGCCTGATTCTGAACAACTATTGCATTTTGTGGTGCTGGTGGACGCTGTGCCCCTTGCTGTTGCTGCTGATTTTGTCTATTCTGCCTTGGGCAATCTCTCATCTGATGGGCCATGGAGCCACATCTGAAACATGCTCCTGTGAGTGTATGACATTGTGCACTCTCATGGTTCTTCCCACAATGGGTACAAACCAATGGACCTTGGGCATTCGGTTCTGTCCTCTGTCTCTTGTTCTGGTGGTTCCTTTGCTGGTGGTTCTGCTGCTGAGCTTGTCCCTTGCCTTGAACTATGAGAATCTTGTTGTGGAAGTTCTCGAACTTGTAGGCTCTCTTAACTGCCTCATCAAAAGTAGTAGGTGGTACCACTCCGGTGGCATCTCTCTCAATGAAGGGGTTAAGTCCCTCAAAGAATTTAGCAATCTTTTTCTCCACGGTATCCACCAATTCCGGGGCATACCTGGACAACCTCTCAAATTTGGTGAGATATTCTAAGACTGTCATGCTCCCTTGCACCAACTGCTGAAACTCTATAGCCTTTTGCTTCTTGACGTGAGCGGGTACATATTTGTCATGGAACTGCCTCTTGAAGTTTGCCCACACTTCTGCATCAGCCATGGTTCTATATTCTTCTCTTACCGTCTTCCACCATCTGTCTGTTGTACCAACAAAAAGCGATGATGCTAGCTTCACTCTATCTGCCCCTGTACACTGAAAGATCTCAAAGATGTTCTCGGTATGTTCCAACCAATCATCTGCAGCCAATGGATCTTCCTCCCCAAGAAATTCCTTCGGAGCTCTTTTCCGGAACCGTTCAAACAAGGCATTGGGATCGTGTTGCCTTTGGTTTATGACGATTGCCGGCTGAGGTTGCACTGGTTCTGGTCTCCTTTGTAAGACCTCAAGCAACTGCCTTTGCATTTCAGTCATCTCCCTAGCATGGTCTTCTTCCCTCTTGAGCATTTGCTCTTGCAATCTGGCCTGGTTCTCATTAGCTTGACGTTGCTGGTCAAGCACGGCTTGCATCATTTCTTGGAACTGATTAGGTGGGTTGTTCTCCACAAAATCCTTTTCTACCGGTCCAGTGTGGTCACTGTTACTGCCAGAAGGAATACCATTCACTGTTCTCTTACGTGGAGGCATGATGCTGCAAAACAAATTGTTAGCACAAGATAACATAAAGGGTCACACATTGCTCACACGACACTAGCTAACGAAAGATCTAACGAATCCTCGCCACGTCCTTAGGATTTCTAGTTTCTTTTAATTGCTTGAAACACGTCTCGCTCTGATACCAGTCTGTCGCAACCCCGGACCGCGAGTCCTAATCCGGGATCGGAACGGTAATGGAAAAGGATTGAAATTAGTGATTGAAAGGGGTATACTTCAACAATAAACCACTTATTTAATTTCCCACAGGTGTCCACGGTGAGGATATCACAACCATCAATGAATATTTCCTTTAAGTGCGGAAGCGTGTAGCAAATCAAATAGTCAATCCATCCTTGGTCATCAAGACAATAACACAAGTCTAAATACTGTATCAGAATAAGCAATGATCTATAGCATGTTACCCAAGTAAGTTAAAGTTTATACAAATAACGTTTAATTACATTTCCCCAAAAATAGAGGCCAACAAAGGCCAATATACAAAATACCAATTCAAAAGAATGGTTAAACATTACCCCAAAATGATAAGTCTCTCACTACCAACCAATGTCTACATGACGTCATCGGCATGCCACTCAACCAACTGCTGCGGTTCTACGACCGCCTCCTCAAGTTCCTCCTCGGGATAACCGACGGCGGGACCTGAGTACCAAAGAGTAGGTCAAACACGACGGTTTGGCAAATGGGAGAAATATAATGACAATAAGGGAAAACATGAATTTACCTTCTAAACATGAAAACCTATTTAAATAACAATTTCTCTAAACAAGATAAAACATTTTTCCAAATATACGTATGCAATGTAAAACATGTAAGGTGACCAAGGAAACGGGGAACAAGCAAGATGGCGACCACATGAAGCTAAGTCCTCTATCACTACGGTGATAGAGCAATAACTAGGCCCTGATCTCAGTCACTCGAGGAGAGGAGAAACAGGGGATCTCATATAAATACATATACATATACAATACTATACATGACCACGGTAGCGAGCCGGGCATCAGGGACCACAGTAGCAATCTGCGGCATCGGGGCAAGACTATGGTAATGACCGGGTAGCGGGATCCAAACTGCGGCTGGCAGGACAAGAGGGGGATCTCCAAGTCGGTGGATCAGACCAACAGGGTTATCCAAGCTTAGTGGTGCCGACTCATAGGTCAAATACAATCGAGACATATGCAATTAAATCAAGTACAATAAATAGTCAAGCGGGCAAGACGGGGGTGCTCAAGGGCACACTATCATATCAAATGGTGCAATGCACTTCGGGTCAAGTAACCATTCCAAGTGTATAACAATGCTTTCGGGAAAACAAGACAAGTAGTGCAAATCTCGGGATCAGTAAAGTACTGTAAGCAATTGACACTTCGGGAAAATATCTATTTGAAAAGGATAGGGACCCCGTATGTCGATCACATAACAATTTAGTACTCTTTGAGTTTGGGGACATTCCGGGCTCCTTATACACTTAGATCTTTTCAAAACTATGAATGAAATCCTTGTGATATGGTTTCTTCCTCAAATAGCCTCGCAAAATGCCTAATAAATCTCCTTGATATGGAGGGGTTCCCAAAGAATAGCCTCAATGCGTTGAAACAGTCGAACGTTGTCCCAAACATAACCTAGGCCAGACGACCCACACCGCTCGAGCGGACTGTAGGGTTCGCTCGAGCGAGTCGCTCGCTGGGAAGGTTGTCTGGGTGAGTTCGCTCGAGCGAACTCATTGGGTCGAGCGGTTATTTAAATGCTTTCGAGCGAACAACTCACTGGAATTAGTTCTGGGATGACCGCTCGAACGACCAAGGGTCCGCTCGAGCGACCCAGCTACTGGAATGCTGCGAACCATTTCTGGACAGGTCGCTTGAGCGAAGTGTCATGGTCGCTCGAGCGAACTGTCCAGGAACAGATTCCGGACCAGTTCAGCTCCTCTCTATTCCTCTTTTTTTACAACCTCCTTTTAGCCCTTCTTACACATCAAGTGAGGAGTCTAAAAACCCCATTCCAATAACCTCAAATCTCAAATAACTTCCATCCCATTCTTCTCCATCACAATACATTCAATACAAGGAAGAAGGGAGAAGGAAACCATTTCACAATATATACCTTTGAAACAAAACAAGAAGGCATTCAATGCTATGAGCTGCCTCCTCTCTATGATCATAATTATGCCATTAATAGTCTAACATGAGCATTCATTTCAAAACAAATCAATAAATGTGCATTAATGGAAAGTAACAAAAATCCATGAAAACTTGGTAAAATCATCCATCCACTTGCCTTAAGTCTTCTAACAATGGAATCAAGCTCTAACAATCTCCAAAGACAATGGTCCAAGTTGCAAGGTCTTCTAATGGCAGTGGTAAGCTCAAAGGAAATCTTGTAATGGTTGGTGTGCTCTACAAAAGCTATGGAAAGAAAGCTCTCAAGGAGATGAAGAAGATGATGGCCTCCAATCTCCTCTTGGTGCAAGTTTGGGAGTGGATTGAGTGATGGAAAGAAAGAAGAAGAAGGGGTTGCTCACAAAGCCCTAGTTCTCTCTCTTGTGCTGGAAAATGAAAATGGAAGGGAAGGGTCTCCTATTGTAGCAAGTGAGGAGTGGGCTCCACCACTACCAATCTACTTAGGCTGAAATCATCTCTCTCGGGACCTCGGATGAATTCGACGAAGAGGGAAGAAATGTTCGTCGAAATGTCTAGTTTCCAAAAGTATGGGTTTTGTGAGTTTCGGGAATATCAAGTTTTGGGTACAGATTTGGTGCACAATGACTGTTTTGCCCCCAAGGTCAAAATTCGGGTTTCGGGATCTCAAACGGAATCGGGATCAACATGAAAGTTGTAGAGCTTAACAATACCGATAAAATGAGATTAAAACAATGAATGCAAAATCTCCGATAAACCTCGATCATATGCAATGTCATGAAAAGGAAACCCCCAAAGGGTCCCACTAAGCACCAAGCAATCAAAAATCCCCCAAAACTAATTCGAAAGCTATTCCAAACCCAACTTAGTCAAGATCACTAATCAAGCTTAGTACTAACACGCAACTTAATTAGCACTAATCGGGTTCACTTGGGTCGGGGTCTTACACTAATTATTGCATTGATTTGAAATAAATGTCCTTGCTAGAGTTTGGTAGTGCATTTATGACTTATAAGTGTATTGGTGAATGTCATTTAATTCTCTTCTTGTTTGTACTAAATGTACTCTATTGTGAAATGGTTTCCTTCTTTCTTTGTATGGAATGGGATGTGGATGGAAGAAGTGATGGATGAACATATATTGGAGTTTTGGGAGATGTGTAAATAGATGCATTGGAGGAACTCCTAGCTCAGTTTTAGTGCAGGGACCAAGTGGAAGTGGGGAGAATGGTTTTGAGGAGGAGAAAGGGCTCAAATCTGAACACAGTGGGTGATTCCCGTACCTGGCGGTCAGCCTGCGGTCACCCGGCGGCTAGCCGCCAGTCACCGCCAGGTAGCCGAAATGTCATGGTTGCTTTTCCAGAGAGCACACTTCTCCACCTGAAAACTCGGTCAGCTCCACCGTTAGCCAGCGGCTAACCGCCGAACACATCGGCGGCTAACCGCCAGCTAACCGCACTTGGCGGTCAGCTTTCCAGTAAGTTGTATTTCTGCAGCCCAGCCGCGGTCAGCCAGCGGCTAGCCGCCCGTCCCAGCGGCGGATGACCGTCAGGTGACCGAAATTTCCCAGGTTTCGGAGAACTCCTCGCTCGAACGAACTCTCCGGTTCGTTCAAGCGCTGAGCTTTGTCAATCGAAGGAGATTCACTAGGCATTGCATGAGGCCATATGAGAAAGAAACCATATCACAAGGATGTCATTCGAAGTTTTAAAAATTCAAAGTGTATAAGGAGCCCGGAATGTCCCCAAACTCAAGAGTACCAAATTATTATTAGATTGACATACGGGATCCCTATCCACTTTAAACCAATTTTGAACCCGATACTTTACTCGAAATCCCAATTGTTTATTGTACCTTATTTGACCCCGAGATTTATACTACATGTCTTGTTTTCCCAAAAGCATTGATGAACACTTGAAATGGTTATTTGACTTGAAGTGCATTGCACCACATGAAATGTTAGTGTGCCCTTGAGCACCCCCGTCTTGCCCGTATGTCTATTGTACTTGATTTAATTGCTTATGTCTCGATTGTATTTGACCTATTAGTCGGCACCACTAAGCTTGGATAGCCCTGTTGGTCTGATCCACCGACTTGGAGATCCCCCTCTTGTCCCGCCAGCTGCAGTTTGGATCCCGCTACCCGGTTATTACCGTGGTCTTGTCCCGATGTCGCAGATTGCTACTGTGGTCCCTGATGCCCGGCTCGCTACCGTGGTCATGTATAGTATTGTATATGTATATGTATTAATATGAGATCCACTGTTTCTCCTCACCTCGAGTGACTGAGATCAGTGCCTAGTTATTGCTCTATCACCTTAGTGATAGAGGACTTAGCTTCGTGTGGTTGCCATCTCGATTGTTTCCCGTTTCCTTGGTCACCTTACATGTTTTACATTGCATACGTGTATTTAGAATAAATGTTTTATCTTGTTCATAGAAATTGTTATTTAAACAGGTTTACATGTTTTGAAGGTAAATCCATTTATTTTCATATTGTTATTGTGTTTTCCTCCATTTGCCAAACCGTCGTGTTTGACCTACTCTTTGGTACTCAGGTCTCGTTGTTGGTTACCCCGAGGAGGAGCACGAGGAGGCGGTCGTAGCACCACAACAATTAGTTGAGTGGCGTGCTGATGACGTCATGTAGACGTTTGGTGGCTATGAGAGACTAATATTTTCAGAGAACTGTTTAACCATTCTTTGGATTGGTATTTCGTTATATTGGCCTTGTGGGCCTCTATTTTTGGGGAAATGTAATTAAATGTTGTATAAACTTCAACTTACTTTGGGTAACATGCTATAGATCATTGCTCATTCTGATACAGTACTTTAGACTTATGTTATTATCTAGATGACCAAGGATGGTTTGACTATTTGATTTGCTACACGCTTCCGCACTTAAAAAGAAATGTTCATTGATGGTTGTGATATCCTCACCGCAGACACCTGTGGGAAATTAAATAAACGTATGTTGTTATTAAACAGATGTTGTGGTTATCTATTCACCATCATTTCAGATGTATCGTTTGAGATGATGCAATTGTCTCGACTCCGAATCAGCTCCTTCTCACGGATTCTCGGTCCGGGGTCGCGACATGGTATACAGGTTAGCCTTACCGCCCGAACTCTCCGACGTACACAATGTCTTCCATGTGTCAATCTTGAAGAGGTACGTCCCCGATCCATTGCATGTACTCCGTTATTAACCGTTGGAAATCCATGAAGATGCCACGTATGTAGAGAAGCCTGGTGAGATCATTGATTGTAAGGAACAAGAGCTAAGGATACAAACAATTCACTAGGTGAAAGTTCTTTGGGAAAATCATGAACCCGAGGAAGCAACGTGGGAACTACGGGATCAAGTCTAGAAGAAGTATCCTCATCTACTACCTGAGGTTAGTTGTATTTTCTTTTGGAGGACCAAATGCCCTAAGGGGTGGAGGATGTAAGACACCGACCCGAGTGACCTCAATTAGCACAAATTAAGTCGAGTGTTAGCTTTAAGTGAGATTAATAGATTTTTGTTAAGTTTGGGTTTAGAATAGCTTTCATATAGCTTCGGAGATTTTTGAGAGCCCTTTTTATTTAATAAGACTCTTGGAGGGTCTTCTGGTGACTTTGTGTAAGTATGGGGGATTATTCGAGATTCTAAAAATTCGTGTTTTAACTCCATTTGACTTATCTCGTTAAACTCTATAACTTTCATGTTGACTCTATTTCCGTTCGAGACCCTAAAACACGACTTTTCCAACTTTGAGAGCAAAATTGTCTTTTTACACCAAATCTGGACACAAATTTTGATGTCTCCAAAACCCACGAAATATATATTATTTTGGAAACTAGATTTTTCGACAAACACTTTTCCCTTCTTCATCAAACTCATCCGAGGCCCAGAAACCTATGTTTTTAGCCCAACACGCTTTGTAAGTTGCCCCTCCCCACTTTGTATATAAAGTGAGCCAATTTCTCCTTATCCTCTTTTGTCATGCTTTTGTAGAAGTAATAGCTCCAGCTCACTCTAGGGTTTATTCCCTAGGTTTTTCTTGCTTCTTTCTCCTCCAATCCACTACCAACCTTTGTCTAATGGGAAAATGAACTTCACCATCTTCTTCCTCACCATGAGAGTTTTCGCTTAATGCCATTGAAAGAGGAATCCATCTATCCTAAGGTCTTCTTTGAGCAAACCCTTACTATTTGAGGAACTACCAAGTAAGCAATATTCCCCAACTTCTAGATTTGTGTTTCCCTGATCCTAGAGAGGCTCCTTCTTCATTATTGGGAGCTCTCTCCTTATTGTTCATTGTTTTGGCTTTTTAGGGTTCTAAATGGGATGTTTTGGGGATTTTTGTGTAGCTTGGTGATTATTGGCTTGGAGAGTGTGATTAGGAGCCTGATTAGCTAGTTTGGAGGCCAAGGCAAGTTGATGGATGGATTGTTCTGATTATTGTCATGTTCTGTGAGAAAAGTTTGCTCTTTATTAATGGTTTTGGATGATTTAATACTTGTTTCTTGCTACGATTCCTATTATTTTGAAAATGGATATTGATGGGTCATTATATCTTGTTAGCCTCATTGGAAATGAATGCATTTTATCTTATTTAAGCTTGCTTCGTGACTTTCTCATATGGATTGCATGGTAGATTGAGTTTCTTTGATGAATGGTGATGAATGTGGTGGATTTGGTGGTATTTTGTGGGATGTTTTGATGGAGGTACAGGTGTGTTTTTGAGATGGTCAAAAGCCATTTAATTATGTGAAGGAATGGTGGCTAAAAGGAGTTGCAAAGGAAGGAAGGAAACGACTCGAAATTGCATCGGGGCATGTTCCTGACACAGTTCACTCGAGCAAACCCCAGACAGAGACCAGTTGGCTAGAGCCAACCTTTTGGTCGCTCGAGCCAACCAATCTAGAGCGCAATTCGCTCGAGCAAACCCCTCCTAGAGAGTTGGTGGCTCGAGCAGACCAAGACTAACACTCATGCATGGGACTATGCTGGGAGGTCTGAAAATTTTACTTCAATGCTTGGGGAGGTCTGTTCGGAGCCCCAATGCAAAAGGGAGACCGAGGAAGTGGTATGTAGAGCCCAGTTGAACGAGAATCCCCATCACGGAAATTCATTGGGGATTTTTTATTTGCCAATGTGTATATGGGATTCAGAATGTCCTTAATCTTCAGGAGTGCCAAGCCAAAAACAATATTCGACATACGAGTGTCTTATTCAAACTGATTTTAAATCTTGAACCCTCAATTCTTTTTCCCGAAATTTATGGAAATCAATTTATGTTCACTTTACTCGGATTTTTATACGTACTCTCCAGTTTGCATGTGACATTTCTAGTTCTGTTTTGGAAACACTGGAGTATGCCATTTGAGCATCTTGCTAGCCCGCGTGTTCATGTTCAGATATTATTGTGATATATGTGCTTTCGAGCATTCTGTTCAGTCTGTTAGGGTGTTAAACACCTATATTTGTTTTGATTTTTCTTCATGTGGCCTATGTGTCGGTACCACTAAACTTGGACGACCTTGTCGGCCTGATCCTCCGACTTAGGGTCCCCCTTTTCTATTCTACCAGCTGCAGTCTGGATTCTATTATGTTCCATTACCCGGCTCCACGTCCGTGGTTTTGTCTAGTTATATGTATATATATTTAGTTGGTTCTCGTCACTCCGCAGGTCTGAGTTCAACACCCTCAGTGTGCTCTCATCACATTAGTGATGGAGCATTTAGCTTCGTGTGGTTACCATCTTGCCTGTTTCCTGTTCATTGGTACATTTACATGTTTTATATTGCACATGAGTTTTCAGATAACTTATGTGTTATGTTTCATGAAAATTACTATTTTAGAAGGTTTTCAATGTTCTTATAAGGTAACCTTTAAATTAATTTATTATTTATATATTTTCACCCACCTGCCAAACCGTCGTGTCTGACCCACTCATTTGGTACTCAGGTCCAGATCTCTTTGTCCCTGATGAGGAGCCGGAGAGCTGCAACGCGTAGGTGAATGGCAGGCTGATGATGTCGTTTAGACATTCGGTCAAGCTTTGAGTTGCGATACACATTTTGGGATGGTGACTAACATAATTTTTTGATTTTATCAATTGTACTGGCCTTTATTGTCCTTTGTTTTGGGGAGTGGTTAATTAACTAAACTTTCGAATAAACTCTAACTTTACATTGGGAAATGCCTTCGATCATTGCTAACTCTGACGTCATATTTTATACATGTGTGTTATCAGCCTCGTATTATGGAATGGATTCACCAACTTGATTTGCTACACGCTTCCACATTTGATTGAGAATGATGTGTGAGTGTGATGTCCTCACTGCAGAAACCGATGGGAATTCACGTGCACCGATGATATTATGTCCCTTCTAAACTGTGTACGTAGTAGCCATATAAACAAAATGCACTTGGCATCATTAGCAATCATCTTCCCGATCCCGGATTAGGTGCGCCCTTGGTGCGATAACCCGACCGTGGTCGTGACAGATTGGATCAAAGTGGACGTGTTTTTGGTAATTAAAAGAAACTAGAAATCGTAAGGCCCTCGCAAGGAATCATTAGACTTTTCGTTAGGTAAAACCGTGTGAGCAATGTGTGACCCCATACTTGAATTATTATGTGCTAACACCTTGTTTTGCAGCAAAATGCCACCTCGAAAGCGACCTATGAATGGTAATCCCACCGCAAGTAATAGCGATCAGACCGGGCTACCTAAGGAAAATACTCCTAATTGTTAGATTGTGTGGTCTCAATCCATCAATTGATGTAATAAATTGATTAATTTCTTTATTTATCAATAAATTAATGGTTTCCTTTCATGAGATGAATGATGTTTATTACTTAATGCACATGACCAATACATATGACATAATGGTTCATGAGATGAATTGGGTCTCATTAGTATATTAGATGTGATATATGTATATGGATGAGATCCACATACGGGAGACGTGTGTCGCAAATCTTATACTTAAAATATCTTCACAACCAGTGATGAGACTGGGCATCTCATCTGATAAGGTTGCAACATTTTGATCACTATGAGATAGTGTGATTTGTCTCGATCATCAGAATGGAAGATTCTGGATCACGGTGCTAGTACATTGGATGTATTGAAGGACCATGAGAAGCACCTGATGAAATACTGTCTCAATTTAAGGACTGCTCTCAGTCCTGAGACATTGATGAACTCAAGTTTCTATCTATTCATTTGCTTTGAGTCACCAATGAGTGAGGCCAACTGTAGGTCAGCACCTCGGTGTCCTGGGTACGTGGTAGTAGGACTGTGGGAACAAACAATGATCAAGATGGAATCTATCTATATTATCCCCCTATGCCAATTAATGGATTTATCATTAGTAAGTGCGCACCCATCTCGATTAAGAGTTAATTTGATGGTACTGATGATCACTGTGATTAATTGGGGCTCAAGGATAATAAGATGTGGATCTGAGATTGGAAGGAACAGATTTATTCCAATTGATCCATGTATATTGATAGAGGGACCTACTTGTGGTAATTGGGAAGTTTAGGGTTTCATTGTAATTTATTCCTAAGACTGGAGTGCAATTGCATTTATATAGTGGTGTTATTTGCAATTAGTTGTGGGCCCAGATTGCACTGAGATGTGGGGCCACATGTCCCAGTTGGAGCCAGCTTTCTAAGGAATCCCTAGTGGTCCCCACGCTAGCCCAAGATATTAGAAAGTTACTAATCTTACTTGAGCTCTAAAAGGAAGAAATTAGAAAGTCACTATTTCTATTTGAAGTGGGACTTCTAATAGTGGTAATAGTAAGCTACTAATTTGTGTGGAAGTGTGACTTCTAATACAAATTAGTAAGAGAGTTAAAAGGGGAGTCATGAGGGCTATAAATAAGGGAATAAACACCCTTGAATGTCCATGCAATATTCCATTATTGTGATTCACGTCCATCCCATATTGTGCAAGAGTTGCACACTACTCTCTCTCTCCCTCTTCTAGTTCTCTTCTAGTTTCCTTTAGGGTTTTCTCTTAGAGATCCCACCCATCTTCTTGAGAAAAGAGATCTGATAAAGGGTCATAGCGTGGAGGACAACAAGGTCTTAGAGATCTCTAATTGCTTCAAGAAGAGTTCTTGATCAAGTTAATTATCTTCTCCTCCATTAGAGCACTACCGGGCTCCAAAGGTATAATCTACTTCTCTACTTGTTGTAGATTATTTTGTTGCATGTAGTTGCTGATTTCTATCTTCTAGATAGGTTATATTGATGTACATGATTGATGAGAAATAGGAATTGCATCCTGGATATTGTTTATGGCCTTCTGGATACTTGATCCCTGAGTCAAGTGGGTCAAAAAGTTTGAAAATCTATCCACGAGGCCCACCTACTTCCAGCACTAATCATGCCATGCAGAATCAGTTCCAACAGATGATGCAGGTTATGCTTGATCAGCAACGTCGGGCAAATGAAAACTAGGCTAGACTGTAAAAGCAAATGGCCAAGAAAGGTGAAGACCATGCTAGAGAAATGGCACAAATGCAAAGGCAGTTGTTGGACGTTTTAGAGTGTATGCCTGAACCGGTTCCAGCTCAATCACCAGGCCCACAGATTGTTATCAACCAAAGGGAGAATGATCCAAATGCCTTGTTTGAACGTTTTCGCAAGAGAGACCCAAAAGAATTCACAGGACAAGAGGGCCCACTAGTTGCAGATGATTGGCTAGAACACATAGAGAATATTTTTGAAGTCTTCCGATGCATGGGAAGGCAACAAGTGTCCCTTGCAGCGTCCATGTTCACAGGATTAGCTAATTTTTGGTGGAAGACAGTAAAGGCAGAATATAGAGCAGTGGCAGATTCTGAAGCATGGGATAACTTCAAGAGATAGTTTGGAGACAAGTTTATACCCACACATGTCAAGAGGCAGAAGGCAATCGAATTCCAGCAGCTCGTTCAAGGAAACATGATTGTGCTTGAGTACCTCACGAAGTTTGAGAGGCTATCCAGATATGCTTCAGAATTGATAGACACCATGGAGAAGAAGATAGCCAAGTTTCTTGAGGGACTTAACCCGATCATCGAAAGGGATGCCACGGGGGTTGTGCCACCTACAACATTTGAAGAGGCTGTCAAAAAAGCATATAAGTTTGAAAATTTGAACAACATGATTCTCCGAGTCTAGGGAAAGAGTCAAGCTCATCAACATAATCATCAGGAGAGAAATCAATAAAACAAGAGACAGAGGCAAGAGCATAATGTTCAGAATCCGGTGGTTTACATGCATTGTGGCAAGAATCATGACAGTTCTCAGTGTCGTGAGATAACAGGGGCATGGTTCAGGTGTGGTGACATGAACCATCAGCTTAAGCATTGCCCAAGGCACAATTGGCAAGGTAACAGGCAGAATTAGCAACAACAAGGAGCACCACGTCAAGCACCACCTAAGAACGTACCGGTTGCTCAGAATCAAGCAAGGCCGCCTTAGCAACAAGTACCATAGCGACTGTATAGACCACGGCAGCAGCAACAGGCCCCTCAACAAAGGCAGAATCAGAATCAGCGTCCTCCGCAACAGAATAGGAATGCACCACAAGGCAGGCGACAGCAAGCTCAAAATAGGCCACAGCAGCAAGGACAAGTTTATGCAGCCAATCGGGCTGATGCAGAGGTTGCAGGCAATGTGGTAAAAGGTACACTCCTTGTCTGTGGAATTGAAGCTAGGATTTTGTTTGACCCTGGCTCTACGCATTCATTTCAGAAATTGAAGCTAGCTTGGCGATTATTGGCTTGGAGAGTGTGATTAGGAGCATGATTAGCTAGTTTGGAGGACAAGGCAAGGTGATGGATGGATTGTTTTCATTATTGGCATGTTTTGTGAGAAAAGCTTGCTCTTTATTAATGGTTTCGGATTATTTTATACTTGTTTCTTGTTATGATTCCTATTGTTTTGAAAACGCAAATTGATGGATCATTATATCTTGTTAGCCTTATTGGAAATGAATGCACTTTATCTTGTTTAAGCTTGCTTCATGACTTATACATATGGATTCCATGATAGATTGGGTTCCTTTGATGAATGGTGATGAATGTGGTGGATTTGGTGGTATTTTGTGGGATGTTTTGATGGAGGTACAGGTGTGGTTTTGAGATGGTCAAAAGCCCCATAATTATGTGAAGGAATGGTGGCTAAAAAGAGTTACAAGGGAAGGAAAGAAACAACTCAAAATTGCATCAGGGCATGTTCCTGACACAGTTCACTCAAGCGAACCCCAGACAGAGACCAGTTGGCTAAAGCCAACCTTTTGGTCGCTCGAGCCAACCAATCTAGAGCGCAATTTGCTCGAGCAAACCCCTCCTAGAGAGCTGGTGGCTCGAGCGGACTAAGATTGACACTCAGGCATGGGACTATGCTGGGAGGTCTGAAAATTTTACTTCAATGCTTGGGGAGGTCTGTTCGGAGCCCCAATGCAAAAGGGAGACCGAGGAAGTGGTGTGTAGAGCCCGGGTGAACGAGAATCCCCATCACGGAAATTCATTAGGGATTTTTTATTTGCCAATGTGTATAAGGGATTCAGAATGTCCTTTATTTTAGGAGTGCCAAGCCAAAAACAATATTCGACACACGAGTGCCTTATTCACACTGATTTTAAAATCTTGAACCCTCAATTCTTTGTCCCGAAATTTATGGAAATCCATTTATGTTCACTTTACTCGGATTTTTATACGTACTCTCTAGTTTGCATGTGACATTTCTAGTTTTTGTTGGAATATAGGTGGGCCTTCCAGACAGGTTTAAAAAACTTTTGACCCACTTGATGCAGGGATCAATTGTCTAGAATGCAACAAACCCAATCCAGGATGCAATTCCCTCAATCTCATAGCCATGTACAGCAACATATACTACCTATACGATAGAAAACAGCACATAAACATGCTACCACGAAATCCACAACATACAAGGATGTAGATATACCTTTGGAGCTTTGTTGTGCTCTAATGGAGGATTTGATTTCTTTACTTTGATGATGAACAACTTCACAATCCAATTCAGAATCTTCAACTCCTTTTGATCTTCCACACTATGTCCCGTATTAGATCTCTTTTCTCAAGAAGATGGTGGAATCCTCAAGAGAAAACCCTACTAGTAACTCTAAGGAACCAAAGGTGAAAGAGAGGGGAACTTTGAGAGGAAGATGACTTGTACAACTCTTGCACAAGGGGGCTGAATGTGCTCTATGTGTTATGCACGAATTTGAGAGGATTATTCCTCTATTTATAGCCCTCCATAACTCCTCTTTTCCTATTTGAAATAGAAGTTGAACTCCCATTACAAATTAGTAAACATCTCCCTTACTAATTGCCATAGAAGTCTCACTTCCACAACTATTAGTAACTTTCTCCTTTCTAATTAAAATAGAAGTCCTACTTCCATTTATAATTAAAATAGAAGTCCTACTTGACAAGGTGTTCTTGAAGATCTCACCAACTAGAGGGACCTTGAGATTCGGACAGAAGGGCAAATTGTCTAGAAGGTTTATTGGTCCGTATGAGATTTTAAGCAAGATTGGAGATGTTGCTTATAGACTTGCGTTACCGCCGGAATTCTCCGGGGTACACAATGTATTTCATGTTTCTATGCTCAAGAAATATGTCTCTAGTCCTGCACATATTCTACAGCATAAGCCTTTAGAGATTCGGGAAGATGCCTCGTATGTGGAAAGACCGATCAAGATCATTGACACCAAGGAGCAAGAGTTGAGAAACCGGACCATTCATTGGGTCAAGGTACTTTTGGAAAATCACGAGCTAGAGGAAGCCACCTGGGAATTGAGAGAGCAAGTGCAGAGGAAGTATCCACAGCTTTTACCAGAGGTAATTGTTTGATTTATTTGGTGGACCAAATATCCTAAGGGGTGGAGGATGTTAGACCCCGACCCAGACCAAGTCGATTAGTGTGCAATTAGTATGTGTTTAGTCCTAAGTGGGTTTGGTGATCATTGGGTTAGAAGTAATGAGTTTTAGTCTTGGACATAGCTTTGGGGATTTTCGAGAACGTGTAGTACTAGTCAGACACACTCAGGAAGGCCTGAGTGCCCGTGTAAGCTTGGGAGGATCGTATCGATTTCCGTGTGATTGTGATTTTGATTTCATCTGAATGATTTTTCTATGTGTTACAACTTTCGTCTTAAGCCCATTCATGTTTGAAGCCCAAAAACCCATGTTTTGGCCCAAAGAGGGTAAAATTGTCTTTCTTGCACAAATCTGGACACAATTTTCGAGATCTCAAAATCATGTCAAAAATATACTTTTTGGAAACTAGATATTTCGAAGATCGTTTTATCCTTCTTCGTCGAAGTCATCCGAGGGCCACAAGATCGTGTTTTGGTCATTTCAAAGTTCAAGTGATTGGGCCCCATTTGCTAATGTCTTAAGTTAACTCATCTCTTTCCCCTCTCTACTCTTTTCATTCTAAAACCCAAATCCCTGCAATTTCTTGACCTAGGGCTGAAATCCCTCTTTTTCCCCTTCCATTTTCCTCATCTTGCATGCTTTAGCTAGAGAGCTCCAAAAAGGATTCCAAGACCATCATCTTCTTTATCTCCTTGCAAGCTTTCTATTGGTACAAATTTCTTGGAGTTCCTTGTGGATCAAACCCTACATTTTCTCCCTCCTCTCTTGTTTGACCCTCTCTAGGTAAGAACTTCCACTCACATCTTTCATGGAGTTATTTTGGTTCCTTAAGATCATGTTTTTCATGTTTGCAAACCCTTTTGTTAAAATGGGTTCTTTGTTCCATTTTTGAGTAAGTAGTGTGGTTTTCTCTTGGGTTTTCTTGTAGTGTTGGCTTAGCTTTTGAGTGAAGTGCTTGGAGAGGATTGTTAGCATTGGTCAAGGCAAGTAATCTCTTTAGGACCATTGTGCATGTGTATTTTAAGCTTCATTGTTGTTTTAGAAATTTTGCGTATATATATGTTATAAGCTTCATGATCATGTTTTCCTTTGATTGAATGTTTGAGTTGGGAAAAATGTGTGTTTTGTCCCTTGGAGAGCATGTAGGCTCAGGGAGTGCAAGTGGAATGAGGAACAAGAAGAAGAAAAGAACGAAATGCAAAAAAAAAAAAATCTAAACTAGACTGCAATTCCCGTGCAGTTCGGTCAGCCGTCGGTCGGCTGGCGGCTAGCCGAAATCTTCATTTCGGTTAACCGCGAGCTGACCGAGCTCGGCGGTTCCCTTTCCAGAAGCTGACATTTCGATAGTGAATTACGGTCAGCTTGACGGTCAGCAAGCGGCTAACCGCCGTACCCCATGTCGGCTAATCGCTGGCCAACCGCTCGTTGTCGGTTCCTTTTTCCGAGAGCTACATTTCAAACTGGATTTCCCGCGGTCAGCCCTACGGTCAGCTTACGGCTAACCGCCAAGTCTCAGTTCGGCTAACCGTAAGCTAACCGCAGTAAGTACGGTTCCTTTTCTAGAGGACTGTGTTGGACCTGGATTTCCAGCTATCAGCTCATCGGTCAGCTGGCGGCTAGCCGCTAGACCTCAGTTCGGCTAGCCGACACCTGACTGCGAGGTGACCGAAATTGACAGATTTTCCCGTTTTGAAGAGTCTTTGCAAGAATGAAAACTAGAACATGTTAAGTGGCCTTTAGCCTGATATTATGCACTCGAAACCCGAGATGTCTTTGAACTTCTGGGGCACCAAATCTTTATTAATTCCAACATCTGGGCTTCGGCTGCACAACGATCAACCAAAGGCCCCTGCATGAGCTTGATCGGATTTGTATTCGTACTTTGGTCTCGATATAATGAATATCATCGTGTACTCGTTTTGAAGTTTAAGTACAAGCTCGTTTTGAAGATGTGTTTCAAGAAAAAGGGGATCACTTCCTAAGCGTGTTATGCATATTAATTAAGCCCTTGCTAGTCGTGTTCATCGTGTTTGATAAGTGATTTCCCCCTTTTTATGTCGACATGTTTTGATAGTGTTTCGTGTGTTTGTGCATTCATGAATTAAGTAACACCACTGAGCTTGGACTGCCCTTTCAGTTTGATCCACTGTCCGGGGGTCCTTAAACATGTGGACTGTCTTCAGACTGGTCGTGTATTTATTACACATCGTGCGTGTCCGGTTCCGCGGCCGGAATTCCCGTCTTTGTGGGAAATCGTGTCGTGCTTATATTAAGTATATCGTGCTTGTCGTGCATGCTTGCTCTTTTCATTATATAAATGATAGAGAAAGGATGGGCTCTTTGTGGATGATAACTATTCATGATATATTATGTACTCATGCTAGTTTGTTTTAGTATCTCCGCTCAGTTAAACATTTCTGCAAATGTATCTCAGTCAGTATAGTATTTCAAATCAAGGATTTGCTTATATGTTTTCTTAAACGTTATTGTTTCATGCTTGCACCTAAATTGATTACCTGCCAAACCGTCTTGTTTGACCCTTGTTTGTTGGTGCCCAGGTGCAGGAGACGTTACCTTTGAGGAGGAGCGTCAGGAGGAGGCTTGTGAGCCAACCCCTGTGAGAGAGTGGCAGCCCGACGATGTCATTTAGACGTCGAGCGGGTTCTTGAGTCTCGTCATCACTTGTCTTGGGGTTTATTTTGATTATTTTTTAGAAGTGTATTGGCCTCTGTTGGCCTCTTATGGGTTGTAACAAAACTTAACTTACTTTTGTGTTAGTCTCATAACTTGAATTCTAATGGGAATGCCATGTTAGCTCTTTCTTTGATACTATGCCTTGTGATTAATTGTTATGGCACTTAAATATTTTGTTGGTGCTCATCTTGACGTGTCTTGCTACACGCTTCGGCAAACTTGATCGTGCGAGACAGATTCCATGCGTCTTTTGGAATCCTCACCGCGGGAACTTGTGGGAAAACAATAAACATAGACTATCTCTAATTTCGACAACTCGTCGCGGGCCCGGGGGTTCCGTTCCGGGGTCGCGACACAATGCACCAGCACTATGATCCAGAGTCTTACATTCTGATGATCGAGACAAATCACAGTATCTCATAGTGATCAAAGTGCTGCAACCTTGTCAGATGAGATGCCCAATCTCATCACTGGTTGTGAAGATATTTTAAGTATAAGATTTGTGACACATATCTCCCATATGTGGATCTCATCCATATACATATATCACATCTAATATACTAATGGGACCCGGTTCATCTCATGAACCATTATGTCATATATATTGGTCATGTGCATTAAGTAATAAATCACCATTCATCTCATGAAAGGAAAGCATGATTATATTGATAAATAAAGAAATTAATCAATCTATTCATCATATACTGGTATTGAGACCATAAAACTGACAACACTGGAGTATGCCATTTGAGCATCTTGCTAGCCTGCGTGTTCATGTTTGTGAGAACCCGACCCCTAATCTCTTGGATTAGTGTTGTTTTATTTGTGGATTAGTTTCTTTTAGTGGGATTAGTATTTGTTGGGTTGAGTTTGTGAGCTAGAGTGATTTTCTCTAGTTTTGGGGAATTTTCGAGTGCCTTTGTGATTAGTGGGACCCTTTCGGGGTTCTTTTAGTGACTTTGCGCGTGATTGGGGGGTTATTCTAAATTCTCGATAATTCTTGTCTTAGCCTCATTTGACTTATTTTGTTAACCTCTACAACTTTCGTGTTCACTGCGTACCCGTTCGAAGCTCCAAAAATCAGTTTTTCCAGCCCGGAGGGCAAAACAGTCTTTTCACACCAAATCTGTACCCAAAACTCAATATTCCTGAAATCCGCGAAACATATACTTTTTGAAAACTAGATATTTCGACGATCATTTCTTCCTTCTGTAAGTCCATGGGGATCCGAACCCTAGAGGGGGGGTGAATAGGGTGAGCTTCTTTTATGACCAATTTTAACAATTTTAACTTCTTTAAAACAAACTAGTCACAAGTGATGATTATCAAACAATATGCGGAAGCTAATATAAGCAATCACCACAAAGCAAGCACCATCACACAAGGATTTATAGTGGTTCGGCCTCAATGCCTACATCCACTACCGGCTTGTGATCCAACACCCCACCGGATTTCCACTATTTATGCTTTTCAATAGGCTAAGCAATAACCTTTACAATATGCTTTCCAAGGCTAAGCAATAACCTTACAATGATGTTTTTCAAGGCTTAACATCAACCTATACAATATGCTTTTATAGGCTAAGCAATAACCTCTTCAACCACAAGGTTGGTTATCTCTCTAATTTAGTGTCTTTAATACACTTGATGGAGATTCAATTAAGCTCATTACAATGCCTCTTTAAATAGGCGGATATGGAAGTGAAAAACTAATACACACTCACACTATGAATGCAAAGATGAAAACACATGAAGTGTGTGTGTGTGGTCCTCAATCATTTTGAAAATGAAAGCTCATAAATGTATGCCTAAGGCTTTTGAAAGTTTTAGCTCATAAAACATTTATGATTGAGGATGTAATGCAATCACATGTTAAAAGTAACAACTTGTTAATGATATCAAAGTTACACAAGTTGTATGAAATGGATTAGCTCTAAACATGTGATGCATAGGGATGTCAATCAAATCATCAATGTAGCTCAAAACATAAAAATAGATTTGATTGAAATTAAGAGGGGACAAATCATATGTAATTATAAGGACAACTTGAAAAGAATTTACCAATCAAAGTAAGGCAAGTTGTGAAGCATTAAAACAATAATACACATATGATTTGTAATGATGTTGGATCCAAAACATAAGATACATTTGAGAGAGATTTTCTTATGATGGAAAAACAACAACCAATGATTCAACAAAGTATATGAATCATGTTACATATTTCATTAACATGATCTACTTAGATTTACCAATAAAGTACTACTTTGATGAATCAATGGTGATGTATCCAAAACAATAGATCTATTCAAAATATAGAATATGCTAAGGATACAACATATCATATATTAACATGTTACAAAGATTTACCAATGATAAAACAAAACATGAGAACATATGATTTGTAAAGAGGTTGAGTCCAAAACATAAGATAGTTTTGAAAGTGATTTTCTTATGATGGAAAACAACA
This sequence comes from Cinnamomum chago, assembly GCA_038049695.1. Classification (NCBI taxonomy): domain Eukaryota; kingdom Viridiplantae; phylum Streptophyta; class Magnoliopsida; order Laurales; family Lauraceae; genus Cinnamomum; species Cinnamomum chago. Next base: position 56,758,844 of record CP142451.1, read on the forward strand.
ACCAAAGATTCAACCAAGTATATGGATCATGTTACATATGATTTCAAAGGTTTTTACGTTAACATGATCTACTTAGATTTACCAAAGTTAAGTACTACTTGAATTGAATCATATGGTGTTGTATCCAAAACAATAAATCAACTCAAAACATAACACATGTTAAGGACACAACACAAACATAGTTTATCATGCTAGAAATGATTTACCAAAAATAAAACAAAGCATGAAAACATATGATTAAGAAAGGAAGAGCCTACTTGGTGGTTTAACTTCATTAATCCAAGCTTTAGCTTTCCTAATCTTCCCCTTCATCCCTTGGTTCTTTTCCCTTTTGATATGCCTCAAATCCTCTCAAGGAGGGGTTAAAAATTCCCAACATTTGGCAAGGGAAAGAACTCATATTTATAGCAAAAAGTTGCCAACGGCTAGTCCTCGGTCGACCGGCAAAGAGGTCTCGGTCGACCGGGAAGTTTCAGTTCAAAACTGCAGATTTTACCTCCAGTTGTCTCGGTCGACCGAGACCTGCCTCTCGGTCGACCGGCGACACTGCCGGGACAGCCTCCCTTTGACAAAAAATGCAACTTTTGCAAATTTGAAGGTTTAGCTTTGGGGGACCTTTTGGCCACTAAATCAAGCTTGGAAAACATGTTTTAAAGATTCTAATGGTTTTTAAAACATGACATAAAAAGCCTAAAAAGATTTTGAAAGATTTAAAACTCATAGGCTAGCTTGATTTTCTAAAACTCTTTTCTAAAACAAATGCATCCAAGATGAAAATACAAATCATGCATAAATCAATACTTTTACAAATCTTAAAAGCAATGCATGAATAAAACAAGATTTCAAGTTTATTTAAAAACCAATGCAAGTGTGTCAATCAAATGATGCTTGAATGATAATGCATCCATCAAATTGCAATCTAGAAAAAACCTAACAATCTCCCCCTTTGCAATTTGATGGCAAACACACTCACCACTGAACATACACGCTTAGTCTTCAGCTCCCCCTCAGCTGGACAAGGCTTGAAATCTTCTTGGATGCTTCTTCTCTTAGCTTGGGCTCTTGGACTTCAATCTTCATGATGCTTGGAGCTTGATCAACCTTCAAGCTTTCTTTCTTCTTTCTCTCTTTATCCAAGCATCTTCTTTAGCTTCCAAGCTTTCTTTCTTCTATTAGCTCTCCCCCTTTGACCATGCCTCTTTCTCCCTTTGGCAAGGTATGCATTCTCTCCCTTTGTAGAAGATCATACACAACACTCCCCTTAGGAAGCTTGGACATTCTCTTTACCCTTTTGAGAACTTGCATAATTTCTCCCCCTTTGCCATTAAATTGCAAAGGTACCTACACACATGAAACAAGGAAAATACCTTTAGTAGCACCTGTTAACAAAAGAAATCGAAATTGAAATACATAACAGGCTATCATGTGAGGTAGTAGTCTCTAAGGGCTCAAAGGCAATCCAAGGGTCAATTTGATCAAAACTAATACTTCCTATGAAGGTTTACACTCCCCCTCAATCCATTCTCTTCTTTTGTCAAACTCTTGACAAAGATTTAACTATTAGGTACAAGAAGAAGATGGTTTAACCAAGTGAGGGTCAACTTCAAAGAAAGGATTAGATTCATTTAACTATAAAGCACATATGATCAAATTACCAAAAGAGAGCTAGGTCAAATGAGAAAAGCAATCATGGATATCAATTGGACAAACAAAGAATACCAATTGAGATTTAGGATATGACTTAATAAATCAATCACTCTAAAATGGATTTAAAAGTATGACTATTATGAGAAATCCAAATTAGAGCTATCCATGATATGGGGTTTACTCAAACATAGCATCAATCAATATTACTTATGAAAATCATATGCTATGTAAGATTTTGAAAATCATTTCATTCAATCAATAAATATGACTATTCATGTGCAAGAATGAGTGAAATGAAATTCAAACATGAAGCCAACCTCAACTAATAACCAACCAATATTATGAACACATAAACATGGTGGTCATGAGATATACCTATTAGAGCAAAAGAGGTGGCAACATGAACATTATGATGCTAATGGTGTGTGACATGGAACAATCATATTACTTATCAAGTTCAATCCAATGCACACAAGATTTATCACATTCACAAGAAATCAAATCAATCAAACATTATACCAATAGAATCCAATTGAATTTGATAACTTGATAAAGAGCAAGAATGTGACAAAATTCCATCAAGCATCATAAGTGCATATTCATCACTTTTAAAGATATAACTATAGAGCATAGTGATGAACAAGATAAATTGCAATGCACAAGGATAGGACTTTGAAATGCATGCAATTTAAAAAGTGACTAAATCATATGAATTCAACATCTAAGTTATCCATCAAACACATAGAAATATGAGGAATGGATTTCAAAGAGTTTCATATGATCAAGATCACTACTATGAAGTTGAAACATGTCTAAGGATGATATCACTTAGAGAATATACATGAATCAACATCATAACCATCCAAAAAGAAATGACTATAAGGCATAGAGGATGGATTTGAGTTCTAGTATGGTTTCAACAAATATAATCAATACCACAACCATACATAGAACAATTTGACATTTGCATAGAGAGGATCAATCAACACTCAAGATCTAACTCATACCATATCATCAATAAAGAATATAACTATGTAAGCACAAGAAGGTATGAAGTTAGAGAGACATCATGGATCACATAAAGATGAAGATGGACCACATAAATGGATATACCTATTAAGAACAATGGTTTAATTCCAATTCATCTAAAATGATTCATTAAGCTATCATGTAACATCTCCACTCTTAGCAAATGTACTAAGCTTACAATGCAATGGAAAATGGATATGAGGTCTATACCAAATGAACTTAGCACATAAATTCACATATGTACTTAAAAAGCTCAAATACAAGATTTTATTATAAAGCACATAAACAATCATCAAAATGCATTAATGGGAATATACCAAGTTAGGCACAAACATGCAAATCAATGAAACATATCCAACCATGCAATGTAAGTCAACAAAATCAATTTGCATAAAGAATGTAACTAATAGAGCAAAGATGCAAATAGATTGTAAAAATTATTTCCTTTCAAATGATATAATCATAAATAGGCACAAGGAAATAAATTCAAGGAAAATGCTTCTAAAAATACAACCAATAAGGCTTAGAACATTTTCCAAAGTTTCTCAAATCACTTCAATGTATGAAATTCCAACAAAGGATCATTTATAGAATTAAGAGCAAGTGATTTTGAAAAACAAGAAGTGTACTATTGTAAAGTTTTCAATTTGTAAAAACAATAGACACTTACAAATTTTCCATATCAAAAGATATAACTTGTAAATCAATGGAAAACTAAAGTTTCTTCAAATCATTTGATTTCCAAAAAGGATATAACTATGACAATCATCAAATGATTTTCCAACATCAATTGATCATGAAAAATCTAGCTATGGAAGCATTTGTAATCACAATCAATTGATCATGAATAGATATGCACTACAAGAGATATAACTATATGATCAAAATGCAAATCCATCATGAAAAGGTTGCAATCAAAGGATTTTGAAAACCATGAGATATAACTATAAAAGTTCATGAAGACAAAATCAAATGATCACAAAGAAACATTGCATTTTAAAAGATGTGACTACAAAGAAACAAAATGCAAATGTATCAAGACCAACAAATAGATATAACCAAAAAAAGAATAGGTTGGTCTAGTGGGATCAAGGCCTTAAGGTTACTCAAATAGTCTACCTTTGAAAATTCACCTAAGGTCTTGAAAAGGTTGTCCATGAGAGAACACTTTGAGGACTCACCAACTCTAGAAGATATAACTTGGAAAAGACTTAGAGTGGTGCAATGAGGCTAGGGAAAAATTCATTTTCAAACATAGTGGAAATCAACATAAAGATATGCATTAAAAACACAACACTAGGGTTCAAATCTAGCAAGGATCAACTCCGGGTTGTTAAGCCCTAAAATGGAGTAACCCGCTCTGATACCACTTGTAAGTCCATGGGGATCCGAACCCTAGAGGGGGGGTGAATAGGGTGAGCTCCAATTATGACCAATTTTAACAATTTTAACTTCTTTAAAACCAACTAGTCACAAGTGATGATTATCAAACAATATGCGGAAGCTAATATAAACAATCACCACAAAGCAAGCACCATCACACAAGTATTTATAGTGGTTCGGCCTCAATGCCTACATCCACTACCGGCTTGTGATCCAACACCCCACCGGATTTCCACTATTTATGCTTTTCAATAGGCTAAGCAATAACCTTTACAATATGCTTTCCAAGGCTAAGCAATAACCTTACAATGATGTTTTTCAAGGCTTAACATCAACCTATACAATATGCTTTTATAGGCTAAGCAATAACCTCTTCAACCACAAGGTTGGTTATCTCTCTAATTTAGTGTCTTTAATACACTTGATGGAGATTCAATTAAGCTCATTACAATGCCTCTTTAAATAGGCGGATATGGAAGTGAAAAACTAATACACACTCACACTATGAATGCAAAGATGAAAACACATGAAGTGTGTGTGTGTGGTCCTCAATCATTTTGAAAATGAAAGCTCATAAATGTATGCCTAAGGCTTTTGAAAGTTTTAGCTCATAAAACATTTATGATTGAGGATGTAATGCAATCACATGTTAAAAGTAACAACTTGTTAATGATATCAAAGTTACACAAGTTGTATGAAATGGATTAGCTCTAAACATGTGATGCATAGGGATGTCAATCAAATCATCAATGTAGCTCAAAACATAAAAATAGATTTGATTGAAATTAAGAGGGGACAAATCATATGTAATTATAAGGACAACTTGAAAAGAATTTACCAATCAAAGTAAGGCAAGTTGTGAAGCATTAAAACAATAATACACATATGATTTGTAATGATGTTGGATCCAAAACATAAGATACATTTGAGAGAGATTTTCTTATGATGGAAAAACAACAACCAATGATTCAACAAAGTATATGAATCATGTTACATATTTCATTAACATGATCTACTTAGATTTACCAATAAAGTACTACTTTGATGAATCAATGGTGATGTATCCAAAACAATAGATCTATTCAAAATATAGAATATGCTAAGGATACAACATATCATATATTAACATGTTACAAAGATTTACCAATGATAAAACAAAACATGAGAACATATGATTTGTAAAGAGGTTGAGTCCAAAACATAAGATAGTTTTGAAAGTGATTTTCTTATGATGGAAAACAACAACCAAAGATTCAACCAAGTATATGGATCATGTTACATATGATTTCAAAGGTTTTTACGTTAACATGATCTACTTAGATTTACCAAAGTTAAGTACTACTTGAATTGAATCATATGGTGTTGTATCCAAAACAATAAATCAACTCAAAACATAACACATGTTAAGGACACAACACAAACATAGTTTATCATGCTAGAAATGATTTACCAAAAATAAAACAAAGCATGAAAACATATGATTAAGAAAGGAAGAGCCTACTTGGTGGTTTAACTTCATTAATCCAAGCTTTAGCTTTCCTAATCTTCCCCTTCATCCCTTGGTTCTTTTCCCTTTTGATATGCCTCAAATCCTCTCAAGGAGGGGTTAAAAATTCCCAACATTTGGCAAGGGAAAGAACTCATATTTATAGCAAAAAGTTGCCAACGGCTAGTCCTCGGTCGACCGGCAGAGAGGTCTCGGTCGACCGGGAAGGCACAACGGTCAGATTTCTGACCGTTGGAGGTTTCAGTTCAGAACTGCAGATTTTACCTCCAGTTGTCTCGGTCGACCGAGACCTGCCTCTCGGTCGACCGGCGACACTGCCGGGACAGCCTCCCTTTGACAAAAAATGCAACTTTTGCAAATTTGAAGGTTTAGCTTTGGGGGACCTTTTGGCCACTAAATCAAGCTTGGAAAACATGTTTTAAAGATTCTAATGGTTTTTAAAACATGACATAAAAAGCCTAAAAAGATTTTGAAAGATTTAAAACTCATAGGCTAGCTTGATTTTCTAAAACTCTTTTCTAAAACAAATGCATCCAAGATGAAAATACAAATCATGCATAAATCAATACTTTTACAAATCTTAAAAGCAATGCATGAATAAAACAAGATTTCAAGTTTATTTAAAAACCAATGCAAGTGTGTCAATCAAATGATGCTTGAATGATAATGCATCCATCAAATTGCAATCTATAAAAAACCTAACACCTTCTTCGTCGAATCCATCCGAGGTCCCGAATTAGATGATTTCAGCCAAACTAGTCCCTTAAGTTGTGGGACCCAACCTCCTTTGTTAACATAAGAGAACCCACCCCCTTCATTGTTCATTTCACCCTCCATTGCTCCAGCACAAACCAGCTGAACCTAGGGTTCCTTGTGCTTCTCTTCTTCTTCTTGCTTCTTCATCTCCAAGCCACACCAATAGTTCATCAATCAAGAAATGGAGACCATCTTCTTCTTCCTCTTCACCATGGCTCCCTATTGATACCATTTTTGGAGAAATCTCCCAACCTAGAGACCTCCCTTGAGCTAGCTCTCTTCATTTGAAGGTCATCCAAGTAAGTGTTCTTCTTCATCTTCTAGATTTGTAGTCTTCTAGCCTTAGAGAAGCTCCACCTTTATTATTGAAAGGTTTCCTTGTCATTTCATGGTTTAACCCATTTTAGGGTTTGTTTTGGGGGTTTTTGTAGAGATTGTGGATCTTGAGCTTGAGAGGTGATTAGGAGCTTGATTTGCTTGATTAGAGTCAAAGGCAAGTGGATGATTGGATCGTTTTGATTATTAACATGTTTTGTGAGAAAAATCTTGTTTCATTAAGGGTTTTGGAGATTTTAGTAGTTGTCTTTACTATGATTAATATTGATTTCGAAATGTGCTTATTGATGAGTTTATTTCCCTCTTGTTCATGCTTGGAAAAATGTATGCATCATATTGTCGAGGTTTCAAATGGTTTCACATGAATGAGTTTTCTCCACCTTGAGATTTGTTGTGAATGGAAAGAATGGAAAGGGAGAAACTTGAAATGAGGAGCTCTTTAGCTCATATTATTGTCTTGGGAACATGTATTTTAGTCTTCTTGTTTATAGTTCTATGTGATTGTTTAAGTGTTGGAAAGGAAAGGAAAAAGGAAGGAAAAATCAAGTGTTTCCCGGACCTGCACGTCCAGGTCCGATCGATCGGACTGTCTTTAACTGGGAGGCTTTTCAGGCCGATCGATCGGACCGAAAGTGAAATTTGATATTGTTTTTTTTTTAAAACCTTTGGGCTTTCTATGAGTCCTAGGGGTATATACCTTAGTGTTAAGACCAATTGTACCCTAATCTAAGGTCTCTAAGACTAGGGAACTAAAAGGAAAGAATGGTGATGATCTAGGCACTAATTCTCGGTTTTAGGTGGGACACTGGCTACCCTTTTTGGACTGATTGGACCATGTGTGAGAATGTCTTGAGCCGACACGCCTCACAGTTGGTTCGGTGGCATCGAAGTTCAACCCATTTCAATCTCGAACGGGATGGAACGACGCGATATCTCCTTTATATCTAAACACAAGTCTTCCCCTTGGTTATCGCGAATTCTATTCCTTTCGGGGACTGAATAGATTGCTTGATGTTTCCGGATTAATGTCATGCCTAGGATGGACCGTTTATAATCTTCATTTTTGCTATTGTAACATCTAGTACTACCCATAAGCTCATTTTAAATTGTGAAAATAGTGAAAGTGCATAAGGAGCCCAGAATGTCTTCAAACTCAAGGAGTACCAAGTAATTATTATAATCGACATACGGGACCCCTATTCACTTAAATGGATCTTGAAACCTATATTTTACCCGAAAATGTAATAGTTCGTTGTTTCACCTCATTTCCAAGATTTGCATTACATGACTTGTTTTCCCGAAGGCATTGAAGTTACTCTAGTAACAGTTATTTGTCCCGAAGTGCATTGCACCACATGATATGTCAGTGTGCCCTTGAGCACCCCCCGTCTTGCCCGTTTGATTATGTATTTGTACTTGGTTTACTTGCATTGTCTCGATTGTATTTGACCTATGAGTCGGCACCAGTAAGCTTGGATAACCCTGTTGGTCTGATCCACCGACTTGGAGATCCCTCTCTTGTCCCGCCAGCTGCAGTTTGGATCCCGCTACCCGGTTATTACCGTGGTCTTGTCCCGATACCGCAGATTGCTACTGTGGTCCCCGATGCCCGGCTCGCTACCGTGGTCATGTATAGTATATGTATATACATTCATGAGATCCATTGTTTCTCCTCACCTCGAGTGACTGAGATCAGTGCCTAGTATATGTATATGTATTTATATGAGGTCCCCTGTTTCTCCTCACCTCGAGTGACTGAGATCAGGGCCTAGTTATTGCTCTATCACTTTAGTGATAGAGGACTTAGCTTCGTGTGATTGCCATCTTGCCAGTTCCCGATTCCTTAGATACCCGACATGTTTTATATTATTTACTTGCTTTCCGATAAATGATTCGTTCCTTTATGAAAGTTGTTATTTAAACAAGTGTTCATATTCTCCAATGTAAATTCAGTTATTATTATGTTGTTTTCTGTTCTTTGTACACGCACATGTTTTAAATGAATGCCGGTTGGGTGGATGCCCATGCTTTTACATATGTTTCAAACAATCCATGATTTTGCTAGATTTACATGATTACACATGTTTTTAAAGGAATACCCGAATTGTTAAATATTCGTGCTTTGTTTTAAATGACATTTGGTTTGTCAGATCCCTAGGTTTACCCACGTTTTAAATGATTACCCGGTTCGTTAAATATCCATGCTTTGAAATATGTTTCAAATAACACTTGTTTGCCAGATCTCTACGTTTATACCTGTTTTAAACGATACCCGGTTTGTTAAATATCCATGCGTTGAAATATGTTTAAATGAACACTAGTTTTGTCAGATTTCTTTGGTTACACCTGTTTAAATGAACACCCGGTTTGTTAAATATCCGTATTTTCACATATGTTTCAAATGGACATTGGTTTTGCCAGACTGCTACGAATACCTGGTTTGTTGTATACTTATGTTTTTACCTAAGTCTCAAATGAACGTTTGTTTTGTCAAACCACTATATTTATACATGTTTTAGACGGACACCCGATTGTCAAATATCTATGATTATAGATGATGTAAATGAACACATGTTTTATTAGATATTCATGTTTTACCCATGCTTGAAATGAATACAGGTTTTCCCCGAGATTCCCGACTTTGCACCCGTTTAATTATATGCAGTATTTGATCGAATAACATGATTTATCTTATGTTTTATTCTTCAGTATATTATTATCTTTTCATCCACCTACCAGACCGTCGTGTCTGACACACTACTTTTGGTACTCAGGTTCAGATTTCTTCGTCCCGAGATGAGTGCTTGGGTTGGCTGTGGAGCCATGTTTTGCAGGTTGTTTTGTCGGCTATGTCATGCAGACATTGAGCTTGACATCGGAGTTACGTCACATTTGGGTAGTAGTTTATAACTTATTGTTGTATGGCTTTTATTAGCCTCTTCTTGGGATTCTTAATTAATGTACATTGATAATTGTAACTTGAACATATATGGGAATGTAATATCCTGTTACTGTCAGCTCTGTAATTTATTGTGTTGGTTTACTCCAGTCTGATATGATTCTTGATATAATAGTTATATGCTAGAGGTTGAGTGCGACGCGGAATCCGATGGACACGGACGTCGGGTCGCAACGCCACAAAAGCTTCCGCAAAATATTCAGAATGTGTTGGGATGTGTTGTCTTCACACACGCGGATCCTGGGAGAAAAAAATATATTTATGCTAAATCCCATTCCCGCCCCCGAGGTTCTGGTTCGGGGGCGTGACAATGTTCAGATATTATTGTGATATATGTGCTTTTGGAGCATTCTGTTCAGTCTGTTAGGGTGTTAAACACCTATATTTGTTCTTATTTTTCTTCATGTGGCCTATGTGTCGGCACCACTAAACTTCGACGACCTTGTCGGCCTGATCCAGCGACTTGGGGTCCCCCTTTTCTGTTTTGCCAGCTGTAGTCTGGATTCTATTCTGCTCCATTACCTGGTTCCGCGGTCGTGGTTTTGTCTAGTCATATGTATATATATTTAGTTGGTTCCCGTCACTCCGCGTCTCTGAGTTTAACACCCTTAGTGTGCTCTCATCACATTAGTGATGGAGGATTTAGCTTCATGTGGTTGCCATCTTGCCAGTTTCCTGTTCATTGGTACCTTTACATGTTTTATATTGCACATGAGTTTTCAGATAACTTATGCGTTTTGTTTCATGAAAATTACTATTTTAGAAGGTTTTCAATGTGTTTATAAGGTAAACTTTTAATTACTTTATTATTTATATATTTTCACCCACCTGCCAAACTGTCGTGTCTGACCCACTCTTTTGGTACTTAGTGTTGGGTTTTGTGTATGCCCTAAAGCCCACTGACAGCTTCCACATCTCTGTTACTGGATATTTACTGGTTATTTATTAGAATTATTTTTTTTCTCTTACTGCATGTATATATGTATGTTTGTGTAAGGTCCATTGTTTCTAGTAAATGACTTGGGTGTGTAGTGGCTACGCATAGACAGGTCTGAGTCATGGACACTTGAAACAATAAATTGGTTCATAACTGAGAGATGGAGTTGGGCACTTCATCTTGGTATAAGTTATAGTGAGATACTCTCCTGTACTCAGGGTGACTTACCTTAGTCACGGGAGGCTTTTCCGGATTTATCTCATTAGTGCATGTGTCATGCATTGAACAAGACCATTTGTAGGTGTGATCTCTGAAATAGTACGATCACTGAGAGAGATCAAGTCACCTTATGCTACTGAGTAACCAGTGCTCTTAATCTTGAGCATATGTGGATGAACTGACGAAGTCGAGTTCTTGTACTGTAATTCACTATGGGTGAGATCCTGTTCATGGGTCAACAGCTCTGTGTTTTGGGTACTTGAGCTTGATTAGTTGGGACGTACAGATGCAATAAAAAATCTATGCCATCTTGTGATGGAGTGATCGTCCCCTTAGAATTATCCGATTAATCATCAAAATCTAAGATCTTAGTATATGGATGTTCCATATGGATATTGAACTTGTGGGTCGCTCCTTGGACCAAGAGAATGATATCCGCATGATGATTAAGTCAAGGATATGAAGTTATGAGGTTGAGATATAATCAAGAAGGTTGATAGTACATCGGATAACCTGACTTGATTATGGATGTTACATAGAGGGGCATTTTGGTCTTTTCACTTAGTAGGTCGAAGACGAATGTCATTACCTGACGAGCTAATTTCATATTTAATATTTGTCCCTGGAGTGCAACCATAACTCTTTAGTGGAATGAGTTAGGGTTAAAATGATCTTAATGTTGCTATGGGGTTAGCATGGACATTTTGGTCATTTTGGGAGCCAAGGGCAAATATGTCTTTTGGTCCCTCTTCTAGCCATTTTCCTATATTGGCATGGTTTCCTAATTTAATTAGATGATATGTGGTTGAATTATTTTTTGTGGAAAAATAATTTTTAGTTTAAATTCAAATAGGCCTTTGATGGCATACATGAATTTAACTCTAGCTAAATTATTAACTTGTGGGCCATGATGCATTTATCTATCTTGTGGGCCAGCCATAAAGGGAGCCCCTTGTGTGAGGTTTCAATTTTTGGAAAGGTATTTTTACTTGGAAGGTTGAATTCCTCATTGGGTAAGAATCCCTATGATTAAAGTTTACTAATTTTTAGTATCTATAATTAGAAGGTGTTGCACCCCTAAGGTAGCTGATTGTTAACTTCTTGGGGTGGTCCTACCTTTTAGAGAGAATTAAACCATCTAGACAGATCTCTCAACCCTAGGTGTGTAACAAGAGTTAGTGCATTAAAACCCTAGGAGTGCAACAATGAAAAAAAAAACTTTGGCTGCCCAAAAGAAAAGATAGACTCACGCCCATTGATTTCTTCTTCTTCATTCATTGAAGAGAGGAGATTAGGTCCTGGTCTTTTCCACAAATTATATTTCAGAAAACCCATCAAGGAGTCCATATTCTGATCCCACAATCAAAGCCAATCAGATTGGGTTGTGGAATAGAAGAGAAGATCAAACGAAAAGTTGCTGCAGAAAATTCCTGCAACCTGTATAGCTGATTGCAGGCTTGTGATCAGTCATTTGCAAGTTTAGTTTCAGAGATTTAAAGACCTCATATCATCAAGGTATCAGTCCTCACTCATCTCCTTTTATTATACACATGTTGATCATGATTTCATGGAGTTATTATGCGGTTTTCTTGGCTGATTTGTGCTGCCCAGATCAGATCTGGTTTAGACGATCCCAAGTTATATCAGCCATGGACGTCCAAAACATTAGTGTTTCAGATCTGTATCGCATAAACTTTCAGTGGTAACAGAGCCACTCCATGTGAAATCATGACCCCATGATGTGTTAATATTAATCCTAACTTAATTAAGGGCATGGTGGCACCCTTTCTAAATACTATTTAGTGCATGACAGGTGTGCAGGATTTGTTCCAGATTGCTGGAATTTTTTTCAGAATACTATTTAGTGCATGATAGGTGTGCAGGAATTGTTCCAGGTTGCTGGAATTTTTTTCAGAATACTATTTAGTGCATGATAGGTGTGCAGGAATTGTTCCAGGTTGCTGGAATTTTTTCCAGAATACAGTATGGTACTGTACATTGAATTTTGAATGCACTAACCTCTTTGTATGTAGCCATATATGCATCCTTGATGGTTCGTATGAATGATTGTATGGATTTGGATGTGTTATTATTAATTGGAAAATGTAATTTTAATTTATTTATCCAACTAGATTTGATGTAGCTTTCTTGAAAAGCATAGGGACTTCCAATGTAATTTTTGGTTTTGTTTTTCATGGTTTGCTTGTATGTAAATTTATTTTTATATCATCAAGCAAGAGAAGAAAGCTTCAAAGATTGCATGGTTGCAAGTAAAAGGGGATCCTTGGTGATAGAGGAGACAAGGCTTCTTGGTGCAAGAGGAGATCTATTTTTGATGTCCTAGTTCAATAAGGATTTGAAGTCCTAAGAGCAGGGAGCCATCAAGGATTGCATTATATTTATTGCTTTATATAATTGCTATAATTGCTATGATTTTCACCTAGTAACATGGCCACCACTAGGTTTTTAAAATTGGTTTTTTTTTCTATATTAGATTAGATTTGTTTGGCTAATTGATTTTAAATGGAACTTAGACCAGTACCCTTCTTTGTCTAAGATTTAAAATTGGTTACGGTTTAGTTTATCTTGGTACCCTTGTTTTCCAAAAGAGGCCAAACTAAAATCTAATAAGTTGCTACCTTAGTGGGCCTATAACCCACTGGTCCCAAGATCTTTACTCAATATGTTTTAAAAGCAAAGGTTATTTATTTTTTGAGATGACTTAAGCAATTGAGTCATGAAAATTGTTAACTAAGTTTGCTAGATTTAAACAAGGTTTGAGTAATGATGTTTAGGTCAAAAGTATTTTAAAACCCTAGTGAGAAATAATCAAGTGGGAGAGGGGTTTGGAAAAACCCCACGGCCTTCCATTTTCGGTTCATGCTATCTCAATGAAGTGTTAATGGGAACAGCCACCCCTTCGGTGGAGTTCTTTACTAAAGATCACTTCAAGGGGTTAGTAGGTGAACTCATGTGAATATTCATATTGAGGTGTTAGTGGGAGCGGCCACCCCTACGGTGGAGTTCTTTACTAAAGATCACTTCTATAGAATGTCGATGAAGTGTTGGTAGGAGTGGCCATCCCTTCGGTGGAGTTTTTTTTACTAAAGTTCACTTCAAGAGTTGATTAAAGTCACTTCCCTTTGAAGGACTCAAGTCATAGACATTCTGGGAAATTTCATAAGAGATGGTAACACACTTGACACAAGACGGTGATAACCTCTCCCTAGGAGTTAGTGTTATTTGTCATATGAGGCCAAACCAATCAGTGATTGGACTGTCACTGGATATGCTAAATCCAGATAGTGATAATCCAAATAAGCGAGGCTTTACTCAACGAGACTATAGATTCGGCCATCCCTTCGATGGAGGGTCTATGAGGAGGTTGAGACACTGATACATTATGATAAGGGTTAATAATGTAAATAGTTATCAGTGCATGTTTTTCCTTTTATTACAAGCACCATATACATGTTACATATATACTGCCTATCTAATTATGAACCGCTATATATCCAGAGAGATGACCGGGGGTTCTTTTAGCCCGTTGATGAGTATTTTACGTGAAAACAAACTTATTGGTCCGAACTACGTGGACTGGAAAAGGAATCTTGACATAGTACTTACTGCAGAGGAGTACAAGTATGTCTTGACGGAACCCTGTCCTGCAATTAATGATAATTCTACAGATGACCAGCAAGAGGCTGAAAGGAAATGGAAGAAAGCGAATAGCATGGCTAAATGCTACATGCTTGCTTCCATGTCCAACGTGTTGCAAACACAGCACAAGCATATGGACACAGCTTCTGACATCATGTTGTCCTTGTCTGAGATGTTCGCAGACAAAAGCAGGCCAGCTAGGCAAGCTGCTATAAGGACAATCATGAACACTAGGATGGCTGAGGGAACACCTGTCAGAGAGCATATGCTCAAGATGATGGATTGCTTCAATGTGGCTGAGATCCTAGGGGCTGAGATTGATGCAGAGAGTCAGACTGATATGATTCTCGAAACTCTGCCGGACTATTTCAACCAGTTCAAGCTCAATTTCAGTATGAGCAAGATGGACATGACTTTACCAGAGTTAATGAAAGAACTCCAGGCGGCAGAGGCTATCATGAAGCCCAAAGCCCAAGCTCACTTTTTCCAGTCTTCCTCTAAATTGAACCCGAAAGGGAAGAAATTCAAGAAGAAGCAGGATAAGGGAAAGGGATAGAAAAAGGGCAATGCTGGTAAAAAGAAGCACAAGAGGTGAAAAGCCCAAAGGGAAATGCTTCAAGTGCGGCCTTAAAGGTCACTGGAAGAAAGATTGTCCCAAGTTCCTGGCCTCTGCTAAGAAAGGTATATCTCTTTCCTACTACATTGAAACCTGTTTTGTGGTTGATTCTATTGATTCATGGATAGTAGACTCTAGAGCCACTAATCACATCTGCAACTCATTGTAGGGTTTTCAGATAATGTAGAAGCTTAAGAAAGGAGAGTTGGCCCTCAGAGTTGGAACTGGAACCAAAGTTTGGGCAGATGCAGTGGGAGATGTTACCTTACATTTCTTAAACAATAGGATGTTGGTTTTAAATAATGTTCTCTATGTTCCGGACATGAGGAAGAATTTAATTTCAGTTTCCAGTCTTATTGAATATAATTATTCAGTTGCTTTCCATTTTGGTGTTGATATCAGTAGAGATGGAAACGTTATATATTCTGGTAGAATGCATAACAACTTGTTTTACATATATCCTATTGCTCCCACACTGCACAATATACAACTAGAAAGCTCAACTTCCCTTAAGAGGAAGGTATCTTCAACCAATGATACTTTTCTTTGGCACTTGCGTTTGGGTCATATTAACCTAAAACGGATTCAGAGCTTGGTAGAGGATGGGCCCTTGAGTTCATTAGATCTCGAACCATTGCCTCAATGCGAATCTTGTCTCAAGGGAAAGATGACCAAAACGTCGTTCTCTTCAAAGGGACTGAGGTCGAAGGAATTGTTAGAATTGGTTCACACTGATGTGTGTGGTCCTATGAGCAAACCAGCTCGAGGAGGTTATGAGTATTTCATCATTTTTACTGATGATTACTCTAGGTATGGATATGTGTACTTAATGCGACGCAAGTCTGAATCCTTTGATAAATTCAAGCAATTTAAGGCTGAGGCGGAGCTACAATTAGGTAAACATATCAAAGCCCTTCGATCTGATCGAGGTGGCGAGTACCTCTTGGGTGATTTCAAAGAGTACCTCACACAACATGGGATTGTGTCTCAGTTGACTGCACCGGGTACACCCCAGCAAAATGGTGTAGCAGAGAGAAGAAATCGTACCCTTCTAGATATGGTAAGGTCCATGATGAGTCATGCAACCCTACCCATATTTTTTTGGGGATATGCCCTAGAAGCAGCAGCATACATTTTGAATCTGGTCCCTTCTAAATCAGTGCCTAGGACACCGCAAGAAATATGGACAGGTCGAAAACCCAGTTTAAGACATATCCACATTTGGGGTTGTCCAGCCTATATACTGAATGATAAAGCTACTAAGCTGGAACCAAGATCAGAAATGTGCTATTTCATTGGGTATCCTAAGGGAACAAGAGGTGGCATCTTTTATCATCCAAAGGAGCAGAAAGTACTTATCAGCACTCATGCTAGATACTTGTAGGATGATTGCATGATGCACCAAGAGCTAAGTTGTAAAGAAACACTTGAGGAGATTCTTCCGGGATCTCCTGCAACACCTGTACCAGATCCTAAGGCGGTAGATGAACAGGATATTCCTTTTAACACTCCGGAGCCTCGTCGTAGTGGGAGAATTCCTAGACAGCCAGACAGATATCTAGGAGTGTCTTTTAAGACAGACTCCAAGGATCTGGTTGAGGATCCTGCTAGTTACGATGAAGCAGTAACGGATACGGATGCTGACATGTGGCAGCAAGCAATGAAGTCTGAATTGGATTCTTTGTATTCCAATCAGGTCTGGGATCTTGTAGATGCACCTGAAGGAATTAAACCCATAGGGTGCAAGTGGATCTACAAGAGGAAGAGAGGAGTGGATGGGAAGGTTGAGACCTTCAAAGCGAGACTGGTGGCGAAAGGATATACTCAGAAAGAGGGTATCGATTATGAGGAAACCTTCTCGCCAGTGGCCATGCTCAAGTCCATAAGGATTCTCTTAGCCATCGCATGTCATTATGACTACGAGATATGGCAGATGGACGTCAAGGCAGCTTTTCTTAACGGAAGTCTTAACGAATGCATCTATATGATGCAACCAGAGGGTTTCATTGCCAGTGGCCAAGATAACATGGTTTGTAAGCTTAAAAAGTCCATTTATGGACTTAAGCAAGCATCTAGAGCATGGAACATCAAGTTTAATCATGCAGTCAAATCTTTTGGCTTTGATCAAAATGTTGATGAACCATGTGTGTATAAGAAAGGAAATGGAAAAGCAGTTGCATTTTTGGTTCTGTATGTGGATGACATTTTGCTCATTGGAAATGATGTAGGTATGTTGTCATCCACTAAGGTTTGGTTATCGTCTCAATTTCAGATGAAGGATTTGGGTGAGGCGAGTTATGTTTTAGGGATCAAGCTTTTGCGAGATCGCAAGAATAAAATACTAGCCTTATCTCAATCTTCATATATTGAGAAGATTTTAGTCAAGTTTAACATGCATGACTCCAAGAAGGGTTTATTACCCTCTAGACATGGAGTACCACTATCTCGAGATCAATGTCCTAAGACACCTGAGGAGATAGAAAACATGAGGAGAGTTCCATATGCATCAGCTGTTGGAAGCCTCATGTATGCAATGTTATGTACTAGACTCGATATTTGCTTTGTTGTTGGCATGGTTAGCAGATATCAGTCAAACCCTGGACCTGTGCACTGGACAACTGTTAAGCATATATTCAAGTACCTTCGGAGAACGAAAGATTATATGTTAACCTATCGAGCAGATGATCTGACGCCTTTGGCGTATACAGACTCTGATTTCCAGTCTGATAGAGATGCCAGCAAGTCTACCTCAGGATACGTTTTTACTCTGTCAGGAGGAGCTATATCATGGAGAAGTGTCAAGTAAGATTGTACTGCTGATTCTACCATGGAAGCAGAGTATGTGGCGGCAGAGGAAGCAGTATGGCTTAGAAAATTCCTATTGGAATTGGGAGTTGTTCCAACCGTACAGAAACTGATTGTCATGTACTGCGACAGTACCGGTGCCGTAGCACAGAGCAAAGAGCCCAGGAATCACAAGAAAGGCAAACACATTAAGAGAAAGTACCACTTGATCCGGGAGTTCATCCAAGAAGGAGAAATAGTGGTGGAGCAGATTGCCTCTGCCAATAACTTAGCTGACCCTTTTACTAAGACTCTTACTGAGAAAGTGTTTAGTTCTCATGTTGAGTCTATGGGAGTTAGGTTAGATAGTAGTGATCTTTAGTGCAAGTGGGAGTTTGTTGGGTTTTGTGTATGCCCTAAAGCCCACTGACAGCTTCCACATCTCTGTTACTGGATATTTACTGGTTATTTATTAGAATTATTATTTTTCTCTTACTGCATGTATATATGTATATTTGTGTAAGGTCCATTGTTTCTAGTAAATGACTTGGGTGTGTAGTGGCTACACATAGACAGGTCTGAGTCATGGACACTTGAAACAATAAACTGGTTCATAAATGAGAGTTGGAGTTGGGTACTTCATCTTGGTATAAGTTATAGTGAGATACTCTCATGTATTCAGGGTGACTTACCTTAGTCACGGGAGGCTTTTCCGGATTTATCTCATTAGTGCATGTGTCATGCATTGAACAAGACCATTTGTAGGTGTGATCTCTGAAATAGTACTATCACTGAGAGAGATCAAGTCACCTTATGCTACTGAGTAACCAGTGCTCTTAATCTTGAGCATATGTGGATGAACTGACGAAGTTGAGTTCTTGTACTTTAATTCACTATGGGTGAGATCCTGTTCATGGGTCAACAGCTCTGTGTTTTGGGTACTTGAGCTTGATTAGTTGGGACGTACAGATGCAATAAAAAATCTATGCCATCTTGTGATGGAGTGATCGTCCCCTTAGAATTATCTAATTAATCATCAAAATCTAAGATCTTAGTATATGGATGTTCCATATGGATATTGAACTTGTGGGTCTCTCCCTGGACCAAGAGAATGATATCCGCATGATGATTAAGTCAAGGATATGAAGTTCTGAAGTTGAGATATAATCAAGAAGGTTGATAGTACATCGGATAACCTGACTTGATTATGGATGTTACATAGAGGGGCATTTTGGTCTTTTCACTTAGTAGGTCGAAGACGAATGTCATTACCTGACGAGCTTATTTCATATTTAATATTTGTCCCTGGAGTGCAACCATAACTCTTTAGTGGAATGAGTTAGGGTTAAAATGATCTTAATGTTGCTATGGGGTTAGCATGGACATTTTGGTCATTTTGGGAGCCAAGGGCAAATATGTCTTTTGGTCCCTCTTCTAGCCATTTTCCTATATTGGCATGGTTTCCTAACTTAATTAGATGATATGTGGTTGAATTATTTTTTGTGGAAAAATAATTTTTAGTTTAAATTCAAATAGGCCTTTGATGGCATACATGAATTTAACTCTAGCTAAATTATTAACTTGTGGGCCATGATGCATTTATCTATCTTGTGGGCCAGCCATAAAGGGAGCCCCTTGTGTGAGGTTGCAATTTTTGGAAAGGTATCTTTACTTGGAAGGTTGAATTCCTCATTGGGTAAGAATCCCTATGATTAAAGTTTACTAATTTTAAGTATCTATAATTAGAAGGTGTTGCACCCCTAAGGTAGCTGATTGTTAACTTCTTGGGATGGTCCTACCTTTTAGAGAGAATTAAACCAACTAGACAGATCTCTCTACCCTAGGTGTGTAACAAGAGTTAGTGCATAAAAACCCTAGGCGTGCAACAATGAAAAAAAAAACTTTGGCTACCCAAAAGAAAAGATAGACTCACGCCCATTGCTTTCTTCTTCTTCATTCATTGAAGAGAGGAGATTAGGTCCTGGTCTTTTCCACAAATTATATTTCAGAAAAACCATCAAGGAGTCCATATTCTGATCCCACAATCAAAGCCAATCAGATTGGGTTGTGGAATAGAAGAGAAGATCAAAAGAAAAGTTGCTGCAGAAAATTCCTGCAACCTGTATAGGTGATTGCAGGCTTGTGATCAGTCATTTGCAAGTTTAGTTTCAAAGATTTAAAGACCTCATATCATCAAGGTATCAGTCCTCACTCATCTCCTTTTATTATACACATGTTGATCATGATTTCATGGAGTTATTATGCGGTTTTCTTGGCTGATTTGTGCTGCCCAGATCAGATCTAGTTTAGACGATCCCAAGGTATATCAGCCATGGACGTCCATAACATTAGTGTTTCAGATCTGTATCGCATAAACTTTCACTTAGGTCCAGATCTTTTTGTCCCCGAGGAGGAGCCGGAGGAGGCGGCCGGAGAGCCGTAATGCATAGTGGAATGGTAGGCTGACGATGTCGTTTAGACATTGGGTCAAGCTTTGAGTTGTGATACACATTTTGGGATGGTGACTAACATAATTTTGGAATTTTATGGGTTGTACTGGCCTTTGTTAGCTTTTATTTTGGGGAATGGTTAATTGACTGAACTTTCGTATAAATTCTAACTTTACATTGGGAAATGCCTTCAATCGTTGCTCACTCTGACGTCATGTTTTATACATGTGTGTTATCAGCCTCGTATTATGGAATGGATGTGAGTCTGGGATCCGAACCCTAGAGGGGGGGGGGGTGAATAGGGTGAGCTTCAAATTAGTGACCAATTTTAACTTCTTTAATCCAAGTTAGTCACAAGTGATGATTATCAAACTAAATGCAGAAAGTAACAAAAGCAATCACCACAAAGCATGCACCATCACGCAAAGATTTATAGTGGTTCGGTGTCAATGCCTACATCCACTATCGGCTTGTGCTCCTACACCCCCACCGGATTTCCACTGTCACGCCCCCGAACCGAAACCTCGGGGGCGGGAAATGGGATTATAAGCATAAATATATTTTACTTCTCCCAAGATCTGCGTGTGTGAAGACAACACATTCTGAATATTTTGCGGAAGCATTTGTGGCGTTGCGACCCGAAGTCCGTGGCCATCGGATTCCGCGTCGCACTCAACCTTTAGCACATAGCTATTTTATCAAGAATCATATCAGACTGGAGTAACCATCAAAATAAATTATAGAGCTGACAGTAACAGGATATTACATTCCCATATATGTTCAAGTTACAATTATCAATGTACATTAATTAAGAATCCCAAGAAAAGGGCTAATGAAAGCCATACAACAAAAGCTATAAACACTACCCCAAATATGACGTAGCTCCGATGTCAAGCTCAATGTCTACATGACATAGCCGACAAAACAACCTGCAAAACATGGCTCCACAGCCAACAAAACACTCAACTCGGGGCGAAGAAATCTGAACCTGAGTACCAAAAGTAGTGGGTCAGACACGACGGTCTGGCAGATGGATGAAAAGATAACAAATATACTGAAGAATAAAACATAAGATAAATCATGATACTCGATCAAATGCTGCATATAATTAAACGGGTGCAAAAGTCGGGAATCTCGAGGAAAACCTGTATTCATTTCAAGCATGGGTAAAACATGACTATCTAATAAAACATGTGTTCATTTACATCATCTATAATCATAGATATTTGACAATCGGGTGTTCGTCTAAAACATGTATAAATATAGCGGTATGGCAAAACAACGTTCATTTGAAACTTAGGTAAAAACGTAAGTATACAACAAACCAGGTATTTGTAGCAGTCTGGCAAAACCAATGTCCATTTGAAACATATGGGGAAATACGGATGTTTAACAAACCGGGTGTTCATTTAAAACCGGTGTAACCAAAGCAATCTGTCAAAACTAGTGTTCATTTAAACATATTTCAAAGCAGGGGTATTAAAAAACTCGGGTAATCATTTAAAACAGGTATAAACATAGGAATCTGACAAGCCAAATGTCATTTAAAACAAAGCACGGATATTTAACAATTCGGGTATTCGTTTAAAACATGTGTAATCACATAAATCTAGTAAAACCATCGATCGTTTGATACATATGTAAAAGCATGGGTATTCGCCCAACCGGCATTCATTTAAAACATGTGCGGGTACAAAGAACAGAAGACAATATAATAATAACTGAATTTACATTGGAGAATATTAACACTTGTTTAAATAACAACTTTCATAAAGGAAACGAATCATTTATCGGAAAGCAAGTAAGCAATATAAAACATGTCGGGTATCCAAGGAATCAGGAACTGGCAAGATGGCAATCACAAGAAGCTAAGTCCTCTATCACCGAAGTGACAAGAGTATAACGGGACGTTGGTCTCAGTCACACAAGGTGAGGAGACTCAACGTAAATCATATATACAATATAAATATACGGGAACGGGACCACGGTAGCGAACCGGGTATCGGGACAGGACCACGGCAATAACCGGTTATCGGGATCCAAACTGCAGCTGGCGGAACGAGAGAGGGATTTCCAAGTCGGTGGATCAAACCGACAAGGTATCCAAGCTTAGTGATGCCGACTCATAGGTCAAAACCAATTGAGACATATGCAAGTAAATCAAGTACAGTAAATAAACGGGTAAAACGGGGGTGCTCAAGGGCACACTGTCACTTCATATTGGGCAATACATTTCGGGACAAATAACTGTTACTAGTGTAACTTCAATGCTTTCGGGAAACAAGTCATGTGATGCAAATCTCGGGAAATGAGGTGAAACAATGAACTATAACAATTTCGGGAAAAAGTATTAATTTCAAGATCTATTTAAGTGAATAGGGGTCTCGTATGTCGATTACAATAATTACTTGGTACTCCTTGAGTTTGAAGACATTCCGGGCTCCTTATGCACTTTTCGATTTTCCAAACTTAAAATGAGCTTATGGGTAGTTGTGAGAACCCGACCCCTAATCTCTTGGATTAGTGTTGTTATATTTGAGGATTAGTTTCTTTTAGTGGGATTAGTATTTGTTGGGTTGAGTTTGCGAGCTAGAATGGTTTTTCTTCTAGTTTTGGGCTTTTGAGTGCTTTGGTAGCTTGTGGGGCCCTTTGGGGGTTCCCTTTTCGGCTTTGCTTTTCTTGTGAGATTTTCTCGATTTGTTTCGTATCGTGTTTTTGGCCCGTTGCATTCATCTTGAGGAATCCAACAACTTTCATGTTGATCTCGTATCCATTTGAGAACCCAAAACCCGATTTCTTGGCCTTGAGGGCAAAACAGTCTTTTCACACCAAATCTGTACCCAAAACTCGATATTCTCGAAATCCATGAAACATGTACTTTTTGGAAACTAGATATTTCGACGAACATTTCTTCCTTCTTCGTCGAATTCATCCGAGGTCCCGAATTAGATGATTTCAGTCCATTTAGCTTCTTAAGTTGTGGGACCCAAGCTCCTCATTGTTAACAAAAGAGAACCCACCTCTTCTTTCTCATTCACTCTCCATTGCTCCAGCACAACTGAACCTAGGGTTCTTGTGGTTTTCTTCTTCTCCTTGCTTCTTCATCTCCAAGCCTCACCAATAGTCCACCAACCAAGCAATGAAGGTCATCTTCTCCTTCCTCATCTTGCAAGCATTCCATTGATACCGTTTTTGAAGGAACCCATCAATCTAGAGATCTTCTTTGAACTAGTCCTCTTCATTTGAAGACCATCCAAGTAAGTGATTCTTCCCAATCTTCTAGATATGTGTTCTTCTTGCCCTTGAGAAGCTCCATTTTCATTATTGGGAGTTCTTTCTTCTTCTTCATTGTTTAACCCATTTTTGGGTTGTTTTGGGGGTTTTTGTAGAGATTGTGGATCTTGAGCTTGAGAGGTGATTAGGAGCTTGATTTTCTTGATTAGAGTCAAAGGCAAGTGAATGTTTGGATGTTTTTTAATTTTGAAATGATTTGGTGTAGTCTTCATGGATTTTCCATACTTTCATTTAATGAGGTTTGTTTGAAATAAATGCTCATAATGTATCTTGATGGTTTCATTCAATGTTTTATAAACATGTTGGTAGAGCATTTATTGTTCTTGTGATAGCTTAGATGAATGTTGGTGAAATGGTTTACTTCTCTTTTATTTGCATTGGATTTGACATGGAAGAAGTGATGGAGAGAACTCTTAATGAGGATTTGGAGAAGTATAAAGAGAGGCATTGGAGGAACTATTAGCTCAATGTTATTGTAAGGACTTTGTGGATGTGAGGAAGATGGTTTTGAGGAGGAAAATGACTCAAAACTGGACTCAGTGAGCATTTTCGTAACTGGCGGTCAGCTCACGGTTAGCCAGCGGCTAACCGCCGAATGCATCGGCGGCTAACCGCCAGCTAACCGCGCACCGCGGTGACTTTTCCAGAGAGCATCATTTTCCACCTGAAAACGCGGTCAGCCTCATGGTTATCCAGCGGCTAACCGCCGAACCCATCGGCGGCTAACCGCCAGCCAACCGCACAATCACGGTTCCTTTTCCCGAGAGCATCAGAATTCTCACCTGAAATTCGGTCAGCTCCACGGTCAGCCAGCGGCTAACCGCCTATCCCATCGGCGGCTAACCGCCAGGTGACCGAAATTTCCCAGATTTCGAAAAGCTCCCCGCTCGAACGAACTCTCCGGTTCGTTCGAGCGTTGAGCTTTGTCAATCGAAAGGGATTCACTAGGCATTGTTGATGTCATCCGAGAAAGAAACCATATCACGAAGATGTCATTTGAAATCTTTGAAAATCGTAAAAGTGCATAAGGAGGCCGGAATGTCTTCAAACTCAAGGAGTACCAAGTAATGACCATAATCGACATACGGGACCCCTATTCACTTAAATAGATCTTGAAAGTAATATTTTACCCGAAATTGTTATAGTTCATGGTTTCACCTCTTTTCCCGAGATTTGCATTACATGACTTGTTTTCCCGAAAGCATTGGAGTTACTCTAGCAACAGTTACTTGTCCCGAAGTGCATTGCACCACATGATATGTCAGTGTGCCCTTGAGCACCCCCGTCTTGCCCGTTTGATTATGTATTTATACTTGATTTACTTGCATTGTCTCGATTGGATTTGACCTATGAGTCGGCACCACTAAGCTTGGATAACCTTGTTGGTCTGATCCACCGACTTGGAGATCCCCCTCTTGTCCCGCCAGCTGCAGCTTGGATCCCGCTACCCGGTTATTACCGTGGTCTTGTCCCGATACCGCAAATTGCTACTGTGGTCCCCGATGCCCGGCTCGCTACCGTGGTCATGTATAGTATATGTATATGCATTCATGAGATCCCCTGTTTCTCCTCACCTCGAGTGACTGAGATCAGGGCCTAGTATATGTATATGTATTGATATGAGATCCCCTGTTTCTCCTCACCTCGAGTGACTGAGATCAGGGCCTAGTTATTGCTCTATCACTTTAGTGATAGAGGACTTAGCTTCGTGTGGTTGCCATCTTGCCAGTTCCCGATTCCTTGGACACCCGACATGTTTTATATTGTTTACTTGCTTTCCGATAAATGATTCGTTTTCTTTATGAAAGTTGTTATTTAAACAAGTGTTAATATTCTCCAATGTAAATTCAGTTATTATTATATTGTCTTCTGTTCTTTGTACCCGCACAGGTTTTAAATGAATGCCGGTTGGGTGAATAACCATGCTTTTACATATGTTCCATACGATCAATGATTTTACTAGATTTATGTGATTACACATGTTTTAAATGAACACCCGAATTGTCAAATACCCATGCTTTGAAATATGTTTCAAATGACACTTGTTTTGCCAGATCACTGTGTTTATACCGGTTTCAAATGAATATCCGATTTGTTAAATATCCCTGCTTTGAGATATGTTTTAAATGAACACCCAGTTTTATTAAATATCTGTATTTTTACATATCTTTCAAATGGACTTTGGTTTTGCCAGACTGCTATGGATACCCGATTTGTTGTATACTTGTGTTTTTACTTAAGTTTCAAATGAACGTTTGTTTTGTCAAACCACTATATTTATACATGTTTTAGACGAACACCCGATTGTCAAATATCTATGATTATAGATGATGCAAACGAACACATGTTTTATTAGATGTTCATGTTTTACCCGTGCTTGAAATGAATACAAGTTTTCCCCGAGATTCCCGACTTTGCACCCGTTTAATTATATGCAGCATTTTGAGCAAATAGCATGATTTATCATTTGTATTATTATTCGCTATATTGTGTTCTTTTCATCCACCTGCCAGACCGTCGTGTCTGACCCACTACTTTTGGTACTCAGGTTCAGAGTTATTCGCCCCGAGTTGAGTGTTTTGTTGGCTTTGGAGCCATGCCTTGCAGGTTGTTTTGTCGGCTATGTCATGTAGACATTGAGTCTGACATCGGAGCTACGTCACATTTGGGTAGTAGTTTATAGCTTATTGTTGTATGGCTTTTATTAGCCTTTTTCTTGGGATTCTTAATTAATGTACATTGATAATTGTAACTTGAACATATTCGGGAATGTAATATCCTGTTACTGTCAGCTCTGTGATTTATTGTGATGTTTACTCCAGTCTGAGATGATACTTGATATACTAGCTATGTGCTAAAGGTTGAGTGCGACGCGGAATCCGATGGCCACGGACTTCGGGTCGCAACGCCACAAATGCTTCCGCAAAATATTCAGAATGTGTTGTCTTCACACACGCGGATCCTGGGAGAAGTAAAATATATTTATTCCTTAATCCCATCTCCCGCCCCCGAGGTTTTGGTTCGGGGGCGTGACAGTAGTACTAGATGTTACAATAGCAAGAATCAAGATTATGAACGGTCCATCCTAGGCATGACATTAATCCGGAAACATCGAGCAACCTATTCAGTCACCGAAAGGAATAGAATTCGTGATAACCAAGGAAAGGCTCGTGTTTAGATATAAAGAAGATATCGCGTCGTTCCATCCCGTTCAAGATTGAAATGGATTGAACTTCGATGTCACCAAACTAACCGTGACGCGTGTCGGCTCAAGACATTCTCACACATGGTCCAAACAGTCCAAAGAGGGTAGCCAGGGTCCCACCTAAAACCAAGAATTAGTGTCTAGATCATCACCATTCTTTCCTTTTAGTTCCCTAGTCTTAGAGACCTTAGATTAGGGTACAATTGGTCTTAACACTAAGGTATATACCCCTAGGACTCATAGAAAGCCCAAAGGTTTCCAAAAAAAACAATATCAAATTTCACTGGACTCAAACTGTACTTAATGCACATAACCAATACATATGATATAATGGTTCACGAAATTTCTGTACCAGTAATGCACAGGGTCCGATCGATCGGCCGATCAATCGGCTCAAAAAGCCTTACAGTTAAAGACAGGCTGATCGATCGGCCTGTAGGTCCGATCGATCGAACCTGGGCGTGTAGCAGGTCCGGGAAACTGAATTTTTCTCCTCTTTTTCCTTTCCTTTCCAACACTTAAACAATCCCATAGAACTATAAACAAGATGATTTAAATACATGTTTCCAAGACATTAAAATGAGTTAAAGAGCTCCTCATTTCAAGTTTCTCCCTTTCCATTCTTTCCATTCACAACAAATCTCAAGATGGAGAAAACTCATTCATGTGAAACCATTTGAAACCTTGACCATATGATGCATACATTTTTCCAAGCATGAACAAGAGGAAAAAAACTCATCAATAAGCACATTTCGAAATCAATATTAATCATAGTAAAAAAAACTACTAAAAATCACCAAAACCCTTAATGAAACAAGATTTTTCTCACAAGACATGTTAATAATCAAAACAATCCAATCATCCACTTGCCTTTGACTCTAATCAAGCAAATCAAGCTCCTTATCACCTCTCAAGCTCAAGATCCACAATCTTTGCAAGGTCCTCTAATGGACAAGGTAAGCTCGAAGGAAGTCTTGTGATGGAGGGTTCTCTTCACAAATGGTATCAATGGAAAGCTTGCAAGATGAGGAAGAAGAAGGTGGTCTCCATTTCTTGATTGATGAACTATTGGTGTGGCTTGGAGATGGAGAAGCAAGAAGAAGAAGAGAAGCACAAGGGAAAACCCTAGGCTGCTGGTTTGTGCTGGAAAATGAGGAATGGAATGGAATGAAAGGGGGATGGGTTCCTCTTATAAGCAAGTGAGGTTTGGGTCCCACAACTTAAAGAACTTGGGTGGCTGAAATCATCTAATTCGGGACCTCGGATGGATTCGACGAAGAAGGAAGAAATGATCGTCGAAATATCTAGTTTCCAAAAAGTATATGTTTCACGGATTTCGAGAATATCGAGTTTTGGGTACAAATTTGGTGTGCAATGACTGTTTTGCCCTCAAGGCCAAGAAATCGGGTTTCGGGTTCTCAAATGGATACGAGATCAACATGAAAGTTGTAGGATTCCTCAAGATGAATGCAACGGGCCAAAAACACAATACGAAACAAATCGGGAAAATCTCACAAGTAAATGCAAAGCCGAAAAGGGAACCCCCAAAGGGCCCCACTAGCTACTAAAGCACTCAAAAGCCCAAAACTAGAAGAAAAACCATTCTAGCTCACAAACTCAACCCAACAACTACTAATCCCACTAAAAGAACTAATCCACAAATAAAACAACACTAATCCAAGAGATTAGGGGTCGGGTTCTCACATCCACTATCTATGCTTTTTAATAGGCTAATCAATAACCTCTTACACTATGCTTTCCAAGGCTAGGCAATAACCTCTTACACTATGCTTTTCTTTGGCTAAGCAATAACCGTTGCAACCAAAAGGTTGGTTATCTCTCTAAGTAGTGTATAAAATACACTTGATGGAGATACAATTTTAGCTCGATACAATGCCTCTTAATTAGGCGGATATGAAAGTGAAAATCTAATTCACACACACACACACACACACACACACTGAATGCAAAGATGAATGCACAATGTGTATGTATGATGTCCTCAATCAATTTGAAAATAAAACCTCATAAATGTATGCCAAAGGCTTTTAAAAGTTTTAGCTCATAAAAACGGTTATGATTTATGAAAGAATGCTAATCACATGTTAAAAATAACTTGTAAAAGATATACCTATGTATTCCAAACAAGTTGTGAAATTCTAAGAACAAAACATGTGATGCATAACGATTTCAATCAAATTAACAATGTAGCTCAATATATGTATGCTAAAAGCATTTGAAAGTGTAAAACACAAAAATAGATTTGATTGAAGTTAAGGGACAAATCATGTGTAATTAAAAACTCAACTTGAAAATGATATACCTATCAATGCTAAGCAAGTTGTGAAACTTTAAAACAAAAGTACATATGATTTGTGAAGTTGTTGAGTCCAAAACATAAGAAAGATTTGAAAGTGATTTTCTTATGATGAAAAACAACAACCAAAGATTCAACCAAGTATAGGAGTCATGTTATATATAATTTCAAAGATGTTTTCAATAACATGATTTACTTGGATATACCAATTTGAGTACTACTTGGTTTGAATCAAGGTGATGCATCCAAAATAGTAAATCAATTCAAAATATATACATGTTAAAGACACAACAAATCATAGTTTATCATGCTAGAAAAGATTTACCAATAATTAAAGCAAAGCATGAAAACATATGAATAAGAAAAGTAAAGCTTACTTAGTGATTTAACTCAATGGAACCAAGCTTTAGCTTTCCAAATGATCCCTATCATCCTTAGCTCATTCACCTTTGATTGGCCTCATAACATTTCAAGGAGGGTGTAAGACCCCGACCCGAGTGATCCCGATTAGTGCTAATTAAGTTGCGTGTTAGTGCTAAGCTTGATTAGTGTTTTTGGTTAAGTTGGGTTTGGAATAGTTTTGATTCTAGTTTTGGGCTTTTGAATGCTTTGGTAGCTTGTGGGGCCCATTGGGGGTTCCCTTTTCTGCTTTGCTTTTGCTTGGTGGATTTTCCCGATTTGTTTCGTATTGTGTTTTTGGCCCGTTGCATTCATCTTGTGGATTCTTACAACTTTCATGTTGATCCCGTGTTCATTTGAGGCCCCGAAACCCGATTTTCATAGCCCGGAGGGCAAAACAGTCATTGCACACCAAATCTGTACCCAAAACTCATTATTCTCGAAACCCGCGAAACATACACTTTTTAGAAACTAGATATTTCGACGAACATTTCTTCCTTCTTCGTCGAATTCATCCGAGGACCCGAGAGAGATGATTTCAGCCCATTTAGTTCATTAAGTTGTGGGACCCAACCTTCCCTTTGTTAGCAAAGAAGAACTCACCCTCCATTTGCAATTCATTCTCCATTTTCCAGCACAAGAGAAGAGTCTAGGGTTTTCCTTGGTTTTCTCTCCTTCTTCTTGCTTCTCCATCTCAAAGCCTCACCAATCTTGCACCAAACTCAAAATGGAGATCATCTTCTTCTTCCTCATCTTGCAAGCATTCCATTGATACCATTTGTGAAGAGGACCCTCCATCACAAGACCTTCTTTGAGCTCATCATTGCCATTAGAGGACCTTAAAGGTAAGAGATCATCCCCATCTCCTAGATTAGTGTTCCTCTAGTTCTTGTTAAGCTACATTTCCATTTTTGAAAGGTTTCCTAGTCATTATATTGTTTGACCCATGTTAGGGCTTTATTTGGGGATTTTGCATTGTAGCTTGGACCATTTTCTTGGAGGACTTGATAGAGCTTAATATCATTAATTGAAGACTTGAGGCAAGTGAATGTTTGGAGGTTTTTAAGTTTCAAAGGATTTGGTGAAACATTGATGGATTTTTATGCTTTCATTGATTGCATTTATTGATTTTTCATGGTTGCAATAAATGATATTTATGCATCTTGATAGCCTCATCTTGATGCCACATAATGTGTTTTAGTCATCTTGATCATAGTTCTATGTGGTTGTTGAAGTGTTGGAAAGAAAGGAACAAAAAGGAGAAAAATCCAAGTCCCGGACCTGCACTGCGCCCAGGACCGATCGATCGGACGTGCAGACCGATCGATCGGTCTGTCAGTAACTGTAAGGGTTTTTGGACCGATCGATCGGGCCCTGTGTAGAAATTTCGGCCGATCGATCAGTTTGAGTCCGGTGGATTTTGAGATTTTTATTTTTTTCCTTAGTGCTAGGTGGGACCTTGGCTACCCTTTTTGGACTAATTGGACTATGGGTGAGATGTCTTGAGCCGACGCTTCTCACGGTTAGTTTGGTGGCATCGAAGTTCAATCCGTTTCAATCTTGAACGGGATGGAATGACGCGATAACTTCTTTATATCCAAATATAGGTCTTTTGCCTTGGTTATCGCGAATTCCATTCCTTTCGATGACTGAATAGGTTGGTCGATGTTTCCGAATTAACGTCATGCCTAGGATGGACCGTCTATAACCTTGATTTTCCTAGTATGAAATCTAGTTATAACCATAAGCTCATTTTAAGTTTTGAAAATCGTAAGAGTGCATAAGGAGCCCGGAATGTCTTCAAACTCAAGGAGTACCAAGTTATATCTATAATCGACATACGGGACCCCTATCCACTCAAATAGATCTTTAAATCATCATCTTTCCCGAATTGGTATAGTTCATCATATTTCTCTATTTCCAAGCATTACTTGACATGAATCGTTTTCCCGAAAGCATGATAGTAGTATTGACTTGTCCAGATATGTATTGCCCGACATGAGATGACAGTGTGCCTTGAGCACCCCCGTTTTTCCCGTTTATTTATTGTACTTGATTTACTCATATATGTCTCGAATGGTTTTATCCTATGTGTCGGCATCACTAAGCTTGGATACCTTGTCAGTCTGATCCACTGACTTGGATATCCCTCTCCCGTCCCGCCAGCTGCAGTTTGGATCCTGATGCCCGGTTTATCACCGTGGCCCCGTCCCGATACCCGGTTCGCTACCGTGGTCCCGTTCCCGTATTATTATATTGTATATATGTATACGTTGTTTCTCCTCACCTTGTGTGACTGAGATCAACGTCCCGTGATACTGTTGTCACATTAGTGACAGAGGACTTAGCTTTATGTGATTGCCACCTTGTTATTCCCGATTTCCTTGGTTACCTCTTATGTTTCATCTTGTTTACTTGTTTTATAGCAAATGATTTATCTGTTTTATAAGAGTTCTTGCTTAAACAGATTTATATGCTTTTCAAGGTATTTTCCCCTATTATATGTTGTTGTATCCTTGCTTTCTCTTGCCAGACCGTCGTGTCTGATCCTTTGCTTTGGTACTCAGGTCCCGTTGCCGGCTTCTTTGAGGAGGAGCCAGAGGAGGCGGTAGGAGAGCCGCAACCTCTAGTTGAGTGGCGTGCTGACGATGTCATGTAGACATCGGGTTGCTATGAGAGACGCACATTTTGGGAGCTATACTTTAACCATTCTTTTGGGTTATTATTTTGTTCATATTGGCCTTTGTTGGCCTCTCTTTATGGGGATTGTAACTAAATGATAACTTGTCTAACTTTAACAACTTTTGGGAAACATTGCTATATATCATTGCTCATTTTGATACAGTCTTTCATACTCATGTTATTGTTATGATCTTCATGACTAATGATAGTTGGACTATTTGATTTGCTACACGCTTCCGCACTCAAAAAGAAATGTTCATTGATGTTTGTGATATCCTCACCGCGGACACCTGTGGGAAATTAAATAAAAACGTGTGTGTTGTTGGTTCACGACACACACTTAATGTCCCGATCCCGGATTGGTCCGTCCTTCGGGGATTTCCCGGTCCGGGGTCGCGACAGAGGGCCTCTTAGTTCCTCTAAATTTTCAAAGGAATGAACTTGCTTTTATACTCAAAAAATGAGTTTCTATGAGTCCCCGGTCGACCTGCACCTTTCCCCGGTCGACCTAGGCTCAATGGTCATAAATCTGACCGTTTGAAAAAGAGTTCAACGGCTTTATTCCCGGTCGACCTGCAGAGTTGTCAGTCGACCGGCCATACTGCAGGTCGACCCGGGACTGGGACCATTTTCCCCTAAAATTGCATAATTCAAAGTATTTCTTTGAGGAGAATTTGGGCCAATGAATCAAGCTTGGAATCATGATTTAAATCAAACTAAGAGGTTTAAAAAAATGAAACATAAAAAGCCTAAAATGATTTGAAAGATTTAAAACTCATAGTCTTGCTTGATTCATAAAACCTCTTTTCAAAACTAATTGTATCCAAGTTTAAAATCAAAACATGCATGAACCAAGATTTCTACAAGTCTTAAAAACAATGCATGTGTAAATCAAGATTTTCTAAATCAATGCATGTGTGAAAATTCAAATGATGCTAAAATGATAATGCATCCATCAAATTGTAAAACACAAAATCCCTAACAATGGATTCACAAATTGATTTGCTACACGCTTCCACATTTTGATTAAGAATGATATATGTGTGTGATGTCCTCAACGCGGAAACCTATGGGAAATCACATGCACGGATGATATTATGTCTTTTCTAAATCTGTGTACGTAGTAGCCATATAAATAAAATGCACTTGGCATCATTATCAATCACTGTCGCCTGATCCCGGATTAGGCACGCCTTGGTTGGTGACCAGGTCCGGGGTCGCGACAATTCAAAGGCAAGCCCCAAACTTTCATTTGGATATTCCTTCAAAAATCCTTCAACGAAGTACTTCTACACTGCTTGTCACAACAAGAGGGCGAAGAAACACTTAGAGAAGTTCATGCTCATCTTTGTGGAGCCCATCAAGCTGGTTCTATGCTCTACGATCAGATAAAAGGTTTGGTTATTATTGGCCTACCATGGTGCTGACACTATGCAATTTGCTAAGCGCTGTCAATAATGCCAAGTTCATGGAGATTATGTTCACATGAATCTAGAATGGCTGCATCCTATAGTGATCTCATGGCCTTTCAAAGCCTGGGGTATGGACATCATAGGTCCTATCTCTCCCTCATCGAGCGAAGGTCATCACTTTACCTTCGCCTCCATAGATTTTTTCTCTAAGTGGTTAGAAGCATTTGTGCTGAACGAAATGAAGACCTCATCAGTCCTTCAATTCCTGCGCATCAACATCGTTTGTCGTTTAGGCATACCTAAAATATTCGTCCATGATAACGGACCACAATTCTGGGATCACAGATTCTACAGGTTCTACGACAAATATAAAATCCAAAGCTGTCCTTCGACTCCATCTAATACGGCAGCAAATGGATTAGCAAAAGCCTTTATCAAGAGACTCTGCAAAATCCTCAAGAAAATGGTCTCTAGTCACACAAGAGACTGGAGCGACAAACTGTCTAAAGCTTTGTGGGCGTATTGGACCACTGTTCGAGGACCAACCCATAGCTCACCATTCTCCTTAGTCTATGGATGCAAAGTTGTCGTGCCCTTGGAGGTACAAAATCATTTCCCTAAGAAAGCAATGTGAAGTTGAGACCCTAAGAGTTCGATAATCTCGACGAGAGACGGCTCGAAGCTTGACAAAGCATTGAGCTTTAGCAGGCACGTATGGCAGGATCTCTCGACAAGAAGGTCAGGCAACACGCCTACAAAAATGGTAACTTGGTTCTTACAGTAAAAGGACCAATGGTTTTCGCTCGCAAGTCCGAAGGCAAATTTGAGCCAAAATGAGAGGGACCCTACATCATCGACAAGGTTTTCTCCAATGATGCATATGCTCTCCTAAACATGGAGGGTGACAGATGTATGTTGCCCATCAACGGTAAGTTTTTGAAGCGGTACTACCCTTGAAGACTTACCCCACTGGGTAAGAGCAACGCCTACATGGCCAAAGCCTAATCCCAGGTACTTGCTCGTCAAACCCACTTCTTTTGGAATTTTCATCCTTATGTTGAAATTTCTAGAAATTCAAACAATCTTTCATCCTTTCATTGCTCAAAAAAGTCCAAGTTCAAGAGACTTTTTCCTAACTTGACCAAAATGTTTGACCCTTGAACCCAAAATTCATGGTTTGAAACAAAAATTAAGATTCAGGGATTTCCACCATAGTCCACCCTACCTTTTACCACCAAAATGATTTGAGGTCAAGATTTACGACCCTCGTGTATTTAAACAAAAAAAAATGGTTTTTCAAAAAACCGGGGGAAAGCAACACTTAGTCGATACTCGCAATACTAAAAAAAAATCGGAAGAATGCAAACCACATTCGAAACTTCTAAAATCCCAAGGAAACGACATTTCGTCGATACTTGCAAAATCGTGGAAACGCAACACATTAGTTGATATCCACAACCCAAATTTCAAAACTTGTGGGGAAACAACATCTAGTCAGTACCTGCAAAACATTTTTTTTTTAAAAAGCGAGGAAGCGACATTCCATCGATACTTACAACCGAATGAGCAAGGACGTGACATTCCATCGATATTTGCAAGACCATTCAGCAAGGAAGCGATGCTTAGTCGATACTTGCACCCAAATTCGCAAAGAGGCGACATTCCATCGACACTTGCAACCGAATGAGAAAGGAAGTGGCATTCCATCGATATTTGCAAAACCATTCAACAGGGAGGCGACTTTTAGTCGATACTTGCAATTTTGAAAACCAAGACCCGACTTTCATGCCAACAAACAAAAACAAAAATCGGCTCTCAAGCAAAAAACATGGCTTTCACGATAGCAAACCAAAACTTGGCTTTCAAAAAACCTGGCTTTAAGGCCAAAAATTGGCTCTCATGCTACAAAACCTAGCCTTCACTCCAAAAATCGGCTCTCATGCCACAAAACTTGGCTTTCACACCAAAAATCGGCTTTCGTGCTACAAAACCTAGCTTTCATGCTAAAAATTGAGTCTCATGCCACAAACATGTCTTGGCTTTCACGCCAAAAATAAAATTTTGGCTCTCATGCCATAAACCCAAATTTGGCTCTCATGCTGCCAACAAAATCTAGGTTTCATTCCAAAACAACCATTTAACAAAAGATTTTCAAAAAATGACAAACTTTTGATCAAATTCTCAAACAAACATTCACATTTAACTAATGCTTAAATTTGTTTTTAGCATAAAAGGATTTAAGTGAAAGGAGGGAATACAAAAGAAAAGAAAAGGTGCTAAAAAAATTGTCGCAAGCACTACAAAAGAAAGAGTACCAAAAATGTGAGTAAACATGGGGTACCAAAAAAAAGAAGAAAAAAAGAGCACCAAAAAAAAATTGTGTGTATACATGAGGTACATGATGGGGGCTCCGACCTTTCTGTTAGGAATTTTGTATTTGCAATTTGATGGATGCATTTTCACTTTAGCATCATTTGATTTACACACACTTGCATTGATTTAAAATATCTTGAAATCTTGATTTTTACATGCATTGGTTTTAGACTTGAAGAAATCTTGTTTTATGCATGTTTTGTTTCTAAACTTGGATGCATTAGATTTAGAATCAAAACTCTTTTGAAAACCTAATTCTTTGTGCATTACTTTTGTGAAATCATATTGAGAATTTAGGTTTGTGTCTTGCATACTTTCATCACTTTCAGAATCATCTTTGTATGCATTTTTATGAGAAAAGAGTTTTATCAAATCAAGCTAGCCTTTGGTTTTAAAGTTTCAAATCATTTTAGGCTTTTTGTGTTTCATGTTTTTATACATCTTCATATGATTTAAAACTTGTTTTCTAGCTTGGTTTAGTGGCCCAAAAATCCTCCCAAAGAAATACCTTCAAATGTGCAAAAATTGGAATTTTTGTCAAAGGGGGGGTGGCCCGGCAGTGTCGCCGGTCGACCGGGCCAGGCTTGTCGGTCGACCGGGAACACTGCAGCTTTTAAAATGCAGTTTTGAGCAGAGCCTTCCAACAGTCAGATATATGACCGTTGTGCTTTCCCGGTCGACCGAGGCCTCTTTGCAGGTCGACTGAGGACTAGCCGTTGGGCACTTTTTGGCTATAAAGTCCATTCATTTCCAACCTTTTTCAAGGCTTGATACATGAACTTTTGAGACCATTTTGGAGCCAAAGAAAGGGGAAGAAGTTGGAAAGGCTAGAGGGCTATTTGGAAATCAA
Organism: Cinnamomum chago; assembly: GCA_038049695.1. Classification (NCBI taxonomy): domain Eukaryota; kingdom Viridiplantae; phylum Streptophyta; class Magnoliopsida; order Laurales; family Lauraceae; genus Cinnamomum; species Cinnamomum chago. Next base: position 56,795,659 of record CP142451.1, read on the forward strand.
ATGCTTGAGTTTTAAAAAGGTAGATCTTACTTTTCATTTTGATTTCCATTAAAAGTAGAATCAATGCATGTTTAACTCTTTGTATTTTCATTGATGCATGATTTCTAGCTTTTAAAGAGTTGTTTTGTAAACTCATTATCTTCATTGGTATATTAGAATGGTTTGCAATCACTCTTATCTAAATCACATGTGTTCTTAGACTTTAATATCCATACAACATGTTTTAGTTCATTTCTTTAAGTTGTGTGAATCTTTCATGTGATTAGTTTTCTCTTCAATCATCATTTTATAAGCTTTGATTTTAAAATGCATCATGCATTCATTTAGGAGCATCATTGTAGAAATTGATTGAAGTTAAGCATTCATACACTTATGCACACACTTTAACTTATTCAAGTGTATGTTTGTTATTTGAATCTCACTTTCATATAAGCCTATTTAGAGGCAAATTCCATTGTGCTTAAATTGTATCTCTTAGAGTGATCTTTTGTGAAGACACTTTCTTAGAGAAATCTTTCTTTGTAAAGGTTATTGCTTAGCCTAAGAAAAGCATTGTGTAAAGGTTATTGCTTAGCCTAAGAAAAGCATCTTGTAAGGTTATTGCTTAGCCTAAGAAAAGCATCTTGTAAAGGTTATTGCTTAGCCTATAAAAGCACATTGAGAGGTTGTTGTTTAGCCTAGAAAAACAACTTTGTAAGGGTTATTGCTTAGCCTAGTAAAAAGCATAAATAGTGGAAATCCGGTGGGGTGATTAGATCACAAGCCGGTAGTGGACGTAGGCATTGAGGCCGAACCACTATAAATCTTGGTGTTGTGGTGCTTGCTTGTGTGGTGATTGTTTTTATTAGCTTCCGCATATTGTTTGATTAATCATCACATGTGACTAGTTTTTGTTAAGAATTTAGAATTTTTTTAAATTGGTCACAATTGTAGCTCACCCTATTCACCCCCCCTCTAGGGTTCGGATCCCAAGGACTTTCACTTTCATCCTCTCCTTTCCACCCCTGGGGCTACCGGGAGCATGGCGGAGGAGGAAAAGCGAGGTCATCAACATTTTTTGTACAGGTATGCCAGATTTTCTGTTCTACCTGGAATTTGAAATGGTGATCTGGAGATTCACCTTCGCAAGTAGAAAGGAAATCAATTTTTTTTTCTAACTTTCCATTGCACATATATTTTAAGAAAGAGACAATTTTTTTTAAAATGCCGTAAGAGGCAATTTCATTTTGTTTGCCGTGAAAGGCGATTTTTGTGCCGTCGAAGGCGGTTTTGTGTCGTAGAAGCCGGTTTTGTGCCGTGAAAGGCGATTTACAAATCTTATCAATGAAGAAAGACAAGAAATGTAATTTTTTTTCTCTCTTTACAAATAATACCAAATGCAAAGAAAAGTAAGAAAAGGTATCTGACTTCTCAGGAGATTGTGGGGACTTGTTCAGATCGACGGTGTCAAGTCATGTATGGACTTCGCCATCGTCCTTTAGATGAGAACACGTGATGCTTTGATTCTTTGGCTTGACTTAGACCTCAGTTTTTTAGAAGATAAAGACCAAGAGAAGGTCCTATATCCAATGAAAAACCGAGTAAACGGACTGAAGAGCCACGTTTAGGTATGTTGGATAGAAGGAGAGAGGTGACCTTGGTGGGGGGGGGGGGGGGGGGACTTTGATCACCTTGTGGTGTCTCTTCCGCAGCAGAGTGGCAGAGTTTCTTCGAGAATTTTTCAGAGTTTTCTTGGCTTCTTCCGGGACGGATTGGAGATTCGAAGATTCGAAAATCAGAGATGTGTCCAAGGGTTGTGTGTGTATGTGTAGCCCATTTCTTCTCGGAATGACCCTCCTTTTATAAGCTTTTGGTGGCCATAAGGTGGGTTTATGGGCATTGATGGCATTGATGCTTCATGATGAGAGGAGTTACAAGTTTTTATTTCTTGATTTTGTAACTCCCTTTTCTTGTCTTATGATTGGCCGGTGGGAGATGATGGGCATTTAATCGCCTTTAATCTTCATGATTATGGGAGTTTTATGGTTTTAATGCCATGATTACTTGGATTTGTAACTCCCATTTGCTTGATTTTGATAGGGCCGTCCAAAATAATGGGTTAATGACCGCATTAAGTTGTCATAAAACGGGTCAATTAACGACATTAAGTGGTCACCAGGTCATTTGAAGAGTCGCATGCCGCTCTGCGTCTCTTGGAATTCTTCTTGTGATGATTGCCGATGGATCCGCATGTTGTTTGATATCGGATAGCGATGAAACTTCAGACATTGGTTGATACTAGCGGGCTGGTGACATCTGTCTAGTCAATTTCTCAATCGATCGGACATAAAGTGCACTTTCTTTGTCAGCCGGTTGGCGATCTTGGGATGATCAATGATGATTTCATGCTCTTGACGGCAGATCCGAGATGTTGACGGAGACCGGTCAATTTTTAGCATCAAAAATCAGATTTTCAGGAAATCACAGGGGCTAGAACTTTTGAAACGCGAAAAAGGGTGGAAAACGAGTCACCCAGCAACAAATCCGGTGACCCGGATTGGTCCCATTTTGGTCGTCGTTTCTCAGCTATTTTTCAGTCTCTTTCGCTGTCGTTTTCTCCTGCATTTTTCTTGACATTTCTCCTCATTTATTGGTTTGATTCTCCTAAAGAAAACCTGATGAGAAGCCATGTAGATCGGAGCACATAGTTTCCTATTTTTGGGAAAAGCCGAAGACTTTGTAGCCGATTTTCCGTCAAGAGTCAAAACTAGGTCAAACGATGTCGGAATGACCTGAAATTTGAGGTGAAGCCTCCTGAGCAGTAGATAGGATCAACCATGGGCTTTTGCTTGAGTTTTGAAGCCATTTGGGGTCCCGTCGCCAGTAGGTTTGATTTCACCGCGGGGAAGATGCCCCTCGTTGATGTGCGATCAATCGATGTCCGATTGACTTGAAATTTGACAGGGAGCCTATTGGAGTCATTTTGAGATTATCCGTTGGCTCGGATTCAGATGTCATGGTCCCGGGGTGCTCCGCTGCCGGTAGCCTTCATTTTGTTTCGGAGCGTCAAAGTCGAGTCAAACGTTATCGGAATGACCTGAAATTTGACGTGCAACCCTTTTGAAGCATGCTGAAGCCATTTATGTGCTCTGTTTGATGAGTGATGGCCGCAGTGGTTCTCACTACCGAGAGGCTTGATTTTACTGTTCAAGGGTTGATGAAGGGTCAAACGTTGTTGGTTTGACTTGAAATTTGACATGGAACCCTTTGGAGGTATTTTGAGACCGTCAGTAGGCTCTGATTGAAGTTTTAATGTCTTTGACGTCGTAGCCCCCAGGAGCGCCTGTTCAACTGCCGGAGGAGTGAAGTTCGGTCAAATGATGTTGGAATGACCCGAAACTTCGTGTGAACCCCTCTTTTGGCTTTCTTGAAGGATCTTGCAGTTTTTGTTTGATTCTGACAAGATCTAAAGCTTGAAGCAGCATTGCCTTTTTGTAGTAGGATGCGGCTTCATGTGGCTTCTTGATGTTGAAGAGGCAAAGTGACATTTTTGGTGTCAACAAATGCCCCTTCGAGGTACAGCGACGAGTAGCTTTTGGAGTCGATGTGCCTCGAAGAGAAACTTGGAGGAGAGATTTTGATTTGACCAAGAGTCTTTGAGCATTTTTATAGCCTTTTGAGTTTCCAAGGGGATTTTATGGTAGTGAGAGGGATCACGTACCTTCTCAAGGCAAAATTTTGAAAATGACATGAGGAAGTTTGACTTTGGGTTTTGGATTTTGGATTTTCTCTTTGACCTTGTGAACCTAAGGGCTATATGTGGCACATTAGGCGGTCAAGAGCGTTTTTTGGTTTTTGACCTTGTGACCTAACAAGTTGTATGTGGCAGGTTAGGGGGTCGGGGTTTGATTTTTTATTTTGACCTTGTGACCCAATAAGCTGTATGTGGCAAATTAGGGGGTCAGATTTGGTTTTGACCCTATGACCTAAAAAGCTGTATGTGGCGAGCTAGGGGGTCAGGATTTTTTTTTATTGGATTTGGCCTTGTGACCTAACAAGCTTTATGTGGCAAGTTAGGGGACCAGAGTTTGGTTTTTTTGTAGGTTGTCAATTTCAAGATTTTGGCTTAATTTGGTTCATGAGCCTTTTTTTTTTTTTTGGAATGGTTCAATTGACTCAAGAGAGGCATGGAACCATTTTGTATGCTCTTGGCAAAGGAGGTTTTTTATAGGAAGCCCCTTTTAGTGCCTAGGTGGTCAAACCTGACTCATGTGGGCTAACCCATTGGATCTTAAGCTTTAGAGATGGCTTAGATCTCAATGGTGTCATTTTACAAAGAATATCTAAAAATATCTCTTGTGGGTAGAGAATATCTAAAAATATCCTTACTTGGAGGGAATCTCTCATGCTTCCTTGTTTTGGGGAGAGATTTCGTCAAAGTATCTTTCTTTGGAGAGAATATTTCTCATTCCCTTTCTTTTTGGAGAGAGTTTCTCAAAGAATATTCTCTTTAAGAGAGAATATCTCAAATCTCTTTTCTTTTGGGAAGGTTGCTAGTTTTTCGCACTTACCTCCTTATTTTTCTCCTTGTTTCCTCTTTTGGTTTGCTCTCCTCTATAAAAGCAAAGGAGGTTGGATCTCTTGACCTTATTGCTTTCTTTTTGCAAAAGTCTTCAAGAGTGCTCGAAGATCAAGAACTCTTCTTCTTCTTCAAGAATCTTCAAGTTCTCTTTCTTCTTCTCCAACCATGGCTTCCAGTAAGTTTTCTTCCTTCACAAGAACCTCCATGTAGAAGTAGAATTCTTTCCTTTTCTCTTTTTTTTCTTTCTTTCTTTCTTCTTATTTTTTTCACATGTTTTCTTTTTCTTTTTTTTTTCTTCACGTGTTGCTCTTTTTTTTTTTGCACGTTTTTTTTTTTTGCAACTTTTTTTTTTCTTTTCTTGGCTGTACAGACCTGGCCATACTGCCACGTGGCAGTGGGCCACAGCCTGCTAGCAAAAATTATTAATTTTTTTTGTTGAAGAAATTTATTTCTCCTTCTCTCTCTCTTTTTTTTTTTTTTTTTTTTGCTTCTCTTTTTTTGCTCATCAAGATAATGAGGTTTTATGCACCATGATAATGAGGTTTATGCATTCCAAGATGATCATGCATATTTCTTTCTCTATTTTTTTTTATGCATCAAGATAGAAGGCTAGAGTTTCTAGGTCAAGCCAACATGAATTTTGACTTTGACAAAGTTTGATTGGTTTTGACCAAGTTAGGTTGGAAATGATCAAACTTTGGGTAAAGTTTTCCTCGCATCTAATGCATGATGTTTTTTTTTTATGCATGATTTTAGTAAATTGATTGGGAGCATGTTGATGCATACCTGGAAATCTTTTGCAAGTTTTGGGATTTGGAGCTCGCAAAAATGTTGAGCCATTTCCTGATCTTGTTGGATTTTGAGGAGCTTTGCAAGTTTTGGAGTTTGGAGCTCGCAGCAATGTTGAGCCATTCTTCAAGCTTGTGGAGATTTGATAAGATTGGTTTAATCTCGTAGCAATGTTTGAGTTCAAACTTTCTTTGAGGATGCTTCATTGAGCATGAGCTTGCAGCGGTGTTGAACTCATCTTCAGGCTTCCTATCTTTTTTTGGATGTTTCCTTTTTCTTCGGAATTGTCCCAGAATCATGCCAAAATTTCGCTAGAATTTTTTTAGCAAAATTCTTTCATTTTGATGATTGATTTTTTTTCATCCTTTGCAAGTAGTTCCTCCAGAACGAACAAGGGCAAAGAGCCTGTTACTGATGTACCTCGTCGGTCTACCAGGTCTCCTAATGTGGTCGTACAGCAGGCCTGGGAGAAGGTCCAATTTGTGGAGACCTCAACCGTGATGAGATGAGACAGTGATTGATCACTCTCAAGGATGAGGAGTTTTACGGGATTATGGTAATCAATCGTCCTTGGGTCATGGACGATCAGAGCATTGTGCCCAAGCCTACCTTTTTCTTCGGTGACGCGGTCCCTAATGACTTGATGTACCAAAGGAGATGTTTTCAGTTCTCTTACACGGCAGATGGTGAGGAGAGAACTGCTTCTACCCGGTCGACCTTTGATCGCACCATCTCGATCATGAGTCTTTCTCCTATGTGTCCTAAGAGGGAAGATCCTCCGAGTTGGGTGAAGAGGACTAATGTGATCAAGATCGGGGTTTTTGTTGGCGGCCCTTCTTGTTATGCAGAGAAGTCACCTGTCCGCATGGACATGTTGATGCCAGCCAGTGGCTACCAAGGTTCTGATCATCCATCGATCGATTTGAGACCGGTGGGCCTTAGCATTTTTCAGGGTAACGGCAGCAATTGGGTGAAGCCTTTTCGACTTCGTGGTGTTTCAGCGCTGACTCAAGCTGGGAGTCATGGACTGATCACATCCTGCCGGTTGGCGGGGCCATTTTAAAGGAGGCCGAGATTTTTGATGCGGTTCGTGCTTTTCGGCAAATTGTGGTTTTCTCCAATGAAGCCTTCATGGCCATGTTGGAGTTATTCCTTCCACAAACTAACACCTTCATTGTCATGAATGGCGAGATTGGTTTCACTTTGAAGGAATTGAGCACCATCACCGGGTTGCCTGTCCTCGACAAACTTTATGAGGAATTTATGCCTATCAACAGCGTCCTTGAGGAGCAGTCTGAGGAGTTCAGGCTTTTATACTTTCAACTCGTCGCCTTCTATGATTTTTTTAAGGAGAAGGAGGGCTCGAAAGTAAGGTCCAGTAGTTGGAGGAGTTTTGGCTCCTTGTTCCCTAACTTCTTTGACAACAGAGAGTCTTCTGATAACACGACCCGGGAGTCCAAAGCTAAGACTCCAAGTTCCAAGAAGACTTCCGTCATGCGAGGAGTCTTGAAGGACTTCTTCATGAGCACAGATGCCATTTATTCGGACATTGTGCTACGGAGGGATCTCGCTATTTACCTCACCTATTGGCTGAGTGAGGCTTTTTTTTGCTGGAAACGATGGTACGCACATCAGGCCTCATTGTATTTTTTTGGCTTGTCAGATGGCGTTTGGAGAGCGGCTTGCTTTGGTGTCTGCTGTCTTCTTCTATTTGTGTACCGAACTGCAGGCTGTTGCTTTCCTTGTCCGGCTTGGGCTCCCTATGAACAGGGTATTTTCAGCCCATATTTTCTATTCGTGGTACGTATACCACTATCCCGGCTTCCGTCGCTTAGGAGTTGCACAGGATGATGATCCTTTTATGATTCGGTTGGCTAGAGGGACAGTCGTTTCCGAATCTCTTTTGTCTGCCCGTTTGAGGATCCAACGGTTTAGGGACGTCGAGATTGGGCAATCTTTAGTGAAGCTTTCTCCATATTTGCGGAAGAAGGCTTTTGATTTTGGTGTCTCCTGTGATTCCACCAAGGCAGGGTCGGGAAGACACTATTCTTTGACCAATGCATAAAAGAGATGGTTTTTTAACATACGTGTTGGTATGATGGTGTACCGGAGACATCTTTTTCTTGATATCCAGCCGTATGTTCCCTCTCGTTTCACGCTGTAGTTGGGCTTCTCTCAAGGTGTTGTTGGAGCGCCTTCGAGCATGGTGAAGCATTTTGGAGGTTTGAAAGATGGGAGGATTGTATGGGATTTTTACAGTGCGGAAGACACTACCGCCATGATTTCCTATCCTGAGTTGCCCACTGTCCGGATAGCTGGCTTTACGAAATGGTTCGTAGAGAGTTTTCTAGTGTACCGGGGGCTTTCTAAGAAGGAGCTTGATGTGAATCAATCTTCTGGGAAGGGTCTTAGTAGATCAGATGGAGTCCGACGAGAGGAAGTTTTGGCCTTCCTTGCAGGTGAGAAGCACAAGATAGGCTTTCTCGGTGGACAAGACATCATCAGATCAGGAGTTGCACAAGAAGTACCTGGTGAGGTCTTAAGACAGCGAGAAGAGGAGGAGGCCGAGATCGATGCTTGGATGCAAGCGGAACGAACGAAGGCTTCCTTGGAGTCCACTGGGAGGAGCAGACTATCTGGCGAGGAGTCAAGCGAAGGTCCTGACTTTGATGATGGGACGGGTACTTCGAGAAAACCTGCCCATAGGAGCAAGAGGTAGAGAGGGCAGCGCCGTAATAAGAGACGACACGATGACTCTCCTGATTCAGAAGTACCTCCTGCTATTGCTGCAAAGATGTCAGGGGACGCTAATGAGCCTCTGGAAAATAGGAGTCGAGAGGAAAAGACCATTAATGAAGGTATGATTCCTCCTCTTTCTCTTTTCGTTTCTTTCATTGAAGTTTCTTTTGTTTTTTATTTTCTTTCTCTCCCCTTTTTAGTGGGAGATGTTGATTTGGTGATGCCTGAGGGTCCGGCTAATGAAGCAGTGACGGATCCGATTATGGCATCTGAAGAAGAACCGAGGGACTCTGGAGTGATTCCAGAATCTTCACCTGGTATGACCTTTTCGTGTTTTCTTTCTTTTTTTGTCTGTGCTGCCATTTGCTAACATGTTGCTTGTTTTCTTGTCAGCTGACTTGCCATAGGATTCTGACGATTTCGAGCCTTCCATGAAAGCGGCTTTTGACGACGCTTCAGATGAACTCATGGAGGTAGAAAGTATTCCAACGATCGTTGAAGAATGTATATGTAGCAATAACCCTGATGATAATGATGTTTTCAATAGGAGCATATTCATACCCTTTTTGTTTTGTTTTGCTGGCAGGTTGTGAGGTAGCAGGAGAAGTTCCTCCGTCTTTCTTAGTGCCAGAGCAGGGGATGCCTGTAGTTGGTCCGGAAGTAGGGACTTTTTCTTTCAGTCTTCATGCAGCAGAGATGAAATCTTCTAAACAGATTCCTTTGCCAGTGTCTCCGATTAGAAAGAGTTTGATGATCACTCCTCCAACAGGGCATGGCACGGGCAATCGACCAATGGAGAGGGTCGAGCCTTCATCCAGGCCATCTCTTGAGTATGCGAAGAAAGTGTTGAATAGCGTTTTGAGCTCATGGGTTGAAACTCTTTCTTCTGGCCATTTAGAAGCTGGATTTGGCATGATTAAGCATGTACAGGACATCCTTGCTGATAGCGAAGAGGTCGGTCTGGACATTGTAGGTGCGAAGGCTTTTGTTGATGAAGTCATAGCTCTAGGCAACAAGTGGAATGAGACCAAGAACTTCCCAAGTGGTGACTTCTTCAATGAGATGTTTTTAAAGCCATCTGGTGAGGTCAAGTATGAGCTGAACGAGATATCGCGGACTCGGAAGCAATTCGTTCGGGAGAGGAACATCACCGAGTTGGCTATCATTGAGCTAACAGAAGATCTGCGCCCTATTGATAGGGAGGTCGTTGAGACCAGGCAGCGTCTTGAGCTATTGGAGGAACAAGCTGCTGCAAAATGGACCGCCACAGTGGAAGCTCGTGCTAGAGAAGGGACTCTGATTTGCCAAGTCGAGGAGGCTGAGAGCAATCTCCGGAAGAAGACTCAAGAGTACGAACAATGGCAGATTCTTTGGGAAGAGCTTCCCCGTGCTGCAGATGGGTCGCGACGTTCTGCCGCTTTTTATGGAAAGATTTTAAAGAAGTGTGGCCTAAAAGCTTTAGAGGCTAAGGCCAAGAGTCTGCTTATGGAGTTGAATCTTTGGTTGAATACAATGTTAGACTAAGCTCCTGACTTTTGTAACAAACTCTTTTTTTTCTTCTTCTCTTCTTTTTTGGTACCTCCATGTAAAAAACATTTTTGGTACTTTATATACCTCTTGCTCAAATTCTTTTTGATGAAAAATAAGCAAAAGTAGGATGTTTGTTTGGAGATTTGATCAAAAGGTTATCATTTTGTGAAAATCTTTTGTCAAAGGGTTTTTTTGGGCATGAAAGCCAAATTTTGCGGTGAAAGCCTGGTTTTTTGATAGCTCGAAAGCTAGATTTTGAGCTGGCATGGGAGCTGAATTTTGTGGCATGGAAGCCAAAGTTTTTTTCAGATGGCATGAAAGCCGAGTTTTTTTTTTAGATGGCATGAGAGCCGAGTTTTGTGGCGTAAGAGCCAAAATTTGTTTGTGGCATGGAAGCCAAAGGTTTTTTTTTTAGATGGCATGAAAACCGTGTTGTTTTTTTTTTGAGATGGCATGAGAGCTGAGTTTTGTGGCGTAAGAGCCAACATTTGTTTGTGGCATGGAAGCCAGAGTTTTTTTTTTTTTTGAGATGGCATAAAAGTCGAATTTTTGGGTTGGCATGAGAGCCGATTTTTGAATTACCATGAGAGAACCATTTTTGTTTTTGGCATGGAAGCCGAAATTTTGGGATGGCATGGAAGCTGATTTTTTTGTTTTTGGCGTGAAAGCCAAATTTTTTTTTGAAAACCGAGTTTTGTTTTGTTGACATGAAAGCCAAATTTTAGATTTTTGGCGTAAAAGCAGGGTTTTTGTTTTTCGCATAGAAGCCAGATTTTTTTTTTGGCATAGAAGCCGATTTTGGTTTTTGGCGTAGAAGCTAATTTTTGGTTTTCAAGATGCAAGTATCGACTAAAAGTCACCTCCCTGCTGAATGGTATTACAAGTATTGATGGAATGTCGCTTCCTTGCTCATTCAGTTTGCGAGTATCGATGGAATGTCGCCTCCTCGCGAATTGGGGTGCAAGTATCGACTGGATGTCGCTTCCTTGCGAATTGGGGTGCAAGTATCGACTGGATGTCGCTTCCTTGCTTTTTCAAAAATTTTGGTTTTGTGGGTATCGACTGAATGTCGCTTCCCCACGATATTTGAAATTTGAGGTCTTTTTTTTTTTTAGACCTTGGTTTTTGTTTGAATTTTGAGTTTGTGGATATCAACTGGAATGTTGCATCTCCACGATTTTTGAAATTTTGCAAGTATCAACAGGGTGTCTCTTCCTTGCGATTTTGAAATTTTGGAAGTATCGAATGGGGTTCGCATCCTTCCGATTTTTGGGTTTTGCAAGTATCAACTTAGCATCACTTTCCCGCGGTGTCTAAAAAACCGTTTTTGTTTAAAGACACGAGGGTCGTAAATTTTGACTTAAAACTGTTTTTCGTTGTAAAAGTCAAGGTAGGCTAGGGTGAAAATTCCTGAGTCCTGATTTTGTTTCAAACCATGAGTTTTGGGTTCAAGGATTGAAAATTCGGTCAAGTCCGGGAAGAGGCTCCTAAACTTGGATTTTTGGATTTTTTTTTTTTTAACAATGAAACTATGAAAGTAAGCATTGTTTTGAGAGTTTTTTTTTTTTAGAAATTTCAACATAAGGATGAAAATCCCAAAAGGAGTGGGTTTGACGAGCAAGTACCTGGAAATAGGGTTTGACCGTGCGGGCATTGCTCTTACCCAGTGGCTTAAGTCTTCAAGGGTAGTACCGCTTCAAGAACCTGTCGTTGATGGGCAACATACATCTGTCGCCCTCCATGTTTAGAAGAGCGTATGCGCCGTTGGAGAAGACTTTGTCGATGACGAAGGGTCCCTCCCATTTTGGTTCGAGTTTGCCTTTGGATTTGTGGGCGAAAACCATTGGTCCTTTTATTGCAAGAACTAAGTCACCCATTTTATAGGCGTGTTGCCTGACCTTCTTGTCGAAAGATCTTGCCATGCGTGCTTGGTATAGCTCAATGCTTTGTAGAGCTTCGAACCGTCTTTCATCGAGATTATCCAGTTCTTGGAGTCTCAATTTGACATTGCTTTCTTGCGTCATGTCATTTTGCAAAGATATCCTTAAGGAAGGAATTTGTACTTCCAAAGGGACAACAGCTTCGGATCCATAGACCAAAGAGAATGGTGTACTATGGGTTGGTCCTCGAACGGTGGTTCGATAGGCCCACAAGGCATCAGGTAGTTTGTCGCCCCAGTCTCTTTTGTGACTAGAGACCATTTTCTTGAGAATTTTGCAGAGTATGTTGTTGAAGTCCTCTGCCAGTCCGTTCGCCGCCAGATTGTATGGAGTCGAAGCACAACTTTGGATTTTGTATTTGTCGCAAACCTGTAGAATATGTCATCTCGGAATTGTGGTCCGTTATCATAGATGAATCTTTTAGGTATGCCGAAGTGACAGATAATGTTGGTGCGCAAGAATTGAAGGACTAATGAGGTCTTCATTTCGTTGAGCGCAAATGCTTCTGACCACTTGGAGAAATAATCCGTAGCGGCGAAGATGAAGCAATGACCTTTGCTTGATGAGGGAGAGATAGGACCTATGATGTCCATACCCCAGGCTTCAAAAGACCATGAGATAGCTATGGGATGTAGCCATTCTGGAGGCATGTGGACATAATCTCCATGAACTTGGCATTGTTGGCAGCGTTTAGCAAATTGCATAGCGTCCGCTACCATGGTAGGCCAATAATAACCTAACCTTTTTATCTGATCGTAGAGCTTAGTACCGGCCTGATGAGCTCCAAAAAGACCAGCATATACTTCTTTGAGAGTTTTCTCGGCTTCTTGTTGTGACAAGCAGCGTAGAAATACTCCATTGAAGGATTTTCTGTAAAGCATTTTTGAAGGAATATCTAAATGAAAGTTTAGGGCTCGTTTTTTAAGGCTTACCCATTCTTCTGGATCTTCAGGTAGGACTCCGAACATAATGTAATCAATGAACGGATCCCTCCAGTCGCCGATTGGAGGTTTGAGGATGGACATCTGACTTCCAACCACTTGGTGGCATTTAGCAACTACTTGATGTGTGTTAAGAGGAGGGAGAATCCTTCTTTGACACACTGTGATTTGCAAGTCTTCCTCTTCTTGAATTTCCATAGATGCGGCGAGTCCGGTCAACGCATCTGCACGGATGTTTTCACCTCTGAGGATGTGGATGATGTGACAGATGTCAAACTTTTGTCGAAGCGATTCGCCTTGTTGTAGTAAGGCAACAGATCAGGCTTCCTGACTTCAAATTTTTGATCCATCTGGTTGACGATCAGTTGTGAGTCCCCAAAAGCTTCTAGCATGGTGATGCCAAATTCGAGGGCGAGTTCCAATCCTACAATCAGGGCTTGGTACTCAACTGCGTTGTTTGAACATGGTTCCTAGAGCGAGAAAGCATGTGGAATCATGTATTTTTCGGGATTGACAATCTGGATGCTAATTCCCGATATTTGCTTTCCTTTTTCATTTGTCCTGGTTGCGCCGTCAAAGTACATGTCCAAGGAAGCATTTGGTAAGGAAGTTTCCACATTGTAGACAGATTCGTCTTGGAGATCGTCCCTGAGTGGAGAATCTTTAGGCAATGGGTGCTCTGCTAGGAAGTCTGCGAGAGCTTGGCCTTTGATTGCTTTTTGTGGCACATACCTAATATCGAATTGTAACAGAAGGATTGACCATTTTGCCAATCGGGCATTGAGAGAACCTGCTTTTATGACAAGGACCTTTAAGAGATTGATCCTCGAAATCAGGTATACTATGTTGGATAGGAGATAGTGACGCAGCTTTCGTACGGCGAATATCACTGCAAGACATTCTTTTTTCGACTGGAGAGTAGCGATGCTCTGCCCCTACTAACATGCGGCTGAGGTAATATAGAGCAACTTCTTTTCCCTCGTCGTTTTCTAGTGCTAGTAGAGCGCCCAAAGAGTAATCTAGAGCTCTTGTGTACAAGATGAATGGTTTTCCAGTTGTGGGGGCAGCCAACACTGGAGGTTTGGTCAGGTATGACTTGATGTCTTGAAATGTAGCTTCACATTCAGCATCCCAAACAAAGTCCACACCTTTCTTCATTAGGCTAGAGAAGGGACGAAACTTCCCTTACAGATTGGAGATGAACCGTCGAATGTATGTCAACCTTCCTTGAAGCCTTTTTAGTTGTCTTAGGGTTCTTGGAGATGGCATTTCTAGGATAGCCTTGACTTTGGTGGGGTCAAGTTCTATTCCGCCTTTCCGAACTATGAATCCGAGAAACTTACCCGATGAGACACCGAAGAAGCATTTTAGTGGATTCATCCGCAGTTTGTATTTGCGAAGTCGAAGGAACACTTCTCAAAGATCTTTGAGACGGTCTTCTTTTCTTCTGCTTTTGATGGCGAGGTCATCAACATAAAATTCGACCGTCTTGTGCTGCATATCTTGGAATATTTTCATCATAACCCTCTGATATGTTGCACCAGTATTTTTCAGACCAAATGGCATGACTGTGTAGCAATACACCCCAAACGGAGTCTGAAATGATGTGTGTCTTTCAGCTTCGGGATGCATCTTTATTTGATTGTAGCTAGAGAAGCCATCCATGAATGCCATTCGCTCGAATCCGTAGGTGTTGTCGATCATCACCTCTGGTATGGGGAGCAAAAATTCATCTTTAGGGTGTCCATTATTCAGGTCTCTATAGTCAATACAGACCCTGATCTGCCCATTTTTCTTTGTCGCGGGGACGATGTTAGCTAACCAGTCAGGATGATGTTCCTCGCGGATGAAGCCAACGGTTTTGAGTTTCTGAACTTCTTGTTTAATTTTGTCCATCACATCAGGATGGAACCTTCTTTGGCCCTGTTTGTCAGGCTTGATGTCTTTTTGCAAATTGAGTTTATGGACTACTATTTTGGGGTCTAAACCAGGCATTTCGGCGTAAGACCATGCAAAACAATCAACGAACTCATGAAGAAAAGCGATATACTCGGGTAACTCATCATCCCTTATATTCTTACTTATGAATACAGGACGTGGGTTATCAGGTGTCCCCAAATCTATCTTTTGAACAAGATCTTCTTTTGGAAGGTTTGAAAATGGTTCCTCTACAATGTTTTCGGAGGCTTCCAACTTAACAAGACCTTCTGGAGTTCCAAAGGCATTTACAGACCAAGGCTTTGTTTTTTTCCATGGGTATTCTTGATCGGTATTCTTCTCAAGACTGGCATTGAGATGATCCCAATCACCTGTTGAAACTGGGTCGAAGTAAGGTACTTCTTTTGGAGACGATGGTTTTTCTGGGCAAGAAAATCGTGCGTCTGTCATCGGACAATTCCTCTTCGTCGTCAGAGAAATCATACCAATTGGAAGAGCTTCTTAAATCCTTGACAGGTGACTCCTCAAAGAGATATTCAGGGAGATCAATGTGTTGATGAACACGAGATGTTGAGGCTTGGTCAGCAAAATGACTTTGTAGCCTTTGTGTCAATTATCTCATAGAAGTGTTAGGATCATACCCCAACCCATATGAAGACTTGTCTATGTGACAACGGAGTTTCCAATCGTCCAATTGACTTTTGGTGTGAGAATACCACGGCCACCTCCCAAACCGATTGGGTTCTGGGCATCATATCCCATTTTCTTCATGATAGCTTGTGCCATTGGACTATATAGGAATAGTTGAGGCTGTTAGTTTGATGGTCTCAATACCAAGTATATGATGTAATAAATTTATTTATTTCTTTATTTATCAATACAATCATGCTTTCCTTTCATGAGATGAATGGTGTTTAATTATATACTTGCACATAACCAATACGAGTGACATAATGGTTCATGAGATGAACCGGAGTCCACAAGTATACTAGATGTAATACATGTGTATGGATGAGATCCACATACATGAGACATGTATTGCAAATCTTATACTTAAATATCTTCACAACCAGTGATGAGATTGGGCATCTCATCTGACAAGGTTACAGCACTTTGATCACTATGAGATAGTGTGATTTGTCTCGATCATCGGAATGTAAGATTCTGGATCATGGTGCTGGTACATTGGATGTATTGAAGGACCATGAGAAGCACCTTATATACGTTGTCTTTACTTTAAGGTCTGCTCTCATAATTCCCTAGCAATAGGTGAAAGTCCACGAGGATCCTAACCCTAGAGGGGGGGGTGAATAGGGTGAGCTACAACTATGACCAATTTAAACCAATTTTAATTTCTTAAACAAAACTAGTCACATGTGATGAATAATCAATCAATATGCGGAAGCTAAACAAATCAATCACCACATAGCAATCACCACAACACAATATTTATAGTGGTTCGGCCAACGTGCCTACATCCACTACCGGCTTGTGTATCCAACACCCCACCGGATTCCACTATTTATGCTTTTTACTAGGCTAAGCAATAACCCTTACAAAGTTGTTTTTCTAGGCTAAACAACAACCTCTCAATGTGCTTTTAGAGGCTAAGCAATAACCTTTACAATGTTGCTTTTCAAAGGCTAAACAACAACCTTACAATGTGCTTTTCAAGGCTAAGCAATAACCTTTACAAATCAAGATTTCTCAAAGAAAGTGTCTTCACAAAAGAACACTCCAAGAGATACAATTTAAGCTCAATTTAATTTGCCTCTAAATAGGCGGATATGAAAATTAAAACTAACTCACACAAACACTCAAAGAAATGCAAAGATGTATGCTTATGAAGTGTGTGTGTGAAAACTTCAATCAAGTTTAAAAGTAAGCTCAATCAATTTGTGCTTAATGCACTTTGAAAGTTTAAGGCACAAAAAGATATGATTGAAGTTCTATGCAAATCACTTGAACAATTACACACTTGTGAATGATATGAAAATCTAAAGATCACAAGTTGTATGAAAGTGTTTAAGCCTAATCAAGTGATGCATGTGCAATGTTGTTTTCAAAAACTAATTTGACTAAAGATAAAATGAATGAAAACAACAAGGGAAGTTTCAACCAAGTGAAGTAATCATGCAATAAAAGAAATCAAAGATTTATGGCTAAGCATGATTAAGAAAGTTTAAAACAAAACTTGGGTTGAAATCAAAGTGATGAATCCAATCTTGAATATCAAAGATGGAGGGAAGAAAGGATTCAACACATCATTGTTATCATGCTTGAAATCATTTTCCAAAGATTCAAATAAAGCACATAACAAATGATTAAATCAAAGTAAAACTTACTTGGAGATTTAACTTAGTTGATCCAAGCTTAAGCTTCACTTAATGACCCCTTGATGTCTCTTAGATCATCCCCTTTGTCTTCTCTCAAAGCTCCTCAAAGAGGGTTTCAAAATCTCCAACCAAAGACAAAGGAAAGAACTCATTTATATCCCCAAAACAGCCCAACGGCTATATCCCCGGTTGACCGGCCATGACAGGCAGGTTAACCGGCGAAGCACAACGGTCATAAAAATGCCCGTTGAAACCTCAGCAGTCCGGTTAACCGCCAGTTTGGCCGGTTGACCGGGCCTCTTAGCCGGTTGACCGGCCATACACGGCCGGTTGACCGGGCCTGCCCAGAAATTCCCATTTTTTGGGTTTCTTGAAGATTATCTTTGGGGATATTTTGGGCCAATAAAATCAAGCTTTTTCACATGTTTTAAATCATCCAAAGAAGTATAAAAACATGAAACACCCAAAGCCTAAAATGATTTGAAACTTTAAACCATAGGCTAGCTTGATTTCTAAAAACTCCTTTTTCAAAAACAATGCATACACATATGATTATGAAGGGATGAATGTATGCAAAGTTCAAACCTAAATTGTCAAGATGATTTTCCAAATATAATGCACAAGGAAATAGGTTTTCAAAAGAGTTTGGGTTTCAAAACTAATGCATCCAAGTTTAAAACCAAACCATGCATAAAACAAAAGCTTTTCCAAATCTTAAAAGCTATGCATGAATAAAACTAGATTTCAAGGTTTCTAAAAACAATGCTAGTGTGTGAATTCAAATGATGCTAAAGTGCAAATGCATCCACCAAATTGCAAATTACAAAATCCCTAACAATAGGCTCATAATCCTGAGACATTAATGAACTCAAGTTGATATCTATTCATTTGCTTTGAGTTACCAATGAGTGAGGCCAATTGTAGGTCAACACCTCGGTGGTTTGGGTACGTGGTAGTAGAGCTGTGGGAACACTCAATGGTCAAGATGGAATCTATCTTTAATATCCCCTTGTGACAATTAATGGATTTATCATTGGTAAGTGCGCACCCATTCCAATTAAGAGTTAATTAGATCGGTACCAAATGATCATTATAATTAATTGGTGCTCAAGGATAATAAGATACGGATCTAATTTGGTGGACAGGTCCAATTGATCCATGGATATAGATGGAGGGGCCTACTTGTGGTAATAAGGAAGTTTAGGGTTTTCATTGTAATATATTCCTAAGACTGGAGTGCAATTGCATTTATATAGTAGAGTTATTTGCAATTAACTGTTGGCCCGGATTGCACATGAGATGTGGGGTCACGTGTCCTAGTTGGAGCCAGCTTTCTAAGGAATCCCTAGTGGTCCCCACGCTAGCCCAAGATATTAGAAAGATACTAATTATAGTAGAACTCTAAAAGGAAATAGAAAGTTACTATTTCTATTTGAAGTAAGACTTCTAATAGTGTTAATAGTAAGTTACTAATTATTAATGGAAGTGAGACTTCTATTTTAATTAGAAAATGAGGAAGTTACTAATCATATTTGAAGTAAGACTTCTAATTGTAATTTAGTAAGCAACTAATTGTTATGAAAGTAAGACTTCTATTTCAATTAGTAATAGGAGATTGCTTAAGTGCTATAAAAGGAGGAGAGGAGCCCTTGGAAGTCCCATGCATAGTCCCATCTTGGAATTCACGCCCAAGACCCTTAGTGCAAGAGTTGCACACGCCCATCTCTCTCTTTCCCTCTTCTAGTTTCTCTTCTAGTTTCCTTTAGGGTTTTCTCTTAGAGATTCCACCATCTTCTTGAGAAAAGAGAATCTGATACGGGTCATCATCAAAGGTGCTGGAGATTCTAATTTGATTAGTGAAGGTGTTCATCATCAAAGAAAGAAATCAACTTCTCCATTAGAGCACTACTGAGCTCCAAAGGTATAATCTACATCCTTGTATGTTGTAGATTTCGTGGTTGCATGTTTAGGTGATGTTTTCTATCTTTTAGATAGGATATATTGTTGTACATGATTTATGAGTTTGAGGGATTGCATCCTGGATTGGGTTTTGTTGCCTTCTAGATAGTTGATCCCTGCATTAAGTGGATCAAAAGTTTTGAAACCTATCTGAATAGCCCACCTATTTTCCAACAAAGGCATACCTTCAATTTGGAAAGGTTCAAGCGAAGATTTTGGTGAAGAAGCTTCCGATTTGTGGAAGAAGATCGTCTTTCCTTCTGCCGAAGTTGCTGGTACAATGAAGGAAGCAGACGTAGGGTCTTCTACGTCGGCAGGTGTCTCCAATGGAGTGAGAGCGGGCTGAACTTGTTGAGTATCAGCTTGGCTTGACGATGTGTCGTCTTCTGGCTCTGAATCCTAGTCCGTGCCTTGGATAATGGACACGAAGGAGACAATGAACTTGCCCCCAGACTTTCATTTTGTCTTCTTTGCCTTAGTAGTGATTACCAAAGGCTTTAAAGGTTTGAGGGAGACAATGAAGGGAGAATGAATGCTCTCTTCGGTCTTGCCGAAAGATTTGTTTTCTTCCGATGATTGCTGAGGAGCCTTGCTTTTATCTTTCTGGAGATTTTTGGCAAAGGGCGTTGTTTCTTCCTCCTTTCCTTCTTATTCATCTTTGTACATTTGAGCGTGTTCAAGATGAACGTCTTTACCTTTGAAGGGCATTTTGTCTACAAACACTCGATGTATTAAGCCGTCGTTGCCAATGAACTTGATGCACTAATGTAGAGTTGAAAGGACGACACCGTTCTCATGTATCCAGGGATGTCCAAGAAGGATGTTGTAGCATGAAGGGGTTCTTATTGCGTACACAGTGACTTCAGAGATAAGATCCCCGATTTGCAACTTGAACCTGATTTTTCCAATAGGCCTTTGAGCAGTCCCATCGTAGCCAAAGATGGATACAGACGTGTGACTCAGCTTGCTAGGTGGAATACCCAGCTCTTCGAATGCCAAAGTAGAGATGAGATTGAGTGCAGAACCTGGGTCGATCTAGACTCTGTGTATTGGCATTTCTTTGATGTACCCTGTGAAGTACAGAGGCCGGTTGTGCTTTGTCTCGCCTAACAGGAGGTCATCCTTATCAAAGGCAATTGTTGCACTCGCTGCCTTTTGGACTGAGAGGCATTCGATGCCTGATCTCTCAGTTTTCTTCCTTTCTCCCTTTCAGGAAGTATTTGATTTTTTGACCCTATAGTCCATTTCAATTTACAGGACTTGTGGGGCATGTTTGTCGACATCCGCATTCAGCTTTTGCAATTCTGAAATGAGATTATCACGAGTTTGTGGACACATTCGTAATAAGTCAAGGATGTGCATTCGTGCAGGTATGTGTTTGAAGTGCTCAATCAAGTCGTACTTGAAAGCCTCCTTCGGGCCTGCATTTTCATTATTGTTGCCACTTGGGGCGTTTACAATTTGTTTTCCCGAAGGATTTACAAAGGAAGAAGAAGGTTGGCTGTAATTTTTGTGGTAATGCCGGCCAGAGCGGGTACCTCTACCAACTTTAAGAGCTTCTGGAGAAAGGTCTTTTTTCGGAAGATCACTCCCAGGATCAAGGGGTTGATCATTGTCATTTGCTGAAGGCGTCTTTGTAGCAGTATTGCCGTCTACAGTGATTGCGTTGCAGGGAGCATTTTCCGGGAACAAGTCCTGAACAGCATCCAGCAACTTTTCTTCTTCATTGAGCAGTTTATCGGTCCAGACATCACCTATGAGGTCGGGTATTTGGGACCAGTTAACTGGACTTTCATTGAAGAAAACTTCATTGGCAGGAGTTTCTTCGAGGTGATCAGCCGGAAGAGGTTTGTGTTCCAACGTCACAGTTTCAGGAGACGAAGGCTGAAAGGATAATATCTCTGTGGAAGTCACATGAGGAGATGTAGCTCCAGAGGATATGATATCGGACGTAGTTTGAGAATCCAAGGCTTCGGCAGACGAAGCTTCAGAGGCATCATGGTCTCAAACTATTGCATTGCAAGCAACGCACTGTTGAGATTCAAACTCGTCTTCAGATGTGAGGGGATTATCTATCCAGCAGTTTTCTTAATTTCAGGAGGTTGCCGGAGTTGTCTGTGAATTTTCCAGTATTTCTAGTCCTGGATTTTGATTTTGACGAAGCTCATTGATACGATCTTGCTCCCGCTCTATGGCAAGATGTTGCAAGATTCTCACATACTCTTCAAGATCGAGCATAGGGAACGAATCTTCTCCGTCATTTGCTCCCTGCAGTTCATCAGTGTTGGGTTCCACTAGAGCACTTGTTTGTGCTGGATCAACAACACTTTCTTGAACAGCTCGGTCATCTTCATCATCAAACCAGGATCCTTGTGGCTGATATGGGTTATACCAGATTACTAGGGTAAGATGAGATTCGGGAATCCATTCCTCATCGGAGAGGTATTCTCCTATTTCAAGGGATTCTTCCCACTCATCGGTATCATTGGCAGTATCACTGGACTCGTACCCATCCATGGAGAATCCAATTACTGAGTTACAAGAGTATGATGCCCCCTGCATAGTTTCATTTCTGCAGTGAGGTGGCATGAAATCACCAAGGGTAAATTTTCTTACCACCTTTGAAGTCTTCGATTCTTCCGTTGCCCCCCGAGAAGCATTAGAAGAGGTCTCTGCCTTTTCAGGGGCCTCTTGTTTTGATTGAGCTTTCCCCTGTTGTTTGAGCTTGCGGAGTTGTCCCTTGGCTTGCCTTCGCTGTTGAGCGGTAGGCTTTGTTTTGACGATCTCCCAACTTTCATCTTCTAGGAGATCGGGATGTACCCTTATGGGTTGTCCATCTGATGTTGGATAAGGAACCAACTCTTGGGACGTTTGAGTCATTTTTATCACCTTGAAGGAAGTAGTGATCTTCTCCTTTGGTGACTTGGAAGTTTGTCCATATAACACCATGTTGACGGAGGCAGACCCATAGTTTTTGTCAAAGGTGAGGATGTGAGACCATCTGGTGGTATGGACAATATTGTGGATCATTGGTTTTGCCAACATCTCCCGGTTTTTTGAGCTCGGGTAAGGTAAGTTTACCATTTGCTACGAGAGCCTCCAAAATTTCTTCAACATCTTCATCAAATGGGTATTTCTTCTTTACTCGTTCTTTGAAGGCTTCAGAGAGTTCAGGTTTCTTACCTGCAGTTTTGTTTTCAGCTTTCTTTAGCTGCTGAGGAGCTGACTTGGTTTGCACATTAAGAACCTCCTTTTTCTTTGGTTTCGAGGTCGAAATGGCGGTCGGCTCTTTCTTTGATGATTTTTTACTGTCGAGGTCTTTGACCATCGTTTCAGCTTCCATAGCTGCTTCTAGGAGTTCTCCCAGGTTTTTTGATTTGTTGCTGATAATCATGGAGAGGATCCTTGCTCTCATGTTGTTACGGCAGATGTCGACCAGCGATGCTTGTGGCAGTACATCTGAGCATTTGTACGCCATTGCCTTCCACTTATGAATGAAGTCGTATGTTGACTCATTCTATCCCTGTTTTAAGCTGCAGAGTTGTGTCATGGTGACAGGGTGATCTTCACCTTTGAAGTGGGTCAGGAAGCGTGTCTCCAGCATGGCCCAGTTTTGAATGGAGTCCTCCAGCAGAGTGGAGTATCAATAAAAGGCCATACCTTTTAAGGTACTTGCAAAGAGTCGGATATTGGGGGCATCTTGATCTGCGATAGCTCCCGTCAGGATCTTGAAGTGGATGACATGTTGTCTGGCTGAACCTTTCCCTGTATATGTTTGGAGAGTAGGTTGTTTGAATTTTACAGGGAACGGAACCGAGTCCATCCATAAGGGATACGGTGGCTTGATCCCATGTTCCTTCAGCGTATCCTCTTCTTTTGCTTTAGTGAGGATATCGTCAACGTCCGTTTTGGTAAGGGCGCGTGACTCATTATTTTCCTCATCACCTTGATGACTCGGAGGAGCTTTATTGTTTAGTGGATGCTGGAAAGTGAGGAGGAGATTTTCCATCAGGGCCTCAATTCTCTGTTGCCCGTGCTCCAACTGCTGGATGCGTGCTGTTACGTCATCATGCTGTGGAGGTTGTTCAGCATTTGTAACCAAGACGTTCATTCTTTGAGAGTCGAATGAGGATATTGTCTTGGTGACTGAGCTGGAGCTCATTCTTTTGGATGAAGATTCGGAGGAATGGTTACTCCGATGTCCTTGGCTTGAAGGAGTGGGAGAATCCTCCTGATGTCTTCGTGTCAGGGAGACGTTACGGGTCACCGGCCGTCTAACATGAATTTTTGTTACTGACTTCTAGCATTTTCTAGTTTTACCAACCATATAGACAATGACAGCTTGGTCGGGTCTTTCCTTTTCGACCCAATTTTTATAAACTTGAAGGGTAGAATGTTGGGTTTTTTGCTTCTCTAGTCTCTTTTGTCGATATGCGGCGCGGTGACGCATACAACGAGCAATTTGAGCTTCAGTCAGCTCTGGCTGTACTCTGGCAATGAAGGATGTAGTCCCCCGTGCGCAGCAGCCGAGCTTGTCTTCTTTGAAGTTGGGCATGGACAGGATCTGGACGCGGTCCTTTGCCTGTCGCAGTGAGGCTTTGAATTTTGAAAGTTCGGCCCCTGTTGAGATAAAGGGTCGACTCGCAGGAGTGTAGGCCTTACCAGGTTCTTGCGGTGGCCTAGTGATGCATGACTTGATTTTGGGCTTGTAGGAGCAAGCCAGCTCATGCTTAGTTGATTTTTTTTTGGTGGAGGGTAGGTTTCTCATCTTTCATGTGAGAGAGAGGGTAGAACCGGTTCTCCTTGAAAGGGGCTAGGTATGTTGGCTTTACAGATGTTTGAGACCTCCTTTGTTTTGGGGAAGGTCTCGTGGACCAAGTCTTGGGGCAGACCTGGTTTCTTGGAGGTTGAGGCTTCATGGGGTTGCCACGGGCTTCAGGTTTCTTGATTGTTGCCCTTGGTGTCGGAGCGGCGACATGTTCAGGGGAAGTTTTCTGCTTCTTGGCAGGTGCAGTTTCTTTTACGGGAAGTGGGAATGGTCCCAATGACCCGAAGACAATGGTCTGGGAGTAGATGTGGACCCGATTTGAGAGTTGCCGAGGGAGATGTTGCTTCGGCAGCTGCTAGGGTGCTTGTGGGTGCGCTTGTTTTGCTTTTCTCAAAACAGGAGTTAGTTCTTGTTCTCATCGAAAGTGATGGTCAATGAAGCTGCCATTGTTAGTTTAGAAAACTTATGAAACACCAGATCCATTAGTAATCACAAGAATGTAGTGATCATAAATGGAAAGTAACTATGGTTTCGTCTTTTCAAATTGCTCGAGGGGACATGGCCCAGCCCAAGCAAGATGAAAGAGGCAAAAAGTCATATAGGGTACAATTGTTATGAATGCAAGTATGGTAGGCTCAGGGCGAGCGTTCCAGTGACTACTAGAAGCAATTGTGAACCTTAATTCAAATTACCAAGAAGCAAGGCTCACTCGAGGTAAGATGATATAAGGCTGGAGCTACAAATGTGTCGGTCGAGAATACAGTAGACCCGAAAGGGCGTACTAGCACCGCTAGGCACAAATGTTGTAAATCGCATCCTTGGAAGGGACACGAGATGGGATTTTTGAAAGGTCAAGATTGGATTCATAAAGGAGAGCAAATGGTATTCCAATCCAAACAAGGCTCAAACATTTCTACGAGCACTTAGTCCGAACGGGAAGGGACCAGAATTTCTCGAATTTGAACCCAAAAGTGATGGAGGTCTTTTTTTTATTTTTTGAAAGGTCAAGATTGAATTCATCAAAGAGAGCAAGTGGTGTTCCAATCCGAACATAGACTCAAACATTTCTGCGAGGGCTAAATTTGAAAAAGAGAGAACCAAGATTTCTCAAATCTGAATTCAAAATGACGGAGTTTTTTTTTTTATCATAATCGAATTCATCAGAGAGAGTAAATGGTGTTTCAATCCGAATAAAGGCTCAAACATTTCTGCGAGCACTAAACACAAAAAGGAAGAAACCAAAGTTCTCAAATTCAAACTCAAATGTGACGAAAGTTTTTTTTTTTTTTTTTTTTGAAGATTTTCTTTGAAGATTTTTTTTTTGAAGTTTTTTTGAAGAGTACACATAGGTGTCCAATTTGGTCTTATGAAACCTTAGTAGATAGATTAGCCCCCAGGTAAGGGAAGGATTACTTAATGAACCCGTTTGAAGGACCCTTGCATCGAACAGACTAGCTGTGTTGGGATTGGTGTATGCCCTAAAGCCCACTGACTGCACTCACATCTCTGTTACTGGATATTTGTTGGTTATTTAATAGAATGACATCTTTCTCTTATTACTTGTGTATATGTATGGTTGTGTAAGGCCCATTGTTTTCCAGTAAATGACTTGGGTGTGTAGTGACTGCACACAGAAAGGTCTAAGTCATGGACACTTGAAATAACTAATTTGTTCATAACTGAAAGGTGGAGTTGGGCACTTCATCTTGGTATAAGTTATAGTAAGAAACTCTCCTGTGTTCAGGGTGACTTACCTTAGTCACGGGAGGTCTTTCCCGGATATATCTCATTAGTGCATGTGTCATGCATTGAACAGGACCATTAAAGGTGTGATCTCTAAAATAGTACTATCACTGAGAGAGATCAAGTCACCTTATGCTACTGAGTGACCAGTGCTCTTAATCTTGAGCATATGTGGATGAACTGACGAAGTCGAGTTCTTGTACTTTAATTCACTATGGGTGAGATCCTGTTTATGGGTCAATAGCTCTGTGTTTTGGGTGCTCGGGCTTGATTAGTTGGGACGTGCAAATGCAATATGGAATCTATGCCATCGTGAGATGGAATGATCGTCCCCTTAGAATTATCCGATTAATCATCAGAATCTAAGATCTTAGTATATGGATGTTCCATATGGATATTGAACTTGTGGGTCGCTCCCTGGATCAAGAGAATGATATCCGAATGATGATTAAGTCAAGGGTATGAAGTTCTAAGGATAAGATGTAATCAAGAAGGTAGATAGTACATCAGTTAACCTACTTGATTATGGATGTTACATAGAGGGGCATTGTGGTCATTGTACTTGGTAGGTCAAAGACTATCGTCAGTTTATGATGAGCTTAATTTGCAATTTAATATTTGTCCCTGGAGTGCAATCATAACTCTCTAGTGGAATGAGTTAAGGTTAAAATTATCCTAGTGTTGCTATGGGGTTAGTATGGACATTTTGGTCATTTTGGAAGCCAAGGGCAAATATGTCTTTTGGTTCCTTCTCTAGCCACTTTCCTAGATTGGCAAGGTTTCCTAAATTGTTTAATTGTGTGGAGAAATAATTTTTTAGTATAAATTCAAATAGGCCCATGATGGCATACATGATTACAACTCTAGATAAATTATTTGGTGCATGAGCCATAGTTTGTTTGGGCTAACCAATGTGGTCCCTAGTATGTGGGTCCCAAGTTTGTGTAGGTCCTATTACTTGGAAGGGTTTCTCTTTGTGCAAGAATTCCTATATTTTATAGAGTTCCTAATTCTACTTGGACTCTAAATAAAGAAGGAGGTGTTGGACGTCCACATGGTAGTTGGTTTGTTTTTGGAAAGCTCCTCTTAGTTTCCTAGTTCTATAAGGAAACATCTTCAATAGGAATTCCTCCATAAATATATGGTTCTCCCCTCCCTTGGGCGTGGAACACATAGAAAGAAAGAAGGAGAGAAATCCTCCTTTGGGCGTGCAAGGGTTTGGAAACATTGAGAGGAGCCTCCCATAGAAAACGTCCAACCCACTTTGGACGTCCTTTGCACAAGAAAAGGATCCTGGCTGATTGCATCTTCTATTCTTGAAGAAAGACCACATCAGATCTGATCTTTTCATTTAAGATCAAGGAAAAACAAGAAGAGGAAAACCTAGTAAGTTCCCACCAACACTAGCCAATCAGATTTGGAGAAGGAGGAATAGAGGAGAAGACTAGAAGAGAAACCTGCTGCAGAAATTCCAGCAAGGTGTGCTGGAAGTTGCATCCTACAGATCTGGTCTTAAAGTTCAGAAATCAGAGGTTATTCAACCCAAGTACATCAGGTATGTCTTCTCCATTGTATCTTCTTTGAATACACACAAGTTGATCATGATTTCATGGTGGTTTTGTGTGATTTACATGGCTGGTTTCAGCAGTTCAGATCATACCAGATTCAATTTTGAAAATTCCAGCCATAGATCTCTTAGTTTCATCAAGAGTTCAGATCTGAATCACACTTTCTTTCAGCCTCCACACTCTGGACAAGGCTTTTCTTAGATCTACTTTGGTCAAAGAACGTAATTGGTGCAACCTTAGTGGGTTTTGAAATTTCTTTTGATTTTATTTTTAATTTCTAATGGATTCATCAAAGAGAATGAAATGGTGTTCCAATCCGAATAAAGGCACAAACATTTTTGCGAGCACTAAACCCGAAAAGGAAGAAACCAAAATTTCTCAAATTTGAATCCAAAGAAAATATTTTTTTTTTGAACAAGTTTTTTTATTAAGAGTTTTTTTTTTTAAGTCCCTATCGGACTCATCAAAGAGAACGAATGGTGTTCCAATCCTAATAAAGGCTCAAACATTTCTGCAAGCACTAAACCAGAAAATGAGAGAACCAAACTTTCTCAAATTTGAATCCATAAAAGAGAAATCAGATTTCTTTGTTTTTTTTTTTTTTGAAATGAGAAAGAATGGAAACAAATTCAAAGGTAGAAATTTCCAAAAATCCCATCTCATGTTTTTTTATTTATGCATGATCCAACATAGGCCACCAACTAGAAAGGAGCCTAAGAATTCAAGCATCGCGTTCTCAAATGAACGAGTCCCACCGGGTGTGCCAACATGATAGGGGCTCCGACCTTTCGTCCTCTCCTTCCCACCCCTAGGGCTACTGAGAGCATGGCGGAGGAGGAAAAGCGAGGTCATCAACATTTTTTGTACGGGTATGCCATATTTTCTTTCTACTTGGAATTTGAAATGGTGATCCGGAGATTCACCTTCGCAAGTAGAAACGAAATCAATTCTTTTTTCTAACTTTTCATTACAAATATATTTTAAGAAAGAGACTTTTTTTTTAAAATGCCGTGCGAGGCGATTTCATTTTGTTTGCCATGAAAGGCGATTTTTGTGCCGTAGAAGGTGGTTTTGTGCCGTAGAAGTCGATTTGTGCCGTGAAAGGCGATTTACAAATCTTATCAATGAAGAAAGACAAGAAATGTGAATTTTTCTGTCTCTTTCTTTACAAATAATACAAAATACAAAGAAACGTAAGAAAAAGTATCTGACTTCTCAGGAGATTATGGGGACTCGTTTAGATCGACGATCGCAAGTCATGTATGGACTTTGCCATCGTCCTTCAGATGAGAACGCTTGATGCTTTGATTCTTTGGCTTGGCTTGGACCTCCATTTTTTAGAGGATAAAGACCAAGAGAAGGTCCTATATCCAATGAAAAACCGAGTAAACGAACTGAAGAGCCACGTTTAGGCCATGTTGGATAGAAGGAGAGAGGTGACCTTGGGGGTGGGGGGGCGGCCCCCCCAAAGGACTTCGATCACCTTGTGGTGTCTCTTCCGCAGCAAAGTGGCAGAGTTTCTTCGAGAATTCTTCAAAGTTTTCTTGGCTTCCTCCGGGGCGGATTGTAGATTCGAAGATTCGAAGATCATAGATGTGTCCAAGGGTTTTGTGTGTATGTGTAGCCCCTTTCTTCTTGGAATGACCCTCCTTTTATTGGCCATAAGGTGGGTTTATGGGCATTGATGGCATTGATGCTTCATGATGAGAAGAGTTACAAGTTTTTATTTCTTGATTTTGTAACTCCTTTTTCTTGGCTTATGATTGGCCGGTGGGAGATGATGGGCATTTAATCGCCTTTATTCTCCATGATGAGGGGAGTTTCATGGTTTTAATGCCATGATTGCTTGGATTTGTAACTCCCATTTGCTTGATTTTGATTGGGCCGTCCAAAATAATGGGTTAATGACCGCATTAAGTTGTCATAAAACGGGTCAATTAACGACATTAAGTGGTCGCCAGGGCATTTGAAGAGTTGCGGGCCGCGCCGCGTCTTTTGGAATTCTTCTTGTGATGATCGCCGATGGATCAGCATGTTTTTTGATGTCGGATGGCGATGCAACTTCAGACATTGGTTGATACTAACGGGCCGGTGACGTCTATCTTGTAGATTTCTCGATCGGTCGGACAGAAAGTGCACTTTCTTGGTTAGTCGGTTGGCGATCTTGGGATGATCAATGATGATTTCATACTCTTGACGATGGATCCGAGATGTTGATGGAGATCAGTCGATTTCGAGCATCAAAAATCAAAATTTCAGGAAATCACAAGGGGTGGAGCTTCCGAAACGCGAAAAAGGGCGGAAAACGGGTTACCCGGCGACAAATTCGGTGACCCGGATTTCCTTGGTCACCAGGCGACCATGCACCCATCGCCACGAGCGACCATCGGGATTGGTCCCCTTTTGGTCGTCGTTTCTCGGCTGTGGCGACCATGCACCCATCGCCACGAGCGACCATCGGGATTGGTCCCCTTTTGGTCGTCGTTTCTCGGCTGTTTTTTGGTCTTTCTGGCCGCCGTTTTCTCCTGCATTTTTCTTGACATTTCTCCTCATGTATTGGCTTGATTCTCCTCAAGAAAACCTGATGAGAAGCCATGTAGATCGGAGCACAAAGTTTCCTATTTTTTGGAAAAGTCGAAGACTTTGTAGCCGATTTTTCGTCAAGAGTCGAAACTAAGTCAAACGATGTCGGAATGACCTGAAATTTGAGGTGAAGCCTCCTGAGTAGTAGATAGGATCAACCATGGGCTTTTACTTGAGTTTTGAAGCCGTTTGGGGTCCCTTCGCCAGTAGGCTTGATTTTGCCACGGGGAAGATGCCACACGTTGATGTGTAGTCAACCGATGTCCGATTGACTTGAAATTATATAGGGAGCCTATTGAAGTCATTTTGAGATGATCCGTTGGCTCCGATTTAGATGTCATCGTCCCGGGGTGCTCCGCCACCGGTAGCTTTGATTTTGTTTCGGAGCGTCAAAGTCAGGTCAAATGCTGTCGGAATGACCTGAAATTTGACGTGCAACCCTTTTGAAGCATCTTAAAGCCATTTATGTACTCTGTTTGATGAGTGATGGCCTCGGTGGTTCTCACCACCGAGAGGCTTGATTTTACTGTTCAAGGGTTAATGGAGGGTCAAACGTTGTCGATTTGACTTGAAATTTGATATGGAACCCTTTGGAGGTATTTTGAGACCATCGGTAGGCTCTGATCGAGGTTTTGATGTCTTTGACACCGTCGCCGCCAGGAGTACCTGTTCAGCTGCCGGAGGAGTGAAGTTGGGTCAATTGATGTTGGAATGACCCGAAACTTCATGTGAACCCCTCTTTTGGCTTTCTTGAAGGATCTTGTAGTTTTTGTTTGATTCTGACAAGATCTGATGCTTGAAGCAGCATTGCCTTTTTGTAGTAGGATGCGGCTTCTTGATGTTGAAGAGGCAAAGTGACATTTTTTGGTGTCAACAGTACAAAAGAAAAAAAAAGAAATGGTTCTGTTACAAAAAAAAAACTAGGAGCTCAGCCAAACATGGCCTCCAGCAAAAGATTCAACTCCTCTAGCAAGCTCCTGGCAATGTCTATCAAAGCTTCCAAGGCACGCTTCTTCAAAAATTTACCATAAGATACAGTGGAATGTTGTAACCCATCTTCGACAACGGGAAGCTTTCCCCAAGCAGTTCGCCATCGCACATGTTCTCGCATCCTCTCTTTGAGAACACAATCGGCATCGACAACTTGACGAATCAAGGTCCTCTCCCTGGCACGAGCCTCTGCTACAGCCCACTTAGCTGCGAATTGCGCCTCTAATTGCCCAAGATGCCGCCTAGCCTCGATGACCTCCCTATCAAGGCGATCAATGTCATGCCTCAACTCAATGATGACTAACTCGGTGTTGTTCCTCTCCCGGACAAACTGTTTCCTACTTTGTGTGGCCTCATCCACTTCAGATGATGTAATAAATTGATTAATTTCTTTATTTATCAATAAAAATCCTACTTTCCTTTCATGAGATGAATGGTGTTTTATTTCTTAATGCAGATAACCAATACATATGACATAATGGTTCATGAGATGAACCGGGTCTCATTAGTACATTAGATGTGATATTTGTATGGACGAGATCCACATACGGGAGACTGTTAGATTGTATGGACTCAATCCATTAGTTGATGTAATAAATCGATTAATTTCTTTATTTATCAATAAAATCATGCTTTCCTTTCATGAGATGAATGGTGTTCTTTATTACTTTATGCACATGACCAATACATATGACATGATGGTTCATGAGTCGAACCGGGTCCCATTAGTATATTATATGTGATATATATAGATGAGGTCCACACACAAGAGACATGCGTCACAAATCTTATAATTAAATATTTTCACAACCAGTGATGAGATTAGGCATCTCATCTGATAAGGTTGCAACACTTTGATCACTATGAGATAGTGTGATTTATCTCGATAATCAGAATGTAAGATTCTGGTTCACAGTGCTTGTACATTGGATGTATTGAAGGACCATGAGAAGCACCTTATGGAATACTGTCTCAAGTTTAAGGTTTGCTCTCATAATTCCCTAGCAATAGGCTCTCAGTTCTGAGACATTGATGAACTCAAGTTTCTTTCTATTCATTTGCTTTGAGCCACCAATGAGTGAGGCCAACTGTTAGTCAACACATCGGTGTCTTAGGTACGTGTTAGTAAGACTATTGGAACATCCAATGGTCAAGATGGAATCTATCTACATTATCCCCTTGTGCCAATTAATGGATTTATCATTAGTAAGTGCGCACCCATCTCGATTAAGAGTTAATTGGATGGTACTGATGATCATTGTTGTCGCGACCCCGGAATGGAACCCCGGGCCCGCGACGGTTGTTGAGTACTTTGAAGATATACTTTCCCACAGGTTCCCGCGGTGAGGATTCCCAAAGACACGCGGAATCTGACTCACACGATCAAGTTTGCGGAAGCGTGTAGCAAAACACATCAAGATAAGCACCAATAAATCTTTAAGTGCTATGACAAAATAATAGCAAGATATAGTATCAAAAGAAAGAAGTTAACATCGCATTCCCATTATAATTCAAGTTATGAGACTAACACGAAAGTAAGTTAAGTTTTAGTTACAACCCATAGGAGGCCAACACAGGCCAATAAAATTCTCAAAATTGAAAAGGAACCCCATGAAAAAATAACGAACTCAAGAAACCCGCCCGACGTCTAAATGACATCGTCGGGCTGCCACTCTCTCACTGGGGGTGGCTCAAGAGCCTCCTCCTGACGCTCCTCCTCAAAGGCAACGTCTCCTGCACCTGGGCACCAACAAACAAGGGTCAAACACAACGGTTTGGCAGGTAATCAATTTAGGTGCAAGCATGAAACAATAAACGTTTTAGAAAACATATAAGCAAATCCCTGATTTAAAATACTACAATGACTGAGATACATTTTCGAGAATACAAACGAAGCTGAGATACTAAAACAAGCTAGCATGAGTACGTATAATATCATGAATAGTTACAATCCACAAAGAGCCCATCCTTTCTCTGTCATATATATAATGAAAAGAGCAAGCACACAGGACAAGCACGATATACATAATATAATCACGACACGATTCCCACATATGCGGGGATTTCCGGCCGCGGAACTGGACACGCACAATGTGTAATAAAATACACGACCAGTCTGCAAACAGTCCATATGTTTAAGGACCCCCAGATAGTGGATCAAACTGAAAGGGCAGTCCAAATTCAGTGGTGTTCATTTAATTCATGAATGCACAAAACCCGCGAAACACTATCAAGCATGCCGAGATAAAAAGGGGGAAGTCACTTATCAAAACACGACGAACACGACTAGCAAAAGGCATAATTAATATGCGTAACACGCTTAGGAAGTGATTCCCTTTTTCTTGAAATAAATCTTCAAAACAAGCTTATATTTTAAATCCAAAACGAGTACACGATGGTACTTATCGTACCAAAACGGAAATTCAAGATACGAAATCTGACAAGCATGTGTTAAGGCTACTAAGTGACCTTTGTGTAATTGGGACCCCAAATGTCAGAATATACAAGAACTGGTGTCCCCGAAGTTGGGTTGCATTTCGAAGTTCCATTTACACAATGTCAAGTCAAAACCCTTAACATAGTCTAGTTTTTCAACCTTCAAAAAAATACACAACGAAATAATTCTTCTTCCTGAATCTGGCAGGTTCGCTCGAGCGGACTTTGTAAGGTGTTGACACTTCGCTCGAGCGAGACAGTTCGCTCGAGCGGATAATAAGTGCGCTCGAACGGACAACTCTCTGTCTTGCTCCAGATTATACAGAGGGCAGTTCGCTCGAGCGGATAATAAGGTCGCTCGAGCGGACAGCTCTCTGTCTGCGCTCGGACCAAACAGAGGCTTGGTCGCTCGAGCGGACAAGCTTCTGCCTGTACTCGCAGAGTGCAGAAAATGCATTTCTCTTGTACATCTTCCACTACATTTTTCTCCTACTTCTCATCCATAAATCACATACAAATCCCTTGATCCTTCATGCTCACCAAGGGTTCATTTCCACCATTTCACACATTTAATCCAATGAAAACAAGATAATGAAATTTATAAACAAATTCATATGCACAAATTCTAAGATAGCAATTTAATCAAAATACACATGTATCAATGAACCTAGAAAGATTACTTGCCTTGCCCAATGCTAAACAATCCTCTCAAGCACTTCACTCAAGCTATTCCAACACTACAAGAAAACCCATGAAAACCACACAAACTCACTCAACCTTGAAAGCAAGAAACCCATTTTACCAAAGGGGTTTGTAACATGAAAAACAAGATTTTTAAGAAGCTAAAAGACTTCAAGAAAAGTATGGGTTGAAGCTCTTACCTAGAGATGGTCAAACAAGAGGGAAGGAAGGAAATGGAGAGCTTATCCCACAAGAAGTTCCAAGAAGTTTATACCAATAGAAAGCTTGCAATGAGAGGAAGAAGATGATATCCTTAGAATTTCATTTGGAGATCTCTAGCTATGTCATGCAAGATGAGGAAGATGGAAAAGAGAGAAGGGTTTTCAGCCCTAGGTCAAAAGGTTGTAGGGATTTGGGGGAAATGAATGAAAAGAGAGGGAGAGGGGGATTAAGTGTTGACAATGGGCCCCCCAATTAGCTTGAACCTTGGAGTGACCCAAACATGATCTTGTGGGCCTCGAATGAACTCGACGAAGAAGGATAAAACGATCCTCGAAATATCTAGTTTCCAAAAAGTATATTTTTGACATGGTTTTGAAATCTCAAAAATTGTGTCCAGATTTGTGCATAGAAGACAATTTTACCCTCTTTGGGCCAGAACTTGGGTTTTTGGGCTTCAAACATGAATGGGTTTAAGACGAAAGTTGTAACACATAGAAAATTCATTCAATTGAAATCAAAATCACAATCACACGGAAACCGATACGATCTTCCCAAGCTTACACGTGCACTCAGGCCTTCCTGAGTGTGTCTGACTAATACTAAACGTTCTCAAAATTCCCAAAGCTATGTCCAAGACTAAAACTAATTATTTCTAACCCAACGACAACTAAACCCACTTAGGACTAAACACAAACTAATCGCACACTAATCGAATTGGTCTGGGTCGGGGTCTAACATCCCCCACCCCTTAGGATATTTGGTCCACCAAATAATTAAACAATTACCTCTGGTAAAAGCTGTGGATACTTCCTCTGCACTTGCTCTCTCAATTCCCAGGTGGCTTCCTCTGGCTCGTGATTTTCCCAAAGTACCTTGACCCAATGAATAGTCCGGTTTCTCAATTCTTGCTCTTTGGTGTCGATGATCTTGATTGGTCTTTCCACATACGAGGCATCTTCCCTAATCTCCAAAGGTTCGTGCTGTAGTATATGTGAAGGACTATAAACATATTTCTTGAGCATAGAAACATGAAATACATTGTCCACCCTGGAGAGTTCCTGCAGTAACACAAGCCTATAAGCGACATCTCCAATCTTGCTCAAAATCTCATACGGACCAATAAACCTTCTAGACAATTTGCCCTTATGTCCGAATCTCAAAGTCCCTCTAACTGGTGAGATCTTCAAGAACACTTTGTCACCCACTTGAAACTGCAATTCTCTTCTGCGAGTATCTGCATAACTCTTCTGCCTACTTCGGGCGATCTTCAACCGTTCCTGAATCAACTTGACCTTGTCACTTGTCTCTCCAACTATCGTCGATCCATGAAAAATACGTTCACCGACTTCCTCCCAGCAAACCGGAGTTCTGCATCTTCTACCATAAAGTGCCTCAAAAGGTGCCATACCGATGCTCGAGTGGTAACATTGTTATAAGAAAATTCACAAAGAGGTAAGCACTCATCCCACTGAACCTTGAAATCCAATACACAAGCACGCAACATGTCTTCGAGAGTCTGTATCGTCCTTTCTGACTGACCATCTGTTTGAGGATGATAAGCTGTACTGAACTGGAGTTTGGTACCCATCGACTCATGAAGAGTTTTCCAAAACTTTGAAACAAACCTACTGTCTCTGTCGGAAGTAATGGAGACTGGCTGGCCATGTTTACTAACAATTTCATTAACGAATAAACAAGTGGTGCCAGATGCATCATATTCCCTGTCTTCATCGGAATGAAGTGAGCAGACTTTGTCAGACGATCTACAATAATCCAAATTGCATTATTTCCCTTCTTGGTATTCGGCAAACCGGAAACGAAATCCATGGTGATGTGCTCCCATTTCCACTCCGGAATTTCCAACGGTTGTAACAGACCTGGGGGCTTCTGATGCTCTGCCTTAATCAACTGACAAGTTAGACAACGAGACACAAAAGCTGCTATCTCTCTCTTCATGTTGTTCCACCAAAATCTATTCTTCAAATTGTGGTACATCTTCATCGTGAGGCAAATTTGAATAGATAAATTTTGAAATTTGCATGGTGACTTTGAGATTCCTCTGTTGATTCTGATTTTTACTCCTTTTGATTTGTCTTATTGATCTCAACAATTTTATGTTTTGTTCGTTTGAATTTGAAAATCCGAAATCACGTTTTTCAAGAAAGAGGGAAAAATGACTTTTCACACCAAATCTATGCATAAATTTTGAAACTTGCATGAGAAAAATATACTTTTTAGAAAATAGATATTGGTGGCACAACAAATTTTCCTGAAATTTGCCTTCTTCGTCTATCTCATTCGGGACCCACAAATGATAGATCCAGCCATGTGAAGATTTGAGGGCCAATAGGGCCCACTTCCTCAACTTAAAAACCCAAAACCCACGTTGGGTTTCTCCCTCACCTTCATTTCCTACAACTTCTGAACTGAATAGAGTGTTCTTGCTTCTCCTTCTTCCAGCCATCTTCTCTCTTCTGCGTGTCCTTTTTTCCTCGGTGGAAAATGGAGATTTGATCACACCAATCTCTTCTCCTTCCTCTTAGCTTCTTATTGATACCATTCTTGAAGAAAACCAGCTAGAACAACCCTTTTCCTCAAGCCCTTCTTCTTGTTTGGAACACCTAGAGGTAAGCAATGGCTTCCCTCTTGAAATCTTGGATTTTCTGGACCCTTTAGAATTGTTTTATCATGTGTACAGAGGAGTTCTTGGAGTGCTTCTTCTATTTTCAAAATGTTGGATTTTTAGTGTGTTTCCATGGGGGTTTTTGTAGATTGAAGCTTGTGGCTGTGGAGAGGTAGTATTGGAGTGTTTTTGTTTCTCTTCTTAGCCAAGGCAAGTGATTAATTCAGCTAATGTCATGCATGTTACTTTATGTGAATAATTGTTCTTTCTTTACAATTTTTGAATCTCTTCTCTATGTTGTTGTTCCCCTTACGATTGATGGATTTATCTTTGAAATGTTTAAGCAATGGTTTATGTCTATTTTCTTTAAATTGTTGTTTTGCAACAATCTGGATTTTTGCTCACCAATTGATCATATCTGGATCAGTAATGAATACATTTCAGACATTGGTGTTTTTGGTGAATTAAAAAAAAGGGCTATGTTCATATCAGAATTTTTGAAAGAGATGGAATGAATTAGTGTGATGATGTTTGAATGGATGTGTGTTGAACCAAGTAGAAGCTCAATTTGTATAAGAGTGCAGGTGGAAAAGAAAACAAAGGAACCAGAAAGAGTATAGATTTCTACACTCAATTCGGACCCAGGCAGAATGCTAGGCCGCTCGAGCAAGCCCATGGGCCGTTCGAGCGGACCAGCTTCTGGATAGGATCCTCTCGAGCGGACCCATCACCGCTCTAGCGGGCCTGGGCTCTGTCAAACTCATTTCAGTAGGCGCCCAAGCCTGTTTCAGCAGGCTTTCTCCCTCCTACTTGAAATATTTAAGTTCCATATGGGCCATGGATGTTGGGAATGGAAAGATTGGAAGGAAATACTTTGATTTTGTAAACCAAATGAGAAAAATGAGAGTAATGTTTGATGTTAGAAAATACCAGGGGAAATTATTTTAAGTCTTGATGCACACTTTACACCCTTAAATGTTGGAGATCATTAGTGGTACCAAACCCTTTATTTATAAATCAACATTGAGGTGGTAAGTGTGTATCGAGAAGACCCTAGGTAAGCCATTAAACCATTATACACATTACTTCATTCCAAGTTAGAAGTTTTTACAAATTAATTCGAAATAGAATTGAGTGGTTCGCCACATTTGAATTTATCGGTAAGACTACTCATTTGATTTGTTTAGTTCTATCCATTTGCATTTGCTCAAAGTAGTTCCTCTTATCGATTTTGAAATGTATTACTATGGTTTGATTTATATCGACTTAGGTTTTGAAGGGCACCACTAAGCTTAGGTCACCTAGTTGGGCTGATCACCCGTCTTGGGATCTTTAAAATTATTTCCCAACTACAGTTTGGACTCCTCTATTTGTTTCGGCCATGGCAACGGCTATTTGTGTGTTCCAACCATGGCAACAGCTATTATTTGTTCTGGCCATGTAATACATGGCAATGACTATCTGTCTGTATGCTCTTGTTACTTCGGTAATAGGAGAGTTTAGCTAAATGTGGATTGCCAGTGATTTTACTTAGCTTGTTATATTCTTTAAAAATTGCCAATGCTTTAATAATAGTTTCATTTCTTCATTCATAGTTATGTTTAGACTTTCAAATGTACTAGAATAATTTCTTAATGTTTTACAAACACTTGTATTCCATTATTTATTTTATTTGCTTGTCAAACCGTTGTGTCTGATACTCTTTTATTTGGTGCCAGATATTGACCCCGCTCCCTTTGACGTGGTGCGAGAGGAGGAAGCGGTAGCACCGCCGGTTGGACCCGAGTGGCAGCCCAACGATGTCATCTAGACGTCGGGTTGGGTTATGAGATCTAAATCACATTTTGGGATTGATGTTCTTTTTGGGAACTTGTTTCTATAGCCTTTGTTGGGTGTTTTTATGGGAATTGTATAATGTTAACTTACTTTTGGTATTGCAAACGTAAACAAATTATGGGCTTGCTAATGATATATTTCTCATTTTGATGCAAAGCATGATTGTCCATTTTATGTTTTTTAATTGATTAAGTGTTTGCTACATTGCTTCTGCACATTTTATAAATATCGTGAATAAGATTATTGTATTGTGATGGATTGGAAATAGGAATCCTCACGCGGAAACCTATGGGAAACTAGCGCGTGCGGGCGGAATTTTCTGGCTCGTCGCGCCTCGGCCCCGGATTAGGGACTTGGTTTGTTCGGTCTCGGTCCGGGGGCGTAACAAGTCTTGGTATCAGAGCAAGAAATATGTCGGGCAATTAAAAGACAATAGAAACATAGGGACGTGGAGAGAATCCATTAGAATTTTTGTTAGTTAGTACTGCGTGGGGATTGTGGGTACGTTTTTCTTGATATATTTTGTACTAACAAGTGGTTTTGCAGCAAAATGCCTTTACGCAGGGACTACACAAACACAAATCCTTCTACCATCAATGCTCATACCACAGGCTCCTCTGGAGATAATCAATTTCAGGACTTATGCAAAGGATGATGGAACAGCAACAGAAAATAAATGAGATGATGATGGAACAACAGAGGAAAGCCAATGAGAATCAAGCCAGATTGCAAGCGCAGATGACCAAGAAAGACGAGGAGTTGGCACAAGTATAGAGGCAATTGCTGGAACTGTTGGGTAGGAGACCAGAACATGTACAACCTCAACACATGGGTCCTCAGATTGTTATCAATAACTGTGACGACAACCCGAATGCATTATTCGAACGCTTCCGGAAGAGAGGTCCAAAAGAATTCACAGGAAAGGAGGATCCTTTGACAGCAGATGATTGGTTAGCTCACACTGAGAACATCTACGACCTTTTTCAGTGCACAAGCAGGCAGCGAGTTCATTTAACAGCCTCTATGTTTATCGGCTTGGCCGACATTTGGTGGAAAACACTCAAAGATGGCTATCAGAACATTGCTAATGATACCGCGTGGGCCACTTTCAAGGAGTAGTTCACTAAGAAGTATGTACATGTTAGATTGTATGGTCTCAATCCATCAGTTGATGTAATAAATTGATTAATTTCTTTATATATCAATAAAATCATGCTTTCCTTTCATGAGATGAATGGTGATTTATCACTTAATGCACATAACCAACACATATGACATATTGGTTCATGAGATGAACCGGGTCCCATTAGTATGTCCCATTAGTATATTAGATGTGATATATGTATATGGATGAGATCCACATGCAGGAGACATGTGTCACAAATTTTATACTTAAAAATATCTTCACAGCCAGTGATGAGACTGGGCATCTGTAAGACCCCGTCCCGAGTGACATCGATTAGTGTTAATTAGGTGGTGTTCTAGTTCTAAGCGTGTTTAGTGTGTTTTGGGTGAGTTGGGATTAGAATAGCTTTTGATATATCTTTGGGGAATTTTAAGTGCCTTTGTGACTAGTGGCGCCCTTTGGGGGTTCCTTTTATGACTTTGCGTTTACTTGGGGATTTATCCGAGATTCTTGTATTTATTATTTTAATCCCGTTTTATTTATCTCATTAATCCCTGCAACTTTTATGTTGATCTCGTGCCCGTTCGAGATCCCGAAACCCGACTTTCCTAACATTGAGGGCAAAACAGTCTTTTTACACTAAATCTATACCCAAAATTTAATATTCCCGAAACCCGCGAAACATATACTTTTTGGAAATTAGATATTTCGACGATCACTTTTCTCTTCTTCGTCGAATTTGTTTGAAGCCCCGATAAAAATGATTTTAGCCCATGAAGGATTCTAGTGGTGGGACCCAACTCCACTTTTCTATAAAAAGAGAACTCTCTCCTTCCCTTTCCCTTTTCTAGCTCAACTCCATTCTTCACCTAGGGTTTCATTTTCTTCCTTCTTCTCTTGCTTCCATCACCAAATCCACTACTAACCTTGCACAAATTGAGAAATAGATATCCTCATCTTCTTCCTCACCACCATAGCTCTCCATTGATACCATTTTTAGAGAAGACACTCCATTTCAAAATACTCTTTGAGCTCTCCTTGCCCATTTGGAGAACCTACAAGTAAGCAATCCTCCCCATCTCTTAGATTTATGTTTCTTTGACCTTGAAAAGGTTCCATTTTCATTATTGTAAGGTTTCCTTTTCTATTTCTTGTTTTGACCCATTTAAGGTTTGTTTTTGGGGATTTTGGTTCATAGCTTGGATTCTTGGCTTGGAGAGGTGATTAGAGCTTGATTTGCTTGATTAGAGACCTAAGGCAAGTGGATGAAATGATAGTTTGAGCATTTAATGGTTTTATGATAAATGTGGTTGGTTTTGTCATTCTAATTCATGTTTATTAGCTTGCATTGATTTGAAATAAATAATCATTAAAGAGTTTTGCTAACTCATTTATTGTCATGGAAAGGTGATTTATAGTCTATCATTTATGTTTTGATTTTAGCAAATGAATCCTTATGTATGGTGGTTTCCTTTTCTCTTCCTCTTATGGTGGAATGAGGTGAAGAAGATGGAGATTTGATGAATGTTTATGGTTGTTTCTACGGTGTTTTGGATGATGTTTAAAGGGAGTTTTGAGCCTCCCATTTTGATGTAGAAATGAGGCTCAAAGGATATTGTAAGAAGAGGAAAAGGGGAAGAGCAGAACTATCCCAGAACCAGTTACTGAACAGTTCGCTCGAGCGAACTTGACAGGTCGCTCGAGCAAAGTGTCCAGAAAAGGGTTCAAACCATTCCAGAGGACAGTTCGCTCGAGCAAACCTTACTACGCTCAAGTGAACCTTCCCAGAACTCATTCTAGAAAGCGGTTAGCTCGAACGCATGGATTGTTCGCTCGAGCCAAGCCGAATTGGACAAGTTCGTTCTAACGAACCCGATTTTACTCGAGCGAACCCTCCCAATTGACCATTCCAGAGACCACCTTGCTTGAGCGAACTCTCCGGTTCGCTCGAGTGATGTGCTCTGTCGGTCAAGGACTACGTTTGGGACAGTGATCAATTGTATAAACATTTCGGGACTATCCATTGAGAACCCCTCTATGTCAGGAAGATTTACTAAGCAATGTATGAGGTCATTTGAGAAAGAAACCACATCACGAAGATTTCATTTGAAGTTTTAAAATTTTGAAGTGTATAAGGACCCCGGAATGTCCCCAAACTCAAGGAGTACCAAGTCTTTACCGATTTAGACATACGGGATCCCTATTCACTTTAAACAAATCTTGAACCCGAAACTTCAATGGCTTATTGTATTTCACTGTTCCCGAAATTTATACTACAAGATTTATTATTCCCGAAAGTATTGGAATTGTACCTGTATTAATTGCTAGTCCTAAAATGCATTGCCTGACATGAAATGATATTTGTGCCTTTGAGCACCCCGTCCCTCTTGTTTATGTACTTGCACTTGATGTATTTTATGCATGATTTGATTTTGTCATTTGACCTACGAGTAGGTACCACTAAGCTTGAATAACCCTGTTGGTCTGATCCACCGACTTGGAGATCCCCCTCTTGTCCAGCCAGCTGCAGTTTGGATCTCGCTACCCGGTTATTATCGTGGTCTTGTCCCGATACCCCGGATTGCTACCGTGGTTCCCGATGCCCGGCTCGCTACCGTGGTCATGTCCCATATATTATATGTATATATATATATATATATATCGTTGTTTCTCCTCACCTCGTGTGATTGAGATCAACACCTTGATATTGCTCTGTCACTTCAGTGATAGAGGACTTAGCTTCGTGCGGTTGTGTCACGCCCCCGAACCGAAACCTCGGGGGCGGGAGATGGGATTAAGCATAAATGTATTTTACTTCTCCCAAGATCCGCGTGTGTGAAGACAACACATTCTGAATATTTTGCGGAAGCATTTGTGGCGTTGCGACCCGAAGTCCGTGGCCATCGGATTCCGCGTCGCACTCAACCTCTAGCCCATAGCTATTATATCAAGAATCATATCAGACTGGAGTAACCATCACAATAAATTACAGAGCTGACGGTAACCGGATATTACATTCCCAAATATGTTCAAGTTACAATTATCAATGTACATTAATTAAGAATCCCAAGAAAAGGCTAATAAAGCTATACAACAAGAAGCTATAAACTACTACCCAAATGTGACGTAGCTCCGATGTCAGCTCAATGTCTATATGACATAGCCGACAAACCAACCTGCAAGGCATGGCTCCACAGCCAACAAAACACTCAACTCGGGACGAAGAAATCTGAACCTGAGTACCAAAAGTAGTGGGTCAGACACGACGGTCTGGCAGGTGGATGAAAAGATCACAATTATACTAAAGAATAAAACATATAATAAATCATGCTAATCGATCAAGTACTGCATATAATTAACGGGTGCAAAGTCGGGAATCTCGGGGAAAACTTGTATTCATTTCAAGCACGGGTAAAACATGAACATCTAATAAAACATGTATTCATTTACATCATCTATAATCATAGATATTTGACAATCGGGTATTCGTCTAAAACATGTATAAATATAGTGGTTTGACAAAACAAACGTTCATTTGAAACTTAAGTAAAACACAAGTATACAACAAATCAGGTATCCATAACAGTCTAGCAAAACCAATGTCCATTTGAAACCTATGTAGAAATACGGATATTTAACAAACCGGATATCGTTTAAAACAGGTATAAACGTAGGGATCTTGCAAACAAATGTCATCTGAAACATATTTCAAAGCATGGATATTTAGAAATCGGGTAATCATTTAAAACATGTATAAACATGGGAATCTCACAAGTCAAATGTCATTTAAAACAAAGCACGGATATTTAACAATTCGGGTATTCCTTTAAACATGTGAAATCATATAAATCTAGCAAAATCATTTATCGTTTGAAACATATGTAAAAGCACGGGTATTCGCCCAACCGGCATTCCTGTAAAACATGTACGTGTGCAAAGGACATAAAACAATATAATAGTGACTGAATTTACAATAGAGAGCATTAACACTTATCTAAATAACAACTTTCATAAAAGCAATGAATCATTTAACTGAAAACAAGTAAGCAATATAAACCATGTCGGGTGTCCAAGGAATCGGGAACTGGCAAGATGGCAATCACAAGAAGCTAAGTCCTCTATCACCGAAGTGACAAGAGCGGGACGTTGGTCTCAGTCACACAAGGTGAGGAGACTCAACGTAAATCATATACAATAATAAATATACGGGAACGGGACCACGGTAGCGAACCGGGTATCGGGACGGGACCACGGCAATAACCGGGTATCGGGATCCAAACTGCAGCTGGCGGGACGGGAGAGGGATTTCCAAGTCGGTGGATCAAACCGACAAGGTATCCAAGCTTAGTGATGCCGACTCATAGGTCAAAACCAATCGAGACATATGCAAGTAAATCAAGTACAGTAAATAAGCGGGTAAAACGGGGGTGCTCAAGGGCACACTGTCACTTCATATCGGGAATACATCTCGGGACAAATAACTGTTACTAAAGTAACTTCAATGCTTTCGGGAAACAAGTCAATCAAGTACAATAAATAAACGGGTAAAACGGGGTGCTCAAGGGCACACTGTCGTATCATGTGATGCAATGCACTTCGGGACAAATGACTGTTACTAGAGTAACTCCAATGCTTTCGGGAAAACAAGTCATGTAATGCAAATCTCGGGAAAAGAGGTGAAACAATGAACTATAATAATTTCGGGAAAAGCATTAATTTCAAGATCTATTTAAGTGAATAGGGGTCCCGTATGTCGATTATAACAATTACTTGGTACTCCTTGAGTTTGAAGACATTCCGGGCTCCTTATGCACTTTTACTACTTTCAAAACTTAAAAAGAGCTTATGGGTAGTACTAGATGTTACAATAGCAAGAATCAAGATTATAAACGGTCCATCCTAGGCATGACATAAATCCGGAAACATCGAGCAACCTACTCAGTCCTCGAAAGGAATAGAATTAGCGATAACCAAGGAAATAGACTTGCGTTTAGATATAAAGAAGATATCGCGTCGTTCCATCCCGTTCAAGATTGAAATGGATTAACTTCG
Organism: Cinnamomum chago; assembly: GCA_038049695.1. Taxonomy (NCBI): domain Eukaryota; kingdom Viridiplantae; phylum Streptophyta; class Magnoliopsida; order Laurales; family Lauraceae; genus Cinnamomum; species Cinnamomum chago. The sequence goes on from CP142451.1 coordinate 56,840,020, forward strand.
ATGTCACCAAACCCACCGGGAGGAGTGTCGGCTCAAGACATCCTCACTCATAGGCCAAACAGTCCAAAAAGGGTAAGGGTCCCACCTAAAACCAAGGATTAGTGTCTAGATCATCACCATTCTTTTCTTTTAGTTCCCTAGTCTTAGAGACCTTAGATTAGGGTACAATTGGTCTTAACACTAAGGTATATACCTCTAGGACTCATAGAAGGCCCAAGGGTTTCCAAAAAAGAACACAATATCAAATTTCACTCCCGAATGTACAGGGTCCGATCGATCGGCCCAAAAAGGCTTACAGTTACTGACAGTCCGATCGATCGGCCTATAGGTCCGATCGATCGGACCTGGGTACAGCAGGTCCGGGAAAGCTGATTTTTCTCCTTTTTGTTCTTTTCTTTCCAACATATAATCAACCACAAAGAACCATAAACAAGATGGTTTAAATACATGTTTCCAAGACAATAACATGAGCTAAAGAGCTCCTCATTTCAATTTCCTCTCTTTCCATTCTTTCCATTCACAATTAATCACAAGGTGGAGAAAACTCATTCATGTGAAATCATTTGAAATCTTGACACTATGATACATACATTTCCAAGAGATTAACAAGGGAGAAATAACTCATCAATAAGCACATCTTGAAATCAATATTAATCATATTAAAGACAACTATTAAAATCACCAAAACCATTAATGAATCAAGATTTTCTCACAAAACATGTTAATAATCAAAACAATCCATTCATTCACTTGCCTTTAACTCTAATCAAGCAAATCAAGCTCCTAATCACCTCCCAAGCACAAGATCAACAATCTCTACAAAAACCCCCAAAACAACCCAAAAATGGGTTAAACAATGAAGAAGAAGAAAGAACTCCCAATAATGAAAATGGAGCTTCTTAAGGGCAAGAAGAACACATATCTAGAAGATTTGAGGAGGGAACTTACTTGTGGAGTTTTCAAAAACACAAAGTTAGCTCAAGGAGGGTTTCAATGTTGGTGGATTTCTCTTCTAATGGCATCCATGAAAAGCTTGCAAGGTGGAGAAGAGAATGGTGGTCTCCATTTTGATGTTGGTGCAAGATTGGTGTAGCTTGGAGATGGAGAAGCAAGAAGAAGAAGGGAAAGCAAGAAAACCCTAGACTCAAAAGGGTTGTGCTGGAACAATGAAAAATGGAAGAGGAAGAGGAAGGGTCTCCTTTTATAAGCAAGTGAGAATGGGTCCCACAACTTAAATAACTTGGGTGGCTGAAATCATCTAATTCGGGACCTCGGATGGATTCGACGAAGAAGGAAGAAATGATCATCGAAATATCTAGTTTCCAAAAAGTGTATGTTTCACGGATTTTGAAAATATCAAGTTTTGGGTACAGATTTGGTGTGCAATGACTGTTTTGCCCTCAAGGCCAAGAAATCGGTTTTTGGGTTCTCAAATGGATACGAGGTCAACAAGAAAGTTGTAGGATTCCTCAAGATGAATGCAACGGGCCAAAAACACGATACGAAACAAATCGGGAAAATCTCACAAGAAAAGCAAAGCCGAAAAGGGAACCCCCAAAGGGCCCCACAAGCTGCCAAAGCACTCAAAAGCCCAAAACTAGAAGAAAAACCATTCTAGCCCACAAACTCAACCCAACAACTACTAATCCCACTAAAAGAACTAATCCACAAATAAAACAACACTAATCCAAGAGATTAGGGGTCGGGTTCTCACAGGTTGCCATCTTGCTTGTTTCCCGTTTCCTTGGTTACTTTTATATGTTTTACAACGCATACTTGTATTTGAATAAATGAGTTATCTCTTTTATGAAAATTGTTATTTAAATAGGTTTAAAATGCTTTTTGAAGATAAATTCATTTATTATTATATTGTTATGTCTCTTCACCCATTTGCCAAACCGTCATGTTTGACCCACTCTTTGGTACTCAGGTCCGGACATTGTCTACCCCGAGGCGGAGCTTGAGGACGCGGTCGGTGAACCGCAACGCCTAGTTGAGTGGCATGTTGATGATGTCGTTTAGACATTTGATTACTAAAGAGATATAACATTTTGGAAAAACTTTTAACCATTCTTTTGGGGATTGGTATTTTGTTTATATTGGCCTTTGTTGGCCTCTAATTTTTGGGAATGTAACTAAATGATGTTTTGTATAAACTTCAACTTTTCTTTTGGGAAGCACTAATGATCATTGCTCATTCTGATACTTGGTTTATATATATGATTTTATCTTGTGACTAGAATTGAAATTATCAATTTGATTTGCTACACGTTTCCGCACTTAACAAAAATGTACTATGTTGTTGTGATATCCTCACCGCGGACACCTGTGGGAAATTAAATAAATGTACACACACTATCTTCAGTCCCAATCCCGGATTAGGACCTCGATAACCCAGTCCGGCGTCGCGACAACATCTCATCTGATAAGGTTGCAGCACATTGATCACTATGAGATAGTGTGATTTGTCTTGATCATCAGAATTTAAGATTTTGGATCATAGTGCTGGTACATTGGATGTATTGAAGGACCATGAGAAGCACCTTATGAAATATTGTCTCGATTTTAAGGTCTGCTCTCATAATTCCCTAGTAATAGGCTCTCAATCCTGAGACATTGATGAACTCAAGTTTCTATCTATTCATTTGCTTTGAGTCACCAATGAGTGAGGCCAACTATAGGTCAATACCTCGGTGTCTTGGGTACGTGGTAGTAGGACTATGGGAACATCCAATGATCAAGATGGAATCTATCTACATTATCCCCTTGTGCCCATTAATGGATCTGTCATTAGTAAGTGCGCACCCATGTCGATTAAGAGTTAATTGGATGGTACTGATGATCACTGTGATTAATTGGGGCTCAAGGATAGATGTGGATCTAAGATTGGATGAGACGGATTTATTCCAATTAATCCATGGATAATGATAGAGGGGCATACTTATGGTAATTGGGAAGTTTAGGGTCTTCATTGTAATTTATTCCTAAGACTGGAGTGCAATTGCATTTATATAGTGGTGTTATTTACAATTAACTGTGGGCCCGGATTGCACATGAGATGTGGGGTCGCGAGTCCCAGTTGGAGCCAGCTTTCTAAGGAATCCCTAATGGTCCCCACACTAGCCCAAGTTATTAGAAAGTTACTAATTCTACTTGAACTCTAAAATGAAGGAATTAGAAAGTTGTTATTTCTATTTGAAGTGGGACTTCTAATAGTGGTAATAGTAAGCTACTAATTAGTGTGGAAGTAAGACTTCTAATACAAATTAGTAAAAGAGTTAAAAGAGGAGACTTGAAGGCTATTTAAAGGGGAATAGACCCCATGGACGTCCAACACTTGTATCCCACGCCCAAAACCCCTTAGTGCAAGAGTTGCACAATTCTTCCTCCTTTTTCTCTCACTACAAAAAAAAATGTCTTAATGAGTCACTTTTAAAGTGTCTTAAAAAGTGGTTTGTGTCGCTTTTCTGATTACTATGCAAGCGTCTTATCTGCCGGCGTCACTAAAAGTTCGTAAAAGCGTTTCAAGAAATACATTTGTTGTGTCAGTTTCTGTTATCAAAGTGACACAAAAAAATGGTTACTTGTGTCACTTTAAACCCAAAAGTGACACTGAAATAACTTAAAAGCGTCACAAGAAAGATAACTTTGTTGTCTCCCTTTTCAAAATCAGTGATCAATATGTTGTTTTCGGACCAAAAGTGACACAAGTAGTCATCAGTTGTGACACTTTCCATAGAAGCGAGATACCATCCATTTTTTTTTAAAAAAAAATGCAATATATACATTACTAATAACATGCTGCAGTAGGGATACACTTTCAAATCAACCCTATCACAACCATTTCTACATGAATCTAATCAATCAATGATATGAGAAGACATAACAAATTTAGGAATGACAAATAAAAGTTCCACAAACCATGAAACTGACACCTTCATGTAAGATAATGGAGGAATGACAGACCAACATAACAAACTGAGGAATTAACACCTTTGTTGTAACCAAGAAGAGAAAGAAGTGCTAATGAACAATATTATGCCCTGTAGCACATCTATAGGAGCCTTGTAGGAATGAAAGGAGAATACCATACCTGCGTTGTACAGTGAGCAACTCCATCCCACTTATTGTATGTGCCCCTGCTATTCTCCATCCACTCCCCATAATCCATCCTGCAATTAATCATTAACATAAAACTCATCATTATGCTCACTCCCCATCATAAAAGTACCTGCATGATTGCCTCAGAGACACAGTTACAACCGAAGTCCACAAGTCCAAGCATTATGGACAATACATCTTTTAGGAAGAGCACTAAACAATGACTAGTGAGAAATTAGCTCATATACCTGCAAATCCACTGCCAAATTCAAATCCCTTGGATGCAGGTAAGGACAAACAAGCTTTAGCAAGCTTGGCTTCAAGCTTATCAAAGACTGGTGAACCAAGTCCCTGACACAAAAGGGAATTTATAAATATCAGTCCAGTTTTTACAATCCAAGCAAAGCATCCGAGTACACTTTGGAGTTTAACAAACCATTCATGAGGAAAGTTGAATTCTTACACGGGGGGACATTTCTTGCAATGCAGGTCAAAAACCCACCAATAGAATCTGTTAGGTCTTTTGTATTTGCAATTTGATGGATGCATTTGCATATTGGCATCTTTTGAATTCACACACATGCATTGATTTAAAATATCTTGAAATCTAGTTTTACCCATGCATAGCTTTTAAGATTTGGAAAAGCTTTTGTTTTATGCATGTTTTGGTTTTAAACTTGGATGCATTGGTTTTGAATCCCAAACTCTTTTTGAAAACCTAATTCCATGTGCACTACTTTTGGAAAATCATGTTAGGTATTTAGGTTTCAGGTTTGCATACTTTCAGCACCTTTGGAATCAGTTTTGTATGCAATATCTTTTGAAAAGAGTTTTTACTAATCAAGCTTGCCTAAGGTCTTAAACCTTTGAATCTTCTTAGGCTTTAGGTATCTCATGTTTTAATCTTCTTAGAATACCTTAAATCATGTATTTAAGCTTGATTTAGTGGCCAAAAAGATCCCCCAAAGAAAAACTTTGAAAATGGAAAAAGTGGATTTTTGGCCCAGGGACTCGCCCGGCAGTGTCGCCGGTCGACCGAGCCCTGTGTCTCGGTCGACCGAGGACACTGCAGGGCCCTGGGAAGTTTCTGTGCAGAAATTTCCCAACGGTCAGAAATATGACCGTTGTGTTGTCCCGGTCGACCGAGACCTCTAGGTCGACCGAGACAACTAGCCCGTGGACTGTTTTTTGCCTATAAAGTCCATTCATTTCCAACCTTTTTCAAGGCTTGAACCATGAACTTTTGAGAGCATTTTGGAGCCAAAGAAAGGGGAAGAAGTTGGAAAGGCTAGAGGGCTATTTGGAAATCAAACTCATGAGTTTTTAAAAGGTACATCTTCTAAGTTATTTTGATTTCCATTCAAATGAAATTCATGCATGTTCAAATCCTTGGTATTTTCATTTATGCATGATTTCAAGCCTATAAAGAGTTGTTTTGCAAACTCAATATCTTCCTTGGTAAATTAGATTAGTTTGCAAACTCTCTTAACTAAATCACATGCTTTCTTAGACTTTTACACTCATACAACTTGTTTAGTTCATTTATTAAAGTTGTTTGAATTTCACATGTGATTAGTTTTCTCTTCAATCATCATTTTATAAGCTTTGATTTTAAAATGCATCATGCATTCATTTAAGAGCTTCTTTGTTAAGATTGATTGAAGGAACACACTCATACACTTGTGCACACACTTTAGCTTGTTTTAAGTGTATGTTTGTAATTTGTATTAAACTTTCATATTAGCCTATTCAAGAGGCAATTTCATATGAGCTTAAATTGTAATCTCTTAGAGTGATCTTTTGGAAAGACACCTTCTTTGAGAAATCAACTTGTAAGGTTATTGCTTAGCCTAAGAAAAGCATATTGTAAAGGTTATTGCTTAGCCTAAGAAAAGCATATTGTAAGGTTATTGCTTAGCCTATAAAAGCACATTGAGAGGTTGTTGTTTAGCCTAGAAAAACAACTTTGTAAGGGTTATTGCTTAGCCTAGTAAAAAGCATAATTAGTGGAATCCGGTGGGGTGTTGGATACACAAGCCGGTAGTGGATGTAGGCATTGAGGCCGAACCACTATAAACCTTGGTGTTGTGGTGATTGCTTTGTGATGATTGTATTGTTAGCTTCCGCATTTTGATTGTCTTATCATCACATGTGACTAGTTTTTATTAAGAAATTAAAATTGGTTTAAATTGGTCATAGTTGTAGCTCACCCTATTCACCCCCCCCTCTAGGGTTAGGATCCATAGCGGACTTTCAATTGGTATCAGAGCCAAGTGCTCTAATCCCTTAGGATCAAGTGTTTGGAACTCTTGATTAGGTGTAAAAACCTAGAGTTAAAACCCTAGAGTAGTGCTTATTTGAAAATCATTAGAATGGACTCCACTATGCTAGACTTTGTAGATTCTTCTAGACCCCTCACTCTTCCTTCTATTAGAGATTCAAACCATCAATTAAATGAATATCAATTTGACTCAAAAGAGGAAGAAAATGAGTATGATGAAGATGATCTTCAACAAGCCTATAATGAATTATATACATTATCTAAAAAGCTTGATAAAAGAAACAAAAGCTTAAGAGAAGAATCTATGAATCTAACCAAAGAGCTAGCATCTTCAAAAGATGAACTTAGAGAGAAAGAAGAAGTAATAAAATGTCTAGACTCTAAGTTCATGATCTCTTTGAATAATCTATCTAACATTCAAGATGAATTAAAAGAATTAAAGATGGATTATGACAATGTCAATAAGGAAAATCTAAAACTAAGAGATCAAATAAAAAGGCAAGATAAAGACTTTATCAATCTTGAATCTAAATTGACTATCTCTAAGGAAAATTTATCTAATACTCAAAACGAATTAAATGAGATTAAGATAAATTGTGATGAGCTTACAAATGAAAATTTGAACCTAAGAGATACAATTAAAAAACAAGATAAAGACTTTAACAACTTAGAAGCCAAGTTGATTAAAAGTAAGTTAAAATCACAAGAACTTGGATCTAATATTGTTAATGAACTTAAACATGAATTAAAACTTGCCAATGAAGAGCTAAGCAAATATAAGGAAATTGAATATGAACTTTCAAAAGTTAAAAATGAAAATTCAATCCTTATAACCAAAGTCACTCAACTTGAAAACAATAAACAAAAGTATGAGTGCAAGTTTACCCAAAGTGAAGAGAAACTTGAAAAATTATTCAAATTGGGTAAATCTCATGGAGATAGGACGGGTCTTGGTTTTAATAGGAATATGACATATGACCCTAAATTCACCAACCCTTTTGTGAAAGGTGAGTCCTCATTCTCTAGCACTCACACTTCCTTGCCCAAAACAAAATGTGATTATTGTGGCAATGAAGGACACTTTAGGTTTGAGTGCAAACTAAGGAAAAGAAGCTATGTGTCTAAACCCATCTTTGAACTCAAGAAAGTAAAATCAAACTTGAAGGGTAAGACACTAAAAACAAAGGAAGACTCCATAAAGCTTAAACAAGTTAAAACAATTAACAAGGAGTCTCCAAAAATAGATTCTAAAAAGGTTAAACAAGTCAAACCAAGTTTAAAAGAATCTATTAACAAAAAGCTTCTCAACCTACCTCCCTTAAGTCAAAACATGAAAGAACTTTTGAAGAAATTTACTAAGTTAAATCTAAATTTCAAAAGTCAAAGAAAGGGAGAAAATAAGAAGAAAAGAAATTTGAAGCAATCCCCCATGAAACAAACACACCAACTCTCTAAGACTAATCATCAATCTAAAATAGTCAAACCTCAAAGATTTGATGTTAAGTCTAAAAGAATTTATCAAGTCAAATCTCCTTTAGTTGGTGAGAACCCCAAACTAGACCTCAAAGTTCAACCCTCCCAAGACCTTAGGTGGATTCCTAAAGTTCGATACTTAGACAAACCTTAGGGTCTTGAACCTCATTGACCAACCTACTCTTTATTAGTTAAATCATTATGTTGGTCATGATTGCATTTGCATTTTGTTTCTTTTAGTTAGATTTCTTAAAATGCATTGCTTCTTTATGATCATTTGATTTTGGTTTCATGCACCATTCTAAGTTACATGTCATGGTTTTCAAAATCTTTTGATTATAATCTCATCATGTTTGATTTGCTTTTTGCTTGCATTTAGTTTTATGTTTTGCATTGCATTTCTACATGATTAATTGATTGTGATTTCAAAAGCTTTCATAGCTAGATTCTTCATAATCAATTGGATTTTCCATGGTTTTATAAGTTAAACTTTTATATGGAAAATTGTTTTGAAAAATCAACTTGTATTTGTTTCAATTAAGTTATATCTTCTAAAATACAAAGTTGAAAATTGATCTTCAAAATCATTCCTTTTATGCTCATTGTAGGATTTTGTTGATTTGAAGATTGTTTGAATGGAAATGCTCTATAACCTCTTTAGTTATATTCATCTAAGCATGTTCCATGTTCTCATTTCCTTTTCTTTTGGTTTCATTATCTTAGAATTGGAAATGAATGTTGTTTGCATCTTTGCTTATTTAGTTATTCTTTTTATATGCAAATGACTTTTGGTTCCATGTATGGTTGTGATCTTAGTTTCATTTGTAGAAACCATACTAGAACCCAAATCCATCCTCTATGCCTTATAGTCATATCTTTATGGATGGTTATGATGTTGATTCATGTAGATTTTCTTGATGTCATCCTTATACATGTTTCAACTTCATAAGTAGTGTTCTTAATCATATGAATCTCTTTGAAATCCATTCCTTGCTTTTATGTTGGTTGATGGATATCTTAGTAGTTGAATTCATATGATTTGGACACTTTGGAAATTGCATGCATTGCCAAGTAATATTCTTTTGCATTGCAATTTACCATTGTTCATTACTATGCTCAATAGTTATATCATTAAAAGTGATGAATATGCATTTATGATGCTTGATGGTAGTTTATCACATCCTTGCTTTTACTCATGTTATCACATTCAATTGGTTTCATTTGGTATAACTTTCCATTGATTTCATATCCAATTGATATCTTATCTTGTGTATGTGATAGACCTTGTGTGCATTGGACTAAACTTGATAAGTAATATGATCATTCCATGTCACACACCATTAGCATCATAATGCTCATGATTGCCTCCTCACTTGCTCTTATAGGTATATCTCATGACCACCATGTTTATGTGTTAATAATATTGGTTGGTTATTATTTGAGGTTGGCTTCATGATTGAATTTCATTTCACTCTTTCATGCACTTTAATAGTCATATTTATTGATTGAATGAAATGAGTTCAAAACTTACATAGCATATGATTTTCATAAGTAATATTGATTGATGCTATGTTTGAGTAAACCCCATATCATGGATAGCTCTAATTTGGATTTTTCCTAATAAGTAACATTCTTGAATCCATTTTAGAGTGATTATGTTAATAGTCATATCCTTTAATCTCAATTGATATGTTTGTTTCAATTGATATCCATGATTGCTTCTCTCTTTTGTCCTAGCTCTCTTTTGGCAATTTGATCATATTGAGCTTAATAGTTAAATGAATCTAATCCTTTCCTTGAAGTTGACCCTCAATTGGTTAAACCATCTTCTTCTTGCACCTAATAGTTAAATCTTTGTCAAAAGTTTGACAAAAGAAGAGAATGGATTGAGGGGGAGTGTAAACCTTCATAGGAAGTATTAGTTTGATCAAATTCACCCTTGGATTGCCCTTGAGCCCTTAGAGATAACTTCCATACATGATAGCCTGTTATGAATTTCATTTTCGATTTCATTTGTTAACAGGTGCTACTAAAGGTATTCTTCTTGTCTCATGTGTGTAGGTACCTTTGCAATTTAATGTCAAAGGGGGAGAGAGAGTTCAAGTGTGACTCAAAGATCTCCTACTCATCAAAGGGGGAGAGAGTTCGAGAGTTCAAGTACTCGAAGATCTCCTATCCATCAAAGGGGGAGAAAGCTTTCAAGTTCTCAAGAGGAGAAAGAAGCATGGTCAAAGGGGGAGAGCAAATAGAAGAAAGAAAGCTTGGAGCTAAAGAAGATGCTTGGCCAAAGAGAGGAAGATGAGAAGAAAGCTTGAAGAATGATCAAGCACCAAGCATCAAGAAGATTGAAGAAAAGAGCCCAAGAGCCCAAGCTAAGAGAAGAAGCATCCAACAAGATTTCAAGACTTGTCAAGCTAAGGGGGAGCTAAAGACTTTGTGTGAAAATTCTATGATGAGTAAGTTGCCATCAAATTGCAAAGGGGGAGATTGTTAGGTCTTTTGTATTTGCAATTTGATGGATGCATTTGCATATTGGCATCTTTTGAATTCACACACATGCATTGATTTAAAATATCTTGAAATCTAGTTTTACCCATGCATAGCTTTTAAGATTTGGAAAAGCTTTTGTTTTATGCATGTTTTGGTTTTAAACTTGGATGCATTGGTTTTGAATCCCAAACTCTTTTTGAAAACCTAATTCCATGTGCACTACTTTTGGAAAATCATGTTAGGTATTTAGGTTTCAGGTTTGCATACTTTCAGCACCTTTGGAATCAGTTTTGTATGCAATATCTTTTGAAAAGAGTTTTTACTAATCAAGCTTGCCTAAGGTCTTAAACCTTTGAATCTTCTTAGGCTTTAGGTATCTCATGTTTTAATCTTCTTAGAATACCTTAAATCATGTATTTAAGCTTGATTTAGTGGCCAAAAAGATCCCCCAAAGAAAAACTTTGAAAATGGAAAAAGTGGATTTTTGGCCCAGGGACTCGCCCGGCAGTGTCGCCGGTCGACCGAGCCCTGTGTCTCGGTCGACCGAGGACACTGCAGGGCCCTGGGAAGTTTCTGTGCAGAAATTTCCCAACGGTCAGAAATATGACCGTTGTGTTGTCCCGGTCGACCGAGACCTCTAGGTCGACCGAGACAACTAGCCCGTGGACTGTTTTTTGCCTATAAAGTCCATTCATTTCCAACCTTTTTCAAGGCTTGAACCATGAACTTTTGAGAGCATTTTGGAGCCAAAGAAAGGGGAAGAAGTTGGAAAGGCTAGAGGGCTATTTGGAAATCAAACTCATGAGTTTTTAAAAGGTACATCTTCTAAGTTATTTTGATTTCCATTCAAATGAAATTCATGCATGTTCAAATCCTTGGTATTTTCATTTATGCATGATTTCAAGCCTATAAAGAGTTGTTTTGCAAACTCAATATCTTCCTTGGTAAATTAGATTAGTTTGCAAACTCTCTTAACTAAATCACATGCTTTCTTAGACTTTTACACTCATACAACTTGTTTAGTTCATTTATTAAAGTTGTTTGAATTTCACATGTGATTAGTTTTCTCTTCAATCATCATTTTATAAGCTTTGATTTTAAAATGCATCATGCATTCATTTAAGAGCTTCTTTGTTAAGATTGATTGAAGGAACACACTCATACACTTGTGCACACACTTTAGCTTGTTTTAAGTGTATGTTTGTAATTTGTATTAAACTTTCATATTAGCCTATTCAAGAGGCAATTTCATATGAGCTTAAATTGTAATCTCTTAGAGTGATCTTTTGGAAAGACACCTTCTTTGAGAAATCAACTTTGTAAAGGTTATTGCTTAGCCTTTGAAAAGCAACTTGTAAGGTTATTGCTTAGCCTAAGAAAAGCATATTGTAAAGGTTATTGCTTAGCCTAAGAAAAGCATATTGTAAGGTTATTGCTTAGCCTATAAAAGCACATTGAGAGGTTGTTGTTTAGCCTAGAAAAACAACTTTGTAAGGGTTATTGCTTAGCCTAGTAAAAAGCATAATTAGTGGAATCCGGTGGGGTGTTGGATACACAAGCCGGTAGTGGATGTAGGCATTGAGGCCGAACCACTATAAACCTTGGTGTTGTGGTGATTGCTTTGTGATGATTGTATTGTTAGCTTCCGCATTTTGATTGTCTTATCATCACATGTGACTAGTTTTTATTAAGAAATTAAAATTGGTTTAAATTGGTCATAGTTGTAGCTCACCCTATTCACCCCCCCCTCTAGGGTTAGGATCCATAGCGGACTTTCAGAATCCCCTCTCACTCGAACTTCATCAATGGCCTTAATCATCTTCTCAGCATATTCAGGATCTGGACACCTTACCATATTGCTTTCAATCTGGAGGAAAAAAAAATCAAATACAGAAAATCAGGAACTCGCAGAACACGCCAGTATTCAATAACCATTATCGAGTAAAAACTAACAGCAGTCACCATACCTGATTAAGTGTTACAGTCTCGTTGTCAACCACTCCCTCTGGAAGTACAACTTTATGCACTTGAGAAACATATGCAAGAACCTAGAGAGAGGAGGAAAATGTAACACATACTAATAGTGTACACAAAGGAAGCAGAGTTCTAGCCTTCTGGGTACTTGAAACTATACAAACAAGAAACGAAAAAATTGAGAGAGATGACAATATGTGAATCCACATATGTATTTAGTTAATGGAGAAATTAGATAATGCAGTCCAAGATATATGTAGAAATAATGAGGACCAAAATTATTGGTCCCATGTGTAGAATCACACTCAAGCCATATACATCTCAAACACAGAGATATGAAGTACCCAAAAAAAAAGTAAGTTTTTTTTAGATCAATTTTAAATAACAGCATTTCTGGAGTGCAACCTTTACAAGAAAGAAAAGATGGTTCAAGTGGATCCAACAAGAAATGAACACCCACATAATAAAGCTAAATGTTAAGAAGCTTTGCATTCATTACTCATTCATTACTTCTCAACAATGAATCTCTTTTCGAATATGAGATTTGGTATGCACCTAAACTGAACATGGCCATTCCAAGACCTGCATCGGAGAGTAAGGATATGGATTTGGCAATTATAGCAGGCATTTCAATTCCCCACCTGCAGAAAATATATCCAAGATGAATATGTAAGAATCCACCAAAATTAAATGCTTTGTTTATATACAAGAGGGGACCATGGTCGAAAAGGCATGTTGAATGGGAAGGATATACATGTGCTAATCAAACAGGCCCATGGATTCTTTCATGGGGATTATCCAACCATGAGCCTTGAATATCAAATTCAAAACGCTAGTGTTGTATAATTCATCACCAAAGAATTAGAACCAAAAATTGCATACCCAAGCTAAAGTCCTTGATCAACAAGATAATCACCAAGCCTTTCAACGACCATGTTGCACTGGCCTGGAGTCACTGGTTTTTCATAGATTCCAATGACCAAGGCCTGGCCAGTTTTCTTTATAGTAACACCACCAGAGCCCTGAAAACAAAGCATTGAGTCAAATGACAAACGCGCACCAGAGAGGAGCAGCATCATAAACTATACATGGAGCAGCATCACTAACAAATATTTGTTACATGAAAATAATTACTACAAAGAAAGTGACTGTTTTGTGGCCCTGTGGTTAGAGTGATAACGAGATAAAGTAATTGTTCATGCATTTGAACCATGGCAATTATATTTTTACTCTTTCAAAGCCCTGTTCGATTCATATTGGTGTATGAGCTGATACATATGCAATACATATATCGCCCGGAACCATCTATAGCACCGAAAAATCGATATGCATTGGTCAATTTTTATAACCATGTTTGAGACACACCAGACATTTATCAAGCCCCCAAGTGTACACATCAGATATTCATCGGCCCCTCAAACACTCACTTAGAAAACCATCCATTTTCTCCAGAGTATTAAAACATTCCATCTATTTAGGCTGACCAAAATACAAACTTGGGTATTGATTGATAGCAATCCCCTTTCAGGGAATTATAACAATGGAGTCAATGAATGTTACAGGGTCATCACCTTCTTTCCACGAATAACAGCCCCTGGCTCGCCTTGAAGCACCATATACTTTGTGGATCTGAGAAATAAGCCAGTTGGTGCAAGTGATCCAGGTTCAGCAAAGTCATTCATAATACCAGTTACTTCTGTAGGGTTAAGCTACACTTCACCATAAGAACAACAAAGTCTCATCAGTGGAAAAGAAGGAAATCTAATCACATGTGTGCATATATAAGTTACATAGAAATAGCTGCAGGTCTGTAGTGAACTTATATTGTCATCATATTTTTTGAAAATAGAATTATATCAGTAGCATCTGTATGTGAGATTTCTCTTGGCAGCCCTTTTCAAACTCATCTCACCCCTCTCAGAATTAGCACCAACTAAAATGTGAGATTTCTATTGGTAGCCCTAAATCTGGGCCTATAGAATTGTGAGGTGATTACAGAATCCAAGTACTGTGAGACAATCTTATCTTACTGATGATGGGTATTGGGACTATAGATAAGCACATCAAGTGGACAAAGAATAGAAAAGGATGAGTATCAAATTTACCAGTCTAAGAGGAAGTCCTTGTGAGCTGAGTGCCAGCAGCCAGTGTCACATGCCTCTCTTTTGGATGGTGGTATTTGCAGGTTGATCCATATTGCATCTTTTTGCAACAAGTATCAAACGTCAGAAGATGAATTAAAGAAGACAATGGAGAAAGCTAACAATTTAATTGTTGACATTTTGAAGAAAAAACCACAATTGGCCTCTGATTGTAAATCAGAGAACCTATGAACTTATCAATACATGTATATTTTAACCAGCTACTCAGGACTGATGAATAAATAGAAAAAAAAACATAGATCTCAAACAAAAGATCAAGTAACAAGTACTAATTCCATAGACCAAACAACTAAAACGAATCACCCAAAAAAAAAAAAAAAGGAATGAAAGAAACTGAAACTGAAACCGAAACCAGTTTCACAAAGAAAGGAAAAAACCCAAAACACAACTAAAAATAATGTATGTAGTACAAAGAGAAAAGAACATACAAACTTGGCAAACCTCTGTGATGTTTTCATTGAGGTTGTACGAATCTACAACAAAGAGATTTGTCTCCATGAATAAGTAGTCCATTCCTACATTCTCAGGAAGGTATCTATTCGATTTAAAGAATAGGCCAAAGACACGGAAGCCAAGTTGTGCAGTCGTGTGTAAGTGGCTTGATGAAGCAAACTTGTCGGCTGAGAGATATCTATCCAATCTTGTGGTTCACTGATGTGAGAACCCGACCCCTAATCTCTTGGATTAGTGTTGTTTTGTTTGTGGTTTAGTCCTTTTAGTGGGATTAGTATTTGTTGGGTTGAGTTTGTGAGCTAGATTGAGTTTTCTTCTAGTTTTGGGCTTTTGAGTGCTTTGGCAGCTTGTGGGACCCTTTGGGGGTTCCCTTTTCGACTTTGCTTTTACTTGTGAGATTTCTCCGATTTGTTTCGTATTGTGTTTTTGGCCCGTTGCATTCATCTTGAGGAATCTTACAACTTTCATGTTGATCTCGTATCCATTTGAGAACCCGAAAACCGATTTCTTGGCCTTGAGGGCAAAACAGTCTTTTCACACCAAATCTGTACCCAAAACTCGATATTCTCGAAATCCGTGAAACATGTACTTTTTGGAAACTAGATATTTCGACGATCATTTCTTCCTTCTTCGTCGAATCCATCCGAGGTCCCGAATTAGATGATTTCAGCCACCCAAGTTCTTTAAGTTGTGGGACCCATTCTCACTTGTTTATAAAAGGAACCCATCTCCTTCATTGCTCATTCTTCACCATTGTTCCAGCTGAACCTAGGGTTTTCCCTTGTGCAACTTCTTCTTCTTCTTGCTTCTCCTCCTCAAATCCACACCAAGATTGGCATCAACCAAGAAATGGAACTCATCATCTTCTTCCTCATCTTGCAAGCTTCCCATTGATACCATTTGTGAAGAGAACCCTCCATCACAAGACTTTCCTTGAGCTTACCTTGTCCATTAGAGGGCCTTCCAAGTAACTGTTCTTCTTCATCTTCTAGATTTGTAATCTTCTAGCCTTAGAGAAGCTCCACCTTGATTATTGAGAGGTTTCCTTGTCATTTCATTGTTTAACCCATTTTAGGGCTTTTTGGGGGTTTTTGTAGAGATTGTGGATCTTGAGCTTGAGAGGTGATTAGGAGCTTGTTTTGCTAGATTGGAACCCAAGGCAAGTGGATGAATGGATGGTTTTAATGTTATCAAAGTTTTATGAGAAAATCCTAAGTTTATTTCTTGTTTTTGATCATTGGATACATGTTGCACATATGCTCCTTGTCACATATATATATGGATTTCGAAATTTGCACATTAATGGTTGTTTCTATCTTGTTAATCTCTTGGAGAGGTGTGCATTTCATTTGATCAAGTTTACTCATATGGTTTTATAAGGAATAGGATTGGTTTGGCTATTCATGGTTATGTTTATGAGCTACATTGATTTGAAATTGATACTCATTTATAGAGTTGTGCTAAAACATCTTTGGTTATGGAAATGTGATCAATAGACCTTGTTTATCTATAAATGTTGACTCAAATGAACCCTTGTCTATGATGGGAACTCCTCTCCTTGTTTGGGGATTGAATGTGAAGAAAGAGGTTGGATTTAATGATTCATTGAAGTCTTGATGGGAGTTTTATTGTAATTAGGATGTTGTTGAAGTAAGGAAAAACTCATTTGTATAAGTGTTGGAAAGGAAAAAGGAAGAGAAAGAGAGGAACTGAACTGTTCGGAATTCAGTTTCTGGACAGTTCGTGTGAGAACCCGACCCCTAATCTCTTGGATTAGTGTTGTTTTGTTTGTGGTTTAGTCCTTTTAGTGGGATTAGTATTTGTTGGGTTGAGTTTGTGAGCTAGATTGAGTTTTCTTCTAGTTTTGGGCTTTTGAGTGCTTTGGCAGCTTGTGGGACCCTTTGGAGGTTCCCTTTTCGGCTTTGCTTTTACTTGTGAGATTTCTCCGATTTGTTTCGTATTGTGTTTTTGGCCCGTTGCATTCATCTTGAGGAATCTTACAACTTTCATGGTGATCTCGTATCCATTTGAGAACCCGAAAACCGATTTCTTGGCCTTGAGGGCAAAACAGTCTTTTCACACCAAATCTGTACCCAAAACTCGATATTCTCGAAATCCGTGAAACATGTACTTTTTGGAAACTAGATATTTCGACGATCATTTCTTCCTTCTTCGTCGAATCCATCCGAGGTCCCGAATTAGATGATTTCAGCCACCCAAGTTCTTTAAGTTGTGGGACCCATTCTCACTTGTTTATAAAAGGAACCCATCTCCTTCATTGCTCATTCTTCACCATTGTTCCAGCTGAACCTAGGGTTTTCCCTTGTGCAACTTCTTCTTCTTCTTGCTTCTCCTCCTCAAATCCACACCAAGATTGGCATCAACCAAGAAATGGAACTCATCATCTTCTTCCTCATCTTGCAAGCTTCCCATTGATACCATTTGTGAAGAGAACCCTCCATCACAAGACTTTCCTTGAGCTTACCTTGTCCATTAGAGGGCCTTCCAAGTAACTGTTCTTCTTCATCTTCTAGATTTGTAATCTTCTAGCCTTAGAGAAGCTCCACCTTGATTATTGAGAGGTTTCCTTGTCATTTCATTGTTTAACCCATTTTAGGGCTTTTTGGGGGTTTTTGTAGAGATTGTGGATCTTGAGCTTGAGAGGTGATTAGGAGCTTGTTTTGCTAGATTGGAACCCAAGGCAAGTGGATGAATGGATGGTTTTAATGTTATCAAAGTTTTATGAGAAAATCCTAAGTTTATTTCTTGATTTTGATCATTGGATACATGTTGCACATATGCTCCTTGTCACATATATATGGATTTCGAAATTTGCACATTAATGGTTGTTTCTATCTTGTTAATCTCTTGGAGAGGTATGCATTTCATTTGATCAAGTTTACTCATATGGTTTTATAAGGAATAGGATTGGTTTGGCTATTCATGGTTATGTTTATGAGCTACATTGATTTGAAATTGATACTCATTTATAGAGTTGTGCTAAAACATCTTTGGTTATGGAAATGTGATCAATAGACCTTGTTTATCTATAAATGTTGACTCAAATGAACCCTTGTCTATGATGGGAACTCCTCTCCTTGTTTGGGGGATTGAATGTGAAGAAAGAGGTTGGATTTAATGATTCATTGAAGTCTTGATGGGAGTTTTATTGTAATTAGGATGTTGTTGAAGTAAGGAAAAACTCATTTGTATAAGTGTTGGAAAGGAAAAAGGAGGAGAAAGAGAGGAACTGAACTGCCCGGAATTCAGTTTCTGGACAGTTCGCTCGAGCGACTATGACAGTTCGCTCGAGCGACCTGCCCAGAAAGGGATACGAGTTTTCCAGTAGCCTGGTCGCTCGAACGCATTTAAATAACCGCTCGACCGATGAGTTCGCTCGAGCGATGCGGCCTGTCTGAACTGTTTTAAGGCGCTGGTACAGAAATTTCAGTCGATCGATCGGAGGACCTTCGGCCCGACCGATCGGAGGACTCAGCTTGAGTCCAGTGGGTTTTGAGGTTTATTTTTCTTTGTGGACCTTGGCTAACCTCCTCGGACTCACTCAACCATATGTGAGAGCGTCTGGAGCCGATGCTCGTCACGGTTGGTTCGGATGCATCGAAGTTCAATCCATTTCAATCTTGAACGGGATAGAACGACGCGATATCTTCTTTATATCTAAACATAAGTCTTGCCCTTGGTTATCGCAAATTCTATTCTTTTCGGTGACTGAATAGGTTGCTCGATGTTTCCGGATTAATGTCATGCCTAGGATGGACCGTTTATAATCTTGACTCTTGCTATTGTAACATCTAGTACTACCCATAAGCTCATGTTAAGATTTTAAAATAGTAAAAGTGCATAAGGAGCCCGGAATGTCTTCAAACTCAAGGAGTACCAAGTAATGATTATAATCGACATACGGGACCCCTATTCACTTAAATAGATCTTGAAATTAATACTTTTCCCGAAATTGTTATAGTTCATTGTTTCACCTCTTTCCCCGAGATTTGCATTACATGACTGGTTTTCCCGAAAGCATTGGAGTTACTCTAGTAACAGTCATTTGTCCCGAAGTGCATTGGATCACATGATATGACAGTGTGCCCTTGAGCACCCCCGTTTTACCCGTTTATTTATTGTACTTGATTTACTTGTTTCCCCGAAAGCATTGAAGTTACACTAGTAACAGTTATTTGTCCCGAATGTATTGCCCGATATGAAGTGACAGTGTGCCCTTGAGCACCCCCGTTTTACCCGTTTACTTACTGTACTTGATTTACTTGCATATGTCTCGATTGGTTTTGACCTATGAGTCGGCATCACTAAGCTTGGATACCTTGTCGGTTTGATCCACCGACTTGGAAATCCCTCTCCCGTCCCGCCAGCTGCAGTTTGGATCCCGATACCCGGTTATTGCCGTGGTCCCGTCCCGATACCCGGTTCGCTACCGTGGTCCCGTTCCCGTTCCCGTATATTTATTATTGTATATATGATTTACGTTGAGTCTCCTCACCTTGTGTGACTGAGACCAACGTCCCGCTCTTGTCACTTCGGTGATAGAGGACTTAGCTTCTTGTGATTGCCATCTTGCCAGTTCCCGATTCCTTGGACACCCGACATGGTTTATATTGCTTACTTGTTTTCAGATAAATGATTCATTGCTTTTATGAAAGTTGTTATTTAGATAAGTGTTAATGCTCTCTATTGTAAATTCAGTCACTGTTATAATGTTTTATGTCCTTTGCACACGTACATGTTTTACATGAATGCCGGTTGGGTGAATACCCGTGCTTTCACATATGGTTCTAATGATCGATGGTTTTGCTAGAGTAATATGATTACACATGTTTTAAAATGAATACCCAAGTTATTAAATGTCCATGCTTTGGAACGTGTTTTAAATGACACTCGTTTTGTTAGATCCCGATGTTTATACATGTTTTAAGTGAATACCCGATTTGTTAAATATCCCTGTTTTTGAAATATGTTTTAGATGACACTTGTTTTGCCAGATTCCTATGTTTATACCTATTCTTACATGATACCCGATTTGTTTAAATATCCATACTTTGGAATAGGTTTAAATGAACATTAGTCTTGTCAGATTTCCTTGGTTACACCTGTTTTAAATGAACACCCGGTTTGTTAAATATCCATATTTTTACATATGTTTCAAATGGACTTTGGTTTTGCTAGACTGCTATGAATACTTGATTTGTTGTATACTTGTGTTTTACTTAAGTTTCAAATGAACGTTTGTTTTGTCAAACCACTATGTTTATACATGTTTTAAGTGAATACCCGATTGTCAAATATCTATGTTTATAGATGATGTAAATGAACACGTGTTTTATTAGATATTCATGTTTTACCCGTGCTTGAAATGAATACAGGTTTTTCCCCGAGATTCCCGACTTTGCACCCGTTTAATTATATGTAGCATTTGATCGAATAGCATGATGTATCTTATGTTTTATTCTTCAGTATATTTGTTATCTTTTCATCCACCTGCCAGACCGTCGTGTCTGACCCACTACTTTTGGTACTCAGGTTCAGATTTCTTCGCCCCGAGTTGAGTGTTTTGTTGGCTGTGGAGCCATGCCTTGCAGGTTGTTTTGTCGGCTATGTTATGTAGACATTGAGTCTGACATCGGAGCTACGTCACATTTGGGTAGTAGTTTATAGCTTATTGTTGTATGGCTTTTATTAGCCTTTTTCTTGGGATTCTTAATTAATGTACATTGAGAATTGTAACTTGAACATATTTGGGAATGTAATATCCTGTTACTGTCAGCTCTGTAATTTATTGTGATGTTTACTCCAGTCTGAGATGATACTTGATATACTAGCTATGTGCTAAAGGTTGAGTGCGACACGGAATCCGATGGCCACGGACTTCGGGTCGCAACGCCACAAATGCTTCCGCAAAATATTCAGAATGTGTTGTCTTCACACACGCGGATCCTGGGAGAAGTAAAATACAATTTATGCTTAATCCCATTCCCGCCCCCGAGGTTCTGGTTCGGGGGCGTGACAACTGATATTGAGATGCCATTTAAACCTTGCTATGGAGGAGGGGCCACAAACATCAAGATATCAAATCACGGTTGTGTTTATTCATACATGTTCTCATTGCACATTGCTCATCTACTTCCAACTAATAACAAAAAAAGGGCATAGATCATACGTGAGAAACAGAGAAATCATACAAGAAAGGCAATGTCAGTTTTATTTTTGTTGCCATGGTGATTTAGTAATAACATCAAAACCTTGTGTGATGATATCAGGGATGAATTTTCATAGATTTAAGACATTTCAGAGGTTTTTTTTTCTGTGAGTACCTAATAAAATTCTTATCAATTTTAGAAGGAAATGCAAAAGATTATCACTGTAATGACCAATATATCCTCTAGTTGGCATGGACAACTTCTCCTAACCATATATGCTTTGGAAAAAAAAAGACATTGGAAAAGTAAACTGATCAGAAGAAAGTTGAAAAAGTAAAAAAAATAAAAAACAGAGAGAGAATGGGAGGAGAAAGAGAACCTATGAAGCCTGATCAGGAGTAATTCGTAGTCCTGTCTTTTCTCTTTGCAGAAGTCACTTCCATATTCAAATAAAAATCCTCAATCAACTGAGACTCAAGAATCAAAGTTCTCAACTTCCTATGCTTCTTCTCCACCATCAATCTGCTGCCGTCTTTGCCATGCTGAATCAATAAGATGATGGCGATCTTCATAGAAACTCAAGAAAAATGAAGACCACTTTAATAAAAATGATGTGATAGGCACCACCAAAAATTTCAAAACCTAAAAAAAAAAAAATTCACACAATAGATCAAACTAACCTCCAAGCTCCATTATCTCATAGAAACTCAAGAAAAGTGAAGACCACTTCAATGAAAAGATGTCCTAAGCCCCTAACGAAAAAGACCAAAAGAAAGCATTCCATTCCATCACTTGTTATTGCTTAAATCACCATGGTAGTTATGCATTCAAGATTGTTCAAGTGTTGTAGCACAGTTTCTTCAAAGTTAAAATATTGCAGCTCGATAATTAGGTCAATTAGATCAGAACTCACAATAATTAGCATGTCAGTATTGCATTATGTCAAAATCAATTCAGAAACAGTCATCACTTATTATTTGTTGACATGTAGTGAATGGAATCCATGGAGCCTATGATAGGTGTGATCCAATTAATGACTATATTTTCACAAATTTCACCATCTCTTGTCCGAGAAAACTATTTCAATTTATAAAAGACGAAGAGTCATTTTATCTCTTTCCATTGAAGCAATTGTTTTATAATCCTGTTATAGGGACCGGGGTCACCGTTTAAACTGCATTCCAAATATTGCATTATAAGTATCACAAGCCCCTTGAGGAAAAAGATGAAAAAGATAAAATATTGAGTTGAGTACCCCTGATATGAAATGAGTGTAATCAATGAGACCTGTATAATAAATGTAAATAGAGTTACAGGAGAACTTAGTGTATAGCAAGAAAGTTCCTTAGATCAAAACAGGGTCAAAGGACATCACATGTTCGTTGGTGTCATGAGGTGAGTTCTTGCACATACCAATTAAAATAAAAAGTCTGATGCTAGATATATCATGAAAACAAAGAGCAATCTAAAGCTACAAAGGTCATGGTTGTATGCTTGGAACATGGTCACACTGTGCAACACCTGTAACTGGATAGATAATAATCCAAATAACTGTCATATGAGCAGCTCTATTTCCATTTCTCATTTTAAGAAACAATAAAGCACAATTTTAAAGG
Organism: Cinnamomum chago; assembly: GCA_038049695.1. Lineage (NCBI taxonomy): Eukaryota > Viridiplantae > Streptophyta > Magnoliopsida > Laurales > Lauraceae > Cinnamomum > Cinnamomum chago. The sequence goes on from CP142451.1 coordinate 56,862,740, forward strand.
ACCATTAATACTATCCAATATACAAAGTATCTGCGAACATGTTATTATGTAATTGTATTGTTTTTTAATAACTACATAGTGGCATACGACATACGTTACTAGCAGAAATAGATAAATTTCAGTCTTGTTTCCAAAATGTTAAGCAATTTATATCTTCCCTTTAATTGGTCAGACCCCTTAGCATTATAAGCATTATAGTATAATAGAGACTACAGTTACTGGTGCAATTTTCTACAAGTGTTAAAAATATGTATTTTTTTCTTTTTGGTCTTCATCAGTCCTAAAGATTTGTCATTTTGGTAAGTTTAAGTCTCAATTTGAGTTCTATATTTTATTGGAAAAACAACTTTAAAATATAAATAAATTGAAGAAAAACAATGGAACTAATGAAACTTCAACTAACAAAGTTTTTATTTATTTCAGGCATTTAACCAAACACCATTCACTCAAACTAGTTATTTGACCACAACTTCAAAATTATAAAGAAATCAAGAATATGATGCTTTAATTATTTTATAAAGAAAACCAGAATCATCAATATAAAATCAGAAGAAATAATTGAATGCATCAAACTTCTTATAGGCAATTAAGCAAACATCTTTCCATCAGGCATTCCATGACTTATATAAAGCATAATACAAATAAGAAACAGAGTTATAAATAAAACAACCACAAGGAGCGGCTGTGGTTTCTAAAAAATCGTGTGCCTGAAAATACCACAGTCCAGATTACTTGTTTTTCCTTACATGTCTATGTCGCTTTTCACCTGTTTTGACGTAGTGAATATCTTCATTTACTTTGAATACAACTACAATTTGCAACAAATCTCTCTCCTACTCCACACGAAGAAACCCTTGAGCAGGAGAAGAGTTGTCATTTGGAGCTTCAAGGTTGAAGCCAAAAAGAAAAAAACTTTTCCTCCACCTCTTCTCCTTCTCTATCATTCCTTTTTGAACTCTACAACCTGCCCTGAAACCAAGCTTCAAGCCAAATGAGAAAGGTACCAAGAGACCCATTTAGAAACCCTAGAAGGTTAATATCTTTTGCTTTATTTGGAAGAAATTCAAAAATTATAAATGAATGAAATAATACATGATGCCCAAATGTGGATTTGGATATGAATATGGTTGTGAGGGAATGAACAACAGAAAAACCTTCACAGCTCATTACATTGCAAAGGCCAAACCACAGAACAAAGAGCCCACCTTCATACATTCCGTTGGATAGTGGAGGCTCCAGTGTTGTGGAGTACAACAACGGATGTACACTAGTAGATGGAGATTGTGTGGCAAAGCAGCGAAATAGAGCACTCTAAGAATAATCCATATGACTTAGACCATGCTAGTTTAAGACTAGGATAATTTACCATTCCTCATTCCTCCCGTGTAGAGCCAAAGAAAAATCTAGTTGCCAACAGTTTACTTTCAAGTCAACAGGGGGTGGGTTGGGGTGCACGATGAGGAAGAAGGGCATGAAGTGAAAGAAAATCAAGAAATCCAACAATCGCAAGCAACAAATTTCTGGCATCCAAAAGCCTAAATCCCAACAAAGCAAGATAAATCAAACCAGTCTCAATTTGAAAAGCATAAAAGATCACACATTTTAACAAAATAAAGTCCCAATTCAACATGAAGTGGAAGAATACGCAGAAATCCAACAATTGCAATCCTAAAATTACCTGCCCAAAAACACAAAAGAAATAAAACTAACTTGGAAGAACCAAATTCCCAATACGAGATTGATCAGAACAAACCAAAGGCTCTTAAGTTTGGAAAAACCCAAAAGAAATTGAACAATAGTAATCACAAATTGCCTCCTTTGACCCCCGGCACCCCAAAAAAAAAAACACACAGACGCACATACACACATGGAAAACCTAATTCAGAACAGAATGAGAGAAGAAACAGCAAATTAGGAAATTGGAAACACTTACTTTCAAAAGCCCCAATTCATGCAGCGAGGCGAAAGAGAGAGGGTGATGGAAAGGAAAATGAAAGAAAAGCAAAAGCAAGATGGAGGGGAAGGGTGTGCCTGTGCGCAGGTGCTGTGAAATGGTGCAAGGCACTGGGTGTTGCAGGGAGCAGAGGCAGTGGGCGTTGGTGTAGATGACAGGGAGAGAAGGGACAGATCCTTACCTGTGGATGGTAGTGGTGCGGTTTGGCGTGGAGGGGGAAAGGGGCGTCTAGGCGTGAATGAGCGTTGCCTCAGGGCAGTAGTGTAGTCGGTGATGGTGGAGAGGATTGGCGCCAGAGGGGGAGTCCAGATAGGTTCTGCCGAGGCTCTGGCAAGGTTCTGCGCACGAGGAGATGGCGACGATGGAGAGGGCGGCGTGAAATGGATGATGGGCTGCGATATCTGCGGAGACTCTATGCAGGGAGGCGACGAGAGTGATAGGCCGTGAGGTGTGCGCAATGGTTGGAGGAGGAGGGCTAGATGGTATTTCTCACGTGGAGGGTGATGGTGAGAGGGATCCTGAGGGAGAGGTGAGAACGAGAGAGAGAAATAGTAGAGAGAGAGAGAGAGAACGAGAGTGAGCGTGAGAGACAGAGAGAGAGAGCAGAGAACAGCAGAGAGAACGAGAGTGACAGGAGAGACCAGTGGAAAGAGGGGTTTTGGAGAGAGAGAGAGGCGTGGGACAGAAAAGAGGGTTTTGGAGGAGGGATGGGGAAAAAATGTGGAACTGATATAAGATTTTTTTGTGGGCTACAAAAGTGACACATAAGACCATACCGCCTACAAAAGTGACACATCAGACCATACCGTGTCATTTTATTGTAAAAGCGACACAAAAGCTCACTTTCAAAGCGAGACTAAAAGTCCTTTTTTTTGTAGTGTCTTCTAGTTCTCTTCTAGTTCCTTGGAGTTTCTAGTAGGGATTTCTCTTGAGGTTTCTGTTAGGGATTTTGTGTTTTGCAATTTTAGCATCATTTGAATTTTCTCACATGCATTGTTTTGGAAATACTTGAAATCTTGATTTACTCATGCATTATTTTTAAGACTTCTAAAACTTATGGTTCATGTATGTTCTGATTTTAAACTTGGATGCATTTATTTTTGAAAAGAAGATTTTTGAATCAAGCATGTCTATGAGTTTAAACTTTTCAAATAAACTTAGGCATTTTAGGTTTCATGTTTCTAAAACTCTTAGAGTGATTTAAAACATGTTTCCAGGCTTGATTCTATGGCCTAGAACTCCCTCTAGCAAAATACTTTGGAGTAGCTTTCTACTTAATCGTTTAAGAAGGCAAAACTTTTTTTGGTGCTATAGTACGTGCTATAATAATTTTGTGTTACGACCCCGGAATGGATCTCGGGCCCGCGACGTTGTTTTCTCACAGGTTCCCGCGGTTAGGATTCCCGAAACACGCGGAATCTAGCTCACACGATAAAATTTGCGGAAGCGTGTAGCAAATCACATCGTAATAGGCACGAATAAAAATTTCAAGTGCAACTTAAATAGCATCAAGACCAAGATATCAGAAAAGGAATTATAACATAACATTCCCATCATAATTCAAGTTTAAAGGCTAACACAAAAGTAAGTTAAGTTTTATAACATCCCATAAGAGGCCAACAAAGGCCAATACAATTCACAAAAAAAAAAAAAAAAAAAAAAAAAAAAAAAACCCATGATAAAATGAAGCGAACTCAAGATCCCTTCCGACGTCTAGTTGACATCGTCAGGTTGCCACTCTCTGACTGGGGGTGGTTCAACAGCCTCCTCCAGACGTTCCTCCTCAAAGGCAACGTCACCGCACCTGGGCACCAAAATACAAGGATCAAACATGACAGTTTGGCAGGTAATCAATTTAGGTACCAGCATAGAACAATAGATGTTTAAGAAAAATCATGATAAACAATTGTTTGACTGAAGTACATTTCCAAAATATGAACAAAACTAAAATACAAAGCAAACTGAGATAGCAAAATAAACTAGCATGAATACTTATAATTCATGAATAGTAAATCCACAAAAAGCTCATCCTTTCTCTATCATATAAAATGAAAAGAGCAAGTGTTAGGAATTTTGTAGATTGCAATTTGATGGATGCATTATCATTCAAGCATCATTTGATTTACACACATATGCATTGATTTATAAAAACTTGAAATCTTGATTTACAAATGCATTGTTTTTAAGATATTGATTTATGCATGTTTTGTTTTTAAACTTGGATGCATTTTAATTTGAAAAGAGTTTTAGAAATCAAGCAAGCCTATGAGTTTTAAATCTTTCAAATCCTTTAGGCTTTTTGTGTTTCATGTTTTTAACCCTCTTAGTGTGTTTTAAAACATGATTCCATGCTTGGTTTATTGGCCCATGAGTTCCCCTCTAGAAATACTTTGGAAATACTCTTTTTAGAGAATTTTGGCCCAGTGGCCCGGGTCGACCCGCAGTGGGCGCGGTCGACCGGCCATACTGCATGTCGACCGGGAAAGAGCCGTTAACCCTTTTTCAAACGGTCTGTTTTTTTACCGTTGTGAAGGCCAGGTCGACCGAGGGACTAGCCGTTGGGCTGTTTTGGCTATAAATACTAGTTCATTCCTTTGCCAAAAGTTGAGAATTTTTAGACCTTCCTTGAGAGGTTTTGAGGCAAATCAAAGGGGAATGAACTAAGGGATGAAGGGGATCATTAGGAAAGCTAAAGCTTCGATTAATGAAGTTAAATCACCAAGTAAGCTATACTTTCCTTAGCCATATGTTGTCATGCTTTGTTTTATTATTGGTAAATGTTTTCTAGCATGATAAACTATGATTTGTTGTATCCTTAACATGTTTATGTTTTGAATTGATTTATTGTTTTGGATGCATCACCCTTGATTCAATCCAAGTAGTACTTTATTTGGTAAATCTAAGTAGATCATGGTAATGAAAGAATCTTTGAAATTATATGTAACATGATTCCTATACTTGGTTGAATCTATGGTTGTTGTTTTTCAACATAAGAAAATCACTTTCAAATATATCTTATGTTTTGGATTCAACATCTTTACAAATCATATGTAACTTTGTTTTAAAGTTTCACAACTTGCCTTACTTTGAGAGGTATATCATTTTCAAGTTATCTTTATAATTACATATGATTTGTCCCCTTATTTCAATCAAATCTATTTTTATATTTTATGAGCTACATTGTTGATTTGATTTTCATCCCTATGCATCACATGTTTTGTGCTTAAAATTTCACAACTTGTTTAGGATACAAATGTATATCTTTTACAAGTTATTTTTAACATGTGACTTGCATCCTTTCCTCAATCATAAATGTTTTATGAGCTAAAACTTTCAAAAGCCTTAGGCATACATTTATGAGCCTTCTTTTTCAAAATGATTGAGGACATCATACATACACATTGAGCATTCATCTTTGCATTCATAGTGTGTGTGTGTGAATTAGATTTTCACTTTCATATCCGCCTATTTTAGAGGCAAATGTAATGAGCTAAATTGAATCTCCATCAAGTGTATTTTAGACACTAATTAGAGAGATAACCAACCTTTTGGTTGAAGAGGTTATTGCTTAGCCTAAGAAAAGCATAATGTATAGGTTGATGCTGAGCCTTGAAAAACATCATTGTAAAGGTTATTGCTTAGCCTTGAAAAGCATCTTGTAAAGGTTGTTGCTGAGCCTAGAAAAACAACATTGTAAAGGTTATTGCTTAGCCTAATAAAAAGCATAAATAGTGGAAATCCGGTGGGGTGTTGGATCACAAGCCGGTAGTGGATGTAGGCATTGAGACCGAACAGGGATTCAAGGGATTCCGGCCGCGGAACCGGACACGCACGCTGTGTAATAAAATACACGACCAATCTGCAGATAGTCCACATGTTTAAGGACCCCCAGATAGTGGATCAAACTGAAAGGGCAGTCCAAGCTCAGTGGTGTTCACTTAAATTCATGAATGCACAAAACACGGTGAAACACGTCTTAAACCAAATCAAGCTTGAAGGGGGAAATCACTCATCAGAACTAAACAAGACACGGCTAGCAAGAGGCATAAATATATATATATATATGCATAACACGCTTAAGAAGTAATCCCCTTTTTATCCTTGAAACAATTTTCAAACGAGCTTATACTTGACTTCAAAACGAGTACACGATAATACTTGTTGCATCAAAACTAAAGTTCGAAAGGAAAGTCGATCAGGCGTATGTAAGGACCATTCATTGACCCTTGTGTAATTGAAACCCGAAAGTCTGAAAATAAAACGGATTGGGGCCCCCGAAGTTAGATTTCATTTTGTATTTCAATTGCACAATGTCAGGCTAAAAGCCCCATAACATATTCCAGTTTTCATTCCTGTAGAAATCCTTCTAAAACAGCTCATATTGAGATTTCGGTTACCTCTCGGTGACCTGTCGGTCGACTGAGGCGGGGTACGTCGGCTAGCCGACAGCTGACCGACTAGTTGACTGACAGATTTATCAAGGAAATCTCAGCTCTCCAAGGGTTCATTTTCACATTTCCACATCATTCAATCCCAAAAAATCTAAACATTCAATCTCCATCAAAGCAAATCCAAATCTCATAATGAACAGGGGCTTGAAGCCAAATAGAAATCTAGAAATTTGGAAAAACACTTGACATTAATGAATATACTTGATTAGAAATCACATAGGAAGAAATCTCAAGAAAACATAACAAGATATATGAAATTTTTTAAGAGTAACATTGAAATCTTCAAACACACATACAACATTCAACCTATAAAGATTACTTGCCTTTGCCCAAATGCTAACAACCTCTTCCTCAAGAAAATCCTATTCAAGAGCTGAGCCAAGAAGCTACAAAAAAACCCATGAAAAACCATTCAAAACCCATTCAAATATGAAAACAAGAAACCCATTTCGAAATGGGTGCTACAACTTAGAAAAACAAGATCTTTAGGAGTTGGAAAGACTCCATTGAGGAGATGGGTTGGAGCTCTTACCTAGAGATGGCCAAACAAGAAGAGATGAAGAAAATGGAGAGCTTGCCCCACTAGAAACTCCAAGAAATTTGTATCAATAGAAAGCTTGCAAGGAGAGGAAGAAAATGATGGTCTTGGAATTCTATTTGGAGATCTCTAGCTAGAGCATTCAAGAGGAAGAAAATGGAGAAAAAAAGAGGGTTTCTCAGCCCTAGGTCTAGAAAAGTTGCAGGACTTGGGAAAGTGAATGAAAAAGGAGAAGGGGTTGACTTATACACTTACAAAATGGGGCCCAATGAGTTTAATCCTTGCATTGACAAAAACATGATCTTGTGGGCCTCGAATAAAGTCGACGAAGAAGGATAAAATGATCCTCGAAATATCTAGTTTCCAAAAAGTATATGTTTTACATGGTTTTGAGATTTCAAAATTTGTGTCCAGATTTGTGTATAAAAGACAATTTTACCCTTTTTGGGCCAAAACTTGGGTTTTGGGCTTCAAACACGAACGGGCTGAAAACGAAAGTTATAACAAATAATAAAACCATTCAAATGAAATCAAAATCACAATAAAAAATTGAAAACCAATACGATCCTCCCAAGCTTACACGTGCACTCAGGCCTTCCTGAGCATTTCTGACTAACACTAAACGTTCTCAAAATTCCCAAAGCTATATCCAGGACTAAAGCTAATTATTTCTAACCCAATGATAACTAAACCAACTTTAGGCTAAGCACATACTAATCACACACTAATCGACTTGGTCTGGGTCGGGGTATAACATATTGCTACAGTAATTTTGCTACAGTGTTTTACTACAGTAAATTTGCTACAGTGTTTTCGGTCAAACAAACTGGATGTCGGTCGACCGACACTTGACCAAACCCACTTCGGTTTACGTTCCAGAATGGTCAAAAGTAGTCATTTTATGACCGTTGGGAGTTCAGTTGACCAGACTTGAGTTCAGTTGATCGACAATAGAGTCGTTGGACAGTTTTCTCTATATAAAAAGATCATTCCTAGGACAAATGTGAGGATCTAAGGGATACTCCTTGAGGTATTTTGAGACCAAACAAAGGGGAATGAGCTAGGGAGGCTAGTTGGTCACAAAGGGAAGCTAAAGCTTGGAATCATAAGTAAATCATCTATGTAAGCTTAGTTTTCCTTATCATATGTTATATGCTTTGTTTAAATTATTGGTAAATGAATTTTAGCATGATAACTATGATGTTTTGAATCCATTCTTCATTTTATCTTTAATCTAAGTTGGATTGGATTTTTCACCTTGATTTCAAACCAAGTTTGTTTTAAAATCTTCTTTAATCATGCTTAGCCAAAATCTTTTATTTCTTTTATAGCATGATTCATTTACTTGGTTGAATCTTTATTTGTTGTTTTCATTCATTTGAACCATAGTTAAATTAGTTTGGTTTTGAAAACAACATTGCACATGCATCACATGTTTAGAGTTAATTAGTTTCATACAACTTGTGAGCCTTTGATTTTCACTTCATCAACAAGTTAGTGAATATACATGTGATTTGCATTTCACTTCAATCAAAACTTTTTATGTGCCTTAAACTTTTAAATACTTTAAGCATATATTGATTGAGCTTACTTTTTAACTTGATTGAAGTTATCACACACACACATCATGAGCATACACCTTTGCATTCATATAGTGTTTGTATGAGTTAGATTTTCAATTTCATATCCGCCTATTTTAGAGGCATTGTAATTGAGCTTAAATTGTATCTCTTTTAGTGTTTGTGTAGACACTACTTTGAGAGAAAATATTCTTCTTGTAAAGGTTATTGCTTAGCCTAAGAAAAGCATAGTGTAGAGGTTATTGCTTAGCCTTTGAAAAGCATCTTGTTAAGGTTATTGCTTAGCCTAGAAAAGCACATTGATAGGTTGTTGTTTAGCCTCGAAAAACATCATTGTAAAGGTTATTGCTTAGCCAATTGAAAAGAATAGATAGTGGAAATCCAGTAGGGTGTTGGATCACAAGCCGGTAGTGGATGTAGGCATTGAAGCCGAACCACTATAAATCATTGTGTGATGGTGCATGCTTTGTGGTGATTGTTTTTATTAGCTTCCGCATTTAGTTTGATAATCATCACTAGTGGCTAATTTAATTTAAAGAAGTTAAAATTGGTTATAATTGGTCACTAATTTGAAGCTCACCCTAATTACCCCCCCCCCCCCTCTAGGGTTAAGGATCCCGGACTTTCAGTTTCCACCAACTTTCTTGAGAAAAGAGAATCTGATACTGGTCATAGCGTGGAAGATCAATAGGTCTTGGAGATTCTTGTTTGATACGTGAAAGAATTTCATCATCAAAGAAAGACGCAACTTCTCCATCAGAACACAACCGAGCTCCTAAGGTATAATCTACTTCCTTGCATGTTGTAGATTTTATGGATGCTTGTTGGCTGCTGTTCTATCTTCTTGATAGGTTTATTTACTGATCATGATGGCTGAGATTGAGGACATGGATCCTGGATTGGGTTTTATAGCCTTCTGGATAGTTGATCCCTGAGTCAAGTGGGTCAAAAAGTTTTGAAAACCTATCCACGAGGCCCACCTATTTCCAACAATTGGTATCAGAGTCATACCTCATCTCTAATCATGTTAAATCAGTAAACTTGTTTTGTAATCTTTGCATGAGATGCGAAGAGGATAGAGCAAAGGCTATGTACGGATCAATTTTTGATGGATTTGCTTTGTCTATAAGTGAATCTAAGTTTGGATAGTCACAAAAGGGTTTAATAATAATGGAAGGATGGTAGGAAGCCAATGAGAGCCTTCAGAAGTGTTTTGGAGGTGTTTGGACCCGAATTGAGAAAACTCAATTTTCTGCCTTCGTCAGGCAGGTCGACCTAGCCCCGTGCTTGACCCCCGGACCCCCTTTGCAAAGTGCATGTTTTAAAAAAGTGGAAACCTTTGGCATCTTATTTTTCCATTGTGGTTTGGTAACCTGGTTTTGTGAGATGTTTTGTTGTATGAGATACTAACTTGTAGGTGATAATGTCCTCTCCATGTGGCACACAAGACTTTTACTTTCTTTTTATGGTTATTGGTTTATTTGAGGCTAAGTGTAAAGTGAAAGTTCGGGATCCTTAACCCTAGAGGAGGGGTGAATAGGGTGAGCTTCAAATTAGTGACCAATTATGACCAATTTTAACTTCTTTAAATTAAATTAGCCACTAGTGATGATTATCAAACTAAATGCGGAAGCTAACAAAAAAAATCACCACAAAGCTTGCACCATCACATAATGATTTATAGTGGTTCGGCCTCAATGCCTACATCCACTACTGGGTTGTGATCCAACACCCCACCGGATTTCCACTCTCTATGCTTTTCAATTTGCTAAACAATAACCATTACAATGACATTTTTCTAGGCTAAACTGTCACGCCCCACGATCCGATAACATGGATCCGGTGTGATGCCAGATGACCCAGTCATCTAAGGCCACTCAATTGTTCAAATAGTGGGTCAATCTCTTTTTCTTTTTTTCTTTTTTCAACTAATAATTATGCGTAAACCACATTGCCCAACCCTATATCAGGTAAGCCAAGATCATAACCATAAATAACAATCCAACAATTATTACACCAAATAAACCAAGTATGAAAATTAAGTAAATACATCAATCCCAAAATAAACTAATAAAGTCTTAGACATAATTAAACTTAAGGTCATAAATTCTCATAATTTAAATATCTTCATTTTGACCATCCAGAATGGCATCATCATAGCCATACTGTGGCAAAGGCTCGTATTCCTCTTCACCCTCAATCCCTGGGTCTCATACATCCTCACTCTCCTGCACATCATCTGTCGTGGTGGAATGTAATGAGCACAACGGTACTCCGCAAAGTAACAATTACAAACCAAAACATATATTATAAGAGGTATAAGATGATAAGGATGTACATATGATAAACAATAAATGACATGACATTACTATAATGAAAATATTTCATAAAATAAATATTGGGGCACCAACATTTCTTGAAATGTCATACAATATAAGTCACTTCCCGATATGGAATTTAGGGTCCCAACACTACATTTGAATGATTTATTAGAACCCATGTGACAATACACTACACTTCGCACCATTCGCTTGTCACCTGGCCATTATAATACTTTGAGACCTTCCCTTCCATATTGGTCAATCACTCACTTAAAAACTCATTACAAACTATCAATCCCTACACTAGGTTGGGTCTTTGTGTCACTGACCAGTCCAACAGTGCACCCATCTACGAAGTGTCTCAGAATTTAACCCCTCCAAGACAAAGGTCATTTTCGGAATAACCGCTATAGGTAACCGATCACTAATCACTACACTGCACGGGACCACCACACAATTTGATGTCTTCCCGTGGGGGTTATACAACGTAGTGGGTGTTAGTTTTATGGTCTCAATACCAGTATATGATGAATAAATTGATTAATTTCTTTATTTATCAATATATATTATTGCTTTCCTTTCATGAGATGAATGGTGTTTTATTACTTGTTTGCACATAACCAATACAAATGACATAATGATTCATGAGATGAATCGGAGTCCACAAGTATACTAGATGTAATATATGTGTGTGGATGAGATCCACATACAGGAGACATGTATTGCAAATCTTATACTTAAATATCTTCACAACCAGTGATGAAATTGGGCATCTCATCTAACAAGGTTGCAGCACTTTGATCACTTGATCATCAAAATGTAAGATTCTGGATCATGGTGCTGGTACATTGGATGTATTGAAGGACCATGAGAAGCACCTTATATACACTGTCTTTACTTTAAGGTCTGCTCTCATAATTCCCTAGCAATAGGCTCATAATCCTGAGACATTAATGAACTCTAGTTTCTATCTATTCATTTGCTTTGAGTCACCAATGAGTGAGGCCAATTGTAGGTCAACACCTCGGTGATTTGGGTACGTGGTAGTAGAGTTGTGGGAACATTCAATAGTCAAGATGGAATCTATCTTTAATATCCCCTTGTGCCAATTAATGGATTTATCATTGGTAAGTGCGCACCCATTCCAATTAAGAGTTAATTGGATCGGTACCAAATGGTCATTATAATTAATTGGGGCTCAAGGATAATAAGATATGGATCTATTTTGGTGGACAGGTCCAATTGATCCATGGATATAGATGGAGGGGCCTACTTGTGGTAATTGGAAAGTTTAGGGTCTTCATTGTAATATCTGGAGTCCAATTGCATTTATATAGTGGAGTTATTTGCAATTAACTGTGGGCCCGGATTGCACATGAGATGTGGGGTCGCGTGTCCCAGTTGGAGCCAGCTTTCTAAGGAATCTCTAGTGGTCCCCACGCTAGCCTAAGATATTAGAAAGATACTAATTATAGTAGAACTCTAAAAGGAAATAGAAAGTTACTATTTCTATTTGAAGTGAGACTTCTAATAGTGGTAATAGTAAGTTACTAATTATTAATGGAAGTGAGACTTCTATTTTAATTAGTAAAAGAGGAAGTTACTAATCATATTTGAAGTAATACTTCTAATTGTGATTTGGTAAGCAACTAATTGTTATGGAAGTAAGACTTCTATTTCAATTAGTAAGAGGAGGTTGCTTAAGTGTTATAAAAGGAGAGAGAGGAGGCTTGGACGTCCAATGCACAATCCCACCTAGGGATTCACACCCATCATCTCTCTTCCTCTCTTGTGCAAGTTGTTGCACATCACTTCCCTCTTCTAGTTTCTCTTCTAGTTTCCTCTAGGGTTTTTCTCTTGGAGATTCCACCATCTTCTTGAGAAAAGAGAATCTGATACGGGTCATAGGGTGGAAGATCAAAAGGTGTTGGAGATTCTTAATTTGATGAGTGAAGGCGTTCATCATCAAAGAAAGAGATCAACTTCTCCATTAGAGCACTACAAAGCTCCAAAGGTATAATCTACACCCTTGTATGTTGTAGATTTCGTGGTTGCATGTTTAGGTGTTGTTTTCTATCTTCTAGATAGTATATCTTGTTGTACATGATTTATGAGCTTAAGGGATTGCATCATGGATTGGGTTTGTTGCCTTCTAGATAGTTGATCCATGTATCAAGTGGGTCAAAAGTTTTTGAAACCTATCTGAATGGCCCACCTATTTTCCGATAGTGGGGTTGTGGAACTAGGGTCCCTACTTTCGATTGTTTTCTAAAATCTGATTTATTTTAATTAGTTTAGACCTAATTAGAATAAAGCATATTATATGCAAACTTATCCTCAAGAGTCCCATGCCACTTGGCTTCCATATGCACTCTTATGGTTCATCCCTTTCGATCAATATTATTAATTAATATTTTATGGAGTGGGTGTTACAATCATTTATCATCAACACATGAGGGTATTATCATACATTTTTCAATATTAAAAAAATGCCATACAAACTTTCCATAAATAGCACATTATGCAAAACTTGCCATAAACGACAACATATAGAAATTTTCATAATTTGAATGCTAGGCAACATACCATAATGTTCATAACACTATTACCATATCACCAATTACGTATATACACTTTTAGAAAGTAATTGAAACTTGCCTTATATGGAGCTTTACTAACCACTTGAGAAAAAGGGTGTTACAATGTGAATTATGCTGCAAAAATAAATTATAATTATTAAACACTAATTCTTTAAATCTTAGTTATTAACCATATTTTAGAATCAACAAAATCCAATTTCGTAACCAATTAATCATCTAAGTGAAAACTAACACACCAAGGTCCACTAGGGAACCTAGTCTAGCCATTTAACATTCTAAATTTATTAATTATTAAATCTTATGATTTAAGGATGGGTCCATAACAACGCCTAACAGTAGCATAAGGAGGAATTAAGCATGACACATCAGTCACTAAATCACACCCACACTTACTAACCAACTAGCCAATTACCCCTAGTCTTGGTTTGATGGCTATGGCCCCTTTAAATATTTATTCGGGCCTATTAATCTCCACTAATAAAGGGATTTAACCTTCTGACCAGCGACTTAATTAAAGTATATAGCTACTGGTTATGGCCCCATTTATTTCATAAAAACCTATTTTAGCCGCCATAACACATAGACCTAGCATAACCAACTAGACTAGTCAACTAGTCTAGCCAAAATGGCTTCCAACTTAGCCAAGGGTGTGACCACACTTCCAAATTCATTTAAACAAGTATTAATAATTTAATTTGGTGCTTTAATTAAATTTAGCATATAAATAACATAAAATAGTAACGTTACAATTTGTCCATATGTGATCAATTGGTGCACTAGGGTTAGGTTTTGGGCTTAGTCCATTAAACCAAGACTCATTTAAGTTTAAATCCACCATTCCAGCACCTTAAAATCATTAAAACAGAACCTTATGGTTTCTGGAATTTATTTATATTTATACCAAAATTAATATCTAACCCAAGATCTACAATTGGTGCACCAATGGGTCATATAGAGTCAAACCGGTTAACCCAAAAAGGGTCCCAATGTTCCAACACCTAAAATCATGACTAAAACAACAACTAAAAGTTTAATTAAAACCCTCTATTTCTAGTTATTTCAAAGATCCAAACTATTATAAACTTTGCATAGATAGATGAGAATATCCTTAGAACTTTTGGGTTCGATCCGACCGTTGATTTGTCAAATCCAAGGGTTCAAAAATATCTTTCCTTTATCATGAATATTTAGGATATCCAAAATCCCCCGTTTTTTAATCCCTTTTATTCCCATGATATGGATCTTTAAAATAAACTAGATTACAATATAATGGCTGAAAGCATAACAATTTCTTTTAAAAAAATAGATTTTAGAAAAAGATGAAATACGATAATTATTAAACTATATGATCATTAAAACTAATAAATCTAACTCTAATGACTTATTAAAAAAAGCACAAAATAAATCTGATCTTTAAATATCTAGTCCCCAAAATACATCTAAACCATAAATTAAGATTTCACCATTTTCCGAACCAAACATTGGTGATGACCCAAGCCTAATCAATAATCGAAACCATGAACTTGGATCCCCTCTTCCTTTGGCCAATCTCAGTAAAGAAAATGATATGGGTTGCTTTATCATGGTGCTAAAACACCATTAATGGCCATCAATAAATATGGAAGAGGGAAGATATTAGAGAAGAAAATGGTGAAAGAAAATAAATAATAAAATATGTAAGAAAATGAAAAGAAACCTACCTCAAAGAAGTCCACCTCCAAGCAAGCTTCTTCCTTCTTGCTTCTCTCTCTTTCTTCCTTTTTCTTTCTTCCCTTAAGCCACACGTCCACTTTGTTAGGGATTTTGTATTTGCAATTTGATGGATACATTTTCACTTTAGCATCATTTGATTTACACACACTTGCATTGATTTAAAATATCTTGAAATCTTGATTTTTCCATGCATTGGTTTTAGACTTGAAGAAATCTTGTTTTATGCATGTTTTGTTTCTAAACTTGGATGCATTGGATTTAGAATCAAAACTCTTTCGAAAACCTAATTCTTTGTGCATTACTTTTGTGAAATCATATTGAGAATTTAGGTTTGTGTCTTACATACTTTCATCACTGTCAGAATCATCTTTGTATGCATTTTCATTTGAAAAGAGTTTTTAGAAATCAAGCTAGCCTTTGGATTTAAAGTTTTGAATCTATTTAGGCTTTGTGTGTTTCATGTTTTTTAAAACATCTTCATTTGATTTAAAACATGTTTTCTAGCTTGGTTTAGTGGCCCAAAAATCCTCCCAAAGAAATACCTTCAAATGTGCAAAAATTGGATTTTTTGTCAAAAGGGGGGTGGCCCGGCAGTGTCGCCGGCCGACCGGCGCAGAGGTCCCGGTCGACCGGGAACACTGCAGGCAGAAAGGGCCTGGCGCACCAACGGTCATTTTTCTGACCGTTGTGTGATCCCGGTCGACCGAGACCTGTTTGCAGGTCGACCGAGGACTAGCCGTTGGGCACTTTTTGCTATAAATATGAGTTCTTTCCTTTGCCAAAAGTTGGGAATTTTAAGCCCCTCCTTGAGAGGTTTTGAGGCATATTCAAGGGAAAAGAACCAAGGGATGAAGGGGAGCATTAGGAAAGCTAAAGCTTGGATTAATGAAGTTAAATCACCAAGTAGGCTTTACTTTCCGTAATCATATGTTTTCATGCTTTGTTTTATTTTTGGTAAATCATTTCTAGCATGTTAAACTATGTTTGTGTTGTGTCCTTAACATGTTTTATGTTTTGAGTTGATTTATTGTTTTGGATACAACACCATATGATTTAATCCTAGTAGTACTTAATCTTTGGTAAATCTAAGTAGATCATGTTAATGAAAGAACCTTTGAAATTATATATAACATGATTCCTATACTTGGTTGAATCTTTGGTTGTTGTTTTCCATCATAAGAAAATCACTTTCAAAACTATCTTATGTTTTGGACTCAACTTCTTTACAAATCATATGTTTTCATGTTTTGTTTTATCTTAGGTAAATCTTTAGTAACATGATAAACTATGATGTGTTGTATCCTTAGCATGTTTTATACTTTGAATAGATCTATTGTTTTGGATGCATCACCATTTGATTCAATCCAAGTAGTACTTTATCCTTGGTAAATCTAAGTAGATCATGTTAATGAAATATGTAACATGATTCATATACTTGGTTGAATATTTGGTTGTTGTTTTTCCATCATAAGAAAATCTCTTTCAAATGTATCTTATGTTTTGGATTCAACATCTTTACAAATCATATGTGTATTATTGTTTTAAAGTTTCACGACTTGCCTTACTTTGATAGGTATATCACTTTCAAGTTGTATTTATAATTACATATGATTTGTCCCCTCTTTTCAATCAAATCTATTTTTATGTTTTGAGCTTCATTGTTGATTTGATTGACATCCCTATGCATCACATGTTTAGAGCTAATTCATTTCATATAACTTGTAAATCTTTGATCTCATTAACAAGTTGTTACTTTTAACATGTGATTAGCATTTCCTCAATCATAAATGTTTTTGAGCTAAAACTTTCAAAAGCCTTAGGCATACATTTATGAGCTTTCATTTTCAAAATGATTGAGGACATCACACACACACATCATGTACTTTCATCTTTGCATTCATAGTGTGTGTATTAGATTTTCATTTTCATATCCGCCTATTTTAGAGGCAAATGTAATGAGCTTAATTGAATCTCCATCAAGTGTAATTTAGACACTAACTTAGTGAGATAACCAACCTTGTGGTTGAAGAGGTTATTGCTTAGCCTATAAAAGCATAATGTATAGGTTGATGTTAAGCCTTGAAAAACATCATTGTAAAGGTTATTGCTTAGCCTACTGAAAAGCATAAATAGTGGAAATCCGGTGGGGTGTTGGATCACAAGCCGGTAGTGGATGTAGGCATTGAGGCCGAACCACTATAAATCCTTGTTTGATGGTGATTGCTTTGTGGTGATTCTTTTGTTAGCTTCCGCATTTTGTTTGATAATCATCACTTGTGACTAGTTTGTTTTAAAAGAAGTTAAAGTTTGTTTAAAATTGGTCATAAATGAAGCTCACCCTATTCACCCCCCCTCTAGGGTTCGGATCCCCCAGACTTTCACACTTCCTCTCTCTCTCTCTCTCTAATTTTAAAACACACACACGATGGAGATGGAGGATATTCCTAACTAAAAACAATCTAACCACTCCCTCCCTTTATGGAACTAAATCTAATTACATCCATTGGTTAGATATGTAGATGTTAGGAATTTTCTAGATTGCAATTTGATGGATGCATTTTCATTCAAGCATCATTTGATTTACACACTTGCATTGGTTTTAAATAAACTTGAAATCTTGTTTTATTCATGCATTATTTTTAAGGTTTGTAAAAGTATTGATTTATGCATGATTTGTCTTTTTATCTTGGATGCATTTGTTTAAGAAAAGAGTTTTTCAAGAAATCAAGCAAGCCTTTGTTTTAAAAGTTTTGAATCTTTTTAGGCTTTTTATGTCATGTTTTAAAAACCATTAGAATCTTTAAAACATGTTTTCCAAGCTTGATTTAGTGGCCAAAAGGTCCCCCAAAGCTAAACCTTCAAATTTGCAAAAGTTGCATTTTTTGTCAAAGGGAAGGCTGTCCCGGCAGTGTCGCCGGTCGACCGAGAGGCAGGTCTCGGTCGACCGAGACAACTGGAGGTAAAATCCACAGTTTTGAACTGAAACCTCCAACGGTCAGAAATCTGACCGTTGTGCCTTCCCGGTCGACCGAGACCTCTTTGTCGGTCGACCGAGGACTAGCCGTTGGCAACTTTTTGCTATAAATATGAGTTCTTTCCCTTGCCAAAAGTTGGGAATTTTAAGCCCCTCCTTGAGAGGTATTGAGGCATATCAAAAGGGAAAAGAACCAAGGGATGAAGGGGATGATTAGGAAAGCTAAAGCTTGGATTAATGAAGTTAAACCACCAAGTAGGCTCTTCCTTTCTTAATCATATGTTTTCATGCTTTGTTTTATTTTTGGTAAATCATTTCTAGCATGTTAAACTATGTTTGTGTTGTGTCCTTAACATGTTTTATGTTTTGAGTTGATTTAATTGTTTTGGATACAACACCATATGATTCAATCCAAGTAGTACTTTATTTGGTAAATCTAAGTAGATCATGTTAATGGAAAAACCTTTGGAATTATATGTAACATGATCCATATACTTGGTTGAATCTTTGGTTGTTGTTTTCCATCATAAGAACATCTCTTTCAAAACTAACTTATGTTTTGGATTCAACTTCTTTACAAATCATATGTTTTCATGTTTTGTTTTATCATTGGTAAATCTTAGTAACATGTTAATATATGATATGTTGTATCCTTAGCATATTCTATATTTTGAATAGATCTATTGTTTTGGATACATCACCATTGATTCATCAAAGTAGTACTTTATTGGTAAATCTAAGTAGATCATGTTAATGAAAGATGTAACATGATTCATATACTTTGTTGAATCTTTGGGTGTTGTTTTTCCATCATAAGAAAATCTCCTTCAAATGTATCTTATGTTTTGGATTCAACATCATTACAAATCATATGTGTATTATTGTTTTAATGTTTCACAACTTGCCTTACTTTGATTGGTAAATCATTTTCAAGTTGTCTTTATAATTACATATGATTTGTCCCCTAATTTCAATCAAATCTATTTTTATGTTTTGAGCTTCATTGATGATTTGATTGACATCCCTATGCATCACATGTTTAGAGCTAATCCATTTCATACAACTTGTGTATCTTTGACATCATTAACAAGTTGTTACTTTTAACATGTGATTGCATTCTTCCTCAATCATAAATGTTTTTGAGCTAAAACTTTCAAAAGCCTTAGGCATACATTTATGAACTTTCATTTTCAAAATGATTGAGGACTACACACACACACTTCATTTGTTTTCAACTTTGCATTCATAGTGTGAGTGTGTATTTGTATTTCACTTCCATATCCGCCTATTTAAGAGGCAATGTAATGAGCTTAAATGAATCTCCATCAAGTGTATTATAGACACTAAATTAGTGAGATAACCAACCTTGTGGTTGAAGAGGTTATTGCTTAGCCTATAAAAGCATAATGTATAGGTTGATGTTAAGCCTTGAAAAACATCATTGTAAAGGTTATTGCTTAGCCTTGGAAAGCATATTGTAAAGGTTATTGCTTAGCCTATTGAAAAGCATAAATAGTGGAAATCCGGTGGGGTGTTGGTTCACAAGCCGGTAGTGGATGTAGGCATTGAGGCCGAACCACTATAAATACTTGTGTGATGGTGATTGCTTTGTGGTGATTATTTTGTTAGCTTCCGCATCTTGTATGATAAATCATCACATGTGACTAGTTTGTTTTAAAGAAGTTAAAATTGTTAAAATTGGTCATAAAAGGAGCTCACCCTATTCACCCCCCCCTCTAGGGTTCGGATCCCCATGGACTTACAGTAGACTATCATACCCCTCCATTTAAATTCTCTAAAGATCCTAGCCCTACATTATTCTCCATAAATCCCCTATCATCTTCATTTGCAACTAATCAAGGGGTGTCCAATTTGGAGAGAAATCTCTATTCTCTCAATTATAGTTAGGTCAAACCAATTAGGGATAATTTAGTGCCCCAATTCCTCAATTAGATTAATGATTAACAATTAATTATAGGGTTTCCAATTAAGTTTGAAATTTGAAATAAAATGGAAACAAAGTGCCACATCATCCTCCACTTGGCACAAGTCAAAGTGGGGCCCTAAACACACCATCTATAAGAACTTTCCAAAATTAGCATTAATTGTTATTATTATTTTATTATTTTAATAATGTGTGAGGGTCCGCTAAATTGGATTTAAGCATTAATTATAACACTCAAATCTAATTAAAATGACACTTTAATTAGCAACATAAGAATGAATAATAATTGATGAAAATGAAGTGCATGGACAATTAAATAAAATGCATGAAGTCATAATTAAATACATGAAAATAATGGATTAAATACATGTAATAATCATAATAATAATTAAATTTCTATTAAAACAATTACCATGAAATAAATTGAAAAACACCCTAGTCATGGGTCTCTGGTGGGTCTAGGGTAGGGCTCAAAGGTGAATCCGAGTTAGGGTCAGTACATAAACAACAACCTATCAATGTGCTTTTCTAGGCTAAGCAATAACCTTTACAAGATGCATTTCCAATGCCAAGCAATAACCTCTACACTATGCTTTTCTTAGGCTAAGCAATAACCTTTACAAGATAATTTTCTAAAAGAAATGTCTACACAAACACTTTAAGAGATACAATTAAAGCTCATTACATTTGCCTCTTAATTAGGCTGATATGAAAATTAAAATAAACTCACACAACACTTTATGAAATACAAAGATGAATGCGCATGGTGTGTGTGTGAAAAACTTCAATCAAGTTAAAAATGATATCTCAATGAATGCAAGCTTAAAGCTTTTGAAAGTGTAAAACACAAAAATAGATTTGATTGAAGTGAAGGAACAAATCACATGTAATTTAAAAACCAACTTGAAAATGATGTATATCAATGCTAAGCAAGTTATGTGAAACTTTAAAACAAAATACATGTGATTTGTGAAGTTGTTGAATCCAAAACATGAGATAGACTTGAAAGTGATTTTCTTATGATGAAAAACAACAACCAAAGATTCAACCAAGTATAGGAATCATGTTACATATATTTTCAAAGATGATTCCAAAACATGATTCACTTAGATATACTAATTTGAGTCCTACTTGGTTTGAATCAAGGTGATGTATCCAAAACAATAAATCAATTCAACACATATATATGTTAAGGACACAACAAATCATAGTTAAGTGCCTAAAAAGATTTACTAATAATTTAAGCAAAGCATGAAAACATATGAAAAGGAAAACTAAGCTTACATAGAAGATTTACTTTTAATTCCAAGTTTTAGCTTCCCTTTTTGACCAACTAGCCTCCCTTAGCTCATTCCCCTTTGTTTGGTCTCAAAATACCTCAAGGAGTATCCCTTGGATCTTCACATTTGTCCTAGGAATGATCTTTTCATATAGAGAAAATTGTCCAACGGCTCTATTGTCGGTCAACCGAACACAAGTTCAGTCCACCGACATCTAGTTTTGACCATTCTGGAACGTGAACCGAAGTGGGTTCGGTCAAGTGTCGGTCGACCGACATCTTGAGTTCGGTCAACCGACATTCAGTTTGGTTGACCGAAAACACTGTAGCAAAATTACACCATAGAAAAGAGTGGGTCAAACACGACGGTTTGGCAAACGGGTGAAAAGATATGACAATATAATAATAAATGAATTTACCTTCAAAGCATTTAAACCTGTTTAAAATAACAATTTCCATAAAAGAGATTAATCATTTATTCAAATACAAGTATGTGTTGTAAAACATGTAAAGGTAACCAAGGAAACGGAAAACAAACAAAATGACAACCACATGAAGCTAACTCCTCTATCATCGAAGTGATAGAGCATATCAAGGCGTTGATCTCAGTCACACGAGGTGATGAGAAACAACGGAATATATATACACATAATATACGGGACATGACCACGATAGCAAGTTGGGCATCGGGAACCACGGTAGCAATCCGGGGTATCGGGACAAGACCTCGGTAATAACCAAGTAGCAGGATCCAAACTGCAGCTAGCGAGATAAGAGGGGGATCTCCAAGTCAGTGGATCAGACTGACAAGGTTATCCAAGCTTAGTGGTGCCGACTCATAGGTCAAATAACAGAAATCAAGACATGTGTAAAATACATCAAGTGCAAGTGAATAAATGGGCGGGACGAGGTTGCTCAAAGGCACAACTATCATTTCATGTCGAGCAATGCACTTCAGGACTAGCAATTATTATAAGTACAATTTCAATGCTTTCAGGAATAACGAGTCTTGTAGTATAAATCTCGGGAACAAGGAAATACAATGAACAATTGAGATTTCAGGTAAAGTATCGGGTTCAAGATTTGTTTAAGGTGAATTGGGGTCCCGTATGTCGATCTAATAACAACTTGGTACTCCTTGAGTTTGGGGACATTCCGGGCTCCTTACACACCTCGGTAATTTCAAAACTTCGATGAATCTTCGTGATGTGGTTTCTTTCTCAAATGGCCTCATACATTGCCTAGTAAATCTCCCTGACATAAAGGGGTTCTCAATGAATAGTCCCCAAAACGTTTAAATAATTCATCACTATCCCAAACGTAGCCCTTGACCGACAGAGCACATCGCTCGAGGGTTCGCTTAAGCGAAATTGGGTTCGCTCAAGGGAACTCGTCCAGTTCAGGTTGGCTCAAGCGAACAATCCATGCGCTCGAGCTAGCCACTTTTTAGAATGAGTCTAGGAGGGTTCACTCAAGCGAAGTAAGGTTCGCTCGAGTGAACTGTCCTCTAGAATGGTTCGAACCCTTTTCTGGACACTTTGCTCGAGCGACCTATCAAGTTTGCTCGAGCAACTCTTCCCCTTTTCCTCTTCTTACAATACCCTTTGAGCCTCATTTCTACATCAAAATGGGAGGCTCAAAACTCCCTTCAAACATCATCTAAAACACCATAGAAACGTCCATAAACATTCATTAAATCTCCATCTTC
Source organism: Cinnamomum chago (assembly GCA_038049695.1). Taxonomy (NCBI): domain Eukaryota; kingdom Viridiplantae; phylum Streptophyta; class Magnoliopsida; order Laurales; family Lauraceae; genus Cinnamomum; species Cinnamomum chago. The sequence continues at coordinate 56,885,803 of CP142451.1, forward strand.
TTCACCTCATTCCATCATAAGAGAAAGAGAAAAGGAAACCATCATACATAAGGATTCATTTGCTAAAATCAAGACATAAATGAAAGACTATAAATCACCTTTCCATTGCAATAAATGAGTTAGCAAAACTCTTTAATGAGCATTTATTTCAAATCAATGCAAGCTAATAAACATGAATAAGAATGATAAAACCAACCACATTTCTCATAAAACCATTAAATGCTCAAACTATCATTTCATCCACTTGCCTTAGGTCTCTAATCAAGCAAATCAAGCTCTAATCACCTCTCCAAGCCAAAATCCAAAGCTACACACAAAAAACCCAAAACAAACCCTAAATGGGTCAAAACAAGGAATGAAGAAGAAGAACTTACAATAATAGGAGTGGGGCTTCCCAAAGGCTAGAAGGACACAATGTCAAAAGAGGGGAAAGATTACTTACAGTAAAGTTCTTCAAAACTCTAGGTTGGCCCAAAAGAGGATCTTGAAATGGGTATCTTCTTCTACAAATAGTATCAATGGATAGTTCTCAAAGAGAGGAAAAGAGTGAAGACAAGCATTTCTCCATTTGTGCAAGGTTTGGTAGAGATTTGGAGATGGAAAAACTAGAGAAGAAGGAAGAAGGGAAAACCCTAGTTTGAGAAGTTGAAGTTTGCTAGGAAAGGGGAAAGATAACTAGAAACCTTTGTGGGTTGAAATCATGTCTATCGGGGCTTCGAATGAATTCGAAAAAAAAGAGAAAAGTGATCGTCGAAATACCTAGTTTCCAAAAAGTATATGTTTCATGGGTTTCAGGAATATCAAATTTTGGTACAGATTTAGTGTAAAATGACTGTTTTGCCCTCAATGCTAGGAAAGTCGGGTTTCGGGGTCTCGAACGAGCACGGGATCAATATAAAAGTTGTAGGGATTAACAAGACAAGTAAGACGGGATTAAAACAATAAAACACAAGAATCTCAAATAGTCCCCCAAGTAAACGTAAAGTCATAAAAGGAACCCCCAAAGGGCCCCACTACCGACAAAGGCACTCAAAATTCTCCAAAGCTATAAAAGAGCTATTCTAATCCCAGCTTAGTCAAAATCCACTAATCACACTTAGAACTAAAATAATACTTAATTAACACTAATCGAGGTTACTAGGGTCGGGGTCTTACACTCCCAATCCTGAGACATTGATGAACTCAAGTTTCTATCTATTCATTTGCTTTGAGTCACCAATGAGTGAGGCCAACTGTAGGTCAACACCTCGATGTCTTGGGTACGTGGAAGGACTATGGGAACATCCAATGATCAAGATGGAATCTATCTACATTATCCCCTTGTGCCAATTAATGGATTTGTCATTAGTAAGTGCGCACCCATCTCGATTAAGAATTAATTGGATGGTATTGATGATCACTGTGATTAATTAGGGCTCAAGGATAATAAGATGTGGATCTAAGATTGGATGAGACAGATTTATTCCAATTGATCCATGGATAATGATAGAGGGGCCTACTTGTGGTAATTAGGAAGTTTAGGGTCTTCATTATAATTTATTCCTAAGACTGGAGTGCAATTGCTTTTATATAGTGGTGTTATTTGCAATTAACTGTGCGCCCAGATTGCACATGAGATGTGAGGTCACGAGTCCAAGTTGGAGCCAGCTTTCTAAAGAATCCCCAGTGGTCCCCATGCTAGCCCAAGTTATTAGAAAGTTACTAATTCTACTTGAGCTCTAAAATGAAGGAATTAGAAAGTTGTTATTTCTATTTGAAGTGGGACTTCTAAAAGTGGTAATAGTAAGCTACTAATTAGTGTGGAAGTAAGACTTCTAATACAAATTAGTAAGAGAGTTAAAAGATGTAAGACCTCGACCCGAGTGAACCCGATTAGTACTAATTAAGTTGCGTGTTAGTGCTAAGCTTGATTAGAGTTTTTGGCTAAGTTGGGTTTGGATTAGCTTTTGAAATAGTTTTGGGGAGTTTTGGTTGTCTTGTGATTAGTGGGACCCTTTGGGGTTTTCCTTTTTATGGCATGGCATGTGCTCGAGGATTTATCGGAGATCTTTGCATTCATGGTTTTAATCCCGTTTTATTGGTATTGTTATTCCATACAACTTTCACGTTGATCCCGTCCCCGTTTGAGATCCTGAAACCCGATTTCATAGCCTTGAGGGCAAAACAGTCATTTCACACAAAATCTGTACCCAAAACTTGATATTCCTGAAACCCGCGAAACATATACTTTTTGGAAACTAGATATTTCGACGATCATTTCTTCCTTCTTCGTCGAATTCATTAGAAGCCCCGAAAGCCATGATTTCAGCCCAATTAGATTGTTAGTGGTGGAGCCCACTCCCCACTTGTTTATAAGGAGACCCTTCCCCTTCCATTACCCTTTTTCCAGCACAAGCATAAGCTAGGGTTTCCCTTTTCTCTTCTTCTTCTTGCTTCTCCATCCTCAATCCACTCCCAAGCTTGCACCAAAAGGAGATTGGAGGCCATCATCTTCTTCACCCCATTGAGAGCTTTCTTTCAATAGTTTTGTGGGGAAAACCTTCATTTCCAATATCTTCTTTGAGCTCACCTTGTCCATTTGAGGACCTTGCAAGTAAGTATTCCCCTTCATCTTCTAGATTTGTGTTCCTTTCGCCTTAGAGAAGCTTCACCTTCATTATTGTAAGGTTTCCATTGCCATTTCATTGTTTGACCATTTTAGGGTTTTATTTTGGGGTTTTTGTTCATAGCTTGGATTCCTTGCTTGGAAGACTTGTTAGAGCTTGATTGCATTGACTAGGAGACCCAAGGCAAGTGGATGAATGATTTTTCCTAAGCTTTCATTGACTTTGGATACTTTCCATTAATGCATATTTATTGCTTTGTTTTGAAATGAATGCTCATGATAGAGTATTAATGGTACATTTATGGTCATGAAGTTGTGTTGGTTTATAGCCTTTAATTTCTTCTTGTTTTGTTCCAAATGTATTTATGTGAAATGGTTTCCTTCTTCCTTTCCTTGTATTGAATGTGTTGTTGATAGAGGAGAATGGGATGGATGTTGTTGGAGATTTGAGGTTGTTTGAATGGAGATTTATACTCCTCACTTAGTGTAGAAAGGTGGCTAAAAAGGGGTTGTAAAAGGAAGAGTTATTGTGGAGTTGAACTGGTCCGAATTCAATTTCTGGACAGTTCGCTCGAGCGACCTGTCCAGGAAAGGGTTCGGAGCATTCCAGTAGCCTGGTCGCCCGAGCGGACCCCTGGTCGCTCGAGCGGACATCCCAGAACTCATTCCAGAGAGTTGTCCGTTCGAACGCATTTAAATATTCGCTCGACCCAATGAGTTCGCTCAAGCGACCTCAACTTCGCTCGAGCGAACCCACCCAGACAACCATTCCAGAGAGCGACTCGCTCGAGCGAACCCTCCAGTCCGCTCGAGCGATGGGGCCCGTTGGGCAGGGCTAAGTTGGGGACAATGATGAACTATTTTAAGGGTTTGGGACTACTCTTTGGGAACCTCTCTACGTCAAGAGGATTTGTTAAGCATGTATGAGGCCATGTGAGAAAGAAACCATATCACAAGGATGTCATTCGAAGTTTTGAAAATGTGAAGTGTATAAGGAGCCCGGAATGTCCCCAAACTCGAAGAGTAACAAATTGTCGGTTGATTGACATACGGGGTCCCTATCCACTTTAAACGAATTTTGAACCCGATACTTTACCGAAATTCCAATTGTTTATTGTACCTTATCGATCCCAAGATTTATATTACATGTCTTGTTTTCCCGAAAGCATTGATGTACACTTGAAATGGTTACTTGACCCGAAGTGCATTGCACCACATGATATGATAATGTACCCTTGAGCACCCCGTCTTGCCCGTCTATTTATCGTACTGAATTTGATTGCATATGTATCGATTGTGATTTGACCTATGAGTTACACCACTAAGCTTGGATAACCCTGTTGGTCTGATCCACCGACTTGGAGATCCCCCTCTTGTCCCGCCAACTGCAGTTTGGATCCCGCTACCCGGTCATTACCGTGGTCTTGTCCCGATGCCGTAGATTGCTACTGTGGTCCCCGATGCCCGGCTCGCTACCGTGGTCATGTCTATGTATATGTATTTATATGAGATCCACTGTTTCTCCTCACCTCGAGTGACTGAGATCAGTGCCTAGTTATTGCTCTATCGCTTTAGTGATAGAGGACTTAGCTTCGTGTGGTTGCCATCTTGCTTGTTTCCCGTTTCCTTGGTCACCTTAAATGTTTTACATTGCATCCTTACAGTTGAATAAGTGTTTTCCTCGTTCATAGAATTTGTGATTTGAACAGGTTTACATGTTTTGAAGGTAAATTCTTTTATTATCATATTGTCGTTGTATTTTCCTCCATTTGCCAAACCGTCGTATTTGACCTACTCTTTGGTACTCAGGTCCCGTTGTCGGATATCCCGAGGAGGAGCTTGAGGAGGCGGTCGTAGAACCGCAGCAGTTAGTTGAGTGGCGTGCTGATGACGTCATGTAGACGTTCAGTTGCTATGAGAGACTTTACATTTTGGGAAACTTTTAACCATTCTTTGGATTGGTATTTTGTTATATTGGCCTGGTTGGCCTCTATTTTTGGGGAAATGTAATCAAATGATATTTGTATAAACTTTAACTTACTTTGGGTAACATGCTAATGTTCATTGCTCATTCTGATACAGTATATTAGACTTGTGTTATTGTCTTGATGACCAAGGATGGTTTGACTATTTGATTTGCTACACGCTTCCGCACTTAATAGAAATATTCATTTATGGTTGTGATATCCTCACTGCGGACACCTGTGGGAAATTAAATAATGCATGTGGTTATCTATTCATCATCTCACCATCATCATCACTAATAATGTCCCGACTCCGGATCAGTTCCTTCGTGGGGCCCGGTCCGGGGTCGTGACAAAAGAGGAGACTTGAGGGCTATTTAAAGGGGAATACACCCCTTGGACGTCCAACACTTGTATCCCACTCCCAAAACCCCTTAGTGCAAGAGTTGCACAATTCTTCCTCCTCTTTCTCTTCTAGTTCTCTTCTAGTTCCTTGGAGTTTCTAGTAGGGATTTCTCTTGAGGTTTCCACCAACTTTCTTGAGAAAAGAGAATCTGATACGGGTCATAGCGTGGAAGATCAATAGGTCTTGGAGATTCTTGTTTGATACGTGAAAGAGTTTCATCATCAAAGAAAGATGCAACTTCTCCATTAGAGCACAACCGAGCTCCTAAGGTATAATCTACTTCCTTGCATGTTGTAGATTTTATGGATGCGTATTGGCTGTTGTTCTATCTTCTTGATAGGTTTATTTACTGATCATGATGGCTGAGATTGAGGACATGGATCCTAGATTGGGTTTTATAGCCTTCTGGATAGTTGATCCCTGAGTCAAGTGGGTCAAAAAGTTTTGAAAACCTATCCACAAGGCCCACCTATTTCCAACAGTACCCGCTCACATCAAGAGACAGATGGCGGTGGAATTTCAGCTACTCTTACAAGGAGACATGACAGTCCTCGAATATGTTACAAAATTCAAAAGACTGTCCCGGTATGCACCAGAGCTCGTCGATACCGAAGAGAAAAAGATTATCAAATTCTTGGAGGGATTTAACCCTATTATTGAAAGTGATGTTCAGGTGTTGTCCTACCAGCCACATTCCAAGAGGAAGCCAAGTGAGCTTATAAATTTGAAAACATCAATAACAAAATCATTCAAGATGCTCAAAGGAAACGTCAGCGGCAACAAGGTCAGAGATCCTATCAAGGCAAAAAGTCAAGACAAGATCAGAAACCTTCAAGGAAAGATGGATGTGAGCACTGTGGCAAGAACCATCCTTCCCACCTATGTCATAGAGTCACAAGCGGATGCTTTAAATGTGGCCTTACGGACCACTTGATGAAAGATTGCCCAAACAATAGGATCCAGGGCAACAAATTGTTAGACCCCGACCGAGACCAAGTCGATTAGTGTGCGATTAGTATGTGTTTAGTCCTAAGTGGGTTTAGTTGTTGTTGGGTTAGAAGTAATTAGTTTAGTCTTGGACATAGCTTTGGGAATTTTGAGAACATTTAGTATTAATTAGACACACTCAGGAAGGCCTGAGTGCAAGTGTAAGCTTGGGAAGATCCTATTGATTTCCGTGTGATTGTGATTTTGATTTCATTTGATTGATGTTTCGACGTGTTACAACTTTCTACTTAAGCCCAGTTGTGTTTGAAGCCCAAAAACCCAAGTTTTGACCCAAAGAGGGTAAAATTGTCTTTCTTGCACAAATCTGGACACGATTTTCGAGATCTCAAAACCATGTCAAAAATATACTTTTTGGAAACTAGATATTTTGACGATCGTTTTATCCTTCTTCATCGAAGTCATCCAAGGCCCACAAGTTAGTGTTTTGGCCATTTCAAAGTTCAGGTTATTTGGGGCCCATTTCCTCACTAAAGCCCCCTCTCCCCCTCTTTACATTTCATTTCCCCAATCTCTGCAATCCCTTGACCTAGGGCAAGGAAAGCTCTTCTTCTCTTCAATCTTCTTCATCTTGCATGCTTGGGCTAGAGAGCTCCAAAAAGAAATTCCAAAGTCATCATCTTCTTCATCTCCTTGCAAGCACTCTATTGGTATAAACTTCTTGGAACTTCTTGTGAGACAAGCTCTCCATTTCTCCCCTCTCTCTTGTTTGGCCATTTCTAGGTAAGAGCTTCAACTCATATCTTTCATGGAGTTATTTTGGTTCCTTAAGATCTTGTTTTTCATTTGGAAAACCCTTTTTTTTGTTCAAATGGGTTCCTTGTTTTCTTTTGAGTGAGTTGTGTGGTTTTTCTCTTGGGTTTCTTGTAGTGTGAGAATAGCTTGAGGAAGAGTTTGAAGAGGAGTATTGTTAGCATTGGTCAAGGCAAGTAATCTCTTTAGGAAATGATGCATGTGTATTTTGATTTCAGTATATTTTAGTAAATTGTGCATTTATCTTGTTTATAAGCTTCATGAGTTTGTTTTCATTTGATTTGGGATGGTTGGAATGATGGAATGAACCCTTGGTGAGCATGGAGGCTCAAGGGATGACATGTGATTGATTGATGAGAAGAAGGAGAGAAATGTAGCAAAAGTTGTGAAAAAGGAAGGCATTTCTGCACTCTGCGAGTTCAAGCAGAAGCTTATTCGCTCGAGCGACCCTTGGGTCCGCTCGAGCGACCAAGCCTCTGTTTGGTCCGAGCGCAGACAGAGAGCTGTCCGCTCGAGCGACCCTATGGTCCGCTCGAGCGAACTGCCCTCTGAATAATCTGGGACGAGACAGAGAGTTGTCCGTTCAAACGCACTTATTGTCCGCTCGAACGAACTGTCTCGCTCGAGCGAAGTGTCATCACCTTATAACGTTCGCTCGAGCGAACCTGCCAGATTCAGGAGAAGATTTATTCCGTGTGTATTTTCGTGAAGGTTGAAAAACTAGACTATGTTAAGGGTTTTGACTTGACATTGTGTAAATGGAACTTCGAAATGTAACCCAACTTCGGGGACACCAATTCTCATATATTCCGACATTTGAAGTCTCAATTACACAAAGGCCAATTAGCAGCCTTAACACATGTTTGTCAGATTTCGTGGTTGAAATTCCATTTTGGTACGATAAGTGCCATCGTGTACTCGTTTTAGATTTCAAGTATAAGTTGTCTTGAAATCTTGTTTCAAGAAAAAGAGGACCACTTCCTAAGCGTGTTATGCATAATTATTATGCCTCTTGCTAGTCGTGCTCGTCGTGTTTTGATAAGTGATTTCCCCCTTTTTATCTCGACATGCTTTGATCGTGTTTCACGTGTTTTGTGCATTAATGAATTAAGTAAACACCACTGAGCTTAGACTGCCCTTTCGGTTTGATCCACTGTCTGGGGGTCTTTAAACATGTGGACTGTCTGCAGACTGGTCGTGTATTTATTACACATCGTGCGTGTCCGGTTCCGCGGCCAGAATTCCCGTCTTTGTGGGAAATCGTGTCGTGCTTATATTATGTATATCGTGCTTGTCGTGCGTGCTTGCTCTTTTCATTATATAAATGATAGAGAAAGGATGGGCTCTTTGTGGATTGTAACTGTTCATGATATATTATTTATTCATGCTAGTTTGTTTTAGTATCTCAGCTTTGTTCGCATTCTTGAAATGTATCTCAGTTACTGTAGTATTTCAAATCAAGGATTTACTAATATGTTTTCTCAAATGTTATTGTTTCGTGCTTACACCTAAATTGATTACCTGCCAAACCGTCGTGTTTGACCCTTGTTTGTTGGTGCCCAGGTGCAGGAGACGTTACCTTTGAGGAGGAGGGTCAGGAGGAGGCTTGTGAGCCAACCCCTGTGAGAGAGTGGCAGCCCGACGATGTCATCTAGACGTCGGGCGGGTCCTTGAGTCTCGTCATCTTTTGTTGGGGTTTCCTTTAATTAATTTGGAGAACTGTATTGGCCTCTGTTGGCCTCTTATGGGTTGTAACCAAACTTAAAGTGTTTTTGGATTGGTCTCATAACTTGAATATTAATGGGAATGCCATGTTAACTTCTTCTTTTGATACCATGTTTGTTTATTATTGTGATAGCACTTAAATATTTTATTGGCGCTCATCGTGCTGTGTTTTGCTACACGCTTCCGCAAAGCTTGTACGTATGAGTCAGATTCCGCGTGTCTTTGGGAATCCTCACCGCGGGAACCTGTGGGAAAACAGTAGACAGTGCAAATCATCAACGTCGCGGGCCCGGGGATCCTTTCCGGGGTCGCGACAGGACTGGTATCAGAGCGAGACATGTTTCAGGCACTTAAAAGAAACTAGAAAGGTCTTAGGAACGTGGCGAGGATTCATGAGTTCGATAGATTAGTTGGTATAGGATCTTAGAGACCCCTGTACTATGTTATTGTGTTCTAACTCTTTGTTTTACAGCAATATGCCTCCAAGAAAAGCTTCAAATCATCATGCTTCAGGCAGTAATCAAAATGAGTCAGATGCATCTGAGACACCTACAGCCACACAGTCTCAAGAATTGATGCAAGCTATGATAGCACAGCAAAGACAAGCTAATGAGAACCAAGCCAGATTTCAAGAACAGTTGGCTAAGAAGGATGACGAGATGGCACAAGTTCAAAGGCAGTTGTTGGAAGTCCTCCAGAACAGGAATGTAGCACCACCCGCAGGTCCACAGATTGTAATTCAGAATAGGGATCCTGATCCTAATGCTCTATTTGAGAAGTTTAGGAAGAGAGCACCCAAAGAATTTTCGGGCAATGAGGACCCGCTAGTGGCAGATGACTGGCTAGTCAATACAGAGTAGATCTTTGATGTCTTCATGTGCACGGGTATACAGAAGGTCAACCTCACAGCTTCATTATTTTATGGGCTTGCAGACCGGTGGTGGCAAACAGTCAAGGATCCTTATGCAGTGATGGCAGATGAAGAGGCATGGGCAGCGTTCAAGATACAGTTTCAGGACAAATACATTCCCTCTCATGTCAAGAGGCAGAAGGCTATTGAGTTCCAGCAGCTTAAGCAAGGTAGCATGACGGTGCTAGACTATGTCACCAAATTTGAAAGATTGGCTAGATATGCCACCGAGTTGATTGACACTGAGAGGAAGAAAATAACAAAGTTTTTGGAAGGATTGAACCCGATCATCATGAGAGATGTAATAGGAGTAGTGCCTCCAGCTACATATGATGAGGCAGTCAAGCGAGCTTACACATTCGAGGATATTAATAATATGATTGTTCATGACAGGAAGCAGCAGTATCAACAGCAGAATCAGAGACAGCAGCAGGGCAAGAAACCAAGGCAAGAGCAAGCTCAAGTGAGGCAAGGGTGTGGACATTGTGGCAAGAATCATGAAACCCACGAATGTTGTAAGGCCATGGGTGCCTGTTTCAAGTGTGGGGCTATGAACCATGCAATCAAGGATTGCCCACTACTTCAGAATCAAGGGAACAGAAACCAGCAGCAGAGGCAAGTAGCTCCTCAGAATCAAGCACCAGTTCAGAATCAAGTCAGACCACCTCAGCAGCAGCAGCAGGCTAGGCCACCAGCACAGAATCAGAATGCTCGTCCTCCACAGCAGAACAGACAAGGCCAAGGAAGGCAGAACCAAGTACCGAACAGACTACAGATGCATGGACGTTTGTATTATCTCAACCGTGCAGATGCTGAAGCTGCAGGAGACGTGGTAGAAGGTAAACTTCTTGTCTGTGGGGTAGAAGCCCAGATTTTATTTGATCCTGGATCCACACATTCCTTTGCATCTCCTAGTTTTGCTAAGTTGATTGATGCACCATGTAGTGAGTTGGATTACATTCTAGTAGTGACCACTCCAGTAGGGAAACAAGTTGTGTGTAGAACCCATTACCCTAGTTGTACAGTTTTGTTAGGAGATGTTAATTTACCGGCCAACCTCATAGTTTTGGACATGCATGATTTTGATGTCATTTTAGGCATGGATTAGTTAGAAGCATATCATGCCACCATGGATTGTTTTAGTAAGACCATCACATTCAGATTCCAAGGACCACAGGCAGAGTTGATATTTCAGGGGAACAGGAGAAAATCTCAAGCAGGGTTTATTTCAGTGTTGAAGGCGAGCAGATTAGTTCAGAGTGGGTGTCAGGCATTTATTGCGTTTATCACGGAGGATAAACAGTTCCAAGGGGTGGAGGATATCCCCATTGTGTGTGAATTTCCGGATGTTTTTCCAGAAGAAATCTCGGCTTTACCACCAATTAGAGAAGTTGAGTTTACAATTGAACTCCTTCCAGGGACAGCTCTGATCTCGATTGCACCATACAGGATGGCTCCAGCAGAAATGGGTGAGCTAAAGCTCCAATTGTAGGATTTGTTGAGCAAAGGTTTTATTAGGCCAAGTGTTTCACCGTGGGGAGCACCGGTGTTGTTTGTGAAAAAGAAGGATGGGAGTTTGAGAATGTGCATAGACTACAGGAAGTTGAATCATGTGACCGTGAAGAACAAGTATCCATAGCCAAGGATAGACGAATTGTTTGACCAATTGCAAGGAGCAGCCTATTTTTCCAAGATAGACTTGAGGTCAAGGTACCATCAGTTGAGAGTTAGAGACTCAGATGTTCAGAAGACAGCCTTTAGGACAAGATATGGGCACTATGAGTTCTTAGTGATGCCCTTTAGTTTGACAAATGCACCCGCAGTCTTTATGGCTTTGATGAACAAGGTCTTTGCACCTTATTTGGATCACTCCACAGTAGTGTTTATTGATGATGTCCTTGTGTATTCCAAGAGTAAGAAGGAGCATGAGGAACATTTGAGGACAGCGTTGCAGCTCTTAAGGGACAACCAGTTATATGCGAAACTCAGTAAGTGCGAATTCTGGTTAGAGCAAGTTGTGTTTCTAGGCCACATCATCTCTAGAGAAGGTTTAGCAGTTGATCCAGCTAAGAAAGAGGCAGTTGTTAGTTGGGCAAGGCCAAGCAGTGTGATAGAAATTAGAAGCTTTTTGGGGTTAGCAGGCTACTACAGAAGATTTGTCCAAGGTTTTTCGTCCATTGCAGCCCCGTTGACAAAATTGACTCGGAAGAATGTCCCATTTGTTTGGACCGATCAGTGTGAAACCAGTTTCCAAGAGTTGAAAGGAAGGTTAACCACCGCCCCAATCCTTACATTACCATCGGGCAACTGCGGATTTATTGTTTATACAGATGCTTCGAATGTGGGACTGGGTTGTGTATTGATGCAAGATGGCAAGGTGATTGCTTATGGCTCGAGGCAGTTGAAGGACCATGAGAAGAATTATGCAATTCACGACTTGGAGTTGGCAGCAGTTGTTTTCGCATTGAAGATGTGGAGACACTACCTCTACGGAGAGAAATTTGAGGTCCATTCAGATCACCGAAGTTTACAGTATTTGTTTTCGCATAAGGATTTGAATATGAGACAGAGAAAGTGGATGGAGTATATCAAAGATTATGACTTCCCAATCAAGTATCATCCAGGCAAAGTGAATGTGGTAGCAGATGCTTTGAGCAGAAAATCAGTGGCTATGGCTAATTTGAGAGGAATGGGTGTCTTACAGCTGTTTGAAGAGTTGGGTGTAGAGGTACAAACCCTAAGATTGGGTGCGATGTTAGCGAACATGACAGTTTCAGAACCTACCTTCATCCAGAAGATTAAGGAAAATCAGTTGCAAGACCCAGACTTGGCCAAGATAGTAGAAGTTATTGCAGAACGTCCCGATTTCAAGATGGTGAATGGTATATTGTATTTTCGTGACCGGTTGTGTGTGCCAAATGTGGATGATTTGAAGATTGAAATAATGAATGAAGCTCACAGCACGAGATATTCTATGCATCCGGGTAGCACGAAGATGTACCACAATTTGAAGAATAGATTTTGGTGGAACAATATGAAGAGAGAGATAACAGCTTTTGTGTCTCGTTGTCTAACTTGTCAGTTGATCAAGGCAGAGCATCAGAAGCCTCCAGGTTTGTTACAGCCTTTGGAGATTCCGGAGTGGAAATGGGAGCACATCACCATGGATTTCGTCTCCGGTTTGCCTAATACTAAGAAGGGAAATAATGCAATTTGGATCATTGTAGATCGTCTGACAAAGTCTGCTCACTTCATTCCGATGAAGACAGGGAATATGATGCACATGGCACCTTTGGCGCAGTTATTTGTTGATGAGATTGTTAGTAAGCATGGTCAACCCGTCTCCATTACTTCAGACAGAGACAGTAGGTTTGTTTCAAAGTTTTGGAAAACTCTTCATGAGTCGATGGGTACCAAGCTCCAGTTCAGCACAGCTTATCATCCTCAGACAGATGGTCAGTCAGAAAGGACGATACAGACTCTCGAAGACATGTTGCGTGCTTGTGTATTGGATTTCAAGATTCAGTGGGATGAGTGCTTACCTCTTTGTGAATTTGCCTATAACAATAGTTACCACTCTAGCATCGGTATGGCACCTTTCGAGGCACTTTATGGTAGAAGATGCAGAACTCCGGTTTGCTGGGAAGAAGTCGGTGAACGTAGTTTTCATGGACCGACGATAGTTGGAGAGACAAGTGACAAGGTCAAGTTGATTCAGGAACAGTTGAAGATAGCCCGAAGTAGGCAGAAGAGTTATGCAGATACTCGCCAAAGAGAATTGCAGTTTCAAGTGGGTGACAAAGTGTTTTTGAAGATCTCACCAGTTAGAGGGACTTTGAGGTTCGGACAGAAGGGCAAATTGTCTAGAAGGTTTATTGGTCCGTATGAGATTTTGAGCAAGGTTGGAGATGTCGCTTACAGACTTGCGTTACTGCCGGAATTCTCCGGGGTACACAATGTTTTTCATGTTTCTATGCTCAAGAAATACGTCTCTAGTCCTGCACACATTCTACAGCATGAGCCTTTGGAGATTCGGGAAGATGCCTCGTATGTAGAAAGACCGATCAAGATCATTGACACCAAAGAGCAAGAATTGAGAAACCGGACTATTCATTGGGTCAAGGTACTTTGGGAGAATCACGAGCCAGAGGAAGCCACCTGGGAATTGAGAGAGCAAGTGCAGAGGAAGTATCCACAGCTTTTACCAGAGGTAATTGTTTGATTTATTTGGTGGACCAAATATCCTAAGGGGTGGAGGATGTTAGACCCCGACCCAGACCAAGTCGATTAGTGTGCGATTAGTATGTGTTTAGTCCTAAGTGGGTTTAGTTGTTGTTGGGTTAGAAGTAATTAGTTTAGTCTTGGACATAGCTTTGGGAATTTTGAGAACGTTTAGTATTAATTAGACACACTCAGGAAGGCCTGAGTGCACATGTAAGCTTGGGAAGATCGTATTGATTTCCGTGTGATTGTGATTTTGATTTCATTTGAATGATCTTTAGACGTGTTACAACTTTCGCCTTAAGCCCAGTTGTGTTTGAAGCCCAAAAACCCAAGTTTTGACCCAAAGAGGGTAAAATTGTCTTTCTTGCACAAATCTGGACACAATTTTCGAGATCTCAAAACCATGTCAAAAATATACTTTTTAGAAACTAGATATTTCGACGATCGTTTTATCCTTCTTCGTCGAAGTCATCCGAGGCCCACAAGTTAGTGTTTTGGCCATTTCAAAGTTTAGGTTATTTGGGGCCCATTTCCTCACTAAAGCCCCCTCTCCCCCTCTTTACATTTCATTTCCCCAATCTCTGCAATCCCTTGACCTAGGGCAAGGAAAGCTCTTCTTCTCTTCAATCTTTTTCATCTTGCATGCTTGGGCTAGAGAGCTCCAAAAAGAATTCCAAAGTCATCATCTTGTTCATCTCCTTACAAGCTCTCTATTGGTATAAACTTCTTGGAACTTCTTGTGAGACAAGCTCTCCATTTCTCCCCTCTCTCTTGTTTGGCCATTTCTAGGTAAGAGCTTTGTCGCGACCCCGGACCGGGAATCCCAATCCGGGATCGGGACGGTAATGAACAATGATTCATGATGATTATCTACATCAAGAAGATACAATTTATTTAATTTCCCACAGGTGTCCGCGGTGAGGATATCACAACCTTGCATAAATATTTCTTTTGAGTGCGGAAGCGTGTAGCAAATCAAATAGTAGACTATCTCTAGTCATGCAAGCATTAACATCAAATATCAAATTGTATCAGAATGAGCAATGATCTATAGCATGTTTCCCAAAAGTTGTTAAAGTTAGACAAAATATCATTTAGTTACATTCCCAAGAATTGAGGCCAACATAGGCCAATATGAACAAAACAATAGCCCAAAAGAATGGTTAATTAGTTCTCCCAAAATGTTACGCTTCTCATAGCAATCTGATGTCTACATGACATCGTCAGCGCGCCACTCAACTAGAGGTTGCGGCTCACCTACCGCCTCCTCTGGCTCCTCCTCAAGGAAACCGGCAACGGGACCTGAGTACCAAAGCAAATGTATCAGACACGACGGTCTGGCAAGAGAGTGAAAAGATACAACAACATATAATAGATGAAATATCTCGAAAAGCAAGGAAATCTGTTTAAGCAAGAACTCTCACAAAATAGA
Organism: Cinnamomum chago; assembly: GCA_038049695.1. NCBI lineage: Eukaryota > Viridiplantae > Streptophyta > Magnoliopsida > Laurales > Lauraceae > Cinnamomum > Cinnamomum chago. The sequence continues at coordinate 56,900,827 of CP142451.1, forward strand.
TAAACCATTTGCTAGAAAATATGTAAACAAGATAAAACATATGAGGTAACCAAGGGATCGGGAACTCACGAGATGGAAATCACATAAAGCTAAGTCATCTGTCACTAAAGTGACAACAGTATCACGGGACGTTGATCTCAGTCACACAAGGTGAGGAGATTCAACGCAAATCATATATACAATATAAATATACGGGACGGGACCACGATAGCGAACCGGGTATCGGGACGGGACCACGGTATTAGACCGGGTATCGGGATCCAAACTGCAGCTGGCGGGACGGGAGAGGGATCTCCAAGTCGGTGGATCAAACCGACAAGGTATCCAAGCTTAGTGATGCTGACTCATAGGTCAAATAACAAATCGGGACATATGCAAGTAAAACAAGTACAATAAATAAACGAGCAAGACGGGGGTGCTCAAGGGCACACTGTCATTTCATGTCGGGTAATACATTTCGGGACAATTAACTGTTACTAGTGTAACCATCATGCTTTCGGGAAACAAATCATATAATACAAATCTTGGAATGAAGTGAAACAACGAACTAAAACAATTTCTGTAAAAGTACTGGTTTCAAGATTTGTTTAAGGTGAATAGGGGTCCCGTATGTTGATTGTAATAATAACTTGGTACTCCTTGAGTTTGAAGACATTCCGGGCTCCTTATTCACTTTGAATTTTCAAAACTTCGAATGACATCCTCGTGATATGGTTTCTTTCTCGAATGGCCTCATACAATGCCTAGTGAATCTCCTTTGACCGACAAAGCTCAACGCTCGAACGAACCGGAGAGTTCGTTCGAGCGAGGAGCTTTTCAAAACCTGGGGAATTTCGGTTACCTGGCGGTCAGCTGGCGGTTAGCCGCCGCTGGGATGGGCGGCTAGCCGCTGGCTGACCGCGCAGCTAACCGCGGTTGGGCTGCAGAAATGCAGCTTACTGGAAAGCTAACACCAAGTCCGGTTATCTGGCGGTTAGCCGCTAGCTAACCGTGGAGCTGACCGAGTTTTCAGGTGGAGAAGTGTGCTCTTTGGAAAAGCAACCGTGACATTTCGGCTAGCTGGCGGTTAGCCGCCAATCACCAGGCGGCTAGCCGCCGGGTGACCGCAGGCTGACCGCCAGGTGCGGGAAACACCCACTGTGTTCAGATTTGAGCCCTTTCTCCTCCTCAAAACCATTCTCCCCACTTCCACTTGGTCCCTGCAATATGACTGAGCTAAGAGCTCCTCCAATGCCTCTATCTACACTTCTTCAAAACCCCATCATGTGTTCACTCCATCACTTCTTCCATATCAAGTCCAATACAAAGGAAAGAGGAAGGAAACCATTTCACAAACATTCATATAGGATATATCCAAAAGACAATAAATGCTAAACCAACATGTTTACAAAACATTAAATGAGACTATCAAGGTGCAAAAAGGGCATTTATTTCAACCATAAACACATTAATGAAAGCATGAAAATCCATAAATGCTTCACCAAACCATTTAAAACTTAAAACACTTCATCATTCACTTGCCTCAAGTCCAAGCTAGCTATACCAAGCCTCAAGTCACCTCTATAGCTCAAATCCAAGCTACAATCAAAAACCCCCAAAACAACCCTAAAATGGGTTACACAAGGAATGAAAATGATAGAACTTTCAATAATGCAAATGTAGCTTCTCAAGGGTTAGAGGAACACTAATCTAGGAGATGGGGAAGATTACTTACTTGGATGACCTTGAAAAGAAGAGAACTAGTTCAAGGAAGATCTCAAGGTTGGGAGATTTCTCCAAAAATGGTATCAAGATGAAGCTTGCAAGGTGGGGAAGAGGTTGATGATCTCCATTTCGAGTTTGGTGCAAGATTGGTGAGGATTGGAGAAGGAGAAGCAAGAAGAAGAAAGGAAAGTTGCTAGAAAACCCTAGGTCTCTCTCTTGTACTGGAAAATGAAAATGGAAAAAGAAGGGGAAGGGTCTCCTTTGTTAACAATGAGAGGTTGGGTCCCACAACTTAAGGAACTAGTTTGGCTGAAATCATCTACTTCGGTACCTCGGACGAAGTCAACGAAGAAGGAAGAAATGATCGTCGAAATATCTAGTTTTCAAAAAGTATATATTTCACGGGTTTCGGGAATATCAAATTTTGGGTACAGATTTTGTGTGCAATGACTGTTTTGCCCTCAAAGCTATGAAATCGGGTTTCGGGATCTCAAACGAACACGGGATCAACATGAAAGTTGAATGAAATAACAATAGCAATAAAATGAGATTAGAACCATGAATGCAAAAATCTCCGATAAATCCCCAAACATGTGCAATGTCCTGAAAAGGAACCCCCAAAGGGCCCCACTAGTTATCAAAGCATTCACAGAAGCCCAAAACTAGAATCAAAGCTATTCCAAATCCAACTTAGCCAAAATCACTAATCAAGCTTAGTACTAACTCACAACTTAATTAGCACTAATCGGGTTCACTTAGGTCGGGGTCTTACAAGCTTCAACTCATATCTTTCATGGAGTTATTTTGGTTCCTTAAGATCTTGTTTTTCATTTGGAAAACCATTTTTTTGTTCAAATGGGTTCCTTGTTTTCTTTTGAGTGAGTTGTGTGGTTTTTCTCTTGGGTTTCTTGTAGTGTGAGAATAGCTTGAGGAAGAGTTTGAAGAGGAGTATTGTTAGCATTGGTCAAGGCAAGTAATCTCTTTAGGAAATGATGCATGTGTATTTTGATTTCAGTATATTTTAGTAAATTGTGCATTTATCTTGTTTATAAGCATCATGAGTTTGTTTTCATTTGATTTGGGATGGTTGGAATGATGGAATGAACCCTTGGTGAGCATGGAGGCTCAAGGGATGACATGTGATCGATTGATGAGAAGAAGGAGAGAAATGTAGCAAAAGTTGTGAAAAAGGAAGGCATTTCTGCACTCTGCGAGTTCAGGCAGAAGCTGATTCGCTCGAGCAACCCTTGGGTCCGCTCGAGCGACCAAGCCTCTGTTTGGTCCGCGCGCAGACAGAGAGCTGTCCGCTCGAGCGACCCTATGGTCCGCTCGAGCGAACTGCCCTCTGAATAATCTGGGACAAGACAGAGAGTTGTCCGTTCAAACGCACTTATTGTCCGCTCGAACGAACTGTCTCGCTCGAGCGAAGTGTCATCACCTTATAACGTTCGCTCGAGCGAACCTGCCAGATTCAGGAGAAGATTTATTCCGTGTGTATTTTCGTGAAGGTTGAAAAACTAGACTATGTTAAGGGTTTTGACTTGACATTGTGTAAATGGAACTTCGAAATGTAACCCAACTTTGGGGACACCAATTCTCATATATTCCGACATTTGAAGTCTCAATTACACAAAGGCCAATTAGCAGCCTTAACACATGCTTGTCAGATTTCGTGGTTGAAATTCCATTTTGGTACGATAAGGGCCATCGTGTACTCGTTTTAGATTTCAAGTATAAGTTGTTTTGAAATCTTGTTTCAAGAAAAAGAGGACCACTTCCTAAGCGTGTTATGCATAATTATTATGCCTCTTGCTAGTCGTGCTCGTCGTGTTTTGATAAGTGATTTCCCCCTTTTTATCTCGACATGCTTTGATCGTGTTTCACGTGTTTTGTGCATTAATGAATTAAGTAAACACCACTGAGCTTAGACTGCCCTTTAGGTTTGATCCACTGTCTGGGGGTCTTTAAACATGTGGACTGTCTGCAGACTGGTCGTGTATTTATTACACATCGTGCGTGTCCGGTTCCGCGGCCGGAATTCCCGTCTTTGTGGGAAATCGTGTCGTGCTTATATTATGTATATCGTGCTTGTCGTGCATGCTTGCTCTTTTCATTATATAAATGATAGAGAAAGGATGGGCTCTTTGTGGATTGTAATTGTTCATGATATATTATTTATTCATGCTAGTTTGTTTTGGTATCTCAGCTTTGTTCGCATTCTTGAAATGTATCTCAGTTATTGTAGTATTTCAAATCAAGGATTTGCTAATATGTTTTCTCAAATGTTATTGTTTCGTGCTTACACCTAAATTGATTACCTGCCAAACCGTCGTGTTTGACCTTTGTTTGTTGGTGCCCAGGTGCAGGAGACGTTACCTTTGAGGAGGAGCGTCAGGAGGAGGCTTGTGAGCCAACCCCTGTGAGAGAGTGGCAGCCCGACGATGTCATCTAGACGTCGGGCGGGTCCTTGAGTCTCGTAATCTTTTGTTGGGGTTTCCTTTAATTATTTTGGAGAACTGTATTGGCCTCTGTTGGCCTCTTATGGGTTGTAACCAAACTTGAAGTGTTTTTGGATTGGTCTCATAACTTGAATATTAATGGGAATGCCATGTTAACTTCTTCTTTTGATACCATGTTTGTTTATTATTGTGATAGCACTTAAATATTTTATTGGCGTTCATCGTGCTGTGTTTTGCTACACGCTTCCGCAAAGCTTGTACGTGTGAGTCAGATCCTACGTGTCTTTGGGAATCCTCACCGCGGGAACCTGTGGGAAAACAGTAAACAGTGCAAATCATCAACGTCGCGGGCCCGGGGATCCGTTCCGTGGTCGCGACACAAACCACCTCAGCAAAACCAACAAGCAGCTCAAAACCTGTTGCGACCCCGGACCGGGCCCGTGGGACTAATCCGGGATCGGGACTAATGATGTACCACATCGGTTTAATAATACCATACATTTATTTAATATTTATTTAATTTCCCACAGGTGTGCGCGGTGAGGATATCACAACGATATATGAACATTTCTATTAAGTGCGAAAGCGTGTAGCAAGTCAAACATTCAATCCATCTCTAGTCATAAAGATAATGACACAAGTATAGTACTGTGTCAAAATGAGCAATGATCAATAGCAAGTTTCCCAAAAGTAAGTTAAAGTTTGTACAAAGGATCATTTAATTACATTTCCCAAAAATAGAGGCCAACAAAGGCCAATATAAACAAAATACCAATCCCCAAAGAATGGTTAAAAGTTTTCCCAAAATGTTATCTCTCTCTTGCAATCTAATGTCTAAATGACATCATCAGCGTGCCACTCGACTGACTAGGCGTTGCGGTTCACCGGCCGCATCCTCAAGCTCCGTCTCGGGATAGACAATGTCCGAACCTGAGTACCAAAGAGTTGGTCAAACACGACGGTTTGGCAAATGGGTAAAATACAATGACAATGTAATAATAAAAGAATTTACCTTCAAAAGCATTTAAACCTGTTTAAATAACAATTTCTGTGAACGAGATAAAACATTTATTCAAATACAAGTATGCATTGTAAAACATGTAAAGGTAACCAAGGAAATAGGGAAACAAGCAAGATGGCAACCACACGAAGCTAAGTCTTGTATCACTAAAGTGACAGAGCTTTAACTAGGCACTGATCTCAGTCACTCGAGGTGAGGAGAAACAGTGGATCTTATAAATACATATACATATACTATACATGACCACGGTAGCGAGCCGGGCATCGGGAACCACAGTAGCAATCTGCGGCATCGGGACAGGACCACGGTAATAACCGGGTAGCAGGATCCACACTGCAGCTGGCGGGACAAGAGGGGGATCTCCAAATCGATGGATCAGACCAACAAGGTTATCCAAGCTTAGTGGTGCTGACTCATAGGTCAAATACAAATCGAGACATGTGCAAGTAAACCAAATGCAAGTAAATAAACGGGCGGGCAAGAATGCTCAAAGGCATAACTGTTATTTCATGTCGGGCAATACATTTCGGGACAAGTAACTGTTACTAGTGTAACTTCAATGCTTTTGGGAAAACAAGTCATGTAGTATAAATTTCGGGAACAGTGAAATACAATAAACAATTGAGATTTTGAATAAAGTATCAGGTTCAAGATTTATTTGAATTGAATAGGGATCCCGTATGTCGATCTAATAACAATTTGGTACTCTTTGAGTTTGGGGACATTCCGGGCTCCTTATACGCTTTAAATTTTCAAAACTTCAAATGAAATCTTCGTGATGTGGTTTCTTTCTCAAATGGCCTCGTACCTTACTTAGTAAATCTCCCTGACATAGAGGGGTCCTCCATGAATAGTCCCAAAACATTTAGACAACTCAACACTGTCCCAAACATAGCCTTTGACAGGCAAAGCTCATCGCTCGAGCGAACCGGAGAGTTCACTCGAGCGAGGAGCTCACTGGAATGGTTGTCTGGGTGGGTTCGCTCGAGCAAAGTTGAGGTCGCTCGAACGAACTCATCCAGTAGGTGGTTGGCTAGAGTGAAGTATTGGTTCGCTCAAACTAACCACTCTTTGGGACGAGTTCTGGGATGTTTGCTCGAGCGACCAAGGGGTCCGCTCGAGCGAACTGCCTACTGGAATGCTCTGAACCCTTTTCTGGACACTTCGCTAGAGCGAAGTGTCTAGAAACTGATTCCAGGGCAGTTCAGCTCCTTTCTATCTCTTCCTTCTACAACCTCTTTCTAGCCTCTTTTATACATCCAATGAGGAGTCCAAAACAACATCAATCTCATACAATACCCATTCCATTCTCCTCTATCAACATCACATCCAATACAAAGAAAGAATGAAAGAAACCATTTCACATAAGAGTGCATTTGGGACAAAACAAGTGGAAATTAAATGCTATGAACCAACACATCTCTATGACCATAAATGCACTAACAAGGCTCTTCATGAGCATTTATTTCAAAGCAATGCAATAAATAGGCATGAGTGGAAAATACCAAAATCATTGAAAGCTTATAAAAATCAAATCATCCACTTGCCTTTGGTCTCTATAAGCAAATCAAGCTCTAAACAAGCCTTCCAAGTCAATAGTCCAAGCTATAAGCAAAACCCTAAAATGAAAATGGGATTTCTTCAAGGCCGAAGGAACACAAATCTAAGAGATGGGAAAGGTTGCTTACTTGTGGGTGTTGGAAGTAGGTGGGCCTCGTGGATAGGTTTTCAAAACTTTTTGACCCACTTGACTCAGGGATCAACTATCCAGAAGGCTATAACCCAATCCAGGATGCAATCCCTCATTCTCATCAATCATGTACAGCAATATAACCTATTTAGAAGATAGAAATTAGCAACTACATGCAACAAAATAATCTACAACAAGTAGAGAAGCAGATTATACCTTTGGAGCCCGGTAGTGCTCTAATCGAGGAGAAGACAATCAACTAGAACAAGAACTCTTCTTGAAACAATTAGAGATCTCCAAGACCTTGTTGTCTTCCATGCTATGACCCTCTATCAGATCTCTTTTCCCAAGAAGATGTGTGAGATCTCCAAGAGAAAACCCTACTAGAAACTCTAAGGAACAAGAAGGCAACTAGAAGAGAGAGAAGAGAAAAAAATTGTGCAACACTTGCACAAATAAAGAGGGTTGGGCGTGCACTCTTATGGCTGGACGTCCAAGGGGTGTATTCCCCTTTAAATAGCCCTCAAGTCTCCTCTCTTATCTCTCTTACTAATTTGTATTAGAAGTCACACTTCCACACAAATTAGTAGCTAACTATTACCACTATTAGAAGTCCCACTTCAAATAGAAATAGTAACTTTCTAATTCCTTCCTTTTAGAGTTTAAGTAAGAATAGAATCTTTTGAATACTTGGGCTAGCGTGGGGACCACTAGGGATTCCTTAGAAAGCTAGCTCCAACAGGGACACGCGACCCCACATCTCATGTGTAATCCAGGCCCACGGTTAATTGCAAATAATACCCACTATATAAATGCAATTGCACTCAAGTCTTAGGAATAAAATACAATGAAGACCCTAAACTTCTCAATTACCACAAGTAGGCCCCTCTATCATTATCCATGGATCAATTGGAATAAATCTGTCCCATCCAATCTTAGATCCACATCTTATTATCCTTGAGCCCCAATTAATCACAGTGATCATCAGTACCATCCAATTAACTCTTAATCGAGATGGGTGCGCACTTACTAATGATAAATCCATTAATTAGCACAAGGGGATAATGTAGATAGATTCCATCTTGATCATTGCATGTTCCCACAGTCCTACTACCACGTACCCAAGACACCGAGGTGTTGACCTACAGTTGGCCTCACTCATTGGTTGAAAGTGCAACCAGGTTCAATGAATAAGTCCTAGAGGGGGGGTGAATAGGACAAAAGGAATTCTAATGCCAATCTTAAACTTATTAGCCCAATTTTTAATCTCAACTTGGAATAATAATCACACATAACAAAATAACTTGTTTGAGTTATAAGTTCAATGTGTGTGTGCTTAAATAATCAGAGAGACTTTAAGATAATAAGCACAAGAGATAAAAATGACACGAGATTTATAGTGGTTCAGTCACACAGACCTACATCCACTCTCAAGGGTCACATAGTCCCTTGGTTCCACTATAAAGAATCAAACTACACAAGTACTGATTCTAACTCAATTTTGTTACTGAGGTTCGATCACACAGGTCTAATCCCCACCCACAATTTTTAGAGTGGTTGACACACACAAATTCAATCCACTATCCCAAATATATAAATTCGAATGGAGAGCGAACACTTGCCTTTGATGAAGATCGAAAGTGTTAGAAGAAGCTTTTGACCGTGATCGAAGCTTTTTACCTCTTGCAGCTAGCTTGGTGTTGATGGTGAAACTCCTTTGAGATGCATAACCAAGTTGCAGAGGTTTGATTTCTAGGGCAGAAATGAGAGATACCTTTAAGGATTAGGATACCCTAGATTTGGCTTCTCAAAGCACACTCCTTAGAGTTAAGTAAGCCCTTGGATTTGCCAAGATAGGATCTAAGTGTGTTTGGAAGAAGCTTTGAGAGCTTGAGAAAGGTTTACAAGAATTTAGAACAAAGGCTCTTCAAAATTGGACTCCCGTTTGTTGAAAACGAGCTTCAGGTATTTATAGAAAAAATCCAACGGATAGTTCCAACGGTCACTTAAGACATGGTAGGGTGCACCTGACAGGAATACTATTCCTACGTTTGAAATTTGATAAAAACCCTGACATAAGTAATGTTTTGGTGAGGCCTTATATGAATCATGAGTATGAATATGAGGAGACTTTTGTAGGAAAAATTATTAAAGAAATCAAAAGCACATCGGTTTTGACAACTTTACATTTCTTTATTAATTTATAAAACATTGTTTATTGTTAAGTTTCTATACATACTCATGTTTACTAAGCCTCAATGTAACCTGGTGTTATGATCATGTTGGATGCCTTAGGACAGGTGGACTTAGGGGGTGAACTGCTAACCGTATGAGGTCGGCTGGCTGAAATCTGGGGTCATTTTTTAGTTTTAAGCAAGCTAAAAAATATCATCTAAAACCTTTCAAAATAACAATTTATCCTAGGGTTTTTAGGGTCACTTAGGGGCATGGTTTCGGTCCCAATTACCTGATCTTGGTTGGCACAGCTTGATGTTGATCTTTGACAAATCCTGACCTTTCCAAAAAGCTTTGACAGTCCTCTTGAATTGAATCTTCTTTGAAGTACTTAAGAGACAATGTGTTCGGAACTCTTTGGCACGGAATTGACAATAAAAACAGTGCACATGAAAATGTGGCACTAACATTGGTGACTCAAAGCAAATGAATAGACAAAAATTTGAGTTCATCAATGTCTCAGGATTGAGAGCCTATTGCTAGGGAATTATGAGAGCAGTCCTTAAATCGAGACAGTATTTCATAAGGTTCTTCTCATGGTCCTTCAATACATCCAATGTACCAGCCCTATGATCCAGTTACATTTTGATGATGGAGACAGATCACACTATCTCATAGTGATCAAAGTGCTGCAACCTTGTCAAATGAGATGCCTAGTCTCATCACTGGTTGTGAATATATTTTTAAGTGTAAGATTTGTGACACATATCTCCCGTATGTGGATCTCATCCATATACATATATCACATCTAATATACTAATGGGACCCGGTTCATCTCATGAACCATTATGTCATATGTATTGGTCATGTGCATTAAGTAATAAATCACCATTCATCTCATGAAAGGAAAGCATGATTATATTGATAAATAAAGATATTAATCAATTTATTACATCAACTGATGGATTGAGTCCATACAATCTAACAGTGGGTTCTCCAATGAGCAAGGAGAGTTCAAAGAGTAACTTGAAATGGAGGGTCTTCTCTAAAAGTGATATCAATGGAAAGCCAAGATGGTGAGGAAGAAGATGATGGCTTCAACCCCTCACTTTGTGCAAGATTGGTGGTGGATTTGGTGATGGAAAGCAAGAAAAAAAAAGAAAAAAAAGGGAAACCCTAGCTTTGTATTTGGTTTGAGCTGAAAAAGGGAAAAGGAGAGAAAGGTTCTCCTTATATAGAAGATGGAGTTGGGTCCCGCCACTAGAAACATTCAAGGGCTAAAATCATGACTTTTGGGACTTCTAATGAATTCGACGAAGAAGAGAAAAATGATCGTTGAAATATTTGTTTTCCAAAAAGTATATATTTCGCGGGTTTCGGGGATATCAAGTTTTGGGTACAGATTTAGTGCAAAATGACTGTTTTGCCCTCAATGCTAGAAAAATCGGGTTTCGGGGTCTCGAACAGTCACGGGATCAACATAAAAGTTGTCGGGATTAATAATACAATTAAAACGGGATTAAAACAATGAATGCAAGAATCTCCGATAAAACCCCAAGCACATGCAAAGTCATAAAAAGGAACCCCAAAGGGCCCCACTAATTACTAAGCAATCAAAATTCCCCAAAACTATATCAAAATCTATTATATTCCCAACTTAACCAAAGTCCACTAAACACGCTTAAGACTAACACACGACTTAATTAATGCTAATCGAGGTCACTCGGGACGGGGTCTTGCAAAACCAACCCAGGCAGCCACAACAGTAAAACCAGCAACAGCAGCCCCGCTAACAACCTCAGAACCAAAACGCCCGTCCACCTCAATAGATTAGGAATGTGCAACCAAGGAGACAGAACCAGAATCGAAATAGACCTCAGCAGCAAGGTCAAGCATACCATCTGAATCAAGTGGACGCAGATGCAGCGGGCAATGTAGTTGAAGGTATACTTTTTGTCTGTGGAATAGAAGCTAAAGTATTGTTTGATCCTGGATCCACACATTCATTTCTATCTCCCATGTTTGCTAAATTGATTGATGTGCCTGTTAGCGAACTAGACTTTATCCTAACTGTCACAACACCAGTAGGAAAACAAGTCGTGTGTACTACATTTTACCCTAGTGGTACAGTTAAGATAGGTGATGTCACATTCCCAGCAGACCTTATCCTATTAGACATGCATGACTTCGATGTCATTTTGGGGATGGATTGGTTGTCTAGACATCATGCTAGTATGGATTGTTTTAACAAAAATATTTCCTTTAAGTTGGATGGAGCATCATCAAGGGTGGAATTTCATGGAGAGAAAAAGGTTTCACGGGCTGGTGTTATTTCAGCATTGTCAGCAGTTAAATTATTGAAAAGCAAATGCAAGGGATTCATAGCATTCGTTACAGAGGACAAACAGTCCCAAGGGGTGGAGCAAATCCCCATAGTGTGCGAATTTCTAGATGTATTTCCAAAAGAAATTCCATGAGTGCCACCAGTCAAGGAAGTGGTATTTACCATAGAGCTTATGCTGGGAACAACTCCAATTTCCATCGCACCGTATAGAATGGCTCCGGAAGAATTGGGTGAATTGAAATTACAATTGCAAGAGTTATTGAAGAAAGGCTTTATCAGACCAAGGATATCATCGTTGGGAGCTCCGGTGTTGTCTGTCAAGAAGAAAGATGGAAGCTTAAGAATGTGCATAGATTACAGAAGACTGAATCAAGTAACCATTAAAAGCAAGTACCCATTACCAAGAATAGATGAGCTATTTCATCAATTGTAGGGAGCAGAGTATTTTTCGAAGATTGACTTGAGGCCCGAATATTATCAGTTGAGGGTAAGAGAATTGGATGTACCGAAGACAGCCTTCCGAACAAGATACGGGCACTATGAATTTTTAGTAATGCCTTTTGGACTGACGAACGCACCAGCGATGTTCATGGCTCTAACGAACAAGATCCTTGCACCTTGCTTAGACCAGTTCACCGTTGTCTTCATTGATGACATACTAGTATACTCCAAGTCTAGAAAAGAGCATGAGCAGCACCTGAGGACATCGTTGCAGTTGTTAAGGGACAATCGGTTGTATGCAAAGCTCAAGAAATGTGACTTTTGGCTGACACAAGTTTCTTTCCTCGGTTATATCATTTCCAAAAAAAGGTTTAGCAGTTTATCCAGCAAAGATAGAAGCAATCATCAATTGGGAGAGGCCAAAGAATGTAACCGAAATCAGGAGTTTTCTGGGTTTAGCGGGCTACTACAGAAGGTTTGTGCAGGGATTTTCATCTATCGCGGCACCTTTGACCAAACTAACCGGGAAGAACGTGCCATTCGTGTGGACCGAACAGTGTGAAGCAAGTTTTGAAGAGTTGAAAAAGGAGGTTAACCACAGCTCTAGTTCTCACCTTACCTTCAGGTTGTGGTAATTTTGTAGTTTATACGAATGCTTCGACCGTGGGGCTTGGATGTGTGTTAATACAAGATGGAAAAGTCATAGCATATGGCTCAAGACAGCTGAAGGAGCAAGAAGAATTATAAAACGCATGACTTAGAATTGGCAGCAATTGTATTTGTACTAAAGATGTGGAGACATTATTTGTATGGAAAAAAAATTGAAGTTCACTTGGATCACCGGAGTCTCCAGTATTTGTTCTCCCAGAAGGAATTGAACATGAGACAGAGAAGACGAATGGAGTATATTAAAGACTACGATTTTCCAATCAAGTACCATCCAGGAAAAGTAAATGTCGTTGCAAATGCTTTGAGCAGAAAGTCTGGGAGCATGGCTAGTTTGCGAGGGATTCGTATACTCTAATAGTTTGAAGAATTGGGAGTTGAGTTTCAACTGTTGAGACAAGGTGTTATGCTAGCAAACATGTCAGTGTCTGAATCTACTTTCATTTAGAAAATCAATGAGACTCAACTACAGGATCCAGACTTAGCAAAAATTATGGAGTACATTTCAGATCACCCAAATTTCAGAATCGTGGATGGAGTATTGTACTTCCATGACCGATTGTGTGTCCCAAATATTGATGACTTGAGAAATGAAATCATGGCTAAAGCCCATAACACCAAATATTCTATGCACCTGGGGAGTACAAAGATGTACCATAATTTGAAGAGCAGATTCTGGTGGAATAATATGAAGAGAGAAATTTCAGCATTTGTGTCCCGATGCATGACTTGTCAGTTAATTAAGGCAGAATATCAGAAACCAGCAGGTCTTTTGCAACCATTAGAGATTCCACAGTGGAAATGGGAACATCTTACGATGGATTTTATCTCTGGTTTATCGACGACTAGCAGAGGAAACAATGCCATATGGGTTATAATTGACCAACTAACGAAGTCTACCCATTTCATTCCGTTGAAGACGGGAAAGAATATGTAAATGTTATCACTGGCACAAACGTTTGTTAAGGAGATCGTCAGCCGACATGGTCAACCAGTCTCCATCACATCGGACAGAGATAGCAGATTTGTCTAGAGATTTTGAAAGACTCTGCATGAATCCATGGGTACAAAACTTCAATTCAGCACGGCATATCACCCACAGATAGATGGATAGTCAAAAAGGACCATCCAGACGTTGGAGGACATGCTCAGGGCATGCATACTTGACTTCAAAACTCAGTGGGACGAAAGCCTACCGCTTTGCGAATTCACATATAACAACGGTTATCATTCGAGTATAGGGATGGCACCTTTCGAAGCACTATATGGAATAAGATGCAAGACTCCAGTGTGTTGGGAAGAGGTCGGAGAACGCAGCTTTCATGGACTGACATTGATTGGTGAGACCAATGAGAAAGTTAAACTCATTCATGAGCGTTTGAAGGTCGCGAGAAGCCGACAGAAAAGTTATGCAGATGTTCGGAGGAAAGACCTACAATTTCAAGTAGGAGATAAAGTATTTTTGAAAGTGTCACCGATCAGAAGGACATTGAGGTTCGGTCAGAAAGGATTGTCAAGAAGATTCATTGGACCGTATGAGATCTTGAGTCGTATTGGTGACGTGGCTTACAGACTCGCCCTACCGCCAGAACTTTCTGGTGTGCACAATGTGTTTCATGTATCGATGTTGAAGAAATATGTTTCAGACCCCTCACATGTACTACGATGTGAACCATTGAAAATTCGGGAAGATGCCACTTATGTTGAGAAACCGGTCAGAATCATCAATACGAGAGAGCAAGAATTGAGGAACCGGACAATTCACTGGGTAAAAGTTCTTTGGGAGAATCATGAACCGGAAGAAGCTACTTGGGAATTGCATGATCAGGTTCAGAAGAAGTACCCGCAATTGCTACCAGAAGTTAGTATTCATTTGGAGGACCAAATCCCTTTAAGGGGTGGAGGATGTCAGACCCCGACCCAGGTTTAGTATGATTAATTATTGTTTTAGCCGTAGTCTCTAAGTGGGATTAGAGGATGATTAGCTTAGTTTTTAGCTAGATTAGACTTTTCAATGGCTTTGGGGAATTTTGAGAGCCGTTGGACTTAGTTTTGCATGGGTCGGGGCACCCGTGTGACGCGTGTTAAATTGGGGAATTTGTTCTTTATTTCGAAAAATTCCAATTTTTACTCCTTTTGATTTGTCTTATTGATCTCAACAATTTTTATGTTTTGTCCATTTGAATTTGAAATTCCGAAATCGCGTTTTTCAAGAAAAAGAGCAAAAATGACTTTTCACACCAAATCTGTGCATAAATTTCAAATTTTACATGAGGAAAATATACTTTTTAGAAACTAGATATTTCGATGATCAACTTTGCCTTCTTCGTTGATCTCATTCGGGACCCACAAATGATAGATCCAGCCATGTGAAGATTTGAGGGCCAATGGGGCCCACTTCCTCAACTTAAAAACCCAAAACCCACGTTGGGTTTCTTCCTCACCTTCATTTCCTGCAACTTCTGAGCTGGATAGAGTGTTCTTGCTTCTCCTTCTTCCAGCCATCTTCTCTCATCTGCATGTCCTTTTTCCTTGGTGGAAAATGGAGATTTGATAACACCAATCTCTTCTCCTTCCTCTTGGCTTCTTATTGATACCATTCTTGAAGAAAACCAGCTGGAACAACCCTTTTCATCAAGCCCTTCTTCTTGTTTGGAACACCTAGAGGTAAGCAATGGCTTCCCTCTTGAAATCTTGGATTTTCTAGACCCTTTAGAATTGTTTTATCATGTGTACAAAGGAGTTCTTGGAGAGCTTCTTCTATTTTTAAAATGTTGGATTTTTAGTGTGTTTCCATGGGGGTTTTTGTAGATTGAAGCTTGTGGCTGTGGAGAGGTAGTATTGGAGTGTTTTTGTTTCTCTTCTTAGCCAAGGCAAGTGATTAATTCAGCTAATGTGATGCATGTTACTTGATGTGAAAATTGTTCTTTCTTTACAATTTTTGAATATCTTCTCTATGTTGTTTTTCCCCTTACGATTGATGGATTTATCTTTGAAATGTTTAAGCAATGGTTTATGTCTATTTTCTTTAAATTGTTGTTTTGCAACAATCTGGATTTTTGCTCACCAATTGATCATATCTGGATCAGTAATGAATACATTTCAGACATTGGTGTTTTTGGTGAATTAAAAAAAAAGGGTTATGTTCATATCAGAATTTTTGAAAGAGATGGACTGAATTAGTGTGTTGATGTTTGAATGGATGTGTGTTGAAGCAAGGAGAAGCTCAGTTTGTATAAGAGTGCAGGTGGAAGAGAAAGGAGGAAAAAAAGACAAAGGAACCAGAAAGAGTACAGATTTCTACACTAAATTCGGACCCAGGCAGAATGATGGGCCGCTCGAGTGAGCCCATGGGCCGTTCGAGCGGACCAGCTTCTGGATAGGATCCTCTCGAGCGGACCCATCACTACTGAAGCGGGCCTGGACTCTATTAGACTCATTTCAGCGGGCGCCTAGGCCTGTTTCAGTAGGCTTTCTCCCTCCTATTTGAGATATTTAAGTCCCATATGGGCCATGGATGTTTGGGAATGGAAAGATTGGAAGGAAATACTTTGATTTTGTAAACCAAATGAGAAAAATGTGAGTAATGTTTGATGTTAGAAAATACCGGGGGAAATTATTATAAGTCTTGATGTACACTTTACACCCTTAAATGTTGGAGATCATCAGTGGTACCAAGCCCTTTATTTATAAATCAACATTGAGGTGCTAAGTGTGTATCGAGAAGACCTTAGGTAAGCTATTAAACCATTATACACATTACTTCATTCCAAGTTAGGAGTTTTTACAAATCAATTCGAAATAGAATTGAGTGGTTCGCCACGTTTGAAATTATCGAAACAACTACTCATTTGATTCGTTTAGTTCTGTCTGTTTGCATTTGCTCAAAGTAGTTCCTCTTATCGATTTTGAAATGTATTACTATGGTTTGATTTATATCAACTCAGGTTTTGAAAGGCACCACTAAGCTTAGGTCACCTAGTTGGGCTGATCACCCGGCTTGGGATCTTTAAAATTATTTGTCAACTGCAGTTTGGACCCCTCTGTTTGTTCCGGCCATGGCAACGGCTATTGTTTGTTCTGGCCATGTAATACATGGCAACGGCTATCTGTCTGTATGCTCTTGTTACTTCGGTAATAGGAGAATTTAGCTAAATGTGGATTGCCAGTGTTTTTACTCAGCTTGTTATATTCTTTAAAAATTGTCAATGCTTTAATAATAGTTTCATTTCTTCATTGATAGTTATGTTTAGACTTTCAAATGTATTATAATGATTTCTTAATGTTTTACAAATACTTGTATTCCATAATTTGTTTTATTTGCTTGCCAGACCGTCGTGTCTAATACTCTTTTGTTTGGTGTCAGATATTGACCCCGCTCCCTTCGAGGCGGAGCGCGAGGAGGAAGCGATAGTACCGCTGGTTGGATCCGAGTGGCAGCCCAACGATGTCATCTAAACATCGGGTTGGGTTATGAGATCTGAATCACATTTTAGGATTGATGTTCTTTTTGGGAACTTGTTTCTATAGCCTTTGTTGGCTGTTTTTATGGGAATTGCATAATGTTAACAAACTTTTGGTATTGTAAACTTAAACAAATTATGGGCTTGCTTATGATATATTTCTCATTTTGATGCAAAGCATGATTGTCCATTTTATGTTTTCTAATGAGATAATGAATAGATAACCACATACATTTATTAAATTTCCCACAGGTGTCCGCGGTGAGGATATCACAACCATAAATGAATATTTCTATTAAGTGCAGAAGCATGTAGCAAATCAAACAGTCAGACTATCTCTAGTCATGAAAGCATTAACATCAAGTATCAAAAACTGTATCAAAATGAGCAATGATCTATAGCATGTTCCCCAAAAGTAAGTTAAAGTTTAACAAAAGATCACTTAGTTACATTCCCCAAAATTAGAGGCCAACAAAGGCCAATATAAACAAAACAATAACCCAAAAGAATGGTTAAATAGTTCTCCTCAAAAGGTTACGCCTCTCGTAGCAACCCGATGTCTACATGACATCGTCAGCACGCCACTCGACTAGAGGTTGCGGGTCACCTACCGCCTCCTCCGGCTCCTCCACAAGGTAGCCGGCAACGGGACCTGAGTACCAAAGCAAATGTGTCAGACACGACGGTCTAGCAAGAGAGTGAAAGGTATAACAACAAGTAATAAGAAAGGAAATACCTTTAAAAGCATAGAAATCTGTTTAAATAAGAACTCTCATAAAGTAGATAAATCATTTACTAGAAAACAGTAAACAAGATCAAACATATAAGGTATCCAAGGAATCGGGAACTAACAAGATGGCAATCACATAAAGCTAAGTCCTCTGTCACTAAAGTGACAACGGTATAACGGGACGTTGATCTCAGTCACACAAGGTGAGGAGATTCAACGCAAATCATATATACAATATAAATATACGAGACGGGACCACGGTAGCGAACCGGGTATCGGGACGGAACCACGGTAATAGACCGGGTATCGGGATCCAAACTGCAGCTGGCGGGAAGGGAAAGGGATCTCCAAGTCGGTGGATCAAACCGACAAGGTATCCAAGCTTAGTGATGCCGACTCATAGGTTAAACAACAAATCGGGACATATGCAAAATACATCAAGTCCAAGTAAATAAATGAACGGGGCAAGAATACTCAAATGTGTAACTTTCATTTCATATCGGGCAATGCACTTCGGGATAAGTCAATGTTACTAGTGTAACTATCATGCTTTCGGGAAAACAAATCATTCAAGTAGATCTGGGAAAATGAAGAAATATAATGAACTATACCATTTCGGGAAAACTGTTGATTTCGAGATCTATTTAAGTGGATAGGGGTCCCGTATGTCGATTATTGAAATGACTTGGTACTCCTTGAGTTTGAAGACATCTCGGGCTCCTTATACACTTTGGATTTTCAAAACTTCGAATGACATCTTCGTGATATGGTTTCTTTCTCGGATGGCCTCATACAATGCCTAGTGAATCTCCTTTTACCGACAAAGCTCAGCGCTCGAGCGAACTCTCCGGTTCGCTCGAGCGAGGAGCTCTCCAGAACCTGGGAAATTTCGGTCACCTGGCAGTTAGCTAGCGGTTAGCCGCAGCTGGGATGGGCAGCTAGCCGCTGGCTGACCGCGACTGGGCTGAAAAATGCAGCTTACTGGAAAACTAACCGCCAAGGTGCGGTTAGCCGCCGATGGGTTCGGCGGTTAGCCGCTGGCTAACCGTGGAGCTGACTGAGTTTTCAAGTGGAGAAGTGTGCTCTCTGGAAAAGCAACCGTGACATTTCGGCTAGCTGGCGGTTAGCCGCCAGTCACCAGGCGGCTAGCCTCCAGGTGACCGCAGGCTGACCGCCAGGTGCGGGAACACCCACTGTGTTCAGAGTTTTAGCCATTTCTCCTCCTCAAAACCATTCTCCCCACTTCCACTTAGTCCCTGCAATAAAATTGAGCTAAGAGCTCCTCCAATGCCTCTATCTACACTTCTCCAAAACCCCATTATGTGTTCACTCTATCACTTCTTCCATATCAAGTCCAATACAAAGGAAGGAGGAAGGAAACCATTTCACAAACATTCATTTAGGATATCACAAAAGACAATAAATACTCAACCAACATGTGTACAAAACATTAAATGACTTAGCCAAGATGCATTCAAAAACCAATGCAAGCCAATAAATATGAGTGAAATGACAAGTCAACCACATTCCTCATGAAAACCCATTGAAAGCTCATAAAAACCAAATCATCCACTTGCCTTGTGTCTTCAAATCAAGAAATCAAACTCCTATACTCTTCCAAGCCAAAGGTCCAAGCTATGAACAAAAATCCCCAAGGCAAACCCTAAAATGAGTCAAAACAAGAAATAGGAAGGGAAACTTTACAATAATGAAGATGAAGCTTCTCTAAGGCTAGAAGAATACCAATCTAGAAGAAGGGAAGGATTACTTACTTGTAAGGTCCTCTAATGGCAAAATTTAGTTCAATGAAGATCTCAAAGTTGGTGGATTCTTCTACAAATGGTATCAAAAGGAAGCTTGCAAGGTGGGGAGGAGAATGATAACTTCCATTTCTTGATTGATGCAGGCTTGGTGTGGATTGGAGGTGGAGAGAGCAAGAAGAAGAGGAAAGCTTCCAAACAAACCCTAGGCTGCCCTTTTTGTGCTGGAAAAGGAAAATGAAATGGAAGGGAGAGTGGCTTCCCTTTGTTAACAAATGGGTTGGGTCCCACTACTAAAGGAGCTTGTTTGGCTGAAATCATCTCTTTCGGGATCTCGGATGGATTCGACGAAGAAGGAAGAAATGATCATCGAAATATCTAGTTTCCAAAAAGTATATGTTTCACGGGTTTCGGGGATATCCAATTTTGGGTACAGGTTTAGTGTAAAAAGATTGTTTTGCCCCTCAAGGCTATGAAATCGGGTTTCGGGGTCTCGAACGAGGACGGGATCAACATGAAAGTTGAATGAAATAACAATACCAATAAAACGAGATTAAAACCATGAATGTAAAAATCTCCAATAAATCCTCGAGCACATGCCATGCCATAAAAAGGAAAACCCCAAAGGGTCCACTAATCACAAGACAACCAAAACTCCCCAAAACTATATCAAAAGCTATTCCAAACTCAACTTAGCCAAAATCACTAATCAAGCTTAGAACTAACACGCAACTTAATTAGTACTAATCGGGTTCACTCGGGTCGGGGTCTTACACTAGTGGTCCCCACGCTAGCCCAAGATATTAGAAAGTTACTAATCCTACTTAAACTCTAATCGGAAGGAATTAGAAAGTTACTATTTCTATTTGAAGTAAGACTTCTAATAGTGGTAATAGTAGGTTACTAATTTTTGTGGAAGTGAGACTTTTATAATAATTAGAAAGGAGAAAGTTACTAATTCCTAATGAAAGTAGGACTTCTATTTTAATTAGTAAGAGGAGTTGCTTGAAGCTATAAATAGGGAACACATCCCCTTGGATGTCCCCATGTTATTCCAGCCCTCTTCTTGTGCAAGTTGTTGCACGCCCACTTCTCCTCTCTCTCTTCTAGTTCCTTAAGAGTTTTCTGATTGGTTTTCTCTTAAAGATCCCACCATTCTTCTTAAGAAAAAAAATCTGATAGAGGATCATAGCGTGGAAGACAACGAGGTCTTGGAGATCCTAATTTGCTATAAGAAGAGTTCTTGTAAAAACTAATTGTCTTCTTCTCCATTAGGGCACTACCGGGCTCCAAAGGTATAATCTACTTCTCTAGTTGTTGTGGATTGTTTAGGTTGCATAGTGTTGTTGGTTTCTATCTTCTAGATAGAGTTTCTTGTTGTACATGATTGATGAGATTGAGGGATTGCATATTGGATGTAGTTTATTGCCTTATGGGTACTTGATCCCTAAGTCAAGTGGGTTAAAAAGTTTTGAAAACCTATCCATGAGGCCCACCTACTTCCAGCAGCATGAACTCCTCATAGAGTTAACCAAGGGTGGGCAGCCCATTGATGGCACTCAGCTCCTTCAAAGAAAAACCAATCTCACCATTCGTGACAACGAAGGTGTTGGTTTGTGGAAGGAACGACTCCAACATGGCCATGAAGGCCTCGGCAGAAAAGATCATGGTCTCCCTAAGAGAATGGACCGCATCAAAGATCCCAACTTCCTTCAAAATGGCGCCACCAATCCACAAGACGTGATCAGTCCATAACTCCTAATCTGAATTAGTGTTGAAACGGCCACGAAGTCGAAAAAGGTTCACCAAATTGCTGCCATCACCGCTAAAAATACCAAGGCCCGCTAAAGCAACCGATGGATAATCAGAACCCTGGTAGCCACTGGCCGGCATCAACATGTCCATACAGGCAAGCAACTTCTCCGCATATCCGAAAGGACCCCCAAGATAGTATGATCGAAAGTCGACCGGGTAGCAACAGTCCTCTCCTCACCATCAGCTGTGTAAGAGAACTGAAAACTTCTCCTTTGGTACGTCATGTCGTCAGGGACTGCATCACTGAAGAGAAAGGTAGGCTTGGGCACAATGCTCTAATCGTCCATGACCCAAGGACGATTGTTTACCATGATCTTGTAAAACTCTTCATCCTTGAGAGTGATCAATCGCTGCCTCATCTCATCCTTGTTAAGGGAGTCACACTCTTCCAAGTTTCTCTCCCTGTACCGGAACTTCTCCTAGGCCTGCTGAACGACCGCTTTGGAAGATCTAGCAGATCGACGGGGTGCGCCTGTAACAGGCCCCTTACCCTTGCTCGTTCTGGTGGAACTACCTATAGAGGTTGGAAAAGAAAAGGATCAATGACCAAAATGACAAAATTTCACTCAAAGATTTGGCGAGATTTTGGCATGGTTCCGGGGCAATTCCGAAGAAAAGGGAAATACCTCGAAAAAGATATGAAGCTTAAAGATGGGCTCAACATTGCTGCGAGCTCATAGTCAATGGATGATTCTCAAAGAAGGCTTGGACTCAAACATTGCTACGAGATCAAGCAAATCTTCTCAAATCTCCGTGAGATTGGGAAGGGCTCAACATTGCTACGAGCTCCAAACTCCAAACTTGCAAAGCTTCTCAAATCTCCGCGAGATTGGGAAAGTGCTCAACATTGCTGCGAGCTCCAAACTCCAACAGTTGAAAAGATTTTTAGGTATGCATATCACTTCATGCTCCCAATTCAATTTACAAAAAAATCATGCATAGAAAGGAACTTGTCATACATTAGATGCTAGGAAACCCTTGACAAAAGCTTGACCAATTCCAACCCAACTTGGTCAAAACCAATCAAACTTTGTCAAAGCCAGAACTCATGTTGACTTGACCTAGAAACTCTAGCCTTTTATTTGATGCATCAAACAAAGATGCATGAACATCTTGATTTGCATAAACCGCATTATTATTGTAGCAACCCCAAACCGGTTCCACCGAACTAATCCGAGATCGGGACTAAGTAAGTAATGAGGTGTGGTGATAAGATGCACACATTTATTTAATTTCTCACAGGTGTCCGCGGTGAGGATATCACAACAACATAATACATTTTCGTTAAGTGCGGAAGTGTGAAGCAAATCAAATTGATAATTCATTTCGAAAGCCACAAGACTGATAACATATGCATATAACTTGATGTCAGAGTGAGCAATGATCATTAGCATTTTGGGGAAACGTTGCGGTTCACCGACCGCCTCCTCAAGCTCCGTCTCGGGGTAGACAATATCCGGACCTAAGTACCAAAGAAATGGATCAGACACGATGGTCTGGCAGGTGGCTGAAAAGATATAACAATATAACAATAACTGAATTTACCTTGGAAAACATTAAAACCTGTTTAAACAATAACTTTCATAAAAGAAATGAATCATTTAGTTGAAAACAAATAAGCAATATAAAACATGTAAGGTATCTAAGGAATTAGCAAGATGGCAATCACACAATGCTAAGTCCTCTATCACCGAAGTGACGAGAGCATATCGGGGCATTGATCTCAGTCACACGAGGTGAGGAGATTCAACGAAACATACATATACAATATAAATATACGGGACGGGACCACGGTAATAAACCGGGCATCAGGATCCAAACTGCAGCTGGCGGGACGAGAGGGGGATCTCCAAGTCGCTGGATCAAACCAACAAGGTCATCCAAGCTTAGTGATGCCGACTCATAGGTCATATGCGAGAAATCGTGACATGTATAAAATACATATGATGCAATTGTCTAAACGGGCGGGACGGGAGTGCTCGAAGGCACAAATATCACTTTGTTTCGGGTAGTTCATGATGGGCTAGCAAAGTTCTTTTTCGGGATTACAAATCATATGGTATAAATTTTTGGAAGTGTACATCACAAATTCGGGAACAATAAAACATCATCGAATTTCAATATTTCCTAGGTTGGGCGTCGGGGTTCAAGATTTAAATCAATGTGAAGAGGGGTCTCGTAGTTCGAATTCAATATAAACTTGGTACTCCTTGAGGTTTGAAGACATTTCGAGCATCCTATTCACATTGATAATTCGAGAGTCCACAACGTATTTCCGGGATGAGATTTTCTCTCTAAATTCCTAAACAGTCCTTCCTAACCATTTCCTGCACATGTGGGTCGAAACAGTTCTTTTCTTCATTTTCAATTCCCAACATTTTTCTGGGAGGTCGGTCACCTTGGCAGTCAGCAGGCGGCTAGCCGCCTGGGCCAGGTCGGCTAGCCGATTGGTCAGCACCTGGTGACTGCCCCTGCAGAATCAGAAATTCACCTTACTGATGTGCCGACCAACCCTGAACGGTCACCAGGTCGGTGACCAGTCGGTTGACCGCTTGCTGACCTCCCAGTCAGCGGGCAGTGCAGATTTTTCACTGTTTTCAGTCCCTTTTTCCTCCAATACATTTCTCCTATGATCCATCTCCTTCCTTGCAATAAAATGAGCTCAAAAGTTCCTCCAATACATCATTAAACACTTCCATTCTCTTCATTTCAATTTCCTCCCAAACACATCCATTCATTTCACATTCAATCACCAAGAAAGGAAAGAAATCCAACATTTGCAAAAATTCATTTGTATCAAAATCAAGTATGAAATAAAAGCTATAGGAGTCAATATAATTAAGAGTTAAACAACTAACAATATTCATTCATGAACATTTGTCTCGAAAATCAATGCAAGTTAAATGAATAGTGAAATCATCTACATTGTTCATAAAAATCATTTAATGTTCAAAATATCTATTCATCCACTTGCCTTGGGTCCAAGCTTAGCAAATTGATCTTCTAATCACACTCTTAAGCTCAAAATCACCAATCTACACAAAAACCCCCAAATACAACCCATTACAAACCCTAAATAGTCAAGACAATGAAATAGAAGGAGAGAACTTTCAATAATGGAGATAGAGCTCCTCTAGGGTCATAAGAACACAAATCTAGAAGATGGAGAAGATTGCTTACTTGGATGATGTTCAAATGGAAAGAGTTAGTTCAAAAAGAGCTTTAATGGTGATGGATTTCTCTTCCAAGAGTATCAATGGAAAGCTTGCAAGGTGGGAAGAAGAAAATGAAACCCATTTCTTGATTGATGTAAGGTTGATGTGGATTTGGAGATAGAAGCAAGAAGAAGAAGAAGAAAAACCCTAGGCAGCCTTCAAGCAAATCCTCCTTCAATGAAAAAGTAGCTAGAAAGAGTAAAGTGGAAAAGGGTTCTCCTTTTATAGAAAGTGAAGGTAGGTCCCACAACTAACATGACTTGTCAGCTAAAAACACGTTCTCGGGGTCTCGGATGAGTTCGACGAAGATGGAAGAAATGATCGTCGAAATATCTAGTTTCCAAAAACTATATATTTCGCGGGTTTCAGAGACATTGAAAATAGTGTCCAGATTTTCATGTAAAAGGACTGTTTTGCCCCTAACATTAGAAAAGTAGGGTTTCGGGGTCTCAAACGAGGACGAAATAAATACGAAAGTTGTAGAGATTAACGAGATAAGTAAAACGAGGCTAAAACAAGAGTTATCGGAATCTCGAATAATCTCCAAATCACATGCAAAGTCACTAAAAGAACCCCCAAAGGGTCCCACTAATCACGAAGGCACTCAAATTTCCCCAAAGCTACAACAAAAGCTATTCTAATCCCAACTTAACCAAAATCCACTAATCACACTTAGTGAAAGTCCACGAGGATCCTAACCCTAGAGGGGGGGTGAATAGGGTGAGCTACAAGTATGACCAATTTCGACCAATTTTAATTTCTAAAACTAAACTAGTCACATGTGATGATTAAACAAACAAGATG
The DNA here is from genome assembly GCA_038049695.1 of Cinnamomum chago. Classification (NCBI taxonomy): domain Eukaryota; kingdom Viridiplantae; phylum Streptophyta; class Magnoliopsida; order Laurales; family Lauraceae; genus Cinnamomum; species Cinnamomum chago. Next base: position 56,926,114 of record CP142451.1, read on the forward strand.
CGGAAGCTAATACAAAATCAATCACCACATAGCATGCACCACAACACCAATATTTATAGTGGTTCGGCCAACGTGCCTACATCCACTACCGGCTTGTGTCTCCAACACCCCACCGGATTCCACTAATTATGCTTTTTACTAGGCTAAGCAATAACCCTTACAAAGTTGTTTTTCTAAGGCTCAACAACAACCTTTACAAGATGCTTTTCAAGGCTAAGCAATAACCTATCAAGATGCTTTTCTTAGGCTAAGCAATAACCCTACAATATGCTTTTATTAGGCTAAGCAATAACCTTACAAGTTGCTTTTCTTAGGCTTAGCAATAACCTTTACAAATATAGATTTCTCAAAGAAAGTGTCTTCACAAAAGATCACTCTAAGAGATACAATTTTAGCTCAATGTAATTGCCTCTTAAAATAGGCGGATTTGAAAGTTTAATACAAACTCACACAAACACTCTATGTATGCAAAAGATGTATGCTAATGAGGTGTGTGTGTGATGACTTCAATCAAGATTAAAAAGAAAGCTCAATCAATTTATGCTTAATGCAATTTGAAAGTTTAAGGCACAAAAAGATATGATTGAAGTTCTATGCAAATCACATGAATAATAAACAACTTGTTAATGACATGAAATTCAAAGAATCACAAGTTGTATGAAAAATAAAGTTTAAGAAAACATGTGATTTGATAAGAGTGATTGCAAACTAATCTAATTTACCAAGAAAGATATTGAGCTTGCAAATCAACTCTTTAAGGACTTGAAATCATGCATAAATGAAAATACAAAGGATTTGAACATGCATGAATTTCAATTGTATGGAAATCAAAATAACTTAGAAGATGTACCTTTTAAAAACTCATGAGTTTGATTTCCAAATAGCCCTCTAGCCTTTCCAACTTCTTCCCCTTTCTTTGGCTCCAAAATGCTCTCAAAAGTTCATGGTTCAAGCCTTCAAAAAGGTTGGAAATGAATGGACTTTATAGCCAAAAAGTTGCCAACGGCTAGTTCTCGGTCGACCTAGACACAGGTCTCGGTCGACCGAGAAAGCACAACGGTCATATTTCTGACCGTTGGCCTGAAACAGTTCAAAAACTGTCCATTTGCCCTGCAGTGTTCTCGGTCGACCGAGACACAGGGCTCGGTCGACCGACGACACTGTCGGGCGAGTCCCTGGGCCAAAATTCCAACTTTTTCCATTTTCAAAGTTTTTCTTTGGTGGATCTTTTGGCCACTAAATCAAGCTTAAATAACATGTTTTAAGGTATTCTAAGATGTTTAAAAACATGAGAAACACAAAGCCTAAAATGATTCACAAGATTAAAACCAAAGGCTAGCTTGATTTGAATACAACTCTTTTCAAATGAAATTGCATACAAAATGATTCTTTTTGTGAAGAATGTATGCAAGACTTAAACCTAAATACACAAGATGATTTTCCAAATGTAGTGCACAAGGAAATAGGTTTTCAAAAGAGTTTTGGGTTCTAAAACCAATGCATCCAAGTTTAAAACCAAAACATGCATAAAACAAAAGCTTTTCCAAATCTTAAAAGCTATGCATGGGTAAAACTAGATTTCAAGATATTTTAAATCAATGCATGTGTGTGAATTCAAATGATGCCAATATGCAAATGCATCCATCAAATTGCAAATACAAAAGACCTAACAATCTCCCCCTTTGCAATTTGATGGCAACTTACTCATCATAGAATTTTCACACAAAGTCTTTAGCTCCCCCTTAGCTTGACAAGTCTTGAAATCTTGTTGGATGCTTCTTCTCTTAGCTTGGGCTCTTGGGCTCTTTTCTTCAATCTTCTTGATGCTTGGTGCTTGATCATTCTTCAAGCTTTCTTCTCATCTTCCTCTCTATGGCCAAGCATCTTCTTTAGCTCCAAGCTTTCTTTCTTCTAATTGCTCTCCCCCTTTGACCATGCTTCTTTCTCCTCTTGAGAACTTGAAAGCTTTCTCCCCCTTTGATGGATAGGAGATCTTCGAGTACTTGAACTCTCGAAATCTCTCCCCCTTTGATGAGTAGGAGATCTTTGAGTCACACTTGAACTCTCTCTCCCCCTTTGACATTAAATTGCAAAGGTACCTACACACATGAGACAAGAAGAATACCTTTAGTAGCACCTGTTAACAAATGTAATCGAAAATGAAAAACATAACAGGCTATCATGTATGTAAGTTAACTCTAAGGGCTCATTAGCATTCCAAGGGTGAATTTGATCAAAACTAATTCTTCCTATGAAGGTTTACACTCCCCCTCAATCCATTCTCTTCTTTTGTCAAACTTTGACAAGATATAACTATTAAATGCAAGAAGAAGATGGTTTAACCAAGTGAGGGTTAACTTCAAGGAAAGGATTAGATTCATTTAACTATTAAGCACAATATGATCAAATTACCAAAAGAGAGCTAGGTCTAATGGGAGAAGCAATCATGGATATCAATTGAAACAACATATCAATTGAGATTAAAGGATATGACTATTAACATAATCACTCTAAAATGGATTCAAGAATGTTACTTATTAGGAAAAATCCAAATTAGAGCTATCCATGATATGGGGTTTACTCAAACATAGCATCAATCAATATTACTTATGAAAATCATATGCTATGTAAGTTTTGAACTCATTTCATTCAATCAATAAATATGACTATTAAAGTGCATGAAAGAGTGAAATGAAATTCAATCATGAAGCCAACCTTAAATAATAACCAACCAATATTATTAACACATAAACATGGTGGTCATGAGATTTACCTATGAGAGCAAAAAGAGGTGGCAATCATGAGCATTATGATGCTAATGGTGTGTGACGTGGAACAATTATATAACTATGAAGATTAGTCCAAAGCACACAAGGTCTATCACATACACAAGATAAGATATCAATTGGATATGAAATCAATGGAACATTATACCAAATGAAACCAATTGAATATGATAACATGAGTAAAAGCAAGGATGTGATAAACTACCATCAAGCATCATAAATGCATATTCATCACTTTTAATGATATTCCTAAAGAGCATAGTGATGAACAAGGCAAATTGCAATGCAAAAGGATAAAGCTTTGTAATGCATGCAATTTCCAAAGTGTCTAGATCATATGAATTCAACACTAAGATATCCATCAAACAAGAGATATAACTATGAAATACAAGGAATGGATTTCAAAGAGGTTCATATGATCAAGAACACTATTATGAAGTTGAAACATATATAGAGATGACAACATTAAGAAGGTATACATGAATCAACATCATAACCATCCATTAAAAGAAATGACTAGAAGACATAGAGGATGGATTTGGGTTCTAGTATGGTTTCTACAAAAATTACAAGTTCACAACCATACATGGAACCAAAAGTCATTTGCATATAAAAAGAATAACTAAATAAGCAAAGATGCAAACAACATACATTTCCATTTCTAAAGATAATGAAACCAAAAGAAAAAGGAAATGAGAATAATGGAACATGCTTAGATGAATATAACTAATGAGATTAAAAAGCATTTCCATTCAAAACAATCTTCAAATCATTTTGAAAAACAAAATCCAACAATGAGCATAAAGGAATGATTTTGAAGATCAATTATCAACATTGTATTTGAAAAGATATAACTTCATTAAAACACATACAAGTTGATTTTTCAAAACAATGTTCTCCATATAAAAGTATAACTTATAAATCCATGGAAAACTTGAATTGATTCAAATCATTTGTTCAAATAATCTTACTATGACATAAACACAAATGATTCAACAATTGATCATGAAGAGTCTAGCTATGAAAGCTTTTGAAATCACAATCAATTGATCATGTAAAGAAATGCAATGCAAGACATATGTGTGCAAAAGACAAATCAAACATGATGAAATTATAATCAAATGATTTTGAAAACCATGACATGTAACTTAGAATGGTGCATGAAACCAAAATCAAATGATCATAAAGAAGCAATGCATTTTAAGAAATCTAACTAAAAGAAACAAAATGCAAATGCAATCATGACCAACAAAGTGATTTAACTAATAAAGAGTAGGTTGGTCAATGAGGTTCAAGACCCTAAGGTTTGTCTAGGTAAATAACTTTAGGAATCCACCTAAGGTCTTGGGAGGGTTGAACTTTGAGATCTATCTTGGAATTCTCACCAACTATAGGAGATTTAACTTGATAAATTTTCAATTTAAACTTATCACCATGATATTTAGATTTTACTAAATTTGGCTTAGAATGGTGAATAGTCTTTTGATGTTGGTGAGTTTGTTTCTTTGGGGATTGTTTCACTTTTCTTTTCTTCTTACTTTCTCCCTTTACTTGACTTTTGAATTTTAGATTTAACTTAGCAACTTTCTTCAAAAGTTCTTTCATTGGTTCATATAAGGGAGATAGATTGAGAAGCTTTTTGTTCTTAGATTCTTTCAAGCTTGATTTAACTTGTTTAAGCTTTTTAGAATCTATTTTAGGAGACTCCATTTTAAAGGATTTAACTTGTTTAGTCTTTTTGGAGTTTTCCTTGATTTTTAGTGTCTTACCCTTCAAGTTTGATTTTCCATTTTTGAGTTCAAAGATGGGTTTAGACACTTGGCTTCTCTTTCTTAGTTTGCACTCAAACCTAAAGTGTCCTTCAATGCCACAATAATTACATTTAGACATGGGCAAAGAAGTGTGAGTGCTAGAGAATGAGGACTCACCTTTCACAAAAGTGTTGGTGAATTTAGGGTCATAAGATATATTCCTATTAAATCCAATACCCGTCCTATCTCCATGAGATTTACCCAATTTGAATAATTTTTCAAGTTTCTCTTCACTTTGGGTAAACTTGCACTCATACTTTTGTTTATTGTTTTCAAGTTGAGTGACTTTGGTTATAAGGATTGAATTTTCATTTTTAACTTTTGAAAGTTCATATTCAATTTCCTTATATTTGCTTAGCTCTTCATTGGCAAGTTTTAATTCATGTTTAAGTTCATTAACAATATTAGATCCAAGTTCTTGTGATTTTAACTTACTTTTAATCAACTTGGCTTCTAAGTTGTTAAAGTCTTTATCTTGTTTTTTAATTGTATCTCTTAGGTTCAAATTTTCATTTGTAAGCTCATCACAATTTATCTTAATCTCATTTAATTCGTTTTGAGTATTAGATAAATTTTCCTTAGAGATAGTCAATTTAGATTCAAGATTGTTAAAGTCTTTATCTTGCCTTTGTAATTGATCTCTTTGTTTTAGATTTTCCTTATTGACATTATCATAATCCATCTTTAATTCTTTTAGTTCATCTTGAATGTTAGATAGATTATTTAAAGAGATCATGAACTTAGAGTCTAGACATTTTATTACTTCTTCTTTCTCTCTAAGTTCATCTTTTGAAGATGCTAGCTCTTTGTTTAGGTTTTTAGATTCTTCCCTTAAACTTTTGTTTTTCTTTTCAAGCTTTAAGGATATTTCATATAATTCTTCAAAAGCTTGTTGAAGGTCTTCTTCATTATATTCATTTTCTTCTTCTTTTGGATCAAATTGATTTTCATTAGTTTGAGAGTTTGAAACTCCAAAAGAAGGAAGATTGAGGGGTCTAGAAGAATCTACAAAGTCTAGCCTAGTGGAGTCCATTCTAATGATTTTCAAATAAGCACAACTCTAGGGTTTTAACTCTAGGTTTTTACACCTAATCAAGAGTTCCAAAACACTTGATCCTAAGGGATAGAGCACTTGGCTCTGATACCAATTGAAAGTCCACGAGGATCCTAACCCTAGAGGGGGGGTGAATAGGGTGAGCTACAAGTATGACCAATTTCGACCAATTTTAATTTCTAAAACTAAACTAGTCACATGTGATGATTAAACAAACAAGATGCGGAAGCTAATACAAAATCAATCACCACATAGCATGCACCACAACACCAATATTTATAGTGGTTCGGCCAACGTGCCTACATCCACTACCGGCTTGTGTCTCCAACACCCCACCGGATTCCACTAATTATGCTTTTTACTAGGCTAAGCAATAACCCTTACAAAGTTGTTTTTCTAAGGCTCAACAACAACCTTTACAAGATGCTTTTCAAGGCTAAGCAATAACCTATCAAGATGCTTTTCTTAGGCTAAGCAATAACCCTACAATATGCTTTTATTAGGCTAAGCAATAACCTTACAAGTTGCTTTTCTTAGGCTTAGCAATAACCTTTACAAATATAGATTTCTCAAAGAAAGTGTCTTCACAAAAGATCACTCTAAGAGATACAATTTTAGCTCAATGTAATTGCCTCTTAAAATAGGCGGATTTGAAAGTTTAATACAAACTCACACAAACACTCTATGTATGCAAAAGATGTATGCTAATGAGGTGTGTGTGTGATGACTTCAATCAAGATTAAAAAGAAAGCTCAATCAATTTATGCTTAATGCAATTTGAAAGTTTAAGGCACAAAAAGATATGATTGAAGTTCTATGCAAATCACATGAATAATAAACAACTTGTTAATGACATGAAATTCAAAGAATCACAAGTTGTATGAAAAATAAAGTTTAAGAAAACATGTGATTTGATAAGAGTGATTGCAAACTAATCTAATTTACCAAGAAAGATATTGAGCTTGCAAATCAACTCTTTAAGGACTTGAAATCATGCATAAATGAAAATACAAAGGATTTGAACATGCATGAATTTCAATTGTATGGAAATCAAAATAACTTAGAAGATGTACCTTTTAAAAACTCATGAGTTTGATTTCCAAATAGCCCTCTAGCCTTTCCAACTTCTTCCCCTTTCTTTGGCTCCAAAATGCTCTCAAAAGTTCATGGTTCAAGCCTTCAAAAAGGTTGGAAATGAATGGACTTTATAGCCAAAAAGTTGCCAACGGCTAGTTCTCGGTCGACCTAGACACAGGTCTCGGTCGACCGAGAAAGCACAACGGTCATATTTCTGACCGTTGGCCTGAAACAGTTCAAAAACTGTCCATTTGCCCTGCAGTGTTCTCGGTCGACCGAGACACAGGGCTCGGTCGACCGACGACACTGTCGGGCGAGTCCCTGGGCCAAAATTCCAACTTTTTCCATTTTCAAAGTTTTTCTTTGGTGGATCTTTTGGCCACTAAATCAAGCTTAAATAACATGTTTTAAGGTATTCTAAGATGTTTAAAAACATGAGAAACACAAAGCCTAAAATGATTCACAAGATTAAAACCAAAGGCTAGCTTGATTTGAATACAACTCTTTTCAAATGAAATTGCATACAAAATGATTCTTTTTGTGAAGAATGTATGCAAGACTTAAACCTAAATACACAAGATGATTTTCCAAATGTAGTGCACAAGGAAATAGGTTTTCAAAAGAGTTTTGGGTTCTAAAACCAATGCATCCAAGTTTAAAACCAAAACATGCATAAAACAAAAGCTTTTCCAAATCTTAAAAGCTATGCATGGGTAAAACTAGATTTCAAGATATTTTAAATCAATGCATGTGTGTGAATTCAAATGATGCCAATATGCAAATGCATCCATCAAATTGCAAATACAAAAGACCTAACACTTAGAACTAAAACACAACTTAATTAACGGTAATCGAGGTCCCTCGGGTCGGGTCTTACAATTATGGTGAGCGAAAAGGGGGAAAAAATGAAACCTCCTCAAAAAAAGAAAAGGGAAGAAAAGGAGGGAAATCAGAAAAAAAAAAAAAAAGGAAAAAGATAGGCTAGCCCACAGGCTGTGGCCCACTGCCACATGGCCTTACGCCTAGGCCTGTACAAACTTGTCCGTACAGCCACCAAAAAAAAGAGAGAAAAAGAAAGAAATAAAAAAAAGAGAAAAAACGTGAAGAACAAAAAGAAGATAGAGAAAAAAAAAGAAAAAAAAAAGAAGAAGAAAAGAAAACACAAAAAGAAAGAACTTTTTTTTACCATCTTACTTCTACATGGAGTTTTCTCGAAAAAGAAGACTTACTTGAAGCCATTGATGGAGAAGAAGAAGAAAAGTTTGAAGATCCTTGAAGAAAAAGAGCTTTTGGCCTTGATGCACTCTTGGAATTTTTGAAAAAAAAAAGCAATAAAAGCAAGAGATCCAATCTCCCTTTGCTTTTATAGAAGAAAACAAGCCAAAAGAGAGGGGATTTAAGATATTATCTCCCAAAGAAAGATGCTATGAGATCTTCTCTCCTAAAATAAAGGGAACTTGAGAGATTCTCTCCAAGTAAGGATATTTTCAGATATTCTCTATCCAAAGGAGATATTTTTAGAGATTGTTTACAAAATGACACCACCTGAGATCTAAGCCATCTTTAAAGGTTAAGGTCCCATGGGTTAGCCCACATGAGCCAGGTTTGACTGCCTAGGCACTAAAAGGAGATTCCTATAAAAAAATCCCTCTTACCAAGAGCATAGAAAATGGTTTCATACCTCTTTTGAGTTTATTGGACCACACAAAAAAATCCAAGCCTCATGAGCTTCCAAAATTCAAACCATCCAACCCCATTTACCAAATTAAGCCAAAATCTTGAAATTGACATTCCACAAAAATCCAAACCACTCCAATGGACCCAAAATAGTCCCAAAGAGTGACCAAAAAACAAATCCTGGCCCCCAACCTACCACATACAGCTTATTGGGTCACAATGTCAAAACCAAAAACCAAGTCCCGACTCCCTAACTTGCCACATACAACTTGTTTGGTCACAAGGTCAAAATCAAAAACCAAATCCTGGCCCCCTAACTTACCACATACAACTTGTTAGGTCACAAGGTTAAAAAACTAAAAACCAACCCCGACCCCTTAACCTATATACAGCTTGTTAGGTCACAAGGTCAAAAAGAAAATCCAAAACCCAAAAACCCAAATCAAAATCTCTCATGTCATTTTCAAAACTTTTCCTTGAGATGGTACGTGACCCCTCTCACTGCCATGAAATCCCCTAGAAACTCAAAAGGCTACTCTACCAAAAGAAAACTGTTCAAAGACTCTTGGTCTAGTCAGAAGCTCTCCTCCAAAATTCTCTTTGAGGCACATCGACTACAAAAATTATGCAACTCATCGTTGTACCTCAATGGGGCATTTGTTGACACCAAAAATGTCACTTTACTCTTCAACATCAAGAAGCTACATCAAGCCGCATCCTACCACAAACAGGTAATGCTAATTCAAGCATCAAATCTTGTCAGAATCAAACAAAAACTGTAAGATCCTTTAAAACAGCCAAAAGAAGAGTACAATGAAGTTTCGGGCCATTTCAACATTGTTTGGCCTAACTTCACTCTTCCAGCAGCTGAACAGGAGCTCCCGGCAGCGACAGCATCGAAGACATCAGATCTTTGACCAAAGCCTAAGGATGGTCTCAAAATACCTACAAAAGGCTCCATGTCAAGTTTCAGGTTGAACCGAAAACGTTTGACCCTACATTAACCCTCGAGCAGCAAAATCAAGCCTCTTGGCGGTAAAAACCACCAAGGACATCACTAATCAAACAGAGCACATGGGTGACTTCAAAATGCTTCCAAAGGGCTATATGTCAAGTTTCAGGTCATTTCGACAACATTTGACCAGACTTTGACTCTCGGAAGCCAAATTAGGCCTCCCAGTAATGGAGCTCCTATTAGATTGTATGGTCTCAATTAATCAGTTGATGTAATAAATTGAATAATTTATTTATTTATCAATAAAATCATGATTTCCTTTCATGAGATGAATGATGATTTATTACTTCATGCACATGACCAATACATATGACATAATGGTTCATGAGATGAATCGGGTCCCATTAGTATACTAGATGTGATATATATATATATGGATGAGATCCACATACAGGAGACATGTGTCAGAAGTCTTATACTTAAAAATATCTTCACAATCAGTGATGAGACTGGGCATATCATCTGATAAGGCTGCAGCACTCTGATCGCTATGAGATAGTGTGATTTGACTCGATCATCAGAATGTAAGATTCTAGATCATAGTGCTGGTATATTGGATGTATTGAAGGACCATGAGAAGCACCTTATGAATAATGTCTCGATTTTAAGGTCTGCTCTCATAATTCCCTAGCAATAGGCTCTCAATCCTGAGACATTGTTGAACTCAAGTTTCTATCTATTCATTTTCTTTGAGTCACCAATGAGTGAGGCCAACTATAGGTCAACACCTTGGTGTCTTGGGTACGTGGTAGTAGGACTGTGGGAATATCCAATGATCAAGATGGAATCTATCTATATTATCCCCTTGTGCCAAATAATAGATTTGTCATTAGTAAGTGCGCACCCATCTCGATTAAGAGTTAATTGGATGGTACTGATGATCACTGTGATTAATTGGGGCTCAAGGATAATAAGATGTGGATCTAAGATTGGATGGGACAGATTTATTCCAATTGATCCATGGATAATGATGGAGGGGCCTACTTGTGGTAATTGAGAAGTTTATGGTCTTCATTGTAATTTATTCCTAAGACTGGAGAACAATTGCATTTATATAGTGGTATTATTTGCAATTAACTGTGGGCTCGGATTGCACATGAGATGTAGGGTCGCGGTGTCCCAGTTGGAGCCAGCTTTTCAAGGAATCCCTAGTGGTCCCCACGCTAGCCCAAGTTATTAGATACTAATCCTACTTGAACTCCAAAAGGAAGGAATTAGAAAGTTATTATTTCTATTTGAAGTTGGACTTCTAATAGTGGTAATAGTATGTTACTAATTTGTGTGGAAGTGAGACTTCTAATTTAATTAGTAAGAGAGGTAGTGAGGAAGTTGCTTGAGGGCTTTATAAAAGGAACCATACCCTTGGACGTCCACTACCATTATTGCACGCCCAGCCCTCCCTTTTGCAAGTTATTGCATAACTTTTCTTCATCTCTTTCTCTTCTAGTTCCTTGGAGTTTCTAGTAGGGATTTCTCTTGAGGTTTCCACCAACTTTCTTGAGCAAAGAGAATCTTATAAACGGGTGATAGCGTGGAAGATCAAAAGGTCTTGGAGACTCTTATTTGATACGTGAAAGTGTTTCATCATCAAAGAAAGACGCAACTTCTCCATTAGAGCACAACCGAGTTCCAAAGGTATTATCTACTTCCTTGCATGTTGTAGATTTTATGGATGCTTGTTGGCTGTTATTCTATCTTCTTGATAGGTTTATTTGCTAATCATGATGGCTGAGATTGAGGACATGGATCCTGGATTGGCTTTTATAGCCTTCTGGATATGGTTTATGGCCTTATGGATACTTGATCCCTGAGTCAAGTGGGTCAAAAGTTTTGAAAATCTATCCACGAGGCCCACCTACTCCCAACAGCTCCCCAAGACCATGATTTCCAAATCAGAGTTAATGGATCGTCTCAAAATGACTAATATGCTTCCTGTCAAATTTCAGGTCAATCGGACATTGGTTGACCGTACATCAAAGCGCGACATCTTCCTCCCAACAAAATCAAGTCTACTGGCGATAGGACCCCACGCAGCTTCAAAATTAAAACAAAAGCCTATGGTTGGTCTTATTTATTGCTCACGTCATTCCAACATCGTTTGACCGAGTTTCGGCTTCTGATGGGAAATCGGCAACTCTGCAAAACAAAGTCTTCGGCTTTCCTGGAAAATCAGAAACTTTGCGCTCTGATACACAAGGCTTCTCATCAAGTTTTTTGCAGGGAAATCAAGCCAAAATATGTACAAAAATGTCAAGAAAAGTACCGAAAAAAAAGAAATGGAAAAAAAAACTGAAAAACGGTCGAAAACCGACGACCAAAAGGGGTAAAAAAACCCCATGGTCGCTAGCAACCATGCACCCAGGGTCTCCAGCGACCCTGGAAATCCAGGTCGCCGGATTTTCCCCGAAAGACCTTTTTTGGTCCCTTTTCGCATTTCGAGATGTCCAGCCCTTGTGGTTTTCCAAAAATATGACTTTCGAGACACGGAATCCGTCGATCTTCGTCAACATTACGGATTCGCCGTCAAAAGCATGGAATCATCATCAATTGCTTCGACATCACCAACCAACCGGCCAAGAAAGCACACTTTCTGCCCGATTGATAGAGAAATCGACAGGACAGATAGTGTCAGCCCACTAGTAGCAATCAATGTCTGAAGTTGCATGGTCATCGGACATAAATCAGCATAAAGATTCATCAACGATCATCGCAAGAAGAATTCCAAAAGACGCGGCACGGCCCGTGACTCTTCAAACGCCTTAGCAACCACTTAATGCAGTTGATGAGCCATTTTATGACAAGTTAATGCGATCATTTACTCATTATTTTGGACGGCCCAATCAAAAGCAAGGAAAAAGGAGTTACAAGTCAATCATAATCATGGCATTAAACCATGTAACTCCTCCCATCATGGAGCTTAAAGGCGATTAAAAGCCCTTAATTCTCCATCAGCCAATCAGAAGCCAAGAAAAATGAGTTACAAAATAATGAATTAAAAACTTGTAACTCCTCCCATCATGTGGCTTTATTACATTTAAGGCCCATAAATCTCCCTCATGGCTACCAAAAGCCTATAAAAGGAGGTCATCTCCACCATTTTCAAGGACGAAGAAATCGGAATCCAGAAGATCGAAAAATCCAGATAGAAAAATCCAGCAATCAGACCAAAAAATACACAAGAGAAAACTTTGCCAAAGTTGCTACAATGACCTCTCTTCCATTGAAGAAGCCTTGCACCGACCACCACTATAAGGTGACCAAAGTCCCTTGGGGGGGGGGTACCCCCCCAAGGTCTTCTCCTTCCTCCTCTTTGGCTTAGACGTGGCTTTTTTGCCCGTCTACTCGGCTTTTTATTGGATATAGGACCTCCTTTTGGTCTTTATCTTCTAAAAATCTGAGGTTTAAACCGAGCCAAGCAAATTAAAAGCATCCTCTGTTCTCATCTGAGGGATGATGACGAAGTCCACACACGGCTTGCGACAGTTAATCTAAACGAGTCCCCGCAATCTCCTGAGAAGTTAGATGCCTTTTTTGTTGCTTTTCATTGTATTTTGTATTGTTTAAAGAGACATAAGAAAAATCATAACTCTTTTCTTTCATTATTTATAAGAATTGTAAATCGCCTTTCACGACATTCAAAACAACTCATGTCTCTTTTCTTAAATATATGTGCAATGAAAAACTAGAAAAAAGTTGATTTCCTTGTCTATTTGCGAAGGTGGATCTACGGACTACCATTTGCCAATTCCAAGTAGAGTAGAAAATCTGGCACACCCGTACAAAAAAATGTTGATGCTCGCTTTGCCTCCGGTCGCGAAAGGATTGGACTCGATGGACTCTCACATTCGCTAACCCTGGTAGCACCGCGAGTACAAAAAGCGAGTCCATCAAAACCAACACCGTACATGCGATTCTAATGATTAACCAGACCTGTTTGGCTTCTAAACGAGCTTAATTTTCTAAAAGCACAATTAACTAAACTAATTACAACCTTGGAATTCTGAGATGTTACAGTGCGTGTGAGGAAGAAAGGAAGGAGAGATGTGGGGAGCCCTTACCAGCGAATGTGAGTCTGATTGCGTGAGGTGACAGAGAGGCACTGGCGATGGTCGATGAAGAACGTGCAAACGGGCAAGAGAAGTGTTGATGTTGTAGACGACAATGGAGAGGATGGTGGCCGAGGCGATGGGCTGAAGATGGAGGTGAGGCAAGGATGGAGATGATCGAGATTATGGAGGTGGCTGAGAGAAGGCGATGATCGAGAGGGTTTTGATGGCTCCTGCACAGAGATGAAGAGGATCACCTGGAATGGAGGGGTTTGCGCATATGGGATAGAGGGGAGAGAAGAGGTTTAAGGGGGTTTGAGAGAGTCCAGAGATCTAGGACTCCTCTCTCCCTTAATTAGTGGGCCGGGAGAAGTTTGGGCCAAGTCTCGGGTCAAGTTCAGGTTTGGGTTCAGGTATGGGATAGAGCTCAAGTGGGGTTTGAGCTAGGTTGAGGATGGGTTTGATTTGGGCTTAGATCTTAGGTTGGGTATGGATTGAGGTCGGGTTTGGGTTTAATGGGTTGAAGTCTAGGTTGGGCTTGGATTGGGATCAGATTTGGGAAGATTGATTCGGGCCTAGAAGGTGGGTTGTAATGGGGTTCGGTCTGGGGCAATCATCACTGGGACCCACGTTTCGCAAATTTTGATCCGCCGTCAGATTTCGACATTCTATATATGGACGGAAAGCTCTCGATGAGTAGACCACGATGAGTCGACTTCGGGGGCGATCAGGAGTCTAAAAGTGATATGTGAGTTTTCAAGTGGGCATTCTGGGGGACCTACCGCTATCATTTTAAATTCTGATTTTTACCCCTTGCAATCATCACCTGTAGCGAAGTCTACTTGGAAAAAAAGTGGGAAACAAAGACCCATCTTGCGGCGAGATTAGCACAAAATGTCCCAATTGGTATGCATGTGATCTCATGAAGCTAAGCATGTTTGCAGGTATGGTAGAGACAGAACTAGAGTGCCAGTGTGAGGTGTGCCCTCGTCATCATTCTATTGTTGTTGTGGTCATCACCCATCCATCACCGTAATAACTTTCTTCTTCCCTTTTTTTTTGCCGAAATAATGATGTGATAAAAGGAAATAAAAGAAGCTCATTCAACCATATGTAAAGAAAAGAACAAAAGATAAATAATGGGAGTCCATTCATACCTAAACCAAGTACCTTTATTAATAAATTAAAATCCTAAACAAATGAATAATGATGGTTCTTAAGCAGATGTCCAAGCGTCTTTATTGCAAATTCCTAACTACTACCTCCAATCACAAACGGAAATGAAGCCTAATATGAATAAACAATCTCCTAAAGAGGGCAATAAATGAGTGATCTAAGCACTAAAGAAACCTAAGGAGGTAGCCACACTACTGTTGCTATTGCTGACTCAAATAGGGGGAATTCCGTTCAGAGTCCTGAATTTCCCAGTGACCGATCTTCATCTCAACGACATATATTGTCAAGTCTTCATGTGCCTTCACTAGGCTCGTCGGGTCTTCCCTCATGCGATCGTAAACATTCCAAATCTGGCCGAACATGGCCGCGTAGCCGTCAACGATGGGCGTCATGAGCGCGCAGAGTGTCGAATTTTGTCCTTCAAAGTAACTTCAATGGACAGTGGATCCCAGCATCGATGCCATGTTCATAGGTGAAGATGAGGGGAGCTGCCCTACTCATCTTCCAATGTACGGTAGTGAAGTCCTCGGTGCGGGCAGGTGCAGATGCCAATGTAGACTCCCACTGAGTGTACCTTGCATTGAAGTCAACCAGCTCTAGAAGTTTCGCCCTCAGCAACTCCATGGTGAAGGATGGGAGATCCTCGATTGTGCCTTCATAGCTGTGTAAGTCCATGGGGATCCGAACCCTAGAGGGGGGGTGAATAGGGTGAGCTCCAATTATGACCAATTTTAACAAATTTAACTTCTTTAAAACAAACTAGTCACAAGTGATGATTAATCATACAAGATGCGGAAGCTAACAAAAGAATCACCACAAAGCAATCACCATCACACAAGTATTTATAGTGGTTCGGCCTCAATGCCTACATCCACTACCGGCTTGTGAACCAACACCCCACCGGATTTCCACTATTTATGCTTTTCAATAGGCTAAGCAATAACCTTTACAATATGCTTTTCAAGGCTTAGCAATAACCTTTACAATGATGTTTTTCAAGGCTTAACATCAACCTATACATTATGCTTTTATAGGCTAAGCAATAACCTCTTCAACCATAGGTTGGTTATCTCACTAAATTAGTGTCTAACATACACTTGATGGAGATTCTATTAAGCTCATTACAATGCCTCTTAAATAGGCGGATATGGAAGTGAAAATCTAATACACACTCACACTATGAATGCAAAGAAGAAAGTACATGAAGTGTGTGTGTGTGGTCCTCAATCATTTTGAAAATGAAAGCTCATAAATGTATGCCTAAGGCTTTTGAAAATTTTAGCTCATAAAACATTTATGATTGAGGAAAGAATGCAATCACATGTTAAAAGTAACAACTTGTTAATGATATCAAAGTTACACAAGTTGTATGAAATTAATTAGCTCTAAACATGTGATGCATAGGGATGTCAATCAAATCAACAATGTAGCTCAAAACATAAAAATAGATTTGATTGAAGTAAGGGGACAAATCATATGTAATTATAAATACAACTTGAATATGATATACCTATCAAAGTAAGGCAAGTTGTGAACTTTAAAACAATAATACACATATGATTTGTAAAGATGTTGAATCCAAAACATAAGATACATTTGAAAGAGATTTTCTTATGATGGAAAAACAACACACAAAGATTCAATCAAGTATATGAATCATGTTACATCTAATTTCAAAGATGTTTCCATTAACATGATCTACTTAGATTTACCAAAGATTAAGTACTACTTGTATTGAATCAAATGGTGATTCATCCAAAACAATAGATCTATTCAAAGTATAAGACATGCTAAGGATACAACACATCATAGGTTAACATGCTACTAAGATTTATCAAAGATAAAACAAAACATGAAAACATATGATTTGTAAAGAAGTTGAATCCAAAACATAAGTTAGTTTTGAAAGAGATGTTCTTATGATGGAAAACAACAACCAAAGATTCAACCAAGTATATGGATCATGTTACATATGATTTCAAAGATTTTTCCATTAACATGATCTACTTAGATTTACCAAAGTTAAGTACTACTTGGATTGAATCATATGGTGTTGTATCCAAAACAATAAATCAATTCAAAACATAAAACATGTTAAGGACACAACACAAGCATAATTTAACATGCTAGAAATGATTTACCAAAAATAAAACAAAGCATGAAAACATATGATTAAGGAAAGTAAAGCCTACTTGGAGATTTAACTTCATTAATCCAAGCTTTAGCTTTCCTAATGCTCCCCTTCATCCCTTGGTTCTATTCCCTTGAATATGCCTCAAAACCTCCCAAGGAGGGGCTTAAAATTCCCAACTTTTGGCAAAGGAAAGAACTCATTTTTATAGCCAAAAATGCCCAACGGCTAGTCCTCGGTCGACCTGCAAAGAGGTCTCGGTCGACCGGGAAGGCACAACGGTCATATTTCTGACCGTTGGCAGATTTCAGTTCAGAAACTGCCCACTCGACCGACAGTGTTCCCGGTCGACCGGGACACAGGTCTCGGTCGACCGGCGACACTGCCGGGACACCCCCCTTTTTGCAAAAATTCAACTTTTGCCTATTTGAAGGTAATCCTTTGGGGGGATTTTTTGGCCACTAAATCAAGCTAGAATAACATGTTTTAAGTCATTCTAAGATGTTTAAAAACATGAAACACACAAAGCCTAAAATGCTTCAAAAGTTTAAAACCAAAGGCTAGCTTGATTTGATAAAACTCTTTTCAAATGAGAATGCATACAAAACTGATTCTGAAAATGATGAATGTATGCAATGCTCAAACCTAAATTCTCAAAATGATTTTCCAAATATAATGCACAAAGAATTAGGTTTTCAAAAGAGTTTGGATTCTAAAACCAATGCATCCAAGTATAAAAACCAAAACATGCATAAAACAATACTTTTACAAAACTTAAAAGCAATGCATGAATAAAATCAGATTTCAAGGTTTTCTAAAACAATGCAAGAGTGTAAATTCAAATAATGTGAATATGTTAATGCATCCATCAAATTGCAAATACAAAATTCCTAACAATCTCCCCCTTTGCAATTTGATGGCAACTTACTCATCATTGATATTTCACACCAAGTCTTCAGCTCCCCCTTAGCTGGACAAGTCTTGAAATCTTCTTGGATGCTCCTTCTCTTAGCTTGGGCTTTTGGGCTCTTTTCTTCAATCTTCATGATGCTTGGTGCTTGATCATTCTTCAATCTTTCTTTCTTTATGGCCAAGCATCTTCTTTAGCTCCAAGCTTTCTTTCTTCTATTTGCTCTCCCCCTTTGACCATGCCTCTCTCTCCCTTTGGCAAGATATGCATTCTCTCCCCTTGTAGAAGATCATACACAACTCTCCTTAGGAAGCTTGGACATTCTCTTCACCTTTTAGAGAACTTGAAAGCTCTCTCCCCCTTTGAAGAGTAGGAGATCTTTGAGTACTTGAACTCTCTCTCCCCCTTTGCCATTAAATTGCAAAAATACCTACACACAAGAAATAAGGAAAATACCTTTAGTAGCACCTGCTAACAAATGAAATCGAAAATAAAATACATAACAGGCTATCATGTATGGAAGTTATCTCTAATGGCTCAAAGGCAATCCAAGGGTCAATTTGATCAAAACTAATACTTCCTATGAAGGTTTACACTCCCCCTCAATCCATTCTCTTCTTTTGTCAAACATTTGACAAGATATAACTATTTGGCTCAAGAAGTAGATGGTTTAACCAAATGAGGGTCAACTTCAAGGAAATGATTAGATTCATTTAACTATAAGGCTCATTATGATCAAATTACCGAAAGAAAGCAAGGTCTAATGGGAAAAGCAATCATGGATATCAATTGGAAAAACAAAGAATACCAATTGAGATTTAAGGATAAGTCTATTAAACACAATCACTCTAAAATGGATTTACAAATATACCTATTAGGAAAAAATCCAAATTAAAGCTATCCATGATAAGGGGTTTATTAATCATAGCATCAAATAATTTAACTAAGAAAAACATATGCTATGAAAGTTTTGAAAATCATTTCATTCAATCATTAAATATGACTATTAATGTGCAAGATGAGTGAAATGAAATTCAAACATGAAGCCAACCTCAACTAATAACCAACCAATATTATGAACACATAAACATGGTGGTCATGAGATATACCTATATGAGCAAGAGAGGTGGCAACATGAACATTATGATGCTAATGGTGTGTGACATGGAACAATCATATTACTTATCAAGTTTAATCCAATGCACACAAGGTTTATCACATTCACAAGGAATCAAATCAATCAAAAATTATACCAAAAGAAACCAATTGAATTTGACAACATGATAAAGAGCAAGAGTGTGACAAACACAAAATTCCATCAAGCATCAAAAATGCATATTCATCACTTTTAAAGATATAACTATTGAGCATAGTGATGAACAAGGTAAATTGCAATGCAAAAGAATATGACTTTGAAATGCATGCAACTTACAAAGTGTCAAAATCATATGAATTCAACATCTAAGATATCAATCAAACATATAGAAATATGAGAAATGGGTTTCAAAGAGTTTCATATGATCAAGAACACTACTATGAGGTTGAAACATGTATAAGAATGACATCATTTAGAGAATACACATGAATCAACATCATAACCATCCATAAAGATACTACTAGAGTGCATAGAGGATGGATTTGGGTTCTAGTATGGTTTCTACAAATATAATAAATAACACAACCATACATAGAACGATTTGACATTTGCATAGAGAGGATCAATCAACACTCAAGATCTAACTCATACCAATCATCAAAAAAGAATATAACTATTTAAGCACAAGAAGGTATGAGGTTAAAGAGTCAATCTATCATGCAACATCTCCACTCTTAGCAAATGTACTAAGCTTACTATGCAATGGAAAATGGATATGAGGTTTAAACCAAATGAACTTAGCACATAAAATCACATATGTACTTAAAATGCTCAAATACAAGATTTTACAATAAAGCACATAAACAATCATCAATTTGCATTAATGAAAAAATATACCAAGAAAGGCACAAACATGCAATTCAATGAAACCATATCCAACCATGCAATGTAAGACAACAAAATCAATTTGCATAAAGAATGTAACTCAATGAGCAAGGATGCAAATTGTTTGTAAAAATTATTTCCTTCCAAAAGATATAATCATAATTAAGCACAAGGAAATAAATTCAAGGAAAATGTTTCTATAAATACAACCAATAAAGCTTAGAGCATTTTCCAAGGTTTTTCAAATCACTTTAATATATGAAATTCCAACAAAGAATCATTTATAGAATTAAGAGCAAGTGAATTTGAAAAACAAGAAGTGTACTATTGTAAAATTTTCAATTTGTAAAACAATAGACACTCACAAAGTTTCCATACCAAGAGATATAACTTTTGAAAAATCAATGGAAAACTTAAATAGTTTCAAATCATTTGATATACAAAAAGGATCTAACTATGACATTCATCAAATGATTTTCCAATATCAATTGATCATGAAAAATCTAGCTATGAAAGCATTAGTAATCACAATCAATTGATCATGAATAGATATGCACTACAAGAGATATAACTTATATGAGCAAAATGCAAATCCATCATGAAAGTATAGCAATCAAAGGATTTTGAAAACCATGAGATATAACTTAGGAGTTCATGAATACAAAATCAAATGATCACAAAGAAACATTGCATTTTAAAAGATGTGACTATAAAGCAACAAAATGCAAATGTAACAAGACCAACAAATAGATATAACTAAAAATATTAGGTTGGTCTAGGGGATCAAGGCCTAAAGGTTAGTCTAAATGTGTACCAATGAAGATTCACTTAAGGTCTTGAAAAGGTTGTCCTTGAGAGAACACTTTGAGGACTCACCAACTCTTGAAGATATAACTTGAAAAAGTCTTAGAGTGGTTCAAAGACACTAGGGGAAATATCAATTTCAAACATAGTGGAAATCTTTAAAAAGATATGCAATAAATCACAACACTAGGGTTCAAATCTAGCAAGGATCAACTCCGGGTTGTTAAGCCCTAAAATGGAGTAACCCGCTCTAATACCACTTGTAAGTCCATGGGGATCCGAACCCTAGAGGGGGGGTGAATAGGGTGAGCTCCAATTATGACCAATTTTAACAAATTTAACTTCTTTAAAACAAACTAGTCACAAGTGATGATTAATCATACAAGATGCGGAAGCTAACAAAAGAATCACCACAAAGCAATCACCATCACACAAGTATTTATAGTGGTTCGGCCTCAATGCCTACATCCACTACCGGCTTGTGAACCAACACCCCACCGGATTTCCACTATTTATGCTTTTCAATAGGCTAAGCAATAACCTTTACAATATGCTTTTCAAGGCTTAGCAATAACCTTTACAATGATGTTTTTCAAGGCTTAACATCAACCTATACATTATGCTTTTATAGGCTAAGCAATAACCTCTTCAACCATAGGTTGGTTATCTCACTAAATTAGTGTCTAACATACACTTGATGGAGATTCTATTAAGCTCATTACAATGCCTCTTAAATAGGCGGATATGGAAGTGAAAATCTAATACACACTCACACTATGAATGCAAAGATGAAAGTACATGAAGTGTGTGTGTGTGGTCCTCAATCATTTTGAAAATGAAAGCTCATAAATGTATGCCTAAGGCTTTTGAAAATTTTAGCTCATAAAACATTTATGATTGAGGAAAGAATGCAATCACATGTTAAAAGTAACAACTTGTTAATGATATCAAAGTTACACAAGTTGTATGAAATTAATTAGCTCTAAACATGTGATGCATAGGGATGTCAATCAAATCAACAATGTAGCTCAAAACATAAAAATAGATTTGATTGAAGTAAGGGGACAAATCATATGTAATTATAAATACAACTTGAATATGATATACCTATCAAAGTAAGGCAAGTTGTGAACTTTAAAACAATAATACACATATGATTTGTAAAGATGTCGAATCCAAAACATAAGATACATTTGAAAGAGATTTTCTTATGATGGAAAAACAACACACAAAGATTCAATCAAGTATATGAATCATGTTACATCTAATTTCAAAGATGTTTCCATTAACATGATCTACTTAGATTTACCAAAGATTAAGTACTACTTGTATTGAATCAAATGGTGATGCATCCAAAACAATAGATCTATTCAAAGTATAAGACATGCTAAGGATACAACACATCATAGGTTAACATGCTACTAAGATTTATCAAAGATAAAACAAAACATGAAAACATATGATTTGTAAAGAAGTTGAATCCAAAACATAAGTGTCACGCCCCCGAACCAGAACCTCGGGGGCGGGAATGGGATTAAGCATAAATGTATTTTACTTCTCCCAGGATCCGCGTGTGTGAAGACAACACATTCTGAATATTTTGCGGAAGCATTTGTGGCGTTGCGACCCGAAGTCCGTGGCCATCGGATTCCGCGTCGCACTCAACCTTTAGCACCTAGCTATTATATCAAGAATCATATCAGACTGGAGTAACCATCACAATAAATTACAGAGCTGACGGTAACAGGATATTACATTCCCAAATATGTTCAAGTTACAATTATCAATGTACATTAATTAAGAATCCCAAGAAAAAGGCTAACAAAAGCCATACAACAATAAGCTATAAACTACTACCCAAATGTGACGTAGCTCCGATGTCAAGCTCAATGTCTACATGACATAGCCGACAAAACAACCCGCAAGGCATGGCTCCACAGCCAACAAAACACTCAACTCGGGGCGAAGAAATCTGAACCTGAGTACCAAAAGTAGTGGGTCAGACACGACGGTCTGGCAGGTGGATGAAAAGATAACAAATATACTGAAGAATAAAACATAAGATAAATCATGCTATTCGATCAAATGCTGCATATAATTAAACGGGTGCAAAGTCGGGAATCTCGGGGAAAACCTGTATTCAATTCAAGCATGGGTAAAACATGACTATCTAATAAAACATGTGTTCATTTACATCATCTATAATCATAGATATTTGACAATCGGGTGTTCGTCTAAAACATGTATAAATATAGTGGTATGGCAAAACAACGTTCATTTGAAACTTAAGTAAAAATATAAGTATACAACAAACCAGGTATTCATAGCAGTCTAGCAAAACCAATGTCCATTTGAAACCTATGTAGAAATGCGGATATTTAACAAACCGGATATCGTTTAAAACAGGTATAAACGTAGGGATCTGGCAAACGAGTGTCATTTGAAACATATTTCAAAGCATGGGTATTCCACAAATCGGGTATCATATAAAAACAGGTATAAACATAGGAAGCTGGCAAAACGCGTGTCATTTAAAACATATTTCAAAGCATGGATATTTAACAGTCCGGGTATTCATTTAAAACAGGTAAAAGCGTAGATATCTGACAAACCAAATGTCGTTCAAAACAAAGCACGAATATTTAACAACTCGGGAATTCCTTTAAAACATGTGTAATCATATAAATCTAGCAAAATCATTGATCGTTTGAAACATATGTAAAAGCATGGGTATTCACCCAACCGGCATTCATTTAAAACATGTGCGTGTACAAGGGACAGAAAACAATATAATAATAACTGAATTTACATTGGAGAATATGAACACTTGTTTAGATAACAACTTTCATAAAGGAAACGAATCATTTATCGGAAAGCAAGTAAGCAATATAAAACATGTCGGGTATCCAAGGAATCGGGAACTGGCAAGATGGCAATCACAAGAAGCTAAGTCCTCTATCACCGAAGTGACAAGAGTATAACGGGACGTTGGTCTCAGTCACACAAGGTGAGGAGACTCAACGCAAATCATATATACAATATAAATATACGGGAACGGGACCACGGTAGCGAACCGGGTATCGGGACGGGACCACGGCAATAACCGGGTATCGGAATCCAAACTGCAGCTGGCGGGACGGGAGGGGATCTCCAAGTCAGTGGATCAGACTGACAAGGTTATCCAAGCTTACACTACAACAATTTTGCCTTTTTGCAATGCCAAAAAAGCGTCGCAAATAATATAAAAAGCGTCGCAATAAGTAATTGCGACGCAAAAAACTAAGCGTCGCAAAGGGGTCGCAAATAATGGGGTCACAAAAAGATTAGCTACGCTAAATACTGCAGCGTGGCAATTGGAGAGAGTATTTGCGACGGTTTTAAAGCGTTGCTAATTACGTATCAATTGCGACGTATTATAAACGTCGCTAATTACGTATCAATTGCGACGTATTATAAACGTCGCAAATAATGATTTATTTGCAACGGTAAAATTGCGTCACCAATAATTAATATTTGCGACGATTCTAAAAGGTCGTTAATAAATTATTAAAGGCGACGCTCATATAAAGTTGCAAATAAATTTTTTTTACAACGCTTCTGTAGTGTCGTAAATAATCTTCATATTGTTACATTTGATTATTTGCAACGCAATAAAAGCACCGCAAATAATAATTTTTCAAAAAAATATATTTTTTAATATTTTCAAAAAAAGAAAAAAAATCCTGTTTTTTATACCCCAATCAATACAAATATAATCTCATCATTCATTCACAATACATCCATTCACAAATCTACACTGCAAAGTCATCCTTAGGTGATCATCACAATCATATATATCTCCAAGTAGCAATTCAGGTACGAAAATAACACTCCATTGATGTAAAAACATAAACTAAATTAATTCATTGAGTTTGAGTGCAATAAAACAGTTGTCCTCATCACAAATTATTCCTGAAGATATTGAAAAAATTATGTTAAACATAAAACTATATAATAGTTGGCCTCAATATAACATAGAAACAATAACTGAAATGCGGTCTTCAATATGTATCACGGAGAGACAACGATTAAGCTCTTCCAAGAGACAACTCTTGAGCTTCTCTTTCAGCTGAAGCTGTCTTCTTAGTAAGCTTTTCCACCTGCTGATTATTGTGAAGGCCTGTTGAAGAGGATGGAGGGGCCACGACGCCATGCCTAAGACCTTAGACATATCCGGGCCTTGTACCCAACACTCATTTGCATATCTCATCATCTGTCAATGGGGGAGAATCTTCTTCTGTGGGCTGCGACTGGAGTGTAATCATTTTATCCTAAAAAAGGAAAAAATTCACATAAATATTTAGAAATGTATAGAAAAACTTAAGAACAAAAGAAATAATTAATTAGATGAAACTTTTAAAAAAATGTCCTTACATAAAGCAGCTGACTCTCTCTCTCTCTCTCATTAGTAACTTCGTGCATGTCAGATTTCTGAAAATAAGAGAGCCCAACAGAATATGAATGTGTTGCCAGTCTCCGGTCTTAATTATAAGTATTCTTTCACTTGAAAGTCTCCGGTCTTAATTTGCGTTGTTAAAGCCAAGTCCAAGAGATGGAACTCTACTCAAAGGAGATCCTAAGTATCTTCATCCATGCATCCGATTAACTGCCCTCGGCATTGATGCATCTCTAATAGTCTACTACAAATCTTACTTCTCTGATTGAGCATCTTATTGATGAAAGATTACTATATAATACATTAATGATTTTGGGAACTCCATTCAATGAGAATCATAAAATATATACATCAACAGGTACAGGTGCAAGTAAAATTCACTATTAAACACCTTCATATTTATTTATTTATTTATCAGCATTTATTTACACATTTATAATACTAAATAATAATACAACTGCAAGGATAACAAAAAAATCATTGTACTTCTAGAAGAATAAAATACATTAGAACAGAAATAAAACATACTCTACAGATTAAATATACCAGTACCAATATAATAATAAAAGATTCAGTAGCCAATGATTGTATCATAGAGAAGGAACATACATGAGTTGGGGGGATGTGATTTCCACTAAGAAGATCCAAGAGGACATTGCCAAAGCTGAATATTACACTTTCAGGAGTAATCCTTCCTGGAGAAAAATAAGAATAAGATAATATGATGGTAGATGATGTGATTCGTACCAATAAAAAAAATGATGTGCTATTAGAGATTAAAAAAAAAATCAGGCCAGGTTCTTGTAAATGTGTTTATGGCAGAAAATAAGATGTTTCCTCTTGAAATCTCTAGTGTTAATCATCATGCTCTTGTTGCTAGTAAGAAAAGTGAGTCTATAAAGTGGCACTTGAGGTATGGGTAAAATATATAGAAGAGAGACAAGACACTTAGGATAGGAGATCGACTTGGGTTTTGCATTGGCTGTTGATTTGTTTAAGGGAGGTTGAAAGAGAACATTATCTCCATAAAATAGTTGTAAATGTAATTATCAAGTAAAATTTTAGTACTAAGTAGAAACTTCTTGTGTGCTCTGCTGCTTTTGATGAATAGCTTACAGACGCCTCATTAGATTATAAGATTGCCATAGATTGGAATAGGAGAATTTGCCTGCATGATTGAGATTCCCTTGTAATGTAATTAACATATGTAGGATGTGATATGATATGATATGCCTCTAATTTATTACATTTTATATGTAATAAACATATGTAGGATGTGATATGATATGATATGATATGATACGTTGATGGCTTTCAGTTTCTTCATCATAGATGGCAGCTTAAATTAGATGCAACTTCAGATTATAAACTTAACAAAGTTATTATTATCACTTCATCAAAATTTGATGCAACTTCAGATTTAATTTACCAGTTAACTGATAACCTTTGTTTTTCATAGATTCATAATTTCACAATCCTTAGGAAAAAAAAAACCAACATAAGTACATCACTCCTACTTATGGGAGTGTTAAGAGTAGTGGAAGGAACAATTTAACTCTAGAGGAACATCTCAACTTCAAAAAAGCCCCAAATTATTGATAAAATATTCACATTGGCAGTTTCATCGGCCTGATACTATCATACAACAGTAAGAGAAAAATCCAACTGGTGGGAAAATAGAATCATACAAAACTCCACCTGAATAAAATGAAGAAAACAAGATAAACGGTGGGCATTCACACTAATAACTATAATAAAACTCAGAAATATGATGGTTTAAACCTGTTAACAGAATCTGCTCATGCGACTGTGACTCCGGCAAGGCAAGGGCGCCTTTCAGACTCATTACTCTCTGGCATTATATCGAGAGGCACTTTCCTCTTCGTTCCCGTTTTGGATGTTGGTGTAAAGGGTCTAGTGTAACTTCTCATCCTCTGTATGTCCCCTGGATGAAGAGGCTTTAAAATGAAATCCTCTGCTCCAGTGTCAAGGCACCTATATAGAGTGAACAGGTACATTTATCAGTGGAGTAGGGGCATGTTCCAAACTTTTTTTGATCCATTAAAGGCTGCCCTTAAATATTATATGTTCCAAATTTTCTTCTCTCCTTTCACTTATCTTCTTTTTTACATTTTCATTTGCCAGTGGATGAGAAATTCTATAGGCATGTTGACTGGATTCTTCTAAATGGAAAAGAAACAAGTATCAGCAATTCTGAATTCCATTAATTCTTATGTATTTTGTTCTTCAGTCGTATCTAAATTTCAGGGGACATATAAGGCATCACATTGTGTGTGTGCCCTGCCTCTGGATAAAAAAATACAAAATTTTAGTCTCTGCATACTTGTATTCATGGAACTTGGATCGGGATAAAAAAAATACAGAATTTTAGTCTCTGCATACTTGTATTCATGGAACTTTGCTCCAATGGAATGACCCCTTGTATTCATGAAATCTAGCTTGAATGGAATGGCCCTTACATGCAACCATGCGGCAGTCTTGAAATGATACCAATACCAACTATTTTCTTCTTAGAAGTTATAATACCCAGATACTTGTCATATCATGTTCAGTCTTGAATGGTGTTTCAGTTGTGTCAATAATAAGGATGGAGATCTTTTTCCGAAAGAACTCTTCACCTTTGGATTCATCCCTGGCTGATGGATTGCTTCATCATATAATAAACTCATCATCATCATCATCATCTCTCTCTCTCTCTATATATATATATATATATTAAATGTGGGCAAGCAACACGATGAAGCTAAAACCAAAAAGGTTGGATTGTGTTTTAAGCAACAGTACCTGCGGATTCTTTGTGGATCATTTTCAGATGACATTAACACAACCGGAATAGATTTCAAGCAGTTGTCATCCTGAATGCAAAAGATTAACACAATTGAGTCGCAAAAAGAGGGGCTAAGGAAAAAAAAAACAGAAAAAAAGATTTGAAGCTTCGTAGTTCTTACCTTGACAACCTTGAGAAGATCGTAGCCATTCATTTGAGTCATGCAGTAGTCAGTCAGTATTATGTCAATTTTGAATTCCTGCACGACAGCCTTCCCTTAATTTACTAGGACTAGATGCAGCAAGAAACTGGAACAGTTTTAAAATGATAATCAAGGCCATTCAGTGTGAGAGAATCAACACATGGGGCTACATGACTTTGAAAAGGACTATATCTAAGATGCATATAACAAGAATTATCGATATAAGGTCATAACGAAACAGTAAATATAAGTAAGAAGCTCTTCTTCTTAATAAAAAAAAGAAAAAAAGAAAAAAAGAAGAAAAAGAAAAGAAAAGAAAAGTAAGAAGTAAAAGATATTGATGAGTAAAGTGTGCAGAGAAGCAAAAAATTTAAGAAAACAGATTGTGTACAATTGACTCACATTGACAGTAGGAGATTCAACCTTCTCATTCAAGCCAAGAACTTCCAGGGCCTTAATGCCACTATCAACAGCTGTAACTGCAATTAAATCAAACAAAATTGGTACTGCTCTTCGCATTTAAATTTTAGGAAGTGGAAATCTAGGGCTAAAAGAATGTCAATCGAAATATTAAAAGCTTGAAAAATTTGCCATTCATGGCAAATAACATGAATTCTCCAAGAGGAACTAAAGAAGTGTAAATGGAAATAAAAGTGAAATTTGCAAACCATTACGATTGAAGCAAAATCTGGAGCCAAGGAGTTATATATTGACATGGTTTATTATTACAAAGTTGAGATTTTTTTTCTCCTCATCATCAGTGAATAACAATATACCTTGATAAGATGAGGTTTTGAGAAGCCTTTCAATCAGTTTCCTGTCTATAAGGCTGTCATCAACAACTAGAACATGGAATTTGGTTTCAGCAGGTATAGCCATTGCTGATTGCTAGAGGAAGATAAGAAGAAAAAATAAGGAGAAGAATTTGCAATAGCACTAAAGTGAGTGGTTTTTCACCCCTTCTGCGCTCAATGGGTTCACAAGAAATTGGCTCCAGACTCACCAAAGTTGAAAAATGACCGCCGTCTGTCAAACCAACTGCCCACCATCTTGAAATGGAATTCTTAGCATAAGCAAAAGTGATATGCTAGTTCCGGAACACAAATCACTGCACATTCAACTGAAGTTTCCAGGAAGAAATGAAACAGACACAAGAGCCCCAAATCACTAAATTAAAATTCCATTTCTATCATTAAAATATAAGTGTTTTTTTTTTCCTAACAACTCTGCAGTTCAAATACAAGCCCCACCACCCAAGAACCCAGTCATCAAATGCCACAGAACAAATCACTCTCAGGCATTTCATCAAACACATTGCAAGCAACAAACACTTTCATTTTATTGAACACCCCACAGAAAAATATATAATTTTTTAAACCAAACCACTTCAGTTAGGGTCTAAAGAAAAACCCATTTGGAGAATCTTACCATCAAAGTGCAAGTTGTTGTAATGAAATCAAAAATCAAAAATCAAAAATCAGATTCCTCTTCAGGTGAAATTACCAACATCATATAGGAAAAGTACCCAAGAACATATACCTTCAAGTAGGAGCTACCTTCAAGTTAGTACCAACTAAACTCCCATTTAAGTGTGACATGGCAGGAGAGCGTGGAGGAGAAAGTGGGCTTGTTATTGTCTTTGCTGGAGAGGCCATTGAATCAAACTTCGGCTGCACAAACAAACACGAGAAACCAAAACAATTCATTTTCCGAGTTCTCAAGGCCACAAAGCAAACAAATGGAATCTTTAGTACAGACTTAGGAGCCACAGATGTTCACTGCAATCTGAAGGCAGAGCCTCTGCAACAAAACACACAAGAATATTCAGCCATGAATTAGTCAGGGACATAATCTACAGTATATTTTCCCTTCAATTTCAGTTTCACCAAAAACCCATATCATTTAACTTCCACGCACATCGTGCATTGGTAAAGGCATATCTTCCCAAAAGGAAGGCTTAGGGTTCTGCCACTGCTCACCCAGTGACAGCCCCCTTGAGAAGAAATAATACTGATAATCAGTGCCAAACGGCACTACTTAAAAGTCATCTCTACTTCCCACACTATTAAAAACAAAAAACCCAAATTCCCCAAAACCCCAAACCAAATCAGAAGAGCGAGAGAGAGAGAAGAGCAGATCGACATCGAGAGAGAGAGAGAGAGAGAGAAGAGCAGATCGAGATCGAGAGAGCGTGGAGAGAGAGAGATGAAAGAGAGAAAAGAGGGAAAAGAGGGCTTTTGAGGGAAGATAGAGCGAGAGTGAGAGAAGAGCAGAGAGCTAGAGTGAGATAACAGCAGAGAGAGCGAGAATGAGAAAAGAGAACAGAGGAAAAGGGCTTCTGGAGGGAGAAAGTCAGTGGGAGCGAAAATAGGGTTTTGGAGGCAGGAGTGGGAAAAAATAAGTGAAAACTTTACTGATGTTTTTTTTCGTCGGTAAATAAAAAATATAAAATAAAATAAATAACATAAAAATATTTTTATCGAAGTTTTTTTTCGTCGGTAAAATGATAAATAAAAATTAAAGAAATTATCAAAAACTTTTACCAACGTTGTTTTTCGTCAGTAAAAGACATTCACCTTAATAATAAATAAAAATAAAAATAATTATTAAAACTTTTACTGACGTTTTTTTTCGTCGGTAAAAGACATTCTCGTTAATAATAAATAAAAATAAAAAAATTATAAAAACTTTTGGCGACGTTTTTTTTCATCGGTAAAAGAGATTCTCGTTAATAATAAATAAAAATAAAGAATTTTATCAAAAAAAATTTACCGACGTTTTTTTTCGTCGCTAAAATTCCATAATTTTTTTTAATTTAGACTTTTGCCGACGTTTTTTTAAAAATGTCGGTAATATTAACCTTTACCGACGTTTATATTTCGTCGGTAAAAGTGCATATATTTTATTTTCCCTGAAGAATAAGTTAAAGACTTTTGTCGACGTTTTTAAAAAAACATCGGTGAAGATATGACATTTTCTATAATGTAATCTTTACCGACGAAATGATATACGTCAGTAAAATGTAATCTTTACCGACGAATTTAGAAAAGCGTCGCTAAAAAACGTCGCTAATAAAGATACTTTTTACCGACATTTTTTATAAAACGTCGGTAAAAGTCTATCTTTACCAACGAAATGATATATGTCGGTAAAATGTAATCTTTACCGATGAATTTGGAAAAGCGTCGCTAAAAGTGTATATTGTTGTAGTGACAAAAAGAAAAAACAAAAGGCGGGAGATGGAAATAATTGGGAGACTTTTTTTTTTTTTTTGTAACGCTATAAAATAATGTCGCTAATAAAACTATTATCTACGACGCATTTAAAGGCACGTTGCAAAAAACACATTATCTGTGACGCAGCATGTATACTGTCGCAATTAAATATTTTTTTGTGACGTCAAAATTGCGTCCCAAATAAATAGTTATTTTTTTTGCTTAAAATTTTTATGACACCATATGATGGAGGTCGCTAATACTAATTATTTGCGACGCAAATATATCAGCGTCGCGAATAAGATATTATGTGTGACGCAAAAGGAAACTGTTGCAAAAAACCTTAACTTTTCTATGACATAACTCAGACTAAAAATTATTTGCGACACGGGAATTGCGTCGCAAATAGAGACACTTATTTACGACAGATGATTGTGTCGCAAATGACTATCTGGCATCGCAAATAATTTTACCGCCATTTGGCGCCAATGATTTTTTGACGCATTTGTTTGCGACGTACTATATTCATTGCTGAAAGCACCTATTTGCGACACATGGAGTCTTGTGTCGCAAATACTTAACTTGTTGCGACGGGTCTAATTTTATGTTGCAAAAAAATTATTTTTTGCGACACTTTGGATTGCGTCGCAAATATTTTCGTCGCTGAAAATCCCATTTGTTGTAGTGTTAGTGATGCCGACTCATAGGTCAAATAACAAATCGGGACATATGCAAGTAAATCAAGTACAATAAATAAACGGGTAAAACGGGGGTGCTCAAGGGCACACTGTCACTTCATATCGGGCAATACATTTCGGGACAAATAACTGTTACCAGTGTAACTTCAATGCTTTCGGGAAACAAGTCATGTGATGCAAATCTCGGAAAAGAGGTGAAACAATGAACTATTACAATTTCAGGTAAAAGTATTTTATAATTTCAAGATCTATTTAAGTGAATAGGGGTCCCGTATGTCGATTATAATAATTACTTGGTACTCCTTGAGTTTGAAGACATTCCGGGCTCCTTATGCACTTTTACTATTTTCAAATGCACAACATCAAGTTGAAAACTCTTAATCACATACTAGTTTTCATTGGTTCAAATATCCACTTCACTTTTCAATCTTTTATCACTAGGATAAGTATACCATTGGATTCCTTGCTTCAAGAGCTTTCCAACGGTATATAGAACTTCCAAATCCGATATGGGAATCAAAAGTTATAGGCGTTTCAAAGTGGCAATTTTTACCCCCTGCAGGTTCCCGGCGTCCGGACGCCAGAAACCAGGCGTCTGGACGCCCGGAAGCAGAAAAGGGCGCCCAGGTCTCTGTTTCCTGGCGTCTGGACGCCCGAAACCTGGCGTCTGGACGCCAGGAGGCAGAAACCTCCCAGGCAACCGAAATTTTGATGTTCTTTTGACATCCTTTCCCTCCTTTCTCTTCCACTTGAACTCTTATACAAATTGAGCTTTTCCTTGCTTCAACAAACATCCAAACTAAAATAAAACTCTCATCAAAACTTCAATGAATCATTAAATCTAAACACCTCTTTTTCCACATTTTAATCCCCAAACAAGGAGAGGAGTTCCCATCATGTACAAGGGTTCATTTGAGCCAAAATCTATGGATAAACAAAGTCTATTGATCACATTTCCATAACCAAAGATGTTTTAGCAAAACTCTATAAATGAGTATCAATTTCAAATCAATGTAACTCATAAACATAACCATGAATAGCCAAATCAATCCTATTCCTTATAAAACCATATGAGCAAACTTGACCAAATGAAATGCATACCTCTCCAAGAGATTAACAAGATAGAAACAACCATTGATATGCAAATTTCGAAATCCATATATATGTGACAAGGAGCATATGTGCAAACATGTATCCAATGATCAAGAACAAGAAATAAACTTAGGGTTTTCTCATAAAACTTTGATAACATTAAAACCATCCATTCATCCACTTGCCTTGGGTTCCAATCTAGCAAATCAAGCTCCTAATCACCTCTCAAGCTCAAGATCCACAATCTCTACAAAAACCCCCAAAACAAACCCTAAAATGGGTTAAACCATGAAATGACAAGGAAACCTTTCAATAATCAAGGTGGAGCTTCTCTAAGGCTAGAAGATTACAAATCTAGAAGATGAAGAAGAACACTTACTTGGATGACCCTCAAATGAGAAGAACAAGCTCAAGGAAGGTCTCAATATGGGAAGATTTCTCCAAAAATGGTATTAATAGGGAGCCATGGTGAAGAGGAAGAAGAAGATGATCTCCATTTCTTGATTGATGAACTCTTGGTGTGGCTTGGAGATGAAGAAGCAAGAAGGAGAAGAATAAGTTGCAAGAAAAGCCCTAGGCTCAATAGTTGTGCTGGAACAATGGAGAATGGAATGAATGAAGGAGATGGGTTCCTCTTATAAGCAAGTGAGGTTTGGGTCCCACAACTTAAAGAACTTGGGTGGCTGAAATCATCTAATTCGGGACCTCGGATGGATTCGACGAAGAAGGAAGAAATGATCGTCGAAATATCTAGTTTCCAAAAAGTGTATGTTTCACGGATTTCGAGAATATCAGTTTTGGGTATAGATTTGGTGTGAAAAGACTGTTTTGCCCTCGAGGCCAAGAAATCGGGTTTCGGGTTCTCAAATGGATACGGAATCAACATGAAAGTTGTAGGATTCCTCAAGATGAATGCAACGGGCCAAAAACACAATACAAAACGAATCGGGAAAATCTCACAAGTAAATGCAAAGCCGAAAAGAGAACCCCCAAAGGGCCCCACAAGCTACCAAAGCACTCAAAAGCCCAAAACTAGAAGAAAAACCATTCTAGCTCACAAACTCAACCCAACAAATACTAATCCCACTAAAAGAAACTAATCCACAAATAAAATAACACTAATCCAAGAGATTAGGGGTCGGGTTCTCACAATAAGTTAGTTTTGAAAGAGATGTTCTTATGATGGAAAACAACAACCAAAGATTCAACCAAGTATATGGATCATGTTACATATGATTTCAAAGATTTTTCCATTAACATGATCTACTTAGATTTACCAAAGTTAAGTACTACTTGGATTGAATCATATGGTGTTGTATCCAAAACAATAAATCAATTCAAAACATAAAACATGTTAAGGACACAACACAAACATAGTTTAACATGCTAGAAATGATTTACCAAAAATAAAACAAAGCATGAAAACATATGATTAAGGAAAGTAAAGCCTACTTGGAGATTTAACTTCATTAATCCAAGCTTTAGCTTTCCTAATGCTCCCCTTCATCCCTTGGTTCTATTCCCTTGAATATGCCTCAAAACCTCCCAAGGAGGGGCTTAAAATTCCCAACTTTTGGCAAAGGAAAGAACTCATTTTTATAGCCAAAAATGCCCAACGGCTAGTCCTCGGTCGACCTGCAAAGAGGTCTCGGTCGACCGGGAAGGCACAACGGTCATATTTCTGACCGTTGGCAGATTTCAGTTCAGAAACTGCCCACTCGACCGGCAGTGTTCCCGGTCGACCGGGACACAGGTCTCGGTCGACCGGCGACACTGCCGGGACACCCCCCTTTTTGCAAAAATTCAACTTTTGCCTATTTGAAGGTAATCCTTTGGGGGGATTTTTTGGCCACTAAATCAAGCTAGAATAACATGTTTTAAGTCATTCTAAGATGTTTAAAAACATGAAACACACAAAGCCTAAAATGATTCAAAAGTTTAAAACCAAAGGCTAGCTTGATTTGATAAAACTCTTTTCAAATGAGAATGCATACAAAACTGATTCTGAAAATGATGAATGTATGCAATGCTCAAACCTAAATTCTCAAAATGATTTTCCAAATATAATGCACAAAGAATTAGGTTTTCAAAAGAGTTTGGATTCTAAAACCAATGCATCCAAGTATAAAAACCAAAACATGCATAAAACAATACTTTTACAAAACTTAAAAGCAATGCATGAATAAAACCAGATTTCAAGGTTTTCTAAAACAATGCAAGAGTGTAAATTCAAATGATGTGAATATGTTAATGCATCCATCAAATTGCAAATACAAAATTCCTAACAAGCTGAAGAGTGCATGTGGAGCTCCCTCTACGGAGGCACAAAGGTCCTTGTAGATGAAGGTCCTGGATCCTAAACCTAGAGGGGGGGTGAATAGGGTGAGCTTTGAATTAGTGACCAATTATGCCAAATTTTAACTTCTTTAAATCAATTCGTCACTAGTGATAATTATGTAACTAAGTGCGGAAGCTAACAAAAACAATCACCACAAATCAAACACCATTACACAATGATTTATAATGGTTCGGCCTCAATGCCTATATCCACTGCCGGTTTGAGTTCCTACACCCCACTAGATTTCCACTATCCGTGTTTTTCAATAGGCTAAGCAGTAACATTTACATTATGCTTTTCAAGGCTAAGCAATAACCTCTTGGGTTCTTATTGGAAGTAGGTGGGCCTCGTGAATAGGTTTCAAAAACTTTTGACCCACTTGATGCAGGGATCGATTATCCATAAGGCAACAAAACCAATCTAGGATCCAAGACCTCAATATAATCAACCATGATTAGTAAGAAACTATCTCTAAGAAAACAGCAGCACCATGCATTCACAATAAATCTACAACACGCAAGGAGTAGATCTTACCTTAGGATCTTAGTAGTGCTCTAATGGAGAAGTGGATAACTCGCTTGATGAAGAACTCTTTTTTTTTTAGCAAATTAGAATCTCCAAAACCTTGTAGTCTTCCACGCTATGACCCGTTTCAGATTTCTATTCTCACGGAGAAGGGTGGGATCTCTAAAAGAAACCAACTAAAACCTCAAAGGTGTTAGACCCCGACCCAGATTAGCCCGATTAGTGTGTATTTAGTGTGTACTTAGTCTTAAGAGGGTTTAGTGGCTGTTCGGTTAGCATATAATATTGGAAGTAGGCGGGCCTTGTTGACAGATTTTCAAAACTTTTGACCCACTTGACTCAGGGATCAACTATCCAGAAGGCTATAAAATCCAATCTAGGATCCATGTCCTCAATCTCAGCCATCATGATCAGTAAATAAACCTATCAAGAAGATGGAACAGCAGCCAACAAGCATCCATAAAAATCTACAACATGCAAGGAAGTAGATTATACCTTTGGAGCTCGGTTGTTTTCTAATGGAGAAGTTGCGTCTTTCTTTGATGATGAAACTCTTTTACGTATCAAATAAGAATCTCCAAGACCTATTGATCTTCCACGCTAAGACCCGTTAATCAAATCTCTCTTCTCAAGAAGATGGGTGGGATCTCCAAGAGAAAACCCTACTAAAAACTCTAAGGAACTAGAAGAAAACTAGAAGAGAAAGAGGAGAAGGAAGAATTGTGTAACTCTTGCACTAGAGGAGGGCTGGGCGTGGGATCCTATGGTGGACGTCCAAGAGGGAATTCTTCCCCTTTATATAGCCCTCAAAACTCCTTTTATTTCTCTCTTACTAATTGTATTAGAAGTCACACTTCCACACAAATTAGTAACTTACTATTACCACCATTAGAAGTCACACTTCAAATAGAAATAGTAACTTTCTAATTCCTTCCTTTTAGAGTTCAAGTAGAATTAGTATCTTTCTAATAACTTGGGCTAGCGTGGGGACCACTAGGGATTCTAAAGAAAGCTGGCTCCACCTGAGACACCACGACCCCACATCTCATGTGCAATCCGGGCCCACAGTTAATTGCAAATAACACCACTATATAAATGCAATTGCACTCCAGTCTTAGGAATAAATTACAATGAAGACCCTAAATTTCCCAATTATCACAAGTAGACCCCTCCATCATTATCCATGGATCAATTGGAATAAATCTATCACATCCAATCTTAGACCCATATCTTATTATCCTTGAGCCCCAATTAATCACAGTGATCATCAGTACCATCCAATTAACTCTTAATCGAGATGGGTGCATACTTACTAATGATAAATCCATTAATTGGCATAAGGGGATAATATAGATAGATTCCATCTTGATCATTGGATGTTCTCACAGTCTTACTACCACGTACCCAAGACACCGAGGTGTTAACCTACAGTTGGCCTCACTCATTGGTGACTCAAAGCAAATGAATAGACAGAAACTTGAGTTCATCAATGCTCAGGATTGAGAGCCTATTGCTAGGGAATTATGAAAGTAGACCTTAAAATCGAAACAGTATTTCATAAGGTGCTTCTCATGGTCCTTCAATATATCGAATGTACCAACATTATGATCCAGAATCTTATATTTTGATGATCGAGACAAATCACACTATCTCATAGTGATCAAAGTACTGCAACCTTATCAGATGAGATGCCCAGTCTCATCACTGGTTGTGAAGATATTTTTAAGTATAAGATTTGTGACACATGTCTCCTGTATGTGGATCTCATCCATATACATATATCACATCTAATATACTAATGGGACCCGGTTCATCTCATGAACCATTATGTCATATGTATTGGTCAGGTGCATTAAGTAATAAAACATCATTCATCTCATGAAAGGAAAGCATGATTTTATTGATAAATAAAGAAATTAATCAATTTATTACATCAACTGATGGATTGAGTCCATACAATCTAACAATAATTGGTTTAGTCTTGGACTTAGTTTTGGGAATTTTGAGAGTGTTTAGTGTTAGTCAGACACGCTTAGGGATGCCTTGAGTGCACGTGCAAGCATGGGAGGATGATTATGGTTTCCGATTTAATTGTGGTTTTGACTTCATTTGAATGGTTTTATTATTCTCTACAACTTTCATTTTCAGCCCATTTGTGTTTGAAGCCCAAAAACCCAAGTTTTAGCCCAAAAGGGTAAAATTGACTTTGTACATTCAAATCTGGACATGAACTTCGAAATCTCAAAACCATGTCAAATTTGTATTTTTCGGAAACTAGATTTTTCGAGGGTCATTTTATCCTTCTTCATCCATCTCGTTCGGGGCCCACAAGATCATGTTTTAGCCATTTCAAGTTTCAGGCTTATGGGGCCCACAATCCACTCACTTAAGTCAGCTTCCTCCCTCACTAATATTCAGTTTCAAACTACACTCAGCTGCAGGGGTTCCAGAACTCAGACCTTAGGAAGAACCACATTTTTCCTCTATCTTCTTCCACTTGCATGCCATAGCTAGGGACATTGGAATGGAAATCTGAGCCTACCTTCTTCTTACTCTTATCCCAAACTCTCTATTGCTGTAATTTTCTTGGGAATTCCAGCTGGGCAGTCACCATCTTCTCTTCATTTCTTCTTGTTTGGACGCCTCTAGGTAAGAGCTTCATTCCTTGACTTTAATGGAGTCCTTTTAGCTCCTAAGGAACTTGTTTCTCTAACATGCCACACCCATTTCAAAATGGGTTCTTTGTTTTCAAATTGTTGAGTTTTTGAATGTTTTTTTTCATGGGGCTTTTGTAGAGTTTGGCTCGGCTTTTGAGTATAATTGCTTGAGGAAGATTTGTGTGACATCTAGGCTAAGGCAAGTAATCTTTATAGGATTATGGTAGCATGCATGTATAAGTTGCAGCTTTACTTTTAAAAGTGCATCAAATTGTGTTGCTAAGTCTTCAAATCATGTTGTTTTAGACTCTCCATTTCTTGGTTTTCATTTACTTGTATATTGATGTTAATTGCTTTTCAAACCTTTGAAATTTTGTTTTGGCATTAAAGCTTATGTCTTGTTTAGTCAATGGCTTGGTTTTGATGAAGAATGGAAATTGAATGGTTTAGATTGAGATGTGAATGGTTTGGAAAAGTTGGATTGATCCATTGGAGAGCATGGAGGCTCAGGGAATTACAGGTGGTCTAGTTATGAGAAGAATGGAAGAAGAGATTCAAAAAAATTGCACAAGAGAGTACATTTCTGCACTTAGCGAGTTCAGGCAAAAGCCTGTCCGCTAGAGCGGCCAGGTCACTTCCTGGCTCGGCATCAGGCAGTGCCCTGTCCACTCGAGCGACCATGGAGTTTGTTCGAGCGGCCAGGCCACTACCTGGCATGGGACAAGCTAGAGACCCGTCCAAAGGCATGTTCGCTCGAGCGGATGGTTGACCGCTCAAGCGGACCTAGGCAGAATTCTAGGACTGAGTCTTGGTTTCGTTCGTGGGTTTTTGGGGATAGAAAAACTAGTTTATGCTGAGGGTTTTAAATTGACATTGTGCAATTGGAAACCCGAAATGTATTCTAACTTCGGGGACGCCAATTAATTTCATTTTCTGACATTTGGGTTTTCAATTTATGCGAAGGTCAATGAATGGTCTTAGCATATGCTTGATGGACTTCGTGTTTGAACTTCAGTTTTGATATAATAAATATCATTGTGCACTCGTCTTGAATTTCAAGTATAAGCTCGTTTGAAGATTTGTTTCTAGAATAAAAGGGGATCACTTCTTAAGCTTGTTATGCATATAATTTATGCCTTTTGCTAGCCGTGTCCTGTCTCGTTTTGACAAGTGATCTTCCCCTAAATTTCGATCTGTCTAGAATGTGAATTGTCGTGTTTTTGTTCATTCATGAATTCAGGTGAACACCACTGAGCTTGGATTACCCCTTCAGTCTGATCCACTGTCCGGAGGTCCTTAAATATATGGACTATCTGCAGATTAGTCGTGTATTCTATTACACATCGTGTCGTGCTCCGGTTCCGCCGCCGGCCTCCCTGTCTACCTTGTGTGGCGTGGGATCGTGTTTTGCATGTCATGCTTGTCGTGCATGCTTATTGTTATCATCATGTATGATAGAGAAAGGATGGGCTCAATGTGGATTAACTATTCATGATATTATATGTATTCGTGCTAGTTTTGTTTCGTATCTTTGAATTATATCTTAGTCATGTATCTATTTTAAATTCAGTAAATAATTTCAATATTGTTTCACTCAAAACTTTTAAATGATTTATACTCATGCCTAAATTGATTACCTGCCAAACTGTCATGTTTGATAATTGTTATTTTGGTGCGTAGGTGCAGATGACGTTACCTTTGAGGAGGAGCGTCAGGAGGGGGCTGTTGAGCCACCCCCAGTTTCTAGAGTGGCAGCCCGACGACATCAACTAGACATCGGGCGGGATCATGAGCTTCGTTTCATTTTGTTGGGTGTCCTTTTGTACTTTTGGAAATGTATTGGCCTTTATTGGCCTCTTATTGGGTTTTAACAAAACTTAACTTACTTTTGGGCTAACTATGAAACCTTAACTATTATGGGAATGTCGTTTAATATTTCCTCTTTCTGATATCTTAATCTTGACGTTATTTTACACATGCACTTGAAAATATTATTCATGCTTTGTCTTGATGTGATTTGCTACACGCTTCCGCAGTCTTGATCGTGTGAGTTAGTCTCTCATGTCTCGGGATCCTCACCGCGGGAACCTGTGGAAAATTCAAATTAACTCAAATAATCGACATGTCATGGGCCCGGGCCTCGGTCTGGGGTCGCGACAAAAGGCAAATCAGAAGAGAAACTAGAAGAAAGAGGAGAGGGAGATGAGCAACTCTTGCTCTTAGGCGTGCAACACTAAAAGGGGATGGTTATGGACGTCCAAGGGGTCTCCCTTTTATAGCTAAAGCAACCTCCTCTTCTTACTAATTATTAGAAGTCCCACTTCCAATATAGTTAGTAACTTTTTATTCCTTTCCTTTTTTGAGTTCAAGTAGAATTATTAACAATCTAATAATTGGGCTAGCGTGAGGACCACTAAGGATTCCATAGAAAGCTTGCTTCAAATGGGACACCTTGACACCACATCTCATGTGCAATCCGGGCCCGTAGTTAATTGCAAATAACTCCACTAAATAAATGTAACTGAACTTTAGTCTTAAGAATATATTACAAGAAGACCCTAAACTTCCCTATGACCACAAGTAGGCCCCTCCATCTATATCCATGGATCAATTGGACCTATCCAACCAATTTTGTAAGACCCCGACCCGAGTGACCTCAATTAGCGTTTATTAAGTTGTGTTTTAGTTCTAAGTGTGATTAATGGATTTTGGTTAAGTTGGGATTAGAATAGCTTTTATGAGTTTTGAGTGCCTTTGTGATTAGTGGGACCCTTTGGGGTTTCTTTTAGTGATTTTGCATGTGATTGGGGGTTTACTTGAGATTCTTATGACTAGTGTTTTCTTCCCGTTTTACTCATCTCGTTAGTCTCTACAACTTTCGTATTTACTTCGTCCCCATTTGAAACCCTGAAACCCTACTTTTCTAATGTTAGGGGCAAAACAATCATTTTAAATGAAAAATCTGGACATTATTTTCAATGTCTACGAAACTTGCGAAATATATACTTTTTGAAAACTAGATATTTCGACGATCATTTCATCCTTCTTCGTCGAATTCATCCGAGACACCGAGAAACATGTTTCTAGCCTGACAAATTATGTAAGTTGTGTGACCCACCTTCATTTGCTATAAAAGAGGAAACCCATTCTTTCTTTCTTCTCTTCTCCTTTTCCAGCACAAGTGCAGCCAACCTAGGGTTTTCCCCTTTTTCCTTCTTCTTCTTGCTCTTTTCATCTCAATCTCCCACCAAACTTGCACAAACATCAAAATGGACTTCATCATTCTCTTCCTCACCATGAAGGCTACCTCTTGATACCATTTGTGAAGAAAACCTCACATTCCAAGATCTTCATTGAGCTAAATCTTGCCATTAGAGGACCTTACAAGTAAGTGATCATCTCCATCTCCTAGATATATGTTCTTGTGACCCTAGAGAAGCTCCATCTCCATTATTGAAAGTTCTCTCATTCTATTTCATTGTTTGACCCATTTTAGGGTTTGTGTTTTGGGGGTTTTTGTGTGTAGCTTGGAATCTTGGCTTGGAAGTGATTAGAGCTGGTTTTTGACTAAGCTTGGACCTAAAGCAAGTGGATGAATAGATATTTAGAGTGTTAAATGGTTTTCATGAGAAATACATATGATTTCACTATTTGTTCTTAACTTGCATTGATTTGAAATAAATGCCCATGAATGCATCTTGCTAGCTTATTTAATGTCTTGGAAACATTAGTTCTAACCTTTTATTTAATGATTGTTATAACTCAATGAATGCTTGTGATTGGTGGATTTCTCTCTCTTATGATTGAATGGGGTGTAGAAGGAGGTGATTTGATGAACGCTTAGAGAAGTTTTTAGGAAGTGTTAAATGATGATTTGGAGGAGCTTCTTAGCTCATTTCATCATAGAGAAATGGACGGGAAACGAAGGGAATTGATTGGAAGAAAAAAGGTTCAGATCTAAACATAGCGTGAATTTACCGCAGTTGGGTGGTCGGCTAGCGGTCACATGTCGGCTAGTCGCCTGGTGACCGGCGGCTAACCGACCCAGGTTCGGTTACAATTCCAGAGAGCTACTTTTCTCTTTTGAAGGCGCGGTCAGCCAGCGGCTAACCACCGAACTCATCGGCGGCTAACCGCCAGCTAACCGAACCTATTTACGGTTATAATTCCAGTAAGCTGCATTCTGTCAGAGCAACTGTGGTCAGCCACGCGGTTAGCCAGCCAGCGGCTAACCGCCAGGTGACCAACCCTACCCAGGAATTTTGAAATGAAGAGATGTAGAGGGTTTCCATCCCAATCATTTGTGAACCCTTTTAGAGAATGATGGGGACTGTTCATTTGGAAACATGTATAAAGCCTATTTGAGGAAGAAAATCACATCACGGAGATCCATTGGATGTTTTGAAATTATCAAGTTGTATAAGGAGCCCGGAATGTCTCCAAACTCAAGAGTACCGAGATGTTATTAAATCGACATACGGGACCCCTATTCACCTTGGATAAATCTTGAACCCGACATTTTGTCTGAAACTTC
This sequence comes from Cinnamomum chago, assembly GCA_038049695.1. Lineage (NCBI taxonomy): Eukaryota > Viridiplantae > Streptophyta > Magnoliopsida > Laurales > Lauraceae > Cinnamomum > Cinnamomum chago. The sequence continues at coordinate 56,969,066 of CP142451.1, forward strand.
AATATTTCATTTGTATTTCCTTGCTCCGAGATTTATACTACATGACTTGTTATTCCCGAAATGCATTGCCCGACATGAGATGACACTTGTTCCTTTGAGCACCCCGTCCCGCTCGTTTACATACTTGTACTTGGTGTATTTTATTCATGTTCTGATTTCTCGCATATGACCTATGAGCCGGCATCACTAAGCTTGGATAACCATGTCGGTTTGATCCACCGACTTGGAGATCCCCCTCCCGTCCCGCAAGCTGTAGTTTGGATCCCGATGCCCGGTTTATTGCCGTGGTCCCGTCCCGATACCCGGTTCGCTACCTTGGTCCCGTCCCGTATATTTATATTGTATATATGTATGATTCGTTGAATCTCCTCACCTCGTGTGACTGAGACCAACGCCCCGATATACTCTTGTCACTTCGGTGATAGACGACTTAGCTTCGTGTGATTGCCATCTTGCCAATTCCTGATTCCTTGGATACCTTACATGTTTTATATTGCTTATTTGTTTTCCAGTAAATGATTTATTTCTTTTATGAAAGTTATTGCTTAAACAGATTTTAATGTTTTCTAAGGTATTTCGTTTATTATATATTGTTATATCTTTTCACCCGCCTGCTAGACCATCGTGTCTGATCCTTTCTCTTTGGTACTCAGGTCCAGACATTATGTATCCCGAGACGGAGCTTGAGGAGGCGGTCGGCGAACCGCAACGTTTAGTTGAGTGGCATGCCGATGATGTCGTTCAGACATTCGGTTGCCACGAGAGACGTAATATTTTGGGATTTGTCTAACTCATTCTTTGAGGGATTATTTTGGATTGTACTGGCCTTTGTTTGCCTTTATTTTTGGGATGTTAATTAAATGATCTTGTGTTTTAACTTTAACAATTACTTTTGGGAAACGCTAATGATCATTGCTCACTCTGACATCAAGTTATTTGCATATGTTATCAGTCTTGAAATTTTGAAATGATTTACTCATTTGATTTGCTACACGCTTCAGCACCTAAACAAACATTACATTGATGTGATACCCTCACCGCGGACACCTGTGGGAAATAAAATAAATGTGTGCATCTTATCATCACATCATTCACTTAGTCCCGATCTCGGATTAGGACCTCGGTATCTTGGTCCGGGGTCACGACAAATTTAGATCTATATCTTACTATCCTTGACACCTAATTAATCACAGTGATCATTAGTACCTTCCAATTAACTAGTAATTGAGATGGGTGCGCACTTACTAATGATAAATCTATTAATTTGCACAAGGGGATAATGTGGATAGATTCCATCTTAACAATTATATGTTCCCATAGTCCTACTACCACGTACCCAAGACACCGAGGTGTCGACTTACAATTGGCCTCACTCATTGTTAACTCAAAGTAAATGAATAGATAGAAACTTGAGTCCATTAATGTATTAGGATTAAAAGCCTATTTTTAGAGAATTATGAGAGCAGACTTTAAAGTAAAGACAACGTTTCATAAGGTGCTTCTCATGGTTCTTCAATACATCCAATGTACCAGCATAATGATCCAGAGTCTTCTACTTTGATGATTGAGACAAATCACACTATCTCATAGTGATCATATTGTTGCAACCTTGTCAAACGAGATTCTCAATCTCATCACTGGTTGTGAAGCTATTTAAGTATAAGATTTATGACACATGTCTCCCTTATATGGATCTCATCCATACACATGTATTACATCTAATATACTTATGCACTCTGGTTCATCTCATGAACCATTATCTCATTCGTATTGGTTATGTGCAAGCAGGGAATAAAAACATTTATCTCATGAAAAGTAAATATGATTATATTGAAATAAATCAATTTATTATATCATCCACTAGATTGAGACCATATAATATAACAGTTTTATGATTCACCCCTAGCCTTTACACTTATGCTTTTCTAAGGCAAAGCAATAACCTATAACCTTAAGGTTTTCTCTCTAAGTTGTGTCTAAAATACACTTGAAGAGATACAATTTTAAGCACACTATGTGTATGTAAGAGAACTTGAACTTGGATAATTTCAGGATTTGAAAATTTTCAAATCTTAGAATCTTAGTTGCTTGGAGTCCAATTTGTAGATAATTCTTGGAAAGTAGTGCAAGGATCTTGGACTTGTTTGAATTTGAAATTGCTTGGCTACAAAGAATCTCCTATTTTTACAATTCTTCATGGTTTGAGAAATCTCCTTGAATGGGCCCACGTTCTCTCTTGAAAAACTCCTCAAATCTAAATTTTCTCAATATAAAATAAAGGTGGGCCACACTTGGGCATGCAACCCAAGAAATATCTCCATTGCATCGACGTCCATAGCATCTTGCAATTCTTATTCTTGGATTTTATTTCTTGTTTCTTCTCTCCTTTTATTTCTCTTTTCTTGGACTCTTCCTCCACAAGTCATCCTAATCTTCTTTCCTTCTTGGTTCAAAATCCAAACTTGAATTTTAAAAATCCTCAAACAATTAAAGGAAGGAACTTCTGAAATTTTTGCAACAGTTATGGGTCCTACCAAGGCTGCCCCTACCTTGGAATTTGCACCCAAGGTGGGTAGGTCCTCATGGTGGGTCTTCTTCAGTTTTTCTCCTCTTTGATTGCTCCCTTAATTTCTTTCTTCTTGCCCCCTATTTCTAAAATTTCCTACAAAACAATTAAATATAATTCAAAAATAATAATTTTTATCAAATAAGAATGATGGTATGTATTGGGCCCAATTTACGTTGTATGATTGCACATGAATATATCATGTTCATCGACTTTTCTTGCTTTACACCATAGTGCGGAGAAAATAATCATTTCATGTGTGAATGAAAAGTTATGAACAATGATAGCTTGATGATGCAAAATTTGATAATTTCATCAAAATATGTATTTTTCTAAAATTTTTTAATGATTTTGACTTAAATTCAAACATAAAAGACCAATTGCATGATTTTGTGAAAATCAATTAATTCAATGCATTTTGTTTTAATTATGTCCACAAATTTACATGAATTAACGAATTAACAGTGCAAGTTTGTAGACTTATCATAGAAGAAAAAGGTGGGTTGCAAGCTTTTGGAATGAGAGGGAAAATTGAAGGTTTGAGAGTGTGAGTGTAGAAAGAAGTTGGGGGAGGTATAAACTTTGAAAGATGTCCTTTCAGATAATTTACCACAGGGGTATATTGGTAATATAAAATTACAGTGTGTGAAAAGAAAAAAGAGTTGTTAATGCCACAACCAAAACTTCTCTAAGCACATCGCTTCTCTCAACATTTTTTTAATTCACCCCTCCACCCTCAATTTCTTAATTCACTCCCATTTTTTCTCGTTTCCTCTTTTTCTCTCCATATCCCTACCGCATCCGCCCACTGCACTCTCTTTGCTCGCCTCCGCCTGCCGCTGACCATTGTAACACCCCACCCTACACTCATGTATGATATTGTCTGCTTTGGCCCAGGAGCCTCACGATTTTGTTTTTGCTAGGCCTCAACCCACCAAAAGGCTTTATGCAAGGTAAATGTGTAAGCTCTATATATAATCCCATTCACTTTCCTCTCTATAGTCAATGTAAGACTTCGGGGCGTCACACTCGTTGCCCTCTCTCCCTGTCCCTGCTCGCCTCCACCCACTTATCCCCCCTCCCCCTCCGGCGGTGCTGCCATAGTGGAAGGGTGGCTGGATTGGGGTGGAGATGGGTGAGCGTAGAGAGAAATGATATGAAATTATGAATGATGACCATTTCGGTAATTTTACACATAAGTATATTAGTCTTAAAATAAATGGATGACTGAGAGAAATTTGAAATGTGGCATTAGCAGCCCCAAAACAAAAATCGTGGTGCATTTAGCCGCTCTCAACTTTTAACTTTAGCCCATTTTTCAAAAGCCAAACTTTTAACCCTAGCTTGCCCTCTATGCGGAGGAAAACTGGTTGCTGGTTTGAGATAATTAAAAAGATCCAGATGGAGGAAAGCAGCGTGGAGCACGGCCTCAAGCGTTCGTTGGAAGTGGGAACGGAAGTCGAAGTAAGTTTCGACGTGCTCGGCCTCGAGGGTTCCTGGTACGAGGGCACCGTAGTCCGATGCGTCCCAAAGAAGAACAGAGTAACAGTTGAATACCGAAACCTGTTCCGTAACCTGAAAGGCACGAGGCCCGTGCGAGAGATCCTCAACTATTCAATGATAAGGCCACGTCCTCCCACTGTTAAGGAACCTGTAGAGCTGGAACTGAATCAGAGAGTTGATGCATTTGATTTTGATGGTTGGTGGGTGGGTTACATTGTGAGGAAGAGCGATGTCGAAACAACGTTTTCTTCTAGAAGATATGGGGTGTATTTCCCGGATTCGAATCTGGAATTCGAGTTTGAGCGGTCGCAGTTGAGACTTCATCAGGACTGGGATGGAGTGAAATGGGTTGCTGATGCTGGGTTTGCTTCTCAGGTATGTATGTAGTGGTGGTGTTAGTGTTATGATGATTTTGTTTTTATTTATGCTTCTTTCTTGGGGGTTTAAGGGAGGAATTAAGAGAGTAAGAGATGCAGCTGTCTTTTTTTTTTTCTCTGGAAATAAATATTTTTCATGGAAATCAGGTATATTTTTATGAAAAATTGCTGCCAAAAAGAGTATTTGCTCTGCATGTTTTTAGTTTAATAAATAAAAAGAAAAATAAAAAGAAGAACGAAGTAACATGTGGCAAGAAATGCACCAGATGGAAATGTGCATACGAACACCTCTTCTTCTTTTATGTTTTTTTATTTTATTTTATTTTATGAAGTACATTTCCATGGAAATGAAAATAGCCAAACAGAGGCTAATTAGGTCAATGGAGTACCTGTCTTTCACCTATTACCAAGGGTTGGGAATTTTCCATCATTTGTGTGCTCCATTTGTATGCGGCCAAGGTCCATGGGAGATACGATGCTGTAAATTATGGTGTTTGTGCATGCTCCATGAGTAAGATATTATGTTCCGCCCTTGGGTGCTACACAATCTTAAATCTATCAATCCCATCCCTTCTTTGGGTTCTTACTAGTGAGTCTCTTAGGTGCAGGACATTTTGATGGGTGCAGATCCGCTTCTTGGGTTGAATTTCTCTTCTGCCAATAGAGATTTTCTTTATTGCACTTTTGATGGAATTAACACTGTTATTACAAAGTCAAAACAAAGTGAACTACAAGTCCATAAATCTGAGTATGTTTTCATAAATGTGATCATCATTAGCCTGCCTGGGCTGAACTTTTAAGTTCTATGGATTAGTGGAAAAGATAACCACTCAAGCCTGTCCTGCATCGGATACAATTTGTCATGATACTCTCCCTATTTTCAAGTATCTCTGAATATGGTAGACTCATAGCCTATGGTACCCAGATAAGGCATGGATAAGGCTTTTACACATAAAAGCTAAAGTATCGGATAAGATATGATACATTGCTTATTGAACTATCCAGATATCACAACTCATAGCCACTTGGCTGGCATATAATAGATCAACTAATCCATAGTTTTAATAGCCTATGCCTGAAAAAAGGAAACAGGCTCCTAATATTGTGAAGTGTAGCAAGTCACATGATGGCCAGTTTAAATTATCCATTCAGTAGATGATTACATACAATTTACATGATGCAGAGAAGGATACTAGGTGCGGGGCGGGTAGTGATTGAGGGGCTAGATATGGAGGGTGGAGGTCGTAAGTCAGGCTTTCGCCTAAAAATTGGCCTCATGCCAAACTCCCAAATCGCAGGTAAGGAAGAAAAGAGAACTCGAGATATCCCAAAAATCACTCAATAAAATTTTCATTAACCATTAATTGAGTCAAAAGGCTTTACAATGCTTATATGGGAAAAATTAGAAAACCTAGAAATAATTGGATCATCCAACACATCGATGGTGTAATGACCCCAAAACGCACAACCGGATTTAGGGCCGTGAATTGGGTTACACAATAATCATAATTCCACCCCAGGATCCATGTGTGTGAGGAGAGTACCCCATCACTAACACGAACATTTCGCGGAAGCTTACGTGGCCTTGCGACTTGAAGTCCGCGGCGCTTGGTTTTCGTGTCGCAACCCATAGCTTAACACATGCTCATTATCTTAGCCTAATTTTCTCAGACTGGAAATTCACAAAACCATCAAGTACAGAGCAAGACAAGATACATGATAATTTCATTCCCAATATTCAAGTTTATAAACAAAAGTTGGGTTAATTACATTCCCAAAAGAGAAAGGCCAACAAAGGCCAATACATGATATAAATAAACCCAAAACACTACTGCCCAAAATGTGACGATAGCTCCTGTGCAAATACCATATCTATGGGACATCTTTTGCACATACCCACTCGCATACTACGGCTCTGCAGCCGTCGCTTCGTCAGTCAGCTTGGGGGATCGGCAGGAGAGACGTAACCTATGGCACCAAGTGTAGAACGGGTCAGACATGACGGTTTGGCAAGATTCTTACTCAATAAAAATGTCATATCATGTTAGCATAAATAACGACTAGAAAGACATGTAATCATGTGAAGCAATAATAGTAAAACCATGCAAGTCATCTAAAATAGTGATGCAGAGTGGGGTACCAAGTGCGGGGCGGATGGAGATGGAGAGACGAGATATGAAGGGTGGAAGGGATAGGTCAGGCTTTCGCCTGAAAATTGGTCTCACACCAAACTCTCCATCACGGGTGAGGGAGAAGAGACAACTTGGGAAGACACAAAATCACTCGTGATAAATTTCATTAATCAATAACTAACTAAGCCAAGAGGCTTTACATCACTTATATAGGAAAATAATAAAATCTAAAACTAATCTGGACCATCCGAACATATTGATGGTCAGGATTAAAACATCCAACTAAATACAACTTAAAGCATAAAAGAGTAAATAAGACTGTAAATAAACTAAGATAAGTGGGCTGGGCCTAAAGAATTGGCTGAGATGGATGGGCTGGGCCCATTGGCAGGTCGACCCATGGGGACCATGGGTTTGCCCTGCATCAACTCTCCCCTTCTTGGAGAAAACTCGACCACGAGTTCTATAGAAGTCCTCCAGGATCGAAAATCCATCGCATGAATCCTCGATTGACTTGACCTTTTCTTCCAACTTAAATGAGGCTGGACATGCTGCTTCTTTTGGTGGTTGGATTTTGCATTGATGCAAGCTCGAATGAAGTGATGCTTTAATTCTTGAATACCTACCATTTGCACACATTCTCCAGGTAGAATTGGTCGGTCTCTGAGGACAAAGTCAATATGAGGAACTTCGATGATGTGATCTGCTTTGACATTCTCCTAATCAATGGTCTTTTCATATGATGATTTAATTTGATTTTCTAGAGGTGGAATAGCAATGGGATCCATTAGATGATTAGACTCTTTGATGTTTACTTCATTGTTTATTTATTCTTGTTCCACGTGCACTACCTGAACAACATTGTTAGAATGATAAGACTTAGGTTCCTTTTTCTTCAGATTCACCTGGGGCATTCTCCATGAGTGGTTCCACTACTGAGACTTTTGTGGTTTGCAGAGACTTCCTTCTTGCATTTTAGCTTTTCGGAGGCGATAATGCTTTATCAAGCGCTCAACACGGATCGCTTCCCAAAATGCTTCATACATATCTTTGCAGTCCTTTTCCATATTCTTCAATATACTTGGTCTCAAACCTTTGAGAAAGTGATTAAAGTGTATCTCCCAATTCACATAAATGATGTAGCCTTTCAAATTCATCGGCATATTCCTCGAAAAACAATTTTCCTTGTGTCAAATTAATATACTGCTCAAAGCAATCTTTATTTGCATAATATCTTTTCCCATATCTGATTGCATGCGTAATCCTCTTAGCCCTTTTGTTGATTTCTTTAAGCTCTTTGTTGGTTTCTGTAAGCCTTCTATTCATTTCAAGAAGTTGCAATTCCATCTTGGCTGACATTTCCATATTAACTATATGAAAGACTGAAAATCTTAATGCTCTTCAAAATTAAAATTAGACTAACTAGATGTGTAGATCTCACTGATTGGAATTTTTAGATGAAGATGGATCGACGATCAGAGTCCGGATGGAGAAAATCTTGCTATTTGAAGATGAATGGCTGAAAACTTGATTAAATCTGGGCCCTAATGAATTAATCTGCCCGTTGACAGATTCACTGTGTGCTTGACTCTCTTGCTCGGCCTTACTTACAGTTTATGGTGGTACTGCAAATGTCAGTGTTGCTGACACTGCTTTTTTTTTCCTCCCACTGTTGTTTGGATTCGGAATTGACCTGGCCCAACTATTCCGACATGACTGTCAATTGTTTGGTGGAATGGGTCAGGTCTTATTGACCTGATCTCCTTGCTGTTATGACTTGCTTTTTGGCTTTTGTGCCTGAAGGAGATGAAAAAGCCTAAAAATGTTCTCTTCTTCGTTTGAGATGAAGGAAGAGATGGAGGGGCTTTTCTCTTCGACTTCAACGGAGAAGGCAACGATGATGGGGTAGTTCGACGTTGATGAAGGAGACGATGGAGCATGCTTGGGGAGTCGACGACTGTGTGGGATGTTTTCCTAAGAGTAGGATTACGCTAATCTTGGTAACAGTACCAACTCAGCTTATCCCGATCTCGGTGTCGAAGCTCGGCAATGGTGACCGAGACACATCCAGGTCGGCAACAGCGCCAGTTGGCACTAAGTTTGAGCTAGCCTCGGTAAGAGTATCGGCTAGCCTCACCTCAGTCTCGGCATAAGGCACCTCGGCAACAGTGCCAGGATGCACCCAAATTTGGTCTCGGTATCATTTTCAGCTCGATATGCCCATAGAGATGAGTACTAAACCATGATTGTACTTCTATAAAGCTACGACTACGTTGCAGAACGTGTTGACAGACAATATGGGCGCCATATAATGATAAGGGGTCGTCTTTATCAGACGATCACATCCACATTGATACGAGAAGTCATCTCATGATCCGACTAGACAGTATCTCCACCTACCCCCTCTAAGGGAGCGCCAGGTGAAACCTCCACTTATATACAAGGGTAAGAATCCCCTTTTAAGGTACGCAATATAACGCCATACAAGGCAATGCAATACAGGCATACTGGCCTTTCTTCTCCATCCTTTGTTCAGTGATAGCACAAACTCAGGCATCGGAGAGCCTTCGGCTGACTGTAGCCAGGGTCTTTGATCTCGTTTTCTCCTTCCCTTTCAGGTTTTAAGGCAGTCCATCCTTCCCAAAGAAGCTTAACAATATCATTATGAGTTTCATACTCACTTAATCAAGTTCATAATATTTAGGCACTTACAATTGGCACCGTCTATGGGAAAGATTTCAAACCATGTTCACAAGAACCATGCCTCCAAAAGCCAGAAACGGCGAAGGACATTCAAAAGTCCCATCAGCACCACCCGCGATCCCCTGCCAAAGGAGATCCGAGGAAGGTCTGATACAGCAAACGTAGAAGGATCCGTTATTCGATCAGGTACATCATCGAAAGGGCGGATCCTTCAATCCCCCTAAGGTGGTTCTGCGCGCTCTTAGAGGGATCAGTTTCGAGCTGGCGGCAGCTCTGAAACTCCTTCATGGAAAGGTTCTAGGCGCGCAGAATCATCCCAAAGATGGACGACGACCTCATGGCGGTCAAAATAAGGTAGACTGAAAACACCACTCAGTTCACCAAAAGGTGTTAGACCGTCCATAGCCAAGTGGAAGATGCCGCTGACAAAGTGGCTCTCACATCCTTCAAACAGGCTTGATAAAAGCTCCAGCTGTGGCTTCAGTGACAGCACCAGCCTCAACTCGTTTTCTTTAATCATGGCTGCTTTAGAAGTGGCCTTGGTGGCAGCGCCAGCGTCGACTTCCAAAGCTCCAGCAGTGGCCTCGGTGATAGCACCAGCCACGGCTCAGATAGCCTCAGTCACCACAGGCCCAATTCTCGCCAAGTTGCGGAACTCGGCGGAAGTCTCAGCTCGGTGATAGCACCAGCTGGGTATAATAAGCACAAGCTCGGTAGAAGCTCCGGCCGCGGCCTTGGTGACAACACCATCTTCAGCTCAGCTTCTTCAATCATAAGCTTCAGACGCGGCCTCGGTGACAGCACCGGCTTCAGCTCAACTTCTTCAATCACAAGCTTCGGCAGTGGCCTTGGTGGCAGCACTAGCCTCGGCTGCACAGCTTCAGCATTGGGCCTCGGTGGTGGCACGAGCCTCAACTTACAAAGCTCCAGCAATGGCCTCGGTGATAGCACCAGCCACAGATCGGACAGTTTTAATCGTGACAGCTCCGACAGTGGCTTCGGTGATAGCACCAGCCACGACCCAGACAACTTCAGTCACAACAGCCCCAATTCTTGCCAAGTTGTGGAACTCGGCAATTACTTACCTACCTAACTGCTTCAGAGCATTAGAGAGGTGAAGAAAGACCTTAAAACAGTTTAAGGCACACCTTGTTACAGAACTCGGTGGTTTCAACTCGGTTATAGAACCAGCTGTATAGTGTCAAGTTACAGAACTCGGCGAAAATCTCGGCTCGGTTACAGAACCAGCCAGTTCAGTCACGGGACCAAACGTACAACGCGCCATGTTATGGAACTCGGCGGCTATCCTAGTTCGGTTGTGGAGCCAACTATGCAGTTGAAGAACTCGTTGACTACTCCTAAAAACTAAGCAAACTATGCAGTTGAGATCTCACCGATGGCAGTAATGGGTATACTGCCACCATCTGCTGTATTGATTCAGAGATTTCCATCATAAGGTTTTAATTGAGATAAATTATCAGAAGAGTGGGTCATATGATTAGAAGCCCCCGAATCCATATGCCAGGTAGAGTTTGATTGTTTGGTTTTACCCGAGAGGCCAAGAGCAGAAAAGGCATTTTCGATCATCTGTTGAACCATTTTAGGGGTAAGAGAGGATGAAGAAGCAGGCGGAGCAGGCATCATTATATTGGCAGCAGGACTCAATGCAGAAGAAGACGCATCCAGGGTTGCTAGATTGGCCTTCTGAGAGGAAGTATGAGCACGGCGCCGACATTCAGGAAGAATGTGGCCCTTGCGTTTGCAGTAAGAGCAGTATTTTTTATTGCATTGAGGCAACATGTCCATATTTCTGACAACAATAACATTGTACTTTGGTCATATCTCTGTTCTGTTGGTGGGAATGTGCAACATAGGCCACAATTAGTGGACAGGTGGAAATTGCTTGTTGGAGAGCAGCCTGGGTTGTAAGACGTTCCTTACGAAGAAGCTCTCTGAAACAAGAATCAATAGATGGGGATGGGGAAGGGGAAGGCACTTTGCTCATCAGATTTGAACGTATTTGTTCAAAGTCAGGCCTAAGTTTCATCAAGAACTGATCCCTCTAACTGGTGGAATGAATGTTTTGAACTACCGCAATTGAGGCATCAGGTAGGTTGGAGTAAATAATTTCAGTATAGTCCATTCATAAGCGAATAAAATGAGAGTAATATTCTTGAATGGACAATGTCCCTTGAGTAAATTGAGAAAGCTCATGTTCCAAATGGAACCTCCGTGCAAAGTTATCCTGTTAATATACCTGTTTTAGGTAGTCCCACATGCTTTTTGCTGTTTTGTAAGGCCTGAGATTTAGGATGTATTGTGGATCTACTAACCTCAGAACCCAAGTCATGATTTGTGCATCTTTGGTTTCCCATTTGGAGATTGCCTTTACATACTCTACAGGTTTTGGATCAGTCCCATCTATATGACCCCATAATTCTTTTCCTTTAGGTCTAGTTTGGCACTTTACTAACATAGTAAAAGTCAAGTAAAGCCTTCATTTTTCAGACAAGATGTCACATTGAAAGCACTTTAATTTAAAACTCCCTCCATCTTTTTTAAAAAAAGTAAAAAAGAACCACCTATATCCACTAAAATACAAAAAAAACTCCACTTTCCCATGCAAAAAGTAAAAATGATTCCATAACAAACAACTAAAAACAAAATACCATCATAACCCACTTATATTTTATTCTTTCTTCAAAATCAACTTTACTTCACTTGACTCTATTAGTAGAGTTGCTAAACTGGCCCTTAAGGTATTTCTGAAACTAGAAGCCCCATGATGTGTAATTGGTCCCATTAAACTTAACCAGTGAATGTTCACTTTTGTCCATTTTCACTCTAGGAGTTGGCTCAAGCCAATCAGCAAAATCTCAAACCAGATCTGTTAGAGCGATCTCTTCTTCAAATCAATAATTGATTTAGGGTTATCTCCAAGCACAAAAGTGGATCTCTAGTGGTCTGGGGATGATCCGAACCCAGAACCCAGGTCTGTCGACCTGTTTCTACCAAATAACAGGTCTGACGACCTTATTTTTGTGTTTTAATAGAGAAGGTAGGGCCCAGTAGATGATCTGATGACCAATCAGATCTGTTGGATGTCTAGAACTCCTATTTTCCGTCATGGAAAGCCAAGTTTCACTCCAAACAATTACAGATCCATGATGTGGTGTGCATTTGATGAAAACTTATGCACCAAAACAAGAAACCACTAAATCGATCAGAAATCCTACCTTTGATGAGCCAAAAATTCTGAAAAAATGTCCAAGAAACCCAGGATGAGTGGTCGACCAAGATGGTATGGTTTGCTGATGCTGCTGTGTTGATCCAAGGTGGGCACTTGATGAGTTGCTCGAAACGGCTAATGAGAGTGGTTCCCAGAACCCAAAACAGTGCTCAGAGTTCTCTGCTGAGTCAATACCAAGGTCCACAAGTCTGATTAACTGTCAATCAAGAGAGAATGATGTCCTTGATGAACTTGGGCTGATCGGAGGTGGGCCACCAGTGATCAAACTTCAAGATGTTGATGAAACACTATGTTAACATGCACAAACAGTCACAAGCAGGGTGCCTATGACTGTTATATCACCAAGATTCGACAACAAGGTCGAAGAGGAAAGCTATAAGAAGAAGAAGCTCTAATACCATGTCAGTTACAAAACTTTAGGATGAGAGAAGGCTTTGGAATATTGAATCCTCTGGTAGATCACTCCTTGCTTTATTTATAAAGGCTACTAGCGTTAATCAAGGCAATTACAATCTATGTATGAGGAAAGAATATAAAGAATATAAGTTACAATCTTTTATACATGGAAAGAGAATATAAACAGATTGGTGATGAGTCAACTAATCCCACGTGATATATGAGCATGGGCCTACTGTACATGGGCCTTGGGTCAGATGGTGCTAACAGTCTTGTGTGCTAGGTTACTTTCCATTAAGCTTTTGATTTATTTTAATAGTTTATTTTATTGTTTTTAGTAGTTTCATTCAACCAATCAGCATTCAATCACTTTTTCATTCATTTAATATTCTGATTTTATAGTTATTTTTTACATTGTTTTATCACAAGTCTTCGTGGGTTCGACCTCGTACTTACAATTCATTATACTACATAGTGATCTTGTGCACTTGCGAGTTTAAGTTGTGTGCATATTAAGTAGCTTATTTCTAGGTTACTTGGTGCATACCACTATACCAGAAAAGGAAGTCATGCATGGTATGGATGACAAACCAACAGGAAGGGATGGGATGCATGCGTAGCAATTGTTGTAGAAACATGATCCTTGAATATACAAATCACACACCTATGTTTTTTTATCCCCAAAAATTAATTATATTGTCTCATACACGTTGCTCGTCTTGGACCTGACCTCTATTGAATACATCAATACCTTTTTGAAAAATAGTGAATAAAATAATCTCATCTATGATGCATGGATACTTCAAAATGGGCAACGTATCGTGTCGTATCGTATCCGACACTTCACTTTTTATATGTAAAATCCGTGTCACTATGATGTCCATGGCGTGTCCCTACCGTATCCATGCCGTATCTGGGCATCATAGAATCTCATACAACTTTTTAAGTATGATTGCTTAAATGCATGCTTCTGAGAACATCTCATTTGTTTGTTGCCTAGTGGACTTATAAGGAGTGCAACTTGAGAAGGCTGGGCAGAGTACTTTAGTCCGAATTCACCCCAAATCGCTTGTGGGTAAGGCTAGACATTACAAAATCCAAAGGCCAAGATTGAGTTGAGTGCAATTTGGGCTGACTCGGACGTCAACATTGATGGCCAAATTCAAGGGAAGGTGGCAAAACCTTCATAAAAAATACCTTTTTTTTAAAAATATATTGTGCCCCTCCATATATGGCTGAATCATTCCTATTAAAATGAAAATCTCAAAGAAGAAAATGCCTAAAATTTCCTTGTTTTGGTTTTGCTTCAAAGTAAAATGTTTCGGCCGATTTGGAGTTTTGGTGATCCTCTGAGTTCTTTTTTGAAAAAATATAAGAAAACTATATAAATTCTGGAAAATATAGAAAGTTAAAAGTTAAAAAATACATAAATTATCTGCACTTGACTCATTCTATGAAATAAAAAAATGCAATATGTTATTTCTACATGCCAAATGAATACTTTATATGTGTGTGTGACAGTGTTAAATTAGACATGCATTGTCATCTTTTTTCTTGGATCGTAATAGAAAATCTCAACCCATAAGGCATGTGATTTATTAACCATACTACATTACTGTCAAAATGGACTGAAATTCTAAACTAATTCGTTTTCAGTTGTTTTTTTGGTTCAACCGGTGGTTCAAACCAAATTGTCCTGCCATTTCGGCTGAATCAAATTGAAATTGACAACTATGGACAGCTTTCATGCAGCCACTACACATTTATGTAATTCAGGGCCCAGGTTGCACATTTGTGTTTGAGACTGAGTGACTTGAATTATGCATGGGCTTCAAAGTCTTGGCCCGAGTGAACAAACCCAGCACAAATTGTATTTCATGCAGGTCGAGATATGCAGGCTAGGGGTTGGCCTAGCCAAAGTTGCATCCATAGTATGTTCAGAATTAATGAGATGTGGTGACAATATTTTTTTCTTGTGTACACTACTTATGTTATTGTGGCTTGCCCATAATGAAGTTGAGGTAAGACCATTGTTATGAAATTCGGCCGAAATTTCCGAATAATTTTGGTTCGTTCACTCTACGGAAACGAACATGACCCTTGTAATTATTCGTCTCAAAATTCGTTCCAATTCGTCCGATTCGGTCCAAATTCTATGATTTCAGTTAATTCGTCCAATTATTCATCCCAGCATGTAGGTTGCTTTTAAAATAGAAATAATGAAAATTGTAGGGGCTAAACATAATTTTCTAACAAAACATTATTTTATTAAGCATATCCTTGAATAATCTAATATTAAGATTTTGTAAAGAAAGTGAGATATTGTTAGATACTTTTTAAGCAATCCAATCACCTCCTTAATTGGTGAATAGATTATATTCTAAACTAGTAGATAATGTAGAAAAATCTCTTAAAATATTTTGTTTCCAAACATCCCCTAATAGTGAATGAAGTTACCTCAAGAAGGGATTTGTGCAACTTTGGCTTTGCGCGAACTCCCATAGAATTTACTCCGTGCATGCTTTTGGTGGGTCCCATGTGGGCCCCCTATTATGTGCTTGTGTCATTCTCCTGGGGTTCGGGAGAGTATTAACCTTGAGTTTGTGAAGTTCTTCAATCCTTTGATGTCAACATTGAGGTTATAGAAGACTTCGATCCGAACATCAGATCGGATGTTTCAGAAGCACAATTGAATGCAAGGCTACAACCAAGGAGATCAGCCACATGCGGGATTACCATCAAGGAATTGACCCAATCCTTATGAGATGTTTTTGAAAAATTAGATATGCAAATTTCCCGTATTACCGTGCGTAATTACCCTGTATTATCGTGTAGTTACTTGTACCTTTTGGTCTCTTCATATCTTTAATATAGTCAAACTTGTGTTAACACTATATAATACTTGTGGTTTAATTGTATTAGGTTTCGAAGAGAGATTTTTTATTATATTAGAACCCATAGCTCTTTTTAATATAAATAAAGAGGGGTTGCAAGCATCATTCCTTCCAATTTGTATGGTCCCGGAAGCAGCTTTCCCACCATCTTTCCTAGTTAGAGTGCCATTCGCAATAGATCCCAGTGCAGATCGAGCCAATCAGTATGGTGGGTGACTGTCCCAATCGACCAATTTCATATCCTTGTGTTGCTTTCCTAGTAACCACATTGGTTTTTCTTACTAAAGAGGATTTTTGAATCAGTGAGAATGAGACTGCTATTTAGCTAAGAACTTTTGAATGAGTGAGGACTGAGTATGAGACCTCTATTTACCTAGTGTGGTGTAGGGAATACAATTGTGAAATTGAAGCATGCCAATTCAGTTTAGAATTTCTGCAAGGTGATTTGAGCATTCAAGATTACTATTCTTGGTTTATGGGACTTCCTTTTTGGTAGGGATTGTTAGTTTGTGCAACAATTTTGGAAGATCCCAAAAGAGTTCACAAAAAACCCAACTCAAGCAAATCCCCCCATGACCACAATTATTTCCTATGTCATAAATGTGGATTTAGTTATATGCTTTATTAAGAACCTCGTTGCTGTTGTTGGTGGTGGTGCTGTTGCTGCTGTTATTAATGTGAAGAACTCACACTCTCATGGCCCTAACCAATTTAGCGATAGCTATTGGGGACTATTTAGAACCTTGTTGACTAATTGTTTTTCCTTGTTAATTAATTGTTTCAAGGGTTGAGATCTAATTGTTATGGATGGCTTGTGGAATAAAATTTAGACCGTTGGTGATCTCATGGGCAAGATTTCCAATGGGTTTCATGCATGAGAGCCTAGTGAGTTGTATTAGGACTCTTATTATAGGGATTGGGTAATTAGGGTTTTTAATCATAACAAGAATATTAGGCTAGTTAAAATTTTAATATTTTACTTCGTATATAAGAGTTTATTCACTTAACTGAGATAACTGAAGAGTTTCTTGTTTATGTTTTTTTTTTCCTTTCGTTTTCCTTTTGTGGATGCTTTCTTTCTTTTGTTTTGTCTTGGTAGGAATGGATATGGACATGGATATATGGAACGAATATGGACACGGTTACTAATACGACTGTCCTATCCATAACATGAAATTCGCTGGTGCTCTAATGTAGATGTCTCAGTGCGGTGCAAACCAACTAGTGGGGCTTACCCGTGGCCCCACATTAAGATTTTATATAGTGGGTGGTCCGATATGGATTTTTTAACCCTCCATCTTGGCCATGATTGGCCCCTAGGTGGGCTCCATTGCATGTTTCACACGGTCTCCTGTGTGAAACATCCGGCACAAGAGGTCCCATGAAATTTCATATTTTACTTTGAGATTTTCATAGAAAAGGAAAAAAAGTAAACAATGAGATCATTAATTTAGAAATGTTTCTAATAAACAAAATAAATATAAAGAAGTGTAACTTATTTAAGGATTTGGTTCAAGATAGATCGGAATGGAGAAATAGAATTTATGTAGCCGACCCCAACGTAGTTGGGACAAGGCTTTGATGTTGTTGATGATGATTGTTTACATTCTTCTCTAACAATTTTTATGTTGAAAAGTAAGAAAGAGTTTGAACTAATATGAAATAATGGACTTAAAACAATAGGATATGCCAAACTTGTAGCCAAAAGTATCAGTGTAGTATCATGTACCATCATGAGCATTGTATCTGTTAAGTAGTTAGTTTGCCACACCTTTAATGCCTAGGCATTTTGGGTGTATTGGTTAGCAATTTGAGATGATATTCGAGCCAACATGTCCCGGGTTCGAATTCGCGCCGGGAAAAAATGCCCCATGCTGCATACTGCGTGCAAGCACATGTGAGCAGGGCAAAAAGGTCCTGTGCCTTGAGTCCGGGTGTTAGGTAGTTTGTAGTTCTCCGCACTTTACTACCTAGGCATTTTGGGTGTATTGGTTAGCAACTTGAGAGTATTCATCTGATATAGGTGCATTAAGAATATACAAGTATCCAGGTATCATAGGATGGACCTGATATTGTGTGGAAGATTCAACCTAAACATCCTCGCAATAGTCAATAAGTAACCTCCAGTCCTCACCTTTCTACTATGAACTATCCAAAACATTTCTTCCTTCGGCGTTTTCAAGCAATCTTACCTCAATCTTCTGCTAGAGCCATAAACAAGAACAGTGAGAAGCAGTCTCCTGTGTTTTTTTAGAGCTTTTTGAACATTCAAGATGAAGATCCATTTACTGGAACCAGGAAAGATGAATTGGAAGTGCATTCTTTTACTGATGAACTCTAAATGGTACCAAATCCCATTCCATTCAGCATATATTTTACCACATTCAATTACTTGTAACTGTAAATTTGTCCAAAAAAAAAAAGAAGGAATTCAAATAAGAACTGGTGGCTTTATTTTCCACCTCACTTGAATGAACACAGTGAGTCAGTGATACCCTCATAGCAAGGATGCCTTTAAAAACTTATTATTATTAATATTTTTTTTTGGTGACATTCTCTGTGAGATTCTTCCATAGGAAAATGGGCTTTCAATATTGGATACAATAATCCAGGATAACTGTACCATATTACCAAGAATCATGGTAGAACTCATATGCTGATGTGTTTGAGTAGGATGTTGGAACAATGCGTATTTCCTGAAGGCCTTTTTTAGAAAATTATTACAAATGAAGGCTAGGGTGAGCTGATTTTAAAATGATTGCACTAGAAAGTAACTGCTTATGAATATAGTTAGTTCTCTTGTATTATCATGTTTTTCTAGTGGGCTTGTTTGTTACGCTCCCTCCAAACCTTACATATTTGAACTAAATTTTCATCTGTTTAAAGAAATGCTTATTCATCATTGAAGGATTTAGAAGGTAGTAATTCAGTTGGCGACAAAGTTGTGCAAGCCGGTGATGTTGCTGGTCAAGAAAATGCTGCCATGGAGATTTCTACATCACCAGATAGCAGGGACGAAGCGAAAGGGAATTCATTGGAGTTGTCAAAGCGGGTGACCAGGGATGAGCACAAATCATTATTGCCTCAAAAGAAGTCAAAGAACGAAGCAACAGAAGGCATCTCAAGTCCAACTGCATTCCAAGAGGTGACATCTGGTGGTGAAACCCTTAGGGAGGTATATTGTGATTTTGCCTATGAATTCATATGATTGTAGAAATGTACTACTTTATTTCTTTCTCAATGAATGAATACTTCACTCAGATGTTGAGTCAATATCAAATTAGTGATTCGCCTAACATCCAAGTAGGATTGCAAGGGAAGATGCTTGCTCATAGAAGAAATCCCTCATTAATTTATTTGGTAAGCCTTATAACTTAGCCCCTTTGTATGATAATGTTATTTCAACCAGTCATCTTTACTGGTGAGTTGGTGTTTCTTGTAGAGGACAAAGCAACGGCGAGCCAGAACTGAAGGTGAGTTGTCATTTTCTCCACTTATTGGCTGTTATTTTCTGTTGATAAAATGTACTCTCTTCCCAACAATCTATAGGAATTAAGCATAAAGCATTGTCTGGTGGAATGAGTGAAGTTGTTTAATAGATTGCCTAATGAATGAAGGTGAAATGCATGTGGAAAGGTTTTCATGGCGCTCTCCATCGGTTGCAGATAGAATGGGCATGTTCAATGACTTGGCAGTGCATCTAAGTTGAGGTTCCTAATCATTGATGTTTTTGCAGGTGACCTGAAAGTTCACAAAAACCGCAAGGTTAGAAAGCCCCATAAGGTTACAAAGCCCGAGGAACAGCTAGGCAATGTTGGGGATGAGCAGTTGAATGAAAAGCTTCTTGCGCCACAAACTGAGCCAGTCACTCCAGTATGTTTATGGGATAAGGATTTGCAAACCCAAGACAGGACCTCTGTCATCAGGTTGGAGGAAATTTCCAATGAAGCTTCTCAGAATAAAGGAGATGAGATTATACATGAGGAGCAGCAGAAGAGTCCTCATCAATCATCCCACGATAAGGTTACAAAGCCGGAGGAACAGCTAGGCAGTGTGGGGGATGAGCAGTTGAATGAAAAGCTTCATGCGCCACAAACTGAGCCAGTCACTCCAATAGGTTTATGGGATAAGGATTTGCAAACCCAAGAGAAGACCTCTGTCATCAGGTTGGAGGAAATTTCCAATGAAGCTACTCAGGATAAAGGAGATGAGATTATACATGAGGAGAATCAGAAGAGTCCTCATCAATCATCCAGGGATCACGATGAACAAAGAAAAGTGAAGGCAAATGCCGTTAATCCTTCCTGTAAGGAACTTTCACCGTTGCCTTTTGTCAAGAGGTCTCCCATGTGGAATATGATGGAGTCTAATGTAGTATTCAATACAATTCCACAAAGCCCACATTTCCAACCACTCAAGCAGTGCTCTGAGGTGTTTCGTGAAGGAATGGCTATAGGACACATGCTCACTTTTGCTAATGTGGCAGATGCCATATGCAAATTGCATCTTGGTGATCATAGGAGTGCTTTTGAAAATATGCTCAAGGACCTTGCTGAATTGGAACGGCACGGTTTCGATGGTCAGCTTCTACAAGTTCGCATCGAGCGACTGTTATGGTTAAAAGATAGCATTCTGCAATCTGAGGACAAGTTGGTTGAAGCAGACGTGCAGATCCGCGGGCAACGACGTCAAAAAGATTATCTGAACACAGAAATTGACACTCTCGATGGGGACATTGCGATATTACGAGAAAAAAGGGCATCAGTTATAGAGACGAGGAAGAAGACTGAAGAAAACATTGAGCGGCTGCAGCAGGACGTGCAAAAAGTGAAGGAAGCTTCTCATCTTGCCGAAGAGGACTTTAAAAAGGCGGCCGCAATCCCTTGGAGTGCTTTTCACCCTTAAAAATACCTGTTACCTCTTCTCTTTTGCTGTTGGCATCATGTGTACCATGGAGCCTCCTCTACTTACACAGTATCTGGGGTAAATCTATCAACTATGATCTCCACACAGTAGTCCAGTTCTAGCATAGCTCCCATTGTTGGGTTCCACTCTAAAAAGTTATGTACATATTTAGATTACATATGGTCTAAATGTCATTTTCGGCCAAGTTGTTGGTTATTGGATGGTTGTTATTATCAGATTAATGTGTTGCAAGAACTGGCTGCAAATCATGGCCGTTCAAGTACTTTTGTCACTGAAGTGGGCCTCATATTTTGTAGTGTTTTTCAACTGACTCTGCTTATAGCTCATGATCCATGTGTTGATCTATAATTCCATCCAAGTTCTGAATATCCATGTTTATTTTGAAGTATGGCCTCTTGAAAATATTTGGGCCCACAACAATAATAACACGGGCCCAAGTTTATATTGTTATCGAATTGCAATTTAGGAGCAGGGGTTTAATTTGTTATTGTTTGTAATATTATATGGACCCTCATCTCCTAACATCCATACCATCCTATTTGCTTGATCTTTTTTTGTTTGTTTTGTGTGGTGTGGATGGTTCCTGAAGCTGTGGGTCCATGATGGTTGATATATGATTTTAAGTGACCATGGGTACTTAATCTGTTCTAGTAAGCATGAATAACATATCGAGATGTAAATGTTAATGCACTTACGTTGTGATCACATTCCCTATGGATTGAAAATGAAATTTAAAGGAGTGCTAAGTGATGGAACTCTTTAGGTCTTTATTAGGGTCTGTTTCTTTTCAAGAATTTATGATAAGAATACCTATCTGGAAATTTTGGAATTCCTGTCACACAGAGTACATTTGCTTATTTAGTATTGAAATCCCAGGAATTTACTGTTTTGGAGGCATCCATAGAAGGAGTATTGAAGTCCTGAGTAATAAAGGATCTGAGGTGGAGATCTAGACTTCACTTTGGGGTATTTTATTATGGGGTGATCGGTAGGTCAAAAAAGGGGGATTATTTGATGACCTCATGGATTCCTCAGCCCTTTCAATAGAAAGGCATTGCTCACGAATATAAGGAATTCAATATTAGGTTAAACAAACGATCCCCAACCGACCCTTTTTCAAATGTATAGTATAATAAAGATGAAATTTAATGGGTCCATAAATAGGCCCCAAAGGTTTTAGCATTTGCAAATAGGCTCTTATATTTTCATTTTAAGACCTTTCGTGTCCTCGAGATTTGTAGCCTTCCACTCTCCATAGTTTTTTTATAGAGAAATGACACTTTTGCACATTTCTTTTATCCTTATATGCGTCATTTCGAAAGCTTGGACATTTTTTTTTTAAAGGCATGTAACATCAACAATTGCACTTAGTGGGAGAAAATAACCTACATAAATCCATTTTTATGAATACATGGCTCATTTCATTGAATCCAAAATGATCATAATGACAACCAACACATGTACTTATAATTGGTTATGATTTATCCAATCTATAGATGGCCCACAATTGGATTGATGGAAGTTTCAATATACATGATTAGGTTTCATATGTATGAGAGAGTTATCGAGAAAAATCATTAGGAATTTATATAAAAATATGGTATTTTTGAAAATAATAATAAATTATTTTTGTTTAATGGATGTAAGGGAGAATGTGAGATTCCGGCCCACTATATATATTTTTATTAGAATGTTATTATTTTAATTAAATGTATTTTAGGTAAATAAGTGGTTAGAGTTTAGGTGGGGACCACGTTAGATTAGATTTCTTGTTCGGTGAGTTGGGCCACTAGGTAGATAACCTGATCCGCAGTTTGACCTGCTAACCTAAGCCCAGCTCATTAAGGAGATGCCAGGGAATATTCCCTCTCTTAACCTAATCATTTGTTTAAGAACTGCATGTTTTTATCTTTTCCCTTTTCTTCTGTAGCTCCTTCCGGTTCTTCTCCTTCCTCCCTTTCCCACTTTCTTGACTCTTGCAACTATAAGATCCGATCGTTGGAATTGCGATAAAAAACCACCATCATTCACCGCTCAACGTTCTCATCTCAGGCAACCCTCCCCTTAAACCATTAGGAGTAAATATGCACTTTAGAGATATTTTCTTTTTCCTTCCAATGGTAGGTTTTGGGTATGAATGCCATGTGTCTGTTCTTTTGAGCATTTGTCTCTCATTTTCATTGTCAGGTCTGTGGTGGGATTGTGTTCGTGTGTATCTTAGATTGTGTTTTGGTTTATGAACTCTATTGCATTGCCACCAACTTCGAATCGAGGCAAGTGCATTATTGTAATTTGTGATGGAATATGTGTTTAGTCTTTTATTCTTATTATTGTGCATATAGATTGGTTTAAATTATCATTTTAAATGATAATGGTGGTTAGGGCTTCTTAATTGGATTTTTGGGTTATTTGGTGATTGGGTAATTAAATTGTGAATTCTTTTCCCTTGTTGAATTAGATGCGGTTTTTATAGGTATTGGGTTGGGTTGAGTTCCTCTTTGGTGCAGGGAGAAAATGGAAAAAGAAAGGAGAACATACCACTTTCCGCAACTGTGCACAGCCCCGGCCAGAAACTAGAGACGCCGAACATTCAAACGTCTCCTTTGAACGTTCGAACATGCAAGTCCCTTCTTTCTGAGCCAAAAATTAGAGGCGTTGAACGTTCAAACTCTTCTTTTGAACGTTTGAACGTACCATTAGGAGTTCGAACGCACAGGGTGTATAGGGACATAAAACTCTTTCTAGAGCTGGTTTAGCTCTATATACTTTTGGGGCATTGTGGCATCGTGCGTGGGGTTTTCATTGGAATTAATAACCTGAATTAATTACTTGGACCTTATATAAAAGTCGTCTTTTGGCATATAGTATCTTATTGACGTGGGATTCAAGTATCTTGTATGACCTACATGAACTCTAGCGAGAAGGAATTCAATACATTTCTATTGGGAACCCTTCATTGGGACTATGCACTGCGAATTTAGAGGGATGTGTTAACCTTTTAGCTCACTAGTGTTTCTTGTTGTGTGCTGTCGGGTACGTGAATTTGCGTCTAACCTTATGTTGGTTCATAATTATGTCTTGACCTTCGAATTCGCCATGCATGTACTTGTATAGATGCATACCCTATTGTGTTGTTTATGGACTATGATGTGGCTTGGCATTTGATGGGACATGTAATGGATGATTACCCAAATTATGATATGGGATATGTGGATTGTGAATATGGAATGACTAGCCCTTCATTATGACTTACGTCTCTTGGGTCGGAGCATCACTAATCGGTTATATATATATATTTATATATAAGGAGATGCTCCTATGAGAGATATATCTCACCTTATATGAGAGATAAGGTTGGGGCCCTCACATCCATATCCAATGCCAATAACTTAAATGTGAGGGCCCCCACTCTATCTCTCATAGTAAGGTGAGAGATGCTCTTATAGGAGCATCTATATATATATATGAGGAGCCCTCTCCTTAGCTCACGCTGACGAGATAATCCGCTCATCAAGTGTGGCGTGATTTCGACTTATACGACTTAAAAGTTAAAACACCTGCCCCATTTCTTACCTCGACAAACGATAAGCCCCTACCCTCTCTCTACAGAAAACGTAGGGAGCTTTTGACAATGAGGGAAAGAGGAGAAAATCAGAAAGAGAAATAGAGGAGAGAATGACACGATCTAGTTGGAGAAACTGTGATCCTCTTATCTTCTCTGGCGATCTGAGGCTGCCCTCCCTCCCTCTCTCCTTCTCTCTTATTTGCTGTGTTTTTTTTCCTTCTTTTAGTAGCTCACGTTCAATGCCCTGTTTTTTATTTTTTTGTTATTTTTTTGTTTACTCATGGTTTGGGGTTTGTTGGATTTGAGGGTGTGGCATATTGGTTTTAGGCTTGTGGTGGGGATTTGAGGGTCTTGGGTAGTGATTTTAGGGCTTGTGGTGGTGATTTAAGGGTTCGGGGTAGAGGAAATCCCACATAGGGAGGGGGTAGATGCCTCACGGTTTGGGGTTTGTTGCTTACAACCTTCAACAACGTGAAGATAGATTCCCAATCAAAAACGAAAAAAAAAAACTATAGTAGCCCCTACTCCAGGGTCCATGCTCTGCACATGTACCGATTTATCAGTTCATTGGCCATTGATTTAGAAGTTGTAAATAGATTACACTGTATGATTGGTACACTGTAAACAAATGCGTCGAAGGATCGATAAAGGTGCAAAAATTTGTTTTCTTTTGATAGGTCCTCCTTTAGATGAGTAAGGGAGCAAAAATCTTGGGCATTGAACAACCTTATTCTTCTAATCCTTGAATTTCTTTTTGCATTTGAGTATAAACTGGGCTATAATAATCTTTATCAATCTTTTTGTTAGTTATTCATCAGTTGGCTAGGACTATAAAGTGTTTTTCTTTTTTCCTAAACCGTTTGTCTCCATATTCATGTTTTTCTTATTTTATGATGTTGTTAGGAATCTGATCTAATCCATTGGATAATTGAGGTTTTACTTTTAGTTGGATAGGATTTGTAAAGTTCTTCATTCTTAATCTGAACAGTCAACTATATCTTCTCTTTGGTCCTCCTATGATACCCAGATACTTTGAAAACGACAACTTATCACAGCGCATCTATCACTTTGCTTTTTGCATAAAATCTATGCTCATGTGGATACGAGTATATGATTCTAAAGATTTTTTGTACAACATTTGACCCTAATCATAAATTTTGAAACTGCCCTGATTTGCATGTAGGCTAGCTTTCCAACTTCATTCATTAATAAATTATTTTGTTCCAATATTCATTCTATCACAATGAATTCGATTGCAGGGAAAAAGAGGTTCTGGTCTTTTGATTTAGAAGAAAGAAGTTGCGTCAGAAGGGAAAAATGGTTGTGCCTATTAGTTTACGATATTTCTCCTCTTTTCTTTATATTTGTGGTGAGGGAAAAATGGACGTGCCGGTTTATTTGAGTTGTAGTCATTGTTCTATTTTGGGGTTCACTTGGGCTTTTGCTGCGTTCTTCTAGCTGGGTAGGGTTGGCTTTGTATAAAAAGAAAAAAAAATTGTTTGGATCCTTTGGACTATGATGTGGTTGTACTGCCCACTTTATATTCCTTTCTACTGTATGTTCTAGGTAGTGAATTGAATTATTAGGGTGAGTGATGGATATTCAATTTACCTTCTTTCCTCGACTTAAACTCTATATATGATAATGTTATTTGATGGTGATTTTTGGAAACTCAATTTTGGTCGTTCATTTTAACCACTTACAGAAATATGATCCTAGATATTCCTTTGACGTATGTAGATCGATATATGGACGATTATCACCGATGTGCCCAGATCACTTATATCCGCTTTGTGACTATGGAGAGGTTATTCTTACATTTTGATTGGTTTATGACCACCAACGTTATGGACGGGCTTCCCGAATTAATTAGGGTTGACCACCTACAATGGGGGCATTTGCCACTGTGCGACTACTATATTGCGCCCTTGTGTTGTTTGAAATTAGGTTATATGTTCACTCTTGTTTTTATTATATCATTGTTTCTTTTATGATCTCATCAGTCTATACTCACTTGATATCGTATTTCAATTTCAAATTATGATTATGTACTTGCTATTTACTTGTAATATTTGGTGCATAGGTATTGAGCCTTACTTTACCAAGGAGACTGAGGAGGATCAAGCGTTTTAGACGTTTGAGCCAACTGACGAATCAGAGTGGGGTGTCGGAGATGGCTTTGTAGACGTTTGATTCAGCACAGGAGTGAACGTCATCGTAGAAATCCTTAGATGAACTTTCTTTTAATGTTGAGGCTCATTTAGATATTGTTTAATTTATTCATCAAATTTAATTATTAATGTTTATCTGATTATGTGTTTGCTCTCATTTATGAACCTTGAATACCAATTGAATAAAGCTTCTGCTGAATTTAATGAAGTTTGTTTTTGACTCACCATGGGTTGAAGTCTTGTGTGGGTCCACTTTTGGAAGCTTGTATTGTATTAAACATAGGAAATTTGAATTTTATTTATTTTGGGGGACATGACAGTTGGTATCAAGGTAACACGTTCTTCGGATATTAAAAATGGACAGAAACAATAGGACGTGTGGGGAGGATTGCGATTTCCGTTAGATAGGCTTTATGCACTAACTATAAAATCTATAGAATTGTTTGTTAGCTTATTTCTTTGGATCTAAACCATCAACATTTTTTTTTTGTAGGTCAGGGCACACCGTGGGACTAGGTCTCATGACAACGAAACTGGAAATGGTTCGAACCATACAGATGACCGTTTCAACCAACTTTGACAAGCCTTTCTGCAATCACAGGCTACTCAAAATGAGCATCAAAAGGCACATAAAACTGAGCAAGTTGCAAATAGACAGCGAGAAAGAGAAGAATGGGTTGTAGAGAGAGCACAAGTAGATCAAGATAGAGCAGCATTTCAGGCTCAAATTTTGGCATTAATTGACCGAGTAGCCCAGCCCCGTACAAGTGGTAATGCCTCCTCGAGAAGTAGATCCAACTGACCTCTACGAGAAATTTAGGAAAAAGGTCCCTCCTGAATTTCACGGTTTAGAAGATCCCATGTTGGTAGATGATTTTATAGAATAGCTAGGACAGGTCTTTGTAGCCTTTCGATGTACTCAGAGACAGATAGTTAATTTGGCTGCTTACATGTTCTAGGGGATAGCTCTCCAATGGTGAGATTCTATGAAGGAAAAAGTGCAAGCAGATGTGGTGGCCAAAGATAATGCATTACAAAAATTCACCGAGGAATTTATGGATGAATTCATCCCTAAATATGTTAAGGATCAGTGGAAGAAGGACTTTCATAACTTAGTGCAGGGTGATATGTTAGTGCATCAGTACGAATAACAGTTCATAGAGTTTGCTAGGTGTGCTCCCACTCTATTAGTTCTGGAGGAAGAGAAAATAAGGCGTTTTCTCGATGGTTTAGCAGCCGATATCTACATGATGATTCAAGATAATCAACACCCACTGTTTCAAGACAATGTAAAAAGTGCATATTTGGCTAAGGGTGCATTAAGGTAGAAGTCAGTAGAGCGTCTTGTTAAAATCCAGCAACATTAGTTAAGGCAGTCTTCTAGCCAGGGCAACTCAAAGAAACCGAAGTTCCAAGGTCAACCCTTAGGTGGTTAGAAACAACTGTGTGGGCGGTGTGGAAAGAATCACCCCATAGATCAGTGTTACAAGCAGACTGGGCATGTTTCCATTGTAGACAATTTGAACATCAAGTCCGCAATTGTCTCAATGGGGGCAGTCAGTTGCTAGTATCTCAGGTAGTAGCATCTCATGCTCCTGCGCAGCAACCATGGAGGACATCACCTCAGCAAGGACCATAGCAAACTGGTCAACAGATTCCTCGGCCCCACAACAATAATCGTTCAGAGCACCAACCCCTCAGTACTAGTAATATAGGGGACCAGCTCCACAGCAGCAGAGCCAAGTTCAAGGTCAGCATGGGTAATTCCAGCAGCAGAGGCAGCATCAACAAGTGGGCCAACAAATGGCACCAAGGCTAGTGGGTTTTAGATTGTTATGGTGTATGCTTTGTGATCAATTAGTCACAAGTGATGATATAAAACTAAAGTGCAAAAGCTAACAAAAAAATTACCACAAAGCATACAACATAACACAATGATTTATAGTCGCTCGGCCTTAATGCCTACATCCACTACTGGCTTGTGAGCCTACACGCCACCGGATTTTCACTATTTATGTTTTTCGATAGACTAAGCAATAACCTTTATAGTATGCTTTATAAGGCTAAGCAATAACCTCTTGAATTTTATGGTTCACCCCTAACCTTTACATTTATGTTTTTCCAAGGCTAAGCACTGACTTATAATACTAAAATTGGTTATCTCTAAGATGTGTCTACAAAACACTTGAAGAGATAAAAGTTTAAGCTCAATTACAATGCCTCTTAATTAGGCAGATATGAAAGTGAAAATCTAAATAACACAACACAATATGTAATGAAAGATGAATGCTCAATGTGTTTGTGCGAAAACTTCAATCAAGTTTAAAAATGATAGCTCAATGAATATAAGCTTAAAGCTTTTGAAAGTTTAAATCACAAATATTTTGATTGAAGTGAAAATACGAGTTGTATGAAATTTAAAAACAACTAAAACATGTGATTTGTGAACTTGTTATTTCCAAAACAAACTAATTTAACTAAATGCTTCAAGGTATGAAAAACAAGGAGAGGTTCAACCAAGTAATATAATCATGCTATGAGAGAAATCAAAGTTTTAAACAAAGCATGAAACCATTATGATATGAAAGTTAAAACTAACTTGGTTTGAATCTAAATGAAAAATCCCAAATAACAAAGCAATTCAAAGTGAAATACATGTAATGGATTCAATAAATCATAGTTAGTATGCTAAAATTAATTTACCAATAATTTAAACAAAGCATGTAACATATGATAGGGAAAATAAAGCTTACTTAGGTTGATTTTAATAATTAATCCAAGATTTAGCTTTTCAAATGACCCACTAACCTTCCTTAGCTCATTCTCCTCCCTTAGGCTTCAAAACACCTCAAAAGATTCATAAGTGTTCGCCCAATTCCCAAGGAAGCGGCTCAAATTTATAGAAAAATAGTTTCTAACGGATATATGGGTGGTTAACCATGACAGCCCGCGGTTAACCACACCTCCAACGGTTATATAGAAACGGCTTGTTTTTTTGTACGGAGGTTTTCTGAAGAATACTCTACAGTTAGCCATAAATGTTTTACGATTAGCCGTAAAATATTCTACGGTTAGCCATGAGGTCACCAAAATGTAGAATATGAAGGTTTTGTGCATTCTGGAAATGTGACTACGAGGTGACCGAACTCCGTGGTGGTTAACCACCATTTCTTAGTGTTTTTTACTTGAAAATGATTTTCTAAGAGGGGATTTTTGGCCATGGAAGTCATGCTTGGTTTCATGTTTAAATCAATTTTAAAAGTGTTTTCAAAATATGAACCTATCAATGCCTAAGATAATTTTGAAATACAATGGCCATAGAAATGCATGATTTCAAATTCTTCTTTTCAAAATTAATACATCCAAGTTTAAAATCCAAGACATGTATGAAACACAAATTCTAAAAGTTTTAAAAACAATGCATGTGAAGATCAAGATTTCAAAATTTCTAAAATCAATGCTCATGTGAAAATTCAAATGATGATAACATGATAATGCATCAATCAAATCGCAACACACAAAATCCCTAACAAAGCACTGTGACCTCCTTGCATCAATTGCATTAATTCATCTTACATTAGGTAGGGCCCATGCATCCATGCATCCCTTACATTTCATCTTTAATTAATTGCTAGTAGTTTGTTTATCTTATTTTTGTAGGGATGGTCACAAGCAATGGGGGCCCACTTGAAAGAGATATTTTGAAGAAAGAAGAGAAAAGAAGAAATTAAAAGAGAGAAAAAAAAAATAAAGGGAACCCCACCTTTGGGCGTGTGTAAGGACCCGATTTCTTAACCCTAGGACTTCCGCTAGTTAGTTATGTGGTTAGGTTTCTAAGTGGGTATTAGAGGCCAATCGTGGTATTTTCTGTGTTAGAATAGTCTTCGATCGATGTTGGTATGTTTGATATCCTCTTCATCTACTTTGATCTCTCTTTGGAACCTGTCTGTGATTTCATGTGAACCGAGAGATTATTCATAAATTCTGACAAAATGCTTTCCTAAGCTCGTTTGATCGTGATCATCATTCCGGATAACTTTTGTATTCAACTTGAACCAATTTGAGACCCTGAAACCCTTTGATTGACCAATTCTATCATAAATTGATAAACTTTGACCGGATAGTTAACTTTTTCCTTAAGACCCTGAATTGAGTGACTCTTGTGCTCAAGAATTAGATCTCGACTTGCGTAACAACTTTCATGTTCAGCCCGAATTCATCCAAGGCCTAGATAGCCCAATTTGACCCTAACGCACTTTTTAATGTAAATACCGCAATTTGGAAAATGACAGCTCCTGTCTTCGATCTCAAAAAATTCTGATTCTTGGCTTGTTGGAAAGCTCTTCTAGAGACTTGTAATTCTTCTTCTTTGACCTGATCCGTCCGAGGTCCTGAAGATCTTCATCAACGCGCCTCAAGTTCGGCCTTGGTGGTAGCAAACTCATACCATAAATCATTATACAAATATCCTACCTACCACCACCTACCACACTGAATGCCACCTACCACCATTAACCATTTCAACTCTCATTCACTGCTCATTTGCAACCGGCCACTGTGAACATGAGAGAATTCTCTCTTTCTCTCTTCTTTTTCTTCTCTTTTCTCCCTTCCATGTCATTTTAGAGAACACCTCCGTAGAGGCAACCTGTTAGACCCCGACCTAGACCAATTCGATTAGTGTGTGATTAGTATGTGTTTAGTCCTAAGTGGGTTTAGTTGTTGTTGGGTTAGAAGTAATTAGTTTTAGTCTTGGACATAGCTTTGGGGATTTTGAGAACGTTTAGTATTAATTAGACACACTCAGGAAGGCTTGAGTGCGCGAGTAAGTTGGGAAGATCATATCGGTTTCCGTGTGATTGTAATTTTGATTTCATTTGAATGATCTTTCTACGTGTTACAACTTTCGTTTTAAGCCCAGTTGTGTTTGAAGCCCAAAAACCCATGTTTTGGCCAAAGAGGGTAAAATTGTCTTTCTTGCACAAATCTGGA
Source organism: Cinnamomum chago (assembly GCA_038049695.1). Classification (NCBI taxonomy): domain Eukaryota; kingdom Viridiplantae; phylum Streptophyta; class Magnoliopsida; order Laurales; family Lauraceae; genus Cinnamomum; species Cinnamomum chago. Next base: position 57,000,541 of record CP142451.1, read on the forward strand.
CACAATTTTCAAGATCCCAAAACCATGTCAAAAATATACTTTTTTGGAAACTAGATATTTCGACGATCATTTTATCCTTCTTCGTCGAAGTCATCCGAGGCTCACAAGATCGTGTTTTGACCACTTTAAGATTCAGCTAGATGGGACCCATTGTCCCCACTTAAGCCTCTCCTCCCTCTCATTCCTTTCATTTCCCCCAAAATCTCTGCAATCTCTTAAGCTAGGGCAAGGAAACCCTTTTCCCTTCCATCTTCATTCCTCTTGCATGCTTTGGTTAGAGAGCTTCAAATAGATTTCCAAGCTCCTCATCTTCTCCATCTCCTTGTAAGCTTTCTATTGGTACAAACTTCTTGGAACCTCTTGTGAGACAAGCCTTCATCTTCTTCATCTCTTCTTGTTTGGCCATTGTTAGGTTTTGTAGTTCTTGAATAGCTTGAGTGAAGTGCTTGGAGAAGTATTTTAGCATTTGGGCAAGGCAAGTAATCTCTTTAGGAAATGATGCATGTGTATTTTGATTTCATTATATTCTTGTAAATTGTGCATTTATCTTGTTTATAAGCTTCATGAGTTTGTCTTCTTTTGATTTGGATGGTTGGAATGATGGAATGAACCCTTGGTGAGCATGGAGGCTCAAGGGATGATATATGATTGATTGATGAGAAGAAGGAGAGAAATGTAGCAAAGGTTGTGAAAAAGGAAGGCATTTTTGCACTCTGCGAGTTCAGGCAGAAGCCGATTCGCTCGAGCGACCCCTGGGTCCGCTCGAGCGACCAAGCCTCTGTTTGGTCCGAGCGTAGACAAAGAGCTGTCCGCTCGAGCGACCCTTGGGTCCGCTCGAGCGAACTGCCCTCTGTATAATCTGGAGCAAGGCAGAGAGTCGTCCGTTCGAACGCACTTATTATCCGCTCGAACGAACTGTCTCGCTCGAGCGAAGTGTCATTGCCCTACAAAGTTCGCTCGAGCGAACCTGCCAGAGTCAGGAAGAATAATTTATTTCTTTTCTGAATTTTCTTAAGGGTTGAAAACTAGACTATGTTAAGGGTTTTGATTTGACATTGTGTAAATGGGACTTCGAAATGCAACCCAACTTCGGGGACACCAATTCTTATATATTCCGACATTTGGAGTCTCAATTACACAAAGGTCAATTAGCAGCCTTAACACATGCTTGTCAGATTTCGTGTTTGAATTCCGTTTTAGTACGATAAGTATCCTCGTGTACTCGTTTTAGATTTCAAGTATAAGCTTGTTTTGAAGTTTTGTTTCAAGAAAAAAAGGGATCACTTCCTAAGCGTGTTATGCATATTTATTATGCCTCTTTGCTAGTCGTGCTCGTCGTGTTTTGATAAGTGATTTCCCCCTTTTTTTTTATCTCGACATGTTTTGATCGTGTTCCACGTGTTTTGTGCATTCATGAATTAAGTAACACCACTGAGCTTAGACTGCCCTTTCGGTTTGATCCACTGTCTGGGGGTCTTTAAACATGTGGACTGTCTGCAGACTGGTCGTGTATTTATTACACATCGTGCGTGTCCGGTTCCGCGGCCGGAATTCCCGTCCTTGTGGGAAATCGTGTCGTGCTTATATTATGTATATCGTGCTTGTCGTGCGTGCTTGCTCTTTTCATTATATAAATGATAGAGAAAGGATGGGCTCTTTGTGGATTGTAACTGTTCATGATTTATTATTTATTCATGCTAGTTTGTTTTGATACCTCAGCTTTGTTCGTATTCTTGAAAATGTATCTCAGTTTTGATAGTACTTCATACCAAGGATTTGCTTATATGTTTTCTCTAAATGTTATTGTTCGTGTTCATGCCTAAATTGATTACCTGCCAAACCGTCGTGTTTGACCCTTGTTTGTTGGTGCCCAGGTGCCGGAGACGTTACCTTTGAGGAGGAGCGTCAGGAGGAGGCTTGTGAGCCAACCCCTGTGAGAGAGTGGCAGCCCGATGATGTCATCTAGATGTCGGGCGGGTTCTTGAGTCTCGCAACATTTTGTCTTGGGGTTTCTTTTATTTATTTTGGAGAAGTGTATTGGCCTCTGTTGGCCCCTCTTATGGGATTGTAACAAAATTTAATTTACTTCCGTGTTAGACTTATAACTTGAAGTAAGTGGGAATGCCATCTAAACTTCTTCCTTTGATACTATGTCTTGTATATTATTGTGATAGCACTTAAATATTTTATTGGCGCTTATCTTGATGAGGAGTTTTGCTACACGCTTCCGCATACTTGATCGTGTGAGTCAGATTCCGCATGTCTTTGGGAATCCTCACCGCGGGAACCTGTGGGAAAGTATCATCTACTGCGTCGCGGGCCCGGGATCCGTTCCGGGGTCGCGACAGGATTGGTATCAGAGCGAGACATGTTTCAAGCACTTAAAAGAAACTAGAAAGGTCTTAGGAACGTGGCGAGAATTCGTGAGTTCGATAGATTCGTTGGTATAGGATCTTAGAAACCCTTGTACTATGTTATTGTGTTCTAACTCCTTGTTTTACAGCAATATGCCTCCAAGAAAAGCTCCAAATCATCATGCTTCAGGCAGTAATCAAAATGAGTCAGATGCATCTGATACACCAACAACCACACAGTTTCAGGAACTTATGCAAGCCATTTCATCTAAATGGGCCCTTTAATGGAAAAATGAATTTCTCTTAGTTCTGTGAAGTCAGCCATCGTCCCAATTTCACTGTGAAACCTCATCTGAGAGGCCATCCCTATCATCCCGACCTCCTGAAATCCGAGCTAACACAACTGAGGTGGGCCCCAACCTCAACCCACTGGCCATCAAGCCAAGCGGTCAAGGACTTTCTTTCCTCTCTTCTCCCTGTTTGACTTGGCTACTGCACACAGCGGCCATTTATTCTCCCAGCTAGCAGCCACTGCTGCCTTCATCTTCCCCCAGCGGCCAGCCCTGCTACTGCCATATGCCACCCTCCTGGTTCCTTTCCCGGCTGCCAGGTGCTGCTCCTCCCCCAGCGGCTTGGTACTGCCTCCCTTCCAGCGGCTACCGCCTTGCATGACTTGTTTCCGTGGCCAGTCCCCCTGCAACATAGTCAGCTGCCACTGCTGTCTACTCCCTGTTAGTTTGTATGGTTTCAATCTATCAGATAATATAATAAATTGATTCATTTCTTTATTTATCAATTTTATCATGCTTTCCTTTCATGAGATGAATGATGTTTTATTACTTAATGCACATAACCAATATATTGACATGATGGTTCATGAGATGAACTGGGTCCCATTAGTATATTAGATGTGGTATCTGTGTATGGATGAGATCCACATACAGGAGACATGTGTGACAAATCTTATAGTTATATATCTTCACAACCAGTGATGAGACTGGACATCTCATCTGATAAGGTTGCAGCACTTTGATTACTATGAGATAGTGTGATTTGTCTCGATTATCAGAATGTAAGATTCTGAATCATGGTGCTGGTACATTGGATGTATTGAAGGACTATGAAAAGCACCTTATGAAACACTGTCTTTACTTTAAGGCTTGCTCTTATAATTCCCTAACAATAGGCTCTCAATCCTGAGACATTGATGAACTCAAGTTTTTTGTCTTTGCATTTGCTGTGCGTGACCAATGAGTGAGGCCAACTGTAGGTCAACACCACGGTGTCTTGGGTACGTGGTAGTAGGACTGTGGGAACATTGAATGGTCAAGATGGAATCTATCTATATTATCCTCTTGTGCCAATTAATGGATTTATCATTAGTAAGTGCGCACCCATTCAATTAAGAGTTAATTGGATGGTACCGATTATTATTAGAATTAATTGGGTCTCAAGGATAATAAGATATGGATCCAATTATGGTGGACATGACTAATTGATCCATGGATATTGATATAAGGGTCTACTTGTGGTCATAGGGAAGTTTCAGGTATTCTTTGTTATTTTTTCCTAAGACTGGAGTGCAATTGCATTTATATAGTGGAGTTATTTGTAATTAATTGTGGGCCCGGATTGTACATGAGATGTGGGGTTGCGGTGTCCTAGTTGGAGCCAATTTTTTATGGAATCCCTAGTGGACCCCATACTAGCGTAAGTTATTAGAAAGTTACTAATTCTACTTGAACTCTAAAAGAAATGAATTATAAAGTTACTATTTCTATTTGAACTGAGACTTCTAGTAGTGATAATAGTAGGCTCCTAATTAGTGTGGAAGTGAGACTTTTATTTCTATTAGTAAATAAGAGGTTGCCAAGTTATAAATAGAGGAGAAAAGGGGTTGGACGTCCAATGTATAATTCCCCCTTGGAATTCATGCACAGCCTCCTTGTGCAAGTGTTGCATGGTTTCTCTTCTCCTTCATCTTCTAGTTTCTCTTCCGGATTCCTTTAGAGCTTCTAGTTGTTTTTTTTAGGAGATCTCACCCATCTCCTTTAGAGAAGAGATCTGATACGGGACATAGCGTGGAAGATTAAGAGGTCTTGGAGATCCTAAATTTGCTATAAAGAAAGAGTTTCATCATCTAGCAAGTCTTCTTCTCCATTAGAGTATAACTGAGCTCCAAAGGTATAATCTACTTCCTTGTATGTTGCAGCTTTTGTGGTTGCTTGATTATTGCTGGTTTCTATCTTCTAGATAAAGTTTATTACTGTTCATGGTTGATGAGTTTGAGGGATTGGATCCTGGATGTGGTTTATGGCCTTATGGGTACTTGATCCTTGAGTCAAGTGGGTCAAAAATATTTTGAAAACCTATCCACTCAGCCCACCTACTTCCAACACCCCACTACACTCAGCCCGCAGCCATCATCCTTCTGTACTCAGCCGGCCAACTCTTTCCTTGCACTGCTCTCGGCCATCATCTCCTTGCAAACTTTCGGTCACTCTCCCTGCAAACTCTCGGCCATCACCTGCATTTTCCTCAGCTCAGCGGCCACCTGATGTTTCCCCAGTCCCAGCGGCCATCAGTCTCCATACAGCAGCCGGCCACACTTTCTTCTCCTTCAGCCCACCGGCCAGTCCACCTGCATTCCGCCCAGCCGGCCACTGCACCTCTCTTCCCTGCCCCTGCCTGATACCAGCCGCAGCTTCTTCTTCTTCTTCCCCTCCTTGTTTCAGCCTGCCAGCAACTGCCCTTCACTGCCTTCAATCTGCACTGCCCCAGTCCAGCCACTTGCAATGCCTCCACCTGCACTGCTCAGTTCACCTGAGATCAGCCTACCTGAAATCAGTCCATCTGAAATCAGTTCACCTGAGATCATCCCATCTTCCCAGCCCTGACTTCAGCTTCTTCTTCTACCTCCTCTTCCCAGCACCTGCACAGCACTTGTTTCCCACGTGAAACTTCACCTGCACTGCAACTCCACCTGCACAGCTTTCCACCTGCACTGCTCCCACTTGTCACTTGTTCAGCCCCCTTGCCACTTGTCCAGCCCACTTGCAACTGGTTCAGCCCACTACAACTTGCCCAGCCCACCTGCACATCCCCAGCAGGCCCATGACCAACAGCCATCAGCTAAATGGCAGCTGTGGTTGCCATTAGATAGGTCCCAGCTTCTGTGTACAACTTGGACCAATGGGTCCCACCCCGGGGCCCACAGAACCCGACCCTCAGGCCTTGTTTCATGACCCTTGAAAAGAATGGAATTTTAATTAGACCTTTGACATGATTTGAACCTGTTTTTAACCCATCAACTGTTAGGGATTTTGTAATTGCAATTTGATGGATGCATTTGCACTTTAGCATCATTTGATATTTCACACATGCATTGATTTAAAATACCTTGAAATCTAGTTTTATACATGCATTGGTTTTTAGATTTGGAAAAGTTTTTGGTTTATGCATGTTTTGGTCATAAACTTGGATGCATTGGTTTTAGAACCCAAAACTCTTTTGAAAACCTAATTCCTTGTGCATTATATTTGGAAAATCATCTTGTGAATTTAGGTTTGAGCTTTGCATACATTCATTACAAAAAGAATCATTTTTTGTATGCATTTTCATTTGTAAAGAGTTTTATCAAATCAAGCTAGCCTTTGGTTTTAAACTTTTGAATCATTTTAGGCTTTGTGTTTTTCATGTTTTTAAACATCTTAGAATGTCTTAAAACATGTTATTTAAGCTTGATTTAGTGGCCCAAAGATCCCTCAAAGAAATACTTTGAAATGCAAAAAAGTTGGATTTTTGGCCCCGAGGACTCGCCCGGCAGTGTCGCCGGTCGACCGAGACCTGTGTCTCGGTCGACCGAGGACACTGTAGGGTGACTGTGCAGTTTCTGAACTGCAAGCTGCCAACGGTCATTTTTATGACCGTTGTGCTTTCTCGGTCGACCGAGACCCCTTTGCCGGTCGACCGAGGACTAGCCGTTGGACACTTTTTGGCTATAAAGTCCATTCATTTCCAACCTTTTTCAAGGCTTGATACATGAACTTTTGAGAGCATTTTGGAGCCAAAGAAAGGGGAAGAAGTTGGAAAGGCTAGAGGGCCATTTGGAAATCAAATGCTTGAGATTTAAAAAGGTAGACCTTACTTTTCATTTTGATTTCCATTAAAAGTAGAATCAATGCATGGTTAAATCTTTGTATTTTCATATTTGCATGATTTCTAGCTTTTAAAGAGTTGTGTTGCAAACTCTAAATCATCCTTCGTAAATTAGATTAGTTTGCAAACTCTCTTAACTAAATCACATGCTTTCTTAGACTTTTACATTCATACAACTTGTTTAGTTCATTTCTTAAAGTTGTTTGAATTTCTCATGTGATTAGTTTTCTCTTCAATCATCATTTTATAAGCTTTGATTTTAAAATGCATCATGCATTCATTTAAGAGCTTCTTTGTTGAGATTGATTGAAGAAACACATTCATACACTTGTGCACACACTTTAACTTATTTGAGTGTATGTTTGTTATTTGTATTAAACTTTCATATTAGCCTAGTCAAGAGGCAATTTCATATGAGCTTAAATTGTAATCTCTTAGAGTGATCTTTTGTAAAGACACTTTCTTAGAGAAAGCTTTATTTGTAAAGGTTATTGCTTAGCCTAAGAAAAGCATTGTATAAGGTTATTGCTTAGCCTAAGAAAAGCATATTGTAAGGTTATTGCTTAGCCTAAGAAAAGCATCTTGTAAGGTTGTTGTTTAGCCTTTGAAAAGCAACATTGTAGAGGTTATTGCTTAGCCTTTGAAAAAGCATAAATAGTGGAAATCCGGTGGGGTGATTGGATCACAAGCCGGTAGTGGATGTAGGCACGTTGGCCGAACCACTATAAATATTGTGTTGTGGTGCTTGCTATTGTGGTGATTGTTTATTTGAGCTTCCGCATATTGATTGATTATTCATCACATGTGACTAGTTTTTATTAAGAAGTTAAATTTGGTTTAAATTGGTCATAGTTGTAGCACACCCTATTCACCCCCCCCTCTAGGGTTAGGATCCTCGTGGACTTTCAATTGGTATCAGAGCCTCGTTCTCTATCCCTTAGGATCAAGTGTTTGGAACTCTTGATTAGGTGTAAAAACCTAGAGTTAAAACCCTAGAGTTGTCCTTTTTGAAAATCATTAGTATGGACTCCACTATGCTAGACTTTGTAGATTCTTCTAGACTCCTCATTCTTCCATCTTATGGAGATTCAAACATTGAAATTAAAGAATCTCAACTTGAATTAAAAGAAGAAGAATTTGATGAACTTGAAGCCTATGAGGAATTGTACACATGGTCCTTAGAGGTTTCCAAGAAAAATAAAAGATTAAAAGAAGAATCTAAAAGGCTAAACCAAGAATTAGACTCTTCTAAAACTAAACTTAGAGAAAAAGATGAATTTATAAATTGTGTAGAATCTAAGTTCATGATCTCTTTAAATAATCTATCTAACATTCAAGATGAACTAAAAGAATTAAAGATGGATTATGATAATGTCAATAAGGAAAATTTAATTCTAAGAGATCAAATAAAAAGGCAAGACAAAGACTTTAACAATTTAGAAGCCAAGTTGATTAAAAGTAAGTTAAAAACCCAAGAGCTTGGATCTAATGTTGTTAATGAACTAAAGCTTGAATTAAAACTTGCCAATGAAGAGCTAAGCAAATATAAGGAAATTGAAAATGAACTTTCAAAAGTCAAACATGAAAATTCAATCCTTATAACCAAAGTCACTCAACTTGAAGGATATAAACAAAAGTATGAGTGCAAGTTTACCCAAAGTGAAGAAAGACTTGAAAAATTATTTAAATTGGGTAAACCTCATGGAGATAGGACGGGTATTGGATTTGATAGGAATATGTCATATGACCCTAAATTCACCAACACTTTTGTGAAAGGTGAGTCCTCATTCTCTAGCACTCTTTCTCCTTTGCCCAAAACCAAATGTAATTTTTGTGGCATTGAAGGACACTTTACGTTTGAGTGCAAACTAAGAAGAAGAAGCAATGTGTCTAATCCCATCTTTGAACCAAAGAAAGTAAAATCAAACTTGAAGGGTAAGACACTAAAAACCAAGGAAGACTCCATAAAGCTTAAACAAGTGAAACCAATTAAAATGGAGTCTCCTAAGATAGATTCTAAAAAGCTTAAACAAGTTAAACCAAGCTTGAAAGAATCTAAGAACAAAAAGCTTCTCAATCTATCTCCCTTATATCAACCCATGAAAGAACTTTTGAAGAAAGTTACTAAGTTAAATCTAAAATTCAAAAGTCAAGTAAAGGGAGAAAATAAGAAGAAAAGAAAAGAGAAACAATCCCCTAAGAAACAAACTCACCAACTCCAAAAGACAAATCACCATTCTAAGCTAAATTTAGTCAAATCTAAATATCATGGTGATAAGTTCAAATTGAAAATTTATCAAGTTAAATCTCCTATAGTTGGTGAGAAGTCCAAAATAGACCTCAAAGTTCAACCCTCCCAAGACCTTAGGTGGATTCCTAAAGTTATTTACCTAGACAAACCTTAGGGTCTTGAACCTCATTGACCAACCTATTCTTTATAGTCAAATCCTTTTGTTGGTCATGTTGCTTTGCATTTTGGTTCTTTCTTAGTTACAATTATTTAAATGCATTGTTTCTTTATGATCAATTGATTTTGTTTTCATGCACCATTCTAGTTACACTTCATGGTTTTCAAAATCTTTTGATTATAATTTCATCATGTTTGATTTGCTTTTTGCACATTTATGTTTTGCATTGCATTTCTGTTAGGAATTTTCTAGATTGCAATTTGATGGATGCATATCATTCTAGCATCATTTGATTTACACACTTGCATTGGTTTTAAAGTAAACTTGAAATCTTGATTTATTCATGCATTGTTTTTAAGATCTTGTTTTATGCATGATTTGTTTTTAAATCTTGGATGCATTTGTTTTAGAAAAGAGTTTTCAAGAAATCAAGCAAGCCTTTGTTTTAAAAGTTTTGAAACTTTTTAGGCTTTTTATGTCATGTTTTAAAAACCTTTAAAATCTTTAAAACATGTTTTCCAAGCTTGATTTAGTGGCCAAAAGGTCCCCCAAAGAAATAACTTTGAAAAGTGCAAAAGTTGGAAATTTTGCAAAAAGGGGGTTGTCCCGGCAGTGTCGTCGGTCGACCGAGAGGCAGGTCTCGGTCGACCGAGACAGCTGCAGGCAAAAATTGCCTGGGAGCACCAACGGTCAGAAATATGACCGTTGTGTGTTCTCGGTCGACCGAGGCCTGTTTCTCGGTCGACCGAGAACTAGCCGTTGGCCACTTTTCCCTATAAATATGAGTTCTTTCCCTTGCCAAAAGTTGGGAATTTTTAACCCCTCCTTGAGAGGATTTGAGGCATATCAAAAGGGAAGAGAACCAAGGGATGAAGGGGAAGATTAGGAAAGCTAAAGCTTGGATTAATGAAGTTAAACCACCAAGTAGGCTCTTCCTTTCTTAATCATATGTTTGCATGCTTTTGTTTTATTTTTGGTAAATCATTTCTAGCATGTTAAACTATGTTTGTGTTGTGTCCTTAACATATTTTATGTTTTGAGTTGATTTATTGTTTTGGATACAACATCATATGATTCAATCCAAGTAGTACTTGAATTGGTAAATCAAAGTAGATCATGTTAATGAAAGAAACTTGGTAAATCATATGTAACATGATTCCTATACTTGGTTGAATCTTTGGTTGTTGTTTTCCATCATAAGAAAATCACTTTCAAAAGTATCTTATGTTTTGGACTCAACTTCTTTACAAATCATATGTTTTCATGTTTTGTTTTATCATTGGTAAATCTTAATAACATGTTAACCTATGATGTGTTGTATCCTTAGCATGTGTTATATTTTGAATAGATCTATTGTTTTGGATACATCACCATTGATTCATCAAAGTAGTACTTTATCTTTGGTAAATCTAAGTAGATCATGTTAATGAAATATGTAACATGATTCATATACTTTGTTGAATCATTGGTTGTTGTTTTTCCATCATAAGAAAATCTCTTTCAAATGTATCTTATGTTTTGGATCCAACATCATTACAAATCATATGTGTATTATTGTTTTAATGCTTCACAACTTGCCTTACTTTGATTGGTAAATCTTTTTCAAGTTGTCCTTATAATTACATATGATTTGTCCCCTCTTTTCAATCAAATCTATTTTTATGTTTTGAGCTTCATTGATGATTTGATTGACATCCCTATGCATCACATGTTTAGAGCTAATCCATTTCATACAACTTGTGTAACTTTGATATCATTAACAAGTTGTTACTTTTAACATGTGATTGCATTACTTCCTCAATCATAAATGTTTTATGAGCTAAAACTTTCAAAAGCCTTAGGCATACATTTATGAACTTTCATTTTCAAAATGGTTGAGGACCACACACACACACTTCATTTGTTTTCATCTTTGCATTCATAGTGTGAGTGTGTATTTGTATTTCACTTCCATATCCGCCTATTTAAGAGGCAATGTAATGAGCTTAATAGAATCTCCATCAAGTGTATGTTAGACACTAATTAGTGAGATAACCAACCTTGTGGTTGAAGAGGTTATTGCTTAGCCTTTAAAAGCATAGTGTATAGGTTGATGTTAAGCCTTGAAAAACATCATTGTAAGGTTATTGCTTAGCCTTGAAAAGCATATTGTAAAGGTTATTGCTTAGCCTATTGAAAAGCATAAATAGTGGAAATCCGGTGGGGTGTTGGTTCACAAGCCGGTAGTGGATGTAGGCATTGAGGCCGAACCACTATAAATACTTGTGTAATGGTGATTGCTTTGTGATGATTCTTTTGTTAGCTTCCGCATCTTGTATGATTAATCATCGCATATGACTAGTTTGTTTTAAAGAAGTTAAAATTGATTAAAATTGGTCATAGTTGTAGCTCACCCTATTCACCCCCCCTCTAGGGTTAGGATCCAGGTGGACTTACAAGTCCTTTTTGTAAATCAAATGATTTGAAGCTATTTTAGTTTTCCATTGAGTTTTCAAAGTTATATCTCTTGGTATGGAAACTTAGTAAGTGTCTATTGTTTTATAATTTGAAAACTTTACAATAGTACACTTCTTGTTTTTCAAAATCACTTGCTCTTAATTCTATAAATGATTCTTTGTTGGAATTTCATAAATTGTAGTGATTTGAGAAACTTTGGAAAATGTTCTAAGCCTTATTGGTTGTATTTTTAGAAGCATTTTCCTTGAATTTATTTCCTTGTGCCTATTTATGATTATATCATTTGAAAGGAAATAATTTTTACAATCTATTTGCATCTTTGCTCTATTAGTTACATTCTTTATGCAAATTGATTTTGTTGACTTACATTGCATGGTTGGATATGTTTCATTGATTTGCATGTTTGTGCCTAACTTGGTATATTCTCATTAATGCATTTTGATGATTGTTTATGTGCTTTATAGTAAAATCTTGTATTTGAGCTTTTTAAGTACATATGTGATTTTATGTGCTAAGTTCATTTGGTTTAAACCTCATATCCTTTTCCATTGCATTGTAAGCATTAGTACATTTGCTAAGAGTGGAGATGTTACATGATAGATTGATTCCTTTAACTTCATACCTTCTTGTGCTTAAATAGTTATATTCCTTTTTGGATGATTGGTATGAGTTAGATCTTGAATGTTGATTGATCCTCTCTATGCAAATGTCAAATTGTTCTATGTATGGTTGTGTTATCTATTAGATTTGTAGAAACCATACTTGAACTAAAATCCATCCTCTATACTTTCTAGTCATATTCTTTTTGGATGGTTATGATGTTGATTCATGTGTATTTTCTAAATGATGTCATCTTTATACATGTTTCAACTTCATAGTAGTGATCTTGCTCATATGAAACTCTTTGAAATCCATTCCTCATATTTCTATGTGTTTGATGGATAACTTAGATGTTGAATTCATATGAGTTAGTCACTTTTAAATTGCATGCATTACAAAGTAATATCCTTTTGCATTGCAATTTACCTTGTTCATCACTATGCTCTATAGTTATATCTTTATTAGTGATGAATATGCATTTATGATGCTTGATGGATTTTTGTCACATTCTTGCTCTTTATCATGTTATCAAATTCAATTAGTTTCAATTGGTATAATGTTTGATTGATTTGATTTCTTGTGAATGTGATAAATCTTGTGTGCATTGGATTGAACTTGATAAGTAATATGGTTGTTCCATGTCACACACCATTAGCATCATTATGCTCTTGTTGCCACCTCTCTTTGCTCATATAGGTATATCTCATGACCACCATGTTTATGTGTTCATAATATTGGTTGGTTATTAGTTGAGGTTGGCTTCATGTTTGAATTTCATTTCACTCTTTCATGCACCTTAATAAGTCATATTTATTGATTGAATGAAATGATTTTCAAAATCTTACATAGCATATGATTTTCATAAGTAATATTGATTGATGCTATGTTTGAGTAAACCCCATATCATGGATAGCTCTAATTTGGATTTTTCCTAATAGGTATATTTTTAAATCCATTTTAGAGTGATTGATTTAAATAGTCATATCCTAAATCTCAATTGGTATTCTTTGTCTTTCCAATTGATATCCATGATGGCTTTTCCCATAGACCTTGCTTTCTTTTGGCAATTTGATCATATGAGCTTGATAGTTAAATGAATCTAATCCTTTCTTTGAAGTTGACCCTCACTTGGTTAAACCATCTTCTTCTTGTACCTAATAGTTAAATCTTTGTCAAAAGTTTGACAAAAGAAGAGAATGGATTGAGGGGGAGTGTAAACCTTCATAGGAAGTATTAGTTGTGATCAAATTGACCCTAGGATTGCCTTTGAACCCTTAGAGACTACTACCTCACATGATAGCCTGTTATGGATTTCATCTTCGATTTCATTTGTTAACAGGTGCTACTAATGGTATTTTCCTTGTTTCATGTGTGTAGGTACCTTTGCAATTTAATGGCAAAGGGGGAGAAATTATGCAAGTTCTCAAAAGGGTGAAGAGAAAGTCCAAGCTTCCAAAGGGGAGAGTTATGTATGATCTTCTACAAAGGGAGAGAATGCATACCTTGCCAAAGGGAGAAAGAGGCATGGTCAAAGGGGGAGAGCTAATAGAAGAAAGAAGCTTGGAGCTAAAGAAGATGCTTGGATAAAGAAAGAAAGAAGAAAGAAAGCTTGAAGGTTGATCAAGCTCCAAGCATCATGAAGATTGAAGTCCAAGAGCCCAAGCTATGAGAAGAAGCATCCAAGAAGATTTCAAGCCTTGTCCAGCTGAGGGGGAGCTGAAGACTAAGTGTGTATTGTCAGTGGTGAGTGTGTTTGCCATCAAATTGCAAAGGGGGAGATTGTTAGGAATTTTCTAGATTGCAAATTGATGGATGCATATCATTCTAGCATCATTTGATTTACACACTTGCATTGGTTTTAAAGTAAACTTGAAATCTTGATTTATTCATGCATTGTTTTTAAGATCTTGTTTTATGCATGATTTGTTTTTAAATCTTGGATGCATTTGTTTTAGAAAAGAGTTTTCAAGAAATCAAGCAAGCCTTTGTTTTAAAAGTTTTGAAACTTTTTAGGCTTTTTATGTCATGTTTTAAAAACCTTTAAAATCTTTAAAACATGTTTTCCAAGCTTGATTTAGTGGCCAAAAGGTCCCCCAAAGAAATAACTTTGAAAAGTGCAAAAGTTGGAAATTTTGCAAAAAGGGGGTTGTCCCGGCAGTGTCGTCGGTCGACCGAGAGGCAGGTCTCGGTCGACCGAGACAGCTGCAGGCAAAAATTGCCTGGGAGCACCAACGGTCAGAAATATGACCGTTGTGTGTTCTCGGTCGACCGAGGCCTGTTTCTCGGTCGACCGAGAACTAGCCGTTGGCCACTTTTCCCTATAAATATGAGTTCTTTCCCTTGCCAAAAGTTGGGAATTTTTAACCCCTCCTTGAGAGGATTTGAGGCATATCAAAAGGGAAGAGAACCAAGGGATGAAGGGGAAGATTAGGAAAGCTAAAGCTTGGATTAATGAAGTTAAACCACCAAGTAGGCTCTTCCTTTCTTAATCATATGTTTGCATGCTTTTGTTTTATTTTTGGTAAATCATTTCTAGCATGTTAAACTATGTTTGTGTTGTGTCCTTAACATATTTTATGTTTTGAGTTGATTTATTGTTTTGGATACAACATCATATGATTCAATCCAAGTAGTACTTGAATTGGTAAATCAAAGTAGATCATGTTAATGAAAGAAACTTGGTAAATCATATGTAACATGATTCCTATACTTGGTTGAATCTTTGGTTGTTGTTTTCCATCATAAGAAAATCACTTTCAAAAGTATCTTATGTTTTGGACTCAACTTCTTTACAAATCATATGTTTTCATGTTTTGTTTTATCATTGGTAAATCTTAATAACATGTTAACCTATGATGTGTTGTATCCTTAGCATGTGTTATATTTTGAATAGATCTATTGTTTTGGATACATCACCATTGATTCATCAAAGTAGTACTTTATCTTTGGTAAATCTAAGTAGATCATGTTAATGAAATATGTAACATGATTCATATACTTTGTTGAATCATTGGTTGTTGTTTTTCCATCATAAGAAAATCTCTTTCAAATGTATCTTATGTTTTGGATCCAACATCATTACAAATCATATGTGTATTATTGTTTTAATGCTTCACAACTTGCCTTACTTTGATTGGTAAATCTTTTTCAAGTTGTCCTTATAATTACATATGATTTGTCCCCTCTTTTCAATCAAATCTATTTTTATGTTTTGAGCTTCATTGATGATTTGATTGACATCCCTATGCATCACATGTTTAGAGCTAATCCATTTCATACAACTTGTGTAACTTTGATATCATTAACAAGTTGTTACTTTTAACATGTGATTGCATTACTTCCTCAATCATAAATGTTTTATGAGCTAAAACTTTCAAAAGCCTTAGGCATACATTTATGAACTTTCATTTTCAAAATGATTGAGGACCACACACACACACTTCATTTGTTTTCATCTTTGCATTCATAGTGTGAGTGTGTATTTGTATTTCACTTCCATATCCGCCTATTTAAGAGGCAATGTAATGAGCTTAATAGAATCTCCATCAAGTGTATGTTAGACACTAATTAGTGAGATAACCAACCTTGTGGTTGAAGAGGTTATTGCTTAGCCTTTAAAAGCATAGTGTATAGGTTGATGTTAAGCCTTGAAAAACATCATTGTAAGGTTATTGCTTAGCCTTGAAAAGCATATTGTAAAGGTTATTGCTTAGCCTATTGAAAAGCATAAATAGTGGAAATCCGGTGGGGTGTTGGTTCACAAGCCGGTAGTGGATGTAGGCATTGAGGCCGAACCACTATAAATACTTGTGTAATGGTGATTGCTTTGTGATGATTCTTTTGTTAGCTTCCGCATCTTGTATGATTAATCATCGCATATGACTAGTTTGTTTTAAAGAAGTTAAAATTGATTAAAATTGGTCATAGTTGTAGCTCACCCTATTCACCCCCCCTCTAGGGTTAGGATCCAGGTGGACTTACAATTTCTACATGATTAATTGATTGTGATTTCAAAAGCTTTCATAGCTAGACTCTTCATGATCAATTGTTGTTGAATCATTTGTGTAGATATGATAGTAATATTTTTTGAACAAATGATTTGAATCAATTCAAGTTTTTCCATGGATTCCTAAGTTATATTTTCATATGGAAAATCATTGTTTTGAAAAATCAACTTGTATGTGTTTCAATTAAGTTATATCTTTTAAAATACAATGTTGAAAATTGATCTTCAAAATCATTCTTTTTATGCTCATTGTTGGATTTTTTTTTTCAAAATGATTTGAAGATTATTTGAATGGAAATGCCTATAACATCATTAGTTATATTCATCTAAAGCATGTTCCATATTTTCATTTCCTTTTCTTTTGGTTTCATTATCTTAGAAATGGAAATGTATGTTGTTTGCATCCTTGCTTGTTTATTTACATTCTTTTTATATGCAAATGACTATAGGTTCCATGTATGGTTGTGATCTTAGTTACATTTGTAGAAACCATACTAGAACCCAAATCCATCCTCTATGCCTAATAGTCATTTCTTTTTGGATGGTTATGATGTTGATTCATGTAGATACTCTTGGTGTCTTCCTTATACATGTTTCAACTTCATAAGTAGTGATCTTAATCATATGAAACTTTTTGAAATCCATTCCTTGCATTTATGATGGTTGATGGATATCTTAGTAGTTGAATTCATATGATTTAGTCACTTTGGAAATTGCACGCTTTACCAAGTCATATCCTTTTGCATTGCAATTTACCTTGTTCATCACTATGCTCAATAGTTTTATCTTTAAAAGTGATGAATATGCATTTATGATGCTTGATGGAATTTTGAGTTTGTCACATCCTTGCTTTTAATCATGTTATCATATTCAATTGGTTTCATTTGGTATAATTTTCCATTGATTTCATATCCAATTGATATCTTATCTTGTGTATGTGATAGACCTTGTGTGCATTGGATTGAGTTTGATAGTTATACATTTGTTCCATGTCACACACCATTAGCATCATAATGTTCATGTTTGCCACCTCTTTTGCTCATATAGGTATATCTCATGACCACCATGTTTATGTGTTCATAATATGGGTTGGTTATTAGTTGAGGTTGGCTTCATGCTTGAATTTCATTTCACTCATCTTGCACATGATTAGTCATATTTTTTGATTGAATGAAATGATTTTCAAAACCTTACATAGCATATGATTTTCATAAGTTATATTGATTGATGCTATGTTTGAGTAAACCCCATTGTATCATGGATAGCTCTAATTTGGATTCTTCCTAATAGGTATATTCTTACATCCATTTTAGAGTTATTGGATTAATAGTCATATCCTTAAATCTCAATTGGTATTCTTTGTTTTTCCAATTGATATCCATGATTGCTTTTCCCATTGACCTTGATCTTTTGGTAATTTGATCATATTGAGCTTCATAGTTAAATGAATCTAATCCTTTCCTTGAAGTTGACCCTCACTTGGTTAAACCATCTACTTCTTGAACCAAATAGTTATATCTTGTCAAATGTTTGACAAAAGAAGAGAATGGATTGAGGGGGAGTGTAAACCTTCATAGGAAGTATTAGTTTTGATCAAATTCACCCTTGGATTGCCTTTGAGCCCTTAGAGTTATCTTACATACATGATAGCCTGTTATGAATTTCATTTTCGATTTCATTTGTTAACAGGTGCTACTAAAGGTATTCTTCTTGTCTCATGTGTGTAGGTACCTTTGCAATTTAATGTCAAAGGGGGAGAGAGAGTTCAAGTGTGACTCAAAGATCTCCTACTCTTCAAAGGGGGAGAGAGTTCGAGAGTTCAAGTACTCGAAGATCTCCTATCCATCAAAGGGGGAGAAAGAACTCAAGTTCTCAAAGGGTGAAGAGAATGTCCAAGCTTCCTAAGGAGAGTTGTGTATGATCTTCTACAAAGGGAGAGAATGCATACCTTGCCAAAGGGAGAGAGAGGCATGGTCAAAGGGGGAGAGCAAATAGAAGAAAGAAAGCTTGGAGCTAAAGGAGATGCTTGGATAAAGAAAGAAAGAAGCAAGAAAGCTTGAAGAATGATCAAGCTCCAAGCATCAAGAAGATTGAAGAAAAGAGCTCAAGAGCCCAAGCTAAGAGAAGAAGCATCCAAGAAGATTTCAAGACTTGTCCAGCTGAGGGGGAGCTGAAGACCTTGGTGTGTAATTTCAATGATGAGTAAGTTGCCATCAAATTGCAAAGGGGGAGATTGTTAGGGATTTTGTAATTGCAATTTGATGGATGCATTTGCACTTTAGCATCATTTGATATTTCACACATGCATTGATTTAAAATACCTTGAAATCTAGTTTTATACATGCATTGGTTTTTAGATTTGGAAAAGTTTTTGGTTTATGCATGTTTTGGTCATAAACTTGGATGCATTGGTTTTAGAACCCAAAACTCTTTTGAAAACCTAATTCCTTGTGCATTATATTTGGAAAATCATCTTGTGAATTTAGGTTTGAGCTTTGCATACATTCATTACAAAAAGAATCATTTTTTGTATGCATTTTCATTTGTAAAGAGTTTTATCAAATCAAGCTAGCCTTTGGTTTTAAACTTTTGAATCATTTTAGGCTTTGTGTTTTTCATGTTTTTAAACATCTTAGAATGTCTTAAAACATGTTATTTAAGCTTGATTTAGTGGCCCAAAGATCCCTCAAAGAAATACTTTGAAATGGAAAAAAGTTGGATTTTTGGCCCCAGGGACTCGCCCGGCAGTGTCGCCGGTCGACCGAGGACACTGTAGGGTGACTGTGCAGTTTCTGAACTGCAAGCTGCCAACAGTCATTTTTATGACCGTTGTGCTTTCTCGGTCGACCGAGACCCCTTTGCCGGTCGACCGAGGACTAGCCGTTGGACACTTTTTGGCTATAAAGTCCATTCATTTCCAACCTTTTTCAAGGCTTGATACATGAACTTTTGAGAGATTTTGGAGCCAAAGAAAGGGGAAGAAGTTGGAAAGGCTAGAGGGCCATTTGGAAATCAAATGCTTGAGATTTAAAAAGGTAGACCTTACTTTTTATTTTGATTTCCATTAAAAGTAGAATCAATGCATGGTTAAATCTTTGTATTTTCATATTTGCATGATTTCTAGCTTTTAAAGAGTTGTGTTGCAAACTCTAAATCATCCTTGGTAAATTAGATTAGTTTGCAAACTCTCTTAACTAAATCACATGCTTTCTTAGACTTTTACATTCATACAACTTGTTTAGTTCATTTCTTAAAGTTGTTTGAATTTCTCATGTGATTAGTTTTCTCTTCAATCATCATTTTATAAGCTTTGATTTTAAAATGCATCATGCATTCATTTAAGAGCTTCTTTGTTGAGATTGATTGAAGAAACACATTCATACACTTGTGCACACACTTTAACTTATTTGAGTGTATGTTTGTTATTTGTATTAAACTTTCATATTAGCCTAGTCAAGAGGCAATTTCATATGAGCTTAAATTGTAATCTCTTAGAGTGATCTTTTGTAAAGACACTTTCTTAGAGAAAGCTTTATTTGTAAAGGTTATTGCTTAGCCTAAGAAAAGCATTGTATAAGGTTATTGCTTAGCCTAAGAAAAGCATATTGTAAGGTTATTGCTTAGCCTAAGAAAAGCATCTTGTAAGGTTGTTGTTTAGCCTTTGAAAAGCAACATTGTAGAGGTTATTGCTTAGCCTTTGAAAAAGCATAAATAGTGGAAATCCGGTGGGGTGATTGGATCACAAGCCGGTAGTGGATGTAGGCACGTTGGCCGAACCACTATAAATATTGTGTTGTGGTGCTTGCTATTGTGGTGATTGTTTATTTGAGCTTCCGCATATTGATTGATTATTCATCACATGTGACTAGTTTTTATTAAGAAGTTAAATTTGGTTTAAATTGGTCATAGTTGTAGCACACCCTATTCACCCCCCCCCCCTCTAGGGTTAGGATCCTCGTGGACTTTCATCAACCTCTTTGGGATTTCTATATTTTTGATCCAAAAATTAGGATGTTTGAACCAATGTTGAAAGGAAATTAATAATTGCCCTCCGATCTGAAAATAGGGGCTTTTGGACATAAACCCCTAAAAAGAGACCGAGACCCAGACTATGATCAACCCAGTCCCCCGACTTGCGCAATGTTACTTTTAACTCAGTACTTAGACCCAGACATTTATGGATGCATGTGGAGCACGACGACTCGTGTTTTTATCCGGACTTAGGGGTTGGATATTTCCACCTTCAGAATGCATCAAGTGTACAAAAATACACCAATATCCGTCCCTTTGAGCGTATAACTTTAAGAATCACGGTACTTGCATGCTTTTGATTATTTAACTAGACTTTTGTGCTTTTCTCATACACATTATAAACCTGATTTTTAGCATCTTGCCACACGGGACTATGAAGGTCTTAGCGAGCGGTTCTCGCCCTGCTTGACCATTGGATGTACTCGGATCCATAAGGGGTCTCTTGGTTTGTGTGCATGCATTTATTGCCCTGCCCTTCCAAGTTACCTGGATCACCTTGTTTTCCGCCACCTGTTTTGGGTTTCCTTATTTTAACTAGAAATGCTGCTCAATTTTCTATAAAAATCCCCGGACTTAGAAAATATTCCCTTGAAGCTTGCTTTGACCCGTTTTACTATTTTAAGCCTGAATTGCTCGGTTTACTATTTTAAAAGTTGAATTAAACCTGTTTATGTTTTTAAAGTATTTGAATGGTCTGTTAATCCCTTGTACTTGCACTGGAATCTTGAAAGTAATCGATTCACTCATTAATTCTGATCTAAACACTAAACCCTGCTTTCTGCATTGAATTTCGAGTCGGCACCACCAAGCTGTTATTACTCGTTGCATATTGTAGTTTGAGTCTAGTATTTATTATATATGTATATATATTGCTGTCTGCAGTTTGAGTTCTGATGTGACCGGTGTCACTATAGTACCTACCCTGCTTGGGCTCGACTCGGGTTCTCCTCGTGGCAGGGCAAAAGATTTCTGATGGCCGTAACCCCAGGGTGAGTTTTTGGGTACTCTCAGTTTTGCTCAGTTGGGGCTAGCGAATGCTCCCCCTTTTGAGGATCATGCCAAGTGATTGCCAAGTTTCATCGGTTTGAAATTAACTCATGCTCATGATTTGGTAAATCATATTTTCCTGCATCGGCCTACGTAGCTCACTTGCAATGATTTTAATGAAATAATCACTTGTATTTATGTTTATGATTTGCTAAATCATATTTTCTTGCATCATCTTGCCTAGTTAATTATCATTGTTTTCTGGTTAATCACATGTATTTATGCTTATGCTAAGTCCTGCAAACTATGCTTTTTATCTTGAATATTTGTTAGGCTTTTGTCTGATCTACACTTGATGCCGTAGGTTTGTTTTCCCCGATCTGTACCCTGGTACGTTCCTCGAGGAGGCAATTGCTGAGCAGGGAGAGATGTGTGATTAATGTGTTGAGGTTGTCATATAGACTCTGCTCCGTGCAAATGAGACATTATCCCATGGAAGTCTTTATTTTGGGTTTTGTATTTCATCGTACTGGCCTTTGTTGGTCTTTTATTTTGGGAATGTAATTAGTGCATCTTTTGTAACTCTATAACTTGAATTATGGGAATACAATCTCTTGTTTACTAGTCTAGCTTTGTTATATTCTATTTATGTTATATTAGTCTAATGAGTTACAGTACAAGTGATGCGGCTAGTAAGACATTAGCAACGCAACATGAATCCGATGAGCTCTGGACTTCGGGTTGCACCATAATGCAAGCTTCCGCGAAATGTTCCATGACGGTGATTGGACCCTGCAACTTTCAACAATGCGGATCATGGGGATAAATAAAGCACTATGCTATGGTAATTCCCCAGTGACGGCCCCTTAATCCTACCCCTATTTTAGGGTCATGACAACGTGCTTCCTAATGCACGCCTAAGGTCGGTCCCACACGTTCCACCATTCTCATCTCTCTCTCGCTTTCTCTCTCCAAATATCCAAGATTTCTCTCCTATCAACATTAGAGTTTCAAATCAAAGATATTCTAGAGGAATCCTGATAGAGTTTAATTAAGAAGTTTTATCCAAGTAAGATTCGTGATGAGTGACAAGGAGATAGAAACCAAGAAGGATTAGAAGATCAAGTCAAAGAAAGAAAGGAGATAAAAGTTTCTCACACAAAAAGAGCTAAGGAGAAGTGGACATCCAGCCCTGAGGCCAACTGCCCTTTGACGTCCACATCATCTCTCTGTCTTCCTCCTTTGCTTAATCTACACCATTGGTTTCCTATCTACTGTGCAACAAGAGGTTTTCTATGGGACCCTGTTAACATACAAAAATAATAATAATAATAAATAAAAAATCATATGCCCGTACATAACCCTCCCCAAGGAAAATTACTCATTTTTCCATAAAGAAATGATGACATTAAAGTCTGGCAGGCTACAACAAGAGAATTCTTCAGCGGCTACTGACTACAAGGCCTGTTGGCCATTACAATCCTTGAACACACTGGCCGCTCAAAGCAATGAAGCAACCGCTGGTCTCCAGTCATACACACTGGTCGCTGGTCTCAAAGTAATGAAGTGACCGCTGGGCTTCGTACAAATTGGCCGCTCAAAGCAGTGAAGCAGCCGCTGGTCTCTAGTCATGAAGTGACCGCTGGATGTCATGCACACTGGCCATTGGTCTTAAAGCAATTAGGTGACCATTGGGCATCATACACATTGGCCACTCAAAGCAGTGAAGCAGCCGCTGGTCTCTAGTCATGAACTGACCGCTGGATGTCATGTGCACTAGCCACTGCACTTATTTCCTCCCAGCTACTGGACGCCCATGATCTCCCATGAATTGGCCAGTTCCTTCTTCTCATGGCCGCTGAACCTGCAACATCTTCCACTAAAGACGGTTTTGAAACCACCACCACTCCTCCATGATCTCTAGTAGTTACGGTTCTTCCAAAAGATATAAAAGGAAGACTTGGGAGAGTGTGAACACCCCCTGGATTCAAGCACAAGAAAGCTCAGACACTCTGCCATTTTCAAGACTTTCTCATCCTTCATAAAAAAGTCGAGAATCAGGCAGTAGTGGAGGCTTCTCTTTGGACCTAGACGACAGCTTCCGAAAGGGAGTCTTTGTTCCTCCCACCATAGAGGAAGGACGGAGGTTGTCTATGTTGTTTTGAAGCAGACTTCTCTGATTATTCATTCTTCCTCAATAATGGTGGTGAAATACATAGACTGCCCGAAGAAGCCAAAATGCAAACTTCTTGTTAGACTCCGACCCAGACCAAGTCGATTAGTG
This sequence comes from Cinnamomum chago, assembly GCA_038049695.1. Lineage (NCBI taxonomy): Eukaryota > Viridiplantae > Streptophyta > Magnoliopsida > Laurales > Lauraceae > Cinnamomum > Cinnamomum chago. Next base: position 57,023,827 of record CP142451.1, read on the forward strand.
TGCGATTAGTATATGTTTAGTCCTAAGTGGGTTTAGTTATTGTTGGGTTAGAAGTAATTAGTTTTAGTCTTGGACATAGCTTTGGGATTTTTGAGAACGTTTAGTATTAGTTAGAAACACTCGGAAAGGCCCGAGTGCACGTGTGAACTTGGGAAGATCGTGTCGATTTCCGTGTGATTGTGATCTTGATTTCGTTTGAACGATTTTTCTATGTGTTACAACTTTCGTTTTAAGCCCATTCATGTTTGAAGCCCAAAAACCCATGTTTTGGCCCAAAGAGGGTAAAATTGTCTTTCTTGCACAAATCTGGACACAATTTTCGAGATCTCAAAACCATGTCAAAAATATACTTTTTGGAAACTAGATATTTCGACGATCGTTTTATCCTTCTTCGTCGAAGTCATCCGAGGCCCATAAGTTTGTGTTTTGGCCATTTCAAAGTTCAAGTCATTTGGGGCCCATTAACCTCACTAAAGCCCCATCTCCCTCTCATTTCATTCATTTTTCCCCATTCTCTGTAATTTTCTGAACCAAGGGCAAGGAAAACCTCTTTCCCTTCCATCTTCATTCTCTTGCATGCTCCAGCTATAGATTTCCAAAGAAGATTTCAAGACCCTCATCTTTCTCCTCTCCTTGCAAGCTTTCCATCCATACAAATCTCTTGGGGTTCTTCGGGACAAGCTCTTCATCTTCTTCATCACTTCTTGTTTGGCCATTGTTAGGTAAGAGCTTCAATCCTTGTTTTTCATGAAGTCTTTTGGTTCTTTAAAGAGCATGTTTTTCAAGTATTCAAACCCTTTTTGTTAAAAATGGGTTCTTTGTTCCATTTTGTTTGAGTTTTGTGTGGTCTTCTCTTGGGTTCTTCTTGTAGTGTTGGATTAGCTTGAGAGAGGTGCTTGAGAAGGATTATTAGCATTGGTCAAGGCAAGTAATCTCTATAGGATTGATGCATGTGTATTTTGATTTCATTGTTGTTTTAGAAATTGTGCATATAAACTTGTTTATGAACTTCATGATCTTGCTTCTTGTGGATTTAATGTTTGGAAATGGTGAGAAATGAACCCTTGGTGAGCATGAAGGCTCAAGGGATTTTATGTGATTGATGGACGAGAAGAAGGAGAGAAACGTAGTGGAAGTTGTGCAAGAGGAAGGGAATTTCTGCACTCAGCGAGCACAAGCAGCAGCTTGTCCGCTCGAGCGACCCCTGGGTTCGCTCGAGCGACCAAGCCTCTGTTTGGTCCGAGCGCAGACAGAGAGCTGTCCGCTCGAGTGACCCTTGTGTCACGCCCCCGAAACAGAAACCTCGGGGGCGGGAGATGGGATTAAGCATAAATTATATTTTACTTCTCCCAAGATCCGCGTGTGTGAAGACAACACATTCTGAATATTTTGCGGAAGCATTCATGGCGTTGCGACCCGAAGTCCGTGGCCATCGGATTCCGCGTCGCACTCAACCTTTAGCCCATAACTATTATATCAAGAATCATATCAGACTGGAGTAACCATCACAATAATTTACAGAGCTGACAGTAACAGGATATTGCATTCCCAAATATATTCAAGTTACAATTATCAATGTACATTAATTAAGAATCCCAAGAAAAAGGCTAACAAAAGCCATACAACAAGACGCTATAAACCACTACCCAAATGTGACGTAGCTCCGATGTCAAGCTCAATGTCTACATGACATAGCCGACAAACTAACCTGCAAAGCATGGCTCTACAGCCAACAAAAGCACTCAACTCGGGGCGAAGAAATCTGAACCTGAGTACCAAAAGTAGTGGGTCAGACACGACGGTCTGGCAGGTGGATGAAAAGATCACAATTATACTAAAGAATAAAACATATAATAAATCATTCTAATCGATCAAGTACTGCATATAATTAAACGGGTGCAAAGTCGGGAATCTCGGGGAAAACTTGTATTCATTTCAAGCACGGGTAAAACATGAACATCTAATAAAACATGTATTCATTTACATCATCTATAATCATAGATATTTGACAATCGGGTATTCGTTTAAAACATGTATAAATATAGTGGTTTGACAAAACAAACGTTCATTTGAAACTTAAGTAAAACACAAGTATACAACAAATCAGGTATCCATAACAGTCTAGCAAAACCAATGTCCATTTGAAACCTATGTAGAAGTATGGATGTTTAATAAATCGGGTATCGTTTAAAACAGGTGTAACCAAAGAAATCCAACAAGACTAATGTTCATTTAAACCTATTCCAAAGTATGGATATTTTAACAATTCGGGTATTCATTTAAAAACAGGTATAAACGTAGGGATCTTGCAAACAAATGTCATCTGAAACATATTTCAAAGCATGGATATTTAGAAATCGGGTAATCATTTAAAGCATGTATAAACATGGGAATCTCACAAGTCAAATGTCATTTAAAACAAAGTACGGATATTTAACAATTCGGGTATTCCTTTAAAACATGTGAAATCATATACATCTAGCAAAATCATTTATCGTTTGAAACATATGTAAAAGCACGGGTATTCGCCCAACCGGCATTCCTGTAAAACATGTACGTGTGCAAAGGACATAAAACAATATAATAGTGACTGAATTTACAATAGAGAGCATTAACACTTATCTAAATAACAACTTTCATAAAAGCAATGAATCATTTAACTGAAAACAAGTAAGCAATATAAACCATGTCGGGTGTCCAAGGAATCGGGAACTGGCAAGATGGCAATCACAAGAAGCTAAGTCCTCTATCACCGAAGTGACAAGAGCGGGACGTTGGTCTCAGTCACACAAGGTGAGGAGACTCAACGTAAATCATATACAATAATAAATACACGGGAACGGGACCACGGTAGCGAACCGGGTATCGGGACGGGACCACGGCAATAACCGGGTATCGGGATCCAAACTGCAGCTGGCGGGACGGGAGAGGGATTTCCAATTCAGTGGATCAGACTGACAAGGTATCCAAGCTTAGTGATGCCGACTCATAGGTTAAAACCAATCGAGACATATGCAAGTAATCAAGTACAGTAAATAAACGGGTAAAACGGGGGTGCTCAAGGGCACACTAACATTCATATCGGGCATAAACGGGTAAAACGGGGGTGCTCAAGGGCACACTATCATTTCATATCGGGCAATACCTTTCGGGACAATTAACTGTTACTAGAGTAACTTCAATGCTTTCGGGAAAACGAGTCATATGATGCAATCTGGGAAATGAGGTGAAACAATGAACTATAACAAATTCCGGGTAGAATATTAGTTTCAAGATCCATTTAAGTGAATAGGGGTCCCGTATGTCGATTATGATCATTACTTGGTACTCCTTGAGTTTGAAGACATTCCGGGCTCCTTATGCACTTGACGGTTTTCAAAACTTAACATGAGCTTATGGTTATAACTAGGTGTTATACTAGGAAAATCAAGACTAGAAACAGTCCATACTAGGCATGACATTAATTCGGAAACATCGACCAACCTATTCAGTCATCGAAAGGAATAGAATTCGCGATAACCAAGGCAAAAGACTTATATTTGGATATAAAGAAGTTATCGCGTCATTCCGTCCCGTTCAAGATTGAAATGGATTGAACTTCGATGTCGCCAAACCAACCTTGAGGAGTGTCGGCTCAAGACATCTCACCCATAGTCCAATTAGGCCAAAAAGGGTAGCCAAGGTCCCACCTAGCACTAAGGAAAAAAAATAAAAATCTCAAAATCCACCGGACTCAAACTGATCGATCGGCCGAAATTTCTACACAGGGTCCGATCGATCGGTCCAAAAACCCTTACAGTTACTGACAGACCGATCGATCGGTCTGCACGTCCGATCGATCGGTCCTGGGCGCAGTGCAGGTCCGGGACTTGGATTTTCTTCATTTTTCTTTCCTTTCCTTCCAACATATAATCAATCACATAAAACTATAAACAAGGGGACTTAATCACATGTTTCCAAGACATTAAAATGAGCTAAAGAGCTCCTCATTCCAAGTTCCTCCATTTCCATCCTTTCCATCTATTCCATCCACAATAAAACTCAAAGTGGAGAAAACTCATTCATGTGAAACCATTTGAAATTCTTGACAATAGGATGCATGCACTTTCAAGAGCTTAACAAGAAAGAATAACTCATCAATAAGCACATTTCATAATCAATATTTATCATATCAAAAACAACTATTAAAATTACCAAAACCATCAATGAAATCAAGATTTTCACCAAAACATGTTAATAATCAAAACGATCCAATCAACCACTTGCCTTTGACTCTAATCAAGCAAATCAAGCTCCTAATCACCTCTCAAGCTCAAGATCCACAATCTCTACAAAAACCCCCAAAACAACCCTAAAATGGGTTAAACAATGAAATGACAATGAAACCTTTCAATAATCAAGGTGGAGCTTCTCTAAGGCTAGTAGAATACAATTCTAGAAGATGGGAAGAATCACTTACTTGGATGACCTTCAAATGAGAAGAACAAGCTCAAGGGAAGTCTTGTGATGGAGGGTTCTCTTCACAAATGGTACCAATGGAAAGCTTGCAAGATGAGGAAGAAGAAGACGGTCTCCATTTCGAGTTTGGTGAACTATTGGTGTGGCTTGGAGATGAAGAAGCAAGAAGAAGAAGAGAGCACAAGGAACCCTAGGCTCAATAGTTGCTGATTTGTGCTGGAAATGAAGATGGGGAAGAAGGGAGGTGGGTTCTCTTATAGCAAGTGAGAAGGGGTCCCACAACTTAAAGAACTTGGGTGGCTGAAATCATCTAATTCGGGACCTCGGATGGATTCGACGAAGAAGGAAGAAATGATCGTCGAAATATCTAGTTTCCAAAAAGTATATGTTTCACGGATTTCGAGAATATCGAGTTTTGGGTACAGATTTGGTGTGAAAAGACTGTTTTGCCCTCAAGGCCAAGAAATCGGGTTTTGGGTTCTCAAATGGATACGAGATCAACATGAAAGTTGTAGAATTCCTCAAGATGAATGCAATGGGCCAAAAACACAATACGAAACAAATCGGGAAAATCCCACAAGAAAAGCAAAGCCGAAAAGGGAACCCCCAAAGGGCCCCACAAGCTACCAAAGCACTCAAAAGCCCAAAACTAGAAGAAAACCATTCTAGCTCACCAACTCAACCCAACAACTACTAATCCCACTAAAAGAACTAATCCACAAATAAAACAACACTAATCCAAGAGATTAGGGGTCGGGTTCTCACACCTTGGGTCCGCTCGAGCGAACTGCCCTTGGGTCCGCTCGAGCGAACTGCCCTCTGTATAATCTAGAACGAGGCAGAGAGTCGTCCGTTCAAACACACTTATTGTCCGCTCGAACGAACTGTCTCACTCGAGCAAAGTGTCATTACCTTATAACGTTCGCTCGAGCGAACCTGCCAGATTCAGGAAGAAGAATTATTTCATTTCTGTATTTTCTCGAGGGTTGGAAAACTAGACTATGTTAAGGATTTTTACTTGACATTGTGTAAATGGGATTTTGAAATGCAACCCAACTTCGGGGACACCAACTCTTGTATATTCTGACATTTGGAATCCCAATTTCACAAGGGTCAATTAATAGCCTTAATACATGCTTGCCAGATTTCGTGTTTGACTCCCGTTTTGAGTACGTTAAGTACCACCGTGTACTCGTTTTAGATTTCAAGTATAAGTTTGTTTTGAAGTCTTGTTTCAAGAAAAAGGGGACCACTTCCTAAGCGTGTTATGCATAATTATTATGCCTCTTGCTAGTCGTGTTCGTCGTGTTTTGATAAGTGATTTCCCCCTTTTTATCTCGACATGCTTTGATCGTGTTTCACGTGTTTTGTGCATTCATGAATTAAGTAAACACCACTGAGCTTAGACTGCCCTTTCAGTTTGATCCACTGTCTGGGGGTCTTTAAACATGTGGACTGTCTGCAGACTGGTCGTGTATTTATTAAACATCGTGCGTGTCCGGTTCTGCGGCCGGAATTCCCGTCTTTGTGGGAAATCGTGTCGTGCTTATATTATGTATATCGTGCTTGTCGTGCGTGCTTGCTCTTTTCATTAAATGGATGGGCTCTTTGTGGATTGTAACTGTTCATGATATATTATTTATTCATGCTAGTTTGTTTTAGTATCTCAGCTCGATTAAGTATTTCTGCAAATACATCTGTCATTATAGTATTTCAACTCAAGGTTTTGCTTATATGTTTTCTCAAATGTTATTGTCTCGTGCTTACATCTAAATTGATTACCTGCCAAACCGTCGTGTTTGACCCTTGTTTGTTGGTGCCCAGGTGCAGGAGACGTTACCTTTGAGGAGGAGTGTCAGGAGGAGGCTTGTGAGCCAACCCCTGTGAGAGAGTGGCAGCCCGACGATGTCATCTAGACGTTGGGCGGGTCCTTGAGTCTCGTCATCTTTTGTTGGAGTTTCCTTAAATTATTTTGGAGAACTGTATTGGCCTCTGTTGGCCTCTTATGGGTTGTAACCAAACTTGAAGTGTTTTTGGGTTAGTCTCATAACTTGAATATTAATGGGAATGCCATGTTAACTTCTTCTTTTGATACCATGTTTGTTTATTATTGTGATAGCACTTAAATATTTTATTGGTGCTCATCGTGCTGTGTTTTGCTACACGCTTCCGCATACTTGATCGTGTGAGTCAGATTCCGCGTGTCTTTGGGAATCCTCACCGTGGGAACCTGTGGGAAAGCGAAATCTTCAATAGTAGTTGTAACTAACAACAAATTACGTCGCGGGCCCGGGGTCCCGTTCCGGGGTCGCGACACTTCTCCAATTCCGTCTCCAGCAAACTCTTGGAAACAACTGATTCTCTCCCTCTCCCTTCAATGTATATTCTCGTCTGTTTTGATCTCCTAAGCCTGATGAGGGGGTTGTATGAAAAATTGTAAACAATCTGTACTAAGAAGGTGAAGCAACGAAGAACCCATGTAAATAAAAGTGGGGATGACTCCTCTTGCGTGAGCATACATTCGTGAGGGTCGTCTTCACATCTTTCTATAACGTTCAAATAATGGAATAAAAGACCTTTTGGAAAACTTGCGCAATTTAAAGACGTTCTGAAAGAGAAGGAGGAAAATGAAGTAAGTATCCTCACACTGCCATTTCATCATCCAAAAGGGTCGAGCCCATCATCAATCATTTTATCCCCATGATAGTACGGTTGAACGATAAAAAGAAAAGTTTCAGTCAAAGAAGAATTACTCATCAATCGTTCCATCCCCATGATAATGCTGTGGTTTGCATGACTGGGACCCAACGTGGCAGGCGTTTTGCTAGAATATTTGCTCGTAGTTCAAACCCTGTCGAAGGTGAAGAATCAGACAATACCTCCGAGGGTCACGAAACTCCGGTCAAGGACGAGGAAACACCTCCAGACAATGAAAACACAGGGGCCATAGATTCCCCAGTACTCCGGCTCATTGAAGATGATATCCCATTAACCACTCGAGATCTTGAAGGTAGCTTCTCACCTCCCATTGGACCAGGCAAATATCCTGTCTTCATGGCTGGAGAAACTAGTGCCCCAGTAAATATTGAAGAACAAGCTGAAGGCGAAAATCTGGTTGAAAATATACAGGATTTGGTTAAACAACAAAATGACAGGATTAACCAAATCGCTACTCAACTACAATTCCTCATGGATCGAGTGACTGGTCCAAACAATATCCATTGTCAACCCCATCTTCTTCAAATAGGAAGGATCTGCATGCATCTGAAGCAAAAATTGATCAGATAGCGCCACAAATGCAACAACTCTCACAAAGGCTGTCCAAGCAAAGCGGCCAACGTTCAGATAGCGGATACTAAACAGATCTGGAGAAACCCGTAACTTTCAAGGACGTGACAAACATGCTGACTAAGACTAGAGATGAGGGGAGACTCAGGAAGAAATGGATCATGCCAAAATATTCACCTGAAATGGATTTGGTCTCCTATCCTCCTAAGTATAAACCCCCGACCTTCCAGTCTTATATGGGCAAAAGCTCTGCCTATCAGCATGTAGTCCACTTCAAGTCCTAGCTTGAAGGCATCCTGATCGGACCCCAAGTGTAGGGTGCGATTGTAGTAATAATCTGGTGAGTCCAAGTCGATCCACAGGGAGCAATGCTTTTTGTGAGACTTTCCAACTTTGACTTATCCTAAATAGACACTGAATCTGGCCTAAATGGATACTAATTAAATTACATCAACTTTGCTATAATAACAAAAAAAAAAAATACAATAACTTCCAAAAATAAAAAAAACTAATCTAAATAAAGAAACCTAATCTAGATGATACTAATTAAATTAAAACAAGCAAAAGAATACACAAATCAAACAACCAATTTAATATAAGAAAATCAAAACAAATTTTTCCTAAATTAGATCCTAATTACCAAAATCACTTTTTATGCAAATATGAATGATCTATAATGCCCTAAACGCTAACAATGCAATTTTATTCAAGTTTATAAAAATCTGATGCATGCTGTAAAAAAAATTATAAGTATGGAAACTCTTGCACAGGCCCAACTTTTTTGGACTGTACGACTAGTCTAAGATGATATGAACCTAAATCTAATGGCTGGGACCAATACTCCGATGATGCATGAACACAAAAAAAAAAGAATGGAAAAAGGACTTAAAACGAAAAAGATATGATCACCTAAAGATGCCTAGTTGATCAAGTTATGCTGCTGAAATCTGGTACAGCCTTACAGGCTTTCCAACTACTCCTGGTTGTGCCTCTGGTTGACACGGTTCCCAAGGTTATTTTTGGCTAAAATTCTGGGGTTTCAATGTCCTATTAATGTAGTTTAAATATGCTATTTTTCAGACGAAAACATTCACGTTTACTTAGTTTTTAAATCGCGCACTTTTGTAACACAGTTGGGTCAATTCTGCTGAAACTGTGCAGAAGTTTTCACTATTCCCTTACCAAGTCCGAATTAAGTCTTTCTAATCAGTTAATAATCTTGTGATTTTAGCAACAAAAACCTGCTCTAATGCAATTTCTAAATATGAATTATGTGTAAAGACACTTTCCAACCATATATTTTGTAAGTAATAAAAATAGAAAGTTTCTACTAAACATGAAAAGTTGCAAGTTGGGTTTCTAAATCAAGAATTTGCAAATAAAAAAATAATCAGAATATTAACTTAAAATAAAAACAAAAGGGGTTGAAAAAAAGCGGAAAATATCTACCAAAGATTTAGAAACCAGATGATCCTACAAGTACTGAAAATGCGATAATGCAGTCCTCTCTTCTCAGAGTAGGGAAGAATAATATGCAAGTGATTACCTAATGTCTCTCGACTTTTAATCCATTTATTTTATTTTCAAACCCCAGATCTAATCATGTGAAATAATTTTCTCCAATCAAACACATAAAAGATCCAGAATGAGAAAATTAACTCACTTGCATGAAGAATACGAAGAATCAATTCAAGTACGTAATGTCTTTATTCCTTGATCTTTAAGTACGAAAAAACTAAAATTCTTCTCTCTTCATCATTCTCTCAACATGATCTCTCAACCTATGCCTAAAGAATTAGAAGGGAGAAGAAGAAGAAAGGGATTAGAGAGAAAGGGTGGATGGGAGTGGCGAGGGAGAGAGAACCTCCAAGATTTTTACATACAAGGCATTGGACGTCCAGGCCCTTGGCTGGCTTTTCTTTTATAATCTCTAGTGTTCCCTTGTTTGGTAACACACCTCCTTATTCTTGGCTTGAATCCCAAGTAATCCTCCTATCTTGGCAACAATTTAAACTTCAATTGATTTCTTTCCAATGATAGAGTCTTGTGGTCCAATTCTTTCCATCTTGGGCTGCTCAAGAGATCTTTATGTGCTAAGGATAAACTTCCATCAAACAATTTCAGATTTTTTGCTCTTCTTGTGCAGCCCCATATGGGAAGTCCACGGGTAAGTGGGAACCACTAGTGGAGTGCAACCCTTGGTTAGATTCCCTTCTCTCTTGCTTCTTGATTTTATTTCCTTCTTGATCTTTATCTCCTTCTTGGATTAGATTTCTTCTTCCACAAGTTTTTGACTTTTCTAAGCTTCTTTAGATCTTCTTTCCATTCTTGAACAAATCTCTTTCTTGAATTTGAATTTGAATTCAAATCTTAGTGATGGAGAGAATCGCAATTTTTGGCAACACATAGAAAGAAGAATTTCTCAAAATCTTAGAAACTTGCATGCTATGACAAAGTGGGGCCCCTCCTTGGGCGTGAACTCAGGTTCACACCCAAGGAAGGTGTGGTCCATATTCAATTGCTTTTCAATGCGGTTGCCATTTCTTGATTTCTCCTACAAATTGAAAGAGGCAATTTTAAAATTAATAATTATGAACCATGTATGGGACCCTATATGCCTAGTGATGCACCAAAACGACCAACTTTCCAAAAATATCACATGGTGTTAAAAATTTGCAAGATATGCATTGATGAAACCAAAAGCCTAATTTTGGGGTGATAAATGAGATGAGAAAAACTTAATTTCACAAAAGTCATGCAATTCAATGAATTTTAACCAATTCTGACAATGTTTCCAAAAATAACCCCAAATACATGTAATCATGAAATTAAGTGCAATTTTATGCAATTAAACCTAATTAGGTCCACAAATGCTAATGAAATAATGACCTGATGACCTAGTTTTGTGGACTTATCACACCCCTCAACTAGGTTTTTCCTAGTCCCTTAGCAAAATAATCGATAATGAATAAAACTCACATAAACTAATCCTAAGGAAAATAAACTAATGCAGAAAACATGAATGAAAAAAAAACCACTTTTGCTGGTACTCTCTACTACATTTAGCGTATGCAGTAAGCCCTTAAACCTCTACATTCCCCCTAGTGGACGATTTGTGCCTCGTGAGGGTTTGTAGTGAATGTACCCACAAAATTGCCTCTCTATTTTTTTTTCAATCCAAGTAGAAACTTAGAAAAACCATGGGAACTTTCAAAAGAAAATTTACAAACACCAGATATTCTCGATTCTCAAAATTTTTCAAAGGTAAATCTTAAATTAGGTTCACAAATCTCATCTTTTGGTTAGAAATTCTCGAAGTCATGTTGAATTGATTGTGCATGGTGATAAGTGCGTATATGAAAAAACATAGGTATCAAATGATCCACCAAAAGTTTCTGTGAAAACGATTTTTTATCCAAAATTCTGGGCCACTTAACCTTAACAATAAAAAAACAGTCTTCCTCTCAAGGCGACCATTATGGCTTTCACACAACTGTTTTTTCAAAGGCCGCAATATTTTTTTTTTTAAACACACACATGTGACTATGCAATGCCTAGGTCCTTTAAGCTTTCTAATTAACCCATGTAACGAGCATTAGGCCAATGACTCCTAAGACAGATGTCTTTAGGGCACTAGGTATGTAAATACCCCTACGGGCTTACTAGCTCGAGTTAAAAAGGCTACAAACCCAAACTAGTCACACAACTTTTTATTCTTTCAAGATTTATAACTAAACACTTTTTTTTACGGTCCCCAATAATAGGCAGCCCTTTCCATGTGCCCAAATTAATTCAACGGTTTGTGGTTGATCAGACCACCCATATGAACTAGGAAACTGTGAAAATAAGGGTCGGTTTTCCATCATATTTTCAATCCAATCGTCAAAGAAAATGGAAATCATAGCTTCACATTCAAAACCTTGAAAACGTATACAGACTGTGTAAAAGTGAGGGATCAAAATTCAACACTTTTCCAAAAACTCTTTCCTAAAACAAAACAGTGAACCATTTGTTCTCTTTTGCCCAAGCATTGAAAATCTCGAAATTCAAGGTATCTTCATTTTGTAAAAATCCTTTTAAAACTTTCCCCTCTTTTTTTTTTTTTAATAAAAGAGTGTAAAACTTTCGTCTAAAGATGGACATGTGTGCTTGTCCCTACCCCCCAACCTAGCACGAACATCGTCCTTGATGTGTAAATGAATGATATGCATTGAAAATACGAAACATGAGGCACATAAAAATAACATAGGGTAAAGTGTAGAAAGCACCTGGGATACTGCAGATCTCTCGTGGATCTGTCCAAGATGAGGCAAAAGACACAAAAACAAAACAACAAGTTCTATTTACATATGTACACTGAGTTGAACGCTGTCAGATCTAACGCTCATCACTCTTGATAGTTAGTGTTAGGGTTTTTGTAGATTGCAATTTGATGGATGCATTATCATTCAAGCATCATTTGATTCACACACTTGCATTGTTTTATAAAAACTTGAAATCTTGATTTATTCATGCATTGTTTTTTAAGTGTTGTAAAAGTATTGATTTATGCATGATTTGCTTTTAAATCTTGGATGCATTTGTTTTTGAAAGGAGTTTTAGAAAATCAAGCAAGCCATTGGTTTTATAATTTCGAATCTTTTTTGGCTTTTTATGTTTCATGTTTTAAAACCCTTAGAATGATTTAAAACATGTTTTCAAGCTTGATTTTATGGCCCAAAATGTTCCACCAAGAAAATCTTTGAAATATGCAAAAGTTGGATTTTTGGTCCTAGCAGTGTGGCCGGTCGACCGGCCCAGGGGTCTCGGTCGACCGGGAACACTGCAGGCAGAATTTGCCCTGGAGCTCCAACGGTCATATTTCTGACCGTTGTGTGTTACCGGTCGACCGAGACCTGTTTCCAGGTCGACCGGGGACTAGCCGTTGGGCACTTTTTGCTATAAATATGAGTTCTTTCCTTTGCCAAAAGTTGGGAATTTTAAAGCCCTCCTTGAGGGGTTTTGAGGCAAATAGAAGGGAAATGAACTAAGGGATGAAGGGGATCATTAGGAAAGCTAAAGCTTGGATTAATGAAGTTAGATCACCAAGTAGGCTCTACTTTCCTTAATCATATGTTTTCATGCTTTGTTTTATTTTTGGTAAATCATTTGTAGCATGATAAACTATGTTGTGTTGTATCCTTAACATGTTTTATGTTTTGAATTGATTTATTGTTTTGGATACATCACCATTGATTCAATCCAAGTAGTACTTTATCTTTGGTAAATCTAAGTAGATCATGTTAATGGAAACATCTTTGAAATTAGATGTAACATGATCCATATACTTGGTTGAATCTTTGGTTGTTGTTTTCCAACATAAGAAAATCACTTTCAAAACTATCTTATGTTTTGGATTCAACTTCTTTACAAATCATATGTTTTCATGTTTTGTTTTATCTTTGATAAATCTTTAGTAGCATGTTAACCTATGATGTGTTGTATCCTTAGCATGTTTTATATTTTGAATTGATCTATTGTTTTGGATGCATCACCATTGATTCAATCCAAGTAGTACTTTATTTGGTAAGTCTAAGTAGATCATGTTAATGAAAGAATCTTTGAAATTATATGTAACATGATCCATATACTTGGTTGAATCTTTGGGTGTTGTTTTTCATCATAAGAAAATCTCTTTCAAAATATATCTTATGTTGTGGATTCAACATCTTTACAAATCATATGTGAGTTTGTTTTAAAGTTTTACAACTTGCTTTGCATTGATTGGTATATCATATTCAAGTTGTATTTATAATCACATATGATTTGTCCCCTAATTTCAATCAAATCTATTTTTATGTTTTATGAGCTACATTGTTGATTTGATTGACATCCCTATGCATCACATGTTTAGAGCTAATTAATTTCATACAACTTGTGAATCTTTGACATCATTAACAAGTTGTTACTTTTAACATGTGATTTGCATTCTTTCCTCAATCATAAATGTTTTTGAGCTAAAACTTTCAAAAGCCTTAGGCATACATTTATGAGCTTTCATTTTCAAAATGATTGAGGACATCACACACACACATCATGTACTTTCATCTTTGCATTCATAGTGTGTGTGTATTAGATTTTCATTTTCATATCCGCCTATTTTAGAGGCAAATGTAATGAGCTAAATTTGTATCTCCATCAAGTGTATGTTAGACACTACTTAGTGAGATAACCAACCTTGTGGTTGAAGAGGTTATTGCTTAGCCTATAAAAGCATGTTGTATAGGTTGATGTTAAGCCTTGAAAAACATCATTGTAAAGGTTATTGCTTAGCCTTGAAAAGCATATTGTAAAGGTTATTGCTTAGCCTATTGAAAATCATAAATAGTGGAAATCCGGTGGGGTGTTGGATCACAAGCCGGTAGTGGATGTAGGCATTGAGGCTGAACCACTATAAATCCTTGTGTGATGGTGCTTGCTTTGTGGTGATTGTTTTTATTAAGCTTCCGCATTTTATTTGATAATCATCACTTGTGACTAGTTTATTTTAAAGAAGTTAAAATTGATTAAAATTGGTCATAATTGAAGCTCACCCTATTCACCCCCCTCTAGGGTTAGGATCCTCAGGACTTACAGTTAGGACTAGTTAGAGGTAAAATAGTGTCCTCTGAATCAAATGGTTCCAAGAATGGTTTTAGATGTTGCCCATTGACTCTGAAAACTGAACCATCCCTGGAAATCTTCAACTCAACTGCCCCGTGCGGAAAAATATGCTTAACAATAAAAGGGCCACTCCATCGAGATCTCAACTTCCCAGGAAAGAGATGCAAACGAGAATTGTAAAGAAGGAAGGGTGAAACACTTTTCGAAAAATGTTTTTATCATGGAAAGCCTTGGTACTGTCTTTGTAAATACGAGAACTTTGATAAGCCTCGTTGCGAATCTCTTCCAATTCATTCATCTAGAATTTCTTTTTAATTCCAGCTTTCTCCATATCAAAGTTTAGTTGTTTTAGTGCCCAATATGCTTGATGTTCCAATTCTACCAGAAGATGGCAAGCTTTCCCATAAATCAGTCTATATGGAGACATGCCTATTGGAGTTTGAATGCAGTGCGGTAAGCCCATAAATCGTCGGTTAGTCGGAGTGACCAATCCTTCCGAGTAGGGTTTACTATGGTCTCCAATATACGTTTAATTTCCCGATTTGAGACCTCAACTTGCCCACTGGTCTGCGGGTGATAAGGGGTAGCCACTTTGTGTGTAATTCTGTATTATTTTAACAATGCTTCGATTACACGATTACAGAAGTGGCCACCACCATCACTAATGATGGCTCGTGGGGTCCCGAATCTAGAAAATATGTGCTCCTTCAGAAATTTCTTGACAACATTAGCATCATTTTTCCGACATGGGATAGCTTCAATCCACTTGGACACATAATCAACAGCTACTAAAATGTAGAGATAGCCAAAACTTTGGGGAAATGGTCCCATGAAATCTATGCCCCATACATCAAACAACTCAATGATCAAAATTGGGTTCAGGGGCATCATGTTCCTTCTTGAGATGTAACCCAATTTTTGACAGTTTTCACTAGACTTGCAATATTCATGGGCATCTTGGAAAAGGGTGGGCTAGTAAAAATCGCATTGCAGAATCTTAAAGGCGGTCTTTTTAGAAGAGAAATGGCCCCCACAGGCCTACGAATGACAAAAGGAGATACTGTTTTGCTCATCATCTGGCACACACCTCCTAATGATTTGGTCTGGGCAGTATTTAAACAAATATGGGCCTTCATAGAAAAAGTTCCGGACCTCAGAAAAAAAAATTACCCCTATCTTGCTTATTCCAATGTTCTGGGACTGTGCCTGTTGCAAGATAGTTGGCAATGTCAACATACCAGGGTAATTGGGATACTGCGAACAATTGTTCGTCAGGGAAGTTGTCCTGGATGGTGTGGATTCCAAAGATTCGAAAATGACAAGTCGTGATAGGTGATTTGCAACTACATTTTGTACTCCCATCTTATCACGGATTTTGATATCAAATTCCTAGAGTAGAAGGATCCAACGAATGAGGCGCGGTTTTGTATCTTTTAGAAAGAAGATATTTCAGCACCGAATGATCGGTGAACATAGTGATCTTGGATCCTAGCAAGTATGAACGGAATTTGTCAAGCGCAAAGACCACATCCAATAATTCTTTCTCTGTGGTGGAATAATTGATCTGTGCGCTATTCAAAGTCTGGCTTGCATAATAAATTACATAAGGTTTCTTTTCCTTACGTTGCCCCAACACAATACCAACCGCATAATCACTTGCATCACACATAAGTTCAAAGGGCAGGCTCCAGTCAGGCAGTTGCCTAATCGAAGCGGAAGTCAGCATGCCCTTTAGCTTGGTGAAAGCTTTGTGGCATGCCTCAGTCCACTCAAATTGAGTATCTTTTAACAGAAGGTTGCACAGTGGTTTAGAGATAATGCTTAAATCTTTTATAAACCTTCTGTAAAAGCCTGCATGTCCTAAGAACGATCTGATATCTCTAACGGTTTTTGGGACGGGCAAATTTGAGATTGTAAGTCCACGAGGATCCTAACCCTAGAGGGGGGGGGGGGGGGTGAATAGGGTGAGCTACAATTGTGACCAATTTAAACCAAATTTGACTTCTTAATAAAAACTAGTCACATGTGATGATTAACCATACAATATGCGGAAGCTAATAAAAGAATCACCACAAATGCAAGCACCACAACACCAAGATTTATAGTGGTTCGGCCTCAATGCCTACGTCCACTACCGGCTTGTGATCCAATCACCCCACCGGATTTCCACTATGTATGCTTTTTCAAAGGCTAAGCAATAACCTATACAATGTTGTTTTTCTAGGCTCAACAACAACCTTACAATGTGCTTTTCTAGGCTAAGCAATAACCTTTACAAAATGCTTTTCTTAGGCTAAGCAATAACCTTACAAGATGCTTTTCTTAGGCTAAGCAATAACCTTTACAAATAGAGATTTCTCTAAGAAGGTGTCTTTCCAAAAGATCACTCTAAGAGATTACAATTTAAGCTCAAATGAAATTGCCTCTTGAATAGGCTAATATGAAAGTTTAATACAAATAACAAACATACACTCAAATAAGTTAAAGTGTGTGCACAAGTGTATGAATGTGTTTCTTCAATCAATTTTAACAAAGAAGCTCTTAAATGAATGCATGATGCATTTTAAAATCAAAGCTTATAAAATGATGATTGAAGAGAAAACTAATCACATAAAAGATTCAAACAACTTTGAAGAAATGAATTAAACAAGTTGTATGAATGTTAAAGTTAAAGAAAGCATGTGATTTAGTTAAGAGAGTTTGCAAACTAATCTAATTTACCAAGGATGATATAGAGTTTGCAACACAACTCTTTAAAAGCTAGAAATCATGCAAATATGAAAATACAAAGATTTAACCATGCATTGATTCTACTTTTAATGGAAATCAAAATGATAAGTAAGGTCTACCTTTTTAAATCTCAAGCATTTGATTTCCAAATGGCCCTCTAGCCTTTCCAACTTCTTCCCCTTTCTTTGGCTCCAAAATGCTCTCAAAAGTTCATGTGTCAAGCCTTGAAAAAGGTTGGAAATGAATGGACTTTATAGCCAAAAAGTTGCCAACGGCTAGTTCTCGGTCGACCGGCAAAGGGGTCTCGGTCGACCGAGAAAGCACAACGGTCATAAAAATGACCGTTGGCAGCTTGCAGTTCAGAAACTGCACAGTCGCCCTACAGTGTCCTCGGTCGACCGAGACACAGGTCTCGGTCGACCGGCGACACTGCCGGGCGAGTCCCTGGGGCCAAAAATCCAACTTTTTTCCATTTCAAAGTATTTCTTTGAGGGATCTTTGGGCCACTAAATCAAGCTTAAATAACATGTTTTAAGACATTCTAAGATGTTTAAAAACATGACAAACACAAAGCCTAAAATGATTCAAAAGTTTAAAACCAAAGGCTAGCTTGATTTGATAAAACTCTTTTCAAATGAAAATGCATACAAAAATGATTCTTTTTGTAATGAATGTATGCAAAGCTCAAACCTAAATTCACAAGATGATTTTCCAAATATAATGCACAAGGAATTAGGTTTTCAAAAGAGTTTTGGGTTCTAAAACCAATGCATCCAAGTTTATGACCAAAACATGCATAAACCAAAAACTTTTCCAAATCTAAAAACCAATGCATGTATAAAACTAGATTTCAAGGTATTTTAAATCAATGCATGTGTGAAATATCAAATGATGCTAAAGTGCAAATGCATCCATCAAATTGCAATTACAAAATCCCTAACAGAGATCAGATCTATTTTTGACTTGTCAACTTCCATTCCCTTGGATGAAACAATATGGCCAAGGACTATTCCCTGGCGAACCATGAAGTGACATTTCTCCCAATTTAAACCAGGCTCTTTTCTTCACATCTAACAAGGACCTGTTCCAAATTACTTAAGAAATCTTTGAAAGAATTACCTAAAACGGAGAAATCATCCATGAAGACCTCGAGGAAACGCTCCACCATGTCACCGAATATGCTCAGCATGCAGCGTTGGAAAGTAGTGGGAGCATTGCATAGTCCAAAGGGCATTCGCCGGTAGGCGAAAGTTCTGAAGGGACATGTGAATGTGGTTTCCTCTTGGTCCTCAGGGGCGATTTCTATCTAGTTGTATCTTCAGTATCCATCCAAGAAGCAGTAGTATGGGTGGCCTGCGACCCTTTCCAAAATTTTATCCAAAAAGGGTAGCGGAAAATGGTCCTTACGCGTGACCTCATTGAGATTTTTGTAGTCAATACATACCCTCCAACCTGTGGGTATCCGGCTAGGGATGAGTTCATCCTTATCATTCTTGACTACAGTGACGCCGGCTTTCTTGGGTACTACTTGGATAGGGCTGACCCACTGACCATCCAAGATCGGATAGATGATACCCACAACCAGAAGTTTTAAGACCTTAGCCCTAATCACCTCCTGCATGGTGGGGTTAAGCCGGCGTTGCATTTGTCTGGACATTTTTGCATTTTCTTTAAGGTAAATGTGGTGGGTACACACGTAGGGGTCAATGCCTTTAATATCAGCCACAGTCCATGCTATTGCACCCTTGTGCTGCTTAAGTATTTCCATTAATTGCACCTCTTGGTCCTTCTCTAGGTGCGCAGAAATTACAACTGGGGATGTTTCATCATCACCTAGGTATGCATAGTTGAGGTCAACTGGCAGAGGTTTCAACTCAGGTTTGGGTGGCCTCACCTGAGAGGGAAGTGACTTAGACCCAGATGGCACTAGCTCCTCATTTTTCGGGTTCCACACACTACTAGCCATCTGAACAATATCATCGTCAATGTTAAAAGAATTTGGCAAATCAGATTCAAAGGGGTACAAGGAATTGGGGTCGGCGAACTCCGCGAGAGATTCTTGAACAATGGCCTTAATCATGTCAATCTCTTCAAAATCAGGACCATCATCCTGCATTTGTTTGCACGCATTGAAAACATTGAGTTCAATGGTCATGTTTCCAAAAGAAAGCTTCATTACCCCATTCCGACAATTGATCAGTGCATTTGAAGTGGTTAAGAAGGGTCTACCCAATATTACCGGAATTTGAGTCTTAGGGTTTGCCACAGGTTGGGTATCCAAAACAATGAAGTCCACTGGAAAGTAGAACTTTTCTATTTGTACTAAGACATCTTCCACCATCCCCCTCGATTTCTTTATTGATCTTTCAGCGAGCTGAAGAGTGACCTGGGTAGGTTTCAACTCGCCTAGACCCAACTATTGATAAACCGAGTAAGGAAGTAGATTGATAATAGCCCCTAAGTCAAGTAACATCTGTTCGATCCGGAAATTTCCAATGATGCACGATACTGTGGGGTATCCCGGATCTTTATATTTGGGTGGAGCATCTTGTCTTAAAATTGAGCTTGCTTGCTCGGCTAAGAAAGCTTTCTTAGAAACATGTTTCTTACGCTTGATTGAGCATAAATCTTTAAGGAACTTAGCATAAGATGGAATCTATTTGATGGCATCCAAAAAAGGGATATTAATCTTGACTTCTCTGAAGATATCCAGAATCTCCTCATTTGGGATCATCTGCTTTGGCGATCTCAGTCGTTGGGGAAATGGGGTGTAAGACCCCGCCCCGAGTGACCTCAATTAGCATTAATTAAGTCATGTTTTAGTTCTAAGCGTGTTTAGTGTGTTTTGGCTAAGTTGGGATTAGAATAGCTTTTGATATAGTTTTGGGGAATTTTGAGTGCCTTTGTGACTAGTGAGGCCCTCTAAGGGTTTCTTTTATGACTTTGCGTTTACTTGGGAGATTATTTGAGATTCCTATGTTTATTGTTTTAATCCCGTTTTACTTATCTCATTAATCCCTATAACTTTCATGTTGATCCCGTGCCCGTTCGAGACCCCAAAACCCGACTTTCCTAGCATTGAGGGCAAAACAGTCATTTTACACTAAATCTGTACCCAAAATTTGATATCCTCGAAACCCGTGAAACATATACTTTTTGGAAACTAGATATTTCAACGTTCGCTTTTCTCTTCTTCATCGAATTTGTTCGAAGCCTCAATAAACATGATTTTAGCCTACAAAGGATTCTAGTGGTGGGACCCAACTCCATTTTCTATAAAAGAGAACTCTCTTCTCCCTTTTCCCTTTTTCTAACTCAAGCTCAAAGCATTAACTAGGGTTTTCCTTTCTTCCTTCTTCTCTTGCTTTTCCATCATCAAATCCACCACCAACCTTGCACAAATTGAGAAATAGAGATCATCATCTTCTTCCTCACCACCATAGTTGTCCATTGATACCATTTTTTGGAGAAGACCTCCCATTCCAAGACTCTCGTTGAGCTCATCTTGTCCCTTTGGAGAACCTACAAGTAAGCAACCCTCCCCCATCTCTTAGATTTGTGTTCATTTGGCCTTGAAGAGGTTCCATTTTCATTATAGTAATGTTTCTTTTTCTATTTCTTGTTTTGACCCATTTAGGGTTTGTTTTTGAGGGTTTTTGTTTATAGCTTGGATTATTGGCTTGAAGGAGTATTTGAGACTTGATTTTCTTATTAGAGACCTAAGGTAAGTGAATGATTTGATATTTGAACACTTTATGGTTTCATGAGAAATGTATTGATTTTCTCATTTCTATTCATATTATTTTGATGCACATGACTTTGAAATAAATGCTCATGAATAAGTTGGTTGGTTGTTTAACTCTTGAAACATTGCATTTATAGCATCTCATTTATTACTTGTTTTGGTTTAAATGGATTCTTATGATTGTGGATTTTCTCTTTGCTCTTGTGGTTGATTATGGTTGCGGAGAAGTTGATTAAATGTGAAGTGATTGGAGGAGAATGTAATGGATATTATAGAAGGTTTTGGAACTCCTTATTTGGTGTTTACAAGGGGCTAAAAGGAGGTTGTAGAAGGAAGAGAAAGAAAAGAGAAGTGTTAGAGTTTTTGTTTTGTTGCAATTTGATAGGATGCATTCAATTTCATAGAGCTTGTCCTCTCATTCATTCATGGTTTTATTCATAGGATCATCATGCATATTTCTCATTCTTGATCTTTGTATTTATCATTTGATATGCATGGTTTTCATTTCAGTTTATCTCTTAAGATCATGGATTTTTTGGTTTCAAAAATCATCCAAGCTTTCCAAAGTTTCTAACTTTAAAATCATTATTTTGATTTGGAGTTTTCATGACTTTTAAAATTCAGTTTCCATCTTCTTTCAGTCATGATTTAATGCTCGGTTATTGTGTCTCAAAGTCCCCTGGAAGATGCCCTCAAAAGTTGCATGTTTCTCGCATTTTTTCAAAAAACTGGGCATTTTCCAGTGTTGCCGGTCGACCGGGCCAAGCTTGCCGGTCGACCGGGATCACTGCAACTTTTAAATGCAGTTTTGAGCAGAATTTTCCAACGGTCAGAAATATGACCGTTGTGCTTTCCCGGTCGACCGAGACCTGTTTGCAGGTTGACCGGGAACTAGTCGTTGGCAACTTTTTCCTTATATAAAGTGGCTTTTTGGTTGAAGAAAGTTGCTGACATTAGAGGGACTTTTGAGGCCAAGGATTAGCAACTTCTCAAGAGCATTTCTAAGGGGATTATGAAGCCATTCCATTAAGTCAATGTGAGAACCCGACCCCTAATCTCTTGGATTAGTGTTGTTTTATTTGTGGATTAGTTTCTTTTAGTGGGATTAATATTTGTTGGGTTGAGTTTGTGAGCTAGAATGGGTTTTCTTCTAGTTTTGGGCTTTTGAGTGCTTTGGTAGCTTGTGGGGCCCTTTGGGGGTTTCCTTTTCGGCTTTGCATTTACTTGTGAGATTTTTCCGATTGGTTTCGTATTGTGTTTTTGGCCCGTTGCATTCATCTTGAGGAATCCTACAACTTTCATGTTGATCCCGTATCCATTTGAGAACCCGAAACCCGATTTCTTGGCCTTGAGGGCAAAACAGTCATTGCACACCAAATCTGTACCCAAAATTTGATATTCCCGAAACCCACGAAACATCTACTTTTTGGAAACTAGATATTTCGACGATCATTTCTTCCTTCTTCGTCGAATCCATCCGAGGACCAGAATTAGATGATTTCAGCCAAACTAGTCCCTTAAGTTGTGGGACCCAAACCTCACTTGCTTATAAGAGAACCCACCTCCTTCATTGCATCCCATTCTCCATTTTTCCAGCACAGCCAGCTGAACCTAGGGTTTTCCCTTGTGTTTCTCTTCTTCTTCTTGCTTCTTCATCTCCAAGCCACACCAAGAGTTCATCAAGATCACCAACCTTTTCCTCATCTTGCAAGCTTTCCATTGATATCATTTGTGAAGAGAACCCTCCATCACAAGACTTCCTTTGAGCTTACCTTGTCCATTAGAGGACCTTGCAAGTAAGTGATTCTTCCCATCTTCTAGATTTGTGGTCTCCTAGACCTTGAGAAGCTACATTTGCATTATTTTTGGTTCATTCATTTTCATTCCTTGTTTAACCCATTTTAGGGTTTGTTTTGGGGGTTTTTGTAGAGATTGTGGATCTTGAGCTTGAGAGGTGATTAGGAGCTTGATTTGCTTGATTAGAGTCAAAGGCAAGTGGATGAATGGATGGTTTGAATGTTATCAAGTTTTATGAGAAAAACCTAAGTTTTATTACTTGTTCTTGATAATGTGACATATGTTTCTACACATGCTTCTTGTCATATTTCTATTGATTTCGAAAATGCATATTAATGGTTGTTTCTCTCTTGTTAAATCCCTTGGAAACATATGCATTTCATTTGGTCAAAGTTTGCTCATATGGTTTTATAATGAATGGGGATTGGTTATTCCATTCATATTTATGTTTATTAGCTTGCATTGATTGGAAGTAGATGCTCATTTAAAGAGTTCTGCTAACTCACCTATTGTTATGGAAATGTAACCAATAGTCCTTATTTATCTCTAGATTTTTTTGGCTAGCTTGGACTTAAGGCAAGTGGATGTTTTGATTTTTATAAGCTTTCAATGATTTTGGTATTTTCCACTCATGCCTATTTATTACATTGGTTTGAAATAAATGCCCATGATAGAGCTTTGGTAGTGCATTCATGGTAGTGCATTTATGTCTTATAAGTGTATTGGTGAATGTCATTTAATTTCTTCTTGCTTATATCAAATGTACCCTATTGTGAAATGGTTTCCTTCTTTCTTTAATTGCATTGGATTTGATATTGATGGATGAGGTGATGGAATAAACCCATATTGGAGTTGTGGAGAAGTGTAGATAGTTGCGTTGGAGGAGCTTTTAGCTCAGTTTTGTGGCAAAGATTAAGTGGAAGTGAGGAGAATGGTTTGAGGAGGAGAAAAGGGCTTAAATCTGAACACAGTGGGTGATTCCCGCACCTGGCGGTCAGCCTGCGGTCACCCGGCGGCTAACCGCCAGCTAGCCGAAATGTTACGGTTACTTTTCCAGAGAGCACCCTTCTCCACCTGAAGACTCAGTTAGCTCCACGGTTAGCCAGCGGCTAACCGCCGAACCCATCGGCGGCTAACCGCCAACTAACCGCACCTTGGCGGTTAGCTTTCCAGTAAGCTGCATTTCTGCAGCCCAGCCGCGGTCAGCCAGCGGCTAGCCGCCCGTCCCAGTGGCGGCTAACCGCCAGCTGACCGCCAGGTAACCGAAATTCCCCAGATTTCGAAAAGCTCCCCGCTCGAACGAACTCTCCGGTTCGTTCGAGCGTTGAGCTTTGTCGATCAAAGGAGATTCACTAGGCATTGTATGAGGCCATTCGAGAAAGAAACCATATCACAAGGATGTCATTCGAAGTTTTGAAAAGCGTAAAAGTGCATAAGGAGCCCGGAATGTCTTCAAACTCAAGGAGTACCAAGTGATGACTATAATTGACATACGGGACCCCTATTCACTTATATAGATCTTGAAATCAATATTTTCTCGGAATTGTTATAGTTCATTATATTCCTCATTTCCAAGATTTGCATTACATAACTTGTTTTCCCGAAAGCATTGAAGTTACTCTAGTAACAGTTACTCTAGTAACAGTTACTTGTCCCGAAGTGCATTGCACCACATGATATGTCAGTGTGCCCTTGAGCACCCCCGTCTTGCCCGTTTAATTAAGTATTTGTACTTGATTTACTTGCATTGTCTCGATTGTATTTGACCTATGAGTCGGCACCACTAAGCTTGGATAACCCTGTTGGTCTGATCCACCGACTTGGAGATCCCCCTCTTGTCCCGCCAGCTGCAGTTTGGATCCCGCTACCCGGTTATTACCGTGGTCTTGTCCCGATACCGCAGATTGCTACTGTGGTCCCCGATGCCCGGCTCGCTACCGTGGTCATGTATAGTATATGTATATGCATTCATGAGATCCACTGTTTCTCCTCACCTCGAGTGACTGAGATTAGTGCCTAGTATATGTATATGTATTTGTATAAGATCCCCTGTTTCTCCTCACCTCGAGTGACTGAGATCAGGGCCTAGTTCTTGCTCTATCGCTTTAGTGATAGAGGACTTAGCTTCGTGTGGTTGCCATCTTGCTAGTTCCCGATTCCTTGGATACCCGACACGTTTTATATTGTTTACTTGCTTTCTGATAAATGATTCGTTTCCTTTATGAAAGTTGTTATTTAAACAAGTGTTCATATTCTCCAATGTAAATTCAGTTATTATTATATTATTTTCTGTCCTTTGTACATGCACATGTTTTAAATGAATGCCGGTTGGGTGAATACCCATGCTTTTACATATGTTTCAAACGATCAATGATTTTGCTAGATTTATATGATTACACATGTTTTAAAGGAATTCCCGAGTTGTTAAATATCCATGCTTTGAAATATGTTTTAAATGACACGTGTTTTGTCAGGCTTCTATGTTTATACCTGTTTTAAATGACTACTCGAGTTATTTAATATCCTTGCCTTGAAATATGTTTAAATGAACATTAGTTTTGTCAGATTTCTTCGGTTACACCTGTTTTAAATGAACACCCGGTTTGTTAAATATTTGTATTTTCACATATGTTTCAAGTGGACATTGGTTTTGCTAGACTGCTATGAATACCGGGTTTGTTGTACGCTTATGTTTTTACCTAAGTCTCAAATGAACGTTTGTTTTGTCAAACTACTATATTTATACATGTTTTAGACGAACACCCGATTGTCAAATATCTATGTTTATAGATGATGTAAATGAACACATGTTTTATTAGATCTTCATGTTTTACCCATGCTTGAAACGAATACATGTTTTGCCCGAGATCCACGATTTTTCACTCGTTTAATTATATGCAGCATTTGATCGAATAGCATGATTTATCATATGTTTTATTCTTCAGTATATTTATAATCTTTTCATCCACCTGCCAGACCGTCGTGTCTGACCCACTACTTTTGGTACTCAGGTTCAGATTTCTTTGTCCCGAGATGAGTGCTTTGGTTGGTTGTGGAGCCATGTTTTGCAGGTTGTTTTGTCGGCTATGTCATGTAGACATTGAGCTTGACATCGGAGCTACATCATTTATTGGGTAGTAGTTAATAGCTTATTGTTGTATGGCTTTTATTAGCCTTTTTCTTGGGATTCTTAATTAATGTACATTGATAATTGTAACTTGAACGTATATGGGAATGTAATATCCTGTTACTGTCAGCTCTGTAATTTATTGTGATGGTTTACTCCAGTCTGATATGATTCTTGATATGATAGCTGTATGCTAAAGGTTGAGTGCGACGCGGAATTCGATGGCCACGGACTCCGGGTCGCAACGCCACAAAAGCTTCCGCAAAATATTCAGAATGTGTTGTCTTCACACACGCGGATCTTGGGAGAAAAATATATTTATGCTTAAATCCCATTCCCGCCCCCGAGGTTCCGGTTCGGGGGCGTGACAGTCAACCTTTGATCTTCAAATGGGTGTGCTTTCTTTAATCCTAGTCTTTTTAAAATCATGTTTTGTTTCAAATCTTTGATCTATTTCTAAACATGATTAACAAGTTGCTTTTCTTTTAGAATGTTGTCTTTCATAACATGCTTAACACTTTAGTAATCTCATATGCTATGAATACAACATATGGTCTATGTTACACATGATTTTACTTTCTTGTTTCAAAAATTAACTTGTTAGACTTTAGAACATCTTTCTTGAAAACAAGTTATTTCTCATTGTCAATCACATGTGTTAGACATACAACTCTTTCTCCAATATATGATAAACATCTTTGCATCATTTAAGTTTTTATCTTTTCAAAGAGAAAGAGTTATTTCTAGAAAATGCATTTTACATAAACTTTGTCATTCACATGCATGTTTCTAGAACTTAAGTTTTCACTTTCTAATTAGCCTATTTAGAGGCACTCAATTGCACCTCATTGTTCTCTTTATCCATGCATTCTTAGGCATATTTCTTATGAGAAAAGTTCCTTGGTGTAAAGGTTCATGCTTAGCCTTGAAAAGCATATGTTGTAAAGGTTTATGCTAAGCCTTGAAAAACATAGTGTTGATTGTAAGGTTTGAGGTGATCCTAAACCTTAATTGAAGTTAGTGAATACCGGTAGGTGTACCGGGAGTGGATGTAGGCAATTTGGCCGAGCCACTATATGTGATTGTGTTATGGTGATTGTCTTTATGCTTTCTTTTTATGGATTATGCTCTCTTGGTTGATTTCATTATTCTTCTTCAAAGCATAAGAGACTTAAAAGCTAAATGAATTAAAATTGGTCTAGGACTTTGAGCTCACCCTATTCACCCCCCCCCCCTCTAGGATTCGATCTTGGACTTTCAATTGGTATCAGAGCCTAGGTGCTCTTGTTTAGGTCTAACAACCTAGAGTTAGAATCCTTAGAGTGAGTTTTTGCTTTTGTAGTCACCATGCAATCCCAATTAGGAGAAGGTCATGCTACTAATAGACCACCTTTGTTTAATGGCTCGCATTACCAGTATTGGAAGATTAGGATGCAAGTCTTTCTAGAATCTCAAAGTCTAGATGTTTGGAGTATCATTGAAGAAGGGTATCATGAACCCATTCTCACGGAAAAAGATTCGGAAGGACATGTCATAGCTATCAAGGATAAGCCTAAGAAAGATTGGACTCAAGGAGAGAAAGAAAGGGCAAATCTAAATGCTAAAGCTAAAAATGCCTTATTTTGTGCTTTGTCCCAAGAAGAGTTCAATAGGGTAGTAAATTGTACTACTGCTAAGGAAGTGTGGGATACCTTAGAGACCACTCATGAAGGGACCAATCAAGTCAAAGTAGCTAAAATCCAAATGTTGTCTACTAAGTATGAAGAACTCAAAATGCAAGAGGAAGAAACCTTTGACGAGTTCTATACTAAATTCATGGAGATTGTTAATTCCCTCATAGGTCTAGGAGAGAAGATGGATGAGTCCAAAGCTGTTAGAAAAATATTAAGATCTCTCCCCAAAAGGTTCAAACCTAAGATAGTAGCTATAACTGAAAGCAAAGATGTTGACAAGATCAAAATAGAAGAACTTAGAGGAAATCTTCTCACTTATGAATTAGATTTTGAAGTCCCTAGCAAGAAGAAAGGTGTAGCTCTTAGCTCCCAACATAAGGAAAATGACAATGAGAGTGAGAGTGAGGATGAAAATGCCATCTTGCTTGTTAAGAAGTTTAAGAATATCCTTAGAAACAAAAAGAACTATAAACATTTTGAGGATTCTAGAAATGAAAAATTTCAAAGGAACTCAAGGGGATCTTTTACCAAAAGGGATGTGCAATGTTACAACTGTAAAGGCTTTGGTCACATCGCTCAAAATTGTCCCTCCCCTAAAGAATCTGAAAAGAAAGATAAGAAAGGAAAGAAAGTCTTGAACATAACTTGGGATGATGATGAAGATGAAAGTAGTGACAATAATGAACATCAAAATGATGAAGAAAATGATAATTCCACTTCTTGGCTTCTGTTCACTCCCATTGAAGAAAACAATGATCATAATGTGTTAATAGAAGAAGAAAATGAAGAAAATAGTGACAATGATATTCATCAAGCCTATGAGGAACTATGTGAAGTCATAGCCAAGAAAAATAAAAGTTTAAAAAGTGAATCTAAAAGGCTTGTGAATAATCTAAATGCTTTAAAAGATCAATTAATCTTGAAAGACAATGAGATAAAAAATGTTCAATCTGAATTGACTACCTCTAATGACAATCTGGCTAAAGCTGATAAAGAAATTCATAAATTACAATGTCTGCTAGAATCTAGTCAACAAGAATCAGAATCTCTTCAAATGAAACTTGAAAAGGGAAAACATGTTGTTGAAAAATTTACCTTAGGCAATGACAAATTCTATCAAATGCTAGGCTTGAATAAAGTCTTTGGTAACAAGAATGGTATAGGTTTTGAATGCTCCTCTAGTAGCAAGAAGAATAGCTTTCATCATAATATTAGGACTCATCTCAAACCTCTAGGTAAAATCTTCTTTTCCTCTAGATGGACTTGTCATTTTTGCAATCAAATAGGTCATCTAGTTCCTAACTGTCCTTTTAAGTTTAGGATGTCTCAAAATATTAGTTCTAGAGCTCATTTCAAGTTTGTTCCCAAGAATTCTACCTCTACCTTCATTAAGGCTACTTGGATTGAAAAAGAGAAAAGTGTCAAGAATTTTTTTGCTCAAACCGCTCTTAAAGTTAAAGAAAACTCTAGATGGTTTTTGGACAGTGGTTGCTCCAAGCATATGACTGGAGACCGTTCTAGATTTATCACTCTTGAGGACTATGATGTAGGTAATGTGTCTTTTGGAGATAATCGGAAAGCTCAGATTATAGGAAAAGGCTGTGTTGGAGGAGATCAAATGCCTACATTAAAAGATGTTTTCCTTGTGGATGGTTTAAAGCATAAACTCTTGAGCATAAGTCAGTTGTGTGACAAAGGAAACAAAGTTGTTTTTTATAGCAAATCTTGCAAAGTTCTGGATGAGAAATCTCACAAAGTACTACTCACTGGATTACGTACTAAAGTAACATCTACACCATAGAAGAATGTTGTGAGAATGAATCCATGTGTTTAATGTCTAAAGCTCAAGAAAATCATTTGTGGCATCAAAGAATGGGACATATAAATTACAAACTGATGAGGATCTTATCAAAGAAAGAAATTGTTAGAGGAATACCCAAATTAGATGATTACAAATCTGAATTGTGCAAGGCTTGTCAAATGGGTAAACAGATCAAGAAAAGTTTTAAAGGTATAAAAGATATATCCTCTGCTCGTCCCCTTGAACTCATTCATATGGACCTCATTGGACCTGCACCTGTTCAGAGTATTGGTGGGAGAAAGTATATCCTAGTGATGGTTGATGATTATTCGAGATTTAGATGGGTAGCCTTTCTTCATGCAAAATCAGATGCAGTAGATAATATCATAAGGATTTGCAAGAAAATTCAAGTTGAGAAGGACTGCAAAATTAAGAAGATAAGAAGTGATCATGGAGGCGAATTTGAAAATGAAAGATTTGCAGACTTCTGTGAAAGCCATGGGATCAGTCATCAATTCTCTGCTCCAAAAACTCCCCAGCAAAATGGAGTAACTGAAAGAAGAAACAGAGTTATTCAAGAAATGACCAGAACCCTTCTTAATGAGAAAAGTCTCCCGCGCAACTTATGGGCAGAAGCTATCAATACGGCATGCTACCTTATTAACCGTGTTTATTTGACAAAGAACACTAACAAAACCCCTTATGAGCTGTATTTTGGAAGAAAACCAAATCTGGGTTATCTTAAAGTGTTTGGTAGCAAGTGCTATATTTTAAGAGATAGAGAGCAGCTTGAAAAGTTCGATTCCAAATCTGATGAAGGGATCTTCTTAGGATATTCTGATAAAAGCAAGGCTTATAGAGTGTTCAACCTCAGATCAATGGCTGTCATGGAATCAGCTCATGTTGTCTTTGATGAGACTAATCAAATTAAGAAAGCTCCTCATGATGAAGAAGAGACCTCAGTTGAGCAGCCTATTTCATTTGAAATTGAAGAAGAGATTCCCTCAATCCCTACCATGCCCACAAAGTTATTAAGAAATCACAACTTGGATAATGTCATTGGAGATATCTCAAAAGGAGTCATGACAAGAAGACAGGTTCATAATCTGTGTGCTCACTATTCCTTTGTTTCACAAATTGAGCCCAAGAACTTCTCTAAAGCAGAAACCAAGTCTGAATGGATTGATGCCATGCAAGATGAATTAAATCAGTTTAGAAAGAATGATGTGTGGGATCTTGTACCTCTTCCTGAAGGCAAAAGCCAAATTGGCACCAAATGGATTTTCAAGAACAAGCTGGATGAATCAGGAAATGTTATAAGGAACAAAGCTAGACTTGTAGCCAAAGGGTATGCTCAAGTTGAAGGAATTGATTTTGAGGAAACCTTTGCCCCAGTAGCTCAATTGGAGTCTATTCGAATACTATTAGCTTATGCCAGCAGCATGAAGATTAAACTGTTTCAAATGGATGTGAAGAGTGCCTTTTTAAATGGTGAAATTGAGGAAGATGTGTATGTTACTCAACCTCAAGGCTTCGAGGATCCTCATCACCCAGAATATGTTTTTAAGTTGAAAAAGGCTCTTTATGGATTGAAACAAGCCCCAAGAGCCTGGTATGAAAAGCTGACAAGTCACTTACTTGAAAATGGATATGAGTGTGGGAATGTGGACAAGACTCTATTCATTAAAAAGGTTGATAAAGATATTCTCATTGCTCAGATATATGTTGACGACATTGTTTTTGGATCAACATCTGATCATCTTGCTCAAGGATTTTCTAAGTTAATGAGCTCCACTTTTGAAATGAGTTTGGTAGGACCCCTTCAGTTCTTTCTAGGATTACAAGTTAGTCAGACTGATCAAGGTATCTTTCTTAGTAAATCCAAGTTTGCTCTAGAAATCGTGAAAAAGTTTGGCTTAGGAGAATCTAAGACTAGTTGCAATCCTATGGGATCCATTACTAAAATCTCTAGTGACCTTCAGGGTAAGAAAGCTGACCAAAAACTTTATAGGAGCATGATAGGAAGACTTCTTTACCTCACAGCTAGCCGCCCTGATATCTCTTTTAGCGTTGGAATATGTGCTAGATATCAATCTGATCCCCGAGAGTCTCACATTAAAGCTGTTAAACGTATCATAAAATATATTAATGGGACTTCTCATTATGGTATCTGGTATCCTCATGACTCAACTCTGCAATTAATTGGATATAGTGATGCAGATTGGGCAGGATCAATAGATGATAGGAAAAGCACTAGTGGCTGCTGCTATTTCTTAGGGAACTGCTTAGTAGCCTGGCATAGCAAAAAGCAAAATTCTGTATCCTTGTCTACTGCAGAAGCTGAATATATTGCTGCAGGTAGCTGCTGTGCCCAGCTGTTGTGGATGAAACAAACATTATTAGATTATAATGTTCCACAACAATGCATGCCTATCATGTGCGACAACTCCAGTGCCATTAGTATATCAAAAAATCCTGTTCAACACTCACGCACCAAGCACATTGACATTCGCTATCATTTCTTGCGTGATCATGCTGACCAAGGCACTATTGAGTTATTGTTTGTTCCTACAGATACCCAATTGGCTGATTTGTTTACTAAACCCCTTGGAAATGATCGTTTCATAAATTTGAGACATCAATTGGGCATTGGACCTTGCCCTGTTTATTAAATTCTTGTTGGCTAATCACCTGTTCCACATCTTATTTTTATATCTCTTATAAACAGGTGCTACTAACAAGGTTATGTGTTTTATCTTTGATGGGCAGGCTCCTTTGCAATTAGATGTCAAAGGGGGAGAGAGTTTTCCAATTGAGGGGGAGAAGATTTCATGGGTTGCTTTGATTGAGGGGGAGTAGCTTTGGCTAGAGTGTTATCTTGTTTAGGTTGGTGTCTTTGTCATCGCTCTCGCAAGGAAAATCCAAAGCTCCAAAATATCCAAATGCTCCAAAATATCCAAAGCTCCTTAAATATCCAAAGCTCCAAAATATCCAAATGCTCCCAAATATCCAAAGCTCCTTAAATATCCAAAGTTGTTGCTGGTCAAGATTTAAAGGAGATTGAGAGAGAGTTCAAGCTTCAAGAGTTTCCATCAAATTGCAAAGGGGGAGATTGTTAGAGTTTTTGTTTTGTTGCAATTTGATAGGATGCATTCAATTTCATAGAGC
This sequence comes from Cinnamomum chago, assembly GCA_038049695.1. NCBI lineage: Eukaryota > Viridiplantae > Streptophyta > Magnoliopsida > Laurales > Lauraceae > Cinnamomum > Cinnamomum chago. Next base: position 57,056,256 of record CP142451.1, read on the forward strand.
TTGTCCTCTCATTCATTCATGGTTTTATTCATAGGATCATCATGCATATTTCTCATTCTTGATCTTTGTATTTATCATTTGATATGCATGGTTTTCATTTCAGTTTATCTCTTAAGATCATGGATTTTTTGGTTTCAAAAATCATCCAAGCTTTCCAAAGTTTCTAACTTTAAAATCATTATTTTGATTTGGAGTTTTCATGACTTTTAAAATTCAGTTTCCATCTTCTTTCAGTCATGATTTAATGCTTGGTTATTGTGTCTCAAAGTCCCCCGGAAGATGCCCTCAAAAGTTGCATGTTTCTCGCATTTTTTCAAAAAACTGGGCATTTCCCAGTGTTACCGGTCGACCAGGCCAAGCTTGCCGGTCGACCGGGATCACTGCAACTTTTAAATGCAGTTTTGAGCAGAATTTTCCAACGGTCAAAAATATGACCGCTGTGCTTTCCCGGTCGACCGAGACCTGTTTGCAAGTCGACCGGGAACTAGTCGTTGGCAACTTTTTCCTCATATAAAGTGGCTTTTTGGTTGAAGAAAGTTGCCGACATTAAAGGGACTTTTGAGGCCAAGGATTAGCAACTTCTCAAGAGCATTTCTAAGGGGATTATGAAGCCATTCCATTAAGTCAACCTTTGATCTTCAAATGGGTGTGCTTTCTTTAATCCTAGTCTTTTTAAAATCATGTTTTGTTTCAAATCTTTGATCTATTTCTAAACATGATTAACAAGTTGCTTTTCTTTTAGAATGTTGTCTTTCATAACATGCTTAACACTTTAGTAATCTCATATGCTATGAATACAACATATGGTCTATGTTACACATGATTTTACTTTCTTGTTTCAAAAATTAACTTGTTAGACTTTAGAACATCTTTCTTGAAAACAAGTTATTTCTCATTGTCAATCACATGTGTTAGACATACAACTCTTTCTCCAATATATGATAAACATCTTTGCATCATTTAAGTTTTTATCTTTTCAAAGAGAAAGAGTTATTTCTAGAAAATGCATTTTACATAAACTTTGTCATTCACATGCATGTTTCTAGAACTTAAGTTTTCACTTTCTAATTAGCCTATTTAGAGGCACTCAATTGCACCTCATTGTTCTCTTTATCCATGCATTCTTAGGCATATTTCTTAAGAGAAAAGTTCCTTGGTGTAAAGGTTCATGCTTAGCCTTGAAAAGCATATGTTGTAAAGGTTTATGCTAAGCCTTGAAAAGCATAGTGTTGATTGTAAGGTTTGAGGTGATCCTAAACCTTAATTGAAGTTAGTGAATACCGGTAGGTGTACCGGGAGTGGATGTAGGCAATTTGGCCGAGCCACTATATGTGATTGTGTTATGGTGATTGTCTTTATGCTTTCTTTTTATGGATTATGCTCTCTTGGTTGATTTCATTATTCTTCTTCAAAGCATAAGAGACTTAAAAGCTAAATGAATTAAAATTGGTCTAGGACTTTGAGCTCACCCTATTCACCCCCCCTCTAGGATTCGATCTTGGACTTTCAAGAAGAACTATCCCAGAACCAGTTCCTGGACAGGTCGCTCAAGCGAAGTGTCCAGAAAAAGGTCCGAATCATTCCAGTGGATAGCTCGCTCGAGTGAACCCTTTGTCGATTGAGCGACCCTCCCAGAACTCGTTCCAGAGAGTGGTTAGTTCGAGCGAACTGAAATTTCGCTCGAGCCAACTTGAACTGGATGAGTTCGCTAAAGCGACTTCAACTTCGCTCGAGCGAACCCACCCAGACAAGCATTCCAGAGAGCTCACCGCTCAAGCGAATTCCATGTCTGCTCGAACGATGGTTACTGTTCTCTTGGGGTTGTTTTGGGAGTACTAATAAAATGTTTAAATGATTGAGAGAGGTTTGTTGGGAACCCTATTGTGATGGAAATACTTATCCTCATTATTTGAAATCTGTTTGAGAAGGAAACCACTTCACAAAGATTCATTGTAGTTTTGGAAAATTCTCGAAGTGTATAAGGACCCCGGAATGTCCCCAAACTCAAGGAGTACCAAGTCTTTACTGATTTAGACATACCCCTATTCACTTGGAACTAGTCTTGAACCCCGATACTTGACTTGAGGTTTTGAAAGTTCATTTGTATTTCGTTATTCCCGAATTTCCTAAGCATTCCCGAAAATATTGAAATTGTAATTGTGGCATCTTGCTAGCCCCGATATGCATACCCGAATTGGTATGACAGTTATGCCCTTGAGCTCCCCGTCCCGCTTATTTATGTACTTGCACTTCATGTATTTTATACATGTTTTAATCTTATCATTTGACCTATGAGTCGGCACCACTAAGCTTGGATAACCCTGTTGGTCTGATCCACCGACTTGGAGATCCCCTTCTTGTCCCGCCAACTGCATTTGGATCCCGCTACCCGGTTATTACCGTGGTCTTGTCCCGATACCCCGGATTGCTACCGTGGTTCCCGATGCCCGGCTCGCTACCGTGGTCATGTCCCGTATATTATATGTATATGTATATGTATATATTTCGTTGTTTCTCCTCACCTCGTTTGACTGAGATCAACGCCTTGATATGCTCTGTCACTTCGGTGATAGAGTACTTAGCTTCGTGTGGTTGCCATTTTGTTTGTTTTCCCGTTTCCTTGATTACCTTTACATGTTTTACAAAGCATACTTGTATTTGAATAAACGATTTATCTCTTTTATGGAAATCGTTATTTAAACAGGTTTAAATGCTTTTGAAGGTAAATTCTTTTATTGTTATATTGTTATGTCTTTTCACCATTTTGCCAAACTGTCATGTTTGACCCACTCTTTGGTACTCAGGTCCGGACATTGTCTATCCCGAGGCGGAGCTTGAGGACACGGTCGGCGAACCGCAACGCCTAGTTGAGTGGCATGCTGATGATGTCATTTAGACATTTGGTTGCTATGAGAGACGTAATATTTTAGGAAACATTTAACCATTCTTTGGGGATTGGTATTTTGTTTATATTCGCCTTTGTTGGCCTCTATTCTTGGGAAACGTAACTAAATGATCTTTTGTATAAACTTTTAACTTTTCTTTTCGGAAAGCACTAATGATCATTGCTCATTCTGATACTTGATTTATACATGTGCTTCTATCTTGTGACTAGAATGGAATGAACAAAAATGTACTATGTTGTTGTGACATCCTCACTACGGACACCTGTGGGAAATTAAATAAATGTATACACACATTATTAGTCCCGATCCCGGATTAGTCCTGCGGGCCCGGTCTGGGGTCGCAACATGGGGCCACAGGCTTGTACTCAGAAATTTCGGGTTCCTTTCTTTTGTCATTAACAACCTTTTCTAAGACCTCTTTAGATTCAGACTTATTTGAAGAAACTTTTTGATCCGAGGATGCAGTTGATTTTCCTTTTTTCAGATCATCTTTTGAAATTTCTTTACCACTCCGCAAATTGGTCATAGCTTGCACCTGCTCCTTTGAGGTAGAAGGACCTGCATTGCCACTTCATATTGTCCCTTAAGGTTTGGGTGTGGTTGGGCTGGGAAAGCCCCATTCTCCCTGTTTTGAAGGGCATTGCTGAGTTGGCCAATTGAGGTTCTCACCTCTTTTTGAAAGTCTAGAAAAGATTGTTGATTCTTTTGAATGATGGAATTCTGAGTTTGAATTAAATTTGTAAGCAGATCCTCCAGAGACCTATTTTGAGACTATGGAGGGGGTGGTGTGTATTGGGCTCCTTGTGTTGAGGGCCTAAAGTCACCACCTTGATGTGTAGGTCTTTGAGGGACCGACTCCTGATTAGCAGTAGGTCCATTCGTCCAACTGAAATTGGGATGGTTCCTCCAGGTGGGGTTGTACAAGTTATCGAGTTGAACGACCTCTGATATGCATTGGTAGCATTGGCGTGTTCCTGTAACACCTCTTTGAAATTAGGGATGGTTGGGTAATCCTCCGAAGAGTGGGTGTCACAGTCACAAATACCACACACGGTGACGACCTGTTTACTCCCCATTTCTATGGCTTCAATTTTTCTAGTTAGGGAGGCTACTTTTGCATTGAGTTTCATTTCATCTTCCTGAAGTCGATATATTCCCCCCCTCCCCCCTCAGGATTATTCAATTGCCTTGGATTATCAACTCCATCAAAGTGTCCCAAATTTGGGCACTTTCTGCCAAAGAATCTAAGTAGTCCCATGCTTCATCTGGGTTTTTTGCTCAAAAACTCACCATTACACATCATTTCAACGAATTGGCGCATTTCAGAAGTTAACCCATCATAAAACATACCAATTACACGCCATGATTTGAATCCATGATGTGGACAGGCTTGCAAGAGCTCTTTGTAGCGTTCCCAACACTTGAAACAAGACTCTTTGTCTTTTTGTTTGAAATTCATCATGTGTCTCCTCAAAGTGTTGGTTTTGTGAAGCGGGAAAAACTTTTTCAAGAATTCTCGCACCATAACATTCAAAGTGGTAATCGAATTGGGCCTTAGGGAATGCAACCATATTTTTGCCTTCTCCTTCAGTGAAAAAGGGAATAATCTGAATTTGACTATGTCCTCCCTAATATTATTGAAGTTTAAAGTGGCACATACTTCTTCAAATTCTCTTAAGTGCGAGTACGCACGCCATGGAACTTAGGGAGTATCACGCCTTGTTTTATTTCAAAATTTTCCACATTGGGTGGGACGACCATGCAAGAAGGTGTGGTTGTCCATGTGGGTTGAAGGTATTCTCGTAAACTCCTAGCCCTTTGGTTTACCTCCCCATTATTATCATTGTCATTCCTGCCATTCCGGTCATTATTGTTGTTGTCACTACCGGACCCACTTGCCATTGGTGATGGTCTTGAAGGACTTGATGGATTTGGAGATTCAAAGTGTTCAATATTGCTCTTAATCGGAGATTCCTTCCTTCTTAAACTGTGCCCTAAATCTCTTTGCCAAATTGGTGGAGGCCAATCCTTCTTTTTAGGAATCTTGAATTTTTTATTTTTTTTTAAAAAATTGGTGGAAATAAAGACTAACTTAGAACAGCAACAAACCTCACTAAAGGTCAAAAGTTCACCTAAGCCCTTAAATTAAACTTATGAAGTTAACTCGACCAGGTTAGGCCCTAGGTAAGTGGTGAGGTCACAACGGTCTCGCTTAAAAACCACTCACCTCGAATAGCTTGACTATTTCCCTTTTTGGGACAAGGCTTTTCTTAGGCATCGAGCTTAACCAAAGAACGTAGCTTTAGGCCTTAGTTTCACTTTCCTTCCTTAAGGAGCTAACTACAAAAAAATAAATCCTAAACAAAAATTGGAAATTTTGGTAACTTTTTGGAATTTTCTAAAAATCAATGATGTAAGTTTCTAACATTCCATGCACTTTCCTACTCCAAATTAGGGCAGTTTCAACATTCCATGCATGTACCCCCCTATTTCTAACAAGATGCCAGAAGTAATGCACAATTTAAATAGAAACTCAGAAAGTTACCTTTACTGGCGCTCCCCGGCAACGGTGCCAAAAACTTGATCGGACCCCAAGTGTAGTGTGCGATTGTAGTAATAATCTGGTGAGTCCATGTCAATCCACAGGGAGCAATGCTTTTTGTGAGACTTTCCAACTTTGAATTATCCTAAATAAACACTGAATCTAGCCTAAATGGATACTAATTAAATTACATCAACTTTAATATAATAACAAAAAATAAAAAAATAACTTCCAAAAATAAAAACACTAATCTAAATAAAGAAACCCAACCTAGATGATACTAATTAAACTAAAACCTGTAAAAGAATACACAAATCAAACAACCAATTTAATATAAGAAAATAAAAACAAAATTTTCCTAAATTAGATCCTAATTACCAAAATCACTTTTTATGCAAATATGAATGATTTATAATGCCCTAAACTCTAACAATGCAATTTTATGCAAGTTTCTAAAAATCTGATGCATGCTGTAAAAAAATTTCTAAGTATGGAAACTCTGGCATAGGCCCAACCTTGTTGAACTGTACGACTAGTGTAAGATTATATGAACCTAAATCAAATGGCTGGAACCAATACTCTGATGATGCATGAACACAAAAAAAAAAAAATGGAAAAAGGACTTAAAACAAAGCAGATATGACCACCTAAAAATGCCTAGTTGAACCAGTTATGCTGCTGAAATCTGGTATAGGCTTTCCAACTACCCCTGTTTGTGCCTTTGGTTGACACGGTTTCCGAGGTTATTTTCGGCTAAAATTTTGGGGTTTCAAAGTCCTATTAACGTACTTTAAATTTGCTATTTTTCAGACCAAAACATTCACGTTTACCTGGTTTTTAAATCGCACACTATTGTAACACAGTTGGGTCAATTCTGCTGAAACTGTGCAGAATTTTTCACTATTCTCCTACCAAGTCTGAATTTAGTCTTTCTAATCAGTTAATAATCTTGTGATTTTAGCAACAAAAATCTACTCTAAAGCAATTTCTAAATATGAAGTATGTGTAAAGACACTTTCTAACCATATATTATGCAAGTAATAAAAATAGAAAGTTTCTACTAAACATGGAAAGATGCAAGTTAGGTTTCAAAATCAAGAATTTTCAAATAAAAAAATAATCAGAAATTAACTTAAAATAAAAACAAAAGGGGTGGAAAAGAAAAGTGGAAAAGATGTACCAAAGATTTAGAAACTAGACGATCCTACAAGTATTGAAAATGCGATAATGCGGTCCTCTCTTCTTAGAGTAGGAAAAAAAATGCAAGTGATTACCTGATGTCTCTCGACTTTTAGTCCATTTATTTTATTTTCAAACCCTAGATCTAATCATGTGAAATAATTGTCTCCAATCAAAACACATAATAGAACCAGAATGAGAAAATTAACTCACTTGCATGAAGAATACGCGGAATCAATCCAATTAATGTCTTTATTCCTTGATCTTTGAGTACAAAAAAATTAAGATTCTTCTATCTTCATCATTATCTCAACATGATCTCTCAACCTATGTCTAAAGAATTAGAAGGGAGAAGAAGAAGAAAGGGATTAGAGAGAAAGCGTGGATGGGAATGGAGAGGGAGAGAGAACCTCCAAGATTTTTACATACAAGGCATTGGACGTCTAGCCCCATGGCTGGCTTTTCTTTTATAATCTCTGATTTCCCTTTTTTGGTAACACACCTCCTCATTCTTGGTTTGAATCCCAAGCAATCCTCCTATCTTGGCAACAATTTAAACTTCAATTGATTTCTTGCCATTGATAGAGTCTTGTGGTCCAATTCTTTCCATCTTGGGCTCCTTAAGAGATCTTTATGTGCTAAGGATAAACTTCCATAAAAAAATTTCAGATTTTATGCTCTTCTTGTGCAGCCCCATATGGGACGTCCAAGGGTAAGTGGGGACCACTAGTGGACGTGCAACCCTTGCTTGGATTCCCTTCTCTCTTGCTTCTTGATCTTTATCTCCTTCTTGGATTAGATTTCTTCTTCCACAATTTGACTTTTCTAAGCTTCTTTAGATCTTCTTTCCATTCTTGAACAAATCTCTTTCTTGAATTTGAATTTGAATTCAAGTCTTAGCGATGGAGAGTGTAAGACCCCGACCCGAGTGACCTCAATTAGTACTGATTAAATCGCGTTTTAGTTTTAAACGTGTTTAGTGAATGTTGGTTAAGTTGGGATTAGAATAACTCTTTTATAGCTTTGGGGAATTTTGAGTGCTTTTATACTTAGTGGGACCCTTTGGGAGTTCCTTTTGTGATTTTGCATTTACTTGGGAGATTTTCTGAGATTCCTGTGATTTGTATTTTAACCCCGTTTTACTCGTCTCGTTAATCTCTACAACTTTTATGTTGATCCAATTCCCGTTCGGAACCCCGAAACCCTATTTTCCTAGCATTGAGTGCAAAACAGTATTTTTACACTAAATCCGTACCCAAAATTTGATATTCCCGAAACCCTTGAGATATATACTTTTTGAAAACTAGATACTTTTAAAATCATTTTTTCTTCTTCATCGAACTCATCCAAGGTCCCGAAAGCCATGATTTCATCCCAACAAGAATTTTAGTGTTGGAGTACATCTCATTTGCTATAAAAAGAGACTCTTCTTCTCTTTTCCTCTTCTCCTTTTTCTAGCTCAAAAGCCACCCAAGCTAGGGTTTTTTTCTCTTCCTTTTCTCCCTCTTGCCTTTCCATCACCAAATCACCACCAACCTTGCACAAATTGAGAAATGGAGGTCATCATCTCCTTCCTCACCACTAGAGCTCTCCATTGATACTATTCTTGGAGGAAACCTTCCATACCAAGATCTTCCTTGAGCTTATCTTGTGTCTTTGAAGAACTCTTATGTAAGTAATCATTTCCATCTTTTGATATTGTGTTTTCCTAGCCTATAGGAGTCCCCATTTTCATTATTGAAAGCTTTCTTTTCGTTGTCCCTTGTTTTGACCCTTTTAGGGTTTGTTTTTGGGGATTTTTGTTTGTAGCTTGGATTCTTGGCTTGGAAGAGTGATTAGGGCTTGATTTGCTTGTTAGAGACCAAAGGCAAGTGGATGAATTGATACTATTAGTATTAAATGACTTTTATGAGAAATATATATGATTTCATTGTTTATTCTTAACTTGCATTGATTTTGAAATAAATGCTCATGTACCTTGTTATCTTGTTAACTCTTGAAAATGTTGACATTTATGGCTTTTCATTCATTGCTTGTTTATGGCTCAAATGAATGTTTGTGATTGGTGGATTTCTCTCCTTTATTGTGGTTGAATGTGATTGAGAAGAGGGTGGTTGATTTGATGTTGAAATGGATGTTGTCGAAGATTTGATAATGGCTTGGAAAAGGTTTTGAGCTCGTTATTTGGTGTATAAATGGGGCTCAAAGGGGGTTTTTAAAGGATGAGAAAGAGAGGAACAGAACTGTCCCGGAACCAGTTTCTAGACAGTTTGCTCGAGCAAACCATCTAGAAAAGGGTTTTGAACCATTCCAGTGGACAGTTCGTCTAGCGAACCCTCCTAGAACCCGTTCCAGAGAATAGTTATTCGCTCGAGCCAACCTGAACTGGATGAGTTCGCTCGAGCGATCCTTGACTCGCTCGAGCGAACCCACCCAGAAAATCATTCCAGAGAGCTCACCGCTCGAGCGAACTCTAGGTCTGCTTGGGCGATGGGTACTGTTCACCTGGGGCCATCTTGGGAGAAAGAATGAAATGTCTAGATGGTTGGGAGAGGTTTGTTGAGAGCCCTAATGAAATGGAGGTATGAAGAAACGATGCATGAAGCCCGTTTGAGAAAGAAACCACTTCACAAAGATCCATTATAGTTATGCAAATCCCCGAGGAGTATAAGGAGCCCGGAATGTCTCCAAACCTCAAAGAGTACCAAGTCTTTATTGATATTGACATACGGGATCCCTATTCATCTTGAACTAGTCTCGAATCCCGATACTTGTCCTGAGATTTCGAAAGTTCTATAGTATTTCATTGTTCCTGAATTTTTATATGCACTCCCAAAAATATTGAAATTGAAATTGTAACATTTTTTCTAGCCCCGATGTGCATTCTCGAAATGTGATGACATTGTGCTTTTAGCACCCCCGTCCCGCCCGTTTATATTGAAAGTCTGGGATCCTAACCCTAGAGGGGGGGTGAATAGGGTGAGCTACAAGATAGTGACCAATTAAGACCAAATTTTATTTTCTTTAAAATTAACTAGCCACTAGTGATGATTTATTAAACAAGATGCGGAAGCAAGTAAAAACAATCACCACAAGCATACACCATCACACAATGATTTATAGTGGTTCGGCCTCAATGCCTACATCCACTACCTTCTTGTGATCCAACACCCCATCGAATTTTCACTATTTATGTTTTTCAAAAAGGTTAAGCAATAACCTTTACAACGATGTTTTTATAGGCTAAACAACAACCTATTAATGTGCTTTTCTAGGCTAAGCAATAACCTTTACAAGATGCTTTTCCAAGGCTAAGCAATTACATCTACAATGTGCTTTTCTTAGGCTAAGATAAAACCTTTACAATAAAAAGATTTCTCTCAAAGAAGTGTCTACAAAAACACTCAAAGAGATACAATTTAAGCTCAATACAATTGCCTCTTAAATAGGCTGATATGAAAGTTTAAAACTAGATACAAACATACCCAAACAATTAGCACAGGTGTGTGTTCAAAGTGTATGAATGTTTACTTCAATCAATTTCTAAAATGAAGCTCTTAAATGAATTCTTGATGCATTTGAGAATTTAAGCTCAGAAAATGATGATTGAAGTTATAAACTAATCACATGAAAAGTTCAAACAACTTGGAAGAATATACTACACAAGTTGTAAGAAGTTTAAAGACTAAAAACACATGTGATTGAGACAAGAATGTTTGCAAAACAATCTAATATTCCAAAGTGATGTTGTGTTTGCAAAACATCTCAATTAAGGCTAGAAATCATGCAAATATGAAATTACAAAGAATTAAATATGCATGGTTTTAAATGGAATGAAAATCAATATTAACTTGAAAGATATACCTTTTAAATCTCAAACATTTTGATTTCCAATAGTCCTCTAGCTTTCTTAGCTTATTCTTCTTCTTTAGGCTTCAATATGGTTCAAAGGTTTCACTCAACAAGCCTTAAGAAAGAAGGAAATGAAATGGACTTTTATACAAAAAATAGTCCAGCGGCTAGTTGGCCCGGTCGACCCCATGACCCCCGGGTCGACCTGGCCCAAAGGTCATATTGGCCCAAAGGCTAGTTCCCCGGTCGACCTGGACATGGCTCAGTCGACCGGGTGATCTGGCCAAAAGCCCAACGGCTAGTTGGCTCAGTCGACCAGGTGCAGGGGTTGGTCGACCGGGTAAACTTGCCTGGGATGAGTTCCTGCAAATTTTTCATTTTTCTAAAGATGAACTTTGGAACTCATGGCCAGAGTGATTTAAGCATAATAATATGATTCTAAAAATGAGGAATGTATGCAAATCACAAACCTAGATGCTTAACTTGAATTTCCAAAAATATGCATGAAGAACTAGGTTTTCAAAAGTGTATTTAAGTTCTAAAACATGCATGAAAAAATCATTTGAAAATCAAATGCAAATGCAAGCTAGAAACTTAGATTCCAAAGTCAAAACTAAGGTGCATGAGTGTGTGATCATTTGACAATGAAAGTGATCGTGAATTCATCAAATTAGCAACAAACAAAAACCTAACATATATATACTTGCACTTGACAGATTTTATACATGTCCCGATTTCTATTACTTGACCTATGAGTCGGTACCACTAAGCTTGGATAACCTTGTTGGTTTGATCCACCTACTTGGAGATCCCCCTCTTGTCCAGCCAGCTGCAGTTTGGATCCTGCCACCCTGTTTATTACCGTGGTTGTGTCTCGATACCCCAGCTTGCTACCGTGGTTCCCGATGCCCGACTCGCTACTGTGGTCATGTCCTGTATTATTATATGTATATGTTTATTTCATTGAATCTCCTCACCTCGTGTGACTGAGATCAACACCCCGATATGCTCTTGTCACTTCGGTGATAGAGGACTTAGCTTTGTGTAGTTGCCATCTTGCTTGTTTCCTAATTCCTTGGTTACCTTCTCATGCTTTTATATTGCATACATGTTTTGAATAAATGTTTATTCCTTTCATAAAAATTATTGTTCAAACAGGTTTAAATAATTTCCAAGGTAAATCTTATTATGTTATATTGTTTTATCCTTTCACCCATCTGCCAGACCGTCGTGTCTGATCCATTTCTTTGGTACTCAGGTCCAGATATTGTATATCCCAAGATGGAGTTTGAGGAGGCGGTCGGTGAACCGCAACGTTTAGTCGAGTGGCATGCTGATGATGTCGTCTAGACATTCGGTTGCTTGAGTTACGTCACATTTTGGGGATCTCGATTAACCATTCTTTTGGGTTATTGTTTTGAGGTGTTTTGGCCTCTATTCTTTTGGGGAGTGAAAAACTAATCAATCTTTTATATAAACTTTAATGTTACTTTCGGGGAAACACTAATGATCATTGCTCACTCTGATATTCTGTTATATAAATGTGTTATCAGTCTTGTTATTTTGGATACGAATGTGTGAATTAGATTTGCTACATGCTTCCGCACTTAACCAAAAATATTTCATGTTGATGTGATATCCTTACCGCGAACACCTGTGGGAAATTAAATAAATGTGTGCATCATAACACCATGTAGAATCAATTCCAACAGATGATGCAAGCCATGCTTGATCAACAACGTCAGGCTAATGAGAACCAGGCCAGGCTACAAGAACAAATGGCAAAGAGAGAGGAAGATCATGCTAGAGAATTGGCAGAAATGTAGAGGCAATTGCTAGAGGTATTACAAAGGAGACCTGAACAAGTCCAAGCTCAACCCGTAATTGTTATCAATCAAAGACAACATGACCCGAATGCGTTGTTCGAACGGTTTTGGAAGAGAGCTTCGAAAGATTTTATTGGACAAAAGATCCATTAGCTCAGATGACTAGTTGGAGCATACTAAGAACATCTTCAAGGTCTTCCAATGCACCGGGGGAGAACGAGTGAAACTTGCAACATCTCTCTTTACCGGTTTAGCGGATATCTTGTGGAAAACCGTCAGGGAAGAATACAGGACTATGGCAGATGCAATTGCATGGGCAAACTTCAAGAAACAGTTTGGAGACAAATATGTACCCACTCATGTCAAGAAGCAAAAAGCAGTGGAGTTTCAACAACTTGTGCAAGGGAACATGACAGTCCTCGAATACCTCACAAAGTTTGAGAGGCTATCAAGATATGCTCCAGAATTAGTGGAAATGGTTAAAAAGAAGATTGCCAAGTTCCTTAAAGGACTTCGTCCCAGTATTGAGAGAGATGCTACGGGAGTAGTACTACCTTCCACTTTCGAGGAAGCTGTCAAGAGAGCTTACAAGTTTGAGAACTTTCACCACAAAATTTTTAGAGTACAAGGAAAAGGCCAACCTCAGCAGCAGAACTACCAGCATAGAAACCAGCAGCATAAGAGGCAGAGGCCATACCAGAATGTTTAAGAATCATGAAAGTACCAAGTGTCGTACAATCACAGGAGCATGCTTCAGATGTGGTTCAATGAACCATTAGATGATGGACTGTCCAAGACAGAACATGCAAAATCAGCAGCAGCAGGAAGCACAGTGTCCAGCACCACCACAGAATGCAATGGATGTCCAAAATCAGGCAAGGCCACTTCGGCAACATGCACCACCGCAACAACAACAACAGGCCCGTCGACAAGGACAAAATCAGAATCAGCGTCCACCACAGCAAAATAGAAATGTCCCACAAGGCATGCAACAACAGGCTCCAGTCAGGCCACAGCAGCGAGGGTAGATTTATGCGTTCAATAGAGCTGACGCAAAGGCTGTAAAAAATGTAGTGGAAGGTACACTCGTCGTTTGTGGAATTAAAACAAGGATTTTATTTGACCCTGGCTCTACACACTCATTTTTGTCTCATGCATTTTCTAAGTTAATAGATGTGCATGCTAGAGGACTTAAGTATATTTTGACTATGGCAACCCCAGTAGGTAAACAAGTTATTTGTAGAACATTTTATCCTAGTTACACATTCCAGATAGGAGAAGTGGTTTTAACCACAGATCTCATTTTATTGGAGATGCATGATTTCGATGTCATCCTAGGGTTGGATTGGTTGGCAGGGTACCATACCATAATGGATTGTTTCCAAAAGACCCTCACCTTCAAATTAGATGAGACACCAGCAAGAGTGTTGTTTCAGGGAGAGAGGAGAAATCCCCGTGCAGGGTTTCTCTCAGCATTGAAAGCTAATAGACTTTTGAAAAGTGGATGTAAAGCCTATTTGGCATTTATCACGGAGGATAAACGGTCCCAAGGGGTGGAGGAGATCCCTATTGTTTGGGAATTCCCGGATGTTTTTCCAGAAGAAATTCTAGGATTACCATCAATCAGAGAAATTGATTTCACTATTGAGTTGTTACCAGGGACCGCTCCAATATCTATTGCACCTTATAGAATGGCTCCGGTGGAATTGGGAGAATTGAAGATACAATTGCAAGAGTTGTTAGACAAAGGTTTTGTGAGACCGAGCATTTCACCGTGGGGAGCTCCAGTTTTGTTCGTCAAGAAGAAAGATGGCTCGATCAAAATGTGTATTGATTACCGAAGATTGAATCTAGTGACCATCAAGAACAAATACCCATTGCCAAGAATAGATGAAATGTTTGATCAGTTGCAAGGTGCTTCATATTTTTCAAAGATTGATTTGAGATCCGGTTACCATTAGCTGAGAGTTAGAGAATTAGATGTACTGAACATAGCTTTTCGGACAAGATATGGCATTATGAGTTCCTTGTGATGCCATTTGGGTTGACTAATGCACTGGGAGTATTCATGGCGTTGATGAACAAGATATTTGCACAGTATCTGGAACAGTTTGTGGTAGTGTTTATCGATGACATTTTGGTGCACTCCGAGACCAAGGATGAGCATGAAGAGCACTTAAGGATAGGATTGCAGCTTCTGAGAGAGAACCAGCTGTATGCGAAGCTCAACAAGTGTGAATTCTGGCTAGAGCAAGTAGCATTTTTGGGATACATCATTTCCAAAGAAGGATTGTCAATAGATCCATCCAAGATCGAGGCAATAGTGAAGTGAGAAAGACCGAAGAATGTGACAGAAATAAGAAGTTTTCTGGGATTGACAGGCTACTACCGTAGATTTGTTCAAGAATTTTCGTCGATTGCATCACCATTGACGAAGTTGACAAGGAAGAATGTGTCGTACGTGTGGACAGATCAGTGTGAAACTAGTTTCCAAGAGCTGAAGAAGAGATTAACTACAACACTAGTCCTTACTTTACCATCCAAAAGCGGCGGTTTTACCATTTTTACCAATGCTTCAAATGTTGGACTTGGTTGCGTGTTGATGCTGTCGCGACCCCGGACCGGGTTACCGAGGTCCTAATCCGGGATCGGGACGTTAATGAAGGTGGTGTTGTGATTGAATGGTTAATATGTAGAGTGTGTCAACAAGGTGCACACATTTATTTAATTTCCCACAGGTGTCCGCGGTGAGGATATCACAACCATACATGAACATTTCTATTAAGTGCGGAAGCGTGTAGCAAATCAAATATTCAATCCATCTTAAATCATAAAGATAATAATACAAGTCTAGTACCGTATCAGAATGAGCAATGATCATTGGCATGTTACCTAAAAGTAAGTTAAAGTTTATACAAAGATCAATTAATTATATTTCCCAAAAAATAGAGGCCAACAAAGGCCAATATAGACAAAATATAATCCCAAAAGAATGAGTTATAAGTTCTCCCAAAATGTTATCTCTCTCTAGCAATCCAATGTCTAAATGACATCGTCAGTATGCCAGTCAACTAACTGCTGCGGTTCTCCGACCGCCTCCTCGTGCTCCTCCTCGAGATAACTAACAACGAGACCTGAGTACCAAAGAGTGGGTCAAACACGACGGTTTTGCAAATGGGTAAAATACAATGACAATATGATAATAAATGGATTTACCTTCAAAAGCATCTGCAACTACGTTAGCTTTCCCCGGGTGGTACTTGATTGAAAAATCATAGTCCTTGATATATTCCATCCATCTTCTCTGCCTCATGTTCAAATCCTTCTGTGAAAATAGATACTGTAAGCTGCGGTGGTCGGAGTGGACTTCGAACTGCTCTCCATAGAGGTAATGTCTCCACATTTTCAACGCAAACACAACCGCTGCTAACTCCAGATCATGGGTGGCATCGTTCTTCTCGTGGTCCTTCAACTGCCGAGATCCATAAGCAATCACTTTTCCCTCTTGCATCAACACACAACCAAGTCCAACATTGGAAGCATCGGTAATAATGGTGAAACCGCCGCTTCCAGATGGCAAAGTAAGGACCGGTGCTGTAGTCAACCTCTTCTTGAGCTCTTGGAAACTCTCTTCACACTGATCTGTCCAAACATATGGTGCATTTTTCCTTGTCAACTTCGTCAATGGTGACGCAATCGACGAAAAACCTTGCACAAACCTCCGATAGTAACCTGCCAATCCCAGAAAACTCCTGATTTCTGTCACATTCTTCGGCCTTTCCCAATTCACTACTGCTTCAATCTTGGATGGATCCACTGATAATCCTTCTCTTGAGATAATGTGCCCCAGAAATGCTACTTGGTCTAGCCAAAATTCGCACTTGTTGAGCTTCGCATACAGCTGATTCTCCCTCAAGAGTTGCAATGCAATCCTCAAATGCTCTTCGTGCTCTTCCTTGGTCTTGGAGTACACCAAAATGTCATCAATGAACACTACAACAAACTGATCTAGATACTCTGCAAATATCTTGTTCATCAATGCCATGAACACTGTCGGTGCATTTGTCAAGCCAAGTGGCATCACTAGGAATTCATAGTGGCCATATCTTGTCCGGAAAGCTGTTTTCAACACATCTGATTCTCTGACTCTCAGCTGATGGTAACCGGATCTCAAGTCAATCTTCGAAAAGAATGATGCACCTTGCAATTGATCAAACAATTCATCTATCCCTGGCAATGGATATTTGTTCTTGATGGTTACTTGATTCAATCTTCTGTAATCAATACACATCCTCATTGAACCGTCCTTCTTCTTAACAAACAAGACTGGAGCTCCCCAAGGTGACACACTTGGTCTCACAAAACCTTTGTCCAACAGTTCTTGCAACTGAGTCTTCAACTCTCCCAATTCTGCTGGAGCCATTCTATAAGGTGCAATAGATATAGGAGCAGTCCCTGATAACAACTCAATAGTGAAGTCAATCTCTCTCATGGGTGGCAAACCTGGAATCTCCTCCGGAAAAACATCCGGGAATTCCCAAACTATTGGGATCTCCTCCACCCATTGGGACCGTTTATCCTCAGTGATAAACGCCAAATAAGCTTCACACCCACTTCTCAAAAGTCTGTCAGCCTTCAACACTGAAACAAACCCTGCACAAGGAATCCTCCTTTCTCCCTGAAATGACACTCCTGCTGGTGTCTCAACCAACTTGAAAGTGAGGGTCTTATGGAAACAATCCATTGTGGCATGGTACCCTGCCAGCCAATCCATCCCTAGGATGACATCATAATCAAACATCTCTAAAGAAATGAGATCTGCGGTCAAAACCACTTCTCCTATCTGGACTGTGTAACTAGGGTAAAAGGTTCTACAAACAACTTGTTTACCTACTGGGGTTGCCACAGTCAAAATGAACTCTAGTTCTCTAGCATGCATATCAATCAACTTAGCAAATTTATGAGACACGAAAGAATGCGTAGAGCCAGGGTCAAACAAAATCATAGCTTTTATCCCACAAATAAGAAGTGTACCTTCCACCACATTACCCGCTGCCTCTGCATCCACTCTGTTGATTCCATAGATTTGCCCTCGGTGTTGGGGCCTAATCTGTGCCTGATGTGGCCTGCCTGGTGGTGCATTTCTATGCTGCTGTGGTGCACACTGATTGTGATTCTGTCCTTGCTGACGAGCCTGTTGTTGTTGTTGTTGTGGTCTGTGCTGCTGCTGTGGTGCTTGTTGTTGTAGTGGCCTTGCCTGATTCTGTACAACTAATGCATGCTGTGGTGCTGGTGGACGCTGTGCCCCTTGGTGCTGCTGCTGATTCTGCATATTCTGCCTTGGGCAATCTCTCATCTGATGGGCCATGGAGCCACATCTGAAACATGCTCCGGTGAGTGTACGACATTGTGCACTCTCATGGTTCTTCCCACAATGGGTACAAACCAATGGAGCTTGAGCATTCTGTTTTGTCCTCTGTCTCTTGTTCTGATGGTTCCTCTACTGGTGGTTCTGCTGCTGAGCTTGTCCCTTGCCTTGAACTCTGAGAATCTTGTTGTGGAAGTTCTCGAACTTATATGCCCTCTTAACCGCTTCATCAAAAGTAGTAGGTGGTACTACTCCGGTGGCATCTCTCTCAATAAAGGGGTTAAGTCCCTCAAAGAATTTAGTAATCTTCTTTTCCACTGTATCCACTAACTCTGGAGCGTATCTAGACAATCTCTCGAACTTGGTGAGGTATTCAAGAACTGTCATGCTCCCTTGGACAAGCTGTTGAAACTCTATGGCCTTCTGCTTCTTGATATGGGCAGGTACATATTTGTCATGAAATTGCCTCTTGAAATTTGCCCAAATCTCAGCATCAGGCATAGCTCTGTACTCCTCTCTAACTGTCTTCCACCATCTATCAACGGTACTAACAAAAAGGGATGATGCCAACTTCACTCTCTCTCCCCCTGTGCACTGGAAGATCTCAAAAATATTCTCGGTGTGCTCTAGCCAGTCATCTGCAGCTATGGGGTCCTCTTCCCCAAGAAACTCCTTTGGAGCCCTCTTCCTGAACCGTTCAAACAAGGCATTTGGATCATGTTGCCTTTGATTAATGACTATAGCAGGTTGTGGCTGAACTGGTTCCGGTCTCCTCTGTAAGACCTCTAGCAATTGCCTCTGCATCTCAGCCATCTCCCTGGCACGGTCTTCCTCTCTCTTTAGCATTTGCTCTTGCAATCTAGCTTGGTTTTCATTAGCTTGACGCTGTTGCTCAAGCATTGCTCTCAACCTTGGAATTGGTTGGGTGGATGACCATGGTTCTCAACTATATCCTCTTCTAGAGGCCCTGTATGCTCACTATTGCTTGCAGTAGGGTTACCATTCAATGGTCTCTTACGTGGAGGCATGATGCTGCAAAGCAAATTGTTAGCACATAATAATATAAGGGTCACACATTGCTCACACGATACTAGCTAACGAAAGATCTAACGGATCCTCGCCACGTCCTTAGGATTTCTAGTTTCTTTTAGATGCTTGAAACACGTCTCGCTCTGATACCAGTCTGTCGCGACCCCGGACCGGGCCCGCAGGACTAATCTGGGATCGGGACACTAAAGGAATAATAAATGATGATGGATGATGGTGGATGATTAACCACATATACATTTTTATTTAACTTCCCACAGGTGTCCGCGGTGAGGATATCACAACCTTGCATGAATATTTCTTTTAAGTGCGGAAGAGTGTAGCAAATCAAATAATGAGGCGATCTCTAGTCATGGAAGCAATGACATCAAGTATGAGTACTGTATCAGAATGAGCAATGATATATAACATGTTCCCAACAGTTGTTAAAGTTTATACAAATATCATTTAATTACATTTCCCCAAAAATAGAGGCCAACAAGGCCAATATAATCAAAATACCAATCAAAAGAATGGTTAATAGTTTCCCCAAAATGATAAGTCTCTCATAGCAACAGAACGTCTACATTACGTCATCAGCACGCCACTCAACTAACTGCTGCGGTTCTACAACCGCCTCCTCAAGCTCCTCCTCGGGATAACCGACAACGGGACCTGAGTACCAAAAGGTGGGTCAAACACGACGGTTTGGCAAATGGAGGAAAATACAATGACAATATGAAATACATGAGTTTACCTTTAAAACATGTAAACCTGTTTGAATAACAATTTCTATGAAAGGGATAAAACATTTATTCAAATACAATGATGGAATGTAAAACAAGTAAGGTGACCAAGGAAACGGGAAACAAGCAAGATGGCAACCACACGAAGCTAAGTCCTCTATCACTAATGGTGATAGAACAAGTACTAGGCCCTGGTCTCAGTCACTCGAGGTGAGGAGAAGCAGGGGATCTCATATAATACATATACATATACAATACTATACATGACCACGGTAGCGAGCCGGGCATCGGGGACCACAGTAGCAATCTGCGGCATCGGGACAAGACCACGGTAATGACCGGGTAGCGGGATCCAAACTGCAGCTGGCGGGACAAGAGGGGGATCTCCAAGTCGGTGGATCAGACCAACAAGGTTATCCAAGCTTAGTGGTGCCGACTAATAGGTCAAATACAATCGATACATATGCAAGCAAATCAAGTACAATAGATATGCGGGCAAGACGGGGGTGCTCAAGGGCACACTAACATTTCATGTGGTGCAATGCACTTCAAGTCCAATAACCATTTCAAGTGTTCATCAATGCTTTCGGGAAAACAAGACATGTAGTATAAAATCTCGGGTCAAATAAGGTACAATAAACAATTGGGATTTCGAGTAATGTATCGGGTTCAAATACATTTAAAGTGGATAGGGATCCCGTATGTCAATCTAATAATAATTTGGTACTCTTAGGTTTGGGGACATTCCGGGCTCCTTATAAACTTTGCATTTTTTCAAAACTTCGAATGACATCCTTGTGATATGGTTTCTTTCTCGGATGGCCTCATGTAATGCCTAGAGACTCTCCTTCGATTGACAAAGCTCAGCGCTCGAATGAACCGGAGAGTTCGTTCGAGCGAGGAGCACTCCGAAATCTGGGAAATTTCGGTGACCTGGCGGTTAGCCGCCGCTGGGGCTGGCGGCTAGCCGCTGGCTGACCGCGGTTGGGCTGCAGGAAATGCAGCTTACTGGAAAGCTCACCGCCAATGCGCGGTTACCTGGCGGTTAGCCGCCGATGGATTCGGCGGTTAGCCGCTGGGTAACCGTGGAGCTGACCGAGTTAACAGGTGGGAAAATGATGCTCTCTGGAAAGGTAACCGTGAGGTGCGGTTGGCTGGCGGTTAGCCGCCGATGGGTTCGGCGGTTAGCCGCTGGCTAACCTTGAGGCTGACCGCGTTTTTAGGGAAAAAATGATGCTCTCTGGAAAAGGAACCGTGACATTTCGGTTACCTGGTGGTTAGCCGCCAGTCACCAGACGGCTAGCCGCCGGGTGACCGCAGACTGACCGCCAGTGCGGGAATCACCCACTGTGTGCAGATTTGAGTCACTTTCCTCCTCAAAACCATCCTCCTCACTTTCACTTAATCCTTGACACAAAACTGAGCTAAAAGCTCCTCCAATGCATCTATTTACACTTCTCCCAATACTCCAATATTTGTTCATTCATCACTTCCTCCATCCACATCAAATCCAATACAAAGAAAGAAGGAAACCATTTCACTATAGAGTACATTGGGTATAAACAAGAAAAGAATTAAATACCATTCACTACTACACTTATAAGTCATAAATGCAATACCATAAATGCACTACCAAAGCTCCATTATGAACATTTATGTCAAACCAATGTAATAAATAGACATGAGTGAAAAGCACCAAAAATCATGGAAAGCTTATAAGGATCAAAACATCCACTTGCCTTGTGTCTTCTAACAATGAAATAAAGCTCTAACACTCTTCCAAGCAAGGTATCCAAGCTATGAACAAAAATCCCCAAAAACAAACCTAGAAGAGTCAAACCAATGAAATAGAAAGGGAAACTTTACAATAATGGAAATGAAGCTTCTCAAGGGCTAGAGGAACACTAATCTAGGAGATGGGAAGAATCACTTACTTGGATGGCCTTCAAATGAAGAGAACTAGTTCAAAGAAGATCTCTAGATTGATGAGTTTCTCTAAAAATGGTACTAAGATGAAGCTTGTGAGATGAGGAAGAAGAAGATGATCTCCCTTTCTTGGTTGGTGCAAGTTTGGGTGTGGATTGGAGATGGGGAAGCAAGAAGAAGAAGAGAAACACAAGGAACCCTAGGTTCAGCTGGCTTGTGCTGGAGCAAGTGGAGAGTGGAATGAATGAAGAATGGCTTCCCTTGTTAACAAATCAGTTGGGTTGGGTTGGGTCCCACAACTAAAGGAGCTACATTAGCTGAAATCATCTCTTTCGGGACCTCGGATGGATTCGACGAAGAAGGAAGAAATGATCGTCGAAATATCTAGTTTCCAAAAAGTATATGTTTTGCGGGTTTCGAGAATATCAAGTTTTGGGTACAGATTTGGTGTGCAATGACTGTTTTGCCCTCAAGGCCAAGAATTCGGGTTTCGGGATCTCAAACGAACACGGGATCGACATGAAAGTTGTCGGGATTAACAATACCAATAAAACGAGATTAAAACCATGAATATATAGATCTCCGATAAATCCTCAATCAAATGCAATGTTATGAAAAGGAACCCCCAAAGGGCCCTACTAACTCAAAGCAAACAAAACTCCCCAAAACTATATCAAAAGCTATTCCAAACCCAACTTAGCCAAAATCACTAATCAAGCTTAGCACTAACACACGAATTAATTAGTACTAATCGAGTTCACTCGGGTCGGGGTCTTACACCCGTTCTTTTGGATCTTCAGGTAGGATTCCGAACATAACGTAATCAATGAACGGATCCCTCCAGTCGCCGATCGGAGGTTTGAGGATAGACATCCGACTTCCAACCACTTGATGGTACTCAACAACTGCTTGGTGTGTGTTAAGAGGAGGGATAATCCTTCTTTGACACACTGTGATTTGCATGTTTTCCCCGTTTTGGATTGCCATAGATGCGGCGAGTCCGGCCAGGGCTTCTGCACGGATGTTTTCACCTCTAGGGATGTCGGTGATATGACAGGTGTCGAACTTTTGTCAAAGCGATTGCGCCTTGTTATAGTAAGGCAACAGATCAGGCTTCCTGACTTCAAATTTCTGATTCATCTGGTTGACGATGAATTGAGAGTCCCCAAAAGCTTCTATCATGGTGATGCTAGATTCGAGGGGCGAGTTCCAATCCTACAATCAGGGCTTGGTACTCAGCTGCGTTGTTTGAACATGGTTCCAGTAGTGAGAAAGCATGTGGAATCATGTATTTGTACGCTTCCTGGGACATGTACTTTGACGGCGCAACCAATTCCTGATATTTGCTTTTCTTTTTCATTTGTCCTGGTTGCGCCGTCAAAGTACATGTCCCAGGAAGCATTAATTGAGGAAATCTCCAGGGTGTAGATAGATTTGTCTGGGAGGTCATCCTTCAGTGGAGAATCTTTAGGCAATGGGTGCTCTGCGAGAAAGTCTACTAGAGCTTGGCCTTTGATTGCTTTTTGCGGTACATACCTAATATCGAATTGTGACAGAAGGATGGACCATTTTGCCAATCAGGCATTGAGAGAACCTGCTTTTGTGATAAGGACCTTTAAGAGATTGATCATTTAAATCAGGTATACTATGTTGGACAACAGATAGTGATGCAGCTTTTGTACGACGAACATCACTATAAGGCATTCTTTTTCAACTAGAGAGTAGCGATGCTCTGTACCTACCAAATGCGGCTGAGGTAATATAGAGCGGCTTCTTTTCCCTCGTCGTTTTCTTGTGCTAGTAAAGCGCCGAAAGAGTAATCGAGAGCTCTTGTGTACAAGTTGAATGATTTTCCAGTTGTGGGGGCAGCCAACACTGGAGGTTTAGTCAAGTATGTCTTGATGTCTTGAAATGCTGCTTCACATTCAGCATCCTAAACAAAGTCCACACCTTTCTTCGTTAGGCGAGAGAAAGGACGACACTTCCTTGACAAATTGGAGATGAACCGTTGAATGTATGCCAACCTTCCTTGAAGCCCTTTTAGTTCTCTTAGGGTTCTTGGAGATGGCATTTATAGGATAGCCTTGACTTTGGTGGGGTCAAGTTCTATTCCACCTTTCCAAACTATGAATCTGAGAAACTTACCCGATGAGACACCGAAGAAGCATTTTAGTGGATTCATCCACATTTTGTGTTTGCGAAGTCGGAGGAAGACTTCTCGAAGATCTTTGAGATGGTATTCTTTTCTTCTGCTTTTGACAGCAAGGTGGTCGACATAACATTCGACTGTCTTGTGTTGCATATCTTGGAATATTTTCATCAAGCCCTCTGATATGTTGCACCAGCATTTTTCAGACCAAATGGCATGACTGTGTAGCAATACACGCCAAATGGGGTCCGAAATGATGTGTGTCTTTCATATTCAAGATGCATCTTTATCTGATTGTAGTCGAAGAATCCATCCATGAGTGTCATTCGCTCGAATTCGTAGGTGTTGTCGATCATCACCTCTGGTATGGGGAGCGGAAATTCATCTTTAGGGCATGTATTATTCAGGTCTCTACAGTCAATATAGACCCTAATCTGCCCATTTTTCTTTGTCACGGGGACGATGTTGGCCAACCATTCAGGATGTTGTTCCTCGTGGTTGAAGCTAACGCTTTTGAGTTTCTGAACTTCTTGTTCAATTTTGTCCATTACATCTGAACGGAATCTTCTTTGGCCCTGTTTTACAGGCTTGATGTCTTTTTATAGATTGAGTTTGTGGACTGCTATTTTGGGGTCTAAGCCAGGCATTTCAGCGTAAGACCATGCAAAACAATTAACGAACTCACGAAGAAAAGCGATATACTCGGGTAACTTATCATCCTTTATATTCTTACTTATGAATACATGACGTGGGTTATCAGGTGTCTCCAAGTCTATCTTTTGAACAGGATCTTCTGTTGGAAGGTTTGAAAGTGGTTCCCCCACAATGTTTTCGGAGGCTTCCAACTTAACAAGACCTTCTGGAGTTCCAAAGGCATTTACAGACCAAGGCTTTGGTTTTGTCCATGGGTCTTCTTGATCGGTATTCTTCTCAAGACTGGCAATGAGATGATCCCAATCACCTATTGAAACTGGGTCGAAGTAGGGTACTTCTTTTGGAAACGATGGTTCTTCTGGGTCAAAAAACCGTGCGTTTGTGTCATCGGACAATTCCTTTTCATCGTCAAAGAAATCATACCAATTGGAAGAGCTTCTTGAATCCTTGACGGGTGACTCCTTAAAGAAATATCGAGGGAGATCAATGTCTTCATGGACACAAAATGTTGAGGCTTAGTTGGCAAAACGACTTTGTAGCCTTTGTGTCAACTATCTCATGGGAGTGTCAGGATCATACCCCAACCCGTATGAAGACTTGACTATGTGACGACGGAGTTTCTAATCCTCCAGTTGATTTTTGGTCAGGGTGGGTTCCAATGGTGTGAGAATACCATGGCCACCTCCTAAACCGACTGTATTCTGAGCATCATAGCCCATTTTCTTCATGATAGCTTGAACCATTGGACTATACAGGAATAGTTGAGGCATACCTTCATTTTGGAAAGGTTCAAGCGAAGAATTTGGTAAGAGACTTCTGATTTGTGGAAGAAGATTGTTTTTTCTTCTGCCGAAGTTGCCAGTGTTAGATTGTATGGTCTCAATCCATCAGTTGATGTAATAAATTGATTAATTTCTTTATTTATCAATATAATCATGCTTTCCTTTCATGAGATGAATGATGATTTATTACTTAATGCACATGACCAATACATATGACATAATGGTTCATGAGATGAACCGGGTCCCATTAGTATATTAGATGTGATATATGTATATGGATGAGATCCACATACGGGATATATTTGTTACAAATCTTATACTTAAATATCTTCACAACCAGTAATGAGATTGGACATCTCATCTGACAAGGTTGCAGCATTTTGATTACTATGAGATAGTGTGATTTGTCTCGATCATCAGAATGTAAGATTCTGGATCATGGGGCTGGTACATTGGATGTATTGAAGGACCATGAGAAGCACCTTATGTACACTGACTTTACTTTTAAGGTCTGCTCTCATAATTCCCAAGCAATAGGCTCATAATCCTGAGACATTAATGAACTCAAGTTTCTATCTATTCATTTGCTTTGAGTCACCAATGAGTGGGGCCAATTGTAGGTTAACACCTCGGTGATTTGGGTACGTGGTAGTAGAGCTGTGGGAACATTCAATGGTCAAGATGGAATCTATCTTTAATATCCCCTTGTGCCAATTAATGGATTTATCATTGGTAAGTGCGCACCCATTCCAATTAAGAGTTAATTAGATCGGTACCAAATGATCACTATAATTAATTGGGGCTCAAGGATAATAAGATATGGATCTATTTTGGTGGATAGGTCCAATTGATCCATGGATATAGATGAAGGGGCCTACTTGTGGTAATGTGAAAGTTTAGGGTCTTCATTGTAATATATTCCTAAGACTGGAGTTCAATTGCATTTATATAGTGGAGTTATTTGCAATTAACTGTGGGCCCGGATTGCACATGAGATGTGGGGCCGCGTGTCCCAGTTGGAGCCAGCTTTCTAAGGAATCCCTAATGGTCCCCACGCTAGCCCAAGATATTGGAAAGATACTAATTATAGTAGAACTCTAAAAGAAAATAGAAAGTTACTATTTCTATTTGAAGTGAGACTTCTAATAGTGGTAATAGTAAGTTACTAATTATTAATGGAAGTGAGACTTCTATTTTAATTAGTAAAAGAGGAAGTTACTAATCATATTTCAAGTAAGACTTCTAATTGTGATTTAGTAAGCAACTAATTGTTTTGGAAGTAAGACTTCTATTTCAATTAGTAAGAGGAGGTTACTTAAGTGCTATAAAAGAGAGAGAGAAGAGGCTTGGACGTCCCATGCAATAATTCCACCTAGGGATTCACGCCCATCATCTTTCTTCATCTCTTGTGCAAGTTGTTGCAAATCTCTTCCCTCTTCTAGTTCTCTTCTAGTTTCCTTTAGGGTTTTCTCTTGGAGATTCCACCATCTTCTTGAGAAAAGAGAATCTGATACGGGTCATAGCGTGGAAGATCAAAAGGTGTTGGAGATTCTGATTTGATTAGTGAAGGTGTTCATCATCAAAGAAAGAATTCAAATTCTCCATTAGAGCACTACAAAGCTCCAAAGGTATAATCTACATCCTTGTTTGTTGTAGATTTCGTGGTTGTATGTTTAGGTGTTGTTTTCTATCTTCAAAATAGGTTATGTTGCTGTACATGATTTATGAGTTTGAGGGATTGCATCCTGGATTGGGTTTTGTTGCCTTCTAGATAGTTGATTCCTGCATTAAGTGGATCAAAAGTTTTTGAAACCTATCTGAATGGCCCACCTATTTTCCAACAGCCAGAACGATGAAGGAAGCAAACGTAGGGTCTTCTACGTCGGCAGGTGTCTCTAATGGGGTGAGAGCAGGTTGAACTTGTTGAATATCAGCTTGACTTGACGATGTATTGTCTTCTGGCTCTGAATCCGAGTCCGTGTCTTGCATAATGGACACGAAGGAGACAACGAACTTGCCCCCAGACTTTTGTTTTGTCTTCTTTGCTTTGGTGGTGATTACCAAAGGCTTTGAAGGTTTGAGGGAGACAACAAAGGGAGAATGAATGCTCTCTTCGGTTTTGTTGGAATATTTGTTTTCTTTTGATGATTGCTGAGGAGCCTTGCCTTTATATTTCTGGAGATTTTTGGCAAAAGGTGTTGTTTCTTCCTCCTTTTTTCCTTCTTCATCCTTGTACATCTAAGCATCTACATGATGAACGTCTTTGCCTTTGAAGGGCTTTTTATCTGCAAACACACGATGTATTAAGCCGTCGTTGACAACGAACTTGATGCACTGATGTAGAGTTGAAGGGACGACACCATTCTCATGTATCCAAGGGCATCCAAGGAGGATATTGTTGCATGAAGGGGTTCTTATTGCGTACACAGTGACTGTAGAGATAAGATCAGCGATTTGCAATTTAAACCTAATTTTTCCGATAGGCCTTTGAGCGCTCCCTTCGTATCCAAAGATGGATACAGACATGTGACTTAGCTTGCTAGGTGGGATGCCCAGCTCTTCGAGTGCCAAAGTAGAAATGGGGTTGAGTGCAGAACTTGGGTCGATCTGGACTCTGTGTATTGGCATTTCATTGACTTGCCCTGTGAAGTACAAGGGTCGGTTGTGCTTTGTCTCGCCTAACATGAGGTCATCCTTATCGAAGGCGATTGTTGCACCCGCTGCTTTTTTAACCAAGAGGCATTTAATGCTTGATCTCTCAGTTTTCTTCTTTTCTCCCTTGGAGGAAGTATTTGATTTTTTGAACCTGTAGTCCATTTCAATTTGTAGGACTTATGAGGCATGTTTGTCGACATCTGCATTCAGTCTTTGCAGTTCTGAAATGAGACTATCATGAGTTTGTGGAGACATTCATAATAAGTCAAGGATGTGCAGTCGTGCAGGTATGTGTTTGAAGTGCTCAATCAAGTTGTACTTGAAAGTGTTAGGGATTTTGTGTATTGCAATTTGATGGATGCATTATCATATTAGTATCATTTGAATTTTCACACATGCATTGATTTAGAAAATCTTAAAATCTTGATTTATACATGCATTGTTTTTATGACTTGTAAAAATATTGAATTATGCATGTTTTAATTTTAACCTTGGATGCATTTTAAATTTGAAAAGAAATTTTATAAATCAAGCTAGCCTATGTTTTAATTCTTTCAAATCATTTTAGGATTTTTATGTTTTCATGGTTTTAAACCTCTTAGTTTGATTTAAACCATGATTCCAAGCTTGATTCATTGGCCCAAAAATCCCCACAAACAAAAACCTTGAAATATGAAATTTTTTGTGGATTTTGGCCCCTGGGCCTGGGTCGACCCGCAGTGTGCTCGGTCGACCGAGTCCATGGACCCGGTCGACCGAGCACACAGTAGGTCGACTGGGTAAAGAGCCGTTGAAGCTCTTTTCAAATGGTCAGATTTATGACCGTTGAAGCGCAGGTCGACCGAGAAGGGTGCAGGTCGACCGGGGACACGCAAAAACTCACTTTTTGAGTATAAATCCAAGTTCATTCATTTGAAAATTTTAAGGAACTAAGAGGCCCTTCTTGAGATGTTTTGAGGCCAATCAAAGGGGGATGAACTAAGGGATGAAATGGATCATTTGGAAAGCTAAAGCTTGGCTCCATTGAGTTAAATCACTAAGTAAGCTTTACTTTTCTTAATCATATGTTTTCATGCTTTGCTTTAATTATTGGTAAATCTTTTCTAGCATGATAAACTATGATTTGTTGTGTCCTTAACCTGTATATGTTTTGATTTGATTTATTGTTTTGGATGCATCACCTTGATTCAAACCAAGTAGTACTCATATTGGTATATCTAAGTAAATCATGTTATTGAAAACATCTTTGAAGTTATATGTAACATGATTTCTATACTTGGTTGAATCTTTGGTTGTTGTTCTTCATCATAAGAAAATCACTTTCAAATCTATCTTATGTTTTGGATTCAATATCTTCACAAATCATATGTACTTTTATTTTAAAGTTCACAACTTTCTTCGCATTGATAAGTATATCATTTTCAAGTTGAATTTATAACTACATATGATTTGTCCCTTAACTTCAATCAAATCTATTTTTGTGTTTTACACTTTCAAATGCTTTTAGCATACATATATTGAGCTACATTGTTAATTTGATTGAAATCACTATGCATCACATGTTTTGTTCTTAGAATTTCACAACTTGTTTGGAATACATAGGTATATCTTTTACAAGTTATTATTAACATGTGATTAGCATTCTTTTCTCAATCATAAATGTTTTTATGAGCTAAGACTTTCAAAAGCCTTTGGCATACATTTTTGAGCTTTTATTTTCAAATTGATTGAGGACATCATACATACAAATTGTGCATTCATCTTTGCATTCATAGTGTGTGTGTGTGAATTAGATTTTCACTTTCATATCCGCCTAACTAATAGGCATTGTATTGAGCTATAAATTGTATCTCCATCAAGTGTATTCTAGACACTACTTAGAGAGATATCCAACCTTTTGGTTGTAGAGGTTATTTCTGTTAGGGATTTTGTGTATTGCAATTTGATGGATGCATTATCATTCTAGCACAATTTGAATTTTCACACATGCATTGTTTTAGAAAAACTTGAAATCTTGATTTACTCATGCATTGGTTTTTAGACTTATATAAATATTAATTTATGCATGTTTTGTTTTTAAACTTGGATGCATTTCTTATTTGAAAAGAAGTTTTAGAAATCTGCAAGCCTATGCTTTAAATCTTTCAAATCGTTTTGGGCTTTTTATGTTTCATGTTTTTAAACCTCTTAGTTTGATTTAAAACATGATTCCAAGCTTGATTCAGTGGCCCAAAAGTTCCCTCAAGAAATTACTTTGAAATATGAAGTTTTAGGGAATTTTGGTCCCAGGTCCGGGTCGACCCGCAGTGGGCTCAGTCGACCGGCCCAGGGGACCCGGTCGACCAAGCCCACTGCGGGTCTACCGGGAAAGACCCGTTGGGGCTCCTGTCAAACGGTCAGTTTTATGACTGTTGTGTACTAGGTCGACCAGGTAAGGATCCAGGTCGACCGGGGACTAGCCGTTGGGCTGTTTTTGGGTATAAAATGAAGTTCATTCCTTTGTCAAAGTTGAAGATTTTTAAGACATTATTGAGGTGTTTGGAGACAAGATAAAGGGGATGAACTAAGAGAGACCAAGGGGTCATTAGTGAAGCTAAAGCTTGGATCAATGAAGTTAAATATCTAAGTAAGCTTTACTTTTACTAATCATATGTTATATGCTTTGTTTAAATTATTGGTAAATGATTTTTAGCATGATAACTATGATGTATTGAATCCATTCTTCTTTTAATCTTTGATCTAAATTAGATAGGATTCTTCACTTTGATTTCAATCCAAGTTGTTTTAAAATCTTCCTTAATCATGCTTAGCCAAAATCTTTGATTTCTTTTAAAGCATGATTCATTTTCTTGGTTGAATCTTTATTTGTTGTTTTCATTCATTTAAACCTTAGTTAAATTTATTTGGTTTTGAAAACAACATTACACATGCATCACATGTTCTAAGTTAATTATTTTCATACAACTTGTGAGTCTTTGATTTTCATATCATTAACAAGTTTGTATTCATACATGTGATTTGCATTAAACTTCAATCAAATCTTTTATGTGCCTTAAACTTTGAATTGCTTTAAGCATATATTAATTGAGCTTTGTTTTTAACTTGATTGAAGTTATCACACACACATCATGAGCATACATCTTTGCACTCATTTAGTGTTTGTGTGACTAAGTTTTTCACTTTCGTATCCGCCTATTTTAGAAGCAAATATATTGAGCTTTAATTGTATCTCTTAAAGTGTTTGTGTAGACACTACATTGAGAGAAAATCTTTTTATTGTAAAGGTTATTGCTTAGCCTAAGAAAAGCATTGTGTAAAGGTTATTGCTTAGCCTAGAAAAGCATCTTGTAAAGGTTGTTGTTTAGCCTAGAAAAATAACATTGTAAAGGTTATTGCTTAGCCTATTGAAAAGCATAATTAGTGGAAATCCGGTGGGGTGATTAGATCACAAGCGGTAGTGGATGTAGGCATTGAGGCCGAACCACTATAAATCTTTGTGTGGTGGTGAATGCGTTGTGGTGATTCTTTTTAGCTTCCGCATTTTGTTTGTTTATCATCACTTGTGACTAGTTTATTTTTAAGAAGTTAAAATTTGTCATAATTGGTCACATATTGTAGCTCACCCTATTCACCCTCCCCCTCTAGGGTTAGGATCCATGGACTTTCAATTTCTTAGCCTATGAAAAGCATAGTATAAGAGGTTATTGCTTAGCCTTAGAAAGCATATTGTAAAGGTTATTGCTTAGCCTATTGAAAAGCATAGATAGTGGAAATCCGGTGGGGTGTTGGATCACAAGCCGGTAGTGGATGTAGGCAATGAGGCCGAACCACTATAAATCATTGTGTGATGGTGCATGCTTTGTGGTGATTGTTTTTGTTAGTTTCCGCATTTAGTTTGATAATCATCACTAGTGGCTAATTTAATTTAAAGAAGTTAAAATTGGTCATAATTGGTCACTAATTTGAAGCTCACCCTATTCACCCCCCCTCTAGGGTTAGGATCCCGGACTTTCAGAAAGCCTCCTTCGGGCCTACATTTTCATTATTGTTGCCACTTGGGGCGTTTACAACTTGTTTTCCCGAAGGATTTACATAAGAAAAAGAAGGTTGGTTGTAATTTTTGTGGTAATCCCAACTAGAGCGAGTACCTCTACCAACTTCAAGAGCTTCTGGAGAAGGTTCTTCGTTCGGAAGATCACTCTCGGGATCAAGGGATTGATCATTGTCATTTGCTGAAGACGTCTCTGTAGCAGTATTGCTGTCTTTAGTGATCGCGTTGTATGGGGCATTTTCCGGGAACAAGTCCTGAACAGCATCCAGCAACTTCTCTTCTTTGTTAAGTAGTTTATTGGTCCAGACATCGCCTATGAGTCGGGTGTAAGTCCATGGGGATCCGAACCCTAGAGGGGGGGTGAATAGGGTGAGCTTCTTTTATGACCAATTTTAACTAATTTTAACTTCTTAAAAACCAACTAGTCACAAGTGATGATTATCAAACAATATGCGGAAGCTAATATAAACAATCACCACAAAGCAAGCACCATTACACAAGGATTTATAGTGGTTCGGCCTCAATGCCTACATCCACTACCGGCTTGTGATCCAACACCCCACCGGATTTCCACTATTTATGCTTTTCAATAGGCTAAGCAATAACCTTTACAATATGCTTTCCAAGGCTAAGCAATAACCTTTACATTGATGTTTTTCAAGGCTTAACATCAACCTATCCATTATGCTTTTATAGGCTAAGCAATAACCTCTTCAACCACAAGGTTGGTTATCTCTCTAATTTAGTGTCTTTAATACACTTGATGGAGATTCTATTAAGCTCATTACATTGCCTCTTAAATAGGCGGATATGGAAGTGAAATACAAATACACACTCACACTATGAATGCAAAGATGAAAACACATGAAGTGTGTGAAAGTCCACGAGGATCCTAACCCTAGAGGGGGGGTGAATAGGGTGAGCTACAAGTATGACCAATTTCGACCAATTTTAATTTCTAAAACTAAACTAGTCACATGTGATGATTAAACAAACAAGATGCGGAAGCTAATACAAAATCAATCACCACATAGCATGCACCACAACACCAATATTTATAGTGGTTCGGCCAACGTGCCTACATCCACTACCGGCTTGTGTCTCCAACACCCCACCGGATTCCACTAATTATGCTTTTTACTAGGCTAAGCAATAACCCTTACAAAGTTGTTTTTCTAAGGCTCAACAACAACCTTTACAAGATGCTTTTCAAGGCTAAGCAATAACCTATCAAGATGCTTTTCTTAGGCTAAGCAATAA
The DNA here is from genome assembly GCA_038049695.1 of Cinnamomum chago. Lineage (NCBI taxonomy): Eukaryota > Viridiplantae > Streptophyta > Magnoliopsida > Laurales > Lauraceae > Cinnamomum > Cinnamomum chago. The sequence continues at coordinate 57,089,178 of CP142451.1, forward strand.
CCCTACAATATGCTTTTATTAGGCTAAGCAATAACCTTACAAGTTGCTTTTCTTAGGCTTAGCAATAACCTTTACAAATATAGATTTCTCAAAGAAAGTGTCTTCACAAAAGATCACTCTAAGAGATACAATTTTAGCTCAATGTAATTGCCTCTTAAAATAGGCGGATTTGAAAGTTTAATACAAACTCACACAAACACTCTATGTATGCAAAAGATGTATGCTAATGAGGTGTGTGTGTGATGACTTCAATCAAGATTAAAAAGAAAGCTCAATCAATTTATGCTTAATGCAATTTGAAAGTTTAAGGCACAAAAAGATATGATTGAAGTTCTATGCAAATCACATGAATAATAAACAACTTGTTAATGACATGAAATTCAAAGAATCACAAGTTGTATGAAAAATAAAGTTTAAGAAAACATGTGATTTGATAAGAGTGATTGCAAACTAATCTAATTTACCAAGAAAGATATTGAGCTTGCAAATCAACTCTTTAAGGACTTGAAATCATGCATAAATGAAAATACAAAGGATTTGAACATGCATGAATTTCAATTGTATGGAAATCAAAATAACTTAGAAGATGTACCTTTTAAAAACTCATGAGTTTGATTTCCAAATAGCCCTCTAGCCTTTCCAACTTCTTCCCCTTTCTTTGGCTCCAAAATGCTCTCAAAAGTTCATGGTTCAAGCCTTGAAAAAGGTTGGAAATGAATGGACTTTATAGCCAAAAAGTTGCCAACGGCTAGTTCTCGGTCGACCTAGACACAGGTCTCGGTCGACCGAGAAAGCACAACGGTCATATTTCTGACCGTTGGCCTGAAACAGTTCAAAAACTGTCCATTTGCCCTGCAGTGTTCTCGGTCGACCGAGACACAGGGCTCGGTCGACCGACGACACTGTCGGGCGAGTCCCTGGGCCAAAATTCCAACTTTTTCCATTTTCAAAGTTTTTCTTTGGTGGATCTTTTGGCCACTAAATCAAGCTTAAATAACATGTTTTAAGGTATTCTAAGATGTTTAAAAACATGAGAAACACAAAGCCTAAAATGATTCACAAGATTAAAATCAAAGGCTAGCTTGATTTGAATACAACTCTTTTCAAATGAAATTGCATACAAAATAATTTTTTTTGTGAAGAATGTATGCAAGACTTAAACCTAAATACACAAGATGATTTTCCAAATGTAGTGCACAAGGAAATAGGTTTTCAAAAGAGTTTTGGGTTCTAAAACCAATGCATCCAAGTTTAAAACCAAAACATGCATAAAACAAAAGCTTTTCCAAATCTTAAAAGCTATGCATGGGTAAAACTAGATTTCAAGATATTTTAAATCAATGCATGTGTGTGAATTCAAATGATGCCAATATGCAAATGCATCCACCAAATTGCAAAAACAAAATACCTAACAGTGTGTGTGTGTGGTCCTCAATCATTTAGAAAATGAAAGCTCATAAATGTAAGCCTAAGGCTTTTGAAAGTTTTAGCTCAAAAACATTTATGATTGAGGAAGAATGCAATCACATGTTAAAAGTAACAACTTGTTAATGATGTCAAAGTTACACAAGTTGTATGAAATGGATTAGCTCTAAACATGTGATGCATGGGGATGTCAATCAAATCAACATGTAGCTCAAAACATAAAAATAGATTTGATTGAAATGAGGGGACAAATCATATGTAATTATAAGGACAACTTGAAAATGATTTACCAATCAAAGTGATGCAAGTTGTGAAACTTTAAAACAATAATACACATATGATTTGTAATGATGTTGAATCCAAAACATAAGATACATTTGAAGGAGATTTTCTTATGATGGAAAAACAACACCCAAAGATTCAACAAAGTATATGAATCATGTTACATCTTTCATTAACATGATCAACTTAGATTTACCAATAAAGTACTACTTTGATGAATCAATGGTGATGTATCCAAAACAATAGATCTATTCAAAATATAGAATATGCTAAGGATACAACATATCATATATTAACATGTTACAAAGATTTACCAATGATAAAACAAAACATGAAAACATATGATTTGTAAAGAGGTTGAGTCCAAAACATAAGATAGTTTTGAAAGTGATTTTCTTATGATGGAAAACAACAACCAAAGATTCAACCAAGTATATGGATCATGTTACATATGATTTCAAAGGTTTTTACATTAACATGATCTACTTAGATTTACCAAAGTTAAGTACTACTTGAATTGAATCATATGGTGTTGTATCCAAAACAATAAATCAACTCAAAACATAACACATGTTAAGGACACAACACAAACATAGTTTATCATGCTAGAAATGATTTACCAAAAATAAAACAAAGCATGAAAACATATGATTAAGAAAGGAAGAGCCTACTTGGTGGTTTAACTTCATTAATCCAAGCTTTAGCTTTCCTAATCTTCCCCTTCATCCCTTGGTTCTTTTCCCTTTTGATATGCCTCAAATCCTCTCAAGGAGGGGTTAAAAATTTTTAACTTTTGGCAAGGGAAAGAACTCATATTTATAGGGAAAAGTGGCCAACGGCTAGTTCTCGGTCGACCGGCAAACAGGCCTCGGTCGACCGAGAACACACAACGGTCATATTTCTGACCGTTGGTGCTCCCAGGCAATTTTTGCCTGCAGTTGTCTCGGTCGACCGAGACCTGCCTCTCGGTCGACCGGCGACACTGCCGGGACTCCCCCTCTTTTTGCAAAAAATGCAACTTTTGCAATTTCAAAGTTATTTCTTTGGGGGACCTTTTGACCACTAAATCAAGCTTAGAAAACATGTTTTAAAGATTCTAATGGTTTTTAAAACATGACATAAAAAGCCTAAAAAGTTTCAAAACTTTTAAAACAAAGGCTTGCTTGATTTCTTGAAAACTCTTTTCAAATGAAATTGCATACACAAATGATTCTTTTTGTGATGAATGTATGCAAAACTCAAACCTAAAATCACAAGATGATTTTCCAAATATAATGCACAATGAAATAGGTTTTCAAAAGAGTTTTGGGTTCTAAAACCAATGCATCCAAGTTTAGAACCAAAACATGCATATAACACAAACTTTTCCAAATCTAAAAACCAATGCATGTATAAAACTAGATTTCAAGTTTATTTAAAAACCAATGCAAGTGTGTAAATCACATGATGCTAGAATGATAATGCATCCATCAAATTGCAATCTATAAAAACCCTAACATCGGGTATCTGGGACCAGTTGACCGGATTTTCATTGAAGAAGACTTTATTGGTAGGAGCTTCTTCGAGATGATCCGGCGGAAGAGGATTGAGTTCCGACGTCACAGTTTCAGGAGACAAAGGCTGAGAAGATTATATCTCCGTGGAAGTCACCTCAGGAGATGTAGCTCTAGAAGATATGCTACCGGACGTAGTCTGAGAATCTGAGGCCTCGGCAGATGAAGTTTCAGAGGCATGATCATTTCGAACTATCGCATTGCAGGCAATGCACTGTTGAGGTTCAGACTCGTCTTCAAATGTGAGGGGGTCATCAATCCAACAGTTTTCTTCATTTTCCGGGGTTACCAGAGTAGATGTCTGTGAATCTTCCGGGATTTTCGATTCTGGATTTTGATTTTGACGAAGCTCAACAATGCGATCCTGCTCCCGCTCTATGGCAAGATGTTGCAAGATTCTTGCATATTCTTCGAGATCGGGCATAGGAGCCAAATCTTCTTCGTCATCTGATCCTTGTGGTTCATCCATTTTGGGTTCCACTGGAGCGCTTGCTTGTGCTGGATCATCGACACTTTCTGGAACAACGTCTTGGTCTTCTTCATCATCAGACCAGGATCCTTGTGGCTGTAATGGGTTATACCAGATTACTGGCATAAGATGAGACTTGGGAATCCATTCCTCATCGGAGAGGTATTCTCTTGTTTCACGGGATTCCTCCCAATCATCAGTATCACTGGCAGTGTCGCTGGACTCGTATCCATCCATGGAGAATCCAATTACTGAGTTGTAAGAGTATGATGCCCCCTGCATAGTTCCATTTCTGTAATGAGGTGGCATGAAACCGCCAAGGGTGAATTTTCTTACCACCTTTGAAGTTTTGGATTCTTCCGTTGCCCCCAGTGAAGCAGTGGAAGAGGTCTCTGCTTTTTCAGGGACTTGTTACTTTGATTAAGCTTTCTTCTATTGTTTGAGTTGGCGGAGTTGTCTCTTAGCTTGCCTTCGCTGTTGAGCGGTAGGCTTTGTTTTGACGATCACCCAATTTTCATCTTCTAGGAGATCAGGATGCACCCCATATGGGTTGTCCGTCTGATTTTGGATAAGGAACCAACTCTTGGGACGTCTGAGTAGTGATTTTCTCCTTTCGGTGACTTGGAAGTTTGTCCATATGACACCATGTTGACGGAGGCAGACCCTTAGTTTTTGTCAAAGGTGATGACTCCATTTTTCCACATCTTGTTGATCTTCTCTCTCACAATGAAGCATTGATTGAGAGGATGCGATACCATCTGGTGGTATGGACAATATTGGGGATCATTGGTTTTGCCAACATCTCCCGGTCTTTTGGGTTCAGGTAAGGTGAGTTTACAGTTTGCTACGAGAGCCTAAAAAATTTATTTAACATCTTCATCGAACGGGTATTTCTTCTCTAGTCGTTCTTTGAAGGCTTCAGAGAATTCAGTTTTTTTACCTGCAATTCTGTTTTCAGCTTTCTTTGGTTGTTGAGGAGTTGACTTGGTTTGCACATTAAGAACCTCCCTTTTCTTTGGTTTCGAGCGGTTGGCTCTTTCTTTGATGATTTCTGACTGTTGAGGTCATTGATCACCGTTTCAGATTCCATAGCTGCTTCTAGGAGTTCTCCCAGGTTTTTGATTTGTTGCCGATAATTATGAAGTGGATCCTTGCTCTCATGTTGTTAAGGCAGATATCGACCAGCGACGCTTGTGGCAGTACATCTGAGCACTCGTACGCCATTGCCTTCCACTTGTGAATGAAGTCGTATGTTGACTCACTCTCCCTATTTTAGGCTGCAGAGTTGTTCCATAGTAGCAGGGTGATCTTCACCTTTGAAGTGGGTCAGGAAGCGTGTCTCCAGCATAGCCCAGCTTTGGATGGAGTCCTCCAGCAGAGTGGAGTACCAATCGAAGGCTGTACCTTTTAGGGTACTTGTAAAGAGACGGATCTTGAGGGCGCCTTAATCCGCAATAGCTCCCGTGAGGATCTTGAAGTGGATGACATGCTGTCTGGCTGAACCTTTCCCCGTATATGTTTGGAGAGTAGGTTGTTTGAATTTTGCAGGGAACGGAACCAAGTCCATCCGTAAAGGATATGGTGGCTTTATCTCGTGTTCCTTTAGTGTATTCTCTTCTTTTGCTTTGGTAAGGATATCATCAACGTCCTTTTTGGTGAGGCCGCGTGACTCATTGTTTTCCTCGTCATCTTGATGACTCGGAGGAGCTTCATTGTTTGGTGGACGCTGGAAAGTGAGGAGGAGGTTTTCCATCAGAGCCTCAATTCTCTGCTGTCCTTGCTCCAACTGTTGGATGCATGCTGTTACGTCATCATGCAGTGGAGGCTACTCAACATTTTTAACTAGGACGTTCATCCTTCGAGAGTCGAATGAGGATATCATCTTGGTGACTGAGCTGGAGCTCATTCTTTTGGATGAAGAGTCAGAGGAATGGTTACGCTGATGTCCTTGGCTTGAATGAGCGGGAGAATCCTCCTGATGTCTTTGTGTCTGGGAGACGCTGCGAGTCACCGGTTGTCTGACATTAATTTTGGTTGCTGACTTCTGGCGACTTCTGGTTTTGCCAACCATATAGACAACAATAACTTGGCCGGGTCTTTCTTTTTCGACCCATTTTTTTAGAGATTTGAAGGGTAGAATGCTGGGTTCTTTGCTTCTTTAGTCTCTTTTGTCGATATGTCACGCGGCGACGCATACGATGAGTAATTTGATCTTCGGTCAGCTATGGCTGTGCTTTGGTGATGAAGGATGTAGTCCCCCGTGCGCAGCAGCCGAGCTTGTCTTCTTTAAAGCTAGGCATGGACAGGATCCAAACACGGTCCTTTGCCTGTCTCAATGAGGCTTTGAATTTTGCAAGTTCAGCCCTTGTTGAGATAAAGGGTCGACTCGCAGGAGTGTAGGCCTTAGCAGGTTCTTGCGGTGGCCTGGTGATGCATGACTTGATTTTGGGCTTGTAGGAGCAAGCCGGCTCATGCTGAGTTGATTTGTTTGTTTTGTGGAGGGTAGGTTTCTCCTCTTTCATGTGAGAGAGAGGGTAGAATCGGTTCTCCTTGAGGGGGGCCAGGTATGCTGGCTGTGGAGATATTTGGGACCTCCTTTGTTTTGGGGAAGGTCTAGGGGACCAAGTCTTGGGGCAGACCTGGTTTCTTGGAGGTTGAGGCTTCATGGGGTTGCCACGGGCTTCAGACTTTTTGATTGTTGCCCTTGGTGTTGGAGCAACGACATGTTCAGGGGCGGTTTTATGCTTCTTGGCAGCCGTAGTTTCTTCTGCAGGGAGTGGGAATGGTCCCAACGACCCGAGGACGATGGTTCAGGGAGTAGAGGTCAACCAGGTTTGAGAGTTGCCGAGCGAGATGACGCTTCGGCAGTTGCTAGGGCGCTTGTGAGTGCGCTTGTTTTGTTTCTCTTGAAACAGGAGTTGGTACTTGTTCTCATCGAAAGTGATGGTCAATGAAGCTGTCATTGTTAGTTTCGAAAACTTATGAAACAAGACCAGATCCATTAGTAATCACAAGAATATAGTGACCATAAATGAAAAATGACTATGGTTTTGTCTTTTCAAATTGCTTGAGGGGACATGGTCCAGCCTAAGCAAGATGAAAGAGGCAAAAATCCATAGAGGGTACAATTGTTCTAAATGCAAGTATGGTAGGCTCAGGGCGAGCGTTCCAGTGACTGCTAGATGCAACTGTAAACCTTAATTCAAAGTATCGAGAAGCAAGGCTCACTCGAGGTAAGATGATATAAGGTTGGAGATACAAATGTGTTGGTCGCAAATACAGTAGACCCGAAAAGGCGTACTAGCACCGCTAGGCACAAATGTTGTAAATTGCATCCTTGGAAAGGACACGAGATGAGATTTTTTGAACGGTCAAGATTGGATTCATAAAGGAAAGCAAATGGTTTTCCATTCCAAACAAGGTTCAAACATTTCTGCGAGTACTTAGTCCGAACGGGAAGGAACCAAAATTTCTCGAATTTGAACCCAAAAGTGACGGAAGTTTTTTCGAAAGGTCAAGATTAAATTCATCAGAGCAAGTGGTGTTCCAATTCGAACATAGGCTCAAACATTTCTGCGAGTGTTAAATCCGAAAAAGAGAGAACCAAGATTTCTCAAATCTGAATTCAAAATGACGGAGTTTTTTTTTTTATTACGATCAAGATTGAATCATTAAAGAGAGCAAATGATGTTCCAATCCAAATAAAGGCTCAAACATTTCTGCGAGCACTAAATCCGAAAAGGAGAGAACCAAGATTTCTCAAATCTGAACTCAAATGTGACGAAAGTTTTTTTTTATAAGATTTTTTTAAGATTTCTTTTTAAGATTTTAAAAAAAATTTATTTTGAAGATTTTTTTTGAAGATTTCTTTTTTGAATAGTAGACATAGGTCTCCAATTCAGTCTTATGAAACCTTAGTAGATAGATCAGCCCCCCCAGGTAAGAGTAGGGTTACTTAATGAACCCGTTTGTAGGACCCTTGCCTCGAACAGTCTAGCTGCCTCCACACTCTAGACAAGGCTTTTCTTAGATCTACTTTGGTCAAAGAACGCAATGGTGCAACCTTAGTGGGTTTTGAACTATTCTTTTTTATTTTTTTTGGAGATTTCTAATGGATTCATCAAAGAGAGCAAATGGTGTTCCAATCCGAATAAAGGCTCAAACATTTCTGCGAGCGCTAAATCCGAAAAGGAGGGAACCAAAGTTTCTCGAATTTGAATAAAAAAAAGTAGATTTTTTTTAAAGAGTTTTTTTTTTGTTTTTTGCTTTTGAAAATCCCTATCGGACTCATCAAAGAGAAAAGTTGGCCCACTCTCCGATAGAACAATAGCTGCGAACATTTCTATGAGCTATCAAATTCGAAGAGAAGAGGATCAAAGTTTCTCAAAATTGAACCCAAGAAAGAGAAATCAGATTTCTTTTTTTTTTTATTTGAAATGAGAAAGAGTTGAAATAAATTCAAAGATAGAAATTTCCAAAAATCCCATCTCATGTTTTTTTTTAGATGCAAGATCCAACATAGGCTACCAACTAGAAAGGAGCCTAAGAATTCAAGCATCGCGTTATCAAATGAACGAGTCCCATCGGGTGTGCCAACTTGATGGGGGCTCCGACCTTTCGTCCTCACCTTCCCACCCCTGGGGCTGCCGGGAGTATGGCGAAGGAGAGGAAAAATGAGTCATCAACATTTTTGTACGGGTATGCCAGATTTTATATTCTACTTAGATTTTGAAGTGGTGATCCGGAGATTCAGCTTCACAAGTAAAAAGGAAATCAATTCTTCTTTCTAACTTTCCATTGCACGTATATTTTAAGAAAGAGATGCAATTTTTTAAATGCCGTAAGAGGCGATTTCATTTTAATTGCCGTGAAAGGCGATTTACAAATCTCATCAATAATGAAAGAAAAGAAATGTGATTTTTGTCTCTTTACCAAGAATACAAAATACAATTGAAAAGTAAGAAAAGGGATCTGACTTCTCAGGAGATTGTGGGGAATCGTTCAGATCGACGGTCGCAAGTCATGTATGGACTTCGCCATCGTCCTTCAGATGAGAACGCTTGATGCTTTGATTCTTTGGCTTGGCTTGGACCTCAGTTTTTTAGAGGATAAAGACCAAGGGGAGGTCCTATATCCAATGAAAAACTGAGTAAACGGGTTGAAGAGCCATGTTTAGGCCGTGTTGGATAGAAGGAGAGAGGAGACCTTGGGGGGATGGCCCCCCAAGGGACTTCGATCACCTTGTGGTGTTTCTTCTGCAACAGAGTAACAGAGTTTCTTCTAGAATTCTTCAGAATTTTTTTGGACTTTTTCTGGGGCAGGTCGAAGGTTCCTTTTTCTTGGAATGACCTCCCTTTTATAGGATTTTGGTGGCCATAAGGTGGGTTTATGAGCATTAATGGCATTGATGCTCCATGATGAGAGGAGTGACAAGTTTTAATTCTTGGTTTTGTAACTTCTTTTTCCTGGCTTGTGATTGGCCGGTGGAGAATGATGGGTATTTAATCACCCTTAATCTCCATGATGAGGGGAGTTTCATGGTTTTAATGCCATGATTACTTGAATTTATAACTCCCATTTGCTTGATTTTGATTGGGCCGTCCAAAATAATGGGTTAATGACCGCATTAAGTTGTCATAAAACTGGTCAATTAACGGTATTAAGTGGTCGCCAGGGCATTTAAAGAGTCACGGGCCGCGCCGCGTCTTTTGGAATTCTTCTTGTGATGATCGTCGATGGATCCACATGTTATTTGATGTTAGATGATGATGCAACTTTGGACATTGGTTGATATCAGTGGGCCGGTTACATCTGTCTTGTCGATTTCTTGATCGGTCGAACATAAAGTGTACTTTCTTGGTCAGCCGGTTGGCGATCTTGGAGCGATCAATGATGATTTCATGCTCTTGACGGCGGATCCAAGATGTCGATGAAGATCAATTGATTTTGAGCATAAAAAATCAGTTTTTCGAAAAGCCACGGAGGCTGGAACTCCCAAAAAGCGAAAAGGGGCGGAAAACGGGTTGGAACTCCCGAGCACAAAGTTTCCTATTTTTTGGAAAAGTCGAAGACTTTGTAGCCGATTTCCCGTCAAGAGTCGAAACTAGGTCAAACGATGTCGGAATGACCTGAGATTTGGGGTGAAGCCTCCTGAGCAGTAGATAGGGCCAACCATGAGCTTCTGTTTGAGTTTTGAAGCCATTTGGGGTCCCGTCGCTAGCAGGCTTGATTTTGCCGCGGGGAAGATGCCACGCTTTGATGTACGGTCAACCGATGTCCGATCGACTTGGAATTTGACAGGGAGACTATTGGAATCATTTTGAGATGATCCGTTGGCTTTGATTTGGATGTCATGGTCCCGGGGTGCTCCGCCGTCGGTAGCCTTTATTTTATTTCAGAGCGTCAAAGTCGGGTCAAACATTGTCGGAATGACCTGAAATTTGATGTGCAACTCTTTGGAAGCATGTTGAAGCCACCCATGTGCTCTGTCTGGTGAGTGATGTCCTCGGTAGTTCTCGCCGCCGAGAGCCTTGGTTTTACTGCTTGAGGGTTGATAGAGGGTCAAACGTTGTCGGTTTGACATGAAATTTGACGTGGAGCCTTTTGGAGGTATTTTGAGACCATCCGTAGGCTCTGATCGAAGTTTTGATGTCTTCAACGCCGTCGCCGCCAGGAGCGTCTGTTCAGGTGCCGGAGGAGTGAAGTTAGGCCAAATGATGTTGGAATGGCCCGAAACTTCATATGAGCCCCTCTTTTGGCTGTCTTGAAGGATCTTGCAATTTTTTGTTTGATTCTGACAAGATCTGATGCTTGAAGTAGCATTGCCCGTTTTGTAGTAGGATGCAACTTTTTTGGTGTCAACAGTGGTAAGGCTAGTCTATAAGCCACGTCACCTATTTTGCTCACAATGTCATACGGTCCAATGTATCTCCGTGATAGCTTGCCCTTTTGTCTAAATCTCAAAGTTCCCCTAGTGGGTAACACTTTCAAGAAAACCTTATCTCCTTCTTTGAACTGTAAGTCCCTTCTGTGAGAATCTGCATAACTTTTCTGTCTGCTCAGGGCTACTTTTAGATGTTCTTGAATTAACTTGTCTTTGTCACTGGTTTCACTCACTATGGTTGGTCCATGGAAACTACTAATGCCGACTTCTTCCCAACACATAGGTGTCCTACACCTCCTGCCATACAATGCTTCGAAAGGCGCCATTCCAATGCTCGAATGGTAGCTGTTGTTGTAAGCAAACTCACACAACGGTAAAGTCTCATCCCATTGAATTTTGAAGTCTAACACACAAGAAAGGAGCATATCCTCAAGAGTTTGAATGGTCCTCTCCGACTGGCCATCTATCTGCGGGTGATAAGTTGTGCTGAACTGTAGTTTTGTACCCATGGACTCATGTAGTGTCTTCCAGAACCTCGAGACGAATCTGCTGTCTCTGTCAGAAGTGATAGAAACTGGCTGTCCGTGTCGGCTGACAATCTCGTTGACAAACAACTCTGCCAAAAGTAGCATGTGCATCTTCTTTCCTGACCTCATAGGAATGAAATGAGCTGACTGGTGAGTCGGTCCACAATGACCCATATCGCATCGTTACCTCTGTTGGTCCTCGGTAGTCCCAAAATAAAATCCATAGTAATGTGCTCCCATTTCCATTCCAAGATCTCTAATGGCTGTAACAACCTTGGAGGCTTCTGATGTTCTGCCTTTATCAACTGACAAGTCATGCAGCGAGAGACAAATGCTGCAATCTCTCTCTCTTCATGTTGTTCCACCAAAATCTGCCCTTCAAATTCGGATACATCTTCGTACTGCCTGGATGTATGGAGTACTTCGTATTGTGAGCCTCTGTCATAATGTCATTCCTCAAATCTTCAATGATGCGTACACATAGACGATCACGGTAGTATAAAACTCCATCAACAATATGGAAATTAGGACGGTCTGCTACATGCTCTGAAATCTTGGCCAACTCTGGATCTTGCAACTGACTATCTTTGATCTTCTGAATGAAGGAAGGGTATGACACTAACATGTTAGCTAACAATACACCCTTCCTTAGTGGTTGTAGGTCTATACTCAATTCTTCAAATTTCTAAAAGATACAAGTGCCACTTAAGTTTGCCAAGCCTACTGATTTTTTGCTCAAGGCATCAGCGACTATGTTCGCTTTTCCCGGGTGGTACTTGATTGGAAAATCATAATCTTTGATGTATTCCATCCATCTTCTCTGCCTCATGTCCAGTTCCTTCTACGAAAAAAAGTACTGTAGGCTGCGGTGGTCGGAGTGGACTTCAAACTTCTTTCCATAGAGGTAATGTCTCCATATTTTCAACGCAAATACAACCGCTACTAACTCAAGATCATCGGTGGCATAGTTCTTCTCGTGATCTTTCAACTGCCGGGATCCATATGCAACAACTTTTTCCTCTTGTATCAACACGCAACCAAGTCCAACATTCGAAGCATCGGTGAAAATGGTAAAACCGCCGCTTCTGGATGGTAAAGTAAGGACTGGTGTTGTAGTCAATCATTTCTTTAGCTCTTGGAAACTGGCCTCACACTGATCTGTCCACACATACGGCACATTCTTCCTTGTCAACTTCGTCAATGGTGACGCAATCGACGAAAATCCCTACACAAACCTCTGGTAGTAACCTGCCAATCCCAGAAAACTTCTTATTTCTGTTACATTCTTCGGTCTTTCCCACTTCATTACTGCTTCAATCTTAGACGGATCTACTGACAATCCTTATTTGGAAATGATGTGTCCCAAAATTGCTACTTGCTCTAGCCAGAATTCACACTTATTGGGCTTTGCATACAACTGATTCTCTCTCAGAAGTTGCAGTGCTATCCTCAAGTGCTCTTCATGCTCTTCTTTGGTCTTGGAGTACACCAAAATATCATCAATAAATACTATTACAAACTGATCCAAGTACTGTGTAAATATTTTGTTCATCAACGCCATGAATACTGCCGGTGCGTTAGTCAACCCAAATGGCATCACAAGGAACTCATAGTGGCCATATCTTGTTCGGAAAGCTGTTTTCAGTACTTCTGATTCTCTGACTCTCAGCTGATGGTAGCTGGATCTCAAGTCAATCTTCGAAATACGAAGCACCCTACAACTGATCAAACAACTATCTATCCTTCACAGTGGGTATTTGTTCTTAATGGTCACTTTGTTCAATCTCCGATAATCAATGCACATCCTCATTGAACCATCTTTCTTCTTGACGAACAAAACTGGAGCTCCCCATGGTGAAATTCTCGGTCTCACAAAACCTTTGTTTAACAACTCTTGTAATTGTATCTTCAATTCTCCCAATTCTGTTGGAGCCATTCGATATGGTGCAATAGAAATCGGAGCGGTCCCTGATAATAACTCAATGGTGAAGTCAATCTCTCTATTGGGTGGCAAACCTGGAATCTCCTCTGGAAAAAAGTTTGGAAATTCCCAAACAATTGGGATTTCCTCCGCCCCTTGGGACCATTTATCCTCCGTGATAAATGCCAAATAGGCTTCACATTCACTTTTCAATAGTCTATCAGCTTTCAATGCTGAGAGAAACCCTGCGCGAGGATTTCTCCTCTCTCCCTGAAGTAACACTCCTGTTGGTGTCTCATCTAACTTGAAGGTGAGGGTCTTATGGAAACAATCCATTGTGGCATGGTATCCTGCCAACCAATCCATCCCTAGAATGACATCGAAATCATACATCTCCAACAGAATAAGGTCTGAGGGTAACATCACATCTTTTAACTGGACTGTGAAACTAGGATAAAAGGTTCTACAAATAACTTGTTTACCTACTGGGGTTGCCACAGTGAAAATGAACTCAAGTTCTCTAGCATGCACATCAATTATTTTAGGAGATTCACGGGATAAGAATGAATGTGTAGAGCCAGGGTCAAATAAAATCTTAGCTTTAATCCCACAAACAAGGAGAGTACCTTCCACTACATTTCCTGCCACCTCTGCGTCAACTCTATTGACCGCATAGATTTGTCCTCGTAGTTGTGGTCTGTTCTGAGCCTGTTGTGGCCTGCCTTGTGGGGCATTTCTGTTCTGTTGCGGGGGTCATTGATTTTGATTATGTCCTTGTTGACGGGCCTATTGCTATTGCTGCTGTTGCGGTCTATGTTGCTGTTGTGGTGCTTGTTGTTGAAGTGGCCTTGCTTGATTTTGGACAACCATTGCATTATGTGGTGGTGTTGGACGCTGTGCTCCCTGCTGCTGTTGATTATGCATGTTCTGTCTTAGACAGTCCCTCATTTGATGGTTCATTGAACCACATCTGAAGCATGCTCCTGTGACAGTACGACACTGGGTACTCTCATGGTTCTTCCCACAGTGGATATAAACTGTCTGATTCTGAACATTCTGATATGGCCAATGCCTCTTGTACTGTTGGTTTTTCTATTGGTAGTTTTGCTGATGAGCTTGCCCTTTTCCCTGAACTCTGAGGATCTTGTTGTGAAAGTTCTCAAACTTGTAAGCTCTCTTGACAGCCTCCTCGAAAGTGGCAGGTGGTACTACTCCCGTGGCATCTCTCTCAATGATGGGGTTAAGTCCCTCTAGGAACTTGACAATTTTCTTCTCCACCATGTCCACTAACTCTGGAGCATATCTAGACAATCTCTCGAATTTAGTGAGGTATTCGAGAACTGTCATGTTCCCCTGTACAAGTTGCTGAAATTTCACCGCCTTTTGCCTCTTAATGTGTATGGGTACATACTTGTCATGAAATTGTCTCTTGAAACTAACCCAAGCCAATGCATTTGCCATGGTTCTGTACTCATCTCTAACTGTCTTCCACCATATGTCTGCTGAACCGGTAAAGAGAGATGTTCCAAGTTTCACTCGTTCTCCTCCGGTACATTGGAAGATCTCAAAGATGTTCTCTGTATGTTCTAACCAGTCATCTGCAGATAATGGATCCTCTGTTCTTAGAAAGTCCTTTTGGAGCTCTCTTCCGAAACCGCTCAAACAATGCATTCGGGCCATGTTGCCTTTGATTTATAACAATTGTGGGTTGAGCTTGAACTGGTTCAGGCCTTCTTTGTAACACCTCTAGCAATTGTCTATGCATTTCTGCCAACTCTCTGGCATGATCTTCCTCTCTCTTTGCCATTTGTTCCTATAGCTTGGCTTGATTCTCATTAGCCTGATGTTGTTGATCAATCATTGCTTGCATCATCTGTTGGAATTGATTCTGCATGGTGTTATCAACAAAATCTTCCTCGACTGGCCTTGTATGATCACTATTACTTGCGCTGGGATTACTGTTTATCGGTCTCTTACGAGGTGGCATGATGCTGCAAAATAAGTTGTTAGCACATAATAATAAAAAAAAGGTCACACATTGCTCACACGATTCTAGCTAATGAAAGATCTAACGAATCCTTGCCACGTCCTTAGGATTTCTATTTTCTTTTAATTGCCTGAAACACATCTCACTTTGATACCAGTTTTGTCGCGATGCCGGACCGGGTCCACCGACCTAATCCGGGATCGGGACTAATTGATTAAGGATGATATATCGGTTAATACGTCCACGGGTAATAAAAGATAAGATGCTACCTGTGCACGTGATTTCCCGCAGGTGTTCGCAGTGAGGATATCACATCAACATAAATATTTCTTTTAATTACGGAAGCGTGTAGTAAATCAAACATTCAATCCATCTTTAGTCATAAAGACGATAATACATGTATAAACAAAGTATCAGAATGAGCAATGATCATTAGCACTTTCCAAAAGTAATGTTAAGTGTTTAAACAAAAGTTCATTTAATTAACATTCCCAAAAAAATAAAGGCCAAAAAGGCCAGTACAATCCAAAATAAACCCTCAAAAGAATGAGTTAGACATATCCCCAGAATGTTACACATTTCAGACTACCGAATGTCAAGATGACATCATCGGCATGCCACTCAACTAGATGTTTCGGTTCTCCGACCACCTCCTCGTGCTCCTCCTCGGGGTAACGAACATCGGGACCTGAGTACCAAAAAGTGGGTCAAACACGACGGTTTGGCAGGTGGGTGAAAAGATATGACAATATAATAATAAATGAATTTACCCTCAAAAGCATTTAAACCTATTTAAATAATAATTTCCATAGAAAGATAAATCATTTATTCAAAAACAAGTATGCAATGTAAATCATGTAAAGGTAACCAAGGAGATGGGAAACAAGCAAAATGGCAACCACACAAAGCTAAGTCCTCTATCACCGAAGTGACAAGATGTCGCGACCCCGGACCGGGCCCCCGAGGGACTGATCCGGGATCGGGACGGTATTGATGATGATGATGACCACACATCGGTTTAAATGACAACATACATTTATTTAATTTCCCACAGGTGTCCGCGGTGAGGATATCACAACCATAAATGAATATTTCCTTTTAAGTGCGGAAGCGTGTAGCAAATCAAATATTCAATCCATCTCAATTTATAAAGATAATAGCATGAGTGTAAACCGTATCAGAATGAGCAATGAACATTAGCATATTACCCAAAGTAAGTTAAGGTTTATACAAGTAACATTTAATTACATCTCCCCAAAAATAGAGGCCAACAAAGGCCAATAAAACCAAATTACTAATCCAAAGAATGGTTAAATAGTTTCCCAAAATATAAAGTCTCTCATAACCATCAAACGTCTACATGACGTCATCGGCACGCCACTCCACTAACTGTTGCGGTTCTACGACCGCCTCCTCGTGCTCCTCCTCGGGATAACCAACAACGAGACCTGAGTACCAAAGAGTAGGTCAATCACGACGGTTTGGCAAATGGGTAAAATACAATGACAATATGATAATAAATGAATTTACCTTCAAAACATGTAAACCTGTTTAAATAACAATTTCTATGAACGAGATAAAACATTTATTCAATTACAAGGATGCAATGTAAAACATGTAAGGTGACCAAGGAAACGGGAACAAGCAAGATGACAACCACACGAAGCTAAGTCTTCTATCACTAAAGTGATAGAGCAATAACTAGGCACTGATCTCAGTCACTCGAGGTGAGGAGAAACAGTGGATCTTATAAATACATATACTATACATGACCACGGTAGCTGTAAGACCCCGACCCGAGTGATCCCGATTAGTGCTAATTAAGTTGCGTGTTAGTGCTAAGCTTGATTAGTGATTCTTGGTTAAGTTGGGTTTAGATTTAACCTTGATTTTAGTTTTGGGCTACTTTGTGTGTTTTGGATTTCTTGTGGGGCCCTTTGGGGGTTCCCTTTTCGGCTTGGTATTTTCTCGAGAAATTTCCCGATTTGTTGTGAATTGTGTTTTTGGCCCGTTGCATTCATCTTGTGGATTCCAACAACTTTCAGGTTGATCCCGTTCTCGTTTGAGATCACGAAACCCGAATTCTTGGCCTTGAGGGCAAAACAGTCTTTACACACCAAATCTGTACCAAAACTCATTATTCTCGAAACCCGCGAAACATGTACTTTTTGGAAACTAGATATTTCGACGAACATTTCTTCCTTCTTCGTCGAATTCATCCGAGGTCCCGAATTAGATGATTTCAGTCCATTTAGCTTCTTAAGTTGTGGGACCCAAGCTCCTCATTGTTAACAAAAGAGAACCCACCTCTCCTTTCTCATTCACTCTCCATTGCTCCAGCACAACTGAACCTAGGGTTCTTGTGGTTTTCTTCTTCTCCTTGCTTCTTCATCTCCAAGCCTTACCAATAGTCCGCCAACCAAGCAATGAAGGTCATCTTCTCCTTCCTCATCTTGCAAGCATTCCATTGATACCGTTTTTGGAGGAACCCATCAATCTAGAGATCTTCTTTGAACTAGTCCTCTTCATTTGAAGACCATCCAAGTAAGTGATTCTTCCCATCTCCTAGATTAGTGTTCCTCTAGCTCTTGAGAAGCTACATTTGCAATCTTGTAAGCTCTTTCATTTTCATTCTTTGTGTAACCCATTTTAGGGTTGTTTTGGGGATTTTTGATTGTAGCTTGGCTTTGAGCAATAGAGGTGATTAGAGGCTTGATTTCTCTATTTGAAGACTTGAGGCAAGTGAATGTTTGGATGTTTTTAATTTTGAAATGATTGGTGTAGTCTTCATGGATTTTCCATACTTTCATTTAATGAGGTTTGTTTGAAATAAATGCTCATAATGTATCTTGATAGTTTCATTCAATGTTTTATAAACATGTTGGTAGAGCATTTATTGTTCTTGTGATAGCTTAGATGAATGTTGGTGAAATGGTTTACTTCTCTTTTATTTGCATTGGATTTGACATGGAAGAAGTGATGGAGAGAACTCTTAATGAGGATTTGGAGAAGTATAAAGAGATGCATTGGAGGAGCTATTAGCTCAATGTTATTGTAAGGACCTTGTGGATGTGAGGAAGATGGTTTTGAGGAGGAAAATGACTCAAAACTGAACTCAGTGAGCATTTTCGTAACTGGCGGTCAGCTCACGGTTAGCCAGCGGCTAACCGCCGAATGCATCTGCGGCTAACCGCCAGCTAACCGCGCACCGCGGTGACTTTTCCAGAGAGCATCATTTTCCACCTGAAAACGCGGTCAGCCTCACGGTTAGACAGCGGCTAACCGCCGAAACCATCGGCGGCTAACCGCCAGACAACTGCACAATCACGGTTCCTTTTCCCGAGAGCATCAGAATTCTCACCTGAAATTCGGTCAGCTCCACGGTTACCTAGCGGCTAACCGCCGAATGCATCGGCGGCTAACCGCCAGCTGACCGCAAGGTAACCGAAATTCTCCAGATTTCGAAAAGCTCCCCGCTCGAACGAACTCTCCGGTTCGTTCGAGCGTTGAGCTTTGTCGATCAAATAAGATTCACCAGGTATTGTATGAGGCCATTCGAGAAAGAAACCATATCACGAGCATGTCATTTGAAGTTTCGAAAATCCAAAGTGTATAAGGAGCCCGAAATGTCTTTAAACTCAGAGAGTACCAAATCATTTCAATAATCGACATACGGGACCCCTATTCACTTAGATAGATCTTGAAATCAATATTTTTCCCGAAATTGTTATAGTCCACTGTTTCACCTCACTTCCCGAGATTTGCACCACATGACTTGTTTTCCCCCGAAAGCATAGTGTACACTTGAAATGGTTACTTGACCCGAAGTGCATTGCACCACGTGATATGTCCGTGTGCCCTTGAGCACCCCCGTCTTGCCTGCTTGATTATATATATTGGTACTTGATTTACTTGCATTGTCTCGATTGTATTTGACCCATGAGTCGGCACCACTAAGCTTGGATAACCTCGTTGGTTTGATCCACCGACTTGGAGATCCCCCTCTTGTCCCGCCAACTGCAGTTTGGATCCCGATACCCGGTCATTACCGTGGTCTTATCCTGATACCGCAGATTGCTACTGTGGTCCCCGATGCCCGGCTCGCTACCGTGGTCATGTATAGTATATGTATTTATATGAGATCCCCTGTTTCTCCTCACCTTGAGTGACTGAGATCAGGGCCTAGTTATTGCTCTATCGCCTTAGTGATAGAGGACTTAGCTTCGTGTGGTCGCCATCTTGCTTGTTCCCGATCCCTTGGTTACCTCATATGTTTTATCTTGTTTACTTGTTTTATAGCAAATGATTTACCTGTTTTATGAGAGTTATTGCTTAATCAGATTTACACGCTTTCCAAGAGATTTCTTACATTATATATTGTTGTATCCTTGCTTTCTCTTGCCAGACCGTCGTGTCTGATCCTTTGCTTTGGTACTCAGGTCCCGTTGCCGGCTTCCTTGAGGAGGAGCCAGAGGAGGCGGTAGGTGAACCGCAACCTCTAGTTGAGTGGCGTGCTGACGATGTCATGTAGACATCAGATTGCTTTGAGAAGCGTAACATTTTGGGAGATATACTTAACCATTCTTTGGGTTATTGTTTTGTGTATATTGGCCTTTGTTGGCCTCTATTTTTGGGAATGTAATTAAATGATATTTTTGTCTAACTTTAACAACGATTGGGAAACTTGCTATATATATCATTGCTCATTCTGATACAGTTTTGGTACTTGACGTTAATGCTTGCATGACTAGAGATAGTCTACTATTTGATTTGCTACACGCTTCCGCACTCAAAAGAAATATTCATTGATGGTTGTGATATCCTCACCGCGGACACCTGTGGGAAATTAAAATAAAAATGTATATGTTGTTGGCACTTGACACACAATTAATGTCCCGACTCCGGATCCGTCCGTCCTTCGGGGATTTCCCGGTCCGGGGTCGCGACAGTAGCGAGCCGGGCATTGGGGACCACAGTAGCAATTTGCGGCATTGGGACAAGACCACAGTAATAACCGGGTAGCGGGATCCAAACTGCAGCTGGCGGGACAAGAGGGGGATCTCCAAGTCGGTGGATTAGACCAACATGGTTATCCAAGCTTAGTGGTGCCGACTCATAGGTCAAATACAATCGAGACATATGCAATTAAATCAAGTACGATTAATAAACGGGCAAGACGGGGTGCTCAAGGGCACATTATCATTTCATATGGTGCAATGCACTTCAAGACAAGTAGTTATTTCAAGTGTACATCAATGCTTTCGGGAAAACAAGACATGTAGTATAAACCTCGGGATCGATAAAGTACAGTAAACAATTGACATTTCGGGTAAAGTATCTATTTGAAGTGAATAGGGACTCCGTATGTCACTCGATTAACGATTTGGTACTCTTTGAGTTTGGGGACATTCCGGACTCCTTATACACTCCGAATTTTCAAAACCTCAAATGACATCTTCGTGATATGGTTTCTTCCTCAAATGGCCTCATACAATGCTTAATAAATCTCCTCGACACAAAGGGGTTCCCAAAGAATAGTTCCAATACGTTGAAATAGTTAATCATTGTCCCAAACATAGCCTTGCCCAACGGGGCCCATCGCTCGAGCGGATTGGAGAGTTCGCTTGAGCGAGTCGCTCTCTGGAATGGTTGTTTGGGTGGGTTCGCTCGAGCGAATTTGAGGTCGAGCGAATATTTAAATGCGTTCGAACGAACAACTCTCTGGAACAAGTTCTGGGATGACCGTTCGAGCGACCAAGCTACTGGAATGCTCCGAGTCCCTTTCTAGACAGGTCGCTTGAGCGAAGTGTCATGGTCGCTCGAGCGAACTGTCCAGAAACTGAATCCGGACCAGTTCAGCTCCTCTTTATCTCTTCCTTCTACAACTCCTTTTCAGCCACTTTTATGCATCAGGTGAGGGGTCTAAAACTCCATTCAAATAACATCAAATCCTTCACCACATCCATCCATATCACATTCAATACAAGGAAATAAAGAAGGAAACCATTTCACATAAGAGTACATTTGTGACAAAACAAGAGGAGATTAAATGCTATGAACTAACACATCTCTATGACCATAAATGCACCATTAATACTACCATGAACATTTATTTCAAAACAAAGAAATAAATATGCATTAATGGAAAATATCCAAAGTCAATGAAAGCTTAGGAAAATCAATCATGCATCCACTTGCCTTGTGTCTTCTAAACAATGAAGTCAAGCTCTAATACTCTTCCAAGCAAGGAATCCAAGCTATGAACAAAACCCCCAAAGAAAACAAACCCTAAAATGGTCAAACATTGAAATAGCAAGGAAACCTTACAATAATGAAGGTGAAGCTTCTCTAAGGCTAAAGGAACACAAATCTAGAAGGAGGGAATGATCACTTACTTGTAAGGTCCTCTAATGGACAAGGTGAGCTCAAAGAAAGTCTTGTAATGAATGATTTTCTCTAGCAATGGTGTCAATGGAGAGCTAGGGTGATGAGGAAAAAGATGATGATCTCCACTTCTCAAGTTGTGCAAGGTTGGTGGTGGATTGGGTGATGGAAAACAAGAGCAAGAAGAAGGCAATGGAAACCCTAGGTTCTCACTCTCTTGTGCTGGAAAAAGAGAGATGAAAGGGAAAGGGTCTCCTTATAAACAAGTGGGGAGTGGGCTCTACCAGTAGAAATCTAATTGGGCTGAAATCATGGCTTTCAGGGCTTCTAATGAATTCGACGAAGGAGAGAAAAGTGATCGTCGAAATATCTAATTTCCAAAAAGTATATGTTTCACGGGTTTCGGGAATATCAAGTTTTGGGTACAGATTTAGTGCACAATGACTGTTTTGCCCTCAAGGCTATGAAATCGGGTTTCGGGATCTCGAACGGGGACGGGATCAACATAAAAGTTGTAGGGATTAACAATACAAATAAAACGGGATTGAAACCATGAATGCAAAATCTCCGATAAATCCCCAAACACATGCAAGGCCATAAAAAGGAACCCCCAAAGGGCCCTACTAACACAAAGCAATCAAAATTTCCCAAAACTATTTCAAAAGCTATTCCAAACCCAACTTAGTCAAATTCACTAATCGAGCTTAGAACTAACACGCAACTTAATTAGCACTAATCGGGTTCACTCGGGTCGGGGTCTTACACAAGAGCATATCAAGGCGTTGATCTTAGTCACACGAGGTGAGGAGATTCAACGAAATATACATATACATATAATAATACGGGACATGACCACGGTAGCGAGCCGGGCATCGGGAACCACGGTATCAATCCGGGGTATCGGGAGAAGACCACGATAATAACCAGGTAGCGGGATACAAACTGCAGCTGGCAGGACAAGAGGGGGATCTCCAAGTCAGTGGATCAAACCGACAAGGTTATCCAAGCTTAGTGGTGCCGGCTCATAGGTCAAATAATAGAAATCAAGACATGTGTAAAATACATCAAGTGCAAATAAATAAGCGGGCGGGGCGGGGGTGCTCAAAGGCACAACTGTCATTTCATGTCAGGCAATGCACTTCGGGACTAGCAACTAATACAAGTACAATCTCAATGCTTTCGGGAATAATAAATCATGAAGTATAAATCTCGGGAACAAGTAAATACAAATGAACTTATTGAAGTTTTGGGCAAAATAACAAGTTCAAGATTTGTTTAAGGTGGATAGGAGTCCCGTATGTCGATTTAATAACAACTTGGTACTTCTTGAGTTTCGAGACATTCCGGGCTCCTTATACTCCTTAGGATTTTCAAAACTTCAAATGAAGCTTCGTGATGTGGTTTATTTCTCAAACGGATTTCAAATAATGAGAATAAGTCTTTCCATCATAATAAGGCTCCCAACAAACCTCTCTTAATCATTTAAACATTTCATTTGTGCTCCCAAAATAGTCCCAGATGAACTCTCTGGAATGACTCTTTGAGTGGTTTCGCTCGAGCGAACTCATCCAGTTCAGGTTGGCTCGAGCGAAATTTCAGTTCACTAGAGCTAACCATTCTCTAGAACGGGTTCTAGGAGGGTTCGCTCGAGTGAGCCAAGGTTCGCGAACTATCTAGAAACTGGTTTCGCGACAATTCTTCTCCTCTCTTTCTCATCCTTTTACAACCCCGTTTTTGCCCCATTTCTACACCAAATAAGGAGTTCAAAACCTTCTCCAAGCCATTATCAAATCTTTTACAACATCCCTTCCATTCTCCTCCAATCATTTCACATTCAATCATAAAGAAACAAAGAAAAAAAGGAAAGCACTACACACAAGAATACATTTGAGCGATAAACAAGAGATAAATGAAGGCTATGAACCAACACATTTCCAAGACATCAAATGCACTAATAAAACTCTTTCATGAGCATTGATTTCACAATCAATGCAAGTTAAACAACATGAATAGAAATAACCAAATCAATCATATTTCTCATGAAAACCATTGAAAACTCATAATATCAAATCATCCACTTGTCTTAGGTCCAAGCTTAGCCAAAACAAGCTCTAATCACTCTTCCAAATCCAAGATCCAAAGCTACAAGAAAAACCCCTAAAACAAACCCTAAATGGGTCAAAACAAGGAATAGAGGGAGAAAGCTTACAATAATGGAGATGGAACCTCTTCAAGGCTAGAGGAATACAAATCTAAGAGATGAGGAAGGTTACTTACTTATAGGTTCTCCAAATGGGCAAGAGTAGTTCAATGAAGATCTTAAAATGGAAGGTTTTCTCCACAAAGGGTATCAATGGAAAGCTTTGGTGGTGAGGAAGAAGATGGTGACATCCAATCTTCAAGTGATGCTAGGTTGATGGAGGTAATGGGATGGAAAAGCAAGAAGAAGAAGGGAAAAGAGAAAACCCTAGATGATGGTTTGAGTTTGAGCTAGAAAAGGGAAAAGAGAAGGAGAGTTCTCCTTTTATGCAAGTCAAGAGTTGGCTCCACCACAAGCAACCTTTGTGGGCTGAAATCATGGCTTTCGAGATCTCGGATAGGTTCGACGAAGAAGAGAAAAGTGATCGTCGGAATATCTAGTTTCCAAAAAGTATATGTTTTGCGAGTTTCAGGGATTTCAAATTTTGGGTACAGATTTAGTGTAAAATGACTGTTTTGCCCTCAATGCTAAGAAAATCGGGTTTCAGGGTCTCAAACGGGAACGAGATCAACATAAAAGTTAAAGAGATTAACATGACAAGTAAAACGGGATTAAAATACAAATCAATGGAATCTCAGATATTCCCCCAAGTAAACTTAAAGTCACAAAAGGAACCCCCAAAGGGTCCCACTAAGCATAAAGGCACTCAAAATTCCCCAAAGCTAAAACAAAAGTTATTCTATTCCCAACATAACCAAAATTCACTAATCACGCTTAGAACTAAAACACGACTTAATTAATATTAATCGAGGTCACTCGGGTCGTGGTCTTATAGGATTGAAACTCAAAGTAATTTATGGTGAAAAGACCACTGAACATAAGGCAATTAAATCATGGGCTAGAATGGCCTGACGGGCCCTTTTTTTTAACCGTTTTCCATAACGACACCTTTTCATGTACCGAACCCTACTAATAAAAAAGGCATTTAAGTGGGCCAGCCATCTGGACTGCCCATAAATCAAATTTTAACTTCTGGGGGATGGCACAAAGGGTAGCATCACCTTTGTGGTGCCCACTTTTGGTTCCTCTCTTTAATCCTTCCCTCCTTAAGATGAAAGTTCCTTTTGTACATGCCCTCCTTACTCAGTTTGAATCTCAGCTGCTGATTATCAAATTAAAGTGTTTTTAACCATTAATTTTTTGTATGCCATATTTCTTGGTCATGTTAGATCTGAAAAAATGCTCCTCCCATCAATCAGTTGGGATTGTTCCGGGCCCCCCAAGTGGGACCCACAATACTCTTGTCCAAATATTCAAATTTTTTGAGATGGATTCAAATCTAACTTGAACACAAGTCCATACTCAGATACTACATAAAAATCAGTGGGTCCAACAAACTCAATCTAAATCGAAACATTAATGTCTTTTTTTTTTTTTTATAAACATCCAAAAAGCTAGGGAACTGGTGGTTATAGCTGTCGTACTAAACAAACTGCCTGGACATCTTTTCCTTTAAAAATTCCTTTCCGCATGATGGTGGGACCAGTTCTGAAGGGCAAATTGAAGCTGTTCAACCAAACCATCCTAAATCTCTTCAAAGTTTTAGGATAGATTAAGATTAGAGTGTGATTTGACGACTAAGAAAAGAAGATAAAATAGAAAAGTTAGGAAAAGAGAGATTTTAGGGAAGTTAAAAGGATCTTGGAAATGTAGGTTCCATAATCTTAATGTAAATGGAGAGATTTAGGGAGGAGATTTGGGAGGTGTAGTTGCTCATATTAAACCGAAAGCTTTGTGTGTTTTTCTAAGTGGTTTTTCTGAAAGGAGAAAGCTTTAATATATACTAGCAACAAACACCTGTGCTAAGCCCGGGCTCCAAATAAAATTTATTTAGTATACTTCTTTTTTTCTAAAACACTATATATAACTTATATTTAAAAGTTAAATTAAAATCTAGAATACATTATAAAATTTATAGTATTTTATTATATTCACATTAAATATCTAGCACTTTTTTAAATAATAAAATTCAATAAAAACAATATCAATGCATTTTGAAAGACACAGTTTTAGATTATTTACTTGAACAACCCTTTGATTTTCTAACTTTATTAAGGACATGAAATTAAACATCCATCTAAGAAGGCATAGTCTTAAATTTCTTTTTAAATTAATCACCTTACTACTCTTAATTTTCTAACTTTCTTCAAAACTTGATAGGAAAGTACATTAGATGAAAAATACGACCTATAAATTATAATCTTAAAATCCAAATTGAAAGATATTTTGGTGCTTGAAAAACTAATTAATAAAAAAAATGAAAAACTAATTAATAGAAAAGGTATAAATCAAAGAAAAAACAGAGTTGCGGTTTATTAAAAAAATAATAGTACGTTCCTATTGCACGTTGTGACATTTAACCAGAAACAATATTTATGGAAAAAAATAATATAATAATTTTGAAATCATGATGTAAATATAAAAAAATCTAGAATTTCCATAATATACAATACCAAAATATAAGTTTCCTAATTTGTTATCGTGATCAAATTACTTGCATTGAAGCCATATACACCTTTGTAATCCACGCCCCACTTGAGTTAGTGGAAAGGAGTTTCCCAATCATCATTTTTTAGTTATAGTGTGGAAGGAAAAAAGGGTCGTTGGGGTTTATGTAGATAATAGCACTACATTTGCCTCTACTTCTCTTGGTATGGTACTAAATATATCTTGATATAATAATAATCTATAAAAAGGATAATGAGAGAGAGTACTAACCGTCATCTGAGCCTGTGATTTGAATTTAAAGTTAAGATGATAAATCTTAGCTCATTAAAGATTAGATTAGAAAATCAAATTGTCCATCATTATAGAAAATTTAAATGGAGAGATTTAGGGAATAGATTTGGAGAGGTGTGGTGTGCAGGCTCAATAAATAAAAATATAATGAAATCAATAAAGTTATTGGAAAGAATAGATTTTACAGAAATGAATAAATTGTTTAGATCTATTATATATATATATTGGGTCAAAATTACTTTTTTAAATACATATAAAATTATATATAAATGCATTCATAATGAGCATGTAAATTAGAATAAGTTAACAGAGAAAATATCTATTGAATTTAGTTTAAAAAAAAAAAAAAAACAAAGAAAGAGATCAAATAACTATTGGTCCAAGTTATGTAATCACCCAATAAACCATAACAACATCTCAAAAAATAAATTCAACATCAGACTCAAAAAAAAAAAATCTAAAAAAGAAATAGGTAATTACATTGGAAAGTGAGCTCCTCCTTATCTACATATATAACTTAGAATGAAATTTTGTTCTTGTGTGGCTTTGCAAAACTTAAAACATCAAATTCCTATTTCTCTATACACGTGATGTATGAAATCAGCAATAAAGGGGTGGCAAGGAAGAAGAGTCATGACCAAATGCCAAGCAGTTATGACCACTCCGGGGCCCACCACATGTTTCAAATTACCTTTCAGTCACATTTTAATTATTCAAATACAATGCATATTAAAACATTCACAACACCAAAAACAGGAAATTGGAACGGAAAAGCGTTCCTAATCCTTCCGTTCCTAATCCGTTAAACCGTTCCAAAAGCGTTCCAATTTCCGTTCCAATTTGGTATCAACCGTTCCTAATCCGTTAAAGCGTTCCAATTTCCTGTTTTTGGAACGGTTTAACGGATTAGGAACGCAAGGATTGGGAACGCTTTTCCGTTCCAATTTCCTGTTTTTGGTGTTGTGATTTAGATGTAAAACTATAAATGCAATTGAAATTATTAGATTTGTTGAAACAGTCAACTTGTAGCTCCATGGACCATATTTGATAATTATGAGTTAACTTGCAGGTCTATTGTCCATATGGCCGCAAAAGGACTAGGCCAAGCAGACTGAATCTTTCCAACTTGAAATTGTTTAATTATCAGGTCTAATATTTAGCCCAGGATGTAGTCAATGGGCCAAACGTAAATTCAGAGCCTAAACATCTGCTAACCGATAGACCCAATGGGCTTAGATGTGTCAGGCTAGCTAGGCTGTACAATTGGATGCTTGGGTTTGTTTTTTGGCAACTTTTTTTTGTTAAAATTGGATGATTTCGTTTAAGAGGAATAATGAAAGGCTAAAATTATAGTTCCCTCCACAACCATATGAGCATCCACCAAGTTCACAATTTTAAAATATGACCGCAAACATTCTATAGGCCTAGTAGAAGAAAATGCAAACCCATCTTTTTTAAAATATGACGGCAAATTGTGCAGACCACGCCGGTTTGGTCTAGCCTGGCTCACTTGCAAACCCATCTTTTTTTCCATCTATCTGAGATTGGGCTTATGTTCATTGGAAAAATGGGTTGGTGAATTGTTTAATTATCAGGTCTAATATTTAGCCCAGGATGTAGTCAATGGGCCAAACGTAAATTCAGAGCCCAAACATCTGCTAACAGATAGGCACAATGGGCTTAGATGTGTCAGGCTAGCTGGGTTGTACAATCGAGCATTCCCCTGACAACATTTAGTTTCTGGGTTCAAGAATTTTTATCCCTAAGGCATAGGAATGAACCCAAACCCAGCCCAAATAGTGCAGATCATGCCTATCTGGTTCAGCCTGGCTCACTTGCAAATCCATCTTTTTTTCCATCTATCTGAGATTGGGCTTATGTTCTATGGAAAAAGAGATAATTAGCGAAATGTCCCTCATAGAGGTCTTGTAAGGCCTCCAGTCCATCAACTTTTCCTCTAAGGCGTGTAATCCATACAACTTGGATATATTTTGGTGAGAGTTCCCTAGATACGTCACCTCATGGAGAGGTGTCCCTAGACACGCCACCTTATACATTTTCATGATTGATTTGCCATTTCAACTGATTAGCCATAAAATCTTAAAATTTGAAATTTTAAATGTTCCGTTCACCCTCTTCTTCTTTAGTCCGGACATGGACGGATTGGATCTCAACTGCTGAGATCGATCTCTGTTTTTTTTTTTTTTTTTTTCCGGAGGATGAGATCGGGGTAACTTCAAAGAAGTAGCAACGCCAAGAGCTGTTGCTTCCTTAGCCCACACGCCGTAGCTGGAGAGGAAGAAGAAAACCCCTACAACCTTGTCCAGGTTCTATTGCAGACTTACAGAACATGAAACGAAGAAGAAGACGATCTTTTGCGCCATTGCTGGATTTTCTGCGCCACCGCCGTTCCTGCGTGTCGCGGTGTTGACACAAAAAAAAATATCACTTTGCCTCTTCAACATCGAAAGCTACATGGAGCCACATCCTACCACAAATAGGCAATCCCACTTCAAGCGTCAAATCTTGTCAGAACCAGACAAAAACTACAACATTCTTCAAGACAGCCGAAAGAGGGGTATACCTGAAGTTTCGGGCCATTCCAACATCATTTAACCCAACTTCACTCCTCCAGCAACTGAGAAAGATCTCTCTGTTGGGATTGGTGTATGCCCTAAAGCCCACTGACTGCACTCACATCTCTGTTACTGGATATTTATTGGTTATTTAATAGAATGACATCTTTCTCTTATTACTTGTGTATATGTATGGTTGTGTAAGGCCCATTGTTTTCTAGTAAATGACTTGGGTGTGTAGTGACTGCACACAGAAAGGTCTAAGTCATGGACACTGGAAATAACTAATTTGTTCATAACTGAGAGGTGGAGTTGGGCACTTCATCTTGGTATAAGTTATAGTGAGATACTCTCCTGTGTTCAGGGTGACTTACCTTAGTCACGGTGAAAGTCCTTGGGATCCTAACCCTAGAGGGGGGGGGGGGGGGGTGAATAGGGTGAGCTACAACTATGACCAATTTAAGACCAATTTGTAAAGGTTATTGCCATTATCATAATCCATCTTTAATTCTCTTAGTTCATCTTGAATGTTAGATAGATTATTTAAAGAGATCATGAACTTAGATTCTAAACAATTTATGACTTCTTCTTTCTCTCTAAGCTCATCTTTAGAAGAGACTAATTCTTTGTTTAGTCTTTTAGATTCTTCTCTTAACTTTTTGTTTCTCTTTTCAGTCTTTAAGGATAATTCATATAATTCCTCAAAGGCTTGTTGAAGATCTTCTTGATTGTAATCATTTTCTTCCCCTTTTATGTCACATTGAGATTCATTAGTTTGAGAGTTTGAATCTCCAATAGAAGGAAGAATGAGGGGTCTAGAAGAATCTATAAGATCTAGCATAGTGGAGTCCATTCTAATGATTTTCATATAAGGACAACTCTAGGGTTTTGACTCTAGGTTTTTACACCTAATCAAGAGTTCCAAACACTTGATCCTAAAAGATAGAGCACGAGGCTCTGATACCAATTGAAAGTCCTTGGGATCCTAACCCTAGAGGGGGGGGGTGAATAGGGTGAGCTACAACTATGACCAATTTAAGACCAATTTTAACTTCTTAACATAAACTAGTCACATGTGATGATAAACAATCAAAATACGGAAGCTAATAAAACAATCATCACAAAGCAAACACCACAACACCAAGGTTTATAGTGGTTCGGCCTCAATGCCTACATCCACTACCGGCTTGTGATCCAATACCCCACCGGATTTCCACTAAGTATGCTTTTTACTAGGCTAAGCAATAACCCTTACAATGTTGTTTTTCTAGGCTAAACAACAACCTCTCAATGTGCTTTTCTAGGCTAAGCAATAACCTTTACAAAATGCTTTTCTTAGGCTAAGCAATAACCTTACAAAATGTTTTTCTTAGGCTAAGCAATAACCTTTACACAATGCTTTTCTTAGGCTAAGCAATAACCTTTACAAAAGAATATTTCTCTAAGAAGGTGTCTTCACAAAAGAACACTCCAAGAGATACAATTTAAGCACAATGGAATTGCCTCTTAAATAGGCTAAAGTGAAAGTGAAATTCCAATTACAATCATACACTAAAACAAGTTAAAGTGTGTGCATATGTGTATGAAAGTTTCTACTTCAATCAATTTCTACAATGATGCACCTAAATGAATGCTTGATGCATTTTAAAATCAAAGCTTATAAAATGATGATTGAAGAGAAAACTAATCACATAAAAGATTCAAACAACTTTGAAGAAATGAAACAAACAAGTTGTATGAATGTTAAAGTCTAAGAACACATGTGATTAGGATAAGAGTGATTGCAAACCATTCTAATATACCAATGATGATAAAGAGTTTGCAAAACAACTCTTGAAATCATGCAAGTGAAAATACAAAGATTTAAGCATGCATGGATTTCATTTTAATGGAAATCAAAATACAAGTAAAGTGTACCTTTTTAAAACTCAAGTAATTGATTTCCAAATAGCCCTCTAGCCTTTCCAACTTCTTCCCCTTTCTTTGGCTCCAATATGGTCTCAAAGGTTCATGGTTCAAGCCTTAAAGAAGGTTGGAAATGAATGGACTTTATAGTGAAAAACAGTCCAACGGCTAGTCCTCGGTCGACCTGCAAAGAGGTCTCGGTCGACCGGGATCACAACGGTCAAAAAAGTGACCGTTGGAGCTCCAGGGACCCAGTCAGCCAGCAGTGTCGCCGGTCGACCGGGACCCTTGGGCCAAAATTTCCAAAAAATCATATTTAAAAGTTTTTTCTTAGGGAAACGTTTGGCCACTAAATCAAGCTTGAAAAACATGTTTTAAAACATTCTAAGAGTTTTAAAAACATGAAACACACAAAGCCAAAAATGATTCGAAACTTTAAAAACAAAGGCTAGCTTGATTTCTAAAAATTCTTTTCAAAAACAAATGCATCCAAGATTTAAAAGCAAAACATGCATAAAACAAGATTTCTTCAAGTCTAAAACCAATGCATGTAAAAATCAAGATTTCAAGATATTTTAAATCAATGCAAGTGTGTGTAAATCAAATGATGTTAAAGTGAAAAAGGCATCCATCAAATTGCAAATACAAAATTCCTAACACACGGGAGGTCTTTCCCGGATATATCTCACTAGTGCATGTGTCATGCATTGAACAGGACCATTAAAGGTGTGATCTCTAAAATAGTACTATCACAGAGAGAGATCAAGTCACCTCTTGCTACTGAGTGACCAGTGCTCTTAATCTTGAGCATTTGTGGATGAACAGACGAAGTCGAGTTCTTGTACTTTAATTCACTATGGGTGAGATCCTGTTCATGGGTCAACAACTCTGTGTTTTGGGTACTCGGGCTTGATTAGTTGGGACGTGCAAATGCAATATGGAATCTATGCCATCGTGTGATGAAATGATCGTCCCCTTAGAATTATCCGATTAATCATCAGAATCTAAGATCTTAGTATATGGATGTTCCATATGGATATTGAACTTATGGGTCGCTCCCTGGATCAAGAGAATGATATTCGGATGATGATTAAGTCAATGGTATGAAGTTCTAAGGATGAGATGTAATCAAGAAGGTAGATAGTACATCGGTTAACCTACTTGATTATGGATGTTACATAGAGGGGCATTGTGGTCATTGTACTTGGTAGGTCAAAGACAATCGTCAGTTTATGATGAGCTTAATTTGCAATTTAATATTTGTCCCTGGAGTGCAACCATAACTCTTTAGTGGAATGAGTTAGGGTTAAAATGATCTTAATGTTGCTATGGGGTTAGCATGGACATTTTGGTCATTTTGGGAGCCAAGGGCAAATATGTCTTTTGGTCCCTCTTCTAGCCACTTTCCTATATTGGCATGGTTTCCTAATTTAATTAGATGATATGTGGTTGAATTAATTTTGTAGAAGAATAATTTTGAGTTCAAATTCAAATAGGCTTTTGATGGCATACATGAATTTAACTCTAGCTAAATTATTAACTAGTGGGCCATGGTGTGTTTATCAATCTTGTGGGCCAGCCATATGGGAAGCACCTTGTGTGAGGTTTCCAAGTTAATTAGGTATCTTTACTTGGAAGGAAGAACTCATTCTTGGGTAAGAATTCCTATGATTAAAGCTTACTAAATTTTAGTATCTTTAATTAGAAAGTGTTGCACAACTATGGTGGCTGGTTGCTAAATTTTAGGGATGGTCATTCCTATTGGAGAGAGAACTCTTAAAGGAATGAGATCATTATAAATATTACCCTCACTGCCCTAGGCGTAAAACACATGAAAAAAGGCAACCAGAATTAATCCTAGACGTGCAACAGTTTGGTGCTCCATTGGCCGCCCAAGAGACAAGAGAGGAACTCACGCCCAGCCCATTGCTGCCTTCTTCTTCTTCATTGGAGAGAGGAGATCAGGTCCTGGGCTTTTTCCACAAATTGTAGATTCAGAAAACCCTTCTTGAAAACCATATTCTGATCCCACAATCAAAGCCAATCAGATTAGGTTGTGGAATATAAGAGAAGATCAAAGGAGAAGCTATTGCAGAAATTCATGCAACATACATTGCTGATTGCAGGCTGAGTTCAGACCTTTGAAGGCTTTCTTTTCAGAGATTTGAGGCATTCATAACATCAAGGTATTAGTCCTCTATCATCTCCTTGCATTATACACATGTTGATCATGATTTCATGGAGTTTTTACGCATGTTTCATGGCAGCCAAATCAGATCTGGTTTTGTTTTAAAAACCACATCAACCATGGAAGTCCAAGTTCAGATCTCTTTAGCATGAACTTTCACTCTCGGCAGTGGTGAAGCCAGAGACCCTGACACACAAAACAGAGCACACAGTTGGCCTCAAAATGCCACTAGGAGGCTCCATGTGAAGTTTCAGGCCATTCCAGCATCATTTGGTCTAACTTCACTCCTCTGGCAACTGAACAAGCACTCCTAGCGGCGACAGTGTCGAAGACATTAAAACTTTGATCAAAGCCTACGGATGGTCTCAAAATACCTCCAAAAGGCTTCGTGTCAAATTTCAAGCCAATTCGACAATGTCTGACCCTCCATCAACCCTTGTTTAGTAAAATCAAGCCTCTCTGCAACGAGAATCACTGAGGCCATCACTTATCAAACAAAGCACATGGGTGGCTTCAAAAGGCTTCCAAAGGACTGCACGTCAAATTTCAGGTCGTTCCGACGACGTTTGACCCGACTTTGACGCTTGGGAACATAATCATGCCCCCCGGCGGCGGAGCTTCCCGGGACCATGACTTCCAAATCTGAGCTAATGGATCATCTCAAAATGACTCCAATAGGCTTCCTGTCAAATTTCAGGACAATCAGACATTGGTTGACCGCACATCAAAGCACAGCATCTCCCTCACAACAAAATCAAGTCTACTGGCGACAGGACCCCACACGTCTCCAAAACTCAAGCAAAAGCCCATGGTTGGTCCTATCTACTGCTCAGGAGGCTTCACCTCAAATTTCAGGTCATTCCGATATCGTTTGACCTAGTTTCGACTTCTGACGGAAAATCGGCGACAAATTCATTGGGTTTCCGGAAGATTGGAAACTTTGTGCTCCAATTTGCATGGTTTCTCGTCAGGTTTTCTTCAGGAGAATCAAGCCAATAAATGAGGAGAATTGTCAAGAAAAATACAGGAGAAAAAAAGATCGAAAAAAGCGACCAAAGTGAAAGATAATGCATTACAGATCTGTAATCATATTACAGAGGACGTCCATGGCTGATCTAGTTTTCAAAAACTGATACTAATCTGATTTTCCAGCCATGAATCATGCATAAAAAACTCCATGAAATCATAATCAACATGTGTACAATTAAAGGAGATACTAGAAGGCTCTTACCTTGATGATATGTAGACTTCAAATCTCTGAAATAAAGGATCCAAAAGGCTGAGCTCAGACTGCAATCAGCAAACAAGTTACTGGAATTTCCTGCAGTAGGATTGCCTTTGATCTTCTTCTCTATTTCACTTCCCAATCTGATTGGCTTTGATGGTGGGATCTCAAACTAGGTTTCTCCTTCTTGTTTCTCTTGATCTTATGTGAGAAAGACCAGACCTGATGTGCTTCTTCCTCAAGAAGAAAAACGAGGACCAGCCCAAGGTGAAATCTGATGTGCAATAAGGCAATGCAACTATGGACGTCCAAGAGACTATGTGGCTGTTTTCTCTTTCTCCAATGTATCCCACGCCCCAAGTAGTTTCTCCCCCCTTTTCTTAATATGTTGCACGCCCAATATGAAAAGGGATCAGCTATATATATTGCTGATTTCTTGGAGAGAAAGTATCTTGAAAGAACTAGGAAACCAAGGAGAAAAACTAGGAACTTTCCATAAAAAGAATAAGCAACCAGCCACATGGATGTCCACCCTTTCCCTTTCTAGTTTAGTTTCCAAAGTTAATTAGAAAGCTACTAAACTTTAGGAACTTGCACAAAAAGAAATCCTTCCAAGCAACGGGACCTACACAAACTTGGGACCCAATTACTAGGGACCACATTGACTAGTCCACACACTATGGCCCATGCATCAAATAATTTATCTAGAGTTGTAATTCATGTATGCCAACATGGGCCTATTTGAATTTAAACTCAAAATTATTTCTCCACACATTTAAACAATTTAGGAAACCTCGCCAATATGGGAAAGTGACTAGAGAAGGGACCAAAAGACATATTTGCCCTTGGCTCCCAAAATGACCAAAATGTCCATGCTAAACCCATAGCAACATTAAGACCATTTTAACCTTAACTCATTCCACTAGAGAGTTATGGTTGCACTCCAGGGACAAATATTAAATTGCATATCAAGCTCATCATAAACTAACGATTGTCTTTGACCTACCAAGTATAATGACCACAATGCCCCTCCATGTAACATCCATAATCAAGTAGGTTAACCGATGTACTATCTACCTTCTTGATTACATCTCAACCTTAGAACTTCATATCCTTGACCTAATCATCATCCGGATATCATTCTCTTGATTCAGGGAGCGACCCACAAGTTCAATATCCATATGGAACATCCATATACTAAGATCTTAGATTCTGATGATTAATCGGATAATTCTAAGGGGACGATCATTCCATCACACGATGGCATAGATTCCATATTGCATTTGCACGTCCCAACTAATCAAGCCCGAGTACCCAAAACACAGAGTTGTTGACCCATGAACATGATCTCACCCATAGTGAATTAAAGTACAAGAACTCGACTTCGTCAGTTCATCCACAAATGCTCAAGATTAAGAGCACTGGTCACTCAGTAGCAAGAGGTGATTTGATCTCTCTCTGTGATAGTACTATTTTAGAGATCACACCTACAAGTGGTCCTGTTCAATGCATGACACATGCACTAATGAGATAAATCCGGAAAAGCCTCCCGTGACTTAGGTAAGTCACCCTGAATACAGGAGAGTATCTCATTATAACTTATACCAAGATGAAGTGCCCAACTCCATCTCTCAGTTATGAACAAGTTTATTGTTTCAAGTGTCCATGACTCAGACCTTACTGTGTGTAGCCAGTACACACCTAAGTCATTACTAGAAAACAATGGGCCTTACACAACCATACATATACACAAGTATTAAGAGAAAGATGTCATTCCATTAAATAACCAATAAATATCCAGTAACAGAGATGTGAGTGCAGTCAGTGGGCTTTAGGGCATACACCAATCCCAACAATCTCCCACTTGCACTAAAGATCACTACGACCTAACCTAACTCCCATAGACTCAACATGTGAAGTAAACACTTTCTCAGTAAGAGTCTTAGTAAATGGGTCAGCTAAGTTATTTGCTGAGGCAATCTGCTCTACCACTATTTCTCCATCCTGGACGAATTCCCGGATCAAATGGTACTTTCTCTGAATATGCTTGCCTTTTTTGTGATTCCTGGGCTCTTTGCAGTTAGCTACTGCACCAGTATTGTCGCAGTACATGACAATCGGTTTTTGCACTGCAGGGACTACTCCCAATTCCAATAGGAATTTTCTGAGCCATACTGCTTCCTTTGCAGCTTCCGATGCCGCCACATACTCTGCTTCCATGGTAGAATCAGCAGTACAATCTTGCTTGACACTTCTCCATGATATAGCCCCTCCTGATAGAGTAAAGACGTATCCCGAGGTTGACTTTCTGCCATCTACATCTGACTGGAAATCAAAGTCTGTATACGCCAGTGGCGTTAGATCATCTGCTCGGTATGTTAGCATATAATCTTTCGTTCTCCGAAGATACTTGAATATATGCTTAACAGCTGTCCAGTGCATAGGTCCAGGGTTTGATTGATATCTACTAACCATGCCAACGGCAAAGCAGATATCTGGTCTAGTACACAACATTGCATACATGAGGCTTCCAACAGCTGATGCATATGGTACTCTCCTCATGTTGTCTATCTCCTCAGGTGTTTTCGGACATTGATTCCGAGATAGTGGTACTCCATGTCTAGAAGGTAGCAAGCCCTTCTTGGAGTCATGCATGTTATACTTGACCAATATCTTCTCAATATACGAAGATTGAGATAAGGCTAACATCTTGTTCTTGCGATCTCGCAAAAGCTTGATCCCTAAGACATAGCTCGCCTCACCCAAATCCTTCATCTGAAATTGAGATGATAACCAAACCTTAGCAGACGACAACATGCCAACATCATTTCCAATGAGTAATATGTCATCCACATATAGGACTAAAAATGCAACTGCGTTTCCACTCCCTTTCTTATACACACATGGTTCATCAATGTTTTGATCAAAGCCAAAAGATTTGACTGCCTGATTAAACTTGATGTTCCATGCCCTAGATGCTTGCTTAAGTCCATAAATGGACTTTTTAAGTTTACAGACCATGTTCTCTTGGCCACCAGCAATGAATCCCTCTGGTTGCATCATATAGATGCATTCGTCAAGACTTCCATTTAGAAAAGCTGTCTTGACATCCATCTGCCATATCTCGTAGTCATAATGACATGCGATGGCTAAGAGAATCCTTATGGACTTGAGCATGGCTACTGGCGAGAAGGTTTCCTCATAATCGATACCCTCTTTCTGAGTATATCCTTTCGCCACCAGTCTTGCTTTGAAGGTTTCAACCTTCCCATCCACTCCTCTCTTTCTCTTGTAGATCCACTTGCACCCTATGGGTTTGATCCCTTCAGGTGCATCCACAAGTTCCTAGACTTGATTGGAATACAGAGAATCCAATTCAGATTTCATCGCTTGCTGCCACATGTCAGCATCTATATCCTTTACTGCTTCATCGTAACTAGTAGGATCCTCAACCAGATCCTCGGAGTCTGTCATAAAAGACACTCCTAGGTATCTATCTGGTGGTCTAGAAATTCTCCCACTACGACGAGGCTCCGGAGTGTTAAAAGGAATGTCTTGATTTTCTACAGTCTCAGGATCTGGCACAGGTGTTGCAGGAGTTTCTGGAACCACTGCAGGGTGACTGCACCCTGAAACACCAACAGTCATTTTTTTGCCCGTTGTGTGTTCATGGTCGACCGAGGCCTCTTTGCAGGTCGACCGAGGACTAGCCGTTGGGCACTTTTTGGCTATAAAGCCCATTCATTTCCAACCTTTTTCAAGGCTTGATACATGAACTTTTGAGACCATTTTGGAGCCAAGGAAAGGGGAAGAAGTTGGAAAGGCTAGAGGGCTATTTGGAAATCAAATGCTTGAGTTTTAAAAAGGTACATCTTACTTATCATTTTGATTTCCATTAAAAGTAGAATCAATGCATGTTTAAATCTTTGTGTTTTCATTTATGCATGATTTCTAGCTTTTAAAGAGTTGTTTTGCAAACTCATTATCTTCATTGGTATATTAGAATGGTTTGCAATCACTCTTATCCTAATCACATGTGTTCTTAGACTTTAACATTCATACAACTTGTTTGTTTCATTTCTTCAAAGTTGTTTGAATCTTTTATGTGATTAGTTTTTATCTTCAATCATCATTTTATAAGCTTTGATTTTAAAATGCATCATGCATTCATTTAAGAGCTTCATTGTTGAATTTGATTGAAGAAAAGCATTCATACACTTGTGCACACACTTTAGCTTGTTTTAGTGTATGTTTGTAAGTTGAATTAAACTTTCATATTTAGCCTATGTAGAGGCAATTCAATTGAGCTTAAATTGTATCTCTTAGAGTGATCTTTTGTAAAGACACCTTCTTAGAGAAATCTTGATTTGTAAAGGTTATTGCTTAGCCTAAGAAAAGCATCTTGTAAAGGTTATTGCTTAGCCTAAGAAAAGCATCTTGTAAGGTTATTGCTTAGCCTAAGAAAAGCATTTTGTAAAGGTTATTGCTTAGCCTAGAAAAGCACATTGAGAGGTTGTTGTTTAGCCTAGAAAAACAACATTGTAAGGGTTATTGCTTAGCCTAGTAAAAAGTATAAATAGTGGAAATCCGGTGGGGTGATTGGATCACAAGCCGGTAGTGGACGTAGGCATTGAGGCCGAACCACTATAAATCTTTGTGTAGTGGTGTTTGCTTTGTGATGATTGTTTTATTAGCTTCCGCATTTTATTTGATGATTTATCATCACATGTGACTAGTTTATGTTAAGAAATTAAAATTGGTCTAAATTGGTCAGAGTTGTAGCACACCCTATTCACCCCCCCCCCCCTCTAGGGTTAGGATCCCAAGGACTTACAAGTTGTATCAGAGCCAAGTGCTCTATCTTTTAGGATCAAGTGTTTGGAACTCTTGATTAGGTGTAAAAACCTAGAGTCAAAAACCCTAGAGTTGTCATTGCATGAAAATCATTAAGATGGACTCCACTATGCTAGATCTTGTAGATTCTTCTAGACCCCTCCTTCTTCCATCTATTGGAGATTCAAACATTCAATTAAAAGAATCTCAATGTGAATTAAAAGAAGAAGAAATTAAAGAAAATGAAGAAGATCTTCAACAAGCCTTTGAGGAATTATATGAATTATCCTTAAAGACTGAAAAGAGAAACAAAAAGTTAAGAGAAGAATCTAAAAGACTAAACAAAGAATTAGTCTCTTCAAAAGATGAGCTTAGAGAGAAAGAAGAAGTAATACAATGTCTAGACTCTAAGTTCATGATCTCTTTAAATAATCTATCTAACATTCAAGATGAACTAAAAGAATTAAAGATGGATTATGATAATGTCAATAAGGAAAATTTAAAACTAAGAGATCAAATAAAAAGGCAAGACAAAGACTTTAGCAATTTAGAAGCCAAGTTGATTAAAAGTAAGTTAAAAACTCAAGAACTTGGATCTAATGTCATCAATGAACTTAAACTTGAATTAAAACTTGCCAATGAAGAGCTAAGCAAATATAAGGAAATTGAAAATGAACTTTCAAAAGTCAAAAATGAAAATTCAATCCTTATAACCAAAGTCACTCAACTTGAAGTTTATAAACAAAAGTATGAGTGCAAGTTTACCCAAAGTGAAGAAAGACTTGAAAAATTATTTAAATTGGGTAAATCTCATGGAGATAGGACGGGTCTTGGATTTAATAGGAATATGTCATATGACCCTAAATTCACCAACACTTTTGTGAAAGGTGAGTCCTCATTCTCTAGCACTCTTTCTCCCTTGCCCAAATCAAAATGTAATTATTGTGGCATTGAAGGGCATTTTTCGTTTGAGTGCAAACTAAGAAAAAGAAGCCATGTGTCTAAACCCATCTTTGAACTCAAAAATGAAGAATCTAAATCTATGAAGGGTAAGACACTAAAAATCAAGAAAGACTCCAAAAAGACTAAACAAGTTAAATCTATTAAAATGGAGTCTCCAAAAATAGATTCTAAAAAGTTTAAACAAGTTAAACCAAGCTTGAAAGAATCTATGAACAAAAAGCTTCTCAACCTATCTCCCTTATATAAACCCATGAAAGAACTTTTGAATAAAGTAACAAAGTTAAATTTAAAATTCAAAAGTCAAGTTAAGGGAGAAAATAAGAAGAAAAGAAAAGTGAATCAATCCCCAAAGAGACAAACTCACCAACCTCAAAAGACTAATCACCATTCTAAGCTAAACTTAGTAAAATCTAAATATCATGGTGATAAGTTTAAATTGAAAATTTATCAAGTCAAATCTCCTTTAGTTGGTGAGAAATCCAAAATAGACCTCAAAGTTCAACCCTCCCAAGACCTTAGGTGGATTCCTAAAGTTATTCACTTAGACAAACCTTAAGGCCTTGAACCTACTTGACCAACCTATTCTTTAATAGTTAAATCTCTTTGTTGGTCATGTTGTTTTGCATTTTGTTTCTATTTAGTTACATCTATTAAAATGCAATGTTTATTTATGATCATTTGATTTTGTTTTCATGCACCATTCTTGTTACATATCATGGTTTTCAAAATCTTTTGATTATAATTACATCATGTTTGATTTGTTTTTTGCACACATTTATGTTTTGCATTGCATTTCTACATGATCAATTGATTGTGATTTCAAAAGCTTTCATAGCTAGATTTTTCATGATCAATTGTTGTTGAATCATTTGTGTAGATGTCATAGTTAGATTATTTGAACAAATGATTTGAATCAATTCAAGTTTTTCCATGGATTCCTAAGTTATACTTTTAGATGGAAAATCATTGTTTTGAAAAATCAACTTGTATGTGTTTCAATTAAGTTATATCTTTTAAAATACAATGTTGAAAATTGATCTTCAAAATCATTCTTTTTATGCTCATTGTTGGATTTTTTTTATTGAAATGATTTGAAGATTGTATGAATGGAAATGCTCTAAAACATCATTAGTTATAATCATCTAAGCATGTTCCATGTTCTCATTTCCTTTTCTTTTGGTTTCATTATCTTAGAATTGGAAATGAATGTTGTTTGCATCTTTACTTATTTAGTTATTCTGTTTATATACAAATGACAATTGGTTCCATGTATGGTTGTGATCTTAGTTATATTTGTAGAAACCATACTAGAACCCAAATCCATCCTCTATGCCTTCTAGTCATTTCTTTTTGGATGGTTATGATGTTGATTCATGTAGATTCTCTTGGTATCATCCTTATACATGTTTCAACTTCATAAGTAGTGATCTTAATCATATGAAACTCTTTGAAATCCATTCCTTGCATTTATGATGGTTGATGGATATCTTAGTAGTTGAATTCATATGATTTAGTCACTTTGGAAATTGCATGCATTACCAAGTCATATCCTTTTGCATTGCAATTTACCTTGTTCATCAGTATGCTCATTAGTCATATCTTTAAAAGTGATGAATATGCATTTACGATGCTTGTTGGGATTTTGGGTTTGTCACATCCTTGCTATTAATCATGTTATCAAATTCAATTGGTTTCAATTGGTATAATTTTCTATTGGTTTGATTTCTTGTGTATGTGATAGACCTTGTGTACATTGGATTGATCTTGATGGTTATATGTTTACATTCCATGTCACATTCCATTAGCATCATAATGTTCATGTTGCCACCTCTCTTGCTCTCATAGGTAAATCTCATGACCACCATGTTTATGTGTTCATAACATTGGTTGGTTATTAGTTGAGGTTGGCTTCATGTTTGAATTTCATTTCACTCATTCTTGCACATAATAGTCATATTTATTGTTTGAATGAAATGATTTCAAAACTTACATAGCATATGATTTTCATAGTTAAATTATTTCATGCTATGTTTAGTAAACC
This sequence comes from Cinnamomum chago, assembly GCA_038049695.1. NCBI lineage: Eukaryota > Viridiplantae > Streptophyta > Magnoliopsida > Laurales > Lauraceae > Cinnamomum > Cinnamomum chago. Next base: position 57,131,339 of record CP142451.1, read on the forward strand.
CCATATATCATGGATAGCTCTAATTTGGATTTTTTCCTAATAGGTATACTTTCAAATCCATTTTAGAGTGATTGATTTAATAGTCTTTTCCTTAAATCTCAATTGGTATTCTTTGTTTTTCCAATTGATATCCATGATTGCTTTTCTCATTGACCTTGCTCTCTTTTGGTAATTTGATCATATTGAGCTTGATAGTTAAAAGAATCTAATTCTTTCCTTGAAGCTGACCCTCATTTGGATAAACCATCTACTTCTTGAACCAAATAGTTATACCTTGTCAAAAGTTTGACAAAAGAAGAGAATGGATTGAGGGGGAGTGTAAACCTTTATAGGAAGTATTAGTTTTGATCAAATTGTCCCTTGGATTGCCTTTGAGCCCTTAGAGATAACTTCCATACATGATAGCCTGTTATGTATTTCATTTTCAATTTCATTTGTTAACAGGTGCTACTAAAGGTATTTTCCTTCTTTCATGTGTGTAGGTACCTTTGCAATTTAATGTCAAAGGGGGAGAGAGTATTCAAGTACTCAAAGATCTCCTACTCTTCAAAGGGGGAGAGAGCATTCAAGTTCTCAAGAAGGGTGAAGAGAATGTCCAAGCTTCCTAAGGGGAGAGTTGTGTATGATCTTCTACAAAGGGGAGAGAATCCATATCTTGCCAAAGGAAGAGAGAGGCATGGTAAAAGGGGGAGGGCAAATAGAAGAAAGAAAGCTTGGAGCTAAAGAAGATGCTTGGCCATAGAGAGGAAGATGAAAAGAAAGCTTGAAGAATGATCAAGCTCCAAGCATCAAGAAGAATGAAGAAAAGAGCCCAAGAGCCCAAGCTAAGAGGAGGAGCATCCAAGAAGATTTCAAGACTTGTCCAGCTTAGGGGGAGCTGAAGACTTAGTGTGTAATTTCAATGATGAGTAAGTTGCCATCAAATTGCAAAGGGGGAGATTGTTAGGGATTTTGTATTTGCAATTTGATGGATGCATTTTCACTTTAGCATCATTTGAATTCTCACACGTGCATTGTTTTAGAAAACCTTGAAATCTGGTTTTATACATGCATAGCTTTTAAGATTTGCAAAAGTATTGTTTCATGCATGTGTTGGTTCTAAACTTGGATGCATTGGTTTTAGAATCCAAACTCTTTTGAAAACCTAATTCTTTGTGCATTATATTTGGAAAATCATTTTGAGAATTTAGGTTTGAGCTTTGCATACATTCATCATTTTCAGAATCAGTTTTGTATGCATTCTCATTTGAAAAGAGTTTTATCAAATCAAGCTAGCCTTTGGTTTTAAACTTTTGAATCATTTTAGGCTTTGTGTGTTTCATGTTTTTAAACATCTTAGAATGAATTAAAACATGTTATTCTAGCTTGATTTAGTGGCCAAAAAGTTCCCCAAAGAAATACCTTCAAATGTGCAAAAAATGGATTTTTTGGTCCCAGGGCAGTCACCCGGCAGTGTCGCCGGTCGACCGAGACCTGTATCTCGGTCGACCGAGACCACTGCAGGGTGACTGCACCCTGAAACACCAACAGTCATTTTTTTGCCCGTTGTGTGTTCATGGTCGACCGAGGCCTCTTTGCAGGTCGACCGAGGACTAGCCGTTGGGCACTTTTTGGCTATAAAGCCCATTCATTTCCAACCTTTTTCAAGGCTTGATACATGAACTTTTGAGACCATTTTGGAGCCAAGGAAAGGGGAAGAAGTTGGAAAGGCTAGAGGGCTATTTGGAAATCAAATGCTTGAGTTTTAAAAAGGTACATCTTACTTATCATTTTGATTTCCATTAAAAGTAGAATCAATGCATGTTTAAATCTTTGTGTTTTCATTTATGCATGATTTCTAGCTTTTAAAGAGTTGTTTTGCAAACTCATTATCTTCATTGGTATATTAGAATGGTTTGCAATCACTCTTATCCTAATCACATGTGTTCTTAGACTTTAACATTCATACAACTTGTTTGTTTCATTTCTTCAAAGTTGTTTGAATCTTTTATGTGATTAGTTTTTATCTTCAATCATCATTTTATAAGCTTTGATTTTAAAATGCATCATGCATTCATTTAAGAGCTTCATTGTTGAATTTGATTGAAGAAAAGCATTCATACACTTGTGCACATACTTTAGCTTGTTTTAGTGTATGTTTGTAAGTTGAATTAAACTTTCATATTAGCCTATGTAGAGGCAATTCAATTGAGCTTAAATTGTATCTCTTAGAGTGATCTTTTGTAAAGATACCTTCTTAGAGAAATCTTGATTTGTAAAGGTTATTGCTTAGCCTAAGAAAAGCATCTTGTAAAGGTTATTGCTTAGCCTAAGAAAAGCATCTTGTAAGGTTATTGCTTAGCCTAAGAAAAGCATTTTGTAAAGGTTATTGCTTAGCCTAGAAAAGCACATTGAGAGGTTGTTGTTTAGCCTAGAAAAACAACATTGTAAGGGTTATTGCTTAGCCTAGTAAAAAGTATAAATAGTGGAAATCCGGTGGGGTGATTGGATCACAAGCCGGTAGTGGACGTAGGCATTGAGGCCGAACCACTATAAATCTTTGTGTAGTGGTGTTTGCTTTGTGATGATTGTTTTATTAGCTTCTGCATTTTATTTGATGATTTATCATCACATGTGACTAGTTTATGTTAAGAAATTAAAATTGGTCTAAATTGGTCATAGTTGTAGCACACCCTATTCACCTCCCCTCTAGGGTTAGGATCCCAAGGACTTACTAGGGCCATTTCTCCGACCCCTTTTCACTTTCAAGAATCCTAGCCCCTGTGGTTTTCCGAAAATTTGATCTTTTGTGTTCGAAATCAGTTGATCTTCACCAACATCTTGAATTTATCATCAAAAGCATGTGATCATTATCACATGCTTAAAAATTGCCAAACCGGCCAACCAAGAAAGTACAATTTCTGTCCGACCAATCGGTAAATCGACTAGACAGATGTCACCGGCCCACTGATATCATCCAATGTCTGAAGTTGCATCGCCATCCGACATCAAACAACATGCAGATCCCTCGGTGATCATCACAAGAAGAATTCCAAAAGATGCGGTACGGCCCGCGACTCTTTGAGCGCCCTGGCGACCACTTAATGCAGTTAATTGACTCGTTTTATGACAACTTAATGCGGCCATTAAACCATTATTTTGGACGGCCCAATCAGAAGCAAGGAAAGAGGAGTTACAAATCAAAGAGATCATGGCATTAAAACCATGAAACTCCTCTCATCATGGAGATTAAAGGCGATTAAATACCCATCATTCTCCATCAGCCAATCAAAAGCCAAGAAAAAGGAGTTACAAAATAAATGAATTAAAACCTGTAACTCCTCCCATCATGGTGCATCAATGCCATCAATCCTCCCATCATGGAGCATCAATGCCATCAATGCTCAAAAACCCACCCCATGGCTACCAAGAGCTTATAAAAGGGGATCATTCCAAGAAGAAAAGGAGGCGAGATCCAGAAAGATCGACACACACACACATAGAAAAAGGAGAGAAAACTCCAAGAAGAAAGCTCTGCTACTCTGCTGCAACAAACACCACAAGGTGATTAAAGTCCCTTGGGGGGCTACCCCTCCAAGGCCCCTCTCTTTCCATCCGACATGGCCTAGACGCGGTTTTTCAGCCCGTCTATTTGGTTTTTTACTGGATATAGGACCTCCCCTTGGTCCTTATCCTCTAAAAATCTGAAATTCAAGCCAAGCCAAAGGAATCAAAGCATCTTGCGTTCTCATTTGAAGGACGATGGCGAAGTCCATACATGACTTGCAACCATCAATCTAAACGAGTCCCCGCAATCTCTTGAGAAGTTAGAATTCATTTTCTTATTTTTGTATTGTATTTTGTATTTTTTCTAAAAGAAAAAAAATCACAATTCTTGTCTTTCATTATTGATAAGATTTGTACATCGCCTTCTACGGCAAAATCACCTTTCACAGCAAACACCGCCTTGCCATTTACTATAAAAAAATCGCCTTTCACGGCAAACAAAAAAAAAATCACCTCTTACGACATTAAAAAAAAAAAGTTTGTCTCTTTTCTTAAATATATGTGCAATGGAAAATTAAGAAAAAAAGATTGATTTCCTTTCTACTTGTGAAGGTGGATCTCCGGATCACCATTTCTAAATTCCAAGTAGAATAGAAAATCTGGCATACCCGTATAAAAATGTTGATGCCTGTCTTTCCCTTTTTCCCTCCGCCGGCCTTTCGGTAGCCCCGGGGATGGAGGAGAGGTGAAAAAGAAGAAACGGGTCCATCAAGTTGGCACACCCAAAGGGACACGTTTATTTGAGAACGCGATGCTTGAATTCTTAGGCTCCTTTCTAGTTGGTGGCCTATGTTGGATCTTGCATCTAAAAAACAACATGAGATGGGATTTTTGGAAATTTCTATCTTTGAATTTATTTCCACTCTTTCTCATTTCAAAAATAAATTTGGTTTCTCTTTCTTGGATTCAATTTTGAGAAACTTCGATCATTTCCTCTCCGAACTTGATAGCTCATAGAAATGTTTGTAACTATTGTTAGTGTCAGGGAATGGGTCATTTTTCTCTTTGATGAGTCTGATAGGGATTTAGAAAAAAGAGAGTCTAATTTCTAACTTAAAAAAAAATTCTCACTTTTGGATTCAAATTAGAGAAAGCTTGGTTTCTTCCTTTTAGGACAATGGTTCGCGGAAATCATTTGTAGCCAGCGTTTGGATTGGGAGGGGCCATTCGCTTTCTTTAATGGGCCCGTTAGAGAACTTTCAAAAAATAAATAAACAAATAGAAATCTTTTAAAAATTTCTCTCTTTTGGATTCAGAGAAACTTTTGTTTCTTCCTTTTCGGACAATGGCTCGCAGAAATCATTAGTAACCAGCGTTTGGATTGAGAGGGGCTATTCACTCTCTTTGATGGGTCCATTAGAGATTTTCCAAGAAAAACTTAAAAAAAAAAGGGGGAACCACTAAGGTTACACCAATTGCGTTCTTTGACCAAAGTGGATTTAAGAAGAAGCCTTGTCCAAAGTGTGGAGGCAGCTAGACTGCTCGAGGCAAGGGTCATCCAAACGGGTTCATTAAGTAATCCTACCCTTCCTGGGGGCTGATCTATCTACTGAGGTTTCATAAGACCGAATTGGAAACCCATGTGCACCCTTCAAAATTTTTTCAAAAAGAGTCTCTTCAAAGAAAAAAAAAACCTTTTCAAAACAAAACAAAAAAACTTCTGTCATTTTGGATCTGAGAAATCTTGGTTCGTTCCCTTTCGGATGAAAGCTTGTGGAAGTCTCTTATAGCTTGTGTTCAGATTTGAATACCATTTGCCCTCTTTGATGAATCCAATTATGACCTTTCAAAAAAAAAAAAAAAACCCATCTCGTGTCCATTCCAAGGATGCGATTTGTAACATTTGTGCCTATCGGTGCTAGTACGTGTTAGGTCTTTTGTATTTGCAATTTGATGGATGCATTTGCATATTGGCATCTTTTGAATTCACACACATGCATTGATTTAAAATATCTTGAAATCTAGTTTTACCCATGCATAGCTCTTAAGATTTGGAAAAGCTTTTGTTTTATGCATGTTTTGGTTTTAAACTTGGATGCATTGGTTTTAGAACCCAAAACTCTTTTGAAAACCTATTTCCTTGTGCACTACATTTGGAAAATCATCTTGTGTATTTAGGTTTAAGTCTTGCATACATTCTTCACAAAAAGAATCATTTTGTATGCAATTTCATTTGAAAAGAGTTGTATTCAAACCAAGCTAGCCTTTGGTTTTAATCTTGTGAATCATTTTAGGCTTTGTGTTTCTCATGTTTTTAAACATCTTAGAATACCTTAAAACATGTTATTTAAGCTTGATTTAGTGGCCAAAAGATCCACCAAAGAAAAACTTTGAAAATGGAAAAAGTTGGAATTTTGGCCCAGGGACTCGCCCGACAGTGTCGTCGGTCGACCGAGCCCTGTGTCTCGGTCGACCGAGAACACTGCAGGGCAAATGGACAGTTTTTGAACTGTTTCAGGCCAACGGTCAGAAATATGACCGTTGTGCTTTCTCGGTCGACCGAGACCTGTGTCTAGGTCGACCGAGAACTAGCCGTTGGCAACTTTTTGGCTATAAAGTCCATTCATTTCCAACCTTTTTCAAGGCTTGAACCATGAACCTTTGAGAGCATTTTGGAGCCATTGAAAGGGGATGAAGTTGGAAAGGCTAGGAGGCAATTAGGAGAGCTAAAGCTTGGATTATTAAGTTAAACCACCAAGTAAGCTCTACCTTTATTAATCATAGTTATGTGCTTTGTTTAAACTATTGGTATATGATATTTAGCATAATAACTATGATGTGTTGAATCCATTCTTCTTCTAATCTTTGGTCTAATTAAGATTGGATTCTTCACCTTTGTTTTCAATCCAAGTTGTTAACTTTATTAATCATGCTTAGACAAAATCTTTGTTTTTCTTTCATAGCATGAGTCTTTTACTTGGTTGAAACATTGTTTGTTGTTTTCATTCATTTAAGCATTAGTTAAATTAATTTGGTTTTGAAAACAACATGCACATGCATCACATGTTCTAATTTAGCCATTTTCATACAACTTGTTAGTCCTTGATTTTCATGTCATAAACAAGTTGAATTTCATACATGTGATTTGCATAAGACTTCAATCAATCTTTTATGAGCTTTAAACTTTGAATTGCTTTAAGCAATATATTTGATTAAGCCTTCTTTTTGAACTTGATTGAAGCCATCACACACACACCTCATAAGCATACATCTTTGCATTCATAGAGTGTTTGTGTGAGTTTAGTTTTCACTTTCATATTAGCCTATTCAAGAGGCAATTCCATTGAGCTTAAATTGTAATCTCTTAGAGTGTTCTTTTGTTAAGACACTTTCTTTGAGAAAAATATATTTGTAAAGGTTATTGCTAAGCCTAAGAAAAGCAACTTGTAAGGTTATTGCTTAGCCTTTGAAAAGCATCTTGTAAGGTTATTGCTTAGCCTTTGAAAAGCATCTTGTAAGGTTATTGCTTAGCCTAGAAAAGCACATTGTAAGGGTTATTGCTTAGCCTAGTAAAAAGCATACTTAGTGGAATCCGGTGGGGTGTTGGAGACACAAGCCGGTAGTGGATGTAGGCACGTTGGCCGAACCACTATAAATATTGTGTTGTGGTGCATGCTTTTGTGGTGATTGTTTATTTGAGCTTCCGCATTTTTTCTTACAATCACCACTTGTGACTAGTTTAGTTTAAGAAATTAAAATTGGTCTTAATTAGTCATTAGTTGTAGCTCACCCTATTCACCCCCCCCTCTAGGGTTAGGATCCTCGTGGACTTTCAGTACGCCCTTTCGGGTCTACTGTATTCGCAACCGACACATTTGTATCTCTAACCATATATCATCTTACCTCGAGTGAGCCGTGCTTCTCGGTAATTTGAATTAAGGTTTACAATTGCTTCTAGCAGTCACTGGAATGCTCACTCTGAGCCTCCTATACTTGCGCTTAGAACAATTATACCCTCTATGGCTTTTTCGTCCTTCACCTCGCTTGGGCCGGGCCATGTTCCCTCGAGCAATTTGAAAAGACAAAACCATAGTTCTTTTCCATTTATGATCACCATATTCTTGTGATTACTACTGGATGTGGTCTTATTTCAGAAGTTTTCCAAACTAACTATGACAACTTCATTGACCATCACATTTGATGAGAACAAGTACCAGCTCATGCTTCAAGAGAAGCAAAATACGCACACTCACAAGCGCCCTGCCAACTGCCGAAGTGTTATCTCCTTTGGAAACTCTCAGAACACCGAGTCGATCTCTACTCCCCGGACCATCGTCTTCGGGTCACTGAGACCATTCCCACTCCCCGCAGAAGAAACTGTATCTGCCAAAAGGAAGAAAACTGCCTCTCGACATGTCGCTGCTCCGATACCAAATGCAACCTTAAAAAAGCCTGAAGCCCATGGCAAACCCAAGAAGCCTCAACTTGCAAAGAACCAGGTCTACCCCAAGACTTGGTCCCCAAGACCTTCACCAAAACAAAGGAGGTCCCGAGCATCTGCAAAGCCAGTATATCTGGCCCCTCTCAAGGAGAATCGGTTCTACCCTCTCTCTCTCACATGAAAGAGGAGAGGCCTACTCTCCGACAAACAAACAAATCAACCCAGCATGAGCCGACTTGCTCCTACAAGCCAAAAATCAGATCATGCGTCACAAGGCCTCTGCGTGAACCTACCAAGGCCTGCACTCCTGTAGTTTGACCCTTCATCTCAACAGGAGCCGAACTAGCAAAATTCAAAGCGTCATTACGATAGGCAAAAGACCGCGTCCGGATCCTGTCCATGCCTAGCTTCAAAGAGAACAAGCTCGACTGCTGTACACGAGGGACTACGTCCTTCATTGCTAGAGCTCAACCAGAGCTCACCGAAGCTCAGATTGCTCATCGCATACGTCGCGGTGTGGCATATTGACAAAAAAGACTAGAAAAATAAAGAATCCAGCATCCTGCCCTTCAAGTCTCTAAAAAAATGGGTCGAAAAAGAAAGACCCAGTCAAGTTGTTGCTGTCCATATGGTTGGCAAAGCCAAAAAACGGCAGAAGTCGACAACTAAAATTCATGTCAGATGACCGGTGACTCACAGCGTCTCCCGGACACGAAGACATCAGGAGGATTCTCCTGCTCCTTCAAGCCAAGGACATCGAAGTAACTACTCTTCTGATTCTTCATCCAAAAGAATGAGCTCCAGCTCAGTCACCAAAACGATATCCTCATTCGACTCCTAAAGGGTGAACGTTTTGGTTACTAATACTGAGCAGCCTCTGTCGCATGATGACGTAAACGCACGCATCCAGCAGCTGGAACAAGGACAACAAATAATAGAGGTTCTGATGGAAAACCTCCTTCTTACTTTCCAACGTCCACCAAACAATGAAATCCATCTAAATGATGAGACAAGCGGTGGAAATGATGAGTCTCGTGCCCTTACCAAAAAGGACGTTGACGATATCCTCGCCAAAGCAAAAGAAGAGGATACACTAAAGGAGCATGGGATCAAGCCATCTTATCCCTTATGGACGGACTCAGTTCCATTCCCTGCAAAATTCAAACAGCATACTCTCCAAACATATATAGGGAAAGGTTCAGCCAGACAGCACGTCATCCATTTCAAGATCCAAACAGGAGCTATAGCGGATCAAGATACCCTCAAGATCCGTCTCTTTGCAAGTACCTTAAAAGGAACGACCTTCGATTGGTACTCCACTCTGCCAGAGAATTCCATTCAAAACTGGAACATGCTGGAGACACACTTCCTGACCCAATTCAAAGGTAAGGATCATCTTGTTACTATGGTACAGTTCTGTAGTCTAAAACAAGGAGAGAATGAGTCAACATATGACTTTATTCATAAGTGCAAGGCGATGGCATACAAGTGCTCAGATGTACTACCACAAGCGTCGTTGGTCGACATTTACCGTAATAACATGAGAGTAAGAATCCGCTCCATGATCATCGGCAATAAATCAAAGAACCTGGGAGAACTCCTAGAAACAGCTATGGAAGCTGAAACGGTGATTAAAGACCTCAATAGTCAGAAATCATCAAAGAAAGAGCCGACTACCATTACGACCTCAAAATCGAAGAAAAAGGAGGTTCTTATGTGCAAACTAAGTCAGCTCCTCAGTAGCCAAAGAAAGATGAAAATAAAGCTGCAGATAAGAAACCCGAACTCTCTGAGGCCTTCAAAGAACAAATAGAAAAGAAATACCCGTTCGATGAAGATGTTGAAGAAATCTTTGAGGCCCTTTGTCACGCCCCCGAACCAGAACCTCGGGGGCGGGAAATGGGATTAAAGCATAAATCTATTTTACTTCTCCCAGGATCCGCGTGTGTGAAGACAATACATTCTGAATATTTTTGCGGAAGCATTTGTGGCGTTGCGACCCGAAGTCCGTGGCCATCGGATTCCGCATCGCACTCAACCTTTAGCACATAGCTATTATATCAAGAATCATATCAAACTGGAGTAACCATCACAATAAATTTCAGAGCTGACAGTAACAGGATATTACATTCCCAAATATGTTCAAGTTACAATTATCAATGTACATTAATTAAGAACCCCAAGAAAAAGGCTAATAAAAGCCATACAACAATAAGCTATAAACTACTACCCAAATGTGACGTAGCTCCGATGTCAAGCTCAATGTCTACATCCTGCAAAACATGGCTCCACAGCCAACAAAAGCACTCGTCTCGAGACGAAGAAATCTGAACCTGAGTACCAAAAGTAGTGGGCCAGACACGACGGTCTGGCAGGTGGATGAAAAGATAACAAATATACTGAAGAATTAAAACATAAGATAAATCATGCTATTCGATCAAATGCTGCATATAATTAGACGGGTGTAAAGTCGGGAATCTCGGGAAAACCTGTATTCATTTCAAGCTTGGGTAAAACATGAATATCTACTAAAACATGTGTTCATTTACATCATCTATAATCATAGATATTTGACAATCGGGTGTTCGTCTAAAACATGTATAAACATAGCGGTATGGCAAAACAACGGTCATTTGAAACTTAAGTAAAAACACAAGTATACAACAAACCAGGTATTCATAGCAGTCTAGCAAAACCAATGTCCATTTGAACCTATGTAGAAATACGGATATTTAACAAACCTGGTGTTCATTTAAACGTATTTCAAAGCATGGATATTTAAACAAATCGGGTATCATTTAAAACAGGTATAAACGTAGGGATCTGGCGAACAAGTGTCATTTGAAACATATTTCAAAGCATGGATATTTAACAAATCGGGTAATCATTTAAAACATGTATAAACATAGGAATCTCACAAGCCAAATGTCATTTAAAACAAAGCATGGATATTTAACAATTCGGGTATTCATTTAAAACATGTGTAATCACATAAATCTAGTAAAACCATCGATCGTTTGAAACATATGTAAAAGCATGGGTATTCGCCCAACCGGCATCCATTTAAAACATGTGCGGGTACAAAGAACAGAAGACAATATAATAATAACTGAATTTACATTGGAGAATATTAACACTTGTTTAAATAACAACTTTCATAAAGGAAACGAATCATTTATCGGAAAGCAAGTAAGCAATATAAAACATGTCGGGTATCCAAGGAATCGGGAACTGGCAAGATGGCAATCACGAGAAGCTAAGTCCTCTATCACCGAAGTGACAAGAGTATAACGGGACGTTGGTCTCAGTCACACAAGGTGAGGAGACTCAACGTAAATCATATATACAATATAAATATACGGGAACGGGACCACGGTAGCGAACCGGGTATCGGGACGGGACCACGGTAATAACCGGGTATCGGGATCCAAACTGCAGCTGGCGGGACGGGAGAGGGATTTCCAAGTCGGTGGATCAAACCGACAAGGTATCCAAGCTTAGTGATGCCGACTCATAGGTCAAAACCAATCGAGACATATGCAAGTAAATCAAGTACAGTAAATAAACGGGTAAAACGGGGGTGCTCAAGGGCACACTGTCATTTCATATCGGGCAATACATCTCGGGACAATTCACTGTTACTAGTGTAACTTCTGTGAGAACCCGACCCCTAATCTCTTGGATTATTGTTGTTTTATTTGTGGATTAGTTCTTTTAGTGGGATTAGTATTTGTTGGGTTGAGTTTGTGAGCTAGAATGAGTTTTCTTCTAGTTTTGGGCTTTTGAGTGCTTTGGTAGCTTGTGGGGCCCTTTGGGGGTTCCTTTTTCGGCTTTGCTTTTACTTGTGAGATTTTCCCGATTTGTTTCTTATTGTGTTTTTGGCCCGTTGCATTCATCTTGAGGAATCCTACAACTTTCATGTTGATCTCGTATCCATTTGAGAACCCGAAACCCGATTTCTTGGCCTTGAGGGCAAAACAGTCTTTTCACACCAAATCTGTACCCAAAACTCGATATTCCCGAAACCCGCGAAACATATACTTTTTGGAAACTAGATATTTCGACGATCATTTCTTCCTTCTTCGTCGAATCCATCCGAGGTCCTGAATTAGATGATTTCAGCCACCCAAGTTCTTTAAGTTGTGGGACCCAAACCTCATTTGTTTATAAAAGGAGACCCTTCCCCTTCCTCTTCCATTTTTCATTGTTCCAGCACAACCCTTTTGAGTCTAGGGTTTTCTTGCTTTCTCCTCTTCTTCTTGCTTCTCCATCTCCAAGCCACACCTAGAGCTCATCAATCAAGCAATAGAGATCATCATCTTCTTCCTCATCTTACAAGCTTTCCATTGGTATCATTTGTGAAGAGAACCCTCCATCACAAGGCTTCCATTGAGCTTACTCTTGCCATTAGAGGACCTTCCAAGTAAGTGATTCTTCCCATCTCCTAGATTAGTGTTCCTCTAGCTCTTGAGAAGCTCCATTTGTATTATTGAAAGCTCTTTCATTTTCATTCTTTGTGTAACCCATTTTAGGGTTGTTTTTGGGGTTTTTTATTGTAGCTTGGAAGTGAGCTTAAGAAGGGATTAGGAGCTTGGTTTGTGAGATTGGAACCCAAGGCAAGTGGATGAATGGATTGTTTTGATTATTAACATGTTTTGTGAGAAAAATCTTGTTTCATTAAGGGTTTTGGTGATTTTAGTAGTTGTCTTCACTATGATTAATATTGATTTCGAAATGTGCTTATTGATGAGTTATTTCCCTCTTGTTCATGCTTGGAAAATGTATGCATCATATTGTCAAGGTTTCAAATGATTTCACATGAATGAGTTTTCTCCACCTTGTGATTTATTGTGAACGGAAAGAATGGAAAGAATGGAAAGGGAGAAACTTGAAATGAGGAGCTCTTTAGCTCATTTTAATATCTTGGAATCATGTGTTTAAATCACCTTGTTCATAGTTATTTGTGGTTGTTGAGGAGTTGGAAGGAAAGGAAACAAAAAGGAGAAAAATCAGTGTCCCGGACCTGCTGCACGCCCAGGTCCGATCGATCGGACCTACAGGCCGATCGATCGGCCTGTCTTTTAACAGTAAGGCTTTTTGGGCCGATCGATCGGACCCTGTACATTTTTGGTACAGAAATTTCGACCGATCGATCGGTCCGAAGTGAAATTTGATATTGTGTTTTTTTTTGGAAACCTTTGGGCCTTCTATGAGTCCTAGGGGTGTATGCCTTAGTGTTAAGACCAATTGTACCCTAATCTAAGGTCTCTAAAAGAAAAGAATGGTGTTGATTAGACACTAATTCTTGGTTTTAGGTGGGACCCTGACTACCTTTTTTGGACCGTTTGGACCAAGTGTGAGAATGTCTTGAGCCGACACGCCTCACGGTTGGTTCGGTGGCATCGAAGTTCAATCCATTTCAATCTTGAACGGGATGGAACGACGCGATATCTTCTTTATATCTAAACACAAGTCTATTTCCTTGGTTATCGCTAATTATATTCCTTTCGATGACTGAATCGGTTACTCGATGTTTCCGGATTAATGTCATGCCTAGGATGGACCGTTTATAATCTTGATTCTTGCTATTGTAACATCTAGTACTACCCATAAGCTCATTTTAAGTTTTGAAAGTAGTAAAAGTGCATAAGGAGCCCGAAATGTCTTCAAACTCAAGGAGTACCAAGTAATTGTTATAATCGACATACGGGACCCCTATTCACTTAAATAGATCTTGAAACCGATATTTTTACCCGAAATTGTTATAGTTCATTATATTTCCTCATTTCCCGAGATTTGCATCAAATGACTTGTTTCCCGAAAGCATTGAAGTTACACTAGTAACAGTTATTTGTCCCGAAATGTATTGCCCGATATGAAGTGACAGTGTGCCCTTGAGCACCCCCGTTTTACCCGTTTAATTATTGTACTTGATTTACTTGCATATGTCCCGATTTGTTATTTGACCTATGAGTCGGCATCAGTAAGCTTGGATACCTTGTCGGTTTGATCCACCGACTTGGAAATCCCTCTCCCGTCCCGCCAGCTGCAGTTTGGATCCCGATACCCGGTTATTACCGTGGTCCCGTCCCGATACCCGGTTCGCTACCGTGGTCCCGTTCCCGTATATTTATATTGTATATATGATTTACGTTGAGTCTCCTCACCTTGTGTGACTGAGGCCAACGTCCCGTTATACTCGTCACTTCGGTGATAGAGGACTTAGCTTCTTGTGATTGCCATCTTGCCAGTTCCCGATTCCCTGGATACCTGACATGTTTTATATTGTTTACTTGCTTTCCGATAAATGATTCGTTTCCTTTATGAAAGTTGTTATTTAAACAAGTGCTAATATTCTCCAATGTAAATTCAGTTATTATTATATTGTTTTCTGTCCTTTGTACCCGCACATGTTTTAAATGAATGCCGGTTGGGTGAATAACCATGCTTTTACATATGTTCCATACGATCAATGATTTTGCTAGATTTATATGATTACACGTGTTTTAAAGGAATACCCGAATTGTTAAATATCCGTGCCTTGTTTTAAAGGACATTTGGTTTGTCAGATATCCATGTTTATACCTGTTTTTAAATGAATACCCGAATTGTTAAATACCCATGCTTTGAAATATGTTTCAAATGACACTTGTTTTGCCAGATCACTATGTTTATACCGGTTTCAAATGAATATCCGATTTGTTAAATATCCCTGCTTTGAGATATGTTTTAAATGAACATTAGTCTTGTCAGATTTCCTTGGTTACACCTGTTTTAAACGAACACCCGATTTGTTAAATATCCGTATTTTTCACATATGTTTCAAATGGACAGTGGTTTTGCCAGACTGCTATGGATACCTGATTTGTTGTATACTTGTGTTTTACTTAAGTTTCAAATGAACGTTTGTTTTGTCAAACCACTATATTTATACATGTTTCAGACGAATACCCGATTGTCAAATATCTATGATTATAGATGATGTAAATGAAGACATGTTTTATTAGATCTTCATGTTTTACCCATGCTTGAAACGAATACAGGTTTTCCCCGAGATTCCCGACTTTTGCACCCGTGTAATTATATGCAGCATTTGATCGATTAGCATGATTTATCATATGTTTTATTCTTCAGTATATTTGTGATCTTTTCATCCACCTGCCAGACCGTCGCGTCTGACCCACTACTTTTGGTACTCAGGTTCAGATTTCTTCGCCCCGAGTTGAGTGTTTTTGTTGGCTGTGGAGCCATGCCTTGCAGGTTGTTTTGTCGGCTATGTCATGTAGACATTGAGCTTGACATTGGAGCTACGTCACATTTGGGTAGTAGGTTATAGCTTCTTGTTGTATGGCTTTTGTTAGCCTTTTTCTTGGGATTCTTAATTAATGTACATTGATAATTGTAACTTGAACATATTTGGGAATGTAATATCCTGTTACTGTCAGCTCTGTAATTTATTGTGATGGTTACTCCAGTCTGATATGATTCTTGATATAATAGCTATGTGCTAAAGGTTGAGTGCGACGCGGAATCCGATGGCCACGGGCTTCGGGTCGCAACGCCACAAATGCTTCCGCAAAATATTCAGAATGTGTTGTCTTCACACATGCGGATCTTGGGAGAAAAATACATTTATGCTAAATCCCCATTCCCGCCCCCGAGGTTCTGGTTCGGGGGCGTGACAACTTCAATGCTTTCGGGAAAACAAGTCATGTGATGCAAATCTCGGGAAAAGAGGTGAAACAATGAACTATAACAATTTCGGGAAAAATATTAATTTCAAGATCTATTTAAGTGAATAGGGGTCCCGTATGTCGATTATAATAATTACTTGGTACTCCTTGAGTTTGAAGACATTCCGGGCTCCTTATGCACTTTTCGATTTTCCAAACTTAAAATGAGCTTATGGGTAGTACTAGATGTTACAATAGCAAAAATCAGGATTATAAACGGTCCATCCTAAGCATGACATTAATCCGGAAACATCGAGCAACCTATTCAGTCACCGAAAGGAATAGAATTCGTGATAACCAAGGGGAAGACTTGTGTTTAGATATAAAGAAGATATCGCGTCGTTCCATCCCGTTCAAGATTGAAATGGATTGAACTTCGATGCATCCGAACCAACCGTGAAGAGCATCGGCTCAAGACGCTCTCCCATATGGTCAAGTGAGTCCAAGGAGGGTAGCCAAGGTCCACAAAGAAAAATAAATATCAAAACCCACTGGCCGAAATTCTGTCCAAGTGCGTTTAAACAGTTCAATGTTATCCCAACGTGGCTTATGCCAGGCAGACCGCATCGCTCGAGTGAATCGAAGAGTTCGCTCGAGCGAACTCATCGGTCGAGCGGTTATTTAAATTGTAATTCCATGGGGATCCGAACCCTAGAGGGGGGGTGAATAGGGTGAGCTCCAATTATGACCAATTTTA
Organism: Cinnamomum chago; assembly: GCA_038049695.1. NCBI lineage: Eukaryota > Viridiplantae > Streptophyta > Magnoliopsida > Laurales > Lauraceae > Cinnamomum > Cinnamomum chago. Next base: position 57,147,696 of record CP142451.1, read on the forward strand.
ATAATTTTAACTTCTTTAAAACCAACTAGTCATAAGTGATGATTATCAAACAATATGCGGAAGCTAATATAAACAATCACCACAAAGCAAGCACCATCACACAAGGATTTATAGTGGTTCGGCCTCAATGCCTACATCCACTACCGGCTTGTGATCCAACACCCCACCGGATTTCCACTATTTATGCTTTTCAATAGGCTAAGCAATAACCTTTACAATATGCTTTCCAAGGCTAAGCAATAACCTTACATTGATGTTTTTCAAGGCTTAACATCAACCTATACACTATGCTTTTAAAGGCTAAGCAATAACCTCTTCAACCACAAGGTTGGTTATCTCACTAATTAGTGTCTATCGTACACTTGATGGAGATTCTATTAAGCTCATTACAATGCCTCTTAAATAGGCGGATATGGAAGTGAAATACAAATACACACTCACACTATGAATGCAAAGATGAAAACAAATGAAGTGTGTGTGTGTGGTCCTCAATCATTTTGAAAATGAAAGCTCATAAATGTAAGCCTAAGGCTTTTGAAAGTTTTAGCTCATAACACATTTATGATTGAGGATATGATGCAATCACATGTTAAAAGTAACAACTTGTTAATGATATCAAAGTTACACAAGTTGTATGAAATGGATTAGCTCTAAACATGTGATGCATAGGGATGTCAATCAAATCACCAATGAAGCTCAAAACATAAAAATAGATTTGATTGAAATTAGGGGACAAATCATATGTAATTATAAAGACAACTTGAAAAAGATTTACCAATCAAAGTAAGGCAAGTTGTGAAGCATTAAAACAATAATACACATATGATTTGTAAACATGTTGAATCCAAAACATAAGATACATTTGAAAAAGATTTTCTTATGATGGAAGAACAACATCCAAAGATTCAACAAAGTATATGAATCATGTTACATATTTCATTAACATGATCTACTTAGATTTTCCAAAGTTAAGTACTACTTTGATGAATCAATGGTGATGTATCCAAAACAATAGATCTATTCAAAATATAGAATATGCTAAGGATACAACAAATCATAGATTAACATGTTACAAAGATTTACCAATGATAAAACAAAACATGAAAACATATGATTTGTAAAGAAGTTGAATCCAAAACATAAGTTAGTTTTGAGAGAGATGTTCTTATGATGGAAAACAACAACCAAAGATTCAACCAAGTATATGGATCATGTTACATATGATTTACCAAAGTTCTTTCATTAACATGATCTACTTTGATTTACCAATTCAAGTACTACTTGGATTGAATCATGTGATGTTATATCCAAAACAATAAATCAACTCAAAACATAAAATATGTTAAGGACACAACACAAACATAGTTTAACATGCTAGAAATGATTTACCAAAAATAAAACAAGAGCATGCAAACATATGATTAAGAAAGGAAGAGCCTACTTGGTAGTTTAACTTCATTAATCCAAGCTTTAGCTTTCCTAATCTTCCCCTTCATCCCTTGGTTCTTTTCCCTTTTGATATGCCTCAAATCCTCTCAAGGAGGGGTTAAAAATTCCCAACTTTTGGCAAGGGAAAGAACTCATATTTATAGGGAAAAGTGGCCAACGGCTAGTTCTCGGTCGACCGAGAAACAGGCCTCGGTCGACCGAGAACACACAACGGTCATATTTCTGACCGTTGGTGCTCCCAGGCAATTTTTGCCTGCAGTTGTCTCGGTCGACCGAGACCTGCCTCTCGGTCGACCGACGACACTGCCGGGACAACCCCCCTTTTGACAAAAAATCCAACTTTTGTCATTTCAAAGTTATTTCTTTGGGGGACCTTTTGGCCACTAAATCAAGCTTGGAAAACATGTTTTAAAGATTTTAAAGGTTTTTAAAACATGACATAAAAAGCCTAAAAAGTTTCAAAACTTTTAAAACAAAGGCTTGCTTGATTTCTTGAAAACTCTTTTCTAAAAACTAATGCATCCAAGTTTTAAAAACAAATCATGCATAAATCAATACATTTACAAATCTTAAAACCAATGCATGAATAAAACAAGATTTCAAGTTTTCTAAAACCAATGCAAGTGTGTAAATCAATTGATGCTAGAATGAAAATGCATCCATCAAATTGCAATCTACAAAATTCCTAACATAAATGTGTTCGAGCGACCAAGCTACTGGAAACGCCCGAATCCTTTCCTGGACAGGTCGCTCGAGCGAAGTGTCATGGTCGCTCGAGCGAACGGTCCAGAAATGGATTCCGGACCAGTTCAGCTGTCCTCTTTCTCTTCCTTTCCTTCCAACACATAAACCACTAACATTTTTATTCCATATTCACTTAAAATCCTCATTAAAACTCCAATGAAAAATTAACTTTAAACACCTCTTTCTTCCCATTCAACAAAAAACCAAACCAAAGGAAAGAATCTCCAATGTATACAAAGGTCCAATTGAGCCAAAAATCTATGGATACACAAAGTCTATTGATCACATTTCCATCACAATAGATGATTTAACAAAACTCATTAAATGAGTATCAACTTCAAGTCAATGTAACTAATAAACATAACCATGGATGGCCAAACCAATCCTATTCCTTATAAAACCATATGAGCAAACTTGACCAAATGAAATGCATACCTCTCCAAGAGATTAACAAGATAGAAACAACAATTAATATGCAAATTTCGAAATCCATATATAAGTGACAAGGAGCATATGTGCAAGCATGTATTCAATGATCAAGAACAAGAAATAAACTTAGGGTTTTCTCATAAAACTTTGATAACATTAAAACCATCCATTCATCCACTTGCCTTGGGTTCCAATCTAGCAAATCAAGCTCCTAATCACCTCTCAAGCTCAAGATCCACAATCTCTACAAAAACCCCCAAAACAAACCCTAAAATGGGTTAAGCAATGAAATGACAAGGAAACCTTTCAATAATCAAGGTGGAGCTTCTCTAAAGCTAGAAGATTACAATTCTAGAAGACGAAGAAGAACACTTACTTGGAAGGTCCTCTAATGGACAAGGTAAGCTCAAAGGAAGTCTTGTGATGGAGGGTTCTCTTCACAAATGGTATCAATGGAAAGCTTGCAAGATGAGGAAGAGGTTGGTGATCTCCATTGCTTGATTGATGAACTATTGGTGTGGCTTGGAGATGAAGAAGCAAGAAGAAGAAGAAGTTGCAAGAAAGCCCTAGGCTTAATAGTTGTGCTGGAACAATGGAGAATGGGATGCAATGAAGGAGATGGGTTCCTCTTATAAGCAAGTGAGGTTTGGGTCCCACAACTTAAAGAACTTGGGTGGCTGAAATCATCTAATTCGGGACCTCGGATGGATTCGACGAAGAAGGAAGAAATGATCGTCGAAATATCTAGTTTCCAAAAAGTATATGTTTCATGGGTTTCGGGAATATCAAGTTTTGGGTACAGATTTGGTGTGCAATGACTGTTTTGCCCTCAAGGCCAAGAAATCGGGTTTCGGGTTCTCAAATGGATACGGGGCCAACATGAAAGTTGTAGGATTCCTCAAGATGAATGCAACGGGCCAAAAACACAATACGAAACAAATCGAGAAAATCTCACAAGTAAATGCAAAGCCGAAAAGGGAACCCTCAAAGGGCCCCACAAGCTACCAAAGCGCTCAAAAGCCCAAAACTAGAAGAAAACCCATTCTAGCTCACAAACTCAACCCAACAAATACTAATCCCACTGAAAGAAACTAATCCACAAATAAAACAACACTAATCCAAGAGATTAGGGGTCGGGTTCTCACACTCTTGTAGCAAATGGTGAACTCACCTTACCTGAGCCCAAAAGACTGGGAGATGCTGGCAAAACAAACGATCCTCGGTATTGTCCATATCACCAGATGGTCTCGCATCATCTCAATCAATGCTTCGTTGTAAGAGAGAAGATCAACGAGATGTTGAAAAACGGAGTCATCACCTTCGACAGAAACTATGCGTCTGCCTCCGTCAACATGGTGTCAAATGGACAAACTTCCAAGTCACCAAAGGAGAAAATCACCACTTCCTTCAAGGTGATAAAATGACTCAGACGTCCCGAGAGTTGGTTCCTTATCCAACACCAGATGGACAACCTATATGGGTGCATCCTGATCTCCGTGAAGATGAAAATTGGGAGAGTGTTAAAACAAAGCCGACTGCTCAATAGTGAAGGCAAGCCAGGAGACAACTCCACAAGCTTAGACAGCAGGGGGAAACTCAACCAAAACAAGAAGTCCTTGAAAAGGCAAAGACCTCTTCTATTGCTTCACTTGGGGCAACAGAAGAGTCCGTTCCAAAGACTTTAAGGGTAGCAAGAAAATTCACCCTTGGTGATTTCATGCCACCACAACTAAGAAATGAAGCTACGCAGGGGGCATCATATTCTTGCAACTTGGTAATTGGATTCTCCATAGATGAATACAAATCCAGTGACACCGACGAGTGGGAGGAATCACTTAAAATAGGAGAATACCTTTCCGACGAGGAATGGATTCCAAAATCTCATCTTATGCCAGTAATCTGGTATAATCCCTTACAGCCACAAGGATCCTGGTGATAAGAATGAAAAATGTTATATTTTTCTCCATTAATATTTAGTTCTTTGTACCTATTTGATGTCTAATTGCACTCATTATTCTTATATTTTGATTTAGGATGCAATTGGAGGGCTAAGTGCAAAACGAAGTTAATTGGTCAATTTTAGATGAATTTTCGCATCACTTCACAAGCTGGGCATAACTCTCTCATCCGAACTCCGGTGGAGACGATTCAAGATATTGTGGAATGTCAAAAGAAGGTGATTATATTTGATGCTGAATGGACGGAACTGATTCAGAGCCAGGTCGAGTTGAGAGGAAATCAAGCAGAAGGGCATTATGGTAAATTTGAAGAAATCAGAAGTTTGAAGAAACATATCCAATATTGGGCTCATATTGTGCAGAACGAAAAATAGTACAACTTTAATTCTTGGGTCGAGTCCAACAGAAGCCCGAATGAGAAGATATGGTCCAGAAAGGAAGTTTCACTAAGTTAGAGTTTTAATTGATTTTTTTATTATTATTCATCCTTCACCCTCACGTCTCCATATCTCATGCACATTCTCTTTCCAATTCCTATCCTCTCCTCCAACGCCACCTCATCTCTCAAATCCATCTTTCCCTCTAATCTCACACAAGCTACTTTCCTTATCTAATTATACTTTCTGTGTTTTCTCTTATCTCCCTCTCTAATTCTTATCCATCTCCACTTCTCAAAAGGGTCTTCAACGCCATCTGTCTTTCTAATTTCTCTTTCACGTCACTCTTTCATCTAAAAATTTTTCTCCCTCTTCCTCAATTACAACCCATCACATGGCCCCGCCTCACCTTATTTCTTTCCTCTCTTTGCCAAACATTCAATCTTAGTGGCAGGTTGAAAATGATATAATAAACTATGATACCAATTTGACGAGACCGGGACCGAACCAGTTAACTCTAAGTAAGACTGAATTGAAAGAAAGGAAAGAAAGCGGAAAATTTACAAGTGTAGGTATTTGATGATGTGAGACAAGGGCTCACAAACCCTATTTATAGACCTTCATACTGAATTACATTTGAAATGTATTTGAAATCCGCAATGGGATAAGATGTATACGTCATTTGTACTGTATCACTGTCGCATATAATATGCATTACTGTTGCTGCTGCATGAGTGAGATGACTTTATTGCTGACTGACGTTATTGAATTTGCTGCTGCATGCGTCTGACAGTCGGCGGAGAAATTATCGCTGTATTTGCTGCAGGGGGCAGGATATACTGTATGCTCAGCAGACGCGGCGGAGACTGCAGGCATTTGAGACTGAATTGTTGACTTTAAATTCCTTAATACTTTATTTGAAATAGTAGTCTATGGAATACTTTAAAAAGAATAGTAATCCATAGCTCACAAATGTAGACTTTTGGAATTTTTTATACTTTTTTCAAATGAAAGCATTCGAAAGAACTTTATATGAGTGAGGCACATGAAAATGACATGTGTTGTTTATAAAAGCATGATGGTGACTAGAAATTATGGCTTGACTTCATCGAGGCTAGGAATTGATGAATGAGATAATGAAGCTTCATTATTTGCAGGACACATGGCTGCATGGGGAGAGCTGTGCTGACTTTGGGGACTGCATTGAAAATTGCATTCGGACATCTGTATTGCTGAATTAATTCTGCATGGAGGTAGATGAAGGCTGTATTCGATGGCGAGATCTGCATTGAAATTTGCATGATATTGCTGCATGTGCTGGATTTTAATCATTTATGAGGTAGTAATCTGGTGGTTGTGGACTGGGGGTCCATACTCCATAATCATTTTCTCTTTGGAAGAGCTTGATAAGCTGTCGCTTTGTTCTTTCAGTAAAATGAAGAGACGATGCATTTTGAAATGTTTCTAGAATTTCATCAAGAACTGTATGGCCAGCTCGAAAGGGATCATAATAAACAAATGTATCTTCTGCAAGATCTTCATCAATGCAGACGACGCGACGACCATCGCTCCAGATTCCCTTAAAAGTACGAGCAAATTCAAAATGTCTTTTGATATTGATGAATCTTTGATTTTGATCAGCTTGAATATTGTAGAATTGTAGACGCTCCAGGCTGTAACTGAGATCTGCAGCATCTGAGGATTCAAATTGTTCTGCTTGATTCCAATTGCGATCAGGAAGATGTTCATAATCATTGATTGGAAGGCTGTATTTCTGACAGAATAAATCTCCGTCTTCATAATTCATAAGGATCCATAATTGATATGGTTGATAAAACCGGAATTCATTTCTTTCTCCAAGAGTGGAAGAGATTGTCATGAGAAGATTGCGCTTGGTGATGCCAAGGCAACTGAGAGCATATTTGACAATTGCAGGCAACTGTCGATGAATTGCTAAATTGTCTCTGTCGAGAATGAATCGATGAACTAGACCTTGTTCAATATAAGAAATATCAAATTCATCAGCGGGCAGGAACATCTTTGGAAAACCAGTGGCCCAGCTGAGATAGGATGCTTGATTTATTAGGCGCTCCATGATCTGACAAGAGAGAGTTTCCCCTCTAATTCTTGCAGATAAATCGTCCGGAAGAAGAGTATTAACTCTTTCCAGGATTTGTTGTCTGTATTCAATTGGAGGGAGGGATGACGATGCACATTGTTGTTCAAGCATTTGAATTTTTGATTCCAAATATTTGATATGATTAGACAAATCAGATAGGTGCTTTCGCATTAGAAAATTACGTTGGCCAGTAAGGCATGCACTCCAAATGTTATCAATAAGGGTTTGAGAAGCAGCAGAGGGTGCTGGATAGAAGGATGGAAAAGGTATTTGAAAGGGTAGTTCTTCATGAACAGGAACAGAGGCTTTATCTGAATCTATTGGTTGTTTGCCTTTATCTTTGGAAGACATGATTGGTTTCCTATGGGGAGAGGAAATGAAATTAGTAATAAAAATTCTTTATTGATGCAATAAAACTGTATTTTGGAAATATGAAGATGTATGCAATTAAATATTAATTCCATTTATTCTACCAAGCCTTGGGCTTTCTATGAATTCAAATTTGATAGGCTTATCATCAATTGATGTATGAATTCCATCGGTATTGACATAAAAGGGCTGAATTTTTAATAAGAAGGGTGTTCCTAAGATGACATCATTTGTTAATGTTTTTGTGACAGCAAAGGAAGTTTGAATGCATTTTCCATTTTTACAGATATGAGCATTTGGAATCTTATAATTGACTATTATATTCTTTCCATTTGCTGTGCCAATGGTGTAATTTTTTATTTTTTCAAAATACTTTGTTGGAATTAATCCTTCACGGATGCAATTTACATCTGCTCCACTGTCAATTAAACAGTCAACAGATAAATTAAATTCTTTGATTTTTAGAGTGACAGTAGTATACCATTTATGATAATGATATTTAGTGATGGAATTTACGAATTCTTGAATTTCTTCATCAAATTCTTTTTCTAAATTAGAATCTTCTTGATTATTTGAGCTGAATTCTTTACCTAATTCAAGGATTTCAATTCTTGTTTTTAATTTAGCAATTTCCTGGGTTGCTTCTTCTTTTAATTTTGCAATTTCATGTTTTGTTTCATTAACTTCATTATGGAGATCTTGAAGGGTTAAAGGTTTTGAAGAGCTTGGTTTTGGGGAAAGAATATCTTTCATTGAAAGTGATTGAAAATCTTTATGTTTCTTAGAGGTTTTGTCAGTAGATTTATCTTCAAGCATTTTTCTATAGTATTTTCTTTTTTCTTCTTCAGAGGAAATATTTTCTATTAATTCCAGAAGTAATTCATCTTGAGCATTTAAAACATTAATGGAGAAATAAGAAGATGAGGAGGAAGAATCATAAGAACTATCTTCGCTTTCGCAACATAGACATATATCTTTTTTATTTTCGGAATTATGAGAATGATAATCTAATTCATTGATTTTCTTTTTTGAATCTTTATTAAAACAGTTATTTGCAAAATGTCCTTCTTTGCCGCATTTATAGCATGTGTAATCAGATTTATTAGTTTTATGGTTTGGGGAAGAGCTGGATTTTCTCCTCTTTGAATTGTGTTTTTCATGTTTTCCTTTTGTATATTTTTTGTGATTTTTATAGGATTGATATGATTTTTCATGATATCGGTTCTTTTTAGACCGATGTTTAGGTTGATAAATTCGATTGGATGGATTTTGTAGGGGTTCATAGCCAAATTGATAGCAAAAATCCCCTAATTCTTGTTTACCAATTTTCTTTTGTTTATGTAAATCGGCTTTAATTTTCATATCACTGCAAATAGACATACCAACGCGAGAAATTTTTTGAATTAAATCACCATATGTATGGTTAGCATAATTTAATCTTCCATTATTTTGTTCTCGTAGAACATTTTTTACTTTTTCTGCAAAATGAGTTGGAAGGCCAGAAATAAATTTTTCTTTCCAGAAATCTTCATTAGAATTGAATAATTGAAAAACAAGGGATAAAAAGACATCTTTATACCATCTGAAATCAGATAAAGTTCGACATCGAAGATTGATTAATTGTTCTCTGTATTTTTCAATTTGATCACTAACATTTCCAGAAAAATTGATTAAAATATTATGAATTAGTGTTTCAACAGCATTAGAAATTGGCTGATTATTGGTATTAATAATGGGTTTACCTTCTTCAGTTAGTTTGACTGAATTTAGGATACTAGTTTTTTGGATTGAGGTTAGATAATATTCCCACCAGCCATGAAGTTGGCCAGTAAATCCAATTATTATTGATTTAATGATTTCAGCTTGTGTATTGCCATAGATCATGCCTGCATTTGTATATAGTATCATATTGCGCAGAATATTAAGAATTCCATATTCAGTAAGTCCATCAATATTCCATTCGACTAATGAACTACCATCATATTTACAATTTGCTATATCAGGAATTTCTTCAAATTGGAGATTCATTGGAGTGGGTCTACTGTAATAATTTTTTGTTTTTGATGTATGAGTTTTGGGATTGAAAATTCTATTAATTTCAGGGATACATTGATCGTCAGAGTCATCTGTTGAAGTGTCAGTATTAGTGTCTGAAGACATTTGAATTGATGTTCCTTCAATGACTGCATTAATTGAGGAGCCTTCATTTATTGATTTACCTTTGTCTAAAGGATTGATTCTTAAAGAAATGTCATTTTGAAAGTCAGCAGGGAGTTTTAATGGCCTTTTGTCTAAAGTCAATTTTGTAATAAATTCTGAACATAATGAAGGGACATCTCTGGATATTTTATACGGAGCTGAAGAAGTTGATTCGTGTTGAGATATAGTATTTTCAATTCTTTGAGTTTGTGAACCAATAGTCTGTAAATAGAGATTTGTATAGTTACTTTGTTCAACTAGATGAGATATATGTTCAACAGTAAGGAGTTTAGAAGTTGGAAGTGCATTTTTAAATGGAGTGGCAGTGATTTCTTTATGCCTTATAGTTTCTAAAGGAGGGTGAACCGATTCAACTTTACCTTTCTCGGTTTCCCATGTTTGTGTTGATTTATTAATTGTCATCATTATAGTTCCTTTTTTATTTATTTTTGACGAAAGCCAATCAAAGAAAGGGATATTTCGCCGTTCTTGATTCATTTGTTCATACCATAATTCTTTTACTTGAGATCTCTCGAATTTAGAGAATTTAGATTCATGAATTAAGGAAATTGTATTAATTGATGCATTAAAATCGGATTCAGTTAATTTTACTGATTGTATATCTTCATCTTTTGCGTCTGAATAAACAGGGAAAGCTATGCCTGTAGGATGTATTGGGGGTGATGTGGGAATAGATGTTTGATGAAAATTAGAAGAGGCTGATTTATAAGATCCAGCGTCTGAAGGGATTGATCTTTTTGTGGATGAAAAGTGTGATCTTGGTGTATTGGCAAAATTTATTGTTACTTTTCCAGATGGATGTTCTGTAATAGATTCAACATCTTCATTTTGCTGTATTGAGAGGGTTTCTTCAACCGTCTTTATTACATAATTTGATTTTTGTATGAAAGATCATTCTTTATAAATTTCTTTTAAAGAGACTTTAGGTATTGTCCAATCTTGGATTGATTTTTCTAAATCATCAAAACTTATTTCTTCAAGATTTTTAATTGAAATTTTATTTATTATTGGCATGATGGATGATGATGCAGAAGAAGAAGTAGAAGGTGTGTTAGAAGATGAATTTCTTCCGAATGATCTAAAAATTCCAGACATCATTAATTAATTATAATCACTAATCAGAATGATTGGTGGCCTGTCAACGATTTACGCCACAAAGCCCTAAACGCTCTCCTGGCTAACGGGCAACAAAGGCGACGCGACAAGGGGGCCTCGGACCCAAATCACTCCTTTTAGCAACAACAACCAATTAACTCTATCTAGTCAAGTTAGATCAAAATTCAGAAATGCAGCTACCTAACATAGATTCAATTCTACTATGCAAACAACAAACAAATAACCAAAGAAGGAAAGAGACATGATGCATGCAAAATTTTGCAAATAAATTGAAATAATTGAAAGCTTAAAGAGCTATCAAAATGGATAAAGGAATTGATACTTCATTGATAAAATATTTCTTACAATAAGAGAAGACTGGGATGGCTCTGATACCAATTTGACGAGACCGGGACCGAACCAGTTAACTCTAAGTAAGACTGAATTGAAAGAAAGGAAAGAAAGCGGAAAATTTACAAGTGTAGGTATTTGATGATGTGAGACAAGGGCTCACAATCCCTATTTATAGACCTTCATTCTGAATTACATTTGAAATGTATTTGAGATCCGCAATGGGATAAGATGTATACGTCATTTGCACTGTATCATTGTTGCAAATAATATGCATTACTGTTGCTGCTGCATGAGTGAACTGTATTACTGACTTCATTGCTGACAGACTTTATCACTGTTGCTGCTGCATGCGTCTGACAGTCGGCGGAGAAATTATCGCTGTATTTACTGCGGGGAGCAGGATATACTGTATGCTCAGCTGAAGCTGCAGATACTGCAGGGACTTGAGTCTGTAATGTTGACTTTGAATTCCATAATACTTTATTTGGAATAGTGGTCTATGGAATACTTTAATAAGAATAGTAATCCATAGCTCACAAATGTGGACTTTTGGAATTTTTTATACTTTTTTCAAATGAAAGCATTCGAAAGAACTTTATATGAGTGAGGCACATGAAAATGACATGTGTTGTTTATAAAAGCATGATGGTGACAAGAATTTATGGCTTGACTTCATGAAGGCTAGGAATTGATGAATGAGATAATGAAGCTTCATTATTTGCAGGACACATGGCTGCATGGGGAGAGCTGTGCTGACTTTGGGGACTGCATTGAAAATTGCATTCGGACATCTGTATTGCTGAATTAATTCTGTATGGGGGTAGATGCATGCTGCATTTTGATGGCGAGATCCGCATTGTAATTTGCATGAGATGCATTTGACAGAGCTGTATGTAGACAGATATTTCTTTATTTTAGAATTCATCTGCTGCTCCAGACGGTGGCAGTGTTGCATCAGAATCATCTTTATTGACGGAACCATGAGAAGAAGATACTTCTTGAACGAATCCGCTGTATTTATTCATAAGGGGATTTCTGAGAAATAAAATTTCATTCTGCATACGCTGAATTTCTTTGAGAAGATCCATATGCTGCTGAGTATTGATTGGAGTTGCAGGAGATGAGGTTGTACCATGAACAACATCTTTGAAGCTCTTTGATAATTTTGGATTAGGAGTGATCTGCTTCTTGATTTGAGGAATAGCTGTATTGGGTTGTATAATCAGAGAAGCTTGAGGAGAGGAATGATGAGATTTATTGAGAAATTGAAACGTCAAATTTATCCCACCATTTAATATAAGAAATACGAACAAAACATGATGGCTTCATTTCTTGGGATTTACCATATTCCCATCGGAAAATCCATGGAATAGTGGATGAAGAAATAAATTTTAAGAAAGAATATGAAGGTTCAGCAATTTCAAAACTGGATTGAGATTCAAATGCTTGATAATAGCTTAATAAAGCTTCTGGAAGGATGCAGGATTGTGCGCCAAAACGGAGCCACCAATTATGCCAGAACCAACAAGGAATATTTTGATTGCATTTGGATGAAAAACTAATGTACCAAGAATGGGATCGTTTTGAATTCTGATATAATAAAGTATATTCCCAAGCATTCATATAGTCATAGTAGTCATAGGGCCAAGAACTCCCATTGGGATTGGTGACAGTTTTTGGTGAGAATAGATTGTCTGCCCAATCAGTGATAGTATGAATATGCATAATCTTTATTTTTGAAAAGGCATGTTCTCCATCTCTATCTTCATGAGTGATGATAGCACTTTTTGACTGAATTAGAATAGCTTCATAGTACTTGTGAGAAATATTGGGGGCTTTTGGAACAAAATGGCAATTTTTTCTGTAGAGTTTTGAGAAAATTTGATCAATTGTAAGATTGGCATGGATTTTATCATCAAGGAAGAAAAGGGCATATTCAAAGATCTTTATGTATTGAGATTTTTTGAAAGGATTGGAACGATAGGGTGCTTGCAGCATGGGAGAAGGATTTATGGCATTGAATTTATTGTTGGAAAGAATATTTATTGTATCAATGACTGGATTTTTTCCTTTTCCTCTTGGATGCATCTTTCTTCACCTTGTTTCTACCCTGTAAAAATTCACGAGATAGAAAATCGGGAAGAGAATTTGAAGAACCTTTTATATATTTAATTTCAAAATAAAAAATAGCAAGTAAAGCTTGCCAACGAGCAAAAATTTGTTTTGATGCAAGGTTTTTGACATCATTTTCCAAAACTTCTTTTGCTGATTTGCAATCAATTCGTAAGAGGAATTTTTGATTCAAAATATCACTTTGAAATTTGAGTATGCATGAGACTATGGCAAGGACTTCTTTCTTTATTGTAGAGTAATTTTGTTGAGTAGTATTCCAAGTGCCAGAATAAAATCTAATAATTTGTTCCTTTGATTGTGCAGTTCTTTGAAGTAGGATTCCACCAAATCCTATTTCTGAAGCATCTGTTTGGATTATTTTAAATAAATCTGGATTTGAAATATTTAAGCATGGTAATGTTTTCACTTTTTGTTTGATTTTTTGTATTGCTTCTGTATGTTGAGGTGTCCATTGTTCTGCTGAATTTTTTAAACATTTTTGTAAAAGATTTCTTTCTTTAGAGAGGTTTTGATAAAAATCAGATACATAGTTTAAACACCCTAAAAATCTTTGTAATTGTTTTTTATCGGTGATTTCATCAGGGAAATTGTCAGCAAATTTGATTACTCTTTCAACAGGAGTTATCATTTTGTTTGATATTTTATAGCCAAGAAATTGTATTTCTGTTTGAAAAAGTTTTATTTTTCTTTGAGAAAGGACTAAGCCATTTTTCTTTATGATCCATTTGAAAGTCTTTAAATGTTTCCAGTGATCATCAATAGATTTAGAAAAATTTAAAATATCATCAATGTAAACAATTGAGAAATTTTTATAAGGGTGAAAGATTTCATTCATCATTTCTTGGAAGGCTGAAGGAGCATTTTTTAGCCCAAAAGGCATGACGTTCCATTCATAATGGCCAAAAGGGACAGTAAAGGCGGTTTTATAACGATCATTTTCTTCGACCTGTATTTGCCAAAATCCTGATTTGAGATCAAATTTTGAAAATATAAAAGCTTCATATAAACGAGTAATAAGATCTTGTTTATTAGGAATTGGATATCTAATTGATTGAAGGACTTTATTTAATGGTTTATAATTGATGACGAGGCGAGGAGCTCCTCTTTCTTTTTCAGGAGCATTTTCAACATAAAAGGCTGCACAACTCCAAGGAGAATGTGATTTGCGGATTAATTTCTTTTGAAGTAAATCTTTAATTTCTTTATCACATAAGTCTAAGAGTCTAGGACTCATTTGTGATGGCCTTGCTTTAGTAGGAATATCTCTTTCATTAAAAGTAGATATATATGGTAAAGATACTAGATGCTTTTTTCTATGCCAAAAGGCAGAAGGTATTTCAGAACAACATTCATTTATTAGAGAGGTTTGAAAATTATTAATTTTATTTTCAGATGAATTTGATTTTAATTGATCTTCAATTCGACAGAGAAAAATGTCATTTTTAAGATTTTCAATATATTTTTCTTTATTAGATATGAGTAGATTTATTTGATTGATTTTTCCAATATTTGAAAGTATAGAAACAGGTTGAAAATTAAGATTAGAAACGGAACTGATTCAGAGCCAGGTCGAGTTGAGAGGAAATCAAGCAGAAGGGCATTATGGTAAATTTGAAGAAATCAGAAGTTTGAAGAAACATATCCAATATTGGGCTCATATTGTGCAGAACGAAAAATAGTACAACTTTAATTCTTGGGTCGAGTCCAACAGAAGCCCGAATGAGAAGATATGGTCCAGAAAGGAAGTTTCACTAAGTTAGAGTTTTAATTGATTTTTTTATTATTATTCATCCTTCACCCTCACGTCTCCATATCTCATGCACATTCTCTTTCCAATTCCTATCCTCTCCTCCAACGCCACCTCATCTCTCAAATCCATCTTTCCCTCTAATCTCACACAAGCTACTTTCCTTATCTAATTATACTTTCTGTGTTTTCTCTTATCTCCCTCTCTAATTCTTATCCATCTCCACTTCTCAAAAGGGTCTTCAACGCCATCTGTCTTTCTAATTTCTCTTTCACGTCACTCTTTCATCTAAAAAATTTTCTCCCTCTTCCTCAATTACAACCCATCACATGGCCCCGCCTCACCTTATTTCTTTCCTCTCTTTGCCAAACATTCAATCTATAAATAACCCATAACACGCCATTCAAAGACTCTCTCCACCCACGAATTCTCCCTCTCTCTTTTTCTCTCTTCTTTCTCCCTTCTTTTTCCATTTAATTTATTTTGCAAGTTAGCATGGCCATGCGTCGCTAATTTTCTGTAATTGGTTGAAGGAGATTGAAGCCTCGGAATAAATACTGTGAGATCTAATTTATTTTCATTGTTCAATTTATGCTTTGAATATGGGTTGTTCTTCTATGCTTAATTTGTTATCATGATTGTTTCGTTTAATTGCTAGGATGCATACTAGTATATTTTTCGTTGCAATCTACAACTAAATTAGAAATCAAATCCGTAATTGTTTGATCCCTCAAATTTGCGAAGCAACTGATATTTAATAATTTACTGCGTCAGTAATTATTAGATATTAGGAAGAACACTTGGCTAAATTAAATGCAACCGCGTATGCTTTTGTTATTTGGGTTCATCAATCTCTCTGATTTTAATGCTTTTACTAAATCAAATATATAACACTTGTCTTAGGTTGTTTAGTAATTAGGGTTAATTAGAGCGCGTGTTTTCTAATTAACTAATTAAGGAGTTAGGAATTTAATTCCAACGATGAATATTCAAAGTGTTAATTGATTTATTTTTGCATCAATGATCAGTTCTGAATTTCCGATGGTGGATGTTAACTTTGACCAATGCTTGCTCATTTGATTGAATTCATTACCTTATTGCTCTTTATTTGTTTTTGCTTCCAGTATAATCAAAACCCCCATCTTTGATCACATAGCATAAAACTTGGTTAGACACTCTCCGAGGGAACGATCCTTACTCGCACTACTACATTTATTATTTTTGGAGTAAAGATTTTATTATATTTGGGTGCCGGCGATAGCACAACCAAATTTTGGCGCCGTTGCCGGGGAGTAATTCTAGTTGATTTTTATGCTTTTTGTGATTTAAAAAAAAAACTGCATCGCCTATAACAGTTTGCGCCGGCTAATCCCCATTGTTCCTTTTCTCTTTATTTTTTCTTTTAGGTTGTGTTTTAATTTTTCTCCCCCAGCACCTGTTTTCTCATTCTACAGTCTCTGTGACACCTCACCTCTCTCTACCACCTGGTTCGATGATGAAGAAGACCAAGAGGCTATTCAAGAAAATGCTGTCAATCCAGCACTTGCCATTGCTCCAGTAGGACCCAACATTGATGAAGTACAGGGAGCAAGTGACGAAAAAGAGTTGGCTCCCATGCCTGATCCTAGAGAATATGTAGGTATTTTGCAGCGTCTTGCCATAGAGCAAGAACAGGATCGTACCAATCACCTTGGTCACAATCAAAATCCAGCGCCAGAAGTCCTTGAAGATTTACAAGTACATCCTCCAGTAATCCTGAAAAATGAAGAAAGCTGCTGGATTGATGATCCTCTTACATCCAAGGATGAGCCCGATTTCCAACAGTCTATTCTGGGGGCATCTCCAATCAGGGCAACCTGCAATGCGATAGTTCAGGACGATAATGCTTCTAAAGCTTCGTCTGCCGAAGACACATACTCTCATACTACATCTGGTAGTGTATCTTCCAGAGCTACATCTTCTTAGGTGACTTCCACTAAGATATCACCTTCTCAGCCTTCGTCCCCTGAAACTATGACACCACAACTCACAGCTTTTCCGATCGACCTTCCTGAAAAAACTCCAGCCGTTGAAGTCTTCTTCAATGAAAACCCGGTTAACTGGTCCCAGAAACCTGACCTCATAGGAGATGTCTGGACCGATAAATTACACAACAAGGAAGAAAAGTTGCTGGATGTTGTTTAGGACTTGTTCCCAAAAATTGCTCCGTGCAACGCAATCACTGAGAACGGCAATGCTGCTACAGAGATGTCTTCAGCAAATGAGAAGGATCAACCCCCTGAATTTGAGGGTGATCTTCCAAACAAAGAACCTCTTCCAAAAGCTCTTGAAGTTGGTAGAGGTACTCGCTCTGGCTGGGATTACCACAAAAATTACAACCAACCTTCTTCTTCTTATGTGAATCATTCGAGAAAGTAAGTTGTAAACACCCCAAGGAGCAACGATAATGAAAATGCAGGCCCCAAGGAGGCTTTCAAGTACGACTTGATTGAGCACTTCAAACAAATACCTGCACGACTACACATCCTTGACTTATTATGAATGTCTCCGCACACTTGTGATAACCTCATTTCAGAACTGCAAAGACTGAATGCGGTTGTCGACAAACATGCCCCACGTGTCCTACAAATTGAAATGGACTATAGGCTCGAGAAATCAAATACTTCCTCAAAGGAAGAAAAGAAGAAAACCGTGGGATCAGGCATTAAAAGACTCTCGGTTTATAAAGTAGCAAGCGCAGCCATCGCCTTCGATAAGGATGACCTCCTGCTAGGCGATAGAAAGCACAACCAACCCTTGTACTTCACAGGATACGTCAAAGAAATGTCAATACACAGAGTCCAAATCGACCCAGGTTTTGCACTCAACCTCATCTCTACTTCGGCACTCGAAGAGCTGGGTATTCCATCTAGCAAGCTAAGTCACACATCTGTATCCATCTTTGGATACGATGGGAGCGCTCAAAGGCCTATCGAAAAAATTAGGTTCAAGTTGCAAATCGGTGATCTTATCTTTGAAGTCACTGTGTACGCAATAAGAACCCCTTCATGCTACAACATCCTTCTTGGACGCCTCTGGATACACGAGAATGGTTGTTAGGGATTTTGTATATTGCAATTTGATGGATGCATTAACATTTTAACATCATTTGAGTTTTCACACATGCATTGTTTTTAAAAAACTTGAAATCTTGTTTTACACATGCATTGTTAGAAATATTGATTTACGCATGTTTTGATTTTAAACATTGGATGTAATTTGTTTTGAAAAGAAGTCTTATCAAATCAAGCTAGCCTATGTTTTATATCTTTCAAATCATTTTAGGCTTTTTATGTTTCATGTTTTTAAACCTTTTAGTTTGATTTAAAACATGATTCCAAGCTTTATTCAGTGGCTCAAAAGTTTCCTCAAGAAATCACTTTAAAAAATGCATTTTTAGGGAATTTTGGTCCCAGGCCCGGGTCGATCGACCCAGGGGACCCGGTCGACCGAGCCCACTGCGGGTCGACCGGGTAAAGAGCCGTTGTGCTCTTTTTAAACGGTTATGACCGTTGAAGGCCAGGTCGACCGGGCACAGGGGTAGGTCGACCGGGGACTAGCCGTTAAGCAGCTTTTTGCTATAAAATGAAGTTCATTCCTTTGCCAAAGTTAGAGATTTTTAAGCCATCCTTGAGGTGTTTGGAGACAAGACAAAGGGGATGAACTAAGAGAGACCAAGGGGTCATTTGAAAAGCTAAAGCTTGGATTACTGAAGTTAAATCTCTAAGTAAGCTTTACCTTTCTTAATCATATGTTAGATGCTTTGTTTAAATCTTTGGTAAATGATTTCTAGCATGTTAACTATGATGTGTTGAATCCATTCTTCATTTAATCTTTGATCTAAGTTGGATTGGATTCTTCACCTTGATTTCAAGCCAAGTTGTTTTAAAATCTTCTTTAATCATGCTTAGCCAAAATCTTTGATTCCTTTTAGCATGACTCAAATACTATGTTGAAACTTTATTTGTTGTTTTCATTCATTTAATCTTTAGTTAAATTAGGTTTTGAAAACAACATTGCACATGCATCACTTGTTTAGAGCTAATTAATTTCATACAACTTGTGAGCCTTTGATTTTCATATCATTAACAAGTTTGTATCCATACATGTGATTTGCATTTCACTTCAATCAAAATCTTTTATGTGCCTTAAACTTTTAAATGCTTTGAGGATATATTGATTGAGCTTACTTTTTAAACTTGACTGAAGTTATCACACACACACATCATGAGCATACACCTTTGCATTCATTTAGTGCTTGTGTGAGTTGGTTTTTCACTTTCATATCCGCCTAATTAAGAGGCATTGTAATTGAGCTTTAATTGTATCTCTTTGAGTGTTTGTTTAGACACTTCTTTAAGAGAAATCTAATTATTGTAAAGGTTATTGCTTAGCCTAAGAAAAGCACATTGTAGAGGTTATTGGTTAGCCTTGGAAAAGCATCTTGTAAAGGTTATTGCTTAGCCTAGAAAAGCACATTGGTAGGTTATTGCTTAGCCTAGAAAAGCACATTGTAAAGGTTATTGCTTAGCCAATTGAAAAGCATAAATAGTGGAAATCCGGTGGGGTGATTGGATCACAAGCCGGTTGTGGATGTAGGCATTGAGGCCGAACCACTATAAATCATTGAGTGATGGTGAATGCTTGTGGTGATTGTTTTTATTAGCTTCCGCATCTTGTTTGATAAATCATCACTTGTGACTAGTTTATTTTAAGAAGTTAAAATTTGTCATAATTGGTCACATATTGTAGCTCACCCTATTCACCCCCCTTCTAGGGTTAGGATCCAGGACTTTTAATTGGTATCAGAGTCTCGTGCTCTATTTTAGGATCAAGTGTTTTGGAACTCTTGATTGGGTGTAAAGACCTAGAGTTAAAACCCTAGTGTTGTGCTTTCATGAAAATCATTAGAATGAATTTCAGTATGATAGATTGTTTAGATTCTTGTGTAGATTCTTCTAGACCCCTCCTTCTTCCTTCTATTGGAGATTGAAACCTTCAAGTTAATGAATCTCAATTTATTTTAAAAGAAGAAGAAAATGATGAAGATGACCTTCAACAAGCCCATGAGGAATTATTTACATTGTCCTTAGAGCTTGATACGAAAAATAAAAAATTAAGAGAAGAATCTAAAAATCGAAACAAAGAATTAGTCTCTTCAAAAGATGAACTTACAGAAAAAGAAGAAGTAATACAATGTTTAGACTCTAAGTTTATGAACTCTTTGAATAATCTTCATAATATTAAAGATGATCTAAATGAATTAAAAATTGAAAATGATGATCTTAATAAGGAAAATTCAAAACTAAGAGATCAATTACTAAGGCAAGATAAAAACATTAACAACCTAGAATCCAAGTTAACCATTTCTATGGAAAATTTATCTAATTCTCAAAATAAGATAAAAACTCTAGAACTTGGATCTAATGTTATTAATGAACTTAAATTTGATTTAAAACTTGCCCATGAAGAACTAATCAAATATAAGGAAATTGAAAATGAACTATTAAAAGTTAAAACTTAAAATTCAATCCTTATAAACCAAGTCACTCAACTTGAAAGTTACAAACGAAAGTATGAGTGCAAATCTACCCAAGGTGATGAGAAATTTGAAAAATTATTTAAATTGGGTAAATCTCAAAGAGATAGGACGGGTCTTGGATTTGATAGGAATATTTCACATGACCCTAGCTTCACCAACACTTTTGTGAAATGTGAGTCCTCATTCTCTAGCACTCACCCTCCTTTGCCCAAGACTAAATGTAATTATTGTGGCATTGAAGGGCATTTTAGGTTTGAGTGCAAACTAAGAAGAAGAAGTCATGTGTCTAAACCCATCTATGAACCCAAAAAGGTAGAATCAAACTCTATGAAGGGTAAGACACTAAAAATCAAGGAAGACTCCAAAAAGATCAAACAAGTTAAATCAATTAAGAAGGAGTCTCCTATCAAGGAAGACTCCAAAAAGATCAAACAAGTTAAATCAATTAAAAAGGAGTCTCCTAAGACAGATTCTAAAAGGGTTAAACAAGTTAAACCAAGTATAAAAGAATCTATCAACAAAAAGCTTCTCAACCTATCTCCCTTAAATCAACCCATGAAAGAACTTTTGAAGAAAGTAACAAAGTTAAATTTAAAATTCAAAAGTCAAATAAAGGGAGAAAATAAGAAGAAAAGAAAAATGAATCAATCCCCTAAGAAACAAACTCACCAACCTCAAAAGACTAATTACCAATCTAAGCTAAATTTAGTAAAATCTAAATATCATGGTGATAAGTCCAAATTAAAAATTTATCAAGTCAAATCTCCTATAGTTGGTGGGACTTCCAAACTAGACCTCAAAGATCAACTCTCTCAAGACCTTAGGTGGATTCCTAAAGTTAGATACTTAGACAAACCTCAGGGCCTTGAACCTCCTTGACCAACCTATCCTTTATAGTTAAATCATATTGTTGGTCATGATAAATTTGTATTTTGTTCCTTAATAGTTACATTTATTAAAATGCATTGTTTCTTTATGATCAATTGATTTTTTCTTCATGTACATCGCTAGTTACATATCATGGTTTTCAAAATCATTTGATTATAAATTCATCATGTTAGATTTGCTTTTTGCTTCCATTGAGTTATATCTCTCGCATTGCATTTCTATAAATGATCATTTGATTGTGATTTCAAAAGCTTTCTTAGCTAGATTATTCATGATCAATTGTTGTTATAAGCCATTTGCATCTTTGCTCTTTTGGTTGCATTCTTTTTATATGCAAATGTCAATTGGTTCCATGTATGGTTGTGATATTAGTTATATTTGTAGAAACCATACTAGTACCCAAATCCATCATTTATGCTTTCTAGTCATTTTTTTTAAATGGATGGTTATGATATTGATTCATGTGTATTCTCTAAGTGATGTCTTCCTTATACATGTTTCAACTTCATAGTAGTCATCTTGATCATATGAAACTCTTTGAAGTTCATTCCTCGTATTTCTATATGTTTGATGGATATCTTAGTTCTTGAATTCATATGATTTTGACACTTTGAAAATTGCATGCATTACCTAGTTATACCCTTTTGCATTGGAATTTATCTTGTTCATCACTATGCTCAATAGTTATATCTTTAAAAGTGATGAATATCCTTTTATGATGCTTGATGGAATTTTGTGTTTGTCACATCCTTGCTCTTAATGATGTTTTCAAATTCAATTGGTTTCATTTGGTATAATTTTCAATTGATTTCATATCCAATTGATGTCTTATCTTGAGAATGTGATAGACCTTGTGTACATTGGAGTGAACTTGATAGTAATATATTTTTGTTCCATGTCACATTCCATCAGCATCATAATTTTCATGTTTGCCACCTCTCTTGCTCATATAGGTAAATCTCATGACCACCATGTTTATGTATTCATAATCTTGGTTGGTTATTAGTTGAGGTTGGCTTCATGTTTGAATTTCATTTCACTCATCTTGCACATGATAGTCATATTTTTTGATTGAATGAAATGATTTCAAAACTTTCATAGCATATGACTTTCATAGTTAAATTGAATGATGCTATGTTTAAGTAAACCCCATTTCATCATGGATAGCTCTAATTTAGATTTATCTTAATAGTTATATTTTTACTCCATTTTAGAGCTATTGATTTAATAGTCTTATCCTTGAATCTCAATTGGTATTCTTTGTTTTTCCAATTGGTATCCATGATCGCTTTTCTCTTTGACCTTGCTCTTTACTTTGGTAATTTGATCACTTTGAGCTCTATAATTAAACATGTCTAATCCTTTCCTTGAAGTTGACCCTCAATTGGTAAAACCATCTTCTTCTTGCACCAAAGTTATATCTTTTGACAAAAGGAGAGAATGGATTGAGGGGGAGCGTAAACCTTCATAGGAAGTATTAGTTTAGATCAAATTCACTCTTGCATTGGCTTTGAACCCTTAGAGACTACTTCCATACATGATAACCTGTTATGTATTTCATTTTCGATTTCTTTTGTTAACAGGTGCAACTAAATGGTATTTTCCTTATTTCATGTGTGTAGGTACCTTTGCAATTTAATGTCAAAGGGGGAGAGAGCATTCAAGTTCTCTACAAGGGAAGAGAATGTCCAAGCTTCCTAAGGGGAGAAATTGTATGATCTTCTACAGGGGGAGAGAATGCATATCTTACCAAAGGGAGAGAGGCATGGTCAAAGGGGGAGAGCTGAAATAAGAAAGAAAGCTTGGGAGCTAAAGAATATGCTTGGCTAAAGAGAGAAAGATGAAAAGAAAGCTTGAAGAATGATCAAGCTCCAAGCATAAAGAAGATTGAAGAAAAAGACCTAGAGCCCAAGCTAAGAGAAGGAGCATCCAAGATATTTCAAGACCTGTCCAGCTTAAGGAGAGCTGAAGATTTAGTGTGTTAATTCGGTGTTAAGTAAGTTGCTATCAAATTGCAAAGGGGGAGATTGTTAGGGATTTTGTATATTGCAATTTGATTGATTCATTAACATTTTAGCATCATTTGAATTTTCACACATGCATTGTTTTAGAAAAACTTGAAATCTTGTTTTACACATGCATTGTTAGAAATATTGATTTATACATGTTTTGATTTTAAACATTGGATGTAATTTGTTTTGAAAATAAGTTTTATCAAATCAAGCTAGCCTATGTTTTATATCTTTCAAGTCATTTTAGGCCTTTTATGTTTCATGTTTTTAAACCTTTTAGTTTGATTTAAAACATGATTCCAAGCTTGATTCAGTGGTCCAAAAGTTTCCTCAAGAAATCACTTAAAAAAAATGCACTTTTAGGGAATTTTGGTCCCAGGCCCCGGTCGACCCGCAGTGTGGCCGGTCGATCGACCCAGGGGACCCGGTCGACCGAGCCCACTGCGAGTCGACCGGGTAAAGAGCCGTTGTGCTCTTTTTAAACGGTTATGACCGTTGAAGGCTAGGTCGACCGGGCACAGGGGCAGGTCGACCGGGGACTAGCCGTTAAGCAGCTTTTTGCTATAAAATGAAGTTCATTCCTTTGCCAAAGTTAGAGATTTTTAAGCCATCCTTGAGGTGTTTGGAGACAAGACAAAGGGGATGAACTAAGAGAGACCAAGGGGTCATTTGAAAAGCTAAAGCTTGGATTACTGAAGTTAAATCTCTAAGTAAGCTTTACCTTTCTTAATCATATGTTAGATGCTTTGTTTAAATCTTTGGTAAATGATTTCTAGCATGTTAACTATGATGTGTTGAATCCATTCTTCATTTAATCTTTGATCTAAGTTGGATTGGATTCTTCACCTTGATTTCAAGCCAAGTTGTTTTAAAATCTTCTTTAATCATGCTTAGCCAAAATCTTTGATTCCTTTTAGCATGACTCAAATACTATGTTGAAACTTTATTTGTTGTTTTCATTCATTTAATCTTTAGTTAAATTAATTTGGTTTTGAAAACAACATTGCACATGCATCACTTGTTTAGAGCTAATTAATTTCATACAACTTGTGAGCCTTTGATTTTCATATCATTAACAAGTTTGTATCCAAACATGTGATTTGCATTTCACTTCAATCAAAATCTTTTATGTGCCTTAAACTTTTAAATGCTTTGAGCATATATTTATTGAGCTTACTTTTTAAACTTGATTGAAGTTATCACACACACATCATGAGCATACACCTTTGCATTCATTTAGTGCTTGTGTGAGTTAGTTTTTCACTTTCATATCCGCCTAATTAGGAGGCATTGTAATTGAGCTTTAATTGTATCTCTTTGAGTGTTTGTTTAGACACTTCTTTAAGAGAAATCTAATTATTGTAAAGGTTATTACTTAGCCTAAGAAAAGCACATTGTAGAGGTTATTGGTTAGCCTTGGAAAAGCATCTTGTAAAGGTTATTGCTTAGCCTAGAAAAGCACATTGATAGGTTATTGCTTAGCCTAAAAAAGCACATTGATAGGTTATTGCTTAGCCTAAAAAAGCACATTGTAAAGGTTATTGCTTAGCGAATTGAAAAGCATAAATAGTGGAAATCCGGTGGGGTGATTGGATCACGAGCCGGTAGTGGATGTAGGCATTGAGGCCGAACCACTATAAATCATTGAGTGATGGTGAATGCTTGTGGTGATTGTTTTTATTAGCTTCCGCATCTTGTTTGATAAATCATCACTTGTGACTAGTTTATTTTAGGAAGTTAAAATTTGTCATAATTGGTCACATATTGTAGCTCACCCTATTCACCCCCCCTCTAGGGTTAGTATCCAGGACTTTCAATGGTGTCGTCCGTTGAACTTTACATCAATGCATCAAGTTCGTTGGTAACGACGGCTTGATACATCGAGTGTTTGCAGACAAAAAGCCCTTCAAAGGGAAAGATGTTCATTTTGCGGATGCTCAGATGTACAAAGATGAAAAATAAGAAAAGGAGGAAGAAACAACACCCTTTGCCCAAAATCTCCAAAAATAGAAGGGTAAGGCACCTCAGCAATCATCAGAAGAAAACAAACCTTCCGACAAATCCGAAGAGAACGATCCATCTCCCTTCGTTGTCTCCCTCAAATCCTCCAAGTCTTTGGCAATCACCACCAAAGCGAAGAAGACAAAATAAAAGACTGGGGGCAAATTTGTTGTTTCCTTTATGTCTCTCATCCAAGACACTGATTTGGACTCAGAGCCAGAAAACAATATACCGTCAAGCCAAGCTGATACTTAGCAAATTTAGCTTGCTCTCACTCCATTGGAGACACCTATCGACGTAGAAGACCCTGCGTCTGCTTTCTTCATCGTTCTGATAACTATAGCAGAAGAAAACCAATCTTCTTCCATAAATCAGAGGTTTTTTCATCAAATTCTTCGCTTGAACCTTTCCAAAACAAAGGTATGCCTCAGCTATCCCTGTATAGTCCAATGGCACAAGCTATCATGAAGAAAATGGGCTATGATGCTCAGAATCAAATCAGCTTGGGAGGAGGCTGTGGTATTCTCACGCCGTTGGAACCCACCTTGATCAAAAGTCAACTGGAAGATTGGAAACTCCATCGTCATATAGACAGGTCTTCATACGGGTTCGGGTATGATCCTGACGCCCCCATGAGACAGTTGACACAAAGGTTGCAAAGTCGTTTTGTCGACCAGGTCTCAACAACTCGTGCTCATGAAGACATTGATCTCCCTGGATATCTCTTTGAAGAGTCACCTGTCAAGAATCCAGGAAGCTCATTCAATTGGTATGATTTCTCTGATAATGAAAAGGAGTTGTCCGACGATTCAGAAACACGATTTTCTGATCCAAAAGAACCATCGTCTCCAAAAGAAGTGCCCTACTTCGACCCAGTTTCAACAAATGATTGAGACTATCTCATAGCAAGTAACAAGTCTTGAGAAGAATACCAATCCAGAAAACCCATGGTCAGAAACAAAGCCTTGGTATGAAAATGCCTTCGGTACTCAAGATGGTTTCGTTGGGTTGGAAGCCTCTGAAAATATTGTGGAAGAACCACCTTCAAACCTTCTAACAGAAGATCCTATTCAAAAGATAGATTTGGGGAAACTTGATAACCCACGTCCTGTGTTCATAATTAAGAATATAAATGATGATGAGTTACCCGAGTATATCTCTTTTCTGTTGGAAGTAGGTGGGCCTCATGGATAGGTTTTTAAAACTTTTGATCGACTTGACTCAGGGATTACGTACCCATAAGGCCATAAACCACATCCAGGATGCAATCCCTCCATCTTATGAATCAAGTACAGTAATAAAACTCTATCTAATAAATAGAAATCAACAACTACATGCAACAAAATAATCCACAAGAAGTAGAGAAGTAGATTATACGTTTGGAGCCAGGTAGTGCTCTAATGGAGAAGGTGACAATTAACTAGATCAAGAACTCTTCTTGAAGCAATTTGGGATCTCTAAGACCTTATTGTCTTCCATGCTATGACCCTCTATCAGATCTCTTTTCTTAAGAAGATTGGTGGAAACTTCAAGAGAAAACCTTACTAGAAACTCCAAGGAACTAGAAGAGAACTAGAAGAGAGAAAACAAGAAGAAGAGTTGTGCAACACTTGCACAAAGCAGGGCTGGACGTGGGATCCCTATGGTGGACGTCCAAGAGGGGATTTGTCCCCTATTTATAGTCCTCAAGCCTCCTTTTCTTTCTCTCTTACTAATTGTATTAGAAGTCTCACTTCCACACTAATTAGAAACGTACTATTACCACCATTAGAAGTCCCACTTCAAATAAAAATAACAACTTTCTAATTCCTTCCTTTTGGAGTCCAAGTAGGATTAGTATCTTTCTAATATCTTGGGCTAGCATGGGGACCACTAGGGATTCCTTAGAAAGGTGGCTCCAAGTGAGACACCACGACCCCACATCTCATATGCAATTCGGGCCCAAGTTAATTGAAAATAACACCACTATATAAATGCAATTGCACTCCAGTCTTAGGAATAAATTACAATGAAGACCCTAAACTTCCCAATTACCACAAGTAGGCCCTCTATCAATATCCATGGATCAATTGGAATAAATTTGTCTCATCCAATCTTAGATCCACATCTTATTATCCTTGAGCCCCAATTAATCATAGTGATCATCAGTACCATCCAATTAACACTTAATCGAGATGGGTGCGCACTTACTAATGACAAATCCATTAATTGGCACAAGGGGATAATACAGATAGATTTCATCTTGATCATTGGAAGTTCCCACAATCCTACTACCATTTACTCAAGACACCTAGGTGTTGACCTATAATTGGCCTCACTCATTGGTGACTCAAAGCAAATGAATAGATAGAAACTTGAGTTCATCAATATCTCAGGATTGAGAGCCTATTGCTAGGGAATTATGAGAGCAAACCTTAAAATCGAGACAGTATCTCATAAGGTACTTCTCACGGTCCTACAATACATCCAATGTACCAGCACCGTGATCTAGAATCTTTCATTCTGATGATTGAGACAAATCACACTATCTCATAGTGATCAAAGTGCTGCACCCTTATCAGATGAGATGCCCAGTCTCATCACTAGTTGTGAAGATCTTTTTAAGTATAAGGTTTGTGACACATGTCTCTCATATGTGGATCTTATCTATATACATATATCACATCTAATATACTAATGGGACCTGGTTCATCTCATGAACCATTATGTCATATGTATTGGTCATGTGCATTAAGTAATAAAACATCATTCATCTCATGAAAGGAAAAGCATGATTTTATTGATAAATAAAGAAATTAATTAATTTATTACATCAACTGATAGATTGAGACCATACAATCTAACAATCTCCCACTTGGGCTCAATTCCAGTCAGAGTTGCATCTCATTCCCATCCCGTCTACATGCTGCTCAAAGACTTGGGTAGTCAAAGGCTTAGTAAAGGGATCTCCCAGATTGTCTACAGAGTCTATCTAGGTGATAGCAGTATCACCTCTCTACACAATCTCTCTGACCATGTGTTACTACCTCTGTACATGCTTTTGGCTCCTAGGTTCCTTGGACTTATCGACTGCCCTATTGTTATCACAGTAAACTGTGAGCGGCTGTCCTGCCAAAAGTACCACTCCAAGTTCCATAAGGAATCTTCTGAGCCAATCTGTTTCTTTAGCTGCTTCTCAAGCAGCAACAGTATAAACACATACCCAGAAGTTGATTTCCTGGAATCCTTATCTGACATGAAGTCAGAATCTGTGTATCTGATTAGAATTAGTTCATCACTGCCATAAATCAACATGTAATCTCTAGTGCTTCTTAAGTACTTGAGAATACATTTTACAGCAGTCCAATGTTCAGGTCCTGGGTTAGACTGATATCTGCTGACTAGGCCCACTGCATGACAGATATCTGGTCTAGTACATAGCATAGTATACATGAGGCTACCAACAGCCGAAGCGTATGGTATTGACCTTATCTGCTCCTTTTCCTCAGGTGTCTTGGGACACTGATCCTTGGAAAGATGCACTCCATGCCTGAAAGGCATAATACCCATCATGTCCGAAGTTTGACCCTCCATCAAACAGAGCAGTAAAATCAAGCCTCTCGGCGGTGAGAACCACCGAGACTATTACTCATCAAGCAGAGCACATAGGTGGCTTCAACATGTTTCAAAAGGGCTGCACGTCAAATTTCAGGTCATTCTGACAACGTTTAACCCGACTTTGACGCTCCGAAACAAAATCAAGGCTATCGGCGGCGGAGCACCCCGGGAGCATGACATCCAAATCGGAGCCAACAGATCATCTCAAAATGACTTCAATAGGCTCCCTGTCAAATTCCAAGTTGATGGACATCGGTTGACCGTACATCAAAGCGTGGCATCTTCCTCGTGGCAAAATCATGTCTACTGGCGACGGGACCCCACATAGCTTCAAAACTCAAACAAAAGCCCTGGGTTGGTCCTCTCTACGGCTTAGGAGGCTTCGCCTCAAATTTCAGGTCATTCTGACATCTTCGACCTAGTTTCGACTCTTGACGAAAAATCGGCTACAAAGTCTTCGACTTTTCCAAAAAATAGGAAGCTTTGTGCTCCGATTTGCATGGCTTCTCGTCAGGTTTTCTTCAGGAGAATCGAGCCAGTAAATGAGGAGAAATGTCAAGAAAAATGCAAGAGAAAAAAGGATAAAAAAGATCTAAAAACGGCCGAGAAACGGCAATTGGAAGGGGAAAGATCCCCATGCCCAGCCCATGGTCGTCGGGTCGCCGGATTTTTCACCAGGTGGCCCGTTTTCCGCCCCTTTTCGCATTTCGAGAGTTCCAGCCTCTGTGGTTTTTCGAAAATCTGATTTTTTATGCTCGAAATCGACTGATCTTCATCAACATCTCGGATCCGCCGTCAAGAGCATGAAATCATAATTGATCGCTCCAAGATCGCCAACCGGCTGACCAAGAAAGTACACTTTCTGTTCGACTGATCGAGAAATCGACATGACAGATGTCACCGGCTCACTGATATCAACCAATGTCCGAAGTTGCATCGCCATCCGACATCAAATAACATGTGGATCCATCGGCGATCATCAAAAGAAGAATTCCAAAAGATGGGGCACGGCCCACGACTCTTCAAATGCCCTGGCGACCACTTAATGCTGTTAATTGACCCATTTTATAACAACTTAATGCGGTCATTAACCCATTATTTTGGATGGCCCAATCAAAATCAAGCAAATGGTGAAAGTCCGGGGATCCGAACCCTAGAAGGGGGGGGGGTGAATAGGGTGAGCTACAATATGTGACCAATTTTAACTTCTTTAAATTAAACTAGTCACAAGTGGTGATTAAGTAAATAAATGCGGAAGCTTACAAAAACAATCACCACAAAGCATGCACCATCACACAAGGATTTATAGTGGTTCGGCCTCAATGCTTAAATCCACTACCGGCTTGTGATCCAATACCCCACCGGATTTTCACTATTTATGCTTTTCAATAGGCTAAGCAATAACCTTTACAATATGCTTTTCAAGGCTAAGCAATAACCTCTACACTATGCTTTTCTTAGGCTAAGCAATAACCTCTTCAACCAAAAGGTCGGTTATCTCTCTAAGTAGTGTCTAAAATACACTTGATGGAGATACAATTTATAGCTCATTACAATGCCTCTTAATTAGGCGAATATCAAAGTGAAAAACTAATTCACACACACACTATGAATGCACAATGTGTATGTATGATGTCCTCAATCAATTTGAAAATGAAAGCTCATAAATGTATGCCTAAGGCTTTTGAAAGTTTTAGCTCATAAAAACATTTATGATTTAGGAAAGAATGCTAATCACATGTTATTTTAACATGTAAAAGATACACATATGTATTCTAAACAAGTTGTGAAATTCTAAGAACAAAACATGTGATGCATAGGGATGTCAATCAAATTAACAACGTAGCTCAATAGGTGTATGCTAGAAGCATAAAACATAAAAATAGATTTGATTGAAATTAGGGGACAAATCATATGTAATTATAAAATCAACTTGAAAATGATATACCTATCAAAGAAAGGCAAGTTGTGAAACTTTAAAATAAAAGTACATATGATTTGTGAAGTTGTTGAATCCAAAACATAAGATAGATTTGAAAGAGATTTTCTTATGATGAAAAACAACAATCATAGATACAACCAAGTATAGGAATCATGTTACATATAATTTCAAAGATGTTTTCATTAACATGATTTACTTAGATATACCAATTTAAGTACTACTTGGATTGAATCAAGGTGATGCATCCAAAATAATAAATCAATTCAAAACATAAAACATGTTAAGGACACAACAAATCATAATTTATCATGCTAGAAAAGATTTACCAATAATTAAAACAAAGCATGAAAACATATGATTAAGGAAAGTAAATCTTACTTAGTGATTTAACTCAATGAAACCAAGCTTTAGCTTTCCAAATGACCCCCTTCATCCCTTAGTTCATTCCCCTTTGATTGGCCTCAAAACATCTCAAGGATGGCCTAAAAATCTCTAACTTTTGCAAATGAATGAACTTCATTTCATAGCCAAAAACTGCTCAACTGCTAGTCCCCGGTCGACCTGCCCCTGTGCCCGGTAGACCTGGACTTCAACGGTCATAAAACTTGTTAGGAATTTTGTTTTTGCAATTTGATGGATGCATTTGCACTTTAGCATCATTTGAATTCTCACACTTGCATTGTTTTAGAAAACCTTGATATCTGGTTTTATACATGCATAGCTTTTAAGATTTGGAAAAACTTTTGTTTTATGCATGTTTTGGTTTTAAACTTGGATGCATTGGTTTTGAAACCCAAACTCTTTTGAAAACCTAATTCCTTGTGCATTATATTTGGAAAATCATCTTGTGAATTTAGGTTTAAGCTTTGCATACATTCATCTCAAAAAGATTCATTTTTGTATGCATTTTCATTTGAAAAAAGTTTTATCAAATCAAGCTAGCCTTTGGTTTTAAACATTCAAATCTTTTTAGGCTTTTTATGTTCATGTTTTAAAAACCATTAGAATCTTTAAAACATGTTTTCCAAGCTTGATTTAGTGGCCAAAAGGTCCCCCAAAGAAAAACCTTCAAATATGCAAAAGTTGCATTTTTTGCAAAAAGGGGTGTCCCGGCAGTGTCGCCGGTCGACCGAGACACAGGTCTCGGTCGACCGAGACAACTGGAGGTAATTTCTGCAGTTTCTGAACTGAAACCTCCAACGGTCAGATTTCTGACCGTTGTGCCTTCCTGGTCGACCGAGACCTCCTTGCCGGTCGACCGAGAACTAGCCGTTGGCAACTTTTTGGCTATAAAGTCCATTCATTTCCAACCTTTTTCAAGGCTTGACACATGAACTTTTGAGAGCATTTTGGAGCCAAAGAAAGGGGAAGAAGTTGGAAAGGCTAGAGGGCAATTTGGAAATCAAACTCATGAGTTTTTAAAAGGTACATCTTCTAAGTTATTTTGATTTCCATACAAATGAAATTCATGCATGTTCAAATCCTTTGTATTTTCATTTATGCATGATTTCAAGTCCTTAAAGAGTTGATTTGCAAGCTCAATATCTTTCTTGGTAAATTAGATTAGTTTGCAATCACTCTTATCAAATCACATGCTTTCTTAAACTTTATTTTTCATACAACTTGTGATTCTTTGAATTTCATGTCATTAACAAGTTGTTTATTATTCATGTGATTTGCATCAAACTTCAATCAAAACTTTTGTGTGTCTTAAACTTTCAAATGCTTTAAGCATATATTTGATTAAGCTTTCTTTTTAAACTTGATTGAAGTCATCACACACACACATCATGAGCATACACTTTTGCATTCATAGAGTGTTTGTGTGAGTTGTTTTAAACTTTCATATTAGCCTATTTAAGAGGCAACAACATTTGAGCTTTAATTTGTATCTCTTAGAGTGATCTTTGGGAAAGACACCTTCTTAGAGAAATCTACATTGTGTAAGGTTATTGCTTAGCCTTTGAAAAGCATCTTGTAAGGTTATTGCTTAGCCTAAGAAAAGCATTTTGTAAAGGTTATTGCTTAGCCTAGAAAAGCACATTGTAAGGTTGTTGTTGAGCCTAGAAAAACAACATTGTATAGGTTATTGCTTAGCCTTTGTAAAAGCATACATAGTGGAAATCCGGTGGGGTGTTGGATGCACAAGCCGGTAGTGGATGTAGGCACGTTGGCCGAACCACTATAAATATTGTGTTGTGGTGATTGCTATGTGGTGATTGTTTTGTTTAGCTTCCGCATATTGTATGGTTTATCATCACATGTGACTAGTTTGCTTTAAGAAATTAAAATTGGTTTAAATTGGTCACAATTGTAGCTCACCCTATTCACCCCCCCTCTAGGGTTAGTATCCAAGGACTTTCAAAACTGACCGTTTGAAAAAGGCAGCAACGACTCTTTCCCGGTCGACCGCGCAGTGTGGCCGGTCGACCGGGTCCCCTGGGCCGGTCGACCGCGCAGTGTGGCCGGTCGACCGGGTCACCTGGGCCGGTCGACCGAGCCCACTGCGGGTCGACTTAGGCCTGGGACCAAAATCCCCTAAACTAGTATATTTCAAAGTATTCTCAAGAGGGGACTTTTGGGCCACTGAATCAAGCTTGGAATCATGTTTTAAATCAAACTAAGATGTTTAAAAACATGAAACATAAAAAGCCTAAAAAGATTTGAAAGATTTAAAACTCATAGGCTAGCTTGATTTATAAAATATCTTTCCAAATAAGAATGCATCCAAGTTTAAAACAAAACATGCATAAATCAATATTTTCACAAATCTTAAGAACATTGCATGTATAAATCAAGAATTTCAAGTTTTTCTAAATCAATGCATGTGTGTAAATTCAAATGATGCTAGAATGATAATGCATCCATCAAATTGCAATACACAAAATTCCTAATGAATGGGAGTTACAAATTCAAGTAATCATGGCATTAAAACCATGAAACTCCCTTCATCATGGAGATTAAGGGCGATTAAATGCCCATCATTCTCCACCGGCCAATCACAAGGCAAGAAAAAGGAGTTACAAAATCAAGAAATAAAAACTTGTAACTCCTCCCATCATGGAGCATCAATCCCATCAATTCTCTCATCATGGGTCATCAATCCCATAAATCACCCGATGGCTACCAAGAGCTTATAAAAAGGGATCATTCTAAAAGATCCAGATATATACATACACACATATACACACGGATATATACGCAGACACAGAGAGAGAGAGATCCATACTCACAAGCAAGGAAGAAGAACTCTGAAGAAATCCTGCTACTCTGCTGCTGAAACACCACAAGGTGATCGAAGTCCCTTGGGGGGCCATCCCCCCCAAGATCTCCTCATTCCTTCTATCCAACATGGCCTAAGCGCGGCTCTTCAACCCGTTTACTCAGTTTTTCATTGGATATAGGACCTCCCCTTGGTCTTTATCCTCTAAAAAACTGAGGTCCAAGTCAAGCCAAAGAATCAAAGCATTAAGCATTCTCATCTGAAGGACGAAGGTGAAGTTCATACATGACTTGCGACCGTCGATCTGAGCGAGTCCCCGCAATCTCCTAAGAAGTCAGAGACCTTTTCTTACTTTTCTATTGTATTTTGTATTCTTTGTAAAGAGACAAAAAATCACATTTCTTGTCTTTCATTATTGATGAGATTTGTAAATCGCCTTCTACGGCAAAATCGCCTTTCACGGCACAAAACCGCCTTTCACGGTAAACAAAAATCGCGTTTCACAGAAAGCAAAATGAAATCGCCTCTTACGACATTTAAAAAATTGTCTCTTTCTTAAAATATATGTGCAGTGGAAAGTTAGAAAGAAGAATTGATTTCCTTTCTACTTATGAAGGTGAATCTCCGGATCACCACTTCAAATTCCAAGTAGAATAGAAAATCTGGCATGCCTGTACAAAAATGTTGATGACTCGCTTTTCCTCCTTCGCCATACTCTCGGCAGCCCCAGGGGTGGGAAAGAGAGGCGAAAGGTTGGAGCCCCCATCAAGTTGGCACACCCGGTGGGACAAGTTGATTTGAGAACGCGATGCTTGAATTCTTAGGCTCCTTTCTAGTTGGTGGCATATGTTGGATCTTGCATTTTAAAAAAAAATGAGATGGGATTTTTGGAA
This sequence comes from Cinnamomum chago, assembly GCA_038049695.1. Taxonomy (NCBI): domain Eukaryota; kingdom Viridiplantae; phylum Streptophyta; class Magnoliopsida; order Laurales; family Lauraceae; genus Cinnamomum; species Cinnamomum chago. The sequence continues at coordinate 57,182,827 of CP142451.1, forward strand.
ATTTCTATCTTTGAATTTGTTTCCACTCTTTCTCATTTCAAAAGAAAAAAAAAAGAAATCTGATTTCTCTTTCTTGGGTTCAATTTTGAGAAACTTTGCTCCTCTCCTCTTCGAATTTGATAGCTCATAGAAATGTTTGCAGCTATTGTTCGTATCAGGGAGTGGGCCATCTTTTCTTTTTGATGAGTCAAATAAGGATTTTCAAAAAAACAAAAAAAAAACTCTTTAAAAAAAATATGCCTTTTTTGGATTTAAATTTGAGAAACTTTGGTTCCCTCCATTTCGGATTTAGCGGTCGCAGAAATGTTTGAGCCTTTATTCGGATTGGAACACTATTCGCTTTCTTTGATAAATCCATTAGAAATCTCCAAAAAAAATAAAAAAAAAGTTCAAAACCCACTAAGATTGCACCAATTGTGATATTTGACCAAAGTGGATCCAAGAAAAGCCTTGTCCAGAGTGTGGAGACAGCTAGACTGTTCGAGGCAAGGGTCCTCCATACGGGTTCATTAAGTAATCCTACCCTTACCTGGGGGCTGATCTATCTACTAAGGTTTCATACGACCGAATTGGAGACCTATGTCTACTCTTCAAAAAAAAAAAATCTTAAAAAAAAAATCTTAAAAAATAACTTTTCAAAAAAAAAAAAATTTCATCATTTGAGTTCAAATTTGAGAAATCTTGGTTCTCTCCTTTTCGGATTAAGTGCTCGCAGAAATGTTTGTGCCTTTTTTCTGATTGGAACACCATTTGCTCTCTTTGATGAATTCAATCTTGATTGTAAAAAAAAAAAAACCTCCGTCATTTTGAATTCAGATCTGAGAAATCTTGGTTCTCTCCTTTTTGGATTTAGCACTCGCAGAAATGTTTAAGCCTATGTTCGGTTTGGAACACCACTTGCTCTCTTTGATGAATTCAATCTTGACCTTTCAAGAAAAACTTCCGTCACTTTTGGGTTCAGATTCGAGAAATTTTGGTTCCCTCCTTTTCGGACTAAGTGATCGCATAGATGTTTGAGCCTTGTTTGGATTGGAATACCATTTGCTCTCCTTTATGAATCCAATCTCGTGTCCTTTCCAAGGATGCGATTTACAACATTGTGCCTAGCGGTGCTAGTACGCCCTTTCGGATCTACTGTATTCGTGACCGACACATTTGTATCTCCAACCTTATATCATCTTACCTCAAGTGAGCCTTGTTTCTCTGTAATTTGAATTAAGGTTTACAATTGCTTCTAGCAGTCACTAGAACGCTCGCCCTAAGCCTACCATACTTGCATTTAGAACAATTGTACCCTCTATGGCTTTTTGCCTCTTTCATCTTGCTTGGGCTGGGCCATGTCCCCGAGAGCAATTTGAAAAGACAAAACCATAGTTATTTCCCATTTATGATCACTACATTCTTGTGATTACTAATGGATCTGGTCTTGTTTCAGAAGTTTTCCAAACTAACAATGGCAACTTCAATGACCATCACTTTTGATGAGAACAAGTACCAACTCCTACTTCAAGAAAAGCAAAACAAGTACACTCACAAGCGCCCTAGCAGCTGCCGAAGCGTCATCTCCATCGGCAACATTCAAACCGAGTTGATCTCTACTCCTCGGACCATCATCTTTGGGTCGTTGAGACCATTCCAACTCCCCGCAGAAGAAACTGCGCCTGCCAAGAAGCAGAAAACCGCCCTTGAACATGTCGCGGTTCCGACACCAAGGGCAACAATAAAAAAGGATGAAGCCCGTGGCACTCCCACAAACCCTCAACCTACAAAGAACCAGGCCATCCCCAAGACTTGGTCCCAGAGACTCTCCCCAAAACAAAGGAGGTCCCGAATATCTGCAAAGCCAGCATACCTTGCCCCCTCTCAAGGAGAACCGGTTCTACCCTCGCTCACATGAAAGAGGAGAAGCCTACCCTTCACCAAACAAACAAATCAACTCAGCATGAGCCGGCTTGCTCCTACAAGCCCAAAATCAAGTCATGCATCACCAGGCCACCGCAAGAACCTGCTAAGGCCTACACTCCTGTGAGTCGATCCTTCATCTTAACATGGGCTGAACTCGCAAAATTCAAAGCCTCATTGCGAAAGGCAAAGGACCGCGTCCGGATCCTGTCCATGCATAGCTTCAAAGAAGACAAGCTCGGCTGCTGCGCACGGGGAACTACATTCTTCATTGCCAGAGCACTGCTAGAGTTGTCCGAAGCTCAAATTGCTCATCGTATATGTCGCTGCGTGACATATCGACAAAAGAGACTTGAGAAGCAAAGAACCCAGCAATCTACCCTTTAGGTCTCTAAAAAATGGGTCGACAAAGAAAGACCCGACCAAGTTGTTGCTGTCTATATGGTTGGTAAAGCCAGAAGACGCCAGAAGTCAGTAACCAAAATTCATGTCAGACGACCAGTGACTCGCAGCGCCTCCCAGACGCGAAGACATCAGGAGGATTCTCCCACTCCTTCAAACCAAGGACATGAGAGTAACCACTCTTCAGACTCTTCGTCCAAAAGAATGAGCTCCAGCTCAGTCATCAAGACAATTTCCTCGTTTGACTCTCAAAGGATAAACGTCCTGGTTACAAATGCTAAGCAGCCTCCACCACATGATGACGTAACAGCACGCATCCAGCAGTTGGAGCAAGGACAGCAGAGAATTGAGGCTCTGATGGAAAACCTCCTCCTCACTTTCTAGCGTCCACCAAATAATGAAACTCCTCGAGTCATCAAGATGACGAGGAAAATAATGAATCTCGCGCCTTTACCAAAAAGGACGTTGACGATATCCTCGCTAAAGCAAAAGAAGAGGATACACTGAAGGAACATGGGATCAAGCCACCATATCCCTTATGGATGGACTCGGTTCCATTCCCTGTAAAATTCAAACAACCTACTCGCCAAACATATATAGGGAAAGGCTCATCTAGACAACATGTCATCCATTTCAAGATCCTGACGGAACCTATTACGGATCAAGATGCCCTTAAGATCCATCTCTTTGCTAGTACCCTAAAAGGTACAACCTCCGATTGGTACTCCACTCTGTCGGAGGACTCCATCCAAAACTGGGCCATGCTGGAGACACGCTTCTTGACCCACTTCAAAGGTGAACATCACCCTGTTACTATGGCACAGCTCTGCAGCCTAAAACAGGGACATAATGAGTCAACATACGACTTCATTCACAAGTGGAAGGCAATGGCGTACAAGGGCTCAGATGTACTGCCACAAGCGTCGCTGGTCGACATCTGCCGTAATAACATGAGAGCAAGGATCCGCTTTATGATTATCGACAACAAATCAAAAAACCTAGGAGAACTCCTAGAAGCAGCAATGGAGGCTGAAATGGTGATCAAAGACCTCAACAGTCAGAAATCATAAAAGAAAGAGCCGACTACCATTACAACCTTAAAACCAATAGAAAAAGGAGGTTCTTAATGTGCAAACCAAATCAGCTCCTCAGCAGCCAGAGAAAGCTGAAAACAGAACTACAGGTAAGAAACCTGAACTCTCTGAAGCCTTCAAAGAACGAGTAGAGAAGAAATACCCATTCGATGAAGATGTTGAAGAAGTCTTTCAGGCTCTCGTAGAAAACAGTAAACTCACCTTACCTGAGCCCAAAAGACCGGGAGATGTTGGCAAAACCAACGATCCTCGGTATTGTCCATATCTTCAGATGTTCTCGCATCCTCTCAATGAATGCTTCATTGTCAGAGAGAAGATCAATGAGATGTGGAAAAATGGAGTCATCACCTTTGACAAAAGCTATGGGTCTGCCTCCGTCAACATGGTGTCATATGGACAAACTTCCAAGTCACCAAAGGAGAAGATCACTACTTCCTTCAAGGTGATAAAAATGATTCAAGCGTCCTAAGAGTTGGTTCCTTATCCAACATCGAAGGGACAACCCATATGGGTGCATTCCGATCTCCTAGAAGATGAAAATTGGGAGATCGTCAAAACAAAGCCAACTGCTCAATAGCGAAGGCAAACCAAGAGACAACTCCGCAAGCTTAAACAGCGGGAGAAGACTCAGCAAGAAGTCTCTTAAAAGGCAGAGACCTCCTCCACTGCTTCATTGGGGGCAACGGAAGAATCCAAAACTTCAAAGGTGGTAAGAAAATTCACCCTTGGTGATTTCATGCCACCTCAATACAGAAATGAAACTACACAGGGGGCATCATGCTCTTGCAACTCAGTAATTGGATTCTCCATGGATGGGTATGAGTCCAGTGATACAGCTAGTGATACCGATGAGTGGGAAGAATCCCTTGGAACATGAGAATACCTCTCCGATGAGGAATGAATTCCTGAATCTCATATTATGCTAGTAATCTGGTATAACCCATTACAGCCACAAGGATCTTGGTCTGGCGATGAAGAAGACTAAGAGGCTATTCAAGAAAGTGTTGTTGATCCAGCACAAGCAAACGCTTCAGTGGAACCCAACATTGATGAACCACAAGGAGCAGATGACGAAGAAGATTTGACCCCTATGCCCGATCGCGAAGAATATGCAATAATTTTGCAGCGTCTTACCATAGAGCAGGAGTAAGATCACAACAATGAGCTTCTTCAAAATCAAAATCCAGAACCGGAAATCCCGAAAAATTCATAGAAATTTCCTCCGGTAACCCCGGAAAAAGAAGAAAACTACTGGATTGATGATCCCCTCACATCTGAAGACGATTCTGAATCTCAATAGTGCGTTGCTTGCAATGCGATAGTTTGGGATGATCATGCCTCCGAAGCTTCATCTGCCGAGCCCTCAGATTCTCAGACTACATCCGGTAGCATATCCCCTAGAGCTACATCTCCTCAGGTGACTTCCACAGAGATATCATCTTCTTAGCCTTCGTCTCCTGAAACTGTGACGTCGGAACCCAAGCCTCTTCTGGCTGATCATCTCGAAGAAGCTCCCGCCAACGAAGACTTCTTCAATGAAAATCCGGTCAACTGGTCCCAGATACCCGACCTCATAGGCGATGTTTGGACCGATAAACTACTCAATGAAGAAGAGAAGTTGCTAGGTGTTGTTCAGGATTTGTTCCCGGAAAATGCTCCATGCAATGCGATCACTAAAAACGGCAATACTGCTACAAAGACGTCTTCAATAAATGACAAGGATCAACCCCTTGATCCTGAGAGTAATCTTTCGAATGAAGAACCTTTTCCAGAAGCTCTTGAAGTTGGTAGAGGTACCCGCTCTGGCCGGAATTACCACAAGAATTATAACTAACCTTCTTCTTCTTGTATAAATCCTTCTTCGGCAAATTGTATACGCCCCAAGTGGCAACAATAATGAAAATGCAGGCTCGAAGGAGGCTTTCAAGTACGACTTGATTGAGCACTTCAAACACATACCTGCACGACTGCATATCCTTGACTTATTGCGAATGTCTCCACAAACTCGTGATAGTCTCATTTCAAAATTGCAAAGACTAAATGCGGATGTCGACAACCATGCCCCATAAGTCCTACAAATTGAAATGGACCACAGGGTCAAAAAATCAAATACTTCCTCGAAGGGAGAAAAGAAGAAAACTGAGGGATCAGGCATCGAATGCCTCTCAGTTAAAAAAGCAGCAAGTGCAACCATCGCCTTCGATAAGGATGAACTCCTGCTAGGCGAGACAAAGCACAACCGACCCTTGTATTTCACAGGGTATGTCAAAGAAATGCCAATACACAGAGTCCAGATCGACCCAGGTTCTGCACTTAACCTCATTTCTAGTTCGGCACTCGAAGAACTAGGCATCCCACCTAGCAAACTGAGTCACACGTCTGTATCCATCTTTGGATATGATGAGAGCGCTCAAAGGCCTATCGGTAAAGTCAGGTTCAAGTTGTAAATCGGTGATCTTATCTCTGAAGTCACTGTGTACGCAATAAAAACCCCTTCATGCTACAACATCCTTCTTGGACGCCCCTAGATACATGAGAATGGTGTCGTCCCTTGAACTCTACATAAGTGCATCAAGTTCATTGGCAACGACGGATTAATACATCGAGTGTTTGCAGATAAAAAGCCCTTCAAAGGCAAAGACATCCATCTTGCAGATGCTCAGATGTACAAAGATGAAGAAGAAGAAAAGGAGGAAGAAAGAACACCCTTTGGCAAAAATCTCAAGAAAAATAAGGGCAAGGCTCCTCAACAATCATCGGAAGAAAACAAACCTTGCTACAAAACCGAAGAGAGCATTCATTCTCCCTTCGTTGTCTCCCTCAAACCTTCAAAATCACCACCAAAGCAAAGAAGACAAAACAAAAGGCTGGGGGCAAGTGTCACGCCCCCGAACCGAAACCTCGCGGGCGGGAAATGGGATTTAGCATAAATATATTTTTCTCCCAAGATCCGCGTGTGTGAAGACAACACATTCTGAATATTTTGCGGAAGCATTTGTGGCGTTGCGACCCGAAGTCCGTGGCCATCGGATTCCGCGTCGCACTCAACCTTTAGCACATAGCTATTATATCAAGAATCATATCAGACTGGAGTAACCATCACAATAAATTACAGAGCTGACAGCAACAGGATATTACATTCCCAAATATGTTCAAGTTACAATTATCAATGTACATTAATTAAGAATCTCAAGAAAAAGGCTAATAAAAGCCATACAACAAAAGCTATAATCACTACCCCACATATGACGTAGCTCCGATGTCAAGCTCAATGTCTACATGACATAGCCGACAAAACAACCTGCAAAACATGGCTCCACAGCCAACAAAACACTCAACTCGGGGAGAAGAAATCTGAACCTGAGTACCAAAAGTAGTGGGTCAGACACGACGGTCTGGCAGGTGGATGAAAAGATAACAAATATACTAAAGAATAAAACATAAGATAAATCATGATACTCGATCAAATGCTGCATATAATTAAACGGGTGCAAAAGTCGGGAATCTCGGGGAAAACCTGTATTCATTTCAAGCATGGGTAAAACATGAATATCTAATAAAACATGTGTTCATTTACATCATCTATAATCATAGATATTTGACAATCGGGTGTTCGTCTAAAACATGTATAAATATAGCGGTATGGCAAAACAACGTTCATTTGAAACTTAAGTAAAAACATAAGTATACAACAAACCAGGTATTCATAGCAGTCTAGCAAAACCAATGTCCATTTGAAACCTATGTAGAAATACGGATATTTAACAAATCGGGTGTTCATTTAAACAGGTGTAACCAAAGAAATCTGACAAAACTAGTGTTCATTTAAACATATTTCAACGCATGGATATTTAACAAACCGGATATCGTTTAAAACAGGTATAAACGTAGGGATCTGGCAAACAAGTGTCATTTGAAACATATTTCAAAGCATGGATATTTAACAATTCGGGTAATCATTTAAAACATGTGTAATCACATAAATCGAGTAAAACCATCGATCGTTTGATACATATGTAAAAGCATGGGTATTCGTCCAACCGGCATTCATTTAAAACATTTGCGGGTACAAAGAACAGAAGACAATATAATAATAACTAAATTTACATTGGAGAATATTAACACTTGTTTAAATAACAACTTTCATAAAGGAAACGAATCATTTATCGGAAAAAAAGTAAGCAATATAAAACATGTCGGGTATCCAAGGAATCGGGAACTGGCAAGATGGCAACCACACGAAGCTAAGTCCTCTATCACTAAAGCGATAGAGCAATAACTAGGCCCTGATCTCAGTCACTCGAGGTGAGGAGAAACAGGGGATCTCATATAAATACATATACTAGGCACTGGTCTCAGTCACTCGAGGTGAGGAGAAACAGTGGATCTCATGAATGCATATACATATACTATACATGACCACGGTAGCGAGCCGGGCATCGGGGACCACAGTAGCAATCTGCGGTATCGGGACAAGACAACGGTAATAACCGGGTATCGGGATCCAAACTGCAGCTGGCGGGACAAGAGGGGGATCTCCAAGTCGGTGGATCAGACCAACAAGGTTATCCAAGCTTAGTGGTGCCGACTCATAGGTCAAATACAATCGAGACATATGCAATTGAATCAAGTACAATAGATATACGGGCAAGACGGGGGTGCTCAAGGGCATACTAACATTTCATGTCGGGCAATACATCTCAGGACAATTCACTGTTACCTGTGTAACTCCAATGCTTTCGGGAAACAAGTCATGTAATGCAAATCTCGGGAAATGAGGAAATATAATGCACTATACCATTTCGGGAAGAATATTGATTGCAAGATCTATTTAAGTGAATAGGGGTCCCGTATGTCGATTATAATAATTACTTGGTACTCCTTGAGTTTGAAGACATTCCGGGCTCCTTATGCACTTTTACTATTTTCACAACTTAAAATGAGCTTATGGGTAGTACTAGATGTTACAATAGCAAGAATCAAGATTATAAACGGTCCATCCTAGGCATGACATTAATCCGGAAACATCGAGCAACCTATTCAGTCATCGAAAGGAATAGAATTAGCGATAACCAAGGAAATAGACTTGTGTTTAGATATAAAGAAGATATCGCGTCGTTCCATCCTGTTCAAGATTGAAATGGATTAACTTCGATGTCACCGAACCCACCGTGAGGAGTGTCGGCTCAAGACATCCTCACACATAGGCCAAACAGTCCAAAAAGGGTAACCAAGGAACCACCTAAAACCAAGAATTAGTGTCTAGATCAACACCATTCTTTTCTTTTAGTCCCCTAGTCTTAGAGACCTTAGATTAGGGTACAATTGGTCTTAACACTAAGGTATATACCCCTAGGACTCATAGAAAGCCCAAAGGTTTCCAAAAAAAAACAAATATCAAATTTCACTGGACTCAAACTGATCAAACTGATAGAAATTTCTGTACCAGTTATACACAGAGTCCGATCGATCGGCTCAAAAAGCCTTACAGTTAAACACAGGCCGATCGATCGGACCTGGGCCTGTAGCAGGTCCGGGAAACTGAAATTTTCTCCTCTTTTTCCTTTCCTTTCCAACACTTAGACAATCACATAGAACTATAAACAAGAAGCCTAAAATACATGTTTCCAAGACAATAATATGAGCTAAAGAGCTCCTCATTTCAAGTTTCTCCCTTTCCATTCTTTCCATTCACAACAAATCTCAAGGTGGAGAAAACTCATTCATGTGAAACCATTTGAAACCTTGCCAATATGATGCATACATTCCCAAGAGTTCCAAGAGATTTAACAAGAGAGAAAAAACCATTCATATGCATTTCGAAATCAATAGAAATGTGACAAGAAGCATATGTGCAAACATGCATCCAATGATCAAGAACAAGTAATAAAACTTAGGATTTTTTTCATAAAACTTAATAACATTCAAACCATCCATTCATCCACTTGCCTTTGACTCTAATCAAGCAAATCAAGCTCCTAATCACCTCTCAAGCTCAAGATCCACAATCTCTACAAAAACCCCCAAAACAAACCCTAAAATGGGTTAAACAATGAAATGACAAGGAAACCTTTCAATAATAAAGGTGGAGCTTCTCTAAGGCTATAGGAACACAAATCTAGAAGATGAAGAAGAACACTTACTTGGATGACCATCAAATGAAGAGAGCTAGCTCAAGGGAGGTCTCCATATGGGAAGATTTCTCCAAAAATGGTATCAATAGGGAGCCATGGTGAAGAGGAAGAAGAAGATGGTCTCCATTTCTTGATTGATGAACTATTGGTGTGGCTTGGAGATGAAGAAGCAAGAAGAAGAAGAAGTTGCAAGAAAAGCCCTAGACTCAATAGTTGTGCTGGAACAATGGAGAATGGGATGCAATGAAGGGGATGGGTTCCTCTTATAAGCAAGTGAGGTTTGGGTCCCACAACTTAAAGAACTTGGGTGGCTGAAATCATCTCTTTCGGGACCTCGGATGAATTCGACGAAGAAGGAAGAAATGATCGTCGAAATTTCTAGTTTCGAAAAAATATATGTTTCATGGGTTTCGGGAATATCAAGTTTTGGGTACAAATTTGGTGTGCAATGACTGTTTTGCCCTCAAGGCCAAGAAATCGGGTTTCGGGTTCTCAAATGGATACGAGATCAACATGAAAGTTGTAGGATTCCTCAAGATGAATGTAACGGGCCAAAAACACAATACGAAACAAATCGGGAAAATCTCACAAGTAAATGCAAAGTCGAAAAAGGAACCCCCCAAAGGGCCCCACAAGCTACTAAAGCACTCAAAAGCCCAAAACTAGAAGAAAAACCATTCTAGCTCACAAACTCAACCCAGCAACTACTAATCCCACTAAAAGAACTAATCCACAAATAAAACAACACTAATCCAAGAGATTAGGGGTCGGGTTCTCACAGCAAGTTTGCGGTCTCCTTCGTGTCTATCATGCAAGACACAGACTCGGATTCAGAGCCAGAAGAAGATATACCATCAAACCAAGCTGATACTCAGCAAGTTCAGCTCGCTCTCACTCCATTGGAGACACCTGTCGACGTAGAAGACCCAACGTCTGCTTCCTTCATCGTTCCAACAATTTCGGTAGAAGAAAAGCCAATCTTCTTCCACAAATCAGAAGCCTCTTCACCAAAATCTTCGCTTGAACCTTTCCAAAATGAAGGTATGCCTCAACTATTCTTGTATAGTTCAATGGCACAAGCTATCATGAAGAGAATGGGCTATGATGCTTAGAATCCAATCGGTTTGGGAGGTGGCCGTGGTATTCTCACGCCATTGGAACCCACTTTGACCAAAAGTCAACTAGAGGATTGGAAACTCCGTCGTCACATAGACAAGTCTCCATACGGGTTGGGGTATGATCCTGACACTCCCATGAGACAATTGACACAAAGGCTACAAAGTCATTTTACCGACCAAGCCTCAACATCTTGTGTCGATGAAGACATTGATCTCCCTGGATATCTCTTTAAGGAGTCACTCGTCAAGGATCCAGGAAGCTCTTCCAAGTGGTATGATTTCTTTGATGATGAAGAGGAATTGTCCAATGACACAGACGCACGGTTTTCTGGCCCAGAAGAACCATCGTCTTCAAAAGAAGTACCTTACTTCGACCCAGTTTCAACAGGTGATTGGGATCATCTCATTGCCAGTCTTGAGAAGAATACCGATTAAGAAGACCCATGGATAAAAGCAAAGCCTTGGTCTGTAAATGCCTTTGGAACTTCAGAAGGTCTTGTTAAGTTGGAAGCCTCCAAAAACATTGTGGAGGAACCACTTTCAAACCTTCCAACAGAAGATCCCGTTCAAACGATAGACTTGGGGACACCTGATAACCCACGTCCTATATTCATAAGTAAGAATATAAAGGATGATGAGTTACCCGAGTATATCGCTTTTCTTCGTGAGTTCGTTGATTGCTTTGCATGGTCTTACGCTGAAATGCTTGGCTTAGACCCCAAAGTAGCAGTCCACAAACTCAATCTGCAAAAAAACATCAAGCATGTCAAACAAGGCCAAAGAAGATTCCGTCCTGATGTGATGGACAAAATTGAACAAGAAGTTCAGAAACTCAAAAGTGTTGGCTTCATCCGTGACGAACAACATCCTAAATGGTTGGCCAATATCGTCCCCGTGACAGAAAAATGGGCAGATCAGGGTCTGTATTGACTATAGAGACCTGAATAATGCATGCCCTAAAGATGAATTTCCGATCCCCATACCAGAGGTGATGATTGACAACACCTACGGATTCGAGCAAATGACATTCATGGATGGATTCTCTGGCTACAATCAGATAAAAGATGCATCCTGAAGATGAAAGACACACATCATTTCAGACTTCATTTGGCGTGTATTGCTACACGGTCATGCCATTTGGTCTGAAAAATGCGGGTGCAACATATCAGAGGGCTATGATGAAAATATTCCAAGATATGCAGCACAAGACGGTCGAATATTACGTTGATGACCTCGCCGTAAAAAACAGAAGAAAAAAAGACCATCTCAAAGATCTTCGAGTAGTCTTCCTCCGACTTCGCAAACACAAAATGTGAATGAATCCACTAAAATGCTTATTCGGTGTCTCATCGGGTAAGTTTCTCGGATTCATAGTTCGGAAAGGCAGAATAGAAATTGACCCCACCAAAGTCAAGGCTATCCTAGAAATTCCATCTCTAAGAACCCTAAGAGAACTAAAAGGGCTTAAAGGAAGGTTGGCATACATTCGACGGTTCATCTCCAATCTGTCAGGGAAGTGCCGTCCATTCTCTCGCCTAACGAAGAAAAGTGTGGACTTTGTTTGGGATGCTAAATGTGAAGCCGCATTTCAAGACATCAAGACATACCTGACTGAACCTCCAGTGTTGGCTGCCCCCACAACTGGAAAACCATTCATCTTGTACACAAGAGCTCTCAGTTACTCTTTGGGCGCTCTACTAGCACAAGAAAATGACAAAGGAAAAGAAGCTGCTCTATATTACCTCAGCCGCATGTTAATAGGTGCAGAGCAACGCTACTCTCCAGTCGAAAAAGAATGCCTTGCAGTGATGTTCACCGTACAAAAGCTACATCACTATCTGTTGTCCAACATCGTATTCCTGATTTCGAGGATCAATCTCTTAAAGGTCCTTGTCACAAAAGTAGGTTCTCTCAACGCTTGATTGGCAAAATGGTCCATCCTTCTGTTGCAATTCGATATTAGGTATGTGCCACAAAAAGCAATCAATGGCCAAGCTCTAGCAGACTTCCTTGCAGAGCACCCGTTGCCTAAGGATTCTCCACTCAGGGACGATCTCCCAGACGACTCCATCTATAATGTGGAAACTTCCTTACCAAATGCTTCCTAGGACATGTACTTTGACGGCGCAACCAAGACAAATGAAAAAGGAAAGAAAATATCAGGAATCGACATCCTCTATGTCAGTCCCGACAAATACATGATTCGACATGCTTTCTCGCTACTGGAACCATGTTCAAACAACACAGCCGAGTACCAAGCCCTGATTGTGGGATTGAAACTCGCCCTCGAATCTGGCATCACCATGCTGGAAGCTTTTGGGGACTCTAAACTGATCATCAACCAGATGAATCAGAAATTTGAAGTCAGGAAGCCTGATTCGTGGCCTTACGACAATAAGGAGCAATCGCTTCGACAAAAGTTTGACATATGTCACATCACCCACATCCTTAGAGGTGAAAACATTCGTGCAGATGCCCTGGCTGGACTCACTGCATCTATGGCAATCCAAAAAAGGGAAAACTTGCAAATCACAGTGTGTCAAAGAAGGATTCTCCCTCCTCTCAACACAGACCAAGCAGTTACTGAATGCCACCAAGCGGTTGGAGGTCGGATGTACATCCTCAAACCTCCGATCGACGACTGGAGGGATCCATTCATCGATTACATTATGTTCGGAATCCTACTTGAAGATCCAAAAGAGCGGGTAAGCCTTTAAAGACGAGCCCCAAACTTTCATTTGGATGTTCCTTCAAAAATGCTTTACAGAAAATCCTTCAATGGAATATTTCTACACTGCTTGTCACAACAAGAGACCGAGGAAACTCTCAAAGAAGTACATGCTGGTTTTTGTGGAGCTCATCAGGCTATTCCTAAGCTCTACGATCAAATAAAAAGGTTAGGTTATTATTGGCCTACCATGGTAGCGGACGTTATGCAATTTGCTAAACGTTGCCAACAATGCCAAGTTCATGGCGATTATGTCCACATGCGTCCAGAATGGCTACATCCCACAGTATTTTCATGGCCTTTCGAAGCCTGGGGTATGGACATCATAGGTCCTATCTCTCCTCCATCAAGTGAAGGTCATCGCTTCATCTTCGCCGCTATGGATTATTTATCTAAGTGGTCAGAAGCATTTGCGCTCAGCGAAATGATGACCTCATCAGTCCTTCAATTCTTGCGCACCAACATTATCTGTGGCTTCGGCATACCTAAAAGATTCATCCATGATAACGGACCACAATTCCGGGAACATAGATTCTACAAGTTCTGCAACAAGTATAAAACCCAAAGTTGTCCTTCGACTCCATACAATCCCACAACGAACGGACTAGCAGAAGCCTTCAACAAGACACTCTACAAAATTCTTAAGAAAATGGTCTCTAGTCACAAAAGAGACTGGGGAGACAAACTACCTGAAGCTTTGTGGGCTTATCGAACCCCCGTTCGAGGACCAACCCATAACACACCATTCTCTTTGGTCTATGGATGCGAAGTTGTTGTCCCTTTGGAAGTACAAATTCCTTCCTTAAGGGTATCTTTGCAAAATGACATGACGCAAGAAAGCAATGTCAAGTTGAGACTCCAAGAGCTGGATAATCTCGATGAAAGACGGCTTGAAGCTCTACAAAGCATTGAGCTATACCAAGCACGCATGGCAGGATCTTTCGACAAGAAGGTCAGGCAACGCACCTATAAAAAGGGTGACTTGGTTCTTGCAGTAAAAAGGTCAATGGTTTTCACCCACAAGTCCAAAGGCAAACTCGAACCAAAATGGGAGGGACCCTTCGTCATCGACAAAGTCTTCTCCAACGGCGCATGCGCTCTTCTACACATGAAAGGTGACAGATGTATGATGCCCATCAACGACAAGTTCTTGAAGCGGTACTACACTTGAAGACTTATGCCACTGGGCCAGAGCAATGCTTGCATGGTCAAAAGCCTATTTCCATGTACTTACTCGTCAAACCCACTCCTTTTGGAATTTTCATCCTTATGTTGAGATTTCTAAAAAAAAAAACTCTCAAAACAATGCTTACTTTCATAGTTTCATTGTTCAAAAAAATCAAATCCAAGTTTAGGAGCCTCTTCCCGGACTTGACCAAAACTTTCGATCCTTGAACCCAAAATTCATGGTTTGAAACAAAAATCAAGACTCAAGAATTTCCACCCTAGTCCACCCCAACTTTTACAGCCAATAACGGTTTTGAGTCAAAATTTATGACCCTCATGTCTTTAAACAAAAATGGTTTTTAAGAAACCGCGGGGAAGCGACGCTTAGTCGATACTCGCAAAACCCAAAAATCGGAAGGATGCGAACCTCATTCGATACTTCCAAAATTTCAAAATCACAAGGAAGCGACACCTTGTTGATACTTGCAAAATTTCAAAAACTTGTGGAGACGCAACATTCCAATTGATATCCACAACCCAAATTTTCAAAAAAAAAAACAAAAAGAAAAATCAATTCGTGAGGAGGCGACATTCCATCAATGCTCGTAAACCGAATGACCAAGGAGGCGACGTTCAGTCGATACTTGCACCCCAATTCGCAAGGACACGACATTCAGTCGATACTGGCACCCCAATTCGCGAGGAGGCGACATTCCATCGATAGTCGCGAACGGAATGAGCAAGGAGGCGACATTCCATCGATACTTACAATACCATTTAGCAGGGAGGAAACTTTTATTTTTTGAAAACCAAAACCTCGCTTTTATGCCAAAAAAAAAATCTGCCTCTACGCCAAAAACCAAAATTGGCTTCTACGCCAAAAACAAAATTTTGGCTTTTATGCCAAAAAAATCCAAAAATCGGCTTTTTCGCCAAAAACAAAATTTCGGATTCTCACCAAAAATCCCAAAATTTGGCTTTCATGCCAACAAAACAAAACTTGGTTTTCAAAAAAAGAAAAAAAACTGGCTTCTATGCCAAAATCAAAATTCGGCTTCCATGCCATCCCAAAATTTCGGCTGTCGTTCCAAAAGCAAAAAAATCGGCTCTCATGCCAACCCAAAATCGGCCTTCACTCCGGCAAACAAAATCACCTCCTATGCCACAAAACCTGGCTTTCATGCCATTTCAAAACCCGACTTTCATGCCATATAAAAAAAATGGCTTTCATGCCACCTTAAAAAAAATGGCTTTCATGCCATCTCAAAAATTTGGCTTTCATGTCATCTCCAAAAATTTGGCTTTCATGCCATCTCAAAAACTTTGGCTTCCATGCCACAAACAAATCTTGGCTCTTACGCCACAAAATTCAGCTTTCATGCCATCTCCAAAACCTTGGCTTCCATGCCACAAATTTTTTTTGGCTCTTACGCCACAAAATTCGGCTCCCATGCCATCTCAAAATCTAGCTTTCAAGCTATCAAAAGAAACCAGGCTTTCACCACAAAATCTGGCTTTCATGCCCAAAAACAACCCTTTGACAAAAGATTTTCACAAAATGACAACCTTTTGGTCAAATTTCCAAACGAACATTCTTTTCCAATTTTTGCTTATTTTCACCAAAAAGAATTTGAGCGAGTCCCTTCTCTAGCACGAGCTTCCATAATGGAGGCCCATTTAGCAGCAGCTTGTTCCTCCAATAGCTCAAGATGCAACCTGGTCTCAACTACCTCCCTATCAAGACGGCGTAGGTCTTCTATTAGCTCAATGATAGCCAACTCGGTGACGTTCCTCTCCAGAACGAATTACTTCCGAGTCCGCGAGATCTCGTTCAGTTCAGACTTGACCTCGCCAAAAGGCTTCAAAAACATTTCATTGAAAAAGTCACCGCTTGGAAAGCTCTTGGTCTCATTCCACTTGTTGGCTAGAGCTATGACTTCATCAACCGACCTCTTCTCTATCAGTAAGGATGTCCTGTACATGCTTGATCATGCCAAAGTCGGCTTCTAAATGGCCAGAAGAAAGAGTTTCGACCCATGAGCTCAAAACGCTCTTCAACACTTTCTTCGCATACTGAAGAGATGGTCCGGATGAAGGCTCGCCCCTTTCCATTGGTCGACTGCCCATGTCATGCCCTGTTGGAGGAGTAATCATCAAACTCTTTCTAATTGGAGACACTGGCGAAGGAATTTGCTCAGAAGATTTCATCTCTGCCGTATTGAAACTGGAAGAAGAAGTCCCTACTTTCAAACAAACTACAGGCGTCCCTTGCTTTGGCACTGAGAAAGACAGAGGAACTTCTCATGCTACCTCATAACCTGCCAGCAAAAAAAAAAAGAGGTATGAATATGATCTTGTTGAAAAATTATTATCTTCAGGGTTATTGCTACAAATACGTTCTTCGACGATCAGTATTTCGCCTCCATGAGTTCAACAGAAGCATCGTCAAAGGTCGCATCCATGGATGGCTCGAAATCGTCAGAATCCTGTGGCAAGTCAGCTGACAAGAAAATAAGCAACATGTTAGCAAATGACAGCACAAACAATAAAAGAAAGAAAACACAAAGAAGTCATACCAGGTGAAGATTCTGGAATCACTCCAGAGTCCCTCGGTTCTTCTTCAGATGCCGCAATCAGATCCGTCACTGCTTCATCAGCCGGAACCTCAGGCATCACCAAATCATCATCTCCCACTGAAAAGGGAGAGAAAGAAAATCAAAAACAAGAAAATCTCAGCAAAAAGAAACGGAAAAGGAAAGAGGAGGAATCATACCTTCATTAACGGTCTCTTCCTCTCGGCTCCTCTTCTCCGGAGGCTCATCAGCGTCCCCTGACATCTCTTCAGCAATGGCGAGAGAGACTTCTGAATCAGGAGAGTCATCGTGTCGTCTCTTATTACGGCGTTGCCCTCTCTTCCTCTTGCTTCCGTGGGCTGGTTTGCTTGAAGTACCCGCCCCATCATCAAAGTCAGGACCTTCGCTTGACTCCTCACCAGATGGTCTGCTCCTCCCAGTGGACTCCAAGGAAGCCTTTGTTCGTTCCGCTTGCATCCAAGTGTCAATCTCGACCTCCTCCTCTTCTAGCTGTTTCAAGACCTCGCCAAGTGTATCTTGTACAACTCCTGATTTGATGACGTTCTCTTCACCGAGAAAGCCTATCTTGTGCTTCTCTCCAGCAAGGAAAACTAGAACTTCATCTCGTCGGACTCCATCTGATTTGCCAAGGCCCTTCCCAGAAGATTGCTTCACATCGAGCTCTTTCTTGGAAAGCCCCCGGTACACTAAAAAGCTCTCTACGAACCATTTCGTAAAGCCAGTAGTCCGGAAAGTGGGCAACTCAGGATAAGAAAATCATGGCGGAAGTGTCTTCTGCACTGTAAAAAGTCCATGCATTCCTTTCATCCTGCAAACTTCCAAAATGCTTCACCTTGCTCGAAGGCGCTCCAACAATGCCTTGAGAGAAGTCCAACTACAGCGCAAAATGCGAGGGGACATACGGCTGGATATCAAGAAAAAGATGTCTATGGTACACCATAGAACCAACGGGTATGTTGAAAAGCCACCTCTTTTCTGCATTTGTCAAAGAATAATGTCTTCCCGACCCTGCCCTGGTGGAATCACGGGAGAGACCAAAATCAAAAGTCTTCTTCCGCAAACCTGGAGAAAGCTTCACTAAAGATTGCCCAATCTCGACGTCCCTGAACCGTTGGATCATCAAACTGGCAAACAAAAGTGATTCGGAAACGGCTGTCCCTCTAGCCAACCGAATCATAAAAGGATCATCATCCTATGCAACTCCTGATCGATGGAAGCCGGGACAGTGGTACACATACCACGAATAGAAAATATGGGCTAAAAATACCTAGTTCATCGGGAGCCCAAGCCGAACAAGAAAAGTAGCAGCCTGCAGTTCGGTACACAAATAAGAGTAAAGAGCAGGCACCAAAGCAAGCCTCTCTCCGAATGCCAATTGACAAGCTAGAAAAATACAGTGCGGCCTGATGTGCGTACCATCTCCTCCAGCAAAAATAGCCTCACTCAGCCAGTAGGTGAGGTAAACAGTGAGATCCCTTCGTAGCACAATGTCCGAATAAATGACATCTGTGCTCATGAAGATGTCCTTCTAGTCTCCTCACGTGACAGAAGTCTTCTTTGAACTTGGAGTCTTAGCTCTGGCCTCCAGGGTCATGCTATTAGAAGACTCTGCTGTCAAAGAAGTTGAGGAATAAGGAGCCAAAACTCCTCCAGCTTCTGGACCTTACTTTCGAGCCCTCCTTTTCCTTCAAAAAATCATAAAAGGCGATGAACTCCTCAGACTGCTCCTCAAGGATGCTGTCAATAGGCATGAACTCCTCATAAAGTTTACCGAGGATAGGCAGCCCGGTGATGGCACTCAATTCCTTCAAAGAAAGACCAATCTCACCATTGTGATAATGAAAGTGTTGGTTTGTGGAAGGAATGACTCCAACATGGCCATTAAGGCTTCATCGGAGAAAACCACGGTTTGCCGAAAAGCACGAACCACATTAAAAATCTCGGCCTCTTTCAAAATGGCCCTGCCAACTTGCAAGATGTGATCAGTCCATGACTCCCAGCTTGAGTCAGCGCTGAAATGACCACGAAGTCGAAAAGGCTTCACCCAATTGCTGCCGTCACCCTGGAAAACGCCAAGGCCCACCGGTCTCAAATCAACCGATGGATGATCAGAACCTTGGTAGCCGCTGGCTCGCATCAACATATCCATGCGGACATGCGACTTCTCTGCATAACCGGAAGGGCCGCCAACAAAAACCTTGATCTTGATCACATTAGTACTCTCCACCCAGCTCAAAGGATCTTCCCTCTTGGGGTATGTGGGAGAAAGGCTCATAATCGAGATAGTGTGATCAAAATTCGACCAAGTAAAAATAGTTCTCTCCTCACCATCTGTCGTCAAGTCATTAGGAACTGCGTCACCAAAGAAAAAGGTAGGCTTTGGTACAATGCTCTGATCGTCCATGACCCAAGGACGATTGCTTACCATAATGTTATAAAACTCCTCATCCTTGAGAGTGATCAATCACTGTCTCATCTCATCACGGTTAAGGGAGTCACATTCTTCCAAGTTTCTCTCCACAAACTGAACCTTCTCCTAGGCCTGCTGTACGACCACATTGGGAGACTTGTTAGACCGGCGAGGTGCATCAGTAATAGGATCTTTGCCCTTGTTCGTTCTAGAGGAACTAGCTACGAAGGATGGAAAAGAAAAACAACCAATCATCAAAATGACAGAATTTTGCCAAAAAAAATCCTATCGAAATTTTGGCATAGTTCCGGGACAATTCCGAAGAAAAGGGAAACACCAAAAAAAAAAGATAGGAAGCTTGAAGATGAGCTCGACACCACTGCAAGCTCATTGTCAATGAAGCATCCTCAGAGAAGGTTTGAACTCAAACATTGCTACATGATCAAACCAGTTTTATCAAATTTCCACTGTTAGGGATTTTGTATTTGCAATTTGATGGATGCATTAACATATTCATATCATTTGAATTTACACTCATGCATTGTTTTAGAAAACCTTGAAATCTGGTTTTATACATGCATTGCTTTTAAGATTTGTAAAAGTATTGTTTTATGCATGTTTTGGTTTCTAAACTTGGATGCATTGGTTTTTAGAATACAAACTCTTTTGAAAACCTAATTCTTTGTGCATTACATTTGGAAAATCATTTTGAGAATTTAGGTTTGAGCCTTGCATACATTCATCACTTTCAGAATCAGTTTTGTATGCATTTTCATTTGGAAAGAGTTTTTAGAAATCAAGCTAGCCTTTGTTTTTAAAGTTTCAAATCATGTTAGGCTTTGGGTGTTTCATGTTTTTAATCATCTTAGTATGACTTATAACATGTTATTTAAGCTTGGTTTAGTGACCCAAAAATCCCCCCAAAGGAATACCTTCAAATAGGCAAAAGTTCGTTTTTTTGTAAAAAGGGGGGTGTCTCGGCAGTGTCGCCGGTCGACCGAGACCTGCTTCCCGGTCGACCGGGAACACTGTCGGTCGAGTTGCAGGTTCTGGGCTGAAACCTGCCAACGGTCAGAAATATGACCGTTGTGCCTTCCCGGTCGACCGAGACCTGTGTCTAGGTCGATCGAGGACTAGCCGTTGGGCACTTTTTGGCTATAAAGTCCATTCATTTCCAACCTTTTTCAAGGCTTGACACATGAACCTTTGAGACCATTTTGGAGCCATTGAAAGGGGATGAAGTTGGAAAGGCTAGAAGGTCATTAGGAGAGCTAAAGCTTGGATTAATGAGTTAAACCACCAAGTAAGCTCTACCTTTCTTTATCATAGTTTGCATGCTTGTTTAAGTTATTGGTAAATGTTTTTATGCATGATAACTATGATGTGTTGAATCCATTCTACCCTTCATCTTTGATATTCAAGATTGGATTCATCACTTTGATTTCAACCTAAGTTTTGTTTTAAACTTTCTTAATCATGCTTAGCCTAAATCTTTGATTTCTTTTATTGCATGATTATTTCACTTGGTTGAAACTTCCCTTGTTGTTTTCATTCATTTAATCTTTAGTCAAATTAGTTTAGAAAACAACATTGCTGATGCATCACTTGATGAGGCTTAAACACTTTCATACAACTTGTGATCTTTAGATTTTCATATCATTCACAAGTGTGTAATTGTTCAAGTGATTTGCATAGAACTTCAATTATATCTTTTTGTGCCTTAAACTTTCGAATTGCATTAAGCATAAATTCATTGAGCTTACTTTTAAACTTGATTGAAGTTTTCACACACACACACACTTCATAAGCATACATCTTTGCATTTCTTTGAGTGTTTGTGTGAGTTAGATTTTCATTTTAATATCCGCCTATCTTAGAGGCAAATTAATTTGAGCTTAAATTGTAATCTCTTAGAGTGATCTTTTGAGAAGACACTTTCTTAGAGAAATCTTTATTTTGTAAAGGTTATTGCTTAGCCTAAGAAAAGCATTGTGTAAAGGTTATTGCTTAGCCTTGAAAAGCATCTTGTAAAGGTTATTGCTTAGCCTATAAAAGCACATTGAGAGGTTGTTGTTTAGCCTAGAAAAACAACATTGTAAGGGTTATTGCTTAGCCTAGTAAAAAGCATACATAGTGGAAATCCGGTGGGGTGTTGGATGCACAAGCCGGTAGTGGATGTAGGCACGTTGGCCGAACCACTATAAATGTTGTGTTGTGGTGATTGCTATGTGGTGATTGTTTTTGTTTAGCTTCCGCATATTGTTTGACTAAATCATCACATTTGACTAGTTTTTGTTAAGAATTTAAAATTAGTCTAAATTGGTCATACTTGTAGCACACCCTATTCACCCCCCCCCCTCTAGGGTTAGGATCCCAAAGACTTTCATCCACAAGCTTGAAGAAGGGCTCAACATTGTTGCGAGCTCCAAATCACAAAACGTGCAAAAGATTTCCAGGTATGCATGATCATCCTCCCAATCAATTTACTAAAAATCATGCTTCAAAGAAAATCATCATGCATTAGATGCTAGAAAAACCTTAACCAAAGTTTGACCAATTCCAACCCAACTTGGTCAAAACCAATCAAACTTCGTCCAAGTCAAAAATCATGCTGGCTTGACCTAGAGATTCTAGTCCTCTATCTTGATGCATAAAAAAAAAACAAGAAGAAAAAATGCATGAACATCTTGGATTGCATAGACCTCATTATCATGGTGAGCAAAAGAGGGAAAGAAAAAAAAAAAGGGAGAAAGAAGAGAAAAAAAAGAAAGAAATCTCTTAAGATTTTAGACTGGCCCGCAGGCCAGCCCACTGCCACGTGGCTGTACAGACAGGTCCGTAGAAAAAACAAAAAGAAAAAACAGTGCAAAAAAAAGAGAGGGAAAAAACACCGTGAGCAAGAAAACAAAAACAAAAAAGAAAACAAAAACAAAAAGCACGTGTAAAAAGAAAAGAGAAGAGAAAACACGTGGAAAAAAAGGAGAGAAGAAAAAAGGAAGAAAAAGAAAATAAAAGAAAAGAAAAGAAAAGAAAGAAATTTCTACTTCTACATGGAGTTTCTTGTGAAGGAAGAAAACTTACTTGAAGCCATGGATGGAGAAGAAGAAAGAGAACTTGAAGATTCTTGAAGAAGAAGAGGAGTTCTTGATCTTGGAACACTCTTGAAGACTTTTGTATAAAGAAAGCAATAAGGGCAAGAGATCCAACCTCCTTTGCTTTTATAGAGGAGAGCAAACCAAAAGAGGAAATAAGGAGAAAACCAAAGAGGTAAGTGCTAAATACTAGCAACTTTCCCCAAAGAAAGAAGATTTGAGATGTTCTCTCCTAAAGAAAAGATTCTTTAAGAAATTCTCTAAAAAAGAAAGGGAATGAGAAATATTCTCTCCAAAGAAAGATACTTCTAGAAAATCTCTTCCCAAAACAAGGAAGCTTGAGAGATTCTCTCCAAGTAAGGGTAATTTTAGATATTCTCTACCCACAAGAGATATTTTTAGATATCCTTTATAAAATGACACCACATGAGATCTAAGCCATCTCCAAAGCTTAGGATCCCATGGGCTAGCGTACATGAGCCAGGTTTGACCACCTAGGCACTAAAAGGGGCTTCCTATAAAAAATCTCCTTTACCAAGAGCATACAAAATGGTTCCATGCCTCTCTTGAGTTGAATGAACCATTCAAAAAAAATCCTCATGAGTTCCCAAAAATCCAAACCATCCAACCTCATGAACAAAATTACGCCAAAAGCTTGAAATTGACATTCCACAAAAAACCAAATCTGACCCCCCCAATTTGCCACATACAACTCGTTGGGTCACAAGGCCAAAATAAAAAATCAAACCCCGACCCCCTAACATGCCACATATAGCTTGTTGGGTCACAAGGTCAAAATCAAAAATCAAACCTCGACCCCCTAACCTGCCACAAACAGCTTGTTAGGTCACATGGTAAGGAAAAAAAAACCTCTTGACCGCCTAATGTGTCACATACAGCCCTAAGGTTCACAAGGTCAAAAAGAAAATCCAAAACCCAAAATCCAACTCCCTCATGTCATTTTAAAAACTTTGCCTTGAAATGGTACGTGATCCCTCTCACTACCATAAAATCCCCTTGGAAACTCAAAAGGCTATAAAAAAAATGCTCAAAGACTCTTGGTCAATTCAGAAGCTCTCCTTCAAGTTTCTCTTCGAAACACATCGACTCCAAAAGCTACTCGTCGCTGTACCTCGAGGGGGTATTTGTTGACACCAAAAATGTCACTTTGCCTCTACAACATCAAGAAGTCACATGAAGCCGCATCCTACTACAAACGAGCAATGCTACTTCAAGTATCAGTTCTTGTCAGAATCAAATAAAAATTGCAAGATCCTCCAAGATAGCCAAAAGAGGGATTCACATGAAGTTTCGGGCCATTTCAACATCATTTGGCCTAACTTCACTCCTCCGGCAGCCAAATAGGCGTTCCTGGCGGCAACAGCATCGAAGACATCAAAACTTCTATCAGAGCCTACGATGGTCTCAAAATACCTCCAAAAGGCTCCATGTCAAATTCCAAGTCAAACCGACAATGTTTGACCCTCGAGCAGTAAAATCAAGCCTCTCGACGGCGAGAGCCACCGAGACTATTACTCATCAAACAGAGCACATAGGTGGCTTCAACATGCTTCAAAACTGCTGCACGTCAAATTTCAGGTCATTCCGACAACTTTTGACCCGACTTTGACGCTCCAAAACAAAATCAAGGCTACCGGCGACAGAGCTCCGCGGGAGCATGACATCCAAATCGGAACCAACGGATCATCTCAAAATGACTTCAATAGGCTCCTTGTCAAATTCCAAGTCGATTGGACATCGGTTGATCATGCATCAAAGCGCGGCATCTTCCTCGCGGTAAAATCAAGTGTACCGGCGACAGGACCCCACACAGCTTCAAAACTGAAACAAAAGCCATGGTTGGTCCTCTCTACTGCTAAGAAGGCTTCACCTCAAATTTCAGGTCATTCCGACATCGTTCGACCAAGTTTTGACACTTGATGGAAAATCGTCTACAAAGTCTTCGAGTTTTCCAAAAAATAAGGAGCTTTGTGCTCCGATTTGCACGGCTTCTCATCAAGTTTTCTTCAGGAGAATCGAGACAGTAAATGAGGAGAAACATCAAGAAAAATCAGGATAAAAAAGATTGAAAAACGACCGAGAAACGGCGACTGGAAGGGGAAAGATCCCCATGGTCGCCGGGTGGGAAATCCGAGTTGCCAGATTTTTCGCCTGGTGGCCCGTTTTCCGCCCCTTTTAGCGTTTCGGGAGTTCCAGCCTCTATGGTTTTTTTGAAAATCTGATTTTTTATACTCGAAATCGACTGATCTTCATCAACATCTCGGATCCGCCGTCAAGAGCATAAAATCATCATTGATCACTCCAAGATCGCCAACCGGCTGACCAAGAAAGTACACTTTTTGTCCGACTGATCGAGAAATCGACAAGACAGATGTCACCGGCTCATTGATATCAACCAATGTCTGAAGTTGCATCGCTATCCGACATCAAATAACATGTGGATCCATCGGCGATCATCAAAAGAAGAATTTCAAAAGACGTGGCATGGCCCGCGACTCTTCAAATGCCCTGCTACCACTTAATGCTGTTTATGACAACTTAATACGGTCATTAACCCATTATTTTGGATGGCCCAATCAAAATCAAGAAAATGGTAGTTACAAATTCAAGTAATCATGGCATTAAAACCATGAAACTCCCCTCATCATGGAGATTATGGGCAATTAAATGCCCATCATTCTCCACCGGCCAATCACAAGCCAAGAAAAAGGACTTACAAAATCAAGAAATAAAAACTTGTAACTCCTCCCATCATGGAGCATCGATGCCATCAATTCTCTCATCATGGGTCAACAATCCCATAAATCACCCCATGGCTACCAAGAGCCTATAAAAAGGGGTCATTCCAAAATATCCAGATATATACATACACACATACTCACACGAAAATATACGCAGACACACAGAGAGAGGGAGAGAGATCCATACTCACAAGCAAGGAACAAGAACTCTGAAGAAATCCTGCTACTTTGTTGCTGAAACACCACAAGGTGATCGATGGCCCCCCAAGGTCTCCTCTTTCCTTCTATCCAACATGGCCTAAACGCGGCTCTTCGGCCCATTTACTCGGTTTTTCATTGTATATAGGACCTCCCCTTGGTCTTTATCATCTAAAAAACTGAGGTCCAAGCCAAGCCAAAGAATCAAAGCATCAAGCGTTCTTATCTGAAGGACGATGGCGAAGTTCATACATGACTTGTGACCGTCAATTTGAACGAGTCCCTGCAATCTCCTGAGAAGTCAGATACTTTTCTTTTGTATTTTGTATTCTTTGTAAAGAGACAAAAAATCACATTTCTTGTCTTTCATTATTGATGAGATTTGTGAATCGCCTTCTATGGAAAAATCGCCTTTCACGGCACAAATCACCTTTCACGGCACAAAACCGCCTTTCACGGCAAACAAAAATCGCCTTTCACGGAAAACAAAATGAAATTGCCTTTTACGACATTTAAATTTTTTTATCTCTTTCTTAAAATATATGTGCAATGGAAAGTTAGAAAGAAGAATTGATTTCCTTTCTACTTGTGAAGGTGAATCTTCGGATTACCACTTCAAATTCCAAGAAGAATAGAAAATCTGGCATACCCATACAAAAATGTTGATGACTCGCTTTTCCTCCTCTGCCATACTCCCGGCAGCCCCAGGGGTGGGAAGGAGAGGACGAAAGGTCGGAGCCCCCATCATGTAGCCAGCTTTTCCCAAGTCCTTCATATCAAAAGTCTTTGCTAACCAAACTTTTACTGTTGACAACATTCCTATGTCTTTCCTGAGGAGAAGGATGTCGTCGATATATAAAACCAGAAAGACTACCCTGTCACGTTCACTTTTCATGCACACACATGACTCATCCGAATTTTGACAAAAACCAAATGACTTCATTACCTGGTCAAAACAGATATTCCAGCTTCGGGATGCCTGCTTCAGTCCATAGATAGACTTCTGCAGCTTGCAAACTCTTTGCTCTTGGTTTGTAGCTACAAAACCGTTTGGCTACACCATATAGATGTCTTCCTCAACATGGCTGTTGAGAAACGTTGTCTTGACATCCATTTGCCAAAACTCGTAATCGAGATGAGCCACAATGGATAAGTGTATCCTGATGGACTTGAGCATGGCTATCGACGAGAAGGTTTCCTCATAATCGATGCCCTCTTTCTGACTATACCCTTTTGCAACAAGCCTGGCCTTAAAGGTCTCCACTCTACCATCCGATCCTCGTTTTCTCTTGTAGACCCACTTGCACCCAATAGGTTTAATATTGGCAGGCAAGTCCACAAGTGTCTAGACCTGATTGGAATACATAGACTCCATCTCAACTTTCATAGCATCTTGCCAACGTCCCGAATCTATGTCATTAATTACTTCATCATAGTTACAGGGATCTTGTTCCGGTTCTTCCGGGACTGCCTCCTAAGACTCTCCCAAGAACACGAACCTATCAGGGGGTCTGACAATCATCCCACTACGACGAGGCACTGGTGTAACTGCTGGGTTTGGTAAGGACGGTTCTTCCTCAAGTTTGGTCATATTTGGATTTGGAATTGATTGCTCTTGAATTTCTTCCAAGATCTCCTGTTCTAAAGATTTCTGGTTCATCATATAATGTTCCTTTAGAAAAACCGCATTGGTGCTCACCAGCACTTTCTACTCTCTGGGATTATAGAATAACCAACCTTTAGTTCCTTTATGATATCCTACAAACGTGCATACTTCAAACTTCATTTCCAACTTATCTGTCTTAACCTTTAACAAGTGTGTCGGACAACCCCAAATGTGTAAATGTTGTAGACTAGGCTTTCGCCCGGACCCAGGGAGTCTTAGGTACAGACTTAGATGGTACAAGGTTTAGTATGTACATCGTAGTATCCAAGGCGTACCCCCAAAAGGATATAGGTAATCCTAAGAAACTCAGCATAGACTAAATCATATATAAAAGAGTCTTATTCCTTCTTTCTGCTACTCCATTCTTTTGAGGCATACCAGGAGCTGACAACTAGGATAGAATCCCATTTTATGATAAGTATCCCATAAAATCAGCAGAGAGATATTCCCCTCCTCGATCTGATCGAAGAGTCTTGATACTTTTACCTAATTGTTTTTCCGCTTCCACACGAAACTCTTTGAACTTTTCAAAAGCCTCGGACTTGCGGTGCATAAGGTATATGTATCCATATCTTGAGTAATCATCTGTGAAAGTGATGAAATACTCAAATCCTCCTCTGGCCCTGACATTAATGGGTCCACACACATCAGTAACCACTAATTCCAATAAATCTTTGGCCCTATTGCCCTTAGATGAAAATGGTCTTTTGGTCATTTTACCTTCCCGACAGGACTCGCTGTCACGCCCCCGAACCGAAACCTCGGGGGCGGGAATGGAATTTAAGCATCAATTATATTTTTCTCCCAGGATCCGCGTGTGTGAAGACAACACATTCCAACACATTCTGAATATTCTGCGGAAGCTTTTGTGGCGTTGCGACCCGAAGTCCGTGGCCATCGGATTCCGCGTCGCACTCAACCTTTAGCATATAGCTATCATATCAAGAATCATATCAGACTGGAGTAAACCATCACAATAAATTACAGAGCTGACAGTAACATGATATTACATTCCCAAAATGTTCAAGTTACAATTATCAATGTACATTAATTAAGAATCCCAAGAAAAAGGCTAATAAAAGCCATACAACAATAAGCTATTAACTACTACCCAAATGTGACGTAGCTCCGATGTCAAGCTCAATGTCTACATGACATAGCCGACAAACCAACCTGCAAGGCATGGCTCCACAGCCAACAAAACACTCAACTCGGGGCGAAGAAATCTGAGCCTGAGTACCAAAAGTAGTGGGTCAGACACGACGGTCTGGCAGGTGGATGAAAAGATAACAAATATACTGAAGAATAAAACATAAGATAAGTCATGCTATTCGATCAAATGCCGCATATAATCAAACGGGTGCAAAATCGTGGATCTCGGGCAAAACATGTATTCGTTTCGAGCATGGGTAAAACGTGAAGATCTACTAAAACATGTGTTCATTTACATCATCTATAATCGTAGATATTTGACCATCGGGTGTTCGTCTAAAACATGTATAAATATAGTGGTTTGACAAAACAAACGTTCATTTGAGACTTAGGTAAAAACATAAGTATACAACAAACCAGGTATTCATAGCAGTCTGGCAAAGCCAATATCCATTTGAAACATATGTGAAAATACGGATATTTAACAAACCGGGTGTTCATTTAAACAGGTGTAACCAAAGAAATCTGACAAAACTAGTGTTCATTTAGACATATTTCAACGCATGGATATTTAACAAACCGGGTATCGTTTAAAACAAGTATGAACGTAGGGATCTGGCAAACAAGTGTCATTTGAAACATATTTCAAAGCATGGATATTTAACAAATCGGGTAATCATTTAAAACATGTGTAATCACATAAATCTAGTAAAACCATCGATCGTTTGAAACATATGTAAAAGCATGGGTACTCGCCCAACCGGCATTCATTTAAAACATGTGCGGGTACAAAGAACAGAAGACAATATAATAATAACTGAATTTACATTGGAGGATATTAACACTTGTTTAAATAACAACTTTCATAAAGGAAACGAATCATTTATCGGAAAGCAAGTAAGCAATATAAAACATGTCGGGTATCCAAGGAATCGGGAACTGGCAAGACGGCAACCACACGAAGCTAAGTCCTCTATCACTAAAGTGATAGAGCAATAACTAGGTCCTGATCTCAGTCACTCGAGGTGAGGAGAAACAGGGGATCTCATATAAATACATATACTAGGCACTGATCTCAGTCACTCGAGGTGAGGAGAAACAGTGGATCTCATGAATGCATATACATATACTATACATGACCACGGTAGCGAGCAGGGCATCGGGGACCACAGTAGCAATCTGCGGTATCGGGACAAGACCACGGTAATAATCGGGTAGTGGGATCCGAACTGCAGCTGGCGGGACAAGAGGGGGATCTCCAAGTCGGTGGATCAGACCAACAGGGTTATCCAAGCTTAGTGGTGCCGACTCATAGGTCAAATACAATCGAGACATATGCAAGTAAACCAAGTACCAATACATAATCAAACGGGCAAGACGGGGGTGCTCAAGGGCACACTAACATATCATGTGGTGCAATGCACTTCGGGACAAATAACTGTTACTAGAGTAACTTCAATGCTTTCGGGAAAGCAAGTCATGTAATGCAAATCTTGGAAATGAGGTGAAACAAAGAACTATTACAATTTCGGGTAACATATAGGTTTCAAGATCTATTTAAGTGAATAGGGGTCCCGTATGTCGATTATAATATTTACTTGGTACTCCTTGAGTTTGAAGACATTCCGGGCTCCTTATGCACTTTTACTATTTTCAAAACTTAAAATGAGCTTATGGGTAGTACTAGATGTTACAATAGCAAAAATCAAGATTATAAACGGTCCATCCTAGGCATTACATTAATCCGGAAACATCGAGCAACCTATTCAGTCACCGAAAGGAATAGAATTTGCGATAACCAAGGGAAAGACTTGTGTTTAGATATAAAGAAGATATCTCGTCGTTCCATCCCGTTCAAGATTGAAATGGATTGAACTTCGATGCCACCGAACCAACCGTGAGGTGTGTCGGCTCAAGACATTCTCACACATGGTCCAAACAGTCCCAAAAAGGTAGCCAGGGTCCCACCTAAAACCGAGAATTAGTGCCTAGATCATCACCATTCTTTCTTTTAGTTCCCTAGTCTTGAAGACCTTAGATTAGGGCATAATTAGTCTCAACACTAAGGTATATACCCCTAGGACTCATAGAAAGCCCAAAGGTTTCCAAAAAAAAAACAGTCCGATCGATCGCCCTGAAAAGCCTCCCAGTTAAAAACAGTCCGATCGATCGGACCTGGGCGTGCAGGTCCGGGAAACACTTGATTTTTCCTTCCTTTTTCCTTTCCTTTCCAACACTTAAACAATCACATAGAACTATAAACAAGAAGACTAAAATACATGTTTCCAAGACAATAATATGAGTTAAAGAGCTCCTCATTTCAAGTTTCTCCCTTTCCATTCTTTCCTTTCACAACAAATCTCAAGGTGGAGAAAACTCATTCATGTGAAACCACTTGAAAACTTGACAATATGATGCATACATTTTCCAAGCATGAACAAGAGGGAAATAAACTCATCAATAAGCACATTTCGAAATCAATATTAATCATAGTAAAGACAACTACTAAAATCACCAAAACCCTTAATGAAACAAGATTTTTCTCACAAAACATGTTAATAATCAAAACGATCCAATCATCCACTTGCCTTTGACTCTAATCAAGCAAATCAAGCTCCTAATCACCTCTCAAGCTCAAGATCCACAATCTCTACAAAAACCCCCAAAACAAACCCTAAAATGGGTTAAACAATGAAATGACAAGGAAACCTTTCAATAATAAAGGTGGAGCTTCTCTAAGGCTATAGGAACACAAATCTAGAAGATGAAGAAGAACACTTACTTGGATGACCTTCAAATGAAGAGAGCTAGCTCAAGGGAGGTCTCCATATGGGAAGATTTCTCCAAAAATGGTATCAATAGGGAGCCACGGTGAAGAGGAAGAAGAAGATGGTCTCCATTTCTTGATTGATGAACTATTGGTGTGGCTTGGAGATGAAGAAGCAAGAAGAAGAAGAGAAGCACAAGGAACCCTAGGTTCAGCTGGTTTGTGCTGGAGCAATGGAGGGTGAAATGAACAATGAAGGGGGTGGGTTCTCTTATGTTAACAAAGGAGGTTGGGTCCCACAACTTAAGGGACTAGTTTGGCTGAAATCATCTAATTCGGGACCTCGGATGGATTCGACGAAGAAGGAAGAAATGATCGTCGAAATATCTAGTTTCCAAAAAGTATATGTTTCGCGGATTTCGGGAATATCGAGTTTTGGGTACAGATTTGGTGTGAAAAGACTGTTTTGCCCTTCGGGTTGGAAAAACTGATTTTCGGAGCTTCGAACGGGTACAGAGTGAACACGAAAATTGTAGAGGTTAAAAAAATAAGTCAAATGAGGCTAAAACAAGAATTATCAGGAATTTTGAATAACCTCCCAATCACGCGCAGAGTTACTAAAAGAACCCCCAAAGGGTCCCACTAATCACAAAGGCACTCGAAAATCCCCAAAACTAGAGAAAAACCATTCTAGCTCACAAACTCAACCCAACAAATACTAATCCCACTTAAAGAAACTAATCCACAAATAAAACAACACTAATCCAAGAGATTAGGGGTCGGGTTCTCACACTCGCGCAGACTTGTATTGGTTCTACCACCAATGAAGGCAAGATACCATCTTTCACTAGCCTGTCAATCTTGTTTAGGTTTATATAACCTAGCCTCAAGTGCCAAAGTTTTGTTGGATTAGATGAATGTGACTTCCTTTTTAATGATGGTCTATTAATTGTTTCAGTATCATGTATCTCATACATTGTAGGAGTTAACAAATAGAGCTCATTAGTTACCTTGCCAGAACATATAAAAGTATCATTCCTCTTTATGACAACTTTAGTACCAAAAGTAATGGAATAACTTTTATTTACCAAACTAGAAACTGAAATTAAATTCCGTCGTAAAGACGGTACATATAATGTGTCTGACAAAACTATTTGATAAATATAAAGTAACAACTCCCACTGAAACAGCCTCCGCCTTAGCATCAGAATCCAGGTTGACAATGATTTCTCCGTCACCGAGCTTCCTGGTTTTCCTGAACCCCTACAACGAATTAGATATGTGATTAGTTGCCCCGGAGTCCACACACCAAGATTCTGAAGTACCAGTTGCAAAACTGACTTCAGAAATAAGTGACTCAGTCATACTTGAGTTCTTCTTCTTAGACAGATACTCTAGACAATTCCTTTTCCAATGTCCTGTCTTACCGCAATGGAAATACTTTCCTTTTGACCCCAATCCCTTAGCCTTGGCCACGCCACCATTAGGACCATTCTCCACCTTAAGGCCCTTCGGAACTGATTTCTTTTTCCCTTTCCGCCCTTTGCATATCGGGTTGGACTTGGCATCTGACTTTTTTGTCACTAGGACAGTTGGCTTCTTCTTCATAATCCCTTCAGTCACTACCAGCTAACTAGACAGCTCGGCCAGAGTTAGATTCATCTTATTCATATTATAATTAACCTTGAAATTGTTGAATGACTCTTGCAGCGACTCAAGGATTATGTCGATTCGCGATTCTGCATCAATCGTAGCTCCCAGTACCTCTAACCCATTTAATGAGTCCATCATTTTCAACATGTCTTCCTGTACTGATGTACCTTCAGCCATTTTGGTGCTAATGAGCACCCTCATAGCTGTCTGCCTAGCAGGTCTGCCCTGTTCCGCAAACATCTCCTTTAAGTTCGATATAATATCGTATGCAGTCTTATAGGATTCATGTTGGTGTTGCAAAACACTAGACATGGATGCCAAAATGTAAGATTTGGCCTATCGCGACCCAGGAC
This sequence comes from Cinnamomum chago, assembly GCA_038049695.1. Classification (NCBI taxonomy): domain Eukaryota; kingdom Viridiplantae; phylum Streptophyta; class Magnoliopsida; order Laurales; family Lauraceae; genus Cinnamomum; species Cinnamomum chago. Next base: position 57,216,019 of record CP142451.1, read on the forward strand.
CGGGCACGAAGGACCAATCCGGGATCGGGACTAATGATGTACCACATCGGTTTAATGTCATACATTTATTTAATTTCCCACAGGTGTCCGCGGTGAGGATATCACAACCATATAAGAACATTTCTATTAAGTGCGGAAGCATGTAGCAAATCAATTTGATAATTCAAGTCATGCCACAAGCTAATAATGCATGTATAACCAAGTAGCAGAATGAGCAATGATCATTAGCGTTTCCCAAAAGTAAGGTTAGAGTTTAAATAAAAGATCATTTAATTACATTCTCCAAAAATAGAGGCCAACAAAGGCCAATACATCTCAAAGTATAATCCCAAAAGAATGAGTTATCCACAAACTCCCAAAATGAATCGCATCTCGAGACAACCGAATGTCTAAATGACATCATCGACGTGCCACTCAGCTAAGTATTGCAGTACTCCGACTGCCTCCTCAGGCTCCGCCTCGGGAAACACGACGTCTGGACCTAAGTACCAAAGAGTGGGTCAAACACGACAGTTTGGCAAATGAGTAAAATACAATGACAATATGATAATAAATGAATTTACCCCCAAAAGCGTTTAGACCTGTTTAAATAACAATTTCTATGAACGAGATAAAACTTTTATTCAAATACAAGTATGCATTATAAAACATGTAAAGGTAACCAAGGAAACGGGGAAACAAGCAAGATGGCAACCACAAGAAGCTAAGTCCTCTATCACTAAAGTGACAGAGCAATAACTAGGCACTGATCTCAGTCACTCGAGGTGAGGAGAACCAGCGGATCTTATAAATACATATACATATACTATACATGACCACGGTAGCGAGCCGGGCATCAGGAACCACAGTAGCAATCTGCGGCATCTGGACAAGACCATGGTAATAACCGGGTAGCGGGATCCAAACTGCAGCTGACGGGACAAGAGGGGGATCTCCAAGTCAGTGGATCAGACTGACAAGGTTATCCAAGCTTAGTGGTGCCGACTCATAGGTCAAAAGACAAGATTAAAACATGTATGAAATACATCAAGTGCAAGTACATAAATAAACGGGACAGGGTGCTCAAAGGCACATCTGTCATATCAATTCGGGCATGCCTATCGGGCTAGCAAGATGCTACAATTGCAATTTCAACATTTTCGAGAATACATGGGAAGTTTGAGAAATAGAAAAATACAAATGAATCCTTCAAAATCTCAAGACAAGTACCAGGGTTCAAAATTTGTTTAAAGTGAATAGGGATCCCGTATGTCGATCTAATAACAACTTGGTACTCTTTCAGTTTGGGGACATCCCGGGCTCCTTATACACTCTGAATTTTCAAAACTTTAAACGAAATCTTCGTGATGTGGTTTCTTTCTCGAATGGCCTCATACGTTGCCCAGTAAATCTCCCTGATATAAAGGGGTTCTAAATGAATAACCCCAAAATGTTCAAACAATTCATCATTGTCCCAAACACAGGCTTCGATCGACAAAGCTCATCGCTCGAGCGGACCGGAGAGTTCGCGCGAGCGAGGAGCTCTCTGGAATGGTTGTCTGGGTGATTTCGGTTACCTAGTGGTCAGATGGCGGTTAGCCACTGGCTGACCGCGCGGCTGACCGTGGTTGGCCTGACAGAAGAACAGGTTACTGGAAATGTAACAGAAATGGTTCGGTTGGCTGGCGGTTAGCCGCCGATGGGTTAGGCGGTTAGCCGCTTGCTAACCGTGAGGTTGACCGTGCCTTTATTATATGTTATTGTACCTTTTCACTCTCTTGCCAGACCGTCGTGTCTGATCCATTTTCTTTGGTTCTCAGGTCCCGTTGCCGGTTACCTTGAGGAGGAGCCGGAGGAGGCGGTAGGTGAACCGCAACCCCTAGTTGAGTGGCGTGCTGACGATGTCATGTAGATATCGGGTTGCTACGAGAGACGTGACATTTTGGGAAAACTATTTAACCATTCTTTTGGGTTATTGTTTTGTTTATATTGGCCTTTATTTTTGGGGAATGTAACTAAATGATCTTTTGTTAAACTTTAACTTACTCTTGGGAAACATGTTATTGATCATTGCTCATTCTGATACAGTCTTTTATACTTGATGTTACCTTCATGACTAGGGATGGTTTGACTATTTGATTTGCTACATGCTACCGCACTTAAAAGAAATATTCATTTCTGGTTGTGATATCCTCACCGCGGACACCTGTGGGAAATTAAATAAATGTATGGTATTATTAAACTGATGTGGTATCATTATTACTATTATTTGTCTCGATCCCAGATCAGTCCCGTGGGGGGCCGGTCCGGTGTCGCGACACACGCTTAAAACTGAAACACAACTTAATTAATGCTAATCGAGGTCACTCGGGACGGGGTCTTACATGGCCATCTCATCGTCTTTGGCCCATTGGGTGTAAAGTTCCTTTTCTTCTTCCGGTGCATCCGGGCCAGGCTCATCAAGGGATTTTTGGTAAGGACATATTTATATCCTGAAGCAATCCAGACAATATCCAGGTTCCGTTTCCAGTCTATATAGTTGGATCCCACCAACTTATTATGGTTGAGGATGGTCGTAGTGGATTGAAAGTATTTGAATTCATGCTTGAAATACTGTAGCACATAACCATACATTCAATTAATGAATTTAAATGACATTAGTGTCGGATGTGAATTTTGATCCCCCAGGGGAGGGAAATCGCCATTCATCTATATGTGCTATTTAAATTTTACATCGAAAATGAGGATTCCGACTACCCTCAAAATCGACGGATCACGATCGCCAGCTACGGTAACGGCCGTAACACCGTTCTTCGACAAAAGTCGAAGAAAAATGGGAGAAAATAAATGGGTGGGTTCTTCTCTCGTCTAATGTGCTGCCGGCAACACACGACGGTTTTCAAGTCACATTAATTTGGGTCTCTTTGGGTCTCTTTAATATTGGGTCAATTCAGGGTTATGAGTCAGAATCCAAATAAGGTTAATCCTCACATAGCAAAATCATGGTATATCCAAGTAAGAAAAAATAATTAAAATAAAGAAAATAAAAAGGGGGAGGTGCCAAATATTTAAGAAGAGGATCGGCCCCGTTCCCGGGTACCCCCTTCTAATCCCTTGGCAAAATAGGGTTTAAAGGCTGACTTTTCAAACCAAAATGATGATGCAAATGAGACTTTGACTTGTGATTTCTGTGTTTTTCGTGTGCGATACACGAGTGATAAAGTGAAAAGCCGATGGGCTGTGATTGATTGAAGGTGGCCGATGGGCCGGTGTTTATTTTAGTGGGCCGATGGGCCGTGATTGATTCAAGGTGGCCGATGGGCCGAAATAAAAATATGCAAGGTGTGTGAAATCACTCATCTCACCTAATTATTCTCATTTATTCAATTTTAGAAGTCAATTCTTTGTTCCCCTTTATCATTAAGTTCAATTAAACATTTGGCACCTGAGGTGGAGGAAGAAATAAAGGAAAAATCTTTTTGGTTTATTTTATTGGTTTTATAGTTTTTAGGGATTTTTGACATTGGGCTAGAAGGGCCTAACTAGGGGATTTTACTTGGATTTACATGATTAATGCTTTATTACTGATCATCGGATTAACCCTAACCTAAGGTCCTAGACCGCCCACATCAGCTCTCCCGGTCCCCTAACGGAACAAGAAAAGTGATGGGACGAAGCCTAATGCTCTAATCTATCTAATGGGGAATCTAATATAATCCTAGGGTGCAAATAGCCTAAGCTTGGCAATTTCTATGCCTAAAGAATTTGGTTATGATCTTAATTGGGTTGGTTTGTTTTAAATTAAAAGTTGGTTAAGAATAATTTAGAGATGCTTTAAGGTTCTGATTAATGTGTTTTTAAATATGTTGAGGTTCTGTTTTAGGTGTTTAAGGTTCGGGGATTTTAAGTTTTGATTCGAGAAGTGAAATGATGTCAAAATCGACAAACAAGGTTGGCGGAGGACTTGGGCGCCCAGGGGGTGGCGCCTAGTTCACTCTGGTGA